>JAVQMG010000049.1:0-1485000 GCA_032878915.1 Castanopsis chinensis | reverse complement strand
TTTATTCCTCCTAACAAACTGACCCAAAGAATACACAAAAAGAGAGAACAAAAAATCAGAACTAATTGGCTTCGTTTAGCACTCCCATCAGGGTTTAAAAGATATTATCCATGTGGCTTATCGTAACTAGCATGTGACTCTATGCAAACGCATGATGCATTTAAAATTAAACAAAATTTTTATTATAAAAATATAAATAATTAGTCAAATTGTTATTTAAAAAAAAAAATGTAACACATGCATTCATGCATACATATAGATACATTTAAAATTAAACATAATTTTTATCATAAAATATAGATAATTAGTCAAATTATTTTTTTTAAGTATATATAATTAGTCACATATTAAAATTCTTACCTAAATTTATTACTACTTATGATCATTTTTTTTTCTAATTTTTAATAAGATAAAACGTGTAGTGATTTTTATTTTATTTATTTATTGAGAAACATGTGGTGATTTTTATTAAGTACATGTAATTGTAACATGTGGTGATTTTTATTGAGTATATGTAATTGTTTTTTTTTTTTTTAATTTTATAGTTCATTAATATTAGATTCTTAGTATTTTGCATTCATTAACTCACTTGACACAAAGATTAAAAAAACTTAAATAGACACATGGCACATGCTTAAGTGAATAATTATAGTGTAATCTCCTCATAAATTTAGACATGTGCAAAATTGGATTATAATTTCAAATTCCAATTCAAATTTCTCTAAGTTTTACCTATATATATATAGATAACTTATAAATTTGAATTTTTTTTAGTTATATGATTATTTTTTTATGGTTTATTATATTGGATTCTTTGTTTTCTACACTAAATTAACTAATTTGGCACAAAAAATTAAAAAATTTAGATTAGATGAGACACGTGGCACAAAATTAAACTCTAATTGAAAAATAATTTTTACACTAAATTAACTCACTTGGCACAAAATTCTAAAATTTAGATTAGATGAGACACGTGACACAAAATTAGACTCTAATTGAATTTTCTCTCTGCTTTACCTATTATTATATACAAGCCTCATCACATGCGCTTCGCGCGTGTGATGAGGCTTTTTTTTTTTTTTTTTTTTAGTGTTATAATCTTTCACTCATTCTAATTTGAGATTTACATTTTTTTTTCCATAAAAACTGTGCATTTAAGACTACTAATATAGCTAGAAGTGTCATAAGATTAGCTACAAAAAATGAACAAATCCACACGAAATTTTGATGTTCATTTTTTGTAGCTAACCTTATGACCCTTTTAGCTATATTAGTAGTCTTAACTGCACAATTTCTGTGGGGAAAAAAAAATATATAAATCTCAAATTAGAATGAGTGAAAAATTATAACACTAAACCAAAATTCTTATTGCATGCACGAAGCGCATGTGATAAGGCTAGTATATTGAAAGGTAGTCTCCTTTTGATTATACATCTTCTATATAAATTTTTTTTTGTCTAAATTAAACACCTTCCATATAAATTTCTGTCTCAAAATTTAAATCACGTGTTTCTTACTTTTTATCATCAAACAAAAAAAATGTACATTTGCAATTGACTTCTATATCATGAAGCAAGGGACAATTTTGCCTTAGTAGACAACATGTACATGCATCTTCAAGAGCAACATACTTATTCCGTACTCACTGCACACTCGCTAAATTAAAATATTATTTCATGCCTCAAATCCTTTCAGCCGAACCTGTGTACAATGTTTTTGTCAACACTACCACCTTCATCTCCCTTGAATCTCCCTCACTAGCTACCACCATAATATTGGGGAGAAAGAACCACAAATCAGATATAGAATTTTCTATGGGGAAAATAAATCAAATATAACATTAGGATAATGAATTATTATAATGAATAAATTCATGATAAATTCTTTTGTAGACACCCCTATAATTAAGTAATTCAATCCATATCAAATGTGTATAGGCTTAGATGTCTTCACAAAACAAAAAACAAAAACAAAAAAATGTATAGCCTTAGGTGAAGGATCTTTATGCTACAAATTAATATGACTACAGTGAATTAGTGATTTCATAATAATTTTTTAATGTTTTTTGATTAAAAAAAGAACTTGTTGCCAAGTAAAAATTCAACGAAATTTAGCCATTCAAGTCAAAAAGCTAATTGGGCATATAAAAAATATAAATGAAAATTACATAAAATCATGGTACAAATTTTTATTAAAAATTGTAATATTTATGAAAGCGTTTTTCAAAATAGATTTGTCAAGTCTATAGATTAAGATGGTTTCAACAGTTTATTGAATTGGGTTTTAAAAAGAAGAATTTTTAACCAAAGATTTCAACATCTAAAATAGGATGACATTGGTGCTAAACTACTAAAATAGCACAGTACAACTTTCTATGTTTGATTAACACTCCCTTGAACAACCTCCATTCTTGAACAACTTTTTACTCACATAGGTTTCAACCTCCATTCTTAAACAACTTTTTATTGCTACACTTGTTAAGGGGTTCCACTACAAACAACTGCTCCATTTGCTGGTTTTTGTTTTACTTTGGTTTGGGCAGCACAATTACCAAAATGTGAAAATAGTTCTGGAAACAGGCTTTTGCTTAAGAGACTCATGGTGGTTGGAAACATTTAGATGTGGTGTGATAACTGATAAGCATAACCAATTAAGAGTAGTAGGAGGTTATGTTAGAGGGAAGTTTATGTTTTGGAGTGGAAGACTAATTAAACGCGTTTGTGTGGTTGTTTTTTTCTTAAATGAAAAATATCAAACGTGGGTTGCCGCTTGCCAATATGGATAATAGTGAGTTTTGAATTTTACAACAAATTTGTGTAACCTATTTTCAAGGGTGAGGAGTGGAGAAATTAACTGGGGAGCCTTTTTTTTTTTTTTTAGTCATTGAATAATTAAATTTAAATTGTAATCAAATTTGTATATATCTGCTTAGTTTAGTTTTTTTTTGGATAAACTTGAGAATGTTTTAAAATATAATTGATTTGAAGATAAATATCAGGATGATTAAAAAAAAAAAAAAAAAAAAAAAAAAAAACAACAACAACAACAACAACAACAACAACGAATGTATAGTTGCTTTGAAGAAGTGAATTAGTAGAAAAGTGATCCTATTTTGTAGGAAATGTTTTATGTGAGAGTTAGAAATATATTTTTACATTGTTATCCTCAAATTTTGCCCCTACTTAAACATTGGCTTTAGGGGTATTTTGGAAAAAAAAAAAATCCACTCCAAATTGGGAAAGCTCTTTAAATAGTAGTCTAGATATAGATTAGAGGAGCATAAAAGTTAGAGTAGGATAGAAGATTTGTATTCATAAGTTAGGACATACTGATATGGTCAACAACAATAACACAACAGAAGAACAAAAGACATCCAACTACAAAAAAATTATGAAAACAACACTGCAACAGAATGTTAAAACTTTGAAAGGACGGTTGTTAAGGACAAACTACATAGCAAAAGCACTAGCAAAGAAAACCCCCCATGCCACCAATTTTACCGGACAACCATACATTACAAACTTTCTTCACAACTAAACTCTCTCATCATCAACAACCAGTTTGTCTTCCTTCCAATCTATCTCTTTATCATATCTTCCAACTTTTTATTTTTTGTATTCAGGGTTATAAGGCCACTGCCATAGTCTGCCATTGGTTTTCTTTCCCCTCACAATAAATTTTATATTGGATTAGAATCCAAATTCTTCTCTGTAAGAGAATTGGATAATATCATTGAGTGACAAGACTCTTGACACTAATTGATTGAGGGAGATATAACATATCAATAGATTCAATATCATAAGAAGCTAAAATGGGTGCAACCCTAACCAAGGATGAGGAGTTAATAGAACACGGAGTAGGTAATACGAAGATATGTTACACAAAAAATGTAACCCGTTCCAATGGCCTATGGCGGGCTGAAAATCCGTTGGCGACTTCTCTCCCTCTCTTCGTCCTGCAACTATCACTCATTATTTTGTTCATTCGTATTATGATGCTCATCCTTAAACCTCTACGCCAACCTCGTATTGTTGCTGAGGTCCTTGTAAGTATTATTGTCTACTTTTAATATCAAGTTTGTAGCATATTTCAATGTATGTTTGAATATTATTTTCAGTAAACCCTATAGAGCTATTGATAGAGAATAACATACAATAGTCTATTTTACTGTTGTGATTTTACTTCATGTATTTAACATTTTAAATGATATGACATTGGATATACTCATATGCCTTTCGCTTTGATAGGCTGGCGTGTTATTGGGCAGATCTGGATTGGCAAGCACACAGTTCATTCACAACCATGTATTTCCAATTAAGAGCCTTATGACATTGGAGACAGTGGCAAACCTGAGTATGGTTTACTATATGTTTTTGGTTGGCCTAGAGACAGACTTTACCTTAATACTACGTGCAAGGAAGAAGGCCTATAGTGTTGTCCTAGCCGGTTTTGTCGTTGCAATGCCTGTTGGTTATGGCTTATTTTACAAACTTCAACCAAAGGCATCCAACCATGGTGGTGCAATCTTCTGGGCTGTTGCTCTAGCCTGCACCAATTTCCCCGACCTTGCTCGAATTCTTGCAAATGTCAAGCTGCTACGCTCAGAGTTTGGCCAGACGGCCTTAACCTCAGCTCTTATCAGTGACTTATGCTGTTGGGTTTTCATGGTAGTGGCAATGGCATTGCTTCATCCAGGAAAGTACTTTGCACTGGGTTCAACTATTGCCTTCATTATTTTCTGTGTGTTTGCATTACGTCCAGCTCTCAAATGGATAATTCGCCACACAGCAAAAGAAGACAACTACAATGACTTCCATGTATGTATTGTTCTGACTGGGGTCATAGTGTGTGGATTCATAGCTGATGCTTGTGGTGCTCATTCCATTGCTGGGGCTTTCATGTTAGGAGTTATTATGCCAAAAGGGGACCTTAGAGATACAATTATGGAGAAGGTTGAAGATTTTGTGTCAGGGATTTTGATGCCTCTTTTCTTCTTAATTGTTGGGCTCAGAGTCAGAATTGGACAAATTACCTATGGCACTAATTGGGCAAACGCTTTTTTAGTTATAGTCCTGACTTTTATACCCAAGATTTTAAGCACTTATTGCATTTCTTTTCTATACGGCATGCCAAAAATGGATGGTCTGTCTCTTGGACTACTAATGAACACCAAAGGCTTGTTGTCCCTTGTTATTCTTTGCACTGGACGGGACTTAAAGGTATTCCACATCTTTCTTTGTGTGATTTGCATGAAATGAAAAAAAAAAAAGAGAGTACTATTGCTCAGTATATTTGATATTACTGTAAAAAAAAAAAAAACTTAAAAATTGAGATGACAATTAATGCGATTGGTACTGTATCAACAACATAATAAATGAAATTTTTATATTAATTTTTTGCTTTGTTTTTAAAAGTTGTCACGTCAATTTCTTACACATATGTAATAAAATTTGTGAATCTCAAACATCATAATCTAAAATCATTGAATGATTAGTCACCAACTCATTTAGGGCTACCTAGCATAAATCATCATATAGGTAAGTGCCAAGATGTAATAATATTGATGAATCAATACCAATGTAAAGCAAATAGAATAAAATCCTTCATTCTAATTAGTAGGTTGCAGACAAAATGACTCCTTGCTCTCTATTTATAGGCATAACTCATTAAGCCATATATATGATCTCTCAGGCATTTTGAATCTCTGATTTGATACTAAAACTTATTCATGCATGTATATATGACTCGCAAAATCTCAAAGTTAATTACACAGCATATTGACTCGAATGTCATATATCTTTTGTTGCAGGCTTTGGACAACCAAACCTTTTCAGTTTTGGTGCTTGCATTCTGGCTTATGACACTTGTGGTTGGGCCTATCCTTGCATTCACTTACAAGCGCTCAAGGCGTACCAGGCAATACAAGCGCAGGACCATACAAAGCACAAAGCCAGACACTGACTTTCGAATACTTGTATGTATTCATTCCATGCGCAATGTTTCTGGCATGATTAACCTCCTCCAGAATTCTAATCCCACTCAACTATCCCCCATTAACGTCTTTGCTGTCCACCTAGTCGAGCTCACAGGACGCTCTTCCGCCATGCTAATTGTGCATGACACCTACAGCTCTACAAACAAAGGTGTAATACATTATTAAACCATTGAAAAATAGTAAATTTAATCATTTAACTATAATTTTAACACCTTCTTATATTTGACTTCATACTCCCTTTAATAAAATCTTTTCCATTTGAAATTAATCACTTTCATGATTTAGATTAATATTATAAATCTAAATGTGTATTCAAAACAAAAAATGTGGCCTAAAATGTGGAGATTTGTTAATTTTTAAAATGAGAGGTATAGTAGGGACATGATTTAAACTCATGACTATTTACTCTGATACATAATAAATTACTTGATTGTTTCAAAATTTTAGATAATTAAAAAAATAGGAAATTTAATTAATTAACCATAATTTTAACAGGACGCTGTAGATCAAACTCTGACGGCATTGCAAGTGCCTTTGAAAGCTTGGAGAGCCATAGCAATAATGTTTCTGTCCAGCCCTTAACAGCAGTGTCTGCTTATGACTCAATGCACGAGGATATTTGTAGCTTAGCTGAGGACAAGCGTGTGACACTCATAATCATTCCCTTTCACAAACAACTAAGCATGGATGGTGGATTGGAGGATTCTAACCATCCTCTTAGAGGAGTTAACCAAAATGTGTTAGCAAATGCACCTTGTTCTGTAGCTATCTTTGTGGATCGAGGACTTAATGCTTCCATACGCAGAGAGTCCAACCATGCTGGTCATGGACAACGCTTTGCCATGCTCTTCATTGGTGGCCCCGATGATCGGGAGGCATTGGCTTATGCGTGGAGGATGTCGGGGCATTCCAGTGTCAGCTTAACGGTGGTGCGATTTGTTTCAGGTTGGTAAAATACTATACATAGAATTGAACTTAATGGTAAAGTTGTAACTATTTTGGATGTTATATTATGAACTTAGGCAGTCAGTGATGCTTTTACTATTTTAAATTTTACCGCAACACAAACTTATAACCTGATATGTCAACTTAAATACAAAACAAAAAATATTAAGGAATTTATTTATAATTTTATTGTTGTGACTTGTGACACTAACACCAATCACATTTATTCACTTATTAATTTGTAAGTATTTTGTGGAATAATAAAAAAGAAATTGTTAGAACTACTATCAATGTTACTACAAAAGAATTTGAATCTAACAAGAATGAATGAAATTAGTACTACATCAATAACAATAATATAGTGTTTAAAAGTTGACACATCAGTTTGTAAAGTTTATGTAGAGAAATTGATAATATTCTGTAACATCTCTAAGAAACTATAGTAACTTTAGCATTTTTCTTTTCATTTAGGCCACTAAAATTGAATATGGTTGTTAGCATTTACACATTTTTAACATTGTTTCTATTTTGTACCAGTAAATTCTTGATTAAAGATTAATCAAGGAAAAAACAAAATATCCTTGATTCAGTACTCATAAGGGCTCCATAGGTCAATTTGATTGTGTGTGTGTATACATATTCATAAATTGTATAGACATTACACACAAAAAAAAATATACAGATTTTATTGAGAGCTGTTTATAAATTAAAAAATTATTTAACAAACATTAATCTATCAAGAAACTTGTAGTTGACACCTTTTGATGTTCCCAACATAGACGAGTTCAACTTCCTCAAAAAAAAAAAAAAAAAACATAGACGAGTTCAAATAACCTCTTTTATCATAATTATTGAATTAATAATTATTAAAACACACACATCAGTCATCTATATCTTCTTCTTCCTCCTCTTCTTCTTCTTATTAACAAACATTAGTCTATCAAGAAACTTGCAATTGACACCTTTTGAAGTTCCCAACATAGACGAGTTCAAATTCCCTCTCTTTTATCCTAACTATTAAATTATTAATTATTAAAACACACACATTAGTCCCCTGTATCTTCTTTTCTTGTTAATATTTGTTTATTTTAAACACAGACGAACAGAATGCAGCTCAGTTGAACCCAAGAGAGAATAAAGAAGAGGAGTCTAATAACATTGAAAAGCAGCTAGACGATGACTATCTAGAAAAGTTCAGGCAAGACTCCAAACGAAACCCATCAGTTACATACATGGAGAAATTGACGAATAATGGGGAAGAAACTCTGAAAACAATAAGCACAATGGAGCATCAAGAGTATGATCTATACATAGTAGGAAGAGGAGAAGGCATGGAGTCACCATTGACATCCGGGTTAACGGAGTGGAGTGACTGTCCAGAACTTGGAGCTTTGGGGGATTCATTGGTGTCTGCAAGCTTCACATCAAATGTATCAGTTTTGATAGTGCAACAACATGGTGAAGGAAGTAGTGGAGGAGGAGAGGAACTGGGTCAAGTTGGGGTTGAAGAAGAACACACTGGACGTCTACAAGAGCAATTTGGGCACATGACATGGCAGCCTCCTCCTAGAGATAATGCTGATAAAGAACCTTTTGTACCTCGTGCAGCTCAATATAATGAAGATGAGTATTGATGGATTAAACTTGAAGAAGAAAAAGCTAGCAACCATTGCATGAACCAATTCTTTGTTAAAGGATCATTAGGAAGTCAATAGTGTACGTAAATATAGTTTGGTTTTGCACATCACCTGGATAGTGTTTCTTTAATTAGTTTTTGACTTGATTGTAACTGTGTCGTATTTCTATTTGCTTCTCTCATAGAAGGGTCATTTTCATTTGTTTTTTGTAATTGACTGAATAATTGACTGAATCATTTGAAATGGACAGAATTATTTGCTATGAAATTGGATAGAATTCGTTTGATGATGGAGAGGTAGTAGTTAACAGAGGTGGATATAGTGATCAATTATTCTTCCTTATTTTATATTGATTAATGGAGGGCATTGTTACAGGCCTAATACATGTTAGCATATATCACATTTTGTACATTTTTAATGTGCTTAGTGTTATCTTCAAGTGTGGCTTGAATCAAGGCATATCAATTATCCTTTTATATATGTGTGTATATATATATATATATACACACACAAAAACACACTATCCAACCCTTATGAACATGGGAGGGACCCTTATGGATCAAGTTGATGCATAGCCCAATATCTACAGCATCTTTTTTTTAATAATTAAATGATCAATTAGGGGAGGTTTTTGAACACTTGAACTCCTTTATAATATTATTTGAGTTGCACCTTATAAGGTTCTTAATCCTTTTGCGGTATCTTAATATATAAAGTGTAAATAATATGGAATTTTACTTAATGTCATCATTTTAATTAGTTTCCTTTCCGATTGTCCACAAAGAATGGTTGTAGGGAAAACATGTTTATTTTTCAGAAACAAAAAATGTGTCATCTTGTGGTTTTACCTTAAGTTGTAAAGTTTTAAGTCATCAAACAAGGGACCTAGATTCAAATCCAATCCATAGCAAAAATCAATTAGTGTCTTGACTCTTGACGTAATAATAAAGAACATTCGTCATAAAGCAAACCCCAAATTAAGATAAAATCTATTATATCAATAAATAATGGTGTAATACTAATTAAAATAAAATAAGAAAAGCTGTTGCCTTGGTGGCAATGATTGGTGATTAATTGATAGGTTCCTCAGGGTTAAGCAATTAATGATTGTCTAACCCAATAGTAAATTCCATGCTGGATAAATAAATATATGACGGTAATGCCGTGTATCATTATAAAATATGAACCAAACCGCCAGTATGTTAGTTAGAAATTTACACACGGTTGGGATATGATAGTAAGGCCATCAACATCATCTACCTCACTATGTTTACTGACCTGTCCCACCACTTTGAGTATCTAACCACATAACAAAGCTACAAAGTAGTGGATATTCATCCATTTTTTCAGTCAAGCAGCATATTTTGGTTTCAACTGCAACGGCACGTTTTTTGACAAGAGAAAGATTGCATATTCACATCACCATCAAACACTCCTTCACGTCCAAGGTATCAATGTTCCTCTTCCTGTCTGACCCTTCACCAAATCATTGATTTTTGTGTTTTTTTAGAGGTGTAGAGAAGGAGGGGGGATTTGATTTTTGTTTTGTCCATGCTAATCAACAACAAAGAAAGGATGATCTTTCACTCTCTCCTTTCTCTCTATAAAAAGAGAAAATGGATATCAAATTCTCTTTGAAGTTCACCCTCAATTCAGTGTAAGAAATCAATGCTTGATGCTCCCTCGTTAGGCTATCTTTCAAATTCTAAGCATATATGTGAAATTTCTATTATATGGAATATATATTTCTACATACCTTTTTATATTTTCATGAACATTTTCATTATGTCTTGGTGATATTATATTGTTAGTTCATGGGGTATAGCTTCTTTTAGTGAGATGAAAATAAATTAAGGATTGTCTAAGCTATATCTAAGAAGAAGTGAAACTATTCAAAGTTTTATCTAATAGAATAAGTTTTTTTTTTCTCGATAACTCAATTGTTACAATGAGAAAGAGGTGATTTGAACTAATTAGTTAAACTATAAAATTCTTGATAAAATAAGCTAACTAGGTGGCTTAATTTCATTTTTAAGCCTATGAAACCAAAGGCCTTATTCATTATTTTCTAAAATTGTTATTAGTATAATTAGATGCTTAATTATAAAGAAATGTATGCTTGCTAGGATGTAATTGATGCCCAAATTGCACTCTCTTATGGAAGCTATAGGACAGAATGAGGAACAAATTTTATTTCTGTCAAGGCATGTTGAATGATGGATTAGTTTTTTGTCTTTACTTTCTGCGGTGTTCAGTAGTACCCTTTTTCTCTTCTGTGTTGCTGGCATATTAAAGTTGCAAAAAACTGACGAGAAGAAGGTTCTGACTTCTGATATGAATGCAAAAGGATCAACAGAGTCCATGGGGTTTATGGAGGACCCCATCATCATGGATATGTTAAATTCAGAATACTGCTACCTTTTCTTTTCTTTTTCTTTTTTTTTTAAATAATTGAAGGAATAAAATATTGTGTATACTTTTTTCTTTTCAACAAGTGGGTGTAGAACCATGCACACTTTGATTAGAAATATATTTTTTTTTATTTAAATATAAAAATATTTTTTTCATAGATAGATATAATTTAAGTTTATGTTTTTATGATAATTCTTCTTTTATCATCAAAATTTATCATCAAAATAAGACATTTATTTTCCATATTTTTTCTTTATTTCTTTTTTTTTTTATAAATAAAATTCAAATTTTTTACTAAATAAATAAAATACTTTACCAGTTGAACACTTGAACTTGCTTAAAAAATTCACATAAATATGTTTTATTTGAACATGTACGCTTGAAAAAATATTAGATAACACCAATAAATACTGATTATCAAATTATTAAAAAAAATAAAATTATTAATATAGAACATATGACATAAATTATGTTTGCACTTTTTCTCTCATTCTTAGATTTTCGGTTTGGCTAGCCAAGGTGTATAAAATTGTGTTAAGCTTTCTACCAAAAGACCATATGATAAATAACACTAACAGAAAACAACATTTCCAAATACATGAGAGCACAAAAATTTAGGCAGCACCACCCAATCAATTATTGAAATAATGAATTCAGTGACCCAACCTTCTTCTCTACCCGAGAATAATTCATTCCCAGATTACCCCATTAAATAGGTTCCTGTCTCCCTCACCTTCATCATTTATTTTCATTTTTATTGAGTTAGGTCTATGGTTCAACTAGACCCCAAATTCTCTGTACATATCATTTGATCACTGTCCAGTCAGGTCCAAATATATTATCCTCTTATTTGTAACAGACTTACATACCATATTTCTCATATTAATATCTTTATCTATACTTTAAGAGCAATCCTTTTCCCTTTTTTTTGGAAGTGAATTTAAGAGTAATCTTATCCTATGTACATAATTATTTTCTTTCCCAATATGCTAAGACTGTCCGATTCTACTTTTATTATGTATCAATCAAGACGTGTCACATTGGTACTTGTGAAAATTTTGTATCACCATGTTTATTAATAATTTAATTAGACAAAAACAAAAATGTCATTACATAATAAGTTGTATAGGTCCCATAAAAAATAAAAAAATAAAGTCGTATAGGTCATCTAATATGAAAAATAATTATAATTAGAATATGGTGCTACAATTAAGGGACTTCTAGTAAAAGGATTAGGGAGAGGTTAGTAGAATATATGCAACTAATGTTGCTCACTCAATCCATTTAGGTAGGAATTTGGGTTAGGTTATCGACCCTTAATGTTTGGATGAAATAATATAATAACTAAATATATAAGGAAAGAATGTAGGAAAGAAAAATGAATAACAAAGGGTAACAATGGATTCATTGGACCACTGAATTTATGGTGATAAACAAGACCTTTTTATGGGAATAACATAGTATATATCTGGGTCAAAAGCTGGCAGGGTATGTATTCTCGTATGCTATGTTTGTTAAATTGCGGCAAATCAGATAAAACTTGCGGGTGGCAAGCCAAACTGCAAATCTTTTCTCTCCATATTTATCTGATCTATATTTGGTCAATCCTCCATAATAGTGGTGCTTCCTTATACTATGCTCTATCTCTCTCTCTCTCTCTCTCTCTCTCTCACACACACACACACACACACAGTCACACTTAGAGACTGCTTGCTGAGAAGGGAAAGATAAGTGTTAGTACTGCAAGGAACAATAAGTGGGGTAATCTCGAAAACCAATGATTCTTTTGTTTCTACGAGAAAGTTATGATTTTTATATATATAGTTGTTATTTTATAGTCCATGCATATAGTCTTGTAGCTAGGCCTGCAAAGATGAATGTTGATCATCAATATTATAATGAGTTATATGTCAAGCATGAGGAATATGTTTTGTTTTCGGCTTTTTGTGGAGCAGGCCGGCAGAGAGACAAAGATCTCTCTTGGGCTTTTCATGGTCTTTCTCTATTTTTTAATGTTAAGTTTTGAAATGTTATTGATTAATCAATGAGAGGCTGTGTCTAAAAAGAAGAGGATTTTTTGTGTTTTTGTTTGTTTGTGTTGGTATTGGTATTGGTGGTGCTGTGGGGGACTTTGTGCAAACAACAGAAGAAGAAGAATAAGAAGAAACCAGATAGGAATGGAAGCCAAAGGTGGAGAAGTGAGACGTTTACACATTATTTACTTCCTTAGTCATATGGGTCGAGTTGAGCATCCCCATCTCGTTCGTGTACACCATTTCAATCGTAATGGTGTCTATCTGAGAGGTGACTAGCTAGTCATGAGTCTATTTCTTTCTCAGCATGAATTGTGATTTGTGTTCTTAGGTGATTATCGGGTGCTGATGATTAATTTTTTTTCATTATTTGTGTAAAAGATGTTAAGAGGTGGCTTTCGGATCTGCGAGGAAAGGACATGCCAGAAGCTTTCACTTGGTCCTACAAGAGGTATCTAATTCAATCATTCCCCCCCATCCAAACAACACCTTAGTTCTATCCCTTAGAATAACTGATTAAATTCATGTATGTATCAGAACAAGTAGGAACAAGAGTGAGGGGAGTGTGAGAACAATGGTCAAATAATTAAATTTACCATTTCTTAATAGAATAAACTTTTGAAAATATCAGTAAATTATCACTAGTGTACCTCGTTTTAAGACTAGTTCTGAATGGCAGGAGGTACAAGACAGGTTATGTTTGGCAGGACTTGCTAGATGATGATCTTATCACTCCTATATCTGACAATGAATACGTGCTCAAAGGATCCGAAATTATGAATACCCCATTTGGTTAGTCAATTAATTAATATCATTGACTTATTTGATTTGAAATTTTCCATAACCTTAATGGAATAGTAACTGATGGTGTTTTTATTCTGTCTGTGTTTCACAATACTTCCCATTTAATTCAAACTCAAATCGATTGCTCTAGAAGTTAAAGATCATGGTTCACACTATGAAAAAAATGCATCAATATTGAAAAAGCAACAGCCTGTTGAAATTGAAGTCCTAGCTGAAGAACAACACCTGAAGCAACCTTTGATTAATGAAGAATATCAAACACAGCCAGATTCTAAAGTCAATACCTCAACAGAGTTCTCTTCTGAAATCACTGAAGAATCAACTTGTTTCGGCTCTGAGAGGTCAACGTTAGCCAATGATTCACCGAAGCTTGAAGAAGAGAAGCAAGAGCAGAGTGAGAAATTCGAAACTACTTCTTTTTATTCAGCTCTGTTGAGTAGGAAGAATAAGAAGAAGAACAACAAGAACAAAGAGGAAAATGCTGGTACACCAGCTTCAGCATATTCATCATCTTCGTCTACAAAATCCTCGTTTACAAAGAGCAAGACCTATTCAGGTGGAGCTTCTAGCATGCTTCGCAATTTGATTAGGTGTGGTGCTGTGGATACCAATGATGCAGTGTTAATCATGAGGAATCGGGCTAACAAAACAAAGGCTTGTGAAGAAGAGATATTGGGAGGGCATGGGACTAATTGGAAACAAGAGCAGCAGCAGCAGCAACAGCAACAACATCAAGAACAGCAGAAAGCTAGGTAGGTCAAATTAATGATTTTTTTCATAATTATTAAATGTCCCTAACATTTTGCATAGATATGATGCACAGGGAAAAATTTTCGTATAGTTCATTGTGTATTGTATCTTAGATTTAAATAAATTCAATCATGTGGCAGGCTTGAATTTAGTTATTGTGAGGATTACACCATTTGTGCTGCATTATTCAATGCAATCACAAGATTGAATTTAATTGGAGAACTTAACATACTGCACATAGAGGGACTGCAGCTAAGCTTTGTCCTTAGATTAATATTGAGTAATTTGAGTTGCATTGTTGGTGCAGAGAAAGCTATGATGGAGGAAATGGTTCACAGAAGAAGCACAGTGAATTTTCTAAACAAAAGGCCGTTAACACTGCTTACAAGCCAGTGGCTGGGCCAAATTGCTCGTAAGTGATGCAACCAATCTTGCTAGTACTGAGTTAAACCAATGTTGTCGTTCTGGGTTGACCAGAATCTCCATTTGTTACAAATAGATATTGCAGGGTACCATAGTCAGAATAAAAAATATTGGCTTTGATTCTTTTGACTGACCAAGCCCATCGGAGGTGCGGGTGACCCAAAATATAGATCGCAATCATCAGAAGTAAGAAGAAGAAAAGTCGAATGCAAACCATAATCACTGGAGAGTATGACAAGTGGTGAAGTGTTTAACCAAGTGGGCATCTTTTTAAAGTCAAAGAGTCAGGCTCAATGGAATAGGATTACTACAAATCAGCACAAGTCAAATTTCTGTTTCAGTTAAAAACAAAATGAAAATAAAGTACATGAATTGTTGATTATGATAGGCATTAATACTACAAATGAGTGTGGTCTAGTTATGGTTAATTATATATTTCTTGATTAAAAGGTTGGTTCCTATTTATATTCATAACCTGTCATTTCTGCTGAGCTCAAGAGCCATCTGGTCGATTATATCCTGTTAATATAATCTGTTTAAAATAATCCTTGTATCAAGTGGCCTAATTCAATAGCAAAGTTAGTCACGGATCACTATCAGTTGTTGACACAGATAAAAATTAATTATCTTTGAGAACGTGTAGCATGATGCATAGGCCAAATCATACTCAGCAATAAGCAGAAGCTACTCAATTTGGGGTTTACAGCTAGAGGGAATTGTAGTTCATATCCTTGTGATTGCATAGAACCATAAGGTGACCAAAATTCTTTTTACTTATTGCAGGCAGTGTGGGAAGTCATTCAAGCCAGAAAAAATGCATAAGCATATGAAGTCCTGTAGGGGAATGAAAGCATTGGCAAAGACTGCAGCAGTTTACACTGAGAAGGCTCCATCTGCAGAATCAATGGCTTCCTCCCATAGGAAATCAACAAGTGGCTATTTTTTAACCAACTAAGTTGTTTTGGAGTTAAATTCTGTTGATTTTCCAAAATTGTGAGGGAAAAGAAAAGGCCTCCATTTTTTTAGCTAATGTACAGCAGGTGATTAGAGTAGAAATGAAATATCCATCTGTTCATTTTTGTTGGCAATTGGTCTCCTATTATGGAGGTTCAGGTTCCTCTATGATCCTGTATTACCACATCACATCCAGATAAAGATTGCAAGAATAAACCATTAATGGAAAGGAAATTAAAGTGGACATGAAAAAACCACATTTTGGAATAACGACAGATGAGGTAATGACTGTGATCCAAATGGCGGAAAAAAAATTTAGCAAAGACCTACATGGAAGTCAACTATACATTTCAATGATATAGCACATGTTTCAGTCATTACAAAAATTCTGTGATAGTCATAGGACATCCTGTGATAGAACTCCAGGGCAAAAATACCATATTCTTTGTGCTGTAAAACCTCTTGACAGTAAACCCCTACCTGGACAAGAAATTAGTGGTTGATAGTGTAATCACTGTTAGTTCTTGTGGTATGTATCTAATTAATGGAAACAATGGTGGAATCAACATGCTCTAATAGGAACCCATATAGCTTCTTTCTCAAGTCATCTATCCTCTCATCAACCCCAACTCCACCCCCAACCAGGTCATCCAACCACTGATTCACCCTTTTAAGTTGCCCGAGAAGATATGCAATTTCTGATCTTTCCTCTCTGCTTTGCTCAAATCCCACGTTTAATGAATCCTCCAAATACTTCAAGAACCATTCACAAGAAACCTGGAGCAATTTTTCAGCCAAAGTTGCTGTCTCTTTTAGTCTACTTCCCTTAGAACAGTCTTCTCTTACAGTATTTGTTTTCTTTGTTGAATTACGTTGTGAAGGAGATGGCATCCGCTTTGCATTTGATTCTGATAAATAGCGTCCATGATTTTTATGACTTCGTTTATCTTGAGGAGAATTACTTTCAGAATTAAATTCCTCTGGATTCTTATCTATGACGACATAATGAATTTTCTCACCATTTTGAAGATTCCTCTTTTCTTGCATTCTGAAAAGATTGAACTTGGAAAGATTAGTCCTTACTGCAGCTTGAACCCAAGACATGGCATTCTTATCAGTGAAACTGTTACATGCATCTGGCAATGAACGCTGTAGGCTACAATAACCATTTGACTTTGCTTCAGAAAGTGTTATGCTCTGTAAGGAATTGACAACTTTTCCAGCTCTCTGCATACTTAGATGAAGGTCCAAAAATTGCTCCACCAGTGTTCCTGCAGGAACTTTCTGAGAGGTATCACAGAGTTCTGCAAACGTACTGAAAAAATAAAACATGGTCGTCATACATATTTCAAGCTTGAAATCTTTACTAATGGCATCATGATCCATATTACTCTAGACTTTTTTTTTTGGGAAAAAAATCTGGAAAAACTTGTATATACTCTGTGTATCATAGTCATTAGCAGTTGACAACATCATTATATGGTATTTAAGGAGATTAAAATTTTTAATGGTAACAAGGACGGTTTACTAACGAAAAGTTCATATGCATGTTTGTAGGAAGAGAGAACTAGCAAAAGTAGGACATTTTCACCAAATGAACTACTTAACTGCTTATGTCTACAACAAAGCACACCCCTGTCAACACAGAGGGAGAAGAGGGGGGGGGGGGGGGGGGTTGTGGTTATGATTCCAGCAAAACGTGATGAATTGTCCACCTCCACCATAATATGGAAAAGGGAAGGCAGGAAAATTAAATCAATGTAAATTGAGCAGATTATACTCCCAAGTAATTTTATGGTAAAAATCATATAATATAGAACTTAGGTGCACTAAAATAATGTGAAATTGCTAATCTTTCCTAAGTAGGCTACCTACATTCACACGCTAGAAGAAGAAATGGATGTTATCAATTAAAGCTAGAACAGGGGAACAGAACAAGAAAATGGAGAAATTTTCCATAAGCTACAAGATGACCACTAGGACTTGTTTTATGTAAATCATCCCACCCCCAACCCACCCCACCCCACCCCCCAAAAAAAGAAAAGAAAAGATGTGTACCAGCAGTTGACATCATAAACTCTTCCAGAGAGAGTACTAATTTCTGTCACCAACGCTTATCCATCCATATTACCCCTACAAAAGACCTATAACAAAAGCAAATTACTTGAAGGCCTTAAATTTATTAATGTCACCTACTCACCCATTATTTCACAAACAAGTAGAATACTCTAGCCTGGCTGCATATGAGATATCTTCTGTAGTTGCATAACAGCCTTAAGTAATTCACTAAACAACTCTAACATTGGGCAAATATGGTCAAGTAAAAGATCTTAAAGGTTGTTATTTGTGCAATTCTTTTTTTGAGGTGGTGAGGGTGGTGAGGATGGTGAGGAAAGTTATCTTTCTGGCAGATCTCATGGGTTACACACATGCCACTGTACCCCAGGCATCTGAACGAACTAAGTGATGTACAAAAATTAGTTATGCAGTTCTATCACTTTAACCTTATTCAATACATTGGAGAATTTCAGATTTATAGTAGTTCACCTCCCAAGCATAAGCAATTTCAGGCTGTGCCTGTCACCCAATAAGTCTTCCACATTGAACACTAGGTAACATGAAGGTACATAAAATTCTTGGTACATGCATTAACTAATGCTTCACACCATTCTTCCCCTGAAATGTACCGTGTCTACACACCTGTTCTCCACACTCAATAACAAGCTCAATCCATTTACATTTCAACAATCCAGTTCCTTCGCATTTAAGCAATCCAGTAAAAGGAAACTTTGACCCTAGCGTATGGATTTCCACTTAGCATATTGGAAATCATCTTTAACCTCTGTTCTGAAGATGAAAAACATTCATAATTCATCTCCATTCTTGGATTTTTTTTCAATAATGTGTCTTTTCAAATGCATTTCATAAGTCCAGGATATGGTCCATGATTGCCATGATTATTCTTCTGACACGTTCTTCTTTCCAAACTCATATTCAAATCCATACAAAAAAAAAACCTTCTGCAGCACAACTGAACTAGGCATGCCAATGCCCTCCAAGAGGCAAAACACTGCCTTGATAGTTGGTAGTTCATAAGTAATGAGACTTCCAATGGACAAGTAGAAGCTTATATTCCAGCATGTAAAATGCACAAAACAAATTAATCTATATAAGAATGACAAGATTAGATGAGTTGCTTCAGTGGTGCACCTTCCGCGCACTCAATATCTGGATACAACGGCTTGCTTGGTAGAATATTGTGGGACACTTCCCTTTTCGGAATTAGACCTCATTCAAGACATTCTCTTTCTCTTTTTTTTTTTTTTTTTTTTTTTTTTTTTGATAATCAAGAAAGCCTTTTTTATTGAAATAACTGGGAGAACCCAGGCTAGAGACCAGCCATACAGCCAACAGTCCTACTTTAAGCTTCCAATGCTTTGGAAAATGTATGTCATACCTCAGAAAGATACCAAATTTTGTTCCTTAAATTCTCCTAGTACAATAATTCAAGAAGTATCCACTTCTCCAATATGACTAACATTTCCACTTAACAGCTTCAAGACTCAAGTAACGATGTTCATCAGGAAATTTACACTATATATATGGAACTAATAGGTTATGCAGTAAAACATAGGATGAATTCATTGTTGTCTATTCATGATTGGGAGCACTAGAGACTCTTACCATGTATTTCAACTTGTTTATCAAACACAATATAAGCTAAGGGATGTACTGCATAGTATTAGGAAAAACTCAAACTATTAATACTCATTATTCCATAGAAAGATGTAAATAAATATGGAAAAGTACAGCCAAAAAACATATCGCAAAACGCAAAAGAGTATAAACTGTATACCGCATGCAATTGATGATACTCTCTGCAGCAGATGCTTCTTCTAATTCACGTACAGCAGCCAAAAATGTGACATTTCTATGAGACACAGCTTTCTGAAAAGGGTCAATGTCAATATGGCATTAAAAAATAAGAACTTGGCATCAGATAAACTGGAAGTATGGAACTTTATTAAAACATGAACCATACCTTTCCAAGATTATTTATAGAAGAAGGGAGTGCATTCCACAAAATCCTCTGGTCAGACCAAGTCTTGAAATTGAGGGGCACATTAAGCAGATGAATTGGGACAGTGCCCCCCGATGATGATTTCGAATCCTTTTTTGAAGTCTTGCTCTTTGATTTTGGAGAAAAGATGTCATTTTTGTTTTGCAATGGTGAAACAATCAAACTTGGAGGCTTCGTTGGTTTCTCATTCTTAGAAGCTTTCTTATCAGAAATCACCTGCAGCAACATCCAGTCATCAGCTTCATGGAAAACACCAATGAGAGATTTGTAGAATGGAATACAAGTTGCAGCAATAACTTTAATTTCACACATGCAACTCTTGTCCAGAATGACAAAAGGAGGGAAAGATCTAATTTTACCCATCAAATTTGTCAAACCCAAAATCAGGGCAGAACATTATTTTATTTTGGCTTATCAATGGGTATAATGTTCTCCCAATCTTTAAATAAACATATTCTGATAGTATAACCTATGACAGAATGCACAACCGTCAAAAGATAAACCTGCCAACAGCCCAAAATGACAAAGCCAAAGATTTGCTGTAGCTGTTAGAGTTTACAATATAGGTGCAATGCAAACTAAAATTTACAAGGGCATTGGCACTATATAATTTTCGGCATACAAGAACATATATATCCCTGATTCCACAATCAAATTCTTTACAAACATTCAAGCAGAACTAAAACATCTGAGAGGTCAAAACAAAGGATTAGTTTCAATACGCTAAATTACTATCTAACTATAATAAATTCAATCCAGGAAACAGACAGAAAAAGTGTCCAACTGCTCCATTTTACTGCGCATAGGATTGTATAAGAGACTTCATCATCGTGAATGGTGCCATATCTGAAATAGCTGCCTTTCTCTTCAAAAGGGTCACTGAGATTCAATTAAAAAGATCAATTTTCATATAAATTTAAATGGGTCAATTCAATTACCATGGATAATCACAAAAAGGAAGGGGCTTTGACAATATGATATAGACTAGAAACACAACAGTGCAAAGAACCAAACTTGGAAAGCAATAAAATGCAAAACGCAATAAAGCATTGTGAGAAAACAAGGAAAAGGGTAGTAAAAAGAGTCAAACTTGAAAAGCAATAAAATGTGGGGGCACAGCCAAAGACACAAAAGGTGTAAAAGAGAACATTACAGAAGCATTATCCGAAGAATTGCAAACTTGTTTGAACTTTGAACTCGATGTAGTAGTAGTAGTAGTATGAGAAGCATTAGTCCTAGAAGTCGAAGTAGAAGTAGCTCTAGGACTCTGATCCCAAACCCTCCTTGCAGAATCCAAACTCAACCTCCTCAACTGTAGTCCCTCAACTTCCACATTCTTAGGCTTGGCCTTGTTAGTCTTGACCGCCTTGGCATTGTGAAAATCACGCTTTGGTGTAATGGGCAGCAAATCAGAGGGCACCAAATCAGTGGGATTGCCAACACAAGGACAAGGGCTTCTCTTGCTTTTGGGAACAGGTTTCAACCCACGAAGAACTGGAACTGGAGAACCCAAGTCGAGCCGTGAGGCATAAACAAACTGACCCAGTTGAACCTTGTCGCTGTAAATCAAGTCCATGTCATTGTCTGAGATTGAAACATAGGCTGAGTGAAGTGAATCCGAGACTTTCAAGAAGAACCCTTTACTCTTCCACGGATCATTGTCGTGGTCATTGGGTAGAGAAGGCACAATCTCAATGACTTGGAGAAGAGCCGAGCGGTGCTCTCCTGTGACTTTCACGTCCTTGTTGCCTGCATGTTGGAGAAGCTTGGAAAGAACACCAGGGGTTAGAGAAGCCATAATGTCATATGTGTGAGATTTTCTCTCTTCAATGTGGTTAATGGTTATGGAAAGTTCAACACTTTGCCACCACCATGGGCATGGTGCTGTGGCACAGAGAGAGAGATAGAGAGAGAGAGGAATTGATGTTGTGGACACGTGGCGAATGGGGATACGGTTTGATTGAGATTTTCAAAAACTTTTTGCAGCACAAGAAAGAGGGAAAGGACAATACAAGGTTGAGGTTTCGAGGTTTATCCCACAGGCAAAAGCTAATGGGGACAAACAGAACCATCTTTCTCTCGTTTAAATATCCAACCCAAATGGCAAATATGAATATCATAAACTACTTTTTTTTATTTAAAAGGGTATTTTATTCTCTCTCTCCCTAAACTTTTTTATTCGTGAAAAATCATTAGATATTTTAGAATATTATAAAAGAAAATGTTAACGAATGTTTTTAGGTATTGATTAACAATTTATTTAAAGAAAATTTTTATAGAAAGATGAAATAAAGTAATTAATGTTTTAATAAATTTTTTTATTTCCTATAAAAGTGGCGTTAAAACTTTCCTTAGCATTCGTTAGCATGACCCTATTGTAAATATATAGTTTTCTCTCTCATATAAATAATAAGTTTTATTATAAATTTAATTAATGAGACTCACTATTCATATGAGAGAAAAAAATATACATTTATAGTACTCTAAAAGTACATAATAATTTCCCTTTATTCATATATAAAGACTAATTTTGTAAGTAAATACATCATTGTTAAACAAAATATTATCAGTCTCAAAAAGATGGTATGGATAGTATATTAATTATTGTTCCAATTCTCTCTCTTTTTTTTTTTTTTAAATAAAGTTGAACTGCATATAAATATTTAAGAAAGTAAAAAAGGAGCCGGCAAATAAACTATGCTTTTCCTTATTGACATTTATGATAAATTCAATTTTCATCCATTAAATTAAAAAAAAGTTTGGATTTGGTTCTTAAAATTTGAAAAAAAATTACCCTACATCTATTGGTCATGTTTGATTTTAATCCTTTAAATATGTTGTTGATTTATTTTGATCCTTAAATATGATATGAGATGGGCCATTTTTTTTAATGAAAAAAAATAAAGGAAATAGAAGCAATACTAGTACAATAAGAAAATTGTTAGGGTCCAACTAATGTATGTCTTAAAATATTAATCATTCATTAAAAAAATTATGAGAAATTGAAAAGCTTATAAAAATATTAGTCATTTTTTTCATCTTCTCATAAAAATTCTTAAAGTAGTTTGTTAATTAATGGATGTTCTATGCCTTTTATTAGATTGCATATTTTTATCATATTCTTTATATTTGCAAATTTTCAAAAAGATTAAGACAAAGATCAATAATTATATCATCTATCACGTGTCTAAATTATTAAGTAAAATATTATGCACAAAGATAAATTTATTGATTAAATATTAAATAACATCTCATTTCAACAAAATTTAACATACATATTAAAAACATATATATAATAATTTAATGATTAAATTTTCAAATTTTATTTTTAATATTTAATAAATAAACATATGACAAAATTTAGAGTGCTGTTTCCAAACTCATTTGGAGAAAATAAAATGTTTGATATATACACTTAAAAATATATATTTTATTATTTAAAAATATGTATAAAATATGTATGTTAAAAAATTTAAATACATATAATATTATATATATATATTATTTTATTATGAAACTGTGTACCCCTGAAAAACTTTTGCTTTTAGGCACTTGTTTCTTTCGAAACCCAGTAGTTGTATAAATAATGGCAGAGGGTGCAATCAGGGACAGAACTGTTGAGTGTTGACAACTGAAAGGTACTCAAAACTGAAATGTCTCTATCAGAGAAGAAATCAGCAGCCAGTTAGGCTTACAGAAGAAGTGGAATCCCACCGCTGTGCCACTTACTTTTTCTTTTTGTTTTTGGTAAACTAATTGCAACTTCAAGATGAAGCACAATTCATGCTTGGTCAACAACTCGTGGAAAAGTCATTGTTTTTACCCATTTTAATATCACATGATGGGAACAATTCCATAAACTAGTTTTCTTGGTTGGTAAGACCCAAGAAAACGGAAAATTTGCTTGAATTACCCCTCCAAACACACGTATAATGCACAAGTGAGTCCTTACCCCTCTAGGACCTTTTGCTCATTACCCCTCCAAGACTCAAACCATAGATTTACTTGAATCATCCTAGAGTAATGAAAAGCTTTATCTCTTCTTGTGCATAAAATGAGCAAAAGGTTCTTTTAGATTTAAATTAAGGAGATATCATTTAGGGTTGTCGTTTGATGGCAGGACTTTTTGTATCACTTCACATGATATTTTTTGTATCGCTTTATATGATATTTGGAGTAGTTAAAAGATTTAAGTAGTGGTTCTTTAATGAACGTGGTTTGTCCACAAAGTTCCATCAAGGCCTTGATGGTACACGTATTACGCATTACTACCACGTAAGTCTATAACCTCTTACAACATTTTTACAACATTTTCACAACAAATCACAAGGCATGAAATCGATAAGTCTATAACCTCTTTTTTATTTAGCTAAAAACAAAAATTAATGACCATATCACTTCCGAACATTGAAGACCAAAACCAAAAATTGATTGAATATTGGTAAACATGCTAAGCAATAAGCTTGGAATTGCACAGATAAGGTGTCGGACATAAGTAGACGTGCTAACCAACAACATTGATGGGAAACGCAATAAATATATATAATTCAACCTCCTAATCCAAGCAATATATCTATAATTCAACAATGCTGATGCTTTTATATTTTTAGTTGCCTATAAAGCAACTTTCTTTTTTTTATATACATAAATATTTTTTGGCAGAATAAGAAATATATTTATTAATCATACAGGGCTACAAAAACACACGGACCAGCCCAATCTTGTAAAGAAGAGATGAAAGTGAGCGCTCATGTGGAAGAGCCCGGGCCAAACATTAATTTTAATTCTGAACATGTAAATAGCCTTGAATATTTACAATTTTAATGAGAAAAGATTCATCATGTTTAAGGACACAATATTTTTTTTTAATTTTTCCATGTGACGTGGTTTTTTATGAATTTGTTGTTATTATTATAGGAGATTGGAACGTTTTATTCAGTAAAAGAAGAAATGAGAACAATAATGAGATACAACATAATTTAAAAAACATGGTATGTTATGATTAATTTGTATTATATCCAAAAGTTGAAACATAATATTAATGTTAATAAGTTATTGTTGAGCCACATTATTGGTCATGTCACTATTTTTTTTTTATTGATTTGTTCCTCTAGTTTTTTTTTTTTTTTTTGTATAATATTAAAAAAATTAAGCATAATGAATTGACGTAAAAGTAATTATAAAAAAAAAAAAAAAAAAAGAGGGAAGGAGTTCTTTCTAAATTAAAGTATATGAATGTGTAAAGGCACAATATATATAATGTTAAAACTATCCAAAATATTATTAGGAAAAAACAAACATTCAAGATATTAAAAAAAAAGGGGTCCAAGATGTTGTGGACTAAAATGAAAGTGCTGAAATTTTATCAAGAGTTCAGATATATTATGTGAAAGTGTACTTTGCTCTATATTGGTCAGTTTTGGCCCATTTTGATACACTTCTGTCCATTTGATTCATTTTAATCTATTAAGGTCTATTTTGGCCTATTTAGCCATTCTAAATTAATGATGGTTCAATTAGCTCAATTAATAAAACTTTTGTTATCTAATAAGATATTTGTGTTTCAAAGGTAAAAAATCTTTTGTTACACCAAAGACTATATAACTAGTGTCTTGGTTTCTCCAAGAAAGAAAGAAAGGTAAAACAAAAAATTGCCGGCAAAGAAAATTGCTTGAATTTTCGTAGCTGTTATAGCTGAAAGCATGAAACTCACCTACTTGATTTATGGTATCAGGAAACAAAAGAAAAAAAGTCATTAATTATTAATTACTAGTACTGAAAGTGAGTGATTACATGGTGGATACGTTTTATAGTTGACATTCCGTCTATCTCATGAGCACTATTGGATGTCATATTGTGCCAACCTCTCCTTCAATCATGTGGCTACAGATTGGTGAATACAATTAAACATCATCACAGTTGTTTGAAACTGATCAAATTATCAGTTTCTTCAAGTAGGAAGGTGTTCGGTGGTTTAGTCGTGAAAAATGGACAATTTTGAAAACAGACATTCCACCTTTTTTTGATAGGCCTTTAAACTACCCTCTTAATTCTTCACCAAGTAATCTCCTTTCTAACCACATTTAATTTTTCTTGTTGTTTTGTCACAGAGTAATCATGGTTGTTATTTTATACAAGCTAAAAAGCACCATTTCTCTGCTACATTCACTTTTTGCGAGGCAATGGAAAGTGACTACAAATCAAGTAAACGCCACTATGATATTACCATGTCAAAGAGAACCAGAAGGCCAACAAATTCCAATCAGATTTATTCAGCACCAATTTCTCCATGTCAAGACATTCCTCCTCCTGGTAAAGCAGTTGTGAATGAGTTTGGAGAAGATGAGAACAGCTCTCACTCAGAAGAGAGTGACCGTAAGAGCTTGAAGCAGCTGATAAAGAGCAGGAATTCACTGAGCCAACACTTCACTGCAGAAGAAAAGCAACTTCAAATAGTTCCAAAGCAGCAGAAGGAAGAGGGTGCTCATGATGATGGAGTGAAGCTAAAGAAAATGGTGACTCGCTATGCCAAATTTTTGAGCCGCTTAATCAAGGTCAAGCGTGACTTACCTAAGGGTGGAGAATCCCGGAAACAACCACTTCTCTCATTGAAAGCCTAGGTATATATATGTGTGTGTGTCATTTATGAGCTTGTTTCTGCAGTGGCTGATTACCCATATGCATTGATTATCGGCCAACTGCATATACTTTTTTCTCCTGTTTCATTTTGTATTTCAAGTCCTTGAGATATAATTAATATGTAGAACATATATGTTATACACTATGAGAGCCTTTATCATAATCTTCCTATATATGCATATATGTTTAGAAATCAAGTACTTGTAATGCATGGGTTTCTTCTCTTTCAGTTTTTACACAACTTATTTTTATAAACAAAATAAGTGGATGAAAGTAATCTTATCAAAACATAATAATTTAGTTTCTCTCCAATAACAACAATAATTTTATGTGGTACAGTGTTGTACATACTAGTAATCTGTTTGTGTATTTTTTTTTTGCACCAAATTAAACCTTGAAATTGTTACTCAAAAAGATGCATAAATTTCAAGGACCGCTTAAATTCCTAATTCATTTCTCTCTAACTATAGGTCCTCTTTGGAAGAATTTACCCCATAAGCCTATGTCCAGAGGCGCTGCTTATTGAAAGAAGTGATTAATGGGACAATGATTCCCTTAGAATTTCAAAATATTATGGGCCCGTTTGTTTTCCCATCTCAAACTCACATTTGTACATTTTAAACAACATTATACGCATTTTCATACTTTTTTACCCACACGGTATTTCAAAAAACTACAAAAATCTCATCTCAAACTACTCTACCAAGCACTCTCTATATATTAATAGTTAACATTTCAATGTTTTGGCTCAAAATATTTCATACATACCCCCCTCAGATCGAGATCTGCCCAACTTAGTCCATATGCATGTGGTGGTCGGTGACCCTATTTCCAAAATAAAATATAAGCCACTTTTCTATTTTTAGCAAGAATTCACAAATCATGAAATATTTTTATTGAAAATGGAACTTCTTCATGATGAGTGTCAGAATATAAGCCCAACGGGCTTAGGCCCACTTGTTGTATGCTTTCTCCCAAAACCAACTAGCTGACATCTTCACTAATATTTGGACTTCAAAAAATTGTTAAATATTTTTGAATTGTGCCAATGGCTAGTAAGACTGTAAAATAAATAGCCTACCAATTTGTTTATATATTGATTATACTTGTATATTTTTATATAGGATAAGTCAAGGAATTATTTGAATTGTTATGTTGTAGTAAGTTGTAACATAAATCCCTATAATTAAAATGACTTTTATTTAAATGGTAGATCATGGAAAATTCAACTATAACGTTTGATTTCTTCAAAAGAAAAAAATAAAGATAATAAGATAATTTGTTCACAACCTCTAGTATTGATGTCCTAATATTTGAAAATCCTCAAACAAAATTTTAACCATTGACCACCAATGAAATCAGTATTTTTTTATTGCAGCGTGATATCAGATTGTGTCAACAAATATGAGATTAATGTGTTATTGAATGCAATAAAATTCGATGAGCTTACATTAAACTTGACCTCAACGTCCTCCCCATCATTTTTGAATCTTGGCTCCATGTGAATGTATGTTTTCACAAACATGGTAGCCTATAAATGGTATGAATGGTTCTCAAATTGCGTTGTGCATTGCATTTATTGTTGCAAGTATGGATCTTGAAAAGTCTAAGGAATGATATTCTTCTACTATTATTTAACAACAATGTGAATTGCAAGCAAAAAATAACTTGAAAAGTATTGTACATTTAGATTTGGGATAGATAAATTTTCAAGATTTTGGGAGAGATCACAAAACTATAATTCCTTTGGAAAATGGTTTTTTCGTTATTATTATTACTTAAGAGATGAGAAAATTTCTAATATTTTTTAAAAATGAATATCCTTTTTATATTTGAAAAAGATTAGTTGTTTCTCTTAAAAAACTTCACAACTTTTTGAAAAAGTTTATTTTTGAAAAAGAGGCTATATCTCATGAGTTTCCGGAAAAAATGGTTTTGCGAATAGTTGTCTCATGAGTTTTTATGAGAATGGGATTTCAATGGGAAATTATAAAAGATAGACTAATTTTATTTTAAGAGAGGATTTTTTTTATGTACTTAAAAAAAAAAATTTCAAGATTAAATTACAATCCTTTGAAAGAGGGTTTTTTAAAAAAGAATAGACTCGGAAGATCCATCTTCAATAACACTACACTCACCACATTGATTAAAGATGCAGAGAATAAGCAAGATGCAAAGATGGTTTCCTTTAAATCCATGGGATTTAGTATACATATGTGTAAAAATCCAACCTTTATTAATTGCATAAATGTAAATGACAATAAAGTAAATGATCACATGTATTTACAGTACAAAAACATTGTAATTGACAAGTATTTAAAGAGTATAAGAGTAACACGTTTATTTTGTAGCCAAAAAAAAAAAACTTGTGTTTTCATTTTATATATATAATTTTTATTTTGAGAATCTAATTTATAATTTGATAAAGTAACTTAAAAATCAATAGGAAAGTGACCATATTTTTTAGGTAATGTTTTAGTGAGAGTTAGAGCTGTATTTTTATCTAATTATCCTTTAATTTTGTCTCTACTTAAATATAAGTGAGTAGAGGTATTTTCTTAACTAAAAAAATGAGGATCTCACAAGAAGTCTTTTAAATAATAATAAAGAAGACTTGAATTTAAATTTCTAAACAAAAAGTTATTACATAGCATAAAAGTCAAGAGCAAGAAAATAAAAGAACAATAATGTAAATTAAGTACATAGCTCTATAATGTATTTAGCAGGACAATAAAGAAGAATTGATAGCTGGGGGGCGGGTGTGTGTTGGGGGTTGTGTGGAAGGCTTACATATAAGGCTTTTTTTTTTTTTTTTGAGAAACATATATGGCTTTTTAGGTAAGGAGGTTGCTGAGATTTTTTGTACAAATGGTTTTAGAGACTAGCCTATACAGGAGAAGAGAGTGGGGTGAGCTCTAGACAGATTTCTGTAGAGGTTAGGTTGTTGGTTGTGATGGGGTACTTATTCTAAAATGGGGGACAAGTAGCTAGCCACAGCCCCCAGTATCATTAGGCCTACTGGCAGTGTAGGAATGGCCCCAACAATAGCTTTTAAACTGAAAGATAACATATTGTACATTTCTTTTCAAATTTTGTGAACTTTTCTTTTTGGGCTTACTAACCTTCGCTTTGGTTGTGTAAAATGTCGTTGGACAGGCTGTAATATTTATTTTTCTAAAGAATTTTGCTTTTTGTCCAAATCCTTCCACTTAGCTTGCCGAAGGATAGTGGAAAACCACATTTTAATATAAAATTTTAACTTTAATATTTTTGTAAATTCATTATATTTAGAGAAGTATTACATCCACAATATTTTTATAACAAATCATAAGTAGTAGGTTGTTATTAGTTTTAATATAAATTCACAACTTAAATTAATTTTTTGTCTACTCATAACAATGAAAATGTTGTAATATTTATTTCTATAAAGATTCTTGGTTTTTGTCCAAAGCCTTTTGTAAGGGCACAAATTGCGCTAGAATAAAGTCGCACTTTCGAAACCAACCCAATAAACCCAAAACAATAAATTTATAGAGAATAAGCTTCTAGTCTAGGTTTATGGGTAGCAGATAACATAGAAGGATAAATTCAATCACAGAATTCATGCATTCAACTAGTACAGGAGTGAAAGACGTATCATATATTAATGCCGTGGAATATTTTTGGCCTTTCCTTACAATTTCTCACTCTCTCGTGTGTATATCTTTTTCTCCCCCCCCCCCCTTTCTTTCTTCTTCCTTCGCCTTTTATAAGCCTGCATCTTTTTCTCCTTTCTTCCACGTGTAGTACAGATGCTCTTTTTTAGATACTTGTCACATCATTCCTTCTTACCAAAGTCTTTGGCAGTAAGTGCTAGGTTGAACTCCAATACTCAAGCGTCACTTCCTCATTAATGGGGCTAGAGAGGTAGATATGGAGCCTTCAATGCAGTGGTAGCAGCTTTATCCTTGATATTTGTATGTCACTTCCCTTTATCCCCTATTCTCTTTTTCTCAGTTTTTGTATCCCAGGTCTTCAATACGGATGCCCTTGAACTGCCAAATCACTCGTCTCGTCCTCTGCAACATGCTACCGAGGACTTGGTCATCCTCGGACGTCATGTTTCGTGGTGTTCTGCTCATGCATGACACTTTTCTTTGTCACGTGACTTCGTAGGCGGGACTTATCATGTCCTCAGACCATTCATGATATTGGGTTGGACTTTCCTCCTCGTGAGAGCCTTTGGGCCGACCCAATACGTATCTTGGGCCCATTGGCACTACAATAGCCCCTCGAAATCCTTATTTCTACCTTATTGAGAGGAATGAGGGTTCGATACACGCACGAGGGACAATCCACTTCTGACATTTCGGTCTGCAGAACGCGCTTAAATTAAATGTTGGCGGCTTTCTGTTTACCACGTCCAACCGCGTGATGCTCATCCAACGGGTGGGCGCATTTTAAGGGGATAAGCAGGAGGTTTCCCGCTTTATGACTTTTCACGATATAAATACTGTCAGTTCAAAGGTCCTCTGTTCATTTCAGAGCTTGTACACCGAACTTAGCCACTCCTGCAATCTACACACGTCTTTACACCCTTTCAGTTCTAAGTCGAGGTGACTTAATTGCTCTAAAGTAAGTTCTCCAACTCTCTGTTTTCATTATTGCTGTTCATTCTTTCTCGTCGTTCTCAGTTTTTCTGTCCTCGGCCATTTAAATTTCCCAACCCTACCATAATATTCTCTCTTTAGTTTTAGAAAATGGGTAGATTCGCACCCTTAGTAGATAGCCCTGAGAAAATAGAGGAGTTTAAAGCCAAATATGAGATCCCTCCGGGAATATCCGTCAAATATTGTAAGCAAGGAGGGTGGCACACCGATAGGGATACCGGTGAGGTGGTGATTCCTATGATAGCATTCATAGAGGGGGGAATGAGAATCCCTATGAGACCAATCACTAGGGACTATCTCCGAACAGTTAGGTTATCTCCTACACAGTGTGCCTCAAATATGTTTAGGATTTTAGGTGCCATAGACGTCGTAAATGAAAGACTAGGACTAGGACTAGGACTAGGACTTACTCACCACGAGGTGAACTGGGTGTATAACCTTCACCATCTGAAAGCGCAAAGATATTACCTGAAATCTAGGCATGCCGAGGTTAGGTTAATCCAATGCCTTCCCCATTCCAACAAAGGTCTGAACAAAGATTTTCTAATACTGTTTGGGGATTGGCATGACGGTCTCTCCTGTCCGACGAGAGAGAGGGAACTTGGTGAGTATTGGTGTAGCGTTAGTTCTATTTTTCTTCTTTGTTGTCTTTCTGTGGTTGTGTTTCTCTCTGATTTGCCCTTACCATTTTGTTTTTTGAATACTTGCACAGATCGTCGCGCGCTCACTCGCCGTGCTCACCTCGTCAACTTCGCTTATTTGGATAAGATTCTGAAAGCCGAGGTATTTGTGCACTCGGACGGCCAGCTTCGGGCAGCCTACCTTATCCTCGGGTACAATCCCATTTCCTCCGCATTCCAAGTGCCGAAGTGCGTCATCAAAGAGAAAGACCCACGGCTAGCTTGGATAAGCGTTGCAGTTGAAGGCTTCTTGCTTCCTGCGGGTACTCCTGTTCCTCAAGGGATTTTGATCACTGAGCCTGTGAGGATTGTCCCAGGAGCTCTTCCTCTTCTCGCATCTTCGGCTCGACTCAAATTGGGTGAAAGCTCCTCTTCCCGGTCAATTACAAAAGAAGAAGAAGAAGAAGAAGAAAAAGAAGAAAAGGTTGTTGAACTCTCAGATTCAGAAGAGGAGTTCGAAGTTTTTGACCGGCTTCCATCACCTGGAGGCCAATCTCCTGTCGTCGGCTCGCCTTCGCTAACATCTTCGGACGACGAACAACCGCTTGTGAGAATGGGCATTCAACGTAGGTCAAAGCCCAGCCTCAAGGATGTACTGGGAGCTCAAGTTGGAGTCTAGGAGCTTCCTAAAGTGCCCCCGGTGAAGACTAAGGATAAGGATGCCGAGAAGGTTCCTTCAGTGAAACTCCCTCTTCCTCCTTCCACCCAAATTCAACACCCTGACCTAGCTGACCATAAAAGAAAAAGGGATCAGCCCAAGAGAAAGGAGATAGTTGAAGGGGGGAAAGACCTCCCTACTAAAGATATGGAACAGGAAAGGGAAGGGAAGCATGCTCGTCATGCTCAGACGAGATTGGAAAGACGGGCTGATCCCCCCGTAGCCGTCCATGCACCCGTTTGGGCTCTCCAAATGAATGTAGATGATCAGGCAGTCACTGCCAATGCCTCCATTAGGGGATCCGATGAGGGCACCGCTGCATGCATCGTAGATGCATTGGAGCAAGCGCTTCTGCTACCTGAGGACATGGGCGAGTTACGAAGGATGAGGGATCAGAATGTTTTCATGATCCTGAAGAGGGAGCTTACCATGGTAAGGGTTTTAATCTAATATTCCCTGCTACCCATGTTTTTCATGTTGTCGTATTTGTTATTACTGCTTACTGTTTGATAAGAACTATTTCTGCATGCTACTAACTTATAATACTTTGTGAGTAGGCTGTTCAATCTGCGCACAGGACAGAGGAGATCACAGCTAACTCTTACAAGTCACTAAAGGCCGGGGAGGTGAGGCTGGATCACACCCAAAGAATCCTTGAACTGAAGGAAAAAAAGCTGCAAGAAGTTACCTCCAGCTTAACCAAGACAGAAAGTGAGAGGTTTGGCTTGGAGGCCCAGCTCAAGACTACTGAGCGGCAGGCCAAGGAGCAGAGGATACAATTGAGGCAGGCCGATGAGAACTTCGCTTCTACCAAGAAGCTGATTGAAGGCCTCAAGCAGGACCTTAAAAAAGCTGAAGAGGCTAAGTAGAAGGCCATTAAGGCCAAGGAGGAGGCACTCAATAAGGCACGGGAGGCCGAGGAAATGGTTGACCAGGCTGAACAGAGTGGCTACGAGGTGGGGGTGGAAGAAACTACTGACACCTTCAAAGCCTAAGTGCCAGAGGTTTGCAGGGATTATTGCCTCCAAGTGTGGAAGGAAACTCTCTCCCAGGCTGGGGTTGATACTTCCTCTCCCCTATAGAAGGTAGAAAATGCCTACATCCCTCTTGCCATCCGAGTGGTCACCTCTGGTAAAGCCGAGGATGACGCCGGCTCTTCTGCAACCGGGATACAGGTGGAGAAAGTTGCTGTTGACACAACTGTCTTTGAGCCTTCCCTTTCAACGCAAGAGGAAGGGGCTCGACCTGAAGACGCACAACTTCCAGATGCCCCCAAAGAGCTGCCCCCCAATCCTAAGGCTAGCGAACCTTTGGAGTTAGTTTTGGCGACTCTGCCTATGATGCTAAAGGGGGGTCCCAAGAATAAGGAAGTGGTTGGGGGATCCTCGGCCTCGGTAGTGGCTCCTGCTGACCCTAAAGACCAAGTCTAGCCCAAGCCCTGATAGTTCCTTGGCCTTTGTTGCAATTTTTTTCTTTCTTTCCTTTTTGTTGTAGCTGATTAGCTTTAGTTTCCTTTTGTTTCTTATTCTGTTTTTTTTTTTTTTTTTCTTGTAATTCAACCTTTTGGTTATGGATATATTGAAGAATATTTCACTTAATGAGAAGAACTCCCAGTTTGAATTGCTACCTTGTGTTATATTAACTATTAACAAGTCCTTCTATTATTATTGACTTAGTCTGACAAAATAGCAACTTGAATTTATTGTATGCATTAATAATTCCATATCAATAACCAAATAAGGATAAAGGAAATTTGCGAAACTCATATACTTGCAAATACTTTAAGTGATGGTCAAAAGTTTCCACTCAATTCCAGTGATGGCTAATACATTAAAAGGCAAGATATTCATGTGAAACCAATTCAACTAAGACCCGCTTAAGAACTATCTTCATAACAAAATATCATGACAAGAAATACCAACATTTCTTATACGTTCCACACTTGAGCTAGGAGTGGCTCAAATGGTGTGCTTAATGCTTAGTGACAAATGAAGTTACATGAAACCCATATTTGAGATACTTATTGTGAGTACATACCTGTCTCAATAGGACGCGTACATGTACTCCAAGGAATCTACGCAACCCAATCTTTGTCTCTATAATTGTCTTTAGGGCTCCGACGTAACCTCATTTTTGTTTTATATTAAGGTAGAGGATTCGAGAACCCTGCGTAACCTTATTTTTATTTTATATTAAGGTAAAGGATCCGAAGACCCGGCGTAACCTTATTTTTATTTTATACTAAGGTAGAGGATCCGAGAACTCGACGTAACCTTATTTTTATTTTTAGAACAAGGTAGAGGATCTGAGGACCCGGCGTAACCTTATTTTTATTTTTAGAATAAGGTAGAGGATCTGAGGATCCAGCGTAACCCTGTTTTTCTTTTTAGATCAAGGTAGAGGATTTGAGGATCCGGCGTAACCCTGTTTTTCTTTTTATACCAAGGTAGAGGATCCGAGGACCTGGCGTAACCTTATTTTTCTTTTTTAAAACAAGGTAGAGGATCTAAGGATCTGGCGTAACCCTGTTATTCTTTCATACCAAGGTAAAGGATCTGAGGACCCGGCGTAACCCAGAATTTAGTAATCTGTGCTAACACGTTAAATTTCCCAAGATAGAGGGTCTGAGGACCCGGCGTAATCATGGTTTTATTTGACAATCCATATTGGCATTTTGAACATAACATTGCGTGCAGCATAACAGCAATAGGATTAAAGTGGCAGAGGTGCCTTTTATTAATAATAATATCGTCGCAAATTACTTACATTCTAGGGATGTGGCACAACTTTTTCATCTAAATTTGCAAGGTAGTAAGCTCCTATTCCGGCTATTGCGGTAATGCGATACGGTCCTTCCCAATTTGGTCCCAATTTCCCCCATGCCGGATTCTTGGTATTACCCACGACCTTCCTCAATACTAAGTCTTCAGGAGCAAGTGGCCTTGAGTTCACGTGTGAATCATACCCTTGCTTCAATTTTTGTTGATAGTAAGCCAACTGGATCATGGCTATTTCTCTCCGCTCTTCAACCAGATCTAGGCTCCTTTCTAGTAACCTGTCATTATTGTCCAGAGCGAAGGAACTTGTTCTCATTGTCAAAAAATCGCTTTCTAAAGGAATAATAGCCTCGGCCCCATAAGTCATTGAGAATGGCGTCTCTCCCGTTGATCGGCGGGGCATGATCTGATACGTCCACAGAACATGATGCAATTCCTTTACCCATCTCCCTTTGGTATCATCCAGCCTCTTTTTAAGCCCGTTGACTATAACTTTGTTGACCGCCTCGGCCTGCCTATTTCCTTGCGGATAAGCAGGGGTGGAATACCTGTTGGTTATGCTGAGGTCACAGCAATATCGCCTGAACGCTTTACTATCAAACTGCAAACCATTATCTGAAATGAGAGTATGGAGAATTCCAAATCAAGTGACGATATTTTTCCACACAAATTTCTTCACATCGACATCCCTAATGTTTGCTAGGGGCTCGGCCTCTACCCACTTAGTAAAATAATCAGTGCCCACAACCAATCACCTTCTGTTTCCAGGAGCCTTTGAGAAGGATCCTACAATGTCCAAACCCCACTGTGCAAAAGGCCAAGGACTTGTCAGAGGATTAAGCACACCCCCAGGCTGATGAATATTTGGTGTGAACCTTTGACATTGATCACACTTCTTCGCATAGCTTTGAGCTTCTCGTTGCATATTGGGCCACCAATATCCTTGTGTTAGAGCCCTGTGAGCTAAAGACCTTCCCCTCGTATGACTTCCACAAATTCCTTCGTGTAACTCTTCCAAAAGTAGCTCCGTCGCTTCAGGATGTATACATAACAGGTATGGCCCAAAGAAGGATCGTTTGTAAAGTTTATGATCCTTGGCCAACCAAAAAAGAGATGCTTTCCTTCGCACCTTGTCCGCCTCAACCTTTTCCTCTGGCAGAACATCATCTTTAAGGAAGGATACAATGGGGTCCATCCAACTAGGACCCACCCTGATATGATAAACTTGGATAATACTTCCAATCATTCTCGAGGGTTTGGGTAAGTCCTCAACAAGGATGATCCGGGGTAGACCTTGTGCCGACGACATGGCAAGAGTTGTTAGAAAGTCGGCATGCGCATTGTTACTCCTAAGGACGTGCAATAAAGTAAAGGATTCAAATTTGCATAGCAAAACCTTGACTTGACTTAAGTAGTCCTGCATCCTCATATCTCTGGCCTCTACCTTTCCATCCACTTAGCCCACAATTAGTTGCGAGTTCGAAAATATTTGCACAGTCTTTCCCCCCAATTTTTGAACCATATCCATCCCTTTTAGCAAGGCCTCATACTCGGCCTCGTTGTTAGTAGCCGAGAATCCCAATCTCAAGGACGTTTCCAGCGTGAGGCCCTCTGGGGTCATAATTACCAAACCTACACCGGATCCCCTTTGATTAGCAGCCCCATCAACGTAAACAGTCCACACTGGGGGGACTTTTGCACGTAATTATGCCAACTGATTTTCCATCAATGTCCATGTTATTGACATTATCTTCTATTGTAGGCTCAGTAAATTTCGCAACTAGATCAGCTAACACCTGACCCTTTACTGATGTGCGGGGCATGTACTTAATGTCAAAAGAGTCCAAAATGGTTCCCTACTTAGCAATCCTGCTTGTATAATCTGCACTTCGGAGTATAGTTTTGAGGGGAAGTTGGGTCAAAATCACCACCGTGTAAGATTGGAAATAATGTGGGAGCTTATGTGTCCCATGCACCACGGCCAAAATTGACTTCTCCAATGGTGGATAACGCACCTCGGCTTCATGTAAGGGTTTACTCACATAGTAAACCGGCTTCTGTACATCCCCGTCTACCCTTATCAACACCAAACTAACGGCATGGCTTGCCACCGCAATATATGCAAATAGAACTTCATCAACTTCGGGTCGAGACATGATAGGAGGATGTGAAAGGTATTCCTTAAGTTGCTGAAAGGAAACGGCACACTCCTCTGTCTATTCAAATCCTTTCCACTTGTTTAATAACTAGAAAAATGGCCTACACCGATCAGCAGACCGTGAGATAAATTGGTTGAGGGCAGCAGTCATCCTAGTCAACCTCTACACCTCTTTTGGATTTCAAGGTGGCTGTAAGCTATTGATGGCCTTGACCTGAGCGAGATTGACCTCGATTCCCCTATGTGTCACCATGTAGCCCAAAAATTTACCATATCCTACTCCAAAGGAACATTTGGACGCATTAAGGCATAGCTTATGCTTTCTCAGTGTTTGGAAGGTGTTATCCAGGTCTGGTATATGAGCCGAGATAGTTTTACTCTTAACCACCATATCATCCACGTACACCTCGATTGTTTTTCCCAGTTGCGGTTCAAACATTTGCGTTATCATTCTCTGATAGGTAGCCCCAGCATTCTTCAAGCCAAAGGGCATCACCTTATAGTGGTAATTACCCGTGAGCGTGACTAAGGCTGTCTTCTCCTGGTCTTCTAGGGCTAAGGGTATTTGGTAGTAACCTTGGAAAGTATTTAGAAAGCTCATTCGAGGAGGCCCTACAGTAGCATCCACCAACTGATCTATGCGGGGCATTGGAAATGAATCCTTAGGACAAGCCTTATTCAAGTCTGTAAAGTCCACGCATACTCTCCACTTCCTATTCTTCTTTTTCACTACCACTGTGTACGCCAACTACTCTGGGTAGAACACCTCCTTGATTGCCCCTGCCTTCTTAAGTTTCAGTACCTCTTCCTTAACGGCGTCGGCGTGCTCTTAGGATAAGCGCCGAGGTGGTTGCCTCCGTGGCACTGCTGCTGGACTAACGTTGAGGTAATGACAAATGAAACTTGGGTCAACTCTTGGAGCTTTGTAAGCGTCCCATGCAAATATATCGATGTTCCGTTTTAAAAACATAACCAGTTCCTCCTTTTCTTATAGGGGCAGTTGACTTCTTACCTGGAAGAACTTCTTCATATCATCTGCAATAATCACCTTTTCTAAATCTTCACATCTAGGCTCTTCAGCCTCGGCCGCATTTGGTTTGGCCGAGGAAGTTAGCTGCTATAAATTTCTCTCGGCTAAAGCCTGGGACTCCTGTCTCGTCTGATGCGTAATAGCTGCCATTGTGCATTGCCTCACCATGGATTGGCTGCCAATTATCTCCTCAACTTCATCCTCATACGAGAACTTCACCTTAACATGTAGAGTTGATGACACGGCACCTAAAGCGTGCATCCATGGTCTTGCCACTATGGCCGTGTAAGGGGAATAGGCGTCTACTACGATAAAATTCACATCCACCACCACTGGCCTTAATTGCACAGGTAGTCGGATCAACTCCTTCGGAATGACAGCCTTCCCTTCAAAGCTTATCAACGGGGAGTCGTAAGCCGTGAGATCCTTAGGCTTCAAATTAAGGCCCTTGAACAAGTCCGGGTACATAATATTAGCCCCACTCCCTTAGTTAACCATCACTCTCTTTACGTCGTAACCCCCTATCCTTAGCATGATGACTAACGCGTCATCATACGGCTGGATAGTGCCAACCTTATCCTCCTCAGAAAATCCCAAAATGGGCGGAGGATTCCTTTTAATCCTCTTCGGCTCAGAGCTGAGGTCCTCAGCAGAGGGACGCAATACTGACATTACTCTGGTAGGGCAAGACCCAATCCGACCTAGTGCAGCAAAAATAACATTGATCGTGCCCAATAAAGGTCTTAAAGTGTTACTGCCTTGATTCACGGAACTAGATTGTGTGCCTTGTTCATTAGGCTGATTCATAAATTGCCTTAACTTCCCTTCTCTGACCAGCTAATCCAAGTAATTCCACAAGTTCCTGCAGTTTTCTGTGGTGTGACCCTTATCCTGATGATAATTGCAATAGAGGTTCTGATTACATTTTGTAGGGTCTCCTATTATTCTATTGGGCCACCTAAAATATGGTTCATGACAAATCCTCTCCAACACCTGCTATACTAGCTCACAAAACACAGCGTTTACTATCTGAGGAGGAGCCGACCTAGACTGGCCAGCAAAATCCCTCCTTGGCCATTTGCTGTTGTATTTCTCTGTCTTAAAATCCCTACTCTCCTGAGGGATAATTTTCATTTTCCCCTTACTTTGCTATTGATCCTCCTCAACTCGCTTATACTCATCAATACGATCCATAAGCCGAAAAACAGTTTTTACAGGCTTCTTAGTCAAGGATTTTCTTAAATCGTGTTCAATTGGAAGGCCGACCTTAAAAGTGTTGACTGCTACTTCATCAAAATCACCGTCAATTTCATTGAACGCTTCCCAGTATCTATCCGAGTAAGTTTTCAATGTTTCGCCCTCTCTCATGGTCATGGATAGTAATGAGTCTAAAGGCCGAGGTACTCTGCTACATGTAACAAAACGAGACCCAAATGCCACCGTAAGTTCTATGTAGGAATCAATGGAATCTGCTTTCAAGCCATTAAACCATCTTATTGCAACGGGCCCTAAGCTTAAGGGGAATACTTTGCACATCAAGGTTTTGTTCTGTGAATAAACCGCTATGTGTTGGTTAAAATGGCTCAAGTACTCCACCGGGTCTGTTCTGCCATTATAAATGGTGAAGTTTGGTTGCGTGAAATGACGAGGAAGTTTTCCTTTCTTGATACGACGTGTGAAATGTGACTTGGAGAGCTGGTGTAATGCCTTCCTCATGGCGTCACTGCCCAAGCCCCTGGGAAGAGGCTTCTTGCTCGCTCTATCACAAAGACTTCCCTCTTGATATGAGAAAGTTTCGCTAGGAGGAGTTCTCGACCTCAGCTTATAGCCACTGCTCTAGGAGTCGTCTGAAGAAGGATCGGATATAGAAGGCGTCCGTTTTCGCTTGGTGCGACGCATTTTTCTCTTCAACTGGTCAATTTCCCTCTGCATGGCCTTAGTACCACTTTCATTAGAGCCCCTGCTTCCGCGCCGTGGATGATTACCGGCGATTCACCCTGTGTGCACACTACATTCTCAATCTCCCATCTGCTCTAATTGTTGAAATGGATCTTCGTGCTGGGATCCCAAAGATTCTGCATGGTCTGGATTAGAACCCACCATCACATTATCTGTGCCAAAACACAAGAATTCCCACAGACGGCGCCAATTGTAAGGGCACAAATCGCGCTGGAATAAAGTCGCACTTTCGGAACCAACCCAATGAACCCAAAACAATAAATTTATAGAGAATGGGCTTCTAGTCTAGGTTTATAGGTAGCAGATAACATAGAAGGATAAATTCAATCATAGAATTCATGCATTCAACTAGTATAGGGGTGAAAGCTGTATCATATATTAATGCTGAGGACTATTTTTGGCCTCTCCTTACAATTTCTCTCTCTCTCGTGTGTGTGTGTATCTTTTTCTCCCCCCTTTCTTTCTTCTTCCTTCGCCTTTTATAGGCCTGCATCTTTTTCTCCTTTCTTCCACGTGTAGTCCAGATGCTCTTTTTTAGATACTTGTCTCATCATTCCTTCTTATCAAAGTCTTTGGTGGTAAGTGCTGGGTTGAACTCCAATGCTCAGGCATCACTTCCTCATTAATGCGGCTAGAGAGGTAGGTATGGAGCCTTTAATGCGGTGGTAGTAGCTTTATCCTTGATATTTATCTGTCACTTCCCTTTATCCCCTATTTTCTTTTTCTTAGTTTTTGTATCCTAGGTCTTCAGTACGGATACCCTTGAACTGCCAGATCACTCACCTCGTCCTCGGCAAACATGTTGTCGAGGACTTGGTCATCCTCGGACGTCATGTTTCGTGGTGTTCTGCTCGTACATGACACTTTTCTTTGTCACGTGACTTCGTAGGCGGGACTTATCATGTCCTCGGACCATTCATGATATTGGGTTGAACTTTGCTCCTCGTGAGAGCCTGTGGGCCGGCCCAATACATATCTTGGGCCCATTGGCACTACACCTTTGATTTTGCATACCAAAGGCATCCGAAAAATAGTAGAAGACCACATTTTAATATATATATATATATATATATATATATATATATAACTCTTACTTTAATATTTTTGTGAACCTATTTTATTTAGAGAAGTGTTACATCCACAATATTTTCACAACAAATCATAAGTGATAGGTTGTTATTAGTTTCAATTTGAATTCATTATTTAAATTAATTTTATGCCCACCCATAACAATGGAAAGGTTGTAATATTTATTTTTAAAATATTCTTGGTTTTTGTACAAATCGATTGATTTAGGCATCGGAAAAATAATGGAAAACCAAATTTTAATATAAAACTCCCACTTTAATATTTTTGTAAATCCATTTTATTTAGAGAAGTGTTATATCTACAATATTTTCACAAAAAATTATAAAGTTGTAAGTTGTTATTGGTTTTAATTTGAATTTATAACTTAAATTACTTTTTTGCCCACCCATAACAACAATAACAACTTACCATTTAAAATTTGTTGTGAAAATGTTGTTGGGGAGATTTTTGGTCATCCAAGCATGTAAAATCGAAGTTCATCATGTAACTTTTCCAATGACTTCTCACTTGAACCAATTGGTAGTTTTCAATTAAATTATAATCACATGTCACAAAAAAGTTAAAGCTTTTTATGTTTTTGTGATATCTCTTCCGTTTCAACCCCAATATGGGCTAGTGAACTATGATTTTAAAGGGAAATTCATGATATTTAAGATGGGCAAAAATTTATCACTATTAAATGGTCAGATTTTTGGTCAAATTTTGATTAATCTCATTTAGGGTTGGTCAAACTTAGCAAAAATAATGGCAATTTTGAGATTTTAAGCTCTTGGGCCATCAAAATGATTTATCCAATATGCGATCAAGACAAATAAAATTATTTAATGTAATTTCTCTTCTTCTTCTTCTTTCATGCTCTAAAAAATGAAAATTTTGACTTTCTAAGGTGTAAATAGGTATTTTGGCAACAGAAATTGAGGCTAAACATAATACGGTATTAACATTAAGTATTGGATTAGTGGCAATCATGGAATCCTTGAATTTGGTCATGCTAACATTTTGGAAAAGTTTTACAGTGAATCACATGGTGATTAGTTATGCAATATTGACAAAAAGTTATTCATGACATATATCTTGATTGTAATAAATATATAGTGACTTTTTTTTTTTTTTTTAGGAACAAAAAAAAAGGAGACTTGCATATGTAATTATCTTCCCACGCTTTAAGGTACAGTCGTATAGATTAGGTAACCTCAAAAGTTCCATCAGCATGCAATAGGACATGCCATTACTTGTGTCCACATTTTATACCTCCAAGCCGCCAAATGCCAATATAAAATGACCAATCATTGGTTTGCAACAACCCCACATGGAAATCAATTCATAAATTTTTATCTTTTCATAAGAAGATCCGTAGCTATATAGTCAGGCTCTCGGCTGCTCCTTTGGACAGAATATCAGATGCCTAAAGGCTAAAGTCCCTTGCTGAGCTAAGGTAGCCTTCTAAAGCAAAGATGTCATATTCTCTCACCTTTGCTCATTCAATACATAATAGTATCACAACCCCTGTTCTCGCTACAAAAAACAACCACCATTGCTACTATAGTACCAAAACTTCTCGGAGAATTAACAAGATTGTCAGTTGCCAAAACAAAGAAAACGCAGAAGGGGGCCATAGCAGTCTCTCTTCAGCTTTGACACTGTCCCACAAAAACCCTCAGGATGTGATAACATCCACAGATATGGCGGTTGACAATGGCATAAAAACCACATCTACCACCACTGCTATCATGCCTCTTATGAAACCATCTGATGCTATTGGCATTGTTAGTTATCTTCAGGGCAAGAACTATCTTATCACAGTTGCAACTGGGTTTCTAGGCAAAGGTATTTACTTTCATGCATTTTCAAATTTCTTAAAAACATCAGGCCTCTTTGTCGCTTTTTTAGAACCATGATTTCAATTGTTTTGTTTTTAATATGTAGATTTAATAGAAATTAATTTTCACTACTTATACACTATATCTAAAAAAAAAAAGCACTAATGAAATTACAATTACGATTATTAATAATAGTTTGGTAAAATTTAACGGATGTCCTACGGGTATTATGGGCATTAGTTTTGGAAGTATTTTTAGAAATTTTTTGTAGGAAAAAAGAATCCGTTTGGATACCAATGAAAAATAAAAATTATTTCACTATTTAGCTTATTTTTGCTATTATTCATAGGTCTCACTGCACTTTTTGGTACTATTCATAGATCCCACTGTATTATTTCAGCTAATTTTTACCTTTATCTATAATATTTTCAGTAATAAATTTTCAATTTCAGCAAAATAAGCGGTATTCAAACAAATCCTTAAAGTAGTATAAATTTTTTTCTAAAATAATTAATTAATAAATACCCTAAAGGTAACCAGACTCTAATAGTTTACGTATATAATCTAACATGATACATGATCTAACATGATTTAGGATGAGTTTGTTTCAGCTTTTTGAAACTGGGCTTTTTGAAAAAGTGAAGTTTACAAAAAGTGCATTATGAAGTGTTTTTTCAAAAAACTGAGTGTTTGATAAAAACTATTAAAAAGTGCTTATTGAAAAAGCTAAGTGTTTGGCCAGTACTTATAAAAGTGGCCGTTTGAGGGGTAAATTACTAAAAAGGGCAATGTCTATATAAAGAGAATTGTTATAAAAATATTCTGTCAATAGTATTTTTTTTTTCTAAAAAAAAATAGTACTAACTTAAAAAGTCTAGATATATAATAAAATGTCACAATATTTTCACAATACTAATTTAAAAATAATCTTTGTAAAATAAAATTTTATTAACACTTATGTTTTAAATGAATCGTTCTATTACCCACAATTTTTTCTCCACCACATACTCAATAACATCACAATTATGAAAAAAAATGGTAAAATAATCTGTGTTCCACGTTGATTACCCAAACCCAAAAACTCTTTTTATTTTATTTTTCTTTCACTTTTTTCTCATCCACACGGTCACTTTGTCCTTATCTTCTTATCTTCCTTTTCTTTTACTTTCCTCCACACAAAGCCACACACATACACACACACACACACGCACACACAAGTCTGAGCTCTCTCGCGAGCTCCCTCTGTCTACTCCATGTCTCCAAAGATTCCATTTAACCAAAAAAAAAAAAAAAAGAAGAGAAGAGGAAGAAGCAGCACAGAAGAAGAAGAAATGGGTTTAGATCTTTTTTTTTTTTTTTTTTTTTTTATATTCTGATTTCATTATTGGGTTCTTGCAAAATTGTGTAGAAATGGGTCAGATCATTTTGTTTTTTTTTTTTTTTTTTGGGGTTCTGATTTCATTATTGGGTTCTTGTAAAATTGTGTAGAAATGGGTCAGATCATTTTGTTTTTTTTTTTTTTTTTGGGTAGTTGTCTTCTTCTTCCTTGTAAAATTTTTTCAACAAATTAAACAGATCAGAGACATATTAAAATTAAAAAAGAAAAATACAGAAAAAGAAGAAGAAGACGAAGAAAGAAGAAGAAGAGGGAAGAAGGAAGAAGAAGAAGACGAAGAAAGAAGAAGAAGAGGGAAGAAGACGAAGAAAGATAAAGAAGACGAAAAAGGAAGAAGAAGAAGAAGAAGAAGAAGAAGAAGAAGAAGACGACGACGAAGAGACTTACCACGGATGGAGAGCGTAAAGCAGAGAGAAGAGAGATAGAGAGCGCAGAGCAGAGAGTTGAGAGATGAGAGGCAGTCTGCGTGAGGAAAGGAGAGAAGAGTGGGGTAAAATCAAGGGTATTGGAGATTAGGAAAAGCAAGGATAATGCGGTAAAACAGCTGTGGTCCCCACGGATAGCTTGTAAAAGTACAGTTCGCGTTTTTAATTTTGGTCCTTCTCCACCCATAAAATTTATGGGCTTTTACTTTATATTAGAGAATGCAGCTTTTTAATAAAAGCCAAATTTATGTGTTACGAAACGCCCCAATAGAAATTACTTTTCAAAAACGTGCGTAACAGGCCCAAAAAGTGGAAACAAACACACACTTAGTACATGCTTGATATGGGTCTCAATGACTCAATAAATGCTGCACATAATTCAATCAATTGGATCACATGGTTTGTATCACAATTTAAATCGAGCAATATTCATTGGCCGAAGTGAGCTAAAGAATTAAAATCGTCTCCTAACCTCCTCCCAACCTTTCTTGCTTTCAGTAAATAGATTCACGAAAAGCACTGAGAATAATTCATAGTTCCAATTACAGAGACAACTTTTGAGTTAGCTGGTAAAGCCAAACTCTTTGGTCTAATCTTATTTTATTGGATGATTCTAGAGACTTCACATGCAGTGTGTCTGGAAGCTTGGAAGCTGAGGACAGTACAGTGTGTTTGGATAAATTAGAATTTGAGTATGGAGGAGGGCAAGTTTAGATGTTTTAAAAATTAAAAAGAAAATGAGAGGAAATGAAAGGATATTATATAAATTGACAATTATACCATTCTTTTGTTCAATTCAGATTTTCTATATATCTAGAGTTCTTTGGGTAACTCGAAAGTATCTTTAATGGCATATTACGTATGTAATTGTTTTAGGGAATTTTTATTTATTTATTTGGTTTCTTCTTAAACCCTCAAGCCTGGAAACTAAGATAAAATACCTAAATTGGTGGTGACTTGTGATCAAATGTATTAACCAAAACAAAATGTTGTAAGGGTGTGTTAATTAACCATTGACCATCAATTTTCCTAAGAACTTGAAGCTTTGGTTTTTGTAAATGTCACCCATAACAGAAAATCATATTATTAAGTGAAGTTACAATAATGTTTATAATAAATTAAATTTATTAAAATTCTACTTAAGATTGATTATATCATAAACATATTAAGCTCATTTTAATACATAATCATTCAAAATTTAAACAATTGAGTATAATATAGTTCTACATTTGGACTTCAAAAAATTGTAAAATATTTTTGAATTGTGCCAATGGCTAGTAATACTATAAAATAAATAGCCTACCAATTTGTTTATACATTGATTATACTTGTATATTTTTATAAACGATAAGTCAAGGAATTATTTGAATTGTTATGTTGTAGTAAATTGTAACATAAATCTCTATAATTAAAATGAATTTTATTTGAATGGTAGATCATGGAAAATTCAACTATAATGTTTAATTTCTTCAAAAGAAAAAAATAAAGATAATAAGATAATTTGTTCACAACCTCTAGTATTGATGTCCTAATATTTGAAAATCCTCAAACAAAATTTTGACTATTCACCACCAATGAAATTAGTATTTGTTTATTGCAGTGTGGTATCAGATTGTGTCCACAAATACGAAATTAAAGTGTTATTGAATGCAATAAAATTCGATGAGCTTACATTAAACTTGACCTTGACGTCCTTCCATCATGTTTAAATTTTGGCTCTGTTTGAATCAAATAAATGTAGGTTTATGTCCATAATGAGAAGGCCCTAATGGCTACAGTTTTTATATTAAAAGCTTGTATTACAATGTACTCAATGTAGAGTTTATATTTTCCTTAAAAAAATGTAAGTTTATATACTAGAGAACCCTAAACAAACCCTAGGTTAATTTGTTGGGCTCTAATACCACTTGTTGGATAGATAACACATTTGGGAGACCTAAGTTGAGATGTTGATATAATATACAAGGATACCACTTTACCCAAAAGTTTAAGTTTATGAGATTGGGTCCAAACATGCTATATTAACCACTAGCTCTTCTCATTATTAATTTAATGTATGACTTTACTCACATGTGTATACCCATTATATTATAATTGTCTAGAGCTAGGTTTTCAAATCCAATTATTCTGTCTTCTATATGATTGAAATTCATATACTTCTTTAGAAAATTTTCAGTATATACAAATGCTCTTTTTTGGGGTGGTTGTATAAATAATTGGAGGGATTCGGAATAGGGAGAAAATTTTAGGTAAGCTTATGCCATGATTTAGATCAATTTGATAAAAGATCTAGAATCAAATGTAACTCGTAAGTCATATGGGCCGAAGGCTAGCAAGGTGTTGGCAAAATACAAATTAAGCATTATATTACAAAAGTGAGTGACTAAATTGAAAAATCTTTACACCTGAAGTACTCTTTCATCTAATTAATGCATGGTACAAATTTAATATAAGCATGAGAAATTATTCCAATATACGTTACATAGACCTCTCCGGACATTATTCAAGTGCTAATATATATAAACATGAAGACACAGATATGATATAGAAAAGGGCTTAACTCAACACCTCTCTCTCTCTCTCTCTCTCTCTCTCTCTCTCTCTCTCTCTGATACAGTTCTTTATTCATTGTTCACTAGTCTCTCCTTCATGACATGCCTTCTTACACCTGGAATATGAATGTCAACAATGTAATGCTCCCAATTTATGCTTCGTACATTGAATTCAAAATTCCTCATCTCTTCCAAGGACATGTCTTCCATCAATTTCTGGGTATTATGAGTGTCAAATCTGGCAGCAAATCATACAAGAACGTAGCTTAACAAATTATTAGCAAGTAACTGGAGAAATGCCATAATGTTATCATCTAAGAAAAGTGAAATAAGCTAAATGATTTTTTGTCAAACACAAAAAGTGATGTATAGTACTCATCGTACGTCAGTTTGGAAGATGATATTTTTTCGATAGTTATAAACAAGTTTTATTTGCACGAATTTAGAAATAATGAAAAAATATTTTTGAAAATGAAACTTCAAAATTACGAGGATGATGTAGTTTGACATCCTTATTCAATACTTGAATTATATATAATTTTGCCAATAGTTAGTAAGTACTAGAAATCAACATACATATAACTAACCAATTTGTTTATAGAATGATTATAATTATACTTATTCTATTAATTTCTATGGCATGTATGGAACAAACATTTTCAATCATGAATATTATCAAAACTAGGTTTTGCAACAAACTGAAATATGATATTCTAAAAGACTTTTTGATTTTGTACGTCAAAATGGAAATTTTAGCAAATTTAGCACAAAATTGATCACAAATAATTTTTAGAATCTAAAAATATATCTAGTTTTAATTTGATATATGCTAGATTATTGAATGGAAATGCATGAAGATATCTTTATATATGTACTTTCTTTAATTTCAAATTTTTTAATACTGATTAAATGTTAGTTTTATTTTTGAATTTTAGTATTTTTCTTTCTTAGCCACCCTAGCTAACATACTACCTTGCTTAGTTCAACTGAGGAATTCATTTTTATTATGGTTTCTTTTCCCAGCTAGTTTCAAAGGTCTGATTTTCAGATGCAGAAATAATGAAACATAGAGAATTGTGTGTGATGATTTCAAAGTTAGAAATACTACCGTGCCCTAAAGAACGCATATGGCTTATATAACTTCGCCATGTGAACAATAAGCTCCGCTCTATTCTTGCATTTCATTTCCAGCTTGCTTTTTAAGATAGAGTCTGAAATTTTTGCATCCATTAGTCCAATTCCTTGAGCTATCTCGTCCGATATGTAAGCGGAAAAATTGTCCATTGAGCTAAAAAACTTGAATTCAGTGACCCTTATGTTCTTCCCTTGTGAGTCCATCAACGGAAAACTAGTGAAGTGATCGCAACAAAACTTGACTAAATCTTTAGACGCAATGGGGTTTACAGTAGATGACCCAATATTGTAGACATTTAAACCTGGTTTCGCAGCAATCCCATGCTTTGCAATGGCTGCTATGGATGCATTGACGACCATGTCCACAGGAACCTATAACCATGCATGCTTTCAACTCATAGTATAAAAATTAAGAAAAGTATGGTACGTCAAATGAATATTGAGAGGAAGTGAATATGTAGCTATGTACCACATCTACGATTGCTTTTGGATCTGTAGCAAATCCTGAGAGTTGGCCTTTACCATAAGATATAATCACTGGATCTAGCATTCTGATTCGTTCACATAAAAAAAAATTTTTTTTAAAAAAAGAAAAAAGATGAAACATATAATTATAAATTCTACTGATAAAAGGCTTTTCACATGCAGGATAAAAAAAAATTATGATTACACATAAACTTTATTTTTTGAGAAGAATATATTACCCTACTTGATAACTCTATTTAATATGTTTTTGGAGAATCCACAATTAAATTATATTATCACCTTATATCAAGATAATTAATAACTAGAGATCAAAGATTATTTATCTCATCTATAATTTAATGTGTTTAACTTCTAGGTACTTTTAATTTTAAAGTTATTTATGAACATGAGTTTAAGGATTAAATATTAAATAACACCTACTTAACATAAAATTTATAGAGTCTTTAAAAAGCCCAAAAAACGTATATGCAATTCAATAATATGATTTGCAAGTATTAATCTAATAAAAAATTTCTTCTAAAAATATTTTTGATAATTTTTTTTGTGGCATATAACAAGTGTAACTCGATCTAACCTTTTATATATAAATATATATATATATATATATATATATATTTATAGACACACACACACCCACACCCACACACGCACACACAAATTAAAGGTTAAAAAAGGGCACCTATTTCCTTGTATCCATCCAGGAAAAGGATCTTTATAGGTACTCTCAATGATGGTAGGGCGGATGATAACTATTGGAATATCTCCTCTCATGCTATCTAATAGCATCTCTCCCATGGCCTTAGTGAACACGTATGTGTTTTCCCATCCGAATAATTTTGCCCTGTTACAAATCTACTAGTTTAGGATTAAAATAGCTTGAGCAATGAAAACCTAAGCTTAATTAGAATGGTGTAAAAAAATCATTGAAAAAGAGAGAGTGATGATTTTCTTGGGTATTGGTTTTGATCGATTACAGTTTCATCTCTAATTGAGCATTTAATTAAGCACAGTTCATCACCTTTCCAAACCCAATTCTTTCAACTTTTGAGTAACTTCATTTTCATGCACACAAAACTTCAAATTTGAAGCCAACTCTATTTCAGCTATAATATCCAGCACTGGGATAGACACTGGTGGGGTTTCTGAGGTTACACTTTCCCCTACTATTGTCTGTCCCATGTGGAAAGGTTTCTCCATAATTAATCCTTGTCTCTCCCCATTGACATATGCTGTGTAACAAAGTAACAGTTTTAAAAAAAATGATAATATAGATATTAAGCTTTATAACAACTTATTTGCATACCGGTTGATACATGCAAGAAAAGGCCAAGTTTCTTGCAGTTCTTTGCAAAACCTAAGAGCCGAGAAGGTCCTCTTGTGTTTGTGTCGAGAGCAACATCATACCTATATATATATATATATACATGGATAATATTTAAGATTCATTTTCAAACCAAAAAAAAAAAGGCTAAAACGACCTTGTCTTCAATAAATGCACGTTCAAACTAAAAAAATAGAGAAACCTTTCATCAAAATTTGTATTGCCAGCTGAATTTATGATCACATCAACTTCTTTTGCGATTTCATTAGTTGTATCAGGATCCATCCCCAGATTGAGCTCACAAACATTCCCAGCTACTGGGACGAGCTTTGTCATCATGAAAGCCTTAAAGGATTCCCCATGCATTTGTTCCAAGCACTTGAAAATTTCCGAGTCCAAAATCTACTCACAATAATTAAATCTCTAAGACTATGAACGTAGATTCAGAAGTTCTTTATGCTAAAAATACAAAGAAACAAAAAAGTAACATGCATCTTTATATAGCTTTATTATTCATTCTGTTGACTATGAACCCACACAACAAAAGACAAAAAGAAAATCTTTATATAATGACGTACTTCAGTTTTCAGTCTGTGGATGGCAGCTTCTTTGTCCTTTGCCTTAATCAAGAGAAAGATTTTCCCCACATCTGGTATTGTACGTAACATCTTCTCAATAAAAGCTGTACCATTGAATATATATTCCCAAATTACTATGTTAGATAAACTAACAAGATCTATTGTTGTATCATATGGAATTCACTTATTCATAGTAATCTAGGAGTATGTAGTATAATAAATTGACCGTGGGCGCAATTTATGAGTTCAACAATCTAGGTATCCTAACTTATTGCCAGGAGTCGGTCAAAATTTCCTTGAGGAGCTTAAGAATAAAATGATTGTGGCGCAAAAAAAAAAAGAAAAAGAAAAAAATTGCACGCGATCCTTACTCCCCTACCTTAATTAGAATTGAAAGTTTTTTTTTTTTTTTTTTTGAGAATGAAGACTACTTCTTTTATATAATCAGCCGGGATCAGCACAAAGTACATCATAAAGGTGTGGTGGAATATCCTCCAACCACACCGACAAACCTCTAACATGTCTAGCATGTCTAGCTAGGTTATGGGCTACTCTATTGCCAGTTCTACGAATATGGGAGAAGACAATACATTTACTGGTGTCTAGATTGGATTTAGCAGACTCAAGCAAATGGCCAAAAGGGGATAGAGAGACTTCCCTACTTCGTAGAGTGTTTATCACTGTTTTCGAATCTCCTTCAAGTATGTATTCAGCAATACCCAGTTCCTGTGCGAATGTCATCGCTCTCACAGCAGCCATGGCTTCCGCAATGTCTGACGAAAAAGGTAGGGGAGCTTGTTCTGATAGAGAAGCTATTGCATTTCCTTGACTATTGTGAATAACCACACCCAGACCTGCCTTGCCCAATTCTGGAAACATGGCTCCGTCAAAGTTCAACTTGAGACAGTTTGACGGAGGAGGCTGCCATTGTCCACGTGGTTGAGGTTTTGTGGCTGCTGCGTTATTAATGAGGGAGCATTGGCTGTGTTGGAAGGTAGCAAGTGCTTGTGAAGCTTGTTGGATAACTTGGGATTTAGGAAAAGAACTCATGTTTGCTCGGAGTTGGTTTCGACGGTGCCATATTGTCCACATCACCATGGCCATCAGGTCTAGGTTGCTCCTTTTCTCATGTACCAAGTAGATCAACTCCTTGATGTTTGTTGCGCCAAGTTGTCTCCGATCTTCAAAGCCTGGAACAGCTTCCCAAATTTCGTTCAGCGTTGTACACTCCCACAGTGCATGGGCAACTGTCTCGGCCTCAACTCCACACTGTTCACATCTGTCTTCCGCTAGAATCCTCCTCCTCATTAAATTGTGTTTAGCTGGGATGGCTTCTTTACACACCCTCCACATGAAGTTCCGCACCTTGTTTGGAACGTTCAGCCCCCAAATCAGTTTCCAAACCTCTTTTTGCTGCTGTGGAGTACCTGTAGGGACAGCCATGGAAGTTAAGTTAGTTAAAAATTTTGAGCCCGATTTAATAGAGTAGTTACCTGAGGGGGTGTAAGGCCAAATGACTTTGTCCTCCACTGGGGTACGACTCAAAGGAATGCTAGTGACTAGTGCGGCTTCTTCCGGTGCCAACAAACCATACACTAAGTTTAGGTCCCATTGTCTTGTAATCAGATTGATGAGGTCGGAAACTTTACCATCTTCAAAGCCTGATACAATTTTAGACCGGATCCGAGGGTGCTCTAGTGAAGGTAACCATGCATCATTCCAAATACTAATAGCCTCTCCACATCCAACCCTCCATCTTGCCCCCTTTTGTAGGACATCTCTTCCCTTTAGGATGCTATGCCAAGGGTGCGATCCTGAACTATTTGCTTGAGCTTCCCATAAACTACAATTGGGAAAAAACTTCATTTTAAAGACTCTATAGAATAGGGAATCCTTATTATGAAGTAATCTCCATGCTTGCTTGGCCAACAGAGCATCGTTGAAATTGGCTAAATCCTTGAAACCCATTCCTCCTTCATTTTTTGGAAGACAAAGTGTATCCCATTTCACCCAATGTACTTTCCTCCTTTCCCCTTTTTGGCCCCACCAAAACCTTCTTATTAAGCTTTCAATTTCTGAACAAAGTCCTAATGGGAGTTTGAAACAACTCATGGTATAAGTTGGAATAGCTTGGACAACTGCCTTGATTAAAATTTCCCTACCAGCTTGTGATAGGACTTTCTCCTTCCAGCCCTGCAGTTTTTTCCAAACTCGTTCCTTAATATAATTAAAACTTGCTTTTTTTGTTTCTACCCACCAATGAAGGTAACCCTAGGTATCTTTCATATTGAAAATTTATGGAACCCCCAGAGCCAACTTTATTTGATTTCTGGTGTCATCACTAGTAGATTTACTGAAGAAGATTGTTGTCTTGCTTCGGTTAATCTGTTGACCTGAGCATCTACCATAAACTTCCAGGATTTCCAAAACTCTTTGACACTCCTCCAGGGTTGCCCTGCAAAACAGTAGGCTATCATCTGCAAACAAAAGATGGGTCAGACGTGGGCTATTTCTACAAAGAGAGTAGCCCTTAATTTTTTCTTGGTAAGCAGCTATATTAAGAAGCCCATTAAGACCTTCGGTGCAAAGTAAGAACAGAAAGGGGGAAAGAGGGTCTCCCTGTCTAATGCCTCTTGTTGGTGAGATCATGCCCTTGGGTTCTCCATTCACCAATATGAAATATGTCACCGTTTTGACACATAGCATCATGAGCTTGATCCAATGTTCTGTAAACCCCATTTTTTCCATAACTGATGATAGGTAAGGCCACTCCACTCTGTCGTACGCCTTGCTCATGTCTAGCTTAATGGCCATGTAATCTTCCTTTCCTGAGTGTTTCTGCATACTGTGTAAAGACTCAAAAGCTACCAGAATATTGTCAGAGATTAAACGACTTTTTGTGAAGGCACTCTGGTTCTCAGTGATAATATTTGGCAAAATTTTCTTAAGTCTATTTGCTAGAACTTTAGAGAAAATTTTATACAAAACATTGCACAAACTGATTGGTCTGAATTCAGAAGCATATTCTGGATTTTTCTTTTTTGGAATAAGGGTAATAAAAGTATGGTTGAGATGTTCAGGTAAAGTAGCAGAATTAAGATAATGCAACACAGTAGTATATATATCATTTCCAATTAAATTCCAGTAGTGTTGGTAAAAGAGAGGAGGTATACCATCCGGCCCGGGGGCCTTTAGCGGGGCCATTTGGTTGATAGCTTGCTTTACCTCTAGTTGTGTGAACTCGGAGGAGAGTTTGGAGTTCATCTCTTCAGAAATCACCTTTTGAATTGAATCTGTAGCAAAAGTGCATAGGTGTTGGTTGGTTGATTGGAAGAGATCTTGATAGTACTGCACAAGGCAATCAGCTATATCCTCACTGTTCTCAATCACACGATCATTGGAGTCCTTCAATTTTCGAATCAGGTTCTTCCTCTTCCTTTGTGAAGCATGGCTGTGAAAAAATTTAGAATTTCTATCTCCAAATTTTGCCCACATGATTTTAGCTCTCTGAAACCAAAGTCTATTTTCCTTATCAACTAAATCAGCTATCTCCTTCGTTAATACGCGGACCTACTGATTGTTTCCAGATCTCATGGCTAATTTTTCCGCCTCCTTTAATTCCTTCCTCTTTTTGCTCAATACCATTCTGACATTTCCAAAACAGTCCCGGTTCCATTTTTGTAATTCTTTCCCACATTTGCCTATCTTACGGATTACGTGATCATGATCACCTTCATCTTCCCTTGACAGCCACACCGCCTCTACAATATCTGAACATCCACGATCAGAGAGCCACATTTCTTCAAACCTAAATGGTTTTGCAAATGATGGTACATCCAAACCGTCCATAGTGATCCACAAAGGTGAGTGATCTGAAGAGTTTGAGTGCAAGTGGTGAATTTTTGAACCTGAAAACCTCATGAACCAATCATGATTGGCCAAACTGCGATCTAATCTCTCCCACAAAGAGTGTCCATCAGCAAAATGCTTTCTCCAAGTGAACTGATCCCCTACATACCCGAGATCAAGAAAACCACACTCATCTATGACATCCCTGAACAGTTGCATCTGAGCTTGACTTCTATTATTGCCTCCCACCTTTTCTGAATTTCTTGTGATTTCATTGAAATCTCCAGCACAAAGCCAAGGAAGATTATGTCTATTATTGAGTAACCGAATTTTATCCCATGCTTCCATTCTTTTATGTGTAGCTGGTTCCCCATAAAAACCTGTGAATCTCCATGCCTCGTCACTACCTTTATTGATAATGGAATCAATGTGATATTTAGAAAAAGAATCAACATGTACATCAATGGAGTTTTTCCAATAGAGAGCTAAGCCCCCACCACCTCTAGGATTTCTATCCACATAGTACAAGTTATCAAAATTAATGTTTCTTTGAATTTCCTTTAGCCTAGCTTCATCCGCCCATGTTTCGGCTAAAAACACGACGGAGGAATCTTTAGCCCGAATCAATGCTTCAAGCTCTTTCCCTGTACGCAGGTTCCCAAGCCCGCAACAGTTCCATACAATAAGACTCATTGTTCTTGGCGGGGCTGCTGAGCAGCCTCCACCATTGAGTTTTGTTGACCTTCTCCCTTCGAAACCTGTAATTTTTTTGTAGGTAACTCCGGAAGACACTCTGTCTCATCATCTCTGTTTCTTTTTGTAGCCGTGGGGTATATTGTTGCTTCGGTCTCCATAGTAATTTCACGAGCCAATTTTTTCCAAGTGCGGATAGTTTTATTTGCTGGATTGGGCGGCATTGAAGCCTTTGCCACGTGGGATTCTTGCTCTAGAGTTAATTTCACGTGTGCTGGCCTGGAGGGAGCTAACGGCAATTCTGTTTTGTGAGCTGGCGGGGATTGAGCTGGATCGTGTAAGGCAACCCCTGTTTCATGCTCCACGTGCTCTCCACAGCTGTCAAACTTTCCAATAGCAGCATCTATTTCCTGTATCTGAATATCAAAGTCCACGTGATCAGTATGGAAGGAAGTTAATTTTGGTTCAGAATTAAATACCTCAATTCTCGGGTTGGTGCTCTTTTGGAAGTTTGACATATTTTGCTCTCCCGAATCTGAAGTTTCCATATCTGATGCTTGTGACCGGTCTGCTCCTCCACTTTCTCCGGAATCCGGCTTTGAATAGTTTACTCCGTTTGTTCTAACCGCCGCCTCGGAGGGTTTCTCGGCAGTGGGAGATCTGGACGACTTTATGACACCACCCAAACCGTCCCCCATGCCTGTAACCACAACGAATGGTGCCTTCCCCGGGTTGAAAGGAGTTGCTCTCAGCCATGGTCCATACTCGTGGAGCTCTGTATTTGTTGGTTCTTTCCTTGCTAGCCAGATCTCGCAGTCCTTTGCATCATGTGAAATCAGGCCGCACCAATAGCAAAAATTGGGGAGTTTCTCGTACTTGAAAGAAATCCATCTCTCCTCATTATCATCCATTAATATCTTCCGACCTCTACAAAGAGGTTTTGAGATATCAATCTCCACATGGACCCGAAGGAAATCGCCCCCCACTAATTCAATGGGGTTCTCGCAAGGTGTTACCTGACCAAGAGTTTCACCTATTTCCATTGCCGTGTCTGGCTCAAGCATATGCATCGGTAATCCATAGATTTGCACCCAAAATTTTAGTTTAGTAAACCTTAAATATCTCGATGGTACCGATCCGTCAAATCTCTGTAGGAGGACTGCGTGTTTATCAAAAGTCCATGGTTCATTGGCAAGAACCCGTTCTGCATCTGTTTCTAGTTCAAAGACGAACAAGAGAATGTGATCGCCAGCCTCGCGTACCTTGAAGTCTTTTTTGGCTCTCCACAGCGGTTTGAATGTTCGCCCTATTGCTTCCACATTGAGGGCTCTCTTTGTGAGAAACTTGGCAGCCAAAACATACTCCTTTTTCCGTAGATTTTTGGATTTAGACAGACTGACTTTGACATCTTCATCTTCTGTCAATGAGAGTTTCCTCCAATCGTATAGGATATCTTCCATGGTGGTATGACAAAGTTTAGGATGTGGAAAGGAAAAGGTTAGACCACACGTGAGAAAATGGAGGTCAATATGAAAACCTACTGCTAAGAGTGATTAACAGAGGGAGGGTTTTATCATTCCGGAGAAGATAATGGGGTTCTACACTCTAGCGTCTCAGAGAGAGGCTAGGGTGAGAAAGCACGGAATCTAGGCGTTATGTGAGTTTGCAACTTGCAGTTGATACCATGGGGCAATTAGAATTGAAAGTTAGTGCGTAGAACTATTATTATTATTATTATTATTATTATTATTATTATCTAGGAACGTTTCTAATTCTACTTATTTTTGAGATGATAAATTATTAATTAAGTTTTTATATTTAGATTTTATTAACATCTCTTTTACAATTGGAAAAAGTAAATCTGCTTAATATGTTTATGACACAATCAATCTTAAGTAGAATTTTAATAAATTTCATTTATTATAAATATTATTGTAACTTCACTTAATAATATGATTTTCTGTTGTGGGTGACTTATTTACAAAAACCAAAGCTTCAAGTTTTTAGAGAAATTGATTGTCAATCGTTAATTAACACACCCTCACAACATTTTGTTCTTGTTAATACATTTTGATCACACGTCACCACCAATAGGTATTTTGACTTAGTTTCCAGGCTTGAGGGTTTAAGAAGAAACTAAATAAATAAATAAAAATATATTGTAACTAAGCATAATTAAGGCTAACCATAATCTATAAATATACCCTACCAGGGTTCTTTGTAATCAATACTTCATCATAAATATTATTAATAATCCTAATTGTAATTTCATTGGTGCTTTTTTTCAGATATAGTGTATAAGTAGCTTAGATTAATTTCTATTAAATCTACATATTTTTTAAACAATATATTTTTAAGTGTTAAAAATATTAAGTTTATTATGTGATTATAAGGAATGACTTACGAGGTCACCCAATTATATATTGTAACTAAGCATAATTAAGGTTGACCAAGGTTCTTTCTAATCAATATTTTAAGTTTGTTTGAAATTCACTTATTTTGCTGAAACTAAAAATGTTTTGTTGAAAATACTATAAATAAAAGTAAAAGTTGGCAGAAATAGTACAGTGAAACTTATGAATAGTACCAAAAAGTAAGTAAGCAAAAATAATTTTTGTCAAAGGACACTTCATCATGGTAAAAACACAACTTCTCAAGGCTTTCTCTACAAACATAAGTTGTTAGGTCAAATCACGTAATCCTCATATCCTCTTTTTACAATATTTTTCTTATACTATTCTCAATCTTTTATTAAGAAAAGAAACTATTGAAAGCAATCTATTTTGGAGAACACTAAAATATGGTTTATATTTATATTTTTATCTTCAATTTAAGAAAAACGAAACTATTGAAAATATGGTTCTAAAAAAGCGACAAAGAGGCCTTATGTTTTAAAGAAATATGAAAATGCAAAAGAAGGTAAATACCTTTGCCTAGAAACCCAGTTGCACCTGTGATAAGATAGTTCTTGCCCCGAAGATAACTAACAATGCCAATACCATCAGATGGTTTCAGAAGAGGCATGATAGCAGTGGTGGTAGACGTGGTTTTGATACCATTGTCAACCACCCTATCTGTGAATGTTATCACATCCTGGGGGTTTTTGTGGGACAGTGTCAGAGCTGAAGAGAGACTGCTATGGCCCCCTTCTGCGTTTTCTTTGTTTTGGCAACTGACAATCTTATTAGTTCTCCGAGAAGTTTTGGAACTATAGCAGTTATAGTAGCAATGGTGGTTGTTTTTTGTAGCGAGAACAGGGGTTGTGCAGCAAACCACGTTAAAAGTTCTTCCAGAAGTTCTGGTACTATTGTAGTGATCATAGCAGCAATGATAGTTGTTTGTGGTAGTGAGGACAGGGATTGCATGAGTGCTGGTGAGAGATAGAGAATAGGATCTATAATAAGGCACAGATGCCGTGGACATGAAACTTTGGAAAATACTCATTGTAATTTCAAAAGACTACCTGTGCAAGTTATCTAATTTAGATATACCTATACTGTTCTATACAATGGAGAAGCTGGGTGCCTCTTTATATACATAATTACATGTTTGGTATAATAATTTATATACAAATTCATATTCCACTTGATGTTACATGTTACCTACATGTACATCTTCCGTACAGGTGTTGTTAGAAGTTGGGGCAGTTAATTAATAATAGCCTTCTTTATGGTTGATAGATATCGATCATTGGATTGGACCAAAATTTATCACAACAATAAACTAAACAACCACCATATATACAATAAATAATCACAACAATTTACATGGATTTGACAAGATACATTTAGACGGAAATGAAAAGAAAAATTCACTACAAAATTAATGAGCTAACTATAATATCAGAAGTACTTTCATTGGAAAAATTGGGAGGTTCTTTGTCAGTCTAAATCAGAAGATGGGTTAGCTTTCAAGGGCTTAGAACAATTTAATGATGCAATGTTGACAAAACAAGTGTGGAGAGTACTATTGAAGGACCAATCCACTCTTTTCTATCGGGTCTTTAAAGCGAAGTAATTTCCGAAGGGGTCCATTTTTGAAGTCTCAGCAGCCACTGGTTCTTATGCTTGGCAGAGTATTCTCAAGTCCAGAAAGCTGACAATAAATAATCACAATAATTTACATGGATTTGACAAGATACATTCAGACAGAAATGAAAAGAAAAGTTCACTACAAAATTAATGAGCTAACTATAATATCAGAAGTATTTTCATTGGAAAAATTGGGAGGTTCTTTGTCAGTCTAAATCAGAAGGTGGGTTAGGTTTCAAGGACTTAGAAAAATTTAATAATACAATGTTGGCAACACAAGTGTGGAGATCACTACAACAAAATGTATTTTTAGTGACGAAAAAATTTGTCACTAAAAGTCCAATTTTTCCTCATTAAGAACTTTTAGCGATGAAATCGGACTTTTAGTGACGAAACTTATTTCGTTGTTGAAACCCCGTCACTAAAAGTCCTGGCGACAAAAAATTTTGTTACTAAAAGTCCGATTTGTTTTTCTTTTAAAAAAAAAAAAAACTTTTAAAGACCCGATAGAAAAGAGTGGATTGGTCCTAAAAATCATATTCAATGACAAAAATATTTTGTGACTAAAAATACCTTAGTTTATTAAATCATATTTAGTGACGAATAATTTTGTTACTAAAACTATATTCGGGTACATATTGTGACAAAAAAGCTCGTCACTAAAACTATTTTTAAGAAAATCCAGGCACATATAGTGACAAAAATTTTCGTCACTAAAACCATTTCTTACAAAATTTTGCTACATTTAGCGACAAAATATTTCGTCACAAAAACAATTTTTTGTTACTATATTTGTGACGAAAAAAATTTGTTGCTAAAACTTATTTTCTGTTTTTATTTTTTTCATGACTTTGATATTAACCTGTAACTTGTCATTACATTATTAAGACCTCACATTTGAATAACACATTTATTTCAACAACACATTTATAAAAAAAGATCTATACAATTTAAAAAATAAAACAAGTATCTAATTCAAACTCCTTCTATACAATAATTGTTTACAACACATACAATAACTCAAAATGTTTTATAACAATACAAAAAGTGTAACATAATATAATTAGAACTAACAGAAGATGTTCTCATATGTCTTCAAGTAATGCCAAAAGTAAATCTCTTAAAAGCAATCAATAAGAAATTTGCACAAATATAAAAACAATATTACATTAAAATCATAAAGTAAAAATATTAACTATGTTATAAGAAACGACATTTCTAACAATGCATTAAGAGTAGCCACACCAATGAATTTAAATCATAACTCTTAATGTATAAGTTGTAGAAAGCAAATATAGATTTTCAACTGTAATATAATATAATTAGTTTTAAATAATGCATCAAAAAAAATAGTCATACTATGTAATGCGGGTCAATTGCTAAAATAAAGTACTAACCAATAAGTGTTTTAACTTGAAGATGAACCACCCCCATAGGTAAGAGCGTTGTAAGGACACAAAGTTGCCTCTGGCCCAAAATGAATGACTGGGCCGGCCCAAGTGGCCTTTACAATAGAATTTGTAGAGGATGGGTTCGAAGCCTAGATCTTCTGGGGCTTCAGAAGAGCGCAGTGTAAGGTCCTAGCCCACTTCCGTGAGATGGCTATCTTATGGAGTGGACTAACTTCCCTTCCGGACGTGTGCCGAGGAGATTCGGTGCTGTTCTGACGCTATGTTCTTCAAAGAGAGAGAAAGAGCCTTCTTCTTTCCTTAGCAAAAAGTCCGGGTCCCTTCTTGTGGTGTCTTCCCCTCCATTTATACCTCCCATCTTTGGGTCTCACCTGTCTTTTCCCCCAAAACGCTCCCCCATGCCATTGGGGCCATCCCCCGTCCCTTCAGGAGTCATTTCCCCATTAATGCGGCCAGGCGGGTAGGTGGGGAGTCTTTAATGTGGTGGCAGGAACACTGTGTGGGGCACGTCCCCCTTGTCTCCCTCCTCGGCGCGTCATTGAGTCATGGGGTGACCCGCCGAGCTCCGGAGGCGCTTTCTCAGGTGCCCTGCTGCAGTGTTCTACCCTCGATGCGGTGTCCGAGGAGACATTCTCCTCGGATCGTCTCTGGTGGCTGGGTAGGCTGATCCTTGGGCCCCAGCATTAGAGGGCTTTGCTCCCGTCACGCGGTCCAATTAGTGGGATCCTCGTCCTCGGACTAGGCCCAAAACCCGCAGGGTGTTTGGGCGCCCCTACCCCCCACAATAGCCCCTCAAGAACTCGTTTGACCCCGATCCGAAGAGGCAAACGGGTTGTTGATCCACGAACTTTCTCTCCATATGCCATTCAATCTACCGCACGTGCGGTGCGTGCCTGCGCCTCTTGGACGCCTCTTTGGCGCTTCGTAATGCGTAACGCCTGCATTTAATGCGCTGGGTAACTCCCTGTCACGCACGTTCTACGGTGAGATGAAGATCTAACGGCCTGGATCTGTCCCGAAGATTTGAGCGGGATACTTCCCCTAAACCGCTACTTCCCAATCGTCTTAAAGCACTTTGGTAAACGCGATACTCATCATTTGCTTCGGAGAACAAACTCACTGCAGAGTCATCCAACTCCTTTCTCTCTCCCATCGAGCTCCCCCAGTGCGCGCGTCTCTTCTCTTGAGTAAGTCCTTCCTTGACTGTCAGTTCCTCTCTTATTCCTTTGCGAGTCTACTTCCCTAGTTCCGATTCCATGGGTAGATTTAAGTGTTTGGTGGATACGCCCTCCGGCATGGAAGGATTCCGGGCCAAGCATCGCATTCCTGCCGATGTGGGCCTGGAATACTGTGCCCCTGGGGCCGTGGCGGGCTCCAGGCAAGCGGGGCAGGTCGTCATCCCCATTATTGCCTTTCTAGAGGGCGGGATGACCCTCCCTATGAAGGAGGTGACCAGGGAGTATCTCCGCAACCACAGGCTGTGCCCAGATCAGTGCGCGCCCAATGTGTTTAGAATCCTAGGTTGCGTCGACGCTCTTAACGAGCAAATGGGCCTCCACCTCACGTGGCACGACGTCGTCTACATGTATGAGTGCCACCGGTTGAAGGACACCGGCTACTACCTCAAGTCGAGGTCCAGCGCGGTCCGGCTGATCTCCTGTCTGCCCAAGTCCAACAAGGGCATGAAGGACGACTATCTCCTCGTCACTGGGAGGTGGTACGACGGTATCCATTGCCCAGTGAGGGCGGGACAACCAGGTGTGACTCCTTAGGATCTAAGAGCTTTAGCTTGTGTGACCTTCCCCACTTTAGTACCCACTGTAGTTTTGCTGCCAGTTGCTGCCGTTCTTTTTGTTTTCGCCGGGCGTGTCTAACTTCATTTGCCTTCCCTCCCACTTTCTTGCAGATAAGCGACATACGTCCCCCAATTTGGGCAACGTCAACGTCCAAGATCTCAACAAAGTCCTGAGGTCCGAGGTCTTTGTGAACGGCGATCTCCAAGTCAGAGCTGCTCACCTGATTCTGGGGTACAACCCCCTCTCCAAAATCTTTGGCGAGGTAGAGGACGCCATTCTCGCCGGCCACAAAAGGCGAGCTCGGATAGACGTCCGGTACGAGGGCTTTCTTGCTCCCCGAGCCCTACCAGACGAGCCTTCCACGATCTTGTACGGCCAGCCTCTTCAGGCCATTCCTTTAGCCGCTCATCACGAAGTCCAGGCAGTCCGAGAAGATTCCGTGACTTCGTCCTCATCTCTTGGCGACGAGATTGATAGGTTCAGTCTAGAGGAAGCCGAGAGACCGTTGCCGAGACACGTGGTCGACATTTCCGACGAAGAAGAGACCGCCTCGGACAGGCATTCTGGTATCCCAGGGTTGGTAGTTGCAAGACCGGAGGTGTCCTCGGACGAAGAGGAAGACATGTCGAGGTTGAAGGAGCTTTTTGCCAAGAAGAGGGGGATCAGAGCCCCCCAAGACGATGCTTCCGGGTCCCAACCGGGGATACTCCCGCCTCCGCCTCCCCCTCCCTCCGACCCCCTTGTTCCTCCCCCCGACGGTCAAAAGAGAAGGAGGAACGAGAGCGAGGAGGTAGACAGAGAGAGAGAGAAAAAGCAGAAGCATCACAGGTAGCTGCAACAGCAGCAGCAGCAGCAGCAGCTAGCTGCCAAGGGAGGGGGCAGAGCCTCTTCTCTAGAAAGTGGGGAAATCCGCGGGCAAGCTGAGGTCCGCCGAGGTGAGCCCAGCTGGTTTCCCCCTTTGGAGGTGGACGGGGCTCCCATCTCAAACCAGGCGAGCCTCCGAGACTACCAGAGAGGTCATGCCCTCCACCTTGCCAATTCGCCGGAGAAGCCTCTACTCCTACCAAGGGATATGGAGGAGCTGGGGAGGACGGGCCGCACGCGTCTCTTCCTCTCTCTCAAGAGGAATTTGGGCCTGGTAAGCTACAAGCATCTCGGCTCTGCACTGTTGCCTATGTCCTTTAACAAATTCCTGGGAAAGCCCGTACCTAACAAATTTCTTTTACACAGGCTATACAGGAGGCCTTTGCTGCCGATGCTCTGGTCGAGCATTACTAGACGCAGGTCGGGGCCGAGCAGGCGGCAAGGGCAGAGGTAGAGAAGGACCTTGGCCGAGTCACGGCGGAGAAGGCCGACCTGGGTGCCAAGCTGGTCTCGGAGCAGACGGAGAGGAGAAGCCTGGATGCTGGCCTCAAAAACGCCACAGCGCAGGCGGAGACCCAGCGCAAGCTCCTGCAACAGAAGGAGGAGGCCCTGGCCAAGGCGGTGCAGGAGGTCTCCAACTTGAAAAGGGAGCTTGCGCAGGCCGAGGAGGCGGCTCGCACTGTCAGGGAAACGGTGGAGGCCGCGACCAAGGCTGCCTACAGCGAGGGGGTCGAAGCGACCGAGAACCGCCTGACCGAGGAGTTGGGCGAGCTGTGCAGGGAGTACTGCCAGCAGGTTTGGGCTGAGGCCTTAAACGCCGCGGGACTCCCTGCCGGCTCCGAGCTGAGGGCGTCTGAGAAGATTTGGTATCCAGAGGATATCAGATTTGTCGAGGACGTTGCTCCAACTCCGGTCGGCGCTGAGATCGTTGCCCCGGAGCAGCCCCCCTCCTCCCAGGTGCAAGCCCAGCTCCACTATGGACTTGCCGACCCAGGGGGAGTTCTGGACGAGCACGCTGGCTTAGCCCCCCCTCCGCCTGAGCCAAAGGACAAGGGGAAGCAGGTCCTAGACTTATCCGTGGCCGAGGTAGGCGTGGGAGAAGGCCAAATCGTCGAGGATCGCGCCAAGCTGCCGAAGGAACCTCCTTTGAAGATTAAGGGGTAGGCAGGCTCAGGCTCCCTCCGTCACTCCGTTCCAGGCGGCTATTTTTGTGCAGCTGTTCCATTCCGCTTTGTTTTACTTCTTTTGTTTTTGGGGTGTATTTCCCTTTCCCTGTAATATTTAGAACAGCTTATCATGTATGGATCTTGCCCTTTTATCGCTATTGTATAACTGTTTTATCTTTAGTGCATTATGTTTAGTTGTTCTATTGTTGCTTCGTCGCTTTATTTCTTAGTTGTTCCAAACGACAAATTGTGAGTGTGTTCAAACTTTCTTAAGGCAGGGGGTCTGAGGATCTGGCTCAGCCCCAATCTATGGCAAATACCGGTTTTCGGCCTCCTGCAGGGACTTGCTCACGTAGTAAACCGGCCTTTGTATACCGGCGTCCTCCCTCACCAGGACCAGGCTGACGGCATGGGCAGCCACCGCTAGATACGCAAACAGGACTTCATCTGGATCGGGGCGGGACATAACTGGCGGCTGAGAGAGGTATTCCTTCAGCTGCTGGAACGCCAGGGAACACTCCTCGTTCCATTCGAATCCCTTCCACTTGTTTAGTAGTTGGAAGAAGGGTCGGCACCTGTCCGCGGAGCGGGAGATGAATCTGCTGAGGGCGGCCGTCATCCCTGCCAGCTTCTGGACTTCCTTCGGATTTCGAGGTGGTTGCAGGTTACAGATTGCGGTGATCTGCTCTGGGTTGGCCTCTATGCCCCTGTGAGTAAGCATGTAGCCTAGGAATTTACCGGAACTCACGCCGAAGGAGCACTTAGAGGCATTCAGCCGCAACTTATGTTCCCGCAGGGTCTGGAACGTGCTGTCCAGGTCGGCCACATGGTCTGTCACAGCTTTGCTCTTCACGACCATGTCGTCTACGTATACTTCGACGGTCTTCCCTAGCTGTGGCTCGAACATCCGAGTCATCATCCTCTGATAGGTAGCCCCTGCGTTCTTAAGACCGAATGGCATAACCTTGTAATGGTAATTGCCGGTGGGGGTCACAAAGGCAGTTTTCTCCTGGTCCTCCAGTGCTAGTGGTATTTGATGATATCCCTGAAAGGCGTCCAAGAAACTCATGCGGGGGTGGCCGACCGTCGCGTCCACCAGTTGATCTATGCGCGGCATCGGGAACGGGTCCTTGGGGCAGGCCTTGTTGAGGTCCGTGAAGTCCACACACACCCTCCACTTACCGTTCTTCTTCTTTACCACGACTGTGTGCGCCAACCACTCGGGGTAGAATACTTCCTTGATAGCCCCAGCCCTCTTGAGCTTGACGACCTCCTCCTTCACAGCTTCGGAGTGTTCCGCCGAGGACCGCCGAGGGGGTTGTTTCTTCGGTACCGCCGCCGGGTTTACGTTCAGATGGTGACATATGAAGCCTGGGTCGATTCCGGGCATCTCGTGTTCGTCCCATGCGAATACGTCGAGATTCCTCCTCAAGAACGTAACCAACTCCTCCTTTTCTTCGGTCGGCAGACGAGCCCCAATCTGGAAGAACCTTTCCAGGTCACCGTCCACAGGGACCCTGTCTAGTCCTTCACACGCCGGTTCCCCCACCACTGCTGCCCCGGCGGTGGCAGAGGAGGCTAACTGCTATGAAGCCTGAGCTGCTGGGGCAGCGGCTTCGTTGTCCGGCCTGCGTAGTATTGCGGCGGTCAGGCATTGCCTCGCCGCGGACTGGCTCCCGACGATTTCCTCGACTCTACCGCCGAAAGGGAACTTCACCTTCAAGTGGAGGGTGGAGGGGACTGCCCCTAGGGCGTGCAGCCAAGGTCTCCCCACAATGGCCGTATACGGGGAGTAGGCATCCACCACGATGAAGTCCACCTCTACCACTGCCGGTCCCGACTGCACTGACAATCTGATCTGCCCCTTAGGGATCACCATCTTTCCCTCGAAGCTTATCAGGGGCGAGTCGTAGGCAGAGAGGTCCTCTTCCCTCAGGTTCAGCCCCTTGTACAGGTCGGGGTACATGATGTCTGCGCCGCTTCCCTGGTCCACCATCACCCTCTTCACATCATAGCCCTCAATCCTTAGCATTATGACCAGGGCGTCGTCGTGGGGTTGGATGGTCCCTTCCTTGTCGATGTCCGAGAAGGCCAGCGTGGGCGGCTCATTGCCCTTTATCTTCTTTGGCTCGGGGCCAGAGCTCCTGGTATGAGCTCGCACCACGTTCATCACCCTTGGAGGGCGCGAGCCAGTTCTCCCAAGGGCTACGAGGATGGTGTTGATGGTCCCCAGAGGAGGCCTTGGTGCGTGGTGGCCCTGGCCGGTCGGACCATGACGTTCTCCCGCCGTCCCCTGGTCGTGCACAAACTGACTCAACTTTCCCTCCTTCGCCAACTGTTCAAGGCAGTAGCGTAGGTTCTTGCAGTTCTCGGTTGTATGGCCGTGCTCTTGATGGTACTGGCAGTGAAGGTTCCGGTTTCGCTTTGAGGGATCTCCTATCATCTTGCTGGGCCATCTAAAGTAGGGTTCGTGGCGGATTTTTTCAAACACCCGCTGCATGGGTTCGCGGAACACGACGCCGACCGCCTGCGTTGGTATCCGACGTGGCTGCCCGACAAACTCTCTCCTCGGCCTACTGTTGCTATACCCGTCCGACCTGAAATCCCTCCGCTCCTGGGGGATAACCTTCACCCTCGCCTTCACTTGCAGTTGATCCTCCTCCACCCGTGTGTACTCATCGATGCGGTCCATAAGACGTCGTACACTCCTGACAGGCCTCCTGGTCAGTGACTTCCTCAGGTCATGATCGTTTGGCAGGCCGACCTTGAAGGTGCTTATGGCCACCTCGTCGAAGTCCCCATCGATCTCGTTGTACATCTCCCAATACCTGTCAGTATATGCCCTGAGGGTCTCTCCCTCTCTCATGGCCATGGACAACAGCGAATCCAAGGGCCGAGGGATCCGGCTGCAGGTGATGAACCGTTCACCAAACGCCCTGGTGAGCTCTGTGAAGGAATTGATAGAGCTCGCCTTCAGGCCGTTGAACCATTTCATCGCGACGGGCCCCAAGCTAGAGGGGAAGACCTTGCACATCAGGGTTTCGTTCTTCGAGTGCACCGCCATCCTCTGGCTGAAGTGGCTCACGTGCTCTACCGGGTCTGTCCTCCCGTTGTAGACTGTGAAGGTCGGCTGGGTGAACTTTCTTGGGAGCTTTCCCTTCTCAACCCTCCGAGTGAAGGGCGATTTGGAAATTTGGTGGAGCGCCTTGCTCAACGCATTGTTGGCCAGGCCCCTGGAGGACGCCCCCTTGTCTATGCGCAGACGACGGCGTTCATCCCCCTGGGAAGAAGACTCGCTAAGGGGAGTCCTGGACCTAGAGCTGTCGGAGCCACTACTGGCGTCCACTGAGGATCGGTCTGAAGGGGTAGGCGTACGCCTCCGCTTTTCCTGGCGTAGCTTCCTTCTTAAATGATCAACCTCTCTTTGCAGGGTCTCAACGCTTTTCTCGCGGGAGGTTCTACTACCACTGCGTGCATGGCTCCTCCCGCGCGTGTGTTCCGTGTGGACGCTGTTTTCGCGCTCTCCTTCCAATCGCGCAAGATGGTCCTCTTGCTGGGACCCCCTAGACTCCGCATGACGTGAACCTGAACCTTGCATGGCACTTCCAGTCCCTTTTCGTCAAAGCTTCCCACAGACGGCGCCAATTGTAAGGACACAAAGTTGCCTCTGGCCCAAAATGAATGACTGGGCCGGCCCAAGTGGCCTTTACAATAGTATTTGTAGAGGATGGGTTCAAAGCCTAGACCTTCTGGGGCTTTAAAAGAGCGCAGTGCAAGGTCCTAGCCCACTTCTGTGAGATGGCTATCTTATGGAGTGGACTAACTTCCTTTCCGGACGTGTGCCGAGGAGATTCAGTGCTGGCTGACGCTATGTTCCTCAAGAGAAAGACGGAGAGAGAGAGAGCCTTCTTCTTTCCTTAGCAAAAAGTCCCGATCCTGTTCTTGTGGTGTCTTCCCTTCCATTTATACCTCCCATCTTTGGGTCTCACCTGTCTTTTCCCCCAAAACGCTCCCCCATGCCATTGGGGCCATCCCCCGTCCCTTCAGAGGTCATTTCCCCATTAATGCGGTCAGGCGGGTAGGTGGGGAGTCTTTAATGCGGTGGCAGGAACACTGTGTGGGGCACGTCCCCCTTGTCTCCCTCCTCGGCGCGCCATTGAGTCGTGGGGTGGCTCGCCGAGCTCCGGAGGCGCTTTCTCAGGCGCCCTGCTGCAGTGTTCTACCCTCGATGCGGTGTCCGAGGGGACATTCTCCTCGGATCGTCTCTGGTGGCTGGGTAGGCTGATCCTTGGGCCCTAGCATTAGAGGGCTTTGCTCTCGTCATGCGGCCCAATTAGCGGGATCCGCGTCCTCGGACTAGGCCCAAAATCCGCAGGGTGTTTGGGCGCCCCTACCCCCCACAAGCGTCATCATAACCTTTGCTCCTCAAAAAGTTAAGAATATTTTTTTGGACCTCTTTTTGCTTAGCTCGCTCCTCTTGGTCCCTAGCACTTGCCTCTTTGAGCTCAATTATCTCATTTTCTAGCCATTGGATATACTCTACCAAGAAACTAGATGATGCGGTGGTTACTAGAGAAGAGGAAAGTCTCATACCAAGTCCTTCTACAATACCGGACTTCTTCTTAAAAACCAAGTTTGAGATCTCCTTTTGTGTAAGGGGAATTGCATTAGGATCTTGACAATGATCCTTTTACACATTGAGAATAGTTTCCTATCATTTGAAAGAGAGAAAGAAACAAACAATCACAACATTAATACTACATATGTTATAACTTTACAAACATGATAGGGATGGAATGATACACATACATATGTCACTTCATCCTCATGGTGCATCTACATATTTGTATTTGGATTGAAATGAATATCTTTGAAGATTTTTGCCAATTTAAGAACTTGAATGCTATTATTATATGTTTGATTAATTAACATTCGATGGTTAGATAGATATAGTTAATAATCACAACATGTAATATATTGAGGCTTAAGAAAATGAAAAAGCACGCACCTCTTCATCAACCCTAACAGCAAGTGCCTTTGTCCCGCATTTATGTTTGCCTAAAGTTTTCTTCTTATTTTCATAGTTCTTTCTTGATTTTTCCTAATAAAGAACATTCAAGATACTTATTAAATCATGAATAAAACAGTATACATTTACTACAATATAGTATTAAGCTAATCATTTGACAACATAATATAGTAAATATTGGATAATCTAATACTATATATAAAAACAGAAGTCTTTAAGAAAGTGCTGTCACGTTAGGAAAAAAGCCTACCTAAAAAACAAACACGTATAAGTTAAAAGAGCAATAAATATGTTGTTTCTCACCGTTAACACCGTTTGATGGTCTCTATGTTTGTGTGTGTGTATATATATATATATATAATAAAAATAAAAACCGATTAAAGCAAAAAAAAAAGGCTTACAACTAAAAAAACCTAGCGATACAGAGCTTGGGACACGAAGAGAAATAGAGAAAGAGGCGATGAGGAAAGACATCTTAGGCCGCCACTGCCACCACCGCCATTCGTCTGCAGCCACCAAAAAATGCTTGAAAGACCGATTGTTACATGGATTGAAAGCCCATTACACCGTATAGGGGGAAACAAAAAACATAAAAACCCAAAATACGGTTTAGAGACGTACGTTGCTGAAAGGGAGAACCGAGAAAGAGAACGATAGAGAGAGATTCAGTCTATCATTGATGGTGGAGAGAGAAAATCTGGAAAGACAGTCAAGCCTTTGCCACCATCAGACCACTGTACCCTCCACCGGTATAGTCTCTGTTTTTTTTTGTATCGAAGGTCAGCATACTCCTTTTTAAATATTGTTTTTGTTGTTTGAAAGACTGAAACTTCGATTGATGTATATCCACAGTTTGTAGTAAAAAAAAAACGTTCTATCAAGGGTCTCTCTTCCTCTAAAAAACCCTAAGTTCCAGGGGAAAAAAAAATGCAAAGGGCGAAAGATGAGTCCCTCTGCCTATTAACAATGTCTCCGACAGGATTCCTATCCATTCTCAGACCTTTTTTTTTTTTTTTTTCTCTAATTCGTGGTATGTTCCTAACCTTTACAATTATAGTTGGGTTTGGTTCTAGAAATTAGGGTTAAGGAAATTGCAATTCTGATATGTCACTATCTTTATTAAATATTTTTGGTAATGGGTTTGTTTGAATTTTTCTCTTTCAGATTTAAATCATTCAATTTCTTTCTCTGCAGAGATGAAGTGGAATCTTTGTTCAATCTAGAGTACCTAAATTCATCAAATCAAAGGTACCAATTTATTTTCCTAATATTCTCTTCTCTTTGCCTCTCTATTTGTTCAATTTAGGGAAAACCTCCACAAAATGAAATCCTTCAAATTCTTTAAACTAAATCATTTCACTTTAATTTTTAGGTTTTGTTTGGGATTGAAATTGTGGCTTTCGAAATCTAAAAATATAATGTTATTTTATTTATACACTGTTGATTTTAGTCGATAGTTTTTTAAAAGATACTTTTAAGTCATGATTTTGTTATTTATTATGGTGGGTTTTTCCTAGTTTTACATGTTATAATTTGTGAAAACTGAAAGTATAATGTTCTTTGTACAAAATTGATTACTTTGTAGGTTATGGCAGAGATTTTTTTTTTTTTTTTTAGAGATTCCCAAGTGTTGGTTTTGGTGTTTACTGTTTACAATATTTGGTTTTTTGGGTTTTTCATGTTGTATGCCATTCTTGAAACTTTGTTGAGAATCTTTTTGGTACTAAGAAAAAAAAATGAAACAACAGTAAAAGGAATTGCAACCAGTTCTGAAAGTTTTTTTTTTTTTTTTTTTGGGTTTAAACTACATTTTTTAGTTTATTTTGCTAATGTATGAATTGTGGTGATAATTAGAGAATTGCAACCAATTCTAATATTTAATTCCAATGAAACAATAGTAAAAGGAATTGCAACCAATTCTAAAGGTGTTTTTTTTTTTTTTTTTGATTGTTTAAATTACATTTGTTAGTTTACTTTGCTAATCTATGAATTGGTGAAATTTCAGCAAATTGAGATGATAAGTAGAGAACTTTTCATGCAATCACATGAGGAAAAAAAAAAAAAAACCCAGATATTTTCTTTGGTCTTTTATTCCATTTTTTCCCTGCCCTTCGATCTGATTTTTGTTGTTAATGTTGTTCTGTTTGTGTTAAAACCAAAAAAACAGATTTGTTCTAAATAAAATTTCATTTTTTCGTTTTTCCCCCCTGCCTTTTGATATGATTTTTTGTTGTTCATGCCATTTTTGTGTTTTATTAATATTGACATGGTTTTAAACCAAACAGTAGACCCTTAGGTAAAACAGTATTAAACCGTGTGTTTTAATTGTTTTATGGGTATTTTGGTTGGACTGTTTTCAAAGGTTTATGGATTATATTTTGGTTTGCATTTGGGTTAGAATTGGTTTTGTTTGCATATTTGGAATTAATGTTTTTTATTTCCTCATCTCCATTAGAATTTAGCAGTTGCAATGGAGATTTGGTTTAAAATAAAATTACAAGTTGTTTTGGTATTTGCTTTTGTCCATAACTTGATTTTAGCACTGAAATCATGGCCATTGTAGAAATTTGAATCTTGTGCATTAGCTTTATGTTCATTATTTACTCTAAGAATGGCACTGTGTTTTGCTATAGGCTGAATTATTGCATTAAATTATATAATATATCCTGTTATTTACTGTTTTTTAAAGCATTTTACTACCTGACACTAGTAACATCTATATTATAGTCGGATACTAATTCTTCTGTTGTTGAATATATTTAATGTAATACTATTATCAATTTAGGTTCAGGTTTGGGTATTTTGGTTGAATTGTTTTTAAGCTCGGTTTGGGGTTAGATTTTATTTATATTAAGGCATTAGGGTTGGAATTGGTTTTGTTTTGTATTGGCACAAGAATCAAGAAAAAATGAGTTTTAAATTCTCATCTTCTTTTTGTGAATGAGTTTATCTGTTAAAGTATATTTGAAGTTTATGTTTTGTATTTCTATTGTCCCATAGGTTCAGTGGATCAGGATTTACTTCAAAACTCTTAACACTATTTGATCATGATTGCTATTATATTAAATTAAAGGCTAATTTAATAGGCTCCAAGTAATTGTGAAACAGCAAGTCTGTTTTATTTCAAAGTAATTTTTTTGTTCTCCTATACTTCAAACTCTCGAAATGAAGCATCTTTAGGATGCCAGTTACCATGCCAAAGTACAGTTCTTACTCCATTACCTATAGAATGGCTAAATGGAGGTTTAACCATTTCTTTAAGCTTTAGTATCTTCCTGCAATCCCATGAGCAAATTAGGTATGTGGACATACCAAAAGCTTTTGCCTTTTAAGAGATTGGTGTGTACCCTTGCAACCCCTTATAACCTACTAGGTATTTAGAATTTTATTAACATGTTCAAGTAACCCCTTATAGATTTAAGGGTTTTTTGTTGAAATAATTATATTCTGCAACTTGTAACTGTTTGCCTTTATTAGATAGACAATTTTTTTTTCTTATATATAATTTGGTCCTCAAAAAAGTTTATATAGAACTATAAAGGTTGATTTTCTTGGATCTTGGCTTCAATTGATTAATGTTTCATTTCTAATTGAACATTAAAGCATAGTTTGTTACCTTTGCAGGCCTAATTCTTTCATCTTTTGAGAAAATTCATTTTCACGCACAAATAGCTTCAAATCTGAAGCTAACTCTATTTTAGCCATGGTCGTCAAAATCGCGATCTGGATCTTAGGATCACATGATTTTATAATCCCACCTCACCAAAACATTTAGGATCGCAAAAGGATCGTAAAAATTGTAAGATCGCATGTAGGATCGTCTAGGATCTTATAGGATCGTATGAGATCCTACCTGATCAGTTTTTTTTTTTTTTTTTTTTTTTTTTTTTTGTAAGTTCATCTTATAAGTTGTGATTTGTAATCTCAAGACTAAGACATTGTACTTCATAAATGTATCAACTAAGTGGTGGGACTCATATGGAGATGACTTTCTTGAATTGAAAATTTTTGCTATAAGAATATTGAGCTTAACGTATAGCTCTTCAGGTTGTGAAAGTAATTGTAGTATATTTGGAATAGTAAGACCAAATGACTTCGGTATATTATCCCCTAGTTGAGAATTCTCTATTACTGGTACAACTTTAAGTACACTAAAAAAGGAGAAAATTGTTTAAACCAAAAATAAATAAATGAGTTGGTATTTGTTATGTAAAACATGAAGATAAAAGAGAAAATACTTAAACCATCAAGTGTGAAAGAAGAAATTGGTTTGAAGAACTTGTCTTTGAATGATAACTGGTTAGCAAAGGTATCCAGCACTAGGATAGATACTGGTGGGGTTTCTAAGGTGACACCTTCCCCTATTGTTGTATGTCCCATGCAGAAAGGTTTCTCCATAATTAATCCTTGTCTTTCCCCATTGACATATGCTGTGTAACAAAGTAACAGTTTAAAAGAACTTATGATAATGTAGATATTAAGCTTTAGAATAGCTTATTTGCATACCAGTTTATATATGCAAAAAAAGGCCAAGTTTCTTGCACTTTTTTGCAAAACCTAAGCGCCGAGAAGGTCCTCCTGTGTTTGTGTTGAGAACAATATCATACCTATATATATACACGAATAATATTTAAGATTTAATTTTAAGAGAACACGAAGAATACAAAAAAGGCTAAAACAACATTGTTTTAAATAAATGCACGTTCAAGCTAAACAAATAGAGAAACCTTTCATCAAAAGTTGTATTGCGAACTAATTTATGATCACATCAACTTCTTTTGTGATTTCATTAGCTGTATCAAGATCCATCCCCTGATCTGAATTCTCACTTCCTTTCTCAACCATTGAATCTAGGGTTTTGATGGATCTTAAGGATATTTATATACAAACCTTAGAGCATGTTTTGTGTAGTACAAGAGGGAGTGTTTTGTACACTGATGATGCCAGAAATCGTCAGTTAGTCACACGGTCCGCACGTGCTCCTGATGACGTACCTGCACAATAAAGAGAGTGAAGACCTTTGAAAGGGCACCGGCGTGGTACCGGCCAAATACCCTCCGAAGGTTAAGTTAGAAACCTTTTCTTTCAACACTAGAGTGCTAGAGTTGAGTTATTTGTGCATACCTTGCTTTGAGATGGTCTTGGGGTATTTATAGTAGCGTTGGGCCGAGATCCAAGCCTTGGTTAAGGAGTTCTTTTCCTTTTAGGATAATAATGCTTGAGTCTCACGTATCTCCTAAAATCCTTGTCCTTGTAGGAGTCTCCTTGTCCAGGCGTGTCGTTCAAGAATCATTTATGTATGCGTGTTGGTCAAGTAAGGTTATGGACGGAGCTGAGGATAGCCTCGTCAACCTGTCCCCGTCTGCTTGGCTAGGGGTTAGGTTAGCTCGTGTCCTAAGGTCGTCAGCTTTAGGTCTCCACACACTTTCGGTCGTCAGCCTCAGGTGCCCATGGGTTGAAGTCGTCAACCCTGGGGTCGTCAGCCCCAGGCTCGTCAGCTTAACGCCATTAGGATAACCCTTATCAGCTGCCCCCTACTCCATAGCCTCGTTAGCCTGTCCGACGTGCTATGGAGTACATATCTAAAACTTCGCGCGTCTTTCATTAAATGCTAGGACACGTGGTTCAGTTTGATTCGCCTCGATCTGTGACGAGCGTGTCGCTTCGTCTTCCGTGCCCCCTTTTTCCTATATATACCTCTTATTCCCCTCATTTGAAACTTTCCATCACTTTGTAATCTTTGAGAGCAAAGCGTCAAGTTCACGATTGTCCGTCTGTCTACCTTGAAGCCGTCAACTTCTTTGGGACCGTCACTTTACGTCATACGTCACTTTTTACTTGTAAGTTTTTCTTTTTTCGGTTCTTTTTTATTTTCCTACCCTGTTCCTTTAGCGAAGTCGTTGGCCTAGGTTCTTAGAGCAACAACCATCGTTTGTAGGTAGTCAGATGTCCAGTGAACAATCGTCAGTCCGCGAAGGAGCGGGTTATGACGAAGTCTTCCCGTCAGGTCTTCAGCCCGAGGAGGGCTTGTCCTGGTCGTCAGAAAGGGACACATCGGCCCATTCTTCTGACGAGGTGGATGGGAGTGGTAGAGGAAGTAAGGATGGGAGTGGTGGTGAAGAAGAGAGAGCTAGTGACGGGAGTGAGGATGACGGTGATGAGGAAACCCTAGAGAGCACCTCCGGAGCCCCTAACGACGACCGCCCTTTCGTCCTCCCCCCTGAATGGTCCGTCAATAGCTTTTTGCAGACGATGTCCGAAAACGTCTTCAATACATTAAGGGCCCGCTACCAAATCCCAGACGACGTCCCAATCCGTCTCCCCGTGGAGGGTGAACGGTGCTATACAGGCCGAACAGCAGACGTGGGTATGTATGACGCCATGTTTGCGGCGGGCTTGAGATTACCACTGACGGGATTGTACCGTCAGTTAACTAACTTTTTAGGTATTTCCGTCAGCCAAATTGCCCCCAATGCGTGGAGGACTTTTATCGGCACGGAGATTTTGTGGGGTCGTCTCAGCGGTGGGCACCGTCAGTTAACCCTAGATGAGTTCTTTTGGTGCTACCGTCCGCAACACATTTCCTCGTCCAAAGGGTTCTATCACTTCTCCGTTAGGTCGAGAGAGCTGAAATTAGTGTCAGATATGCCTGACTCTAATAGGAAATGGAAAGGGAGATACTTCTTCGTTGAAGGGACGAACTGGGTGTGTCGCGAAGAAGAGTGGCCGTCAATGCCATATGGTTTTTTTGACAACACTTGGGCATACGTTAGGGATTCAGGTTGACCCCGTCGGCCCCTCTTTTCGCCTAGATCTGATTGATTTCTAACCCCGTCTGTTTTTCTTTCAGCCCACGTTCGTCCTCGCGTAACTGCGGAGCAAGAGGAGTTCATTCGCCGAGTGACGTCAATCCCTCTAGACGAAAGGAGGTGTCGGGACCTAATTACCCTAGACACTTTGCACCTGTATTGTGGTGGTCCCGAACCGTCAGACGAGGCTCGTAGACTAAACAAACTATCCCGTCGACGTGAGTATCTCGTAGTTACCTCCGTCACTTTCCTCACCTTTTATTGTTTTTACTTACTTTTTATCTTTACCAGAAATGGAGACGGCAAAACAAAGAATCCGTGCCGCCGCGGCTAAGAAGAAGCAGGAGGAGGAGAGGGCAAGAGGTGAAGCGACGCCGTCGTCAGCCCCCAAGTCCGTTGGGAAGAAGGGCGTCAAAAGGAAAACCGACGGGGCTGGCGACCGGTCTGGGAAGAAGGTGATCCCCTCTTCTGGGGAACCTACCAAGGGGCCGTCGCCCCCACGAGCTTCTCACGGGGCCGGCAAAGGCCTGATGACGGCGTCTGGGGTCGTCCCTCCAGATTCCGCCCGTCACCTCCTTACCCACAAGGACTATGCCGTGGAGGTGACGGGGTCCATCCTAAAGGAGGAGGAGATGGCGCTGTGTGACGACGAGACGACTGACGAGCTAGGGTCGTCAGGGATTTTCGACCTCACCCGGGTATACTATTCCTTCCTCTTATCATGCCATATGGTCGACCTTATAACGGACTGACGTTATTCTTACGTCTTGCAAGCCATGGTCCGGATGAAGTACTTGTGGGACAAATGCGCGGATAAAGAAGCTGTGGTTTCCCGTCTGCATACCCGGCTAAGGAATGCTGTTGACGCCCAGCAACAGTACAAAGAGGCCAACGTCCACTTAGCTAAGGAGGTGAAAAGACTGACGGACATGCTGGCGGAGGAGGCCCGTCAACGAGGCCTGGCTGACGAGGCAAAGGTGGCGGCGGAGAAGGAGCTGCAAGGACTGATGAGCCAGGTAGAGACGGCCAGGAATGACGCCGTGGCGGAATTCAAAGATTCCCAGCAGTTCATTGATTCCTGCGCCGTCTACTACGCTGACGGTTTTGAAGATTGTTTGAAGCAGACGAAGCGCGCCTATCCTGACTTGGACTTGTCGGGGATCAACATGGACGAGCCCATACCGTCAACTCCGGCGGGTGAATCCATCCTCGAGGGGGATGATGAGTCTACCGATCCTAAGGCGGACACGAGAGACGACGGCTTTGTTCTTGCTCAACCTGCCTTGGAGAGGTCCGTCACCTTGGATCCGTCAGCCAGTCTTGATGCGGCCAAGTCTACTGTCGACCCTTCTACTCCAATCGTCGTCCTGTCCCCGTCGACTGCTCCTTCTACTTCGTGAACCCTTTATTGTAAATACTATTTTGTAATGAATTTTTATGCTTGACGCCCGTGGTTTTGGGCTTTTTGTAAAGACAATTTCCTTTTGTAGTATTTTCACGTTTATTTCTTTCAAAGCGTTATTTTTCGCCGTTGGTTTGAATTTTGTAATGTTTTTGCATCTTGTCCTGACGAGGCTACCTACTTTAGTAAACTTTGTAGTGACTCCGTCTATTTCGTGGACTTTGTATCAGAGTCGTCCATTATTTTTTGAACTCCAAGTTTACTTTATGGTCTTTGTAGCGACTCCGTCAACTTTGAGGACTTAAGGTTGTCCATTTAAGGTCGTCCGCTTTGAGGACTTAAGATCGTCTACTTTGTGGATTTAAGGTCGTCCACTTTCGTGGTCATACTAGTAGTTCCGTCAACCTTGTGTACTTACAGTTGTCTACTTTGTAGACTTAGGGTCGTCCACTCTGCGGACATAGTAATAGTTCCGTCCATTCTGAGACGAGGTTATCTACTTTAGTGACGAGGTCGTCTTATTTATTGACGGGGTCGTCTATTTGTGGACCTTGCTGTAGGTACGTTTGACTTAGTGGCCTTAATGCGGTAGTTCTGACCTGTCCTCTGTGGACTTAAGGTCGTCAACTTTGCGGACTTTGGGGCGTCCACCTTTAGGGCGTCCACTTTTAGGGTTTTTGTGGACTTAGATTGCCGTCCACTTTGCAGACTTAGGGTCGTCTACATTGTGGATTTAAGGCCGTCCAGTTTGTGGACTTAATAGTAGTTCCGTCCATTTTGTGGACTTTGCGGTAGTTCCGTCCACGTTGTGGATTCAAGGTCGTCCACTTTGTGGACTTTGTAGTAGTTCCGTCCATTTTGTGGACTTAAGGTCGTCCCCCTTGTGGACTTTGTAGTAGTTTCGTCCACTTTTGTGGATTCTAGATTGGTCATCCCATTTGTTGTTTCGTCTGCCTAATAGTTGCACAAGTTGTTTACTGAATAAATTCCTCTTATTGTGTTGAAAAATTGTTCAAAAATGAGTAAACCCTAGCCCTTTAGGCTTTAAATGTATTGTAATGAATTAAAATAAATGACTAAAATAAATGACTGAAAAGTAGACTGGAGATGAGGAGTAGTGTTTTTTGTGTTGCTTTTTATTGGTAGTACTTTCTGAGGTGTTCGGCGTTCCATGGATGATGTAGCCTTAGTCCGTCCAGAGTCTCTAAGTGGTAAGTACCCTTCCTTAGCCATGATGTAATTCTGTAGGGTCCTTCCCAGTTTGGGCCGAGTTTTCCTTGCGTTGGGTCTTTGGCGGCGCCCATCACCTTCCTTAGGACCAGGTCTCCAACTTCGAAGTCCCTGCGCTTGACCCGGGAGTTGTAGTGCTTTGCCATGAGGTCTTGGTACCGTACGAGCCTCTGTTCAGCTGTCGCCCTCACTTCGTCGACTAGGTCAAGTTCTAGACGCATGGCTTCGTCATTCCTTCCTTCGTCATGGTTGTTCACTCTGTAGCTCGTGAGTCCGACCTCGGCTGGTATAACTGCTTCAGTGCCGTATGTCAGCCGGAACGGAGTTTCTCCTGTGGGGGTTCTGACTGTTGTTCTGTATGCCCATAGTACGCTGGGTAGTTCCTCAGACCATATGCCTTTTGCCCCCTCGAGCCGAGTTTTGATTATCCGAAGCAAGGATCGGTTCGTGACTTCCACTTGTCCGTTGGCTTGGGGATGAGCAGGGGAGGAGTAATGATTTTTGATCCCTAATTGCGAACAGAAATCCCGGAAGGCGTTATTGTCGAACTGTTTGCCATTGTCCGAGATCAGGACTCTTGGAATCCCAAACCTGCAAACGATGTTCTTCCAGACAAAACTTCGCACGTTTTTCTCGGTGATAGTGGCTAAGGCTTCTGCCTCCACCCATTTGGTGAAGTAGTCGATTCCGACTATCAGGAACTTCAGTTGCCTTGCTGCTGTTGGGAATGGGCCCATGATATCCAACCCCCATTGTGCGAACGGCCACGGAGCAGTGATCGGGGTCAGTTCTTCAGCTGGCTGCTTGATGAAGTTACTGAATCGTTGGCATTTGTCGCATGTCTTGACATGTGTCTGGGCGTCCTTCTGCATTGTCGGCCAATAGTATCCGGCCCTGACTAATTTGTGGACCAACGATTGCGACCCTGAATGGTTGCCACAAACTCCTTCATGTACTTCTCTCATGACATAATCCGCTTCTTCAGGTCCTAGACACCTTAAGTACGGCCGGGAGAAACTCCTCTTGTATAAGACATCCCGTATTAAGATGAATCTCGCTGCCCGGACCTTCAGCTTCCTTGCGGCTTCCTTTTCTTCGGGTAGAATGCCTTCTTTCAAATAGGCGACTAGAGGGGTGGTCCAGTCGTTCTCGGATCTTACTTCCTGCATACTGATGACATCTATCAGTGGTGTGAGTTGAGTAAAAAATAGTACCTTGTCGGGGATGATCACATGTTCCGCTGATGCAGCTTTTGCAAGGCGGTCGGCTTGTTCGTTGTCCCCCCTTGGAATTTGAACCACTCTTGCCTGGAGCTCGTCCACCTTTCTCCTTGCTTGTGCTAAGTACAGCTTCATTCTTTCTCCCTTGCATTCGTAGTCACCGTTGATCTGATTGGTGATCACCTGGGAGTCACAATGGACCACCGCACCTACGGCTCCTACGGCCTTTGCCAGATCTAAGCCTGCTATGAGGGCTTCATATTCCGCTTCGTTGTTGGTCGTTGGGAAACCAAGTTGAATCATGCATTCGACCTCGTCACCCTCGGGAGAACGGAGCACGACTCCTGATCCGCCAGCTTTTTTGTTTGACGACCCGTCAGTGAAAACGTTCCATTGGGAACTCCCCGTTCCCTGATCTCCTTGATATGCGAACTCCGCAATAAAGTCAGCGAGTACCTGCCCTTTGATGGCCGTGCGGGGGCGATATTTTATGTCAAATTCGCTCAATTCTACGGCCCATAAGGCCATGCGTCCTGCGGCATCAGGGCTACTCATTGCTCGTTGTATGGGCTTGTCAGTCAGCACGACCACAGTATGAGCTTGGAAGTATGGCTTCAGCTTGCGCGCTGCCGTAACTAGAGCGAAGACCAGTTTCTCTAGTGGCGAGTATCTTCCTTCTGCCCCGTGGAGTGCTCGGCTGGCGTAGTACACCGGCCTTTGTACCTTGCTGTCTTCCCTCACTAGGGCTGCGCTGACGGCGGCTGGAGAAACGGCCAAATAGAGGAATAGTTCTTCGCCTGGCTGGGAGGGGGTCAATAGTGGTGGCGACGATAGGTAGGCTTTGAGGTCTTCGAATGCTTGCTGGCACTCGTCCGTCCATTCGAAGGACCTCTTCAGTGTGCGGAAGAATGGGAGGCACCTATCCGTCGCTCTGGATACGAATCTGCTAAGCGCGGCGACCTTTCCGTTGAGGCTTTGTACTTCCTTCACATTTTTTGGGGGCGTCATCTCCATTATAGCTCGGATTTTGTCTGGATTGGCTTCTATGCCTCGTTGGGACACCATGTATCCCAGGAATTTTCCGCCCGTCACTCCGAAGGCACATTTAGCCGGATTTAGCTTCATGTTGTAGGAGCGAAGGGTATCGAAGGTCTCCCTTAGGTCTTTCAGATGATCCTCCTTTCTCTGGCTTTTTACTAACATGTCGTCGACATACACCTGTACATTTCTCCCGATCTGCTCCACGAACATTTTGTTCATAAGCCACTGGTACGTCGCTCCTGCGTTCTTTAAGCCGAACGGCATGACCTTGTAGCAAAAAAGGCCTTGACTTGTTACGAACGAAGTTTTCTCTCGATCAGCTTCGTCCATCTGGATCTGGTTGTATCCTGAAAATGCGTCCATGAAGCTTAACAACTGGTGTTGGGCCGTAGAGTCAACTAGGAGGTCGACCCTAGGCAGAGGATAGCTGTCCTTAGGGCATGCTTTGTTCAGGTCGGTAAAATCTACGCACATCCTCCACTTTCCGCTGCTCTTTCTTACCATGACGACGTTTGCTAACCACTCGGGATAGTGAACCTCTTGAATGAAACCCGCCTCTTGTAACTTGCGGACTTCCTCCGCTACTGCCCGATCTCTCTCTGGGGCGAAGACTCTTTTCTTTTGGCGAATCGGCGGAAATGTCGGTAAGACGTTTAATCGGTGTACTATGACTGACGGATCGATGCCCGGCATGTCCCTGTGACTCCAAGCGAATACGTCCCGGTTTTCTTTAAGAAATGCCGTGAGTTCCTGCCGTATCGTCGCGTCTGTAAGAGTACCGATCTTGGTTGTCCGTTCCAGCTGGGAATCGTCAAGAGATATTTCTTCGAGTTCTTCTATGGGCTCCGTCGTGGTGCGCTGTTCTTCTATGTTCATGGCTTGACGGTGGTCATCCATCTCCATCATTGTAATATAACATTCGCGCGCGGCCACTTGGTCTCCTCTTAATTCCCCTATCCCATAATCCGTCGGGAATTTTATCATCAAGTGGTAGGTTGAGGTTACAGCCTTCCACGAGTTAAGAGTGGGACGTCCTATGATAGCATTGTAAGCTGATGAGCAGTCGACTACAAGGAACGCTACATTCTTTGTGACCTGCTGAGGGTAATCTCCGACGGTTACTGCCAGGGTGATGGTGCCAAGGGGGAATACCCTTGTTCCTCCGAATCCGACTAGGGGGGCGTTAGTCGGAACTAGCCGTTCCCTATCAATTCCCATCTGTTGGAACGCAGGATAGTAGAGGATGTCCGCTGAGCTCCCGTTGTCAACAAGGACTCGATGCATGTTATAATCTCCTGCTCGTATGGTGACGACGAGCGCGTCATCGTGGGGGTGGTGGAGGCGTCGCGCATCTTCTTCTGAGAATCCAATGAGGGGTTTATCAGTCCGTTGCATTTTAGGTACGGACCCTGTCAATTGGATGTTCTGGACCATTCTGAGATAGGTCTTTCGAGCTTTCTTTGAGGATCCAGCGGTCGCCGTGCCCCCTACAATCATCCGGATATCGCCTAACGGCTGCCTGGGGCGCTCGTTGTCTCGTCGGGGAGGTTGGTCCTGCGGTGGCCCTGCCCGCTCTTTGCTAACGAATCTCTGCAGCTTCCCCTGTCTGATTAGGGCTTCTATCTGCTGCTTTAGGTCATAGCAGTCAGCCGTGTCGTGTCCATGGTCTCGATGGAAGCGGCAATATTTGTCCTTTGGTCTTTTGTTGGGGTCTCCCTTCATCTTGCCAGGAAAAGTCAAAGTCCCCTCGTCCTTGATTTGCATTAGGACCTGGTCGATGGGGGCGGTCAGCGGCGTGAAGCTCGTGAATCTCCCTAGGGGTGGTTTAGGGCGGCGATCATCCCGTCGCTCTTCGGTCCTAGCCTTCTTCTGCCCCCTATCCGTTCGTGTGTCCTCCTGCCTTTCCCTTTTCTTTGGCTTATCTTCCCTTGCAATCAGCGCGTCCTCCGCGTTCATGTACTTCGTTGCCCTGTAAAGCACGTCGGACATTGTTTTTGGATCGTTTTTATATAGGGAGAAGAGGAACTTACCCTTTCGCAACCCGTTGGTGAAGGCTGCTACTTGTATCTTGTCGTCTGCTTCATCTATTGAAAGGGCTTCTTTGTTGAACCGCGTTATATAAGATCTCAAAGTCTCGTCCTCCCTTTGCCTGATACTCATCAAACACGCCGTGGACTTCTTGTATCGGTGGCCTCCGATGAAGTGTGACACGAACTGAGCACCCAACTCTTTAAAGGTGTTAATCGAGTTTGGCGTCAACTTGCCGTACCAGACTCTTGCGGACCCCTTCAAGGTTGTTGGGAAAGCCCTACACATAATCTCGTCCGGCACCCCTTGAAGGTGCATTAGAGTCTTGAAAGACTCCAAGTGGTCCAGGGGGTCCTTTGTTCCATCGTAGCTCTCTACCTGCGGCATACGGAATTTTGGGGGCAGAGGGCATGAAGTGACATTCGTCGTAAACGGTGAGTCGGTCCGATGTACCAGGTCATCGAGGTCGTTAGACACTCGTCCTTTGAGGGCGTTCATCATCACATCTATTCGTTCTCGCATCTCCTGCATCTCTGCGGCGATGTGGGGAGGTAAGGCTTCCGAAGGGGTAGTCAAATTTGTATCCCGCCTCTCCGGCCTGCTCGGGGCGTTGCTGCCTTCGGGTGCCTCTGGATCCCTTCTCTCAGCGCTTGTTTCCTCCTGATTTTCTTCTCGTGCTCCAGGACGCATGTTCTTCTGGCGCAGCTGCTCCTCCAAGTCGTGATTTTGTTTGGTCAGGCGCTCGACCGCTGCTGCGAGCGTCTGGACCTGTTTTTCCAGAACGGTAGCACGCGGTTCTTCCGCCTGAACGTTGTTGGTGGTAGCCATCGAGCGGGTGAGTACCATGCAACTTTTGTCCGGGAAGCGACAGCGTTACGTACTTTCGAGATTTCCCACAGACGGCGCCAACTGATGATGCCAGAAATCATCAGTTAGTCACACGGTCCGCACGTGCTCCTGATGACGTACCTGCACAATAAAGAGAGTGAAGACCTTTGAAAGGGCACCGGCGTGGTACCGGCCAAATACCCTCCGAAGGTTAAGTTAGAAACCTTTTCTTTCAACACTAGAGTGCTAGAGTTGAGTTATTTGTGCATACCTTGCTTTGAGATGGTCTTGGGGTATTTATAGTAGCGTTGGGCCGAGATCCAAGCCTTGGTTAAGGAGTTCTTTTCCTTTTAGGATAATAATGCTTGAGTCTCACGTATCTCCTAAAATCCTTGTCCTTGTAGGAGTCTCCTTGTCCAGGCGTGTCGTTCAAGAATCATTTATGTATGCGTGTTGGTCAAGTAAGGTTATGGACGGAGCTAAGGATAGCCTCGTCAACCTGTCCCCGTCTGCTTGGCTAGGGGTTAGGTTAGCTCGTGTCCTAAGGTCGTCAGCTTTAGGTCTCCACACACTTTCGGTCGTCAGCCTCAGGTGCCCATGGGTTGAAGTCGTCAACCCTGGGGTCGTCAGCCCCAGGCTCGTCAGCTTAACGCCATTAGGATAACCCTTATCATACACAAACCCTTTTGAACCTACAGCCATAGAGGGATTGTTTAGATTAAATCTTCCCCAAGTTTTTTACTTTGAAACTACAGTTTCAAAAATTTTCTTGGGTCATTATTCTTGGTGTTCATGTAATCTATGTTTGTTTGATGTTTGTTAGTTTCAGATTTATTGCATAATTAATCTAATTAATTATTGGGTTATTATTTAATAAAATCTGAGACAACTAGGCTCTAATACCCTAACAGCAATAATAAAAAAACTCCCACGATGGTAGAAGCGGGAGCCTAAACCCATTTTATTTGTTTTTTGCTACGTTTTACAAATGCCGCCTAAACCCATATTTTTGGTGGTGAAAATACTGCCTTAGCAATTTACCTAATTTAGATTTACCTGATGCTCTTTACAATGGTAGAAGCGGGAGCCTCTTTGTATAATAACGACATAGATGATAGATCGCCACATGTAACATCTTGGTACATAAGCAATAAACATGTATATTAATTTTCATCATGGGTTGTTTGAAGTCAAAAATATCTCAATTGATTTCCATGATCGAATGGTTATTAGTCTTTATTGTTAAATAGCACTTAAGGATTCATATAGCAATAACAGTAAAAATAAACTAACAACAATCATATACATACAATGAATAATCACAACAATTTACATGGTTTGGCAAGATATTTACATCCAAAAAATGATAAGAAAAAAATTTCACTATAAAATTAAGAGCACTATAATAATGTAGTAGAAGTATTCTATTAAGAAATTCAAAATCCAAATACACCCAAGATTTTCTCTCTTAAACTAGCACATGCACAAGAGAATTTCTTTTAAGCCTATTCTCTAGCCCATGAAAAAAAAAAAAAAAAAAAAAAAAAAAAACAAAGGGAAGACGTACTTAAAAACAGGCAAAAATGGGCAAATGCCCATTTCGCAAAAAAAAAAAAAAAAAAAAAAAGGGCAAATGCCCCCTTTCCCAAACTAATTAAGGAAATATCCCTATTTTGAAACTCGATTTTCTCAAAATCAAGTTTAAAAAAAAAAAAAAATCTGAAACCCTATAGTGGCATTTTAAGGAGCCTATAGTAATGTTTTAAGGACCTATAACAGGGTTTTGTAATTTGACCTCCATGAAATCGAGTTACATGCAAACGTTTTTTTTTTTTTTTACCTATAACTCGACTTGATGGAGCTCAAGTTATAAAACGCCGCTATATGTCCTTAAAAACGTCACTATATACTCCTTAAAACGTCGTTATAGGACTTAACTCGATTTTGAGAAAATCGATTTTCAAAAGAGAGATATTTCCCTAATTAGTTTGGGAAAGGGGGCAGCATGTTGATTTTTTTTCGTGAAAAGGGCAAAAGCCCATTTTGGCCCTTAAAAACAAGAGAACAATCATACACTTGTTAATGTTGTTAAGTGATTCAGTGATGAGTAGAAGCACGAAAAAGAGAAAAGGGTAAATCAAATGTAAGAAAAGAATGTTATGTGGTTTGGCCTAGTGGCTTATGTCCATAATGGGAAGGCCCTAATCGCTACATTTTTATTTATTAAAAGCTTGTATTACAATGCACTCAACGTAGAGTTTATATTATCCTAAAAAAAAAAGTAGGTTTATATACTAGAGAACCCTAAACAAACCCTAGGTTACTTTGTTGGGCTCTAGTACCACTTGTTGGATAGATAACACATTTGGGTGACTCAAGTTGAGATGTTAATATAATATACAAGGACACCATTTCACCCAAAAGCTTAAATTTATGAGATTGGGTCCAAACATATTATATTAACCACTAACTCTTCTCATTATTATTCTATGTATGACTTTACCCACATGTATATACCCATCATATTATAATTGTCTAGAGCTAGCTTTTCATATCCAATTATTCTATCTTCTATATGATTAAAATTCATATACTTCTTTACAAAATTTTCAGTATATACAAATGCTCTTTTTTTTGGGTGGTTGTTTAAGGGATTGGAGGAATTGGGAATAGGGAGAAAATTTTAGGTAAGCTTATGCCATGATTTAGATCAATTTGATAAAAGATCTAGAATCAAATGTAACTCATAAGTCATATGGGCCTAAGGCTAGCATGGTGTTGGCAAAGTACAAATTAAGCATTATATTACAAAAGTGAGCGACTAAATTGAAAAATCTTTACACCTCAAGTACTCTTTCATCTAATTAATGCATAGTACAATTTTAATATAAGCATGATAAATTATTCCAATATACGTTACATAGTCCTCTCCGGACATTATTCTGGTGGTAATATATATAAACATGAAGACACAGATATGATATAGAAAAGGGCTCAACTCAACACCTCTCTCTCTCTCTCTGATACAGTTCTTTATTCATTGATCACTAGTCTTTCCTTCATGACATGCCTTCTTACACCTGGAATATGAATGTCAACAGTGTAATGCTCCCAATTAATGCTTCGTACATTGAATTCAAAATTGCTCATCTCTTCCAAGGACATGTCTTCCATTAATTTCTGGGTATCACGAATGTCAAATCTGGCAGCAAATCATACAAGATCGTAGCTTGACAAATTATTAGCAAGTAACTGGAGAAATGCAATAATGTTATCATCTAAGAAGAGTGAAATAAGCTAAATGATTTTTAGCAAACACAAAAAGTGATGTATAGTACTCATCGTACGTGAATTTGGAAGATGATATTTGTTTGATAGTTATAAACAAGTTTTATTTGCACGAATTTAGAAATAATGAAAAAATATTTTTGAAAATGAAACTTCAAAATTACGAGGATGATGTAGTTTGACATCATTATTCAGTACTTCAAATATATATAATTGTGCCAATAGTTAGTAAGTACTAGAAATCAACATATATATAACTAACCAATTTGTTTATAGAATGATTATAATTATACTTTTAACTTCTATTGCATATATGGAACAAACATTTTCAATCATGAATATTATCAAAACTAGGTTTTGCAACAAATTGAAATATGATATTCTAAAAGACTTTTTGATTTTGTACATCAAAATGGAAATTTTAGCAAATTTAGCACAAAATTAATCATAAATCATTTTCAGAATCTAAAAATATATCTAGTTTTAATTTGATATATGCTAGATTATTGAATGGAAATGCATGAAGATATTTTATTTATTTCCTTTTTTTAATTTAAAATTTTTTAATACTGAATAAATATTGGTTTTATTTTTGAATTTTAGTATTTTTTTCTTACTTAGTCACCGGCCCTAAGTAAAATTCGTTGATGTCGTCCCTGCTAATTAACATACCACCTTGCTTACTTCAACTGAGGAATTCATTTTTATTATGGTTTCTTTTCCCAGCTAGTTTCAAAGGTCTGATTTTCAGATGCAGAAATAATGAAACATAGAGAATTGTGTGTGTTGATTTCAAAGTTAGAAAAACTACCATGCCCTAAAGAACGCATATGGCTTATATAACTTCGCCATGTGAACAATAAGCTCCGCTCTATTCTTGCATTTCATTTCCAGCTTTCTTTTTAAGATAGAGTCTGAAATTTTTGCATCCATTAGTCCTATTCCTTGAGCTATCCCATCCGATATGTAAGAGGAAAGATTGTCCATTGAGCTAAAAAACTTGGAATTCAGTGACCCTTATGTTCTTCCCTTGTGAGTCCATCAACGGAAAACTAGTGAAGTGATTGCAACAAAACTTGACTACATCTTTAGACGCAATGGGGTTTACAGTAGATGACCCAATATTGTAGACACACTACAACAAATCAGACTTTTTTCAAGGGTCAAAACTCCTAAAAAAAGTATTAAAAAACCTTGAAAGAAATTATTTTAAGAGTCTAACTGACCCTGATAACCTTTGAAACATACACCGTCGAAAAAAAAAATTTAAGGGCCTTCGTGCCCCTCAAAACAAGTGCTCTAATCTTATTTTGAGGGTCAAGAGACCCTTACATAACCTTTTACCAAGGTTATTTAAGGGGTCTCTTGACCCTCAAAATAAGATTTTATTTTATTTAAAAAAAAAAACCACAATCATGCACAATATATATATATATATATATATATATATATATATATATTCATGTTGAAACTAGCATATTGAAGAAGCATATTAATGCAAACAGATATCAAAAGAAAAATGTCATCCAATTGCAACAATTAGGAACCAAATCTGGGTCTTTCCCATAAAGCACCAAATCCTGTATGATCAAACAATCATTAGGGGAGAGAAGCATCTATAAAATCCCCTAGGAAAATTTCAATTTACCATGGCTTTAACAAATTTTCAAGACAGTAGATTTTGCATATCATCCTTGATATCAACTAAAATTTGTACAAAACCTATATGTCTAGTAGCAAACAAATTTATTGTTTTCTTCCCCTTCCCTTCTTGGTTGGCTGTGCATCTATTTGTTCCTTCCTAGTAGCTTCTGCTACATCCGCTGCACAATGAAGTCAAACTAGCTACAAGAAGAGGAGCCACCTTATCACACTGCCATGAACAAGAAAAAAATTTGTCAGGACCTCAAGCTAACAAGCATGAGCAATAACTATTTGGAACAACCCAATCCCATATAATTCCACCAGATCTATCACACCAGCTGTAAAATATCCACCCAGATATATAATTCCACCATAAATTTCAAAAACCGAATAGATCAAAGCAATAAATAATCCAAAACAGAGGTTTGGTAAGGAAGGGGAAAATCAAATAATAACCTCTAAAATGGAAAAACCAGTCCATTGACCAATGAAGTGTCGGTGCTGCCTAGTAAATCCACAAGAGTACCAATGCACAACAGACACTGAACAAGAAAGAATTAATTTGATAAAGGTTGCACCATTCAATAACTTCTTACCATAATACTACCATTGACCAACATCCTTCTCATGTCTCAGGCTCGGCCAATATCAAATGATCACAAATTAAAACCAGGGAAAATTGCCCATCTATCAATTTTCTGTCAATACTACCATTGACCAGTATCTTTCCAATGTCTCACACTAGGGAAATATCTAATGATCGAAATTAAAACCAGGGTAAATTGCCCATCGTAAGGATTATGGAATTGTGTGGTGTTACATGGTGTAAGAAGGCTAGGGAGAGTGTTGACAATTTTCTCCTCCACTGTGATTATACTAGTGAGATGAAGGCTTTCGACGGAGTTGAAGTTGTTCTTCTTAGTGTTGTTGTATGAGTAGATGGCTGTGATACCCAACCAGTCTACCTTTACTTTGCCTGATTTCGTTGATAGCTGTTCTTTTTCTTGGTATTGTTGCTCTGTTATCATATTTCTTGTGTAAGATAAATGATTTTTTTTTGTTTTGTTTTTGGGTGGGGGGGGGGGGGGGTGTGCCTTTTCCACCCTAAATTATCATGTATCCCCCACTAAGCATTAAATCAAGCACTCACCCCAAATGTTTAGCAAAAAACAAAGAAAATCATTAAATGTAATGAAAATGTGAAGGGGAGGGGGCTATTTGTTTATTTGCTTAAAGACTGGGGACTGATTGCTCAATTTTAAAATGTAGTGGGGATATTGTAAATCCTTCAATAGTTTAGGATGAAAAGGTAAAATTTTCACCCCAAAGAACTATCTCATCTACAAAATGGTTAAATTTATAGCTCTTTTTTTTTTTTGCTAACCAAATTTATTGCTCTTAATACTTTTAGCACGTAACAAAAACATGAATTTATAAAATTGATAGTGAATAAAATTCAATTTTTACTTAGAACATGAATCTATAAATTTGATAGTAAAGAACATTCGATTAATTCGAAATTTGGCATGCAGAATGAGCTTATGGAGAACATTTAATCCAACAATCCTTTTGGCAAAATATTAATATTAACAAATTTGGCAAGGAATTAAGAGTTTAACTCGAACCTAATATGTGATTACATATATAGATAAGTTTGTATACATGTATATATCAAATAAAGAGTGGATATATACAAGTTGAGATGGAAAAAGCATCACCTGCTCACTTATTAGTATTAAGCTCAGCATTGGTCGGCTAAGACTCCACTGGTTGCCACAGTCCTCAAACAAAACAATCTCAAAGAGAGTCTTCAATATCTTTACAATGGAAAAAAACACTTAATTAGTTCAACATTCAAAAAGTGCCCAAACAACCAGATAGAAAAATAAACAAGTAAAACATGCAAGCACACGCAAACACACACACACACACACTCAAAGAGTCTTCAATATCTTTATATTGGAAAAAACACTTAGTTAAACATTTGAAAAGTTCCCAAACAGCCAGATAGAAAAATAAACAAACAAAACACGAATGCACGGGCGTGCACACACACGTACCCAACTTTTTTCAATCAAATGTAGATGTTAAAATACAATAATGCATAAACAAGCATACAAATTCCTAGAGGCTATTACAAGCTCTAGCAAGCCCTCCATCTAACTTCACAACACTCTTAGGCATCACCCAATGATCCCCAAACATTAAAAATACGTAAGTCTGCAACTCTCACTTTTGTATTACAAATTTCCCCAAAAAGTGTTGGAACATACACATTTTCACAATATAAAAATGAGGCCAACAATCCGAACAGAAATGTGACAACACAGGCTGTTGCACTTAATTAGAAACAAAACTAATCTTACAAATAAACCCCCCAGGTTTCATTCCCTTACCACTAACCTCCACTACATTATAAAAATACTCTTTCTTGTCAAAACTACAAATTTGAATAATACTGGATAATTCACTTGCAGCAGAAATAACTATATTTTGCATTCAGTTACATGATTATATAAGAATATAAGACTAAACCAAGAAAAATGCTTCTTCTAGGTATTATTACATCCTCACCTAAGCCTAAAGTACATCCTTCCACACACTAAATTCTAAATATATACAACACAAGCCAAATCAACAGGGGCTGGCTTCAGCTACACTAATTATCTAATCAGAGACAGATTCCAAATAATCATTCCCAGTACCAATTAGATAAAGCATAACAGCTGCTGAACAAAACAGAGTCAAATATAAAATAATTCAATTCAACTAAACCAAACAAGTTACACAAATACCCACACAAAAATTCAAAATTTTCCCAACTATTTTAAGTTCCATCTCAGCAGACAAGCAAAGCAGAGCTAAATACAGAGCAACATACACACTTACCTAATGGAAAAATGGCAAACAGAGAGCTTAGTCAGGCACTTGAGGCCGGCAATCTCGCCAAGTATTTGTGTTGGACAAAGCTAACATTCCCATAATATCATGGCAACACCCAATCACAAACCCAGCAAACCCAGTCTACGTTGAATAACCAGCTCTGCCATACCCAAACAACCTCACCCTCAGACAACCACACACACCACACATTAAACACAAAAACTGCACACACATACAGTGCAAATGACCATTAAATTTCTCAATCTTAAATCTCTAAGATCTAGCAAAAAATTAAACAAGAAATAATTTCCATTTGTTTGAACCAAATTTTACATGGAGTAATCGAAACAGAGTATGAAGTAACGAAAAATAATTCTATGGATTTTCTAAAAGAAAATTGAATCTGATCACATAAACAAGGAAAATATGCTCAAATGTAAATTTCTGCTAAAGAAATTCAAATGCGATTGTCCGTAATTGAAGTTGAAAGACAGAAAAATTGGAATTATGATGATGATTACCAGAAGAAGCGAGTCCTGCTCAGTGATTTCAGCTTCCTTCACTTTCTGTGCTACAACCTGAGGAAAACGATTACATTACAGTGAGATTCTAAAGCGAATGATCAATTAGAAATCGAAATAGGAAATCGATGATGAGCTCAGTTTTATGAGAAATGTGAAACGAAAATCATGGGGTAATCGATGAAAAAGTGTGCGTAAACTAAAAAAACAAAAAAATCAAAGACAACGCCCTAGGGTTTGTGATTCGTACTTAATCGGAGCTGAGAAACACAACGCCCTAGGGTTTGTGATTAGAGATGAAGAGTGACAAAACCGAGAAATTAGGGTTTGTGATTACTTACCAAATTGATGATCGTCGAGCTCTATGAGATCTCCATGATCGTCGAGTCTATGAGCTCTGAGAAATTTCAGGCTATCTCAGTTTCTACTACGAGAGTGATAAGAGCATTTTTGACTTATACGTGTAAAGATTGGTTGGTTATGTTTTGGGCTATATTTTTAAACTTTGTTGTGGGCTTTTCTCAAGGGATGCAAATTTTGTTGTGGGCTTTTTTCAAGGGCTGAAAAGTTTGTAATTTTTTCCAAGGGTTTTGGGCTGAACAAACTGGCACATTTTTTTTTTCACATTTATTTCATGGATGTCCTAACTTATTTTGAGGGACCAAATAACATTTGAAATAAAGTTATGTAATATAGCCTTCCGCATTTCTATTTCTAAGTTGTATTGACAGATTTTAGTACACCCTTGATAAAAGAGGGTTGAAATAACTAAAGTTTGTTGTAGTGACATTTAAACCTGGTTTCGCAGCAATCCCATGCTTTGCAATGGCTGCTATGAATGCATTGACGACCATGTCCATAGGAACCTATAACCATGCATGCTTTCAACTCATAGTATAAAAATTAAGAAAAGTATGGTACGTCAAATGAATATTGAGAGGAAGTGAATATGTAGCTATGTACCACATCTACGATTGCTTTTGGATCTGCAGCAAATCCTGAGAGTTGACCTTTACCATAAGATATAATCACTGGATCTAGCATTCTGATTTGTTCACACATTAAAAACAGAAAAAGTAAAGATGAAACATATAATTATAAATTCTACTGATAAAAGGCTTTTCACATGCCGGATAAAAAAAAAATTGATTACCTCCATAAAGTGTATATATATCTATACTATATATAAGAAGATTTCTCTATTTAGATTGGATTTTTATGTAGTTCAGAAATATCCCTAAACCATACGTTTAATAAGGAAAAAACTTGAGGACAACCCTCTAAAATACACCTCTAACTCCATTTAAAATTCTTGGCATTAATATGAAACTGGATTACTATCTTGGTATAGTAATTCTTGGCATTAATATTGCTAGTTATCTTCAAGCCAAGAATTACTATCTTATCACGGGTGCAACTGGATTCCTAGCCAAAGGCATTGCCTTCTTGAGCATTGTTTTATGTATCTTAAAAACATAAGGCGGATTTGGTGTTTTTTTATTTATTTTTTAGAACACAAAAAAAATAAAAATAAAAATAAAAAGAAGAAGAAACGTGATGTTTTCAAATAGTTCTGTTTATCTTAAACTGAAAACAAGATAAAACAAAAATAAATAAATAAATAAATTAGTACACCATTAATATTTAACTGGTCAGCTCTAGAGACGCAGGCCTAAGACCCTATGTCTCAACAATTTTATAAAGGATCCATGCCCCCATTTATTAAAAAATAAAAGGGTAAATAACAGAAAAAAATATGAAAGGTAAAAGTATCTACAAGACTACTACTACACGTTTACATTACTAAATGTCTAACACTAACTTAAATACTAAGACTAAGTTACTAGCACAAGTCTAACTAGCACAAAACAAAAATAAAGTAAAAGAAAAGGTCCAAAAGTCCATATCAGTAGTAAACTATGAATCTGAAGTGTGTGAACTTAAAATATATACTCTTTTGTGCTCCTTAGAAAGTTAGAATTTATCTCTCTCTCAAGTTGTAAATTTATAATTTTAAGCATTCTAGCTGTGAGTTATTAACATTGAAGATTTTGTTATCATGAATGTAAAGAATTTTAATCATCAAAACTATCAAAATTGGAAGAATATGGAATGTTTTTTTTTTTTTTTTACCTTCACATGTATAATAGTAATACAAATAGTCTAATAAAAGTAGATGCCCACTTAATGGAAAAAAAAGAAAAAGAAAAAGAAAAAGTAATAGAAAAAGGAATTATGTGCAATTCATTTCCTTAATTGATTTGATTCATTCTCACAAAAAATTTGGTTTTTTTTTTTTGTTGGGAAAAAATATGGGTTGGCCAAACCTGTTTTCAACCCGTCTAAAATGATAATGATTCTATGGGATGATAATGATTCTTTGTTATTTTTTTAAAGGAATATATATATATATATATATATATATATATATAAAAAGTGAATTTTGCATTATTTCTCCCGCTAACAAAAAAAGGCCCAAAATATCGAACCACTAGAAAATCAACCTTGTTGAAACTTGAAATCCTAAATAGTTAAAAAAAAAAAAAATTGTTGTAAAGGTGTGTTAATTAACTATTGACTATCAATTTCCCCAAGAACTTGAAGCTTTGATTTTTGTAAATTAGTCACCCATAACGGAAAATCATATTATTAAGTGAAGTTACAATACCTTCTCAAAAAAAAAGTGAAGTTACAATAATGTTTATAATATATTAAATTTATTAAAGTTCTACTTAAGATTTATTATGCCATTAACATATTAAGTTGATTTGCTTTTTCTAATTGTAAAATAGATGTTAATAAAATCTAAATATAAAAACTAATTAGTAATTTATCATCTCAAAGATAAGTAGAATTAGAAAGGTTCCTAAATAATAATAATAATAATTATTCTACGCATTAACTTTCAATTCTAATTAAGGTTGGGGAGTCAGGACCGACACTACAAGAAATTTGACTATTTTTAACGGTTGAAACCAGTTGAAAAAGGTACTAAAAACCGTTGAAAAAAGTATTTTCAACGGTTGGAGTAACCGTAGAGAACCATTGTTAAAAACTGTGTTGAGAATATTTTTCTACGGCCTATGGAGCTGTTGAAAAAAGTTTTACACCTTTATCAACATGCACTCAACAGTTGATAAAGGGTATCTTAAGATAAGTTTCAATGGTTTGAAACGTTGAAATAAGTATTTTTCATTCAAAATAAATAAATGAATTTGGATATGCTCATTCACATTGATCAAAATTTAATATCCACATTCAAAATATAAACATTAATAATGACCAATTTCAAAATTTTACTAGTATAATATAATTTACAATATAAAAAATATCTTGACATATTGCCTCAAATTTACACAATTTGCATGTATTTTAACCAAAGCAAATATAGTAGTATGAACAAAAACAACTTAAGTTTGTCCCGCATTTTCCAACTACTCCTCATCACCTCCAGTTACTTATAATAAGAAAATTGCACACAAAAACAACTTAGATTTTGTATACAAAACCACTATAATTATAGAAAAAAGAAAAGAAAAAAGAAACAGAACAATAACTAGTAAATAAGACATTTACTTTGAAGAAATTTTAATTACTTTTTATGAAGCATGTGATTTAACATATGGTAAGCCTAATCTGTGGACCTATTAACTAAACTATGGACCATTTATTTTAACAAGCCCATCACCTAAATAACTAGCCCAAAGAAAGTACAACCCAACAATGAGCCCATAGACTAGAACGTTAGTGCTTAAATCTCTTATGGCAATGTTTACTATGTTCACTCCACAACCCCAACCTAACACGTATCTCTTCTCTTTCTTTTTTATTTTACTGAAATCAGTTCCTTTAATTATTTCCTTTCATCAATATTCAATATTTGTCCTAGCTTACAAGCATTCAGTAGCCAAAATTCATACAAAAAAGCAAGCATAGGTAATAAATTATTTAAAATGTAAGTTACCAAAAAATAATTATACATTTAAAATACAACATGACCAAAAAGAACAAAACACCATGGTTATTGATCATACCTTGCTAGTGGCTATAAGCATTTCAAATGCTTCTGTTCCATGTTCTTCAATATAATTTCTGCAGCTGCTAGAACATCACCTGGGTTTCTAAGAGCCTTTGCTTCTCTTTGTTTACCACTGCTCTGTTTACAACACTCTTTAGCCTCCGATTAGTCCACGCCTACAAAGTAGGTAGTAACTATAAGTCTGTGTTAATGGAAATAAATACACCAAAAAGTTATTATTTGTTAACCTCAGTAAGATTATTAGTCTTAACAAACAATTCAATTTTTCTAACATTCAAATCTTATTTGTTGCCAATACGAACAAGTGATAGAACTTAAATCCTAGATCAAATAGAATTAAGCTGAACATCCGACATACAAGTGAGAGTGAGTTTCTGTCATTCTCTGTAGTTTCTGAGTGGGTTGGGGGTAAATGGGGATGGAGCTGTCAAATTTTAGGTGAAGCAGAGATGGGGAAGAAAGTTTGTCCAAACACAAGTACAGAACAGTATTGGAAGGGGTCTGACATGGGTGGCACATGAATGGGAGAGGAGAAATTGGCCCTACCCCATTGTATTCCCTTTTATACTTAACCTAATCTTAATAAATTTCTTAAATTTCAAAACTATTTCCTAGAGTACCATTTGCTATCTCAAATTTCATGTGTGTGTAAACAAGCACGCATGTATATTTGGGATTTTCTTTAAGTAAAAAACAATGTCCCTACAATATTTGGAGCAATTACAAATTAGTCAGGAAACAGTGTACAAAGACAACGATTCTGTCCTGCATTAATGTGCTATGTGCAAGAATTAAGAAATTACCAAAATTCAATGCATTTCTTATTACCTTATGGGAAAGGTTGCCAACATAGATAGTAGCGTATGCTGGATTGTTTTCAGGAGCCTCCTCGTTGATCTACAAAACAAATAAAACATAAGAAACTAACTGTCAAAATCCAGATATTCCAAACCAATTCTAGTCTAGCATACTTTAAATTAGAGCACATGCTCTGAGATACAACAGGAAATAATTCGAATTTAATGAAGCCACATAATATATGAGCTTAGCTCTTCTGACACAACCTGATATTAGTTATGATACTCCTAAAGTTCTCGTGAGCCTATTGAGCTAAAAAATTTGCTAAGACATATCATGGACATGAGGAAAAGGAGACTTCTTACTCCAAAGCCCTTTATTTTACATAAGAAAACCATTCTATTTGGCAAAAAGGATTTTATGTGGGAAGTGAACATTAGAAGCCCAGAGTTTATAGAAATCCATAACTTGGTGACCTCTGCAATGATTGTTTGTAGATAAATATGATGGCTTCTACAATTTGGAAATTATAAAAAGCCATGTAGTGGCTAATCTTAAATACAACTATACTCTTCACACTGAAATATTTAATGCACCATGCATATGATTATTGCACTTTAAAAAATGAGTTTTAGCTATTAGAGGTTTCAACTAGCAGTAAGTTTTAGGCAACTAACAGAATTTCGAAATAGCAATAAGTTCTAGTGGTTTGCCTAACCCCTTGTAATTGAAACCTATCCAGACTACTATTCTCAAAACCCTTCTTTTAAGGTACTAGCACTAGATTTGGATGAATTTTCAGAAGTCAACTTCTGTGTGTTTATCAACGCAACCAAATCCCATGGACACTATAAATTGGGAGATATATTAATGCTGACACTTGACAGCCAAATAGATAAAAAAATAAATAAATAAAGTAAAAATCAAATTAAGATCCGCACAAAGTTGAGACCCTTTTTGCAAGTGCCTTTGGCAATAAAGATCCACCCTCCAAGAAATGCAGTACACTATTAGAAGAAACAATGGAGTATCAAGCATCTTACAAGGCCTATAAAATAAAACGGCAATGATGAACAAAAATTGAACACATCATAGCATAATAACAAAGACAAAAGATTGTCAAGGATAGAATTATCAAGTTTGTTTAGTCATTCAATTTTTCTTTGTCCCATCTATTTCCTCCTCTCTCTTTCTTTTATTTCTTTTTATTTAGAAGCACTAGGCAACCAAAAATTGTACTGCCTCTCTATTCCCTGTGGGTCAAGCAGCAATTTTATTGGCACGGTTTTCTAGCCCACCCTTATTGGTGATAGAAGCTATTATCAAAATATCTATGAATCTATCTAATACAAAGTAGAAACCCACCTTGAAGAAAAACCCATCTCTCTCTCTAAGGCTTTGCCATTTTTCTATCTTGCGTTGCTCTTTGTGCTCATGGAAGTCAACAAAACGGTTGCACTAGCAAGCCCACTTGGTCTTAGTACTGCAAACAACCACACGCAAAAGCTCCATCACTTACATTCCCAAATCCATAGCCATAGCCATAGCCATAGCCATCACCATGGCATTTTCCCCTCCACTTCGATTCTTATACTCATCAAATCCATCATCTTTATTATCTTCCTTTTTGCCATAATTCTAATCATTATTCTACTTAGAAGACTCAAATCTGCTAAAAACAATGGCGTACTTTTGCCTATTATATAACCACTATAAAAAAAGTTAAAATAGTGATTTCACCAATTTTATCTTAGTCTCAACAGGTCTAATTACCTTATCACCATAAACATGGATGGATTATGTGTAAACCCTAATTTTCAAAATCCTCCAAATACAGGGATTCTAAAATAAAAATAAAATAAAATAAAATAAAAAAATCAACAGCACCGAGATCCAATAATCAATCAAATAGATGAGACAGCAAGATCATAAGCCCAAGAATCAATCAAATAGATGAGAAATCAAGAAAAATCGCAGGGAATTCAGAGATCTATCCAGAAATAGAATTGCAAAACTAAAACAGATATAGAAAATCACTTACTTACCTATATGCACTGATTATCGGCCAACTGGCATATACTTTTTTTCTCCTATTTCATTTTGTATTTCAAGTCCTTGGGAAATAATTAATATGTAGAACATATATGCTATACACTATAAGATCCTTTATCATAATCTTCCTATATATGCATATATGTTTAGAAATCAAGTACTTGTAATGCATGGGTTTCTTCTCTTCATTTTTTACACAGCTTATTTTTTTAAACAACATAAGTTGATGAAAGTAATCTTATCAAAACATAATAATTTAGTTCCTCTCCAATAACAACAATAATTTATATGGTACAGTGTTGTACATGCTAGTAAGCTGTTTGCGTATTTTTTGCACCAAATTAAACCTTGAAATCGTTACTCAAAAAGATGCATTAATTTCAAGGGCCGCTTAAATTCCTAATTCATTTCTCCAACTATACGTCCTCTTTGGAAGAATTTACCCCATAAGCCTATGTTCAGAGGCGCTGCTAACTGAAAGAAGTGATCAATGGGACAATGATTCCCTTAGAATTTCAAAATATTATATATTAATAGTTAAAATTTCAATGTTTTGGCTCAAAATATTTCATACATACCCTCTCAGATTAAGATCTGCCCAACTTAGTCAATATACATGTGGTGGTCGCCGGGTCGGTGACCCTCTTCCAAAATAAAATATAAGCTACTTCTCTATTATTTTAGCAAGAATTCACAAATCATGAAATATTATTATTGAAAATGGGCGAAAATGGCCCAATACCACCCTTTCATAAAATTTTTAGTAGAAAAACACTGTTTCGGAAATAAATGCCGATCTACCACTTTTTCTAGTACTCGAGTTCACCAAACTCAAGTTCCCTATTTTCTAATTCCACTGTGGCATGTCTAACATGGCATTTGGGGATTTAAAAATGCCACTTAGTACTCGAGTTTCCTGGACTTGAGTACTGTATGGTGTGGTACTTGAGTCCAATAAACTCGGGCATCCAATTGGTACTTGAGTTTTTTGGACTCGAGTACTGTTGTAGTCTACTACCCATTTCCATTAAACCCGAGTGAACCCTTGTTACCCTCACTTAGCTTACTCTCTCATCACTCCCTTTCTCAGTCTCCCTCTCACTCTCTCAATCTCGCTATCAGTCTCCCTCTCAGTCTCGCTTTCGCTCTCATTCTCAGTCTCCCTCTCGCTCTCGGTCTCCCTCTCAATCTCGATCTCGCTCTATACTCTCCCTCTTGCTTACGCTCTCTACTCTCACTCTCGGTCTGCATCTTCAGTTTAGAATCACAAGGTATGTCTCCTTATCTCATATTGGTTTGAGCATTGAGTATTTGTGGGTATATGTGGGTATTTGTGGTGTAATTTTTGAATTTTTTTTGTTGTTGTTTTTAATGAACATTTTCATGTGTTATTAGAGCAATTAGTCATTGTAGGACGCAATTAGCGTTGTCATTGAGGCCATATCTAATTTGTGAGATTGAGTAGTTGTGTGTGATAACAGTTCACATTGGTTGGATGGGCCGGACCTACATAGTCGCATCTGCTTGGCATTAACTTCACTTTTTTTCTCATTTTCTTTCTTTCTCTTTCATTTTTTTTTTTTTTTTGGTTTTCCTTATTATAATTAATTTTTAATGTTTTCTTGAGAAAATGGAAAAGAAAAAAGGAAAAAAAAAAAAAAAGAAAAAAAAAGGGCAAAAGACAAAGCCACCAAACGGAAACAATTTATAAAAGAGTGTTTGGATTATAAAAAAATTTCTAGTGCCACTGCATTTTATTTCTTTTTTCTCTCTTATCATTTGGGTTTGCACTGAGCACTTAGTGAAAGTTGTTTTAGGTTGGTATATGGCTGACTTTGTTGCTTGGAAATGCCTTTACATTACCAACAAGTTAAGGGCTCCACTTAATGAAATTATATTATTTTGGGTGGATTATTACATTTGGGTTTTAGATTTTTTGGAAATTTTTGCTGTTTCTTGGATCATCAAACATCCATGATTCATTAGACTGTAGTACAAACTAGAAAGACCAAGCTATTTCATTAGGAAACATATGGTCGTAACTTTTGTGTGATAACGATTCACAAAGCACATGCTCTGTGAAATTTGTTGCCCCCAACACTTTTGCTGAGCAAATGCATGCATTTTTACCCAAAAACAATGTATGTTCCTTGAAATTTGTCAATGTGGGAACGATGCACTATTTTTCTCTATTGCGAAAATAGAATGGAACCTAACATGGTGATGGAGGAAATTTTGTTACAATGTATTTTATGAACAAAATGTTTTCTTTTGTGACAAGCTTACATTGTCAAATCTATCATTGACAAGTTTACTTTTGTAAAAAACCCACAATGTTATTTTGAAAAAGGTTTTACCAAATTTGAAAGGGCTATTTCCAATGTAGAATATGCTTTAGATCTAGGATGACCTTAATGTAATAATATATGCTTAGAATATATAGAGGATCCATAGCTAAGCCAAAATTTTTTTGGGGCTTGATGTTGTTGAATAATGAGTAGGATGCTTGGACTACTTAACATTCTAAAGTTTAATTTATTTTTCTTATGATATGAGTGAAGGCTGCATTAGATATATATTATTGCAATTTTCAGTCAAATATGTTTATAATTAAAAATAAATAAATAAGAAGAAGAAAGTTTATGTATTTGAAGTGAATTTTCCCCTGATTGCTGCTGTCACCAAATGCATGATAACCCTTAGATGTTCAAGTAAAAGATATGTGTTTGGATTGCATAATACCTATTAAAAGATGCATAATACTTTCAACTTCTAATTGTGAACTGCCATACCAATTTCAAAGATCATGCTTGTAGTTTAGACACCCTACACATTGTAATGCCATGACTCTGTTTACCTACCAGGCATAGACACCCTACACATTGTAATACCATGCTTGCAATTCTCTTTCTTTTGAATATGCTTGTAAGGTATATAGCCACTCTCTCTTTAATGAAATTCAAGCTTATAAGAGAAATTTATTAAAGAAAAAGAAAGAAAAAGTAGGAACTCAATTATGTGAATTTTCCTCATGCTCCTTAAAAAGAGAATTAGAATGTTTATGCTTTGCATTTGACCTAATGGTCCAATAGTCACTTAATGGGCCATTAATCACCTTTGATTTATGCTAGATATGAACCCACATCGAGCGGAACCCTATATACCGACTGTCTTGACGAGGCAGGCTGTGCATCATTCAAGTTTTCTTTAGAATGCTCCTTTGGAAGGCGAGGTATGCACTTGTCCAAAATCGTAGTCAATATATGTAGTAGAAAGATTTTTGGCATTTAAGTTTGAAGCGTAATTATTATGTGCTTAGTGAATGCTATTATTAATACTAAGCTGCTCTATTTGCAAGAAGTGTCAGGTCTATTAACTTGTCGTTACCAAGAGAAAGGTTTGTTTGAAGGTGGGTTAGATCCACGAATTGCCACTTATATCACAGATGCGGGGTTAGATGGGCTACTTCGGGTCCCATATATGGACCTTGACCAGGCACTAATCACTGCCTTAGTGGAGAGATAGCGGTCAGGGACGCACTCATTTCACTTGCCCTAAGGTGAGATGACTATCATGCTACAAGACATAGAGATCATAATGGGGATACCTGTACATGGCTTGTCGGTGGTGGGATTTACCCATATGGACAATTGGCGTGACTTGTACATTGAATTACTAGGTACCCCCATCCACCGGACAGACTAGTTGATATGAAAAAGAACACTGCAGTGTTGAAAGGGCTGAGAATAAAAGCCAAATGGCTCGAGGAGCAATTTAGCAACCCTCTCCCTGCTGACGCCACTGAGGTGCGTGTGCAAAAATATGCTCGGTTTTACATACTCTAAATGTTGGGTAGTATGTTGTTTATGGACAAGTCTGGAGAACGGCTCTCAATTATGTATCTACAATTTTTCAATCCAATCAACAACGGAAAGAATTATAGTTGGGGTAGTGCAGCACTAAGTTGGCTATATAGACACCTTTGCAAGGCATCAGAGAAGACAGCTAAGCAAATTGGCGATACACTGCTATTAGTGCAGTTATGGGCATGGGCCAGGTTTCCACACATATGTTTTGTGATAAGGCATCCATACCAGGCACTGCCCCCAGGTCCACTTGCTATCAGGTATGTAGGATCTTAATTAGTTACCGTTTTACATTTCCGCATTAACTTTTTTTTGCATGGGAATTATGTAAGTAACTAATATGAAGGTTATGTCTTTGTTGTTTGCTAGATGGAAAGGGGCTAAGATAACAACTAAACATCTAATGCACGTCCTACGTGCCTATCGTGTGTCGCTTGCTTCGTTACAGCCAAATCAGGTATCGTGCCTTACAAGGGGGAAATAGGATAAAATAAATTGTAAAGTGTAGTACAATAAAACCCTTTTTTTTTTTTTTTCGTTTGGCAAATTACAACTTACCCACCTATAATTTGGCTGAAATTAAAGTTGCCTACCTGTAATTTGAAATTTAACATTTTACCCACCTGAGATTTGACCAAAATTTGAATTGTCTACCTGCAGTTTGAAATCTCATAATGCAAGTCTTCCGTCGTTTTCTTTTTTATCTGGTATTTTTATTTTTATTTTTTTGTTTTTAGAACAGAGAGATATAAAAGTGGAGCAAAATCAAATATTTATCCATGTTTTTAACAAAAGTAGGTTACAAAACTCTACCTAAATATATGTAAGTGAAGTTTTCTCTTGTAAACTTGAACTCTAGCCCTTGTCCCCCACTACCAACAAACACTTATAATTGTGAAGTGACCATCGCACCAAGAGTACACTGTTATAAAACAAAATTTATCAAGTGCACTATATATGAGAGTTTTACTTATTGATGGAAATGTGCTAGTATTTGTTTCAAACTGAATGGGTAATTCTATCAAATGAAAATATATAGGATAAAGTTTAGTTACAAAATTAATTGTAGCTTAAGGGTACAACCTTACTCAATATCTTTTTATTGGAGATGAATTTTGATAAATCTACCATTGGATTAAATTTTTTTCTTATATTTTTCATACTTGCAAAATTTCTAAAAAATTAAAAATCAATAGTTATGTCATCAATAAAATGTTTAAATTGTAAGTTTTTGTATTTTAAATTTATGCGTAAAATATAATATTATAGATTGTATAGTAAATAATATTTTATTAGTACAAAATTTGACATGTGTATTGAAAACGTAAAGAACATGCAATTCAATAGTTAGCTTTTTGAAATATATAGTAATGTTAATAATGTTAAATAAGGTTGTAACTTTAGGTTATAACCAACTTTGTAGCTAAAATTTGTCCAATAATATATTGTCAATTTAGTTAAATCTGTCATAATGTCGTTAAATTAAAATGATTAACGGATAAATTAAGTCTATCATGAAATGGGTCTAGTTCCTCATCTGCAGTTGATAATATATATATATATATATATAGTTATATGTACGTATTTATGTATGTATAAAATAAATAAAAGAAGAAAGGAAAAGAAAAGCAACATGACATGTAGGTCTCTTTTCTTTTACCAATAATTACTCACTACATTAACAATTTGTAAAAAAATTTATATCTCTAACATTATTTGTATTTATTTGATTTTTATGTCTAAGATAGACATTAAGTGAATTAAAAGATTGCTAAACTTCGTAACCAAGTTACACACTCCACATGCAAGTGACCCTTGTCACTATCATGAACGGCCAATACAGTTACTTGGAAAAGCGTAATGATTAAAAGTTTTGGAAATGTAAGAATTGAGTTAGGACTTAAAAGAGAAGAAATTAAAGAGTAAAACTCAGAAAATACTTGAGAAACCTTCATTGCACAAGTATCGAAATTTTAAAAAATAAAATAAAAGGTTTTTTGTAGTCTTTTTTTTTCTTCTTATATATATATTTTTTTGCATTCTCATGAGTATTTCAAACTTGCCAGGAAACACATGAAGCACAGGTCTTCGCTATCTAGTCGTTTTTCTCTGCTAAAAGTACTACACACCGACATTTTTGAATCATAACATCGACAAAGACTATCTTCTTCTCAAGAATATGAGTATCAAAGACTAAAAAATGGCTTGAATCAATGTCAGAGCATCCACAATGAGAGAGGCCAAATGCTAAATGCAAGCCCATTTGGCATTTAAGCCCATAAAATGCCAGCAATGGAAGAGTATCAAAGACTAAAAAATGGCTTGAATCAATGTCTGTATGACAAGGTTACTAGTAAAAAAATAACCATTTAGATGAATTTTTTTTTGGTATAGATTTATTGCCAAAACTACAAGCTATTAAGAGCTTTTAGAAATCGACGAATACACTTTGATTAAAAGATAAAGTTATACAAAATGAGTAGTCTAATTCTTTTCCGAATGTATTTATTACTTATAGAAGGTTTTTGATAGCACTTGTTACAATTTCTTATACAAAAAGAAAATTTTTAAAATTAAAAACGAAAAAATCTTATTTAAGATTAACTATAATAAGAGTTTTGTAATTCAATTACATTGTCTGCTTTCTTTTTTTATGAAAACTTTGGCTCGAATCACCCTTCCTTGTTGTTGTAACTATTAATTTTTTTAACAACAAAAAAGAAAGAAAGAAAGAAAAAAAGAAAGAAAGACTAGTAAATTAACCATATTATCAATTGAAAGAAAATATTAGCAAAACTCAAGTACAAAAAATTAAATACTAATTATGCATTTCAAAATGTGAGAAGATTTGGTTTTTAATAAACAAAATTTCTAACATGTATATGTATTGTTTTTATTGATTCTTAAATATAAATAGATATAAGTAATTTCTCTACTTGTTTGTACTCAATTAAATGTAAAATTGTCATATGGATGAGAGAAGGATCTAAAAAGTTTTGGAAATGTAAGAATTGAGTTAGGACTTAAAAGAGAAAAAATAAAGAGTAAACTCAGTAATTAATACTTGACAATCCTTCATTGTACAAGTATCGAAATTAAAAATTATATATAAAAACAAAAAAAAGTTTTTTGTAGACTTTTTTTTTTCTTCTTATATGTTTTTTTCATTGTACAAACCGTTTACTGATTCTCTTCTATGGTTGAGTCTATATGCTAGCTGTAGCTGAAATTTGTCCCTGCATTCCCATGAATATTCCAAACTTGCCAAGAAATACGCACAAAAGACTTGGTGCAACATCGTGAAGCACAGGTCTTCGCTATCTAGTCGTTTTTCTCTGCTAAAAGTACTACACACTGACATTTTTGAATCATAACGTCGACCAAGACAATCTTCTTCTCAAGAAAATGAGTATCAAAGACTAAAAAATGGCTTGAATCAATGTCAGCATGACTAGAAAATGCTGATTGGTTGGCTTGCAATCATGAATCATCACGAGATCGCAATTTTTTTCAAACAATTTAAAGTTTCAATTCGGTTAGGTTTTTACTGATCTAGTAGTTTAGAGGCCGCATTATGGAAGATGAAAAGAAAGCGTTAAGAGTTACATGAACTCACCCCTAAGACATAATTTTTTAATATAATACACTGACCATAATTAGAGATCTAATTATGTACCAAGATAGTATCTTTCTCGGCTAGGCTAGCTTATATAGGCACTGAAAGACAATTAGACGACAAGTCGTGCAGTAGATTGAGTTCATATAACATGTCGCTTACGAATTTCTTTACTAGTGTTGGAATTATACTACAAGTTGTTTGTTGTAGTCTTTAATTCCTGCATGTGTGGTCGTTTTGTACGAAGTCAGTTACTTAGTTTGCCTTGTGTATGCTGATATTATTAAATGCAAAAATGCTCTCAATATTGTTTACAAAAATGCACAAAACACATTCCACATTTGGGAATGCAAACAATTTTACATCTTGCTACAATTTTACCAAATTGTTCGTTCAGACATTTTCACAATTCCTTTGGAATTTGAACTAAGAACCTATGCATCCAAAACCCATTTACAATCATGTTGCCTAAATGTAAGTTCTAATTAGCTCAACAGGTAAAGTTTCTAATGGTTGAATAAGATATCTAAAATTCAATCTATTATCAAGAGCGGATGTCATAAGTTGAAACTCTCTAAAAGAAAAAGGATATTGCCTAAATGCACTCATGCATGCACTCAAACTTTACTTGTTTCTTAGACAGACTTGCATGGCTTCAATACTAACCAATAGAAATCTGAAATTTTAATTTTGAGAAATAAATAGTCTTTCTTTTATTTTATTGTTTCAAGTTTCAGCAAGTCAGCTCTAGAGTTGAGACCGTGCACAGTTGCATGCATGAGTATTCTTAGGGGATGCATTGGCATGGTGAGACCATATGAGTATTGATTTTCTAAACCACACCAAATATGATTATGAATTCATATTTGGTATGCATGCAACTTCTTGCAAGGGCCTAACTCTTGAATATACAGCACGAGCTTTAAACCTCTTTAACTTACACTCATTTTCCAATGTGGGATTTACCCACTGTTTTTTTTTTTTTTCTTTTGAGAATACTAAATATTTTTAACACACACACATGGGAAGAGGTTAGAAGGTCTTAAAGAAGCTTACAGTGCTGTATATCCAAAATGGCCTAACTCTTGAATATACAGCATAAATTTTAAACCTCTTTAACTCACACTCATTTTCTAATGTGAGAATTACCCACAGTTTTTTTTTTTTTTTTTTTTTGAGAATGCTAAATATATTTAACACACACACACACATGGGGAGAGGGGAAAAGGTTTTAAAGAAACTTATCGTGATGTATATTCAAAAGGGTATAACTCTTAAATATACAGTACAGACTTTAAATTTCTTTAACTCACGCTCATTTTTTAATGTGGGATTTACCCACTGTTTTTTTCTTTTAAGAAACTTTAACAACTTAGCATTCATATGTAGATACATAAATTAGCTTGATAAAAAAAAAGTAATCAATTTATAAACTTAAACAAACATACCCTCTATCTTTATTCTGATTATTAAAACATTAATTATTTTTGTTTTTGGTGTCTAACTATAAACTAAGAGATCATAATTAATTCATCTTATTTTCAGCTTAAGTGAAATTGTATTGGTCGTGAAACAACTAGTCTATCACCTTCACTTTTGAAAGACTTCCATTGCCATGCATTAAGGTGAATGAGAAGACTCTGTGATTTGCATGCTTCACGTGAATGATCATTACCGTGTACATTGTTCGAGAGATCTCGTCTCCAGATTTTCCAACGTAGCATTATCTCTCCAAGATGGAATTCAAATACTGATTTATTATCATATAAATTGATTTTATTTTATTTTATTTTATCTCTAACACTAACCTTATGCATTTGCATTAATTATTATTGGGTTTTCTGCTTTTCGAAATTGGAAAAAATCTGGCTAGGGACTACCTTTTCAGTTTTTTTTTTTTGTTGGGCTGCTTAGTTTGTAAGCGACAATAGGGTTTTTAAAGCCTTTAAACACTTAAAAATGTATTAAAAACCAAAATAAAAAACAAGTACTCTCCATTCTCTTTATATTTGGGGTAGTTACAGTTTCTCCTTCTATGTTTGAAATTTAGTATATATCTCAAATTCGTTACTTTTTCAATTAAATTTAAGAGATCTGAGGTTTATTTCTCGCATATACCAAATGTTGATTGATGTCTTAGATGATAAAAAATACAATTATTAGACATGGAAGCCATAGGTTGTGAAGCTCTATCCAAAAAGAAAATGAGAAAAAAAAAAAAAAAACTATCAACCAAAACAAATATACAAAATCATTAGTTCTCAATATATTAAGATGAAATCATCTACCAACAAAGAAAAAAAAAAACACAATAATATTGTTTCTTAATACTAGGTTGGCTAGGATTCATCCTCAACCCTAAAAGGTTAGTTAAGTGGTTCTTAAGACCTTATGACATCCATAAGATTCTAAGTTCAAACCTCTTGTCAATATCTTGGGGCCACTCCAAATAGATTTTTCACTGTAATAATCTAGTGTGTATGGAACGAATGACCGAATATACCCAAAGGAATAATCAGATACTTGAAGAGGTTTAGATATTCTTGTTTATCAAAAAAATAATTATTACATCCTCTCATTGGGGAAACTCATTTAAATACATCATAAAAGAGAACCAAAAAAAAAAAAAATGGCATGCCCTTGCATTGGATTGATTTTATTTTTGGGGGTGTAAATATGGTTAACGTGGGGAAACTGGGAAAGGTGCAAAGGATGTGGTCAAAGACACAGAATTGTAGCGAATGAAGCAAGGGTGTGAAGACTGGAGATTTCTTAAGATATACTCCTAGTATTTATGTCATTAATTTTACTTACATCATTTATTGTTATTATATTCTTAGTACCCGTTTGGATCCCACGCCCAGCGTCCACGTTCTACGTTTTTGCCTTCTTTTTTTTTTTTTTTACTAGCGCATCTTGAATTGTTCATGAGACATAAACAGTGCATTAAGGTAAAGCTATAATGTTTCAACTCTGAACAGTAACTCATAAATTATTTTTTTTTTATTGTTTTTAGTAATAAATTTTCAGTTTTCAACAAAATAAGCGGTATTCAACACACTTAATACAACCTAAAGACAAATGTTTTTGTGACTAGGTTGAAGGGTGGTTGTACCGTGCTCAAGTATGGCAAATTCAAGATAGTTAGCAATCATGGTGATTAATGCTGAACAGTGGTTAGAAAATAATTTATTTCTTACACTCTCTAATGTTTCCAACAGAGACATACATAATTCAAATTTCTCATTTCTTAAGTACCAAATTAAAAAAAAAAAAATAATAATAATAATAATATTAGGACAAAGACAAGTGCACGGTATCAAATTGAATACGTGCATTTTCAAGAATGGTCCTCGGTCTGAAACATCAATGCATTTTCAACGCATTGAATTCTGAAAATTGGATGAAGACCTCCAAGATATCAAATTGAATACATGCATCTTGAAGCATGCTAAACATGGTTCCACGGAACTTAACGTTTCTGAAACATCCTTATACTTATCAACGCATTGAATTCTATAAATTGGATCAAGAATTCTCGGAAAGATTAAACTCATTTGGGCGGGTTCCACGGAATTTAACATTTCTGAAACATCCTTATACTTATCAACGCATTGAATTCTATAAATTGGATCAAGAATTCTTGGAAAGATTAACCTCATTTGGGCGGGTTGGGTCATAAATGGGTTGAGTGTGTAATTACTCATTTATTCATTTATGACCCGTTTATATATAAATTAAATATCCATTACCAACCCAACTCATTTAATTAGTAACCCACTAATTTAAACCAATATGACCCAAATACCTCTAAAACTACTTGAATACCCTCTTGACCTCCAAATACCCTTAAATACCTAAAATGACGCAAATACCTCTACACTTCAAAAATTACCAATATACCCTTGGACATCCAAAATTATCCCCAAAATCTTTAAAATGAGGAAAATATCGCCAAAATCTCTAAAATGAGCGAAATACCCATGAAATCTCTAAAATAATCAAAATACTACCGATATCTATAAAATTACCAAATATGTTCAAAAACTACTAAAATGACCAAAATATCCTCAAAATCTCTAAAATGAGCAAAATACTCATGAAACCTCTAAAATAACCAAAATACTCCCAATATCTCTAAAATCACCAAATATGCTTAAAAAATAACTAAAATAACCAAAATACCTCCAAAATCTCTAAAATGACCAAAATTCCCCTGAAATCTAAAAAATGACCAAAATACGGCGAAACCTAAAAATGACCAAAATACCCCCAAAACCAAAATACACCCAAAACCAAAAAAATTACCAAAATGCTCTCAAAACCTAAAAAATAACCAAAATACCCCCAAACCCCAAAAAAATGACCAAAATACCCCGAAACCTAAAAATGACTAAAATATCCCTAAAACCCAAAAAATGGCCAAAATACCCTCGAAACTAAAAAAATAACCAAAATACCCCCGAAATCCAAAAAATGATCAAAATACCCTCAAAACCTAAAAATGACCAAAATGCCTCCGAAACCTAAAAAATTACTGAAATACCCTAAAACCTAAAAATTACCCAAATACTTCTAAACCCTAGAAATTTACTGAAATAACCAAAAAAATCTAAAAATTGAAATAACCCTAAAACCTAAAAGATGATAGAAATGCCTCGTAACCTAAAAAATGACTAAAATACCCATAGAATCTAAAAAGTAATCAAAATAACCCCAAAACCTAAAATATTACCGAAATTCCCTAGAAAGCTAAAAAAATCAAAGAAATTCCCTCAAACCCTATAAAATGATTGAAATACTCTTAGAACCTTTAAATTTTTGAAAATATCCTCTAAACATCCAAAATTCCCGTAACCTCTATTTCAGTAATTTTAGATGTTTCAGGTGTATTTTGGTCATAATTTAGGTTTCAGGGTTTTTATCGATCAATTTTTAGGTTTTAAGGCTATTTTGGTCATTTTTTTGGTTTTGGGGTATTTCAATTATTTTTTAGGTTTCAGGATATTTTGGTAATTTTTTTTATGTTTCGGGGGTATTTTGGTTTTTTTTTTTGGTTTTGGAGGTATTTTGGTCATTTTTTAGGTTTAAGAGTATTTTGGTACTTTTTTAGGTTTAAGGTGTATTTTGGTAATTTTTAGGTTTTGGAGGTATTTTCGTCATTTTTAGGTTTTAGGGGTATTTTCGTCATTTTTTTAGGTTTTGAGGTTATTTTAGTCATTTTTTAGGTCTTGGGGTATTTCGATAATTTTTTAGGTTTCAGGATATTTTGGTGATTTTTTAGGTTTCAGGGGTATTTTAGTCATTTTTTAGGTTTAGTGAGTATTTTGGTCATTTATTGGGTTTCAGGGATATTTTGGTCTTTTTTGGGGTTTTTAGGGTATTTTGGTCTTTTTATAGGTTTCGGGTGTATTTTGGTGATTTTTTGGATTTTAGGGGTATTTTGGTAATTTTTAGGTTTTGGGGTATTTTGGTCATTTTTTAGGTTTTGGGGGAATTTTGGTTATTTTTTAGGTTTCAGGAGTATTTTGGTAATTTTTTTTTTAGTTTTGGGGGTATTTTGGTCATTTTTTGGGTTTTAGAGGTATTTTGGTCATTTTTTTGGTTTTGGAGGTATTTTGGTAACTTTTTGGTTTTGGTGCGTATTTTGGTAATTTTTTTGGTTTTGAGGGTATTTTGGTATTTTTTTTGGATTTTGGGAGTATTTTGGTTATTTTTTTAAGTTTTAAGGGTATTTTGGTCATTTTTTGGTTTTGGAGGTATTTTGGTAACTTTTTGGTTTTGGTGGCTATTTTGGTAATTTTTTTGGTTTTGAGGGTATTTTGGTAATTTTTTGGGTTTTGGGAGAATTTTGGTTATTTTTTAAGTTTTAAGGGTATTTTGGTCATTTTCTAGAAATTTATACTTTATGTTATTTAAATTTTAGATAGGTTTTAATGGGTTTATCCATTAAGACCCATATAATTAAATAACCTAATGGGTCTTTACCCATTTAACCCAAATATTCGAATGCATTGGGTTAAAACTTATCCAAATTAGGTGGGTAATGGGATTTATAGATCTAGATAAAAATTGCCGCCATACAACTACAGGACTACATTGATGGCCACAAAAATAAGAAGATATTTTTCATATGAAAACAAAAAAGGAATGGTTGGAGATTTTTTTTTCTTTTCTTTTCTTTTCTTTTTCTTTTTTTATTTTTTTTTATTTTATTATTTTTTATTGAGAGAAGTACAGGTGCCTTTGGCTTCATGTTACCAACTTCCTATAAATTGGGTTATCTCAGTTCATCATATCAACACACCTCTCACTCTCTCTCTCAAAACTAATTGGGATACTCATATCACAATGTCCATGGCCTTCTTTTGTGCATCCTCTTCTTCCTCCAAACCTCAAAATGGTTTCAAAATTAACCAAAATACTGAAAAGATTACTTACCTCATCGATGATGCTTGTATGCAAAAGGCACAAGGAAGAAGCATTGCCCAAGATCAAGCGGTCAATTATTTTCCCACGGAAGACTACAATTTTCTTCCTGAATATCCCAGTTCCACGGTTAAATTTTGCATAACCATTTTCTCCATTTCTTTTTCTTGTTTTTCCAGACCTAACTTTTCATAATTTAAGAGGGATATATTGTTTTTTCCAGGATGATTTTTATGTTGAATACGTGCAAAAATTAAAGAAATTCAAACATATACTTAGCAAGTTAGCTGAAGATCCTTTCGAAGGTTTGAACATGGTTGATGCAATCCTGCGCTTAGGCATTGAGTACCACTTCCAAGAGGAGATTGAAACAATCCTCAAAAGGCAGTATATGATTTTTAGCGCTCATGCAGGTCATGATCATGATCTTTATGAGGCTGCGTTGCATTTTCGATTATTGAGACAAGATGGCTATCATGTTTCTGCAGGTGAGAATATATTTTTCTTTTTACCTAAATTACGTTATGCTGTAATTATCACAACATGGTTATAATTACATCTCCAAGGATTGGGTGGCAATAGCGTTTGATTCTAAAAGTTGAACAAAAACATTTTTAGATAAACATTTAAAGATAAAATAAAATTATTCACAGTTGAGCTCTAACTCAAATAACACAGTAAGTTAAATTTATGGGTTCAAGATTCACTCAATAATGTTGATATGTGTAATTTGCCAATTGTAGAAAATAAATATTCCTTGAAAGTCAATAAATTGCGGCTAATTGTGTGTCACACAGATGTGTTTAACAAATTCAAGAACAAGGAAGGAAACTTTAAATTGGAGCTAGGTGAACACATAAGTGGATTGATGGAATTATATGAAGCGTCAGAGGTAGGCATCGATGACGAAGACATACTCGATGAAGCTAAAGACTTCAGTCGCCACCTGCTTGAAGCAAACATCAAACATCTTGATCACCAACAAGCTAGATTCATTCTAAACACATTGGAGCATCCCTATCATAAGAGTTTGCCGAGGTTCATGGCTAAGGGCCTCCCAGACAATTTCGAAGGGGCAAGGGGTTGGGTAAAACATTTACAAGAACTAGCAAAGATGGACTTCAAAATGGTCCAGTCCATACACCAACAGGAACTTCTTCAAATATTTAAGTAAGTTCAATGAGACTCTAGAATATTTTTGTTATGATCGTCTATTAATTATTTTGGAACTCAGATTGCCTATACTTTGATTCTATTCTAAATTACCATTACTCCTAAAAGATGGTGGAAAGAGTTAGGTCTGGCTAAAAAGTTGAACTTTGCGAGAAATCAACCACTTAAATGGTACGTGTGGACAGCGGCTTGCCTCACAGATCCAAGCCTGACATATCAAAGGGTTGAGCTCACAAAACCTGTAGCTATGGTTTACGTGATAGACGACATGTTTGATGTTTACGGAACACTAGATGAACTCACTCTCTTCACAAATGCAGTGAATAGGTACGTGTGTTTGTTCCATATAGGAAAATTGCTAAATATTCTTTCATGCTTGTTTTAGTCCACCATTTTATACTAATATATAATTGATGCAAGAATGTTCATATTTCAACTAGGGACGTAGCTAGCTTATTTGGACTAGGGGGGCAATGGCCCCCCTAATTTGTTTTTTTAAAAAATATTATTATATATATGTGTATTAATTTTAGCAATTTTATCTTATAAAATTACATTTTTTTCCCGTAAATAATATCATTGATTCTTTTAAGAGTAATGCTATACTCAAACTTTTTTACAACATTTTTACAAACTGTTGGCTTGCACATGGACCCACCACTTGCATTATTTTTTTACTTACTAGTAACCACTTATTACATCAATAATTTATAAAAAAAAGTTTGTAGTGCTAGTATTTTCTTCATTTTAGTGACTATAAAAAAATTTATAAATCTAAAATCTAAAACAAAATATACAAGCCCAAAAAAAATAGCTCAACAACAAAAATTACCAATAGTAAAACTTAAAAGAAATTAAGCTCAATTAACCAATTTTATTTAAAATAAACAACTCTGTCATTTAAAAAATTCTAAACAAAAATAATTTATTTTGTTCTTACTAATACTAAAACAAAAAAATGAAAAAAAAAAATTCTCAGCAACTAAGTAGTAGCAAAATCAAAGGTTGAAACTGCTAAACACAACGAACAATAAAGCCGTCTTCCTCAACTTAGAACTCCGGCTCTGTTCCTGATTTCAACTAATAAAAGTGGATGTAATAAAAAAATGTGTAATAATTAAAACGGTAGAAAAATATGACTTGCTTTCTTTTACAATTTCACTATGCGTGATTATTACGTTTTTCTGTGCATGTAGATGGGAATTACCAGCATCTGAGAAATTATCAGACTCTTTGAAGATATGTTTCGTGGCTCTTTATGACATTACCAATGAAATCAGCTACAAGGTCTACAAAAGGACTGGATGGAACCCTATAGACTCCCTAAAGAAAGCGGTATATATATTGACAAAATAACTATCAAACACAATTATTTTCTAAAGCATAATACATATTGGTCCCTAAATTTTAGTTTGTTAATAATTTTAAATCTTGAAATTTAAAATGATTGCTTTAGATTCCTTGAATGACATGACCAAACTTAAACTAACATGACGACATTGCTCTCTTTGATACGTTAGAAATAATAAAAACGATCACTTCAACTTTCAGAGGAACTAAAAGTGGCCATTTTAAATTTGTTTGAAACTAAAAAAATTAACAATTTACATTACACTATCAACTTAAGATTTACATTGTAGATTAAAAAAATATATACAACATTGTACACTTTTATGCAAATGTATACATTTGTGTAGTCTACAATGTAGATCTTAAATTGACTATACAATATAAATTAATAATTTTCTATTATTGTTTTAGTTCTCAACAAATTTAAAATGGTCACTTTTAGTCTAGAGACATAAAGTGATTAGTCGGATTTCAGGGACGAAAATCGCTATTGGCCTGATGTACTCGGACAAACATTGTATTTTGACATATTTTTAATGTGAATAGTAAAATTTCGAAGAGATTACTCATGCTACACCTTTGCAATTATTGATTGTTACAGTGGGCCAGATTGTGTAATGCCTTCCTTTTAGAAGCACAATGGTTTGCTTCAGGGAACTTGCCAAAGGCAGAGGAGTACATGAAGAATGCACATGTGAGTACAGGAGTGCATGTGGTGCTAGTTCACGAGTTCTTTCTCTTGGGTGAGGGAATTAGCAAGGAGACTGTTGATCTTCTGGACAACAATCCTAGCATTACATCTTCCATAGCCACAATTCTTCGCCTCTGGGATGACCTCGGAGATGCCCAGGTAAGAGAATAAGATTAAATTCACAAGCAGCCACATATTATTGGTCTATTTAGGATCCACTTATTTTGTTAAAACTGAAAATTTTTTGCTGAAAATACTATAGAAAAAGGTAAAAGTTAGCTGAAATAGTCCAGTGAGACCCATAATGAATAATGCCTTAAAATGCAATAAAATTCATAAATAATAGCAAAAATATACTGAATAGTAAAATAACCTGACTTTTTAATTTAGAGCTAAACATGCACATAATTTGGCGACTTTTAGTAAGGGAGTGATCCCACCAATAATAGATATCAAGTGGCCTAAAGGTTAGTGGCATTTTAATTTATTTTCTTTAAATTTTTGAAGCAAGGAATAGGACAGTCGCATTTGATTTTTTGTACAACAAGTCATGTTAGAAATCAAAGGAAATTGGAATGTCCTCTCATTCGTACTCCACCTTTTGTGGCATAAACTGCAGCCATCCATGTGTATGATCTTAGTTTTCTCAGAAAAATAGGAAAAATAATAATCCCCTAACAATAAAGGGAAATTTAAGAGCTATTAGGTAATGTTGTTCTATTAATATTGTTTATTTTTTAAAAATACGTGCGAGTGAAAAATATGTAGAAATACGTGTAATGTTGGGTGAAATGGGATGAGAGAACTTCACTTTTATATAAATTTATTATTAACATCATTTTTATAATGATCATATCAGGGCAAGTTAATAATTATTATAAAAAATTCGTTAAGTGAGTTTAGTATCTTCTAATTTCCGTTAATTTATTTGTTAAATGTGAGGCAAAAAAAATAAAGAGATAAAAATTAGTTTCTTTTTAGAAACATATATATGTTTTTTATCTCGTAAAAGATGAGACAAAAACTCAAAAATTTTCATATAATATATATGTATATGTTTGCAACTTCTAAGGTTAACTTACTAACTGGTTAGGATTATCTGCAGGATGAGGATCAAAACGGTCATGATGGATCCTATATTGAGTGCTACAGGAAAGAACATCAAGGCTGTTCAGTTGAAGATGCAAAAAGTCATGTTATCAAAATGATTTCAAATGCATGGAAGCAACTCAACAAGGATTGCCTTAACCCAAATCCATTTCCAGCGTCTTTTATAAAGGCTTCTCTTAATGCTGCAAGGATGGTTCCTTTGATGTACAGTTATGACGAGAAACATCGCCTTCCAAGTCTAGAGGAGCACATGAAGTCACTGATCTTGAAAAGTGTTCCCTATAAGAAAATGTAAAGAAATTAGACTTTTGGGTTTGGTAATGTAATAACCGAAGGAAGATGTGAGGAGTCTTAAACTAGTTAGCAATATTTCAGCTTCTTGCACTAGCATTTCCTTAAAAATTTAAGTGCTAAATAATTTACAAATTTCCTGAATAATATGTAACCGAATCCACTATGAAATGGATTCTCAGAAAAAAAAAAAAAAAAAAAAAAGAAAGAAAAAAAAAAAAAGAAAAAAGAATCCACTATGAAATTGTTAAAATATATAGTCTCACTTACAAGACTTTTTGTGCATGTAAAGAGACACTATACCCTAGTTTTCATCTCTTACTTGTAATTGCAAAATTCAGCCTTGTGTAATCACAGTTATTTGGCGCCGCAAGTCGATAAGTCTGTCATTTTACCAATTTCTTGGCCAATTCAAGGCATCTTGAAGATTTTACTTGATTTCAGTGGCTTCAAAACACTATTCCAACCCATAGTAGGTGATCTTAGTGTTTTGGTGATAAAGTCTTATCCTATCTATAATATGACAATTGGAGAGGTTGAAAGACTTTTTGGCTTTGGTAAGGTTTTCTCATAAACTGATTGTTTCAATTTCCTTAGTGTTGTGATTGACGAAAGTATAAGAGCCACAATTCTATCCACAACCTCATACGTGAGAATTATGGCCACTTTCACGACTACGGGTAGCAAATGGATAGGTTGGGTGTGTAATTACTCATTTCTTAGGTTTAGGGGTATTTTAGTAATTTTTAGGTTTCAGAGGTATTTTAGTCATTTTATAGGTTTTGGGGGGTATTTTGGTCATTTTTTAGGTTTAGGAGGTATTTTGGTCATTTTCAAGTTTCGGTGGTATTTCGGTCATTTTTAAGAAATTTAGATTTTCCATTTGTTATGTTTTAGACCCCTGTAAACTAGATTATTTAACCTAATTAATTAACCAAGTGAATACTTAGGTTTATTAATTAGATCTAGGTTAATACAATAAAGTCATATCATGTAAAGCACTAGAAAATAAAGAATACAATGATTTGATCATCTAGAAAAACCAAACCGGTAAAAAACCTGGGGATGATTTAACCTAACTATCCTTAAGGTAAAAAGCAAATCCTCTATAGAGAAACGAAGTTTATAATAAGACTTAGACCATTAACATCCTATTGCTACCACATGTAGAACTTACTGACACGACCACGTACAAGCTTCGAATTCACAAACCCATTCTCTATTAGGCCTTTGCAACACAAGCACCCACACTTGTGATTAAAAAAACACAAACTCTCCTGTTTGTGACTCCAAAACCACCCTTGAAGGTTTAGATCATCAGCAGCTTTGATGACTAGAGAAGGCAGCAACTTTTACAATACCGGATCTTGAGATTCTTCAAGGAATAACATCAATAGAAGATATGAGAGAGCTTTTTTGGGTACAAAACCCTAGATACAAAAGAGGCATATTCTTCTCTCTCTGAAAAGCCTTATAAAAATGTGCTTAGGGTTTCCTTTATATATTAGGAGAAATAGATCTAAAACCCTAATCCTTTTTAGGCTTGAACTGTTGTTGGGCCGAATTTAAAATTCTGCAGATACATGTTTCGATCAGTCGAGCCTGTCTTTCGATTGATCAAACTAGGTAGATTTCAAATTCTTCTTTTTGCAGCTTGTATATTCTTGAATCTTAACTTGTATCACCTTAGGCATTGTCTAATAATACATATAGACTCTAAGATCTATAGCTAGACAAGTTTGTGTTCACAATTTACCAATTGTTCTAAACTTTTAGAATCTAATAATCTCCCCCTTTAGCAATTCATGATAGAACTTACATACAAAATGAAATGCTCAAATACAAGAACAACCCAATACAATAAAAATGCCCATATACAACAAAAATCCCAATCTAGGACTCCTAACCTAGAAGTTGCAAGAAGAGGTAGAATGTCTTGATCAGAATGTACCTATCTTTCCTAAAAATACTCAAAAGAACACATCACCACATTTGTGGAAAGAAAGACATATAAACTTGACTAATTAATCAAGCCAAGCTCAAGCTTTTTGGCTTTCCCACGAGCTCGAGCTCAAGCTCAAACACTATTTTTAGGCTTGTCACAAGCTCAAGCCAAGCTCGAGTTTTTTATTTTTTCTGACGAGCCAAGCTGAAACATACACTACTCGTCAAAGCTCGGCTCGTTTACAGCCCTATAAATTAGTAAGCTCATCCGTTGGTATGTTTGGATCATAGATGAATTTTTATGCCTGGTTTCTCTATGTTTTGGTAAATAATGTGTTTGATGAATATATCTTGTTTTTGGGGAAACCTTTGTATGATGGGAATTAAGATTTTCTTGAGTTTGAGAGTAGGGTTGTGATTCATGTACAAGTTTAAATACTTAGGAAGGTTTGTTATTAATAAGTTTTGGTCTTTCATTTAGGTGACGAGAACGAGAAAATAGACATTTGAGCTCCTCTTGTACAAATCTCTCGCGTCTTTTGTTTTTAGGTAAGAGATATGTGACATGTGCATTTAATAAGTATAAAGATTGTTTTGAAAATTATTATGCATTAAAACCTTTTAATTAGAGATATTACATATAAGCATAATTTAAGTAAAATATATGTTCGTGAGTTGTGCAATCTTATATATATGATAATTTTTGCATATTGATACTATTACTTATATCACGAACATAATATTTAAAAATGAAGTGGATATGCTACTATTATGAAACATTTATATAGCAAAGTTACGAGAAAAATATAATTTTCAGTATTCCATTGTTATGATTTGAACTCAGCCAATAGGGGTTATAATACTGGTATTTCTGTGGAGATTCTGATTGGCCATTAAAAGTGGAGAGCTTTACTGTATCCGCCCTTGTTGGTAACAGCCAACTTATGGAGGATGTTAACCTACCCTCATGGTTGAAGATATGAATTATGATATGATCCCGAGATTACCTAGCATTGTGGGGAATGCTAGATGCCTAGCACTGTGTGCCGGAAGCGTCCCAAAGTTAAGACAGACTTACAATTGGACTGACTAATATGTATTATAAATGAGCTATTAAGCTATTTGGAAATTATAAGAAAAGTATGATGATAAGAAAGGTATGTTGAATGTGTTATAAGTTTGATGGGAAGTTTATGATCAAGTATTTTATAGTCTATTTAAAGATAAGGTTATTGAATTATGTTTAAGTTCCTTATTATGTCCTTTTATTATTATATGAAAGGAAAACGAAGTATTTTCATCCGAAAGTTCATAAATTATTTTAAGAACAATATGAATAGTATGAAGACTATTTTATCAAAGCTGGCATATCCATAAAATATTTAATTTGCATGCATTCTTATTAAAGACCCATGGAGCTTAAAACTTTACTGGACTTCGCAGCTCACCCTATTATATTTCAATGTACAGGTTATTTTCTAAAAGCAGCAAGAGTATTAAAGGTGGCAAGGATCCTGTAATTCTCATTTGTTAGAATGTAAAGTTTTTGTTGTATAGTAGTTTAGATTTTTTGTTGTATAGGAGGAATCAAGATGTACTTGATCATTGAGCACAGATGTAATTCAGAACCTTAGTTTGTTTTGAACCCCAGTTTTATGTCTTTGGGGTTAAGTTCGTAAATAAGAGTTTTGCTAAACGTTTAGCTATGTAATATTTACACAAAAAACTAAAGTTTCAGCCAAGTGGTAATCTCGCAAAGTTCAAATGAAATGAAGTTTCAAGGTTTTTTATCATTTTTGTATATTATGTCTTTTATGCAAGAAAATAAGCAGGAATACAAGAAACAATTTTTTTAAGCACCTTCAATTTAGGTTGGTTCATGTTAGTATTGAGGTAAATTTGATATTAACATGCCAGTCATGCTCTAAATTTTGAAATACATATTTGGGTCGTGACAATTGTGGTACCAAAATATAGGTTATGATTCTATAGACTTCTAGATAGATGTAAGTGTTTTTAGAAGTCAGAAAGGGTAGCTTTGGTAGATTAGTAAATGCATATATCTTCGGAGACATTTAAATTTTTGTTTTGTGAATTTTGTTGTGCTCCATGTTTGTATAATTTCATGCCTAACTTACCGCACATATATGTTATGCTTATTATAATGTTCATAATTATGAATATGTTAAAAAAATGATATCCTAGCATGTATGATATCTGTGAGAGACGTGTCTCTCAAAAAAAGAGATTTAGGTATCTTTTAGGGCACCTCTCTTTTTGGGTAAGTGGTATGAAATCACTACTTATTTTTTATGTACAAAATATAAGAAAAACTAAATACAAATTTACATGACTAAATGTTCTATTCATTGATTGAATAAATAAAAAATACAAGTTCAAAAATTTGAACCTTACATAACTTTGGGTCTAGTTATAATCTACCAAATATACATGGCTTTTTGTCATAGTTACAGTCTACCCAAAATAAAAACAAAGATAAAGCTAGATCTACTTAACCAAAAAATCTAAATCTGAAGGTTAGTTTACGAATAGGGAAGGTGTTAGGCACCCATTCTGCCTAGACAGAGTCTGTCTTCTAAACTCTTGTAACCAATATACCATTTTATGCATGTCATGAATGATATGTTGAACATGTGAATTAAAAACTAAATCACATAAATTTATTTATGAATGAAGTCTCTTCTTTTATTTGAAAATTCAGATCTGTTTTATTTGGTAAAAAAAAAAATTGATTTTGATTTGTCAAAATATCAGATCTGTTTTGTAGTATGTAGAAAAAGTGGTTTCTAGAAATAAAAATTCAAATCTGTTTTGTGATGATAAAAAAATGATTTTTAATGACAAAAAGAAATCAGATCTATTTTGTATATGTTTAAAAAAGGATGAAAAAGAATTTTTAAGAAGAGAGTTTCACTCATAATATGAATTTATGCAATCATAAATTAAAACAAACACAAACACAGTAATACATGATCTCTTTTACTATTTCAACGACTTGCTTATATTAAAAAAAAAAATCAGATTTGTATCTTAAGAGAGATGCAAATCAGTTTTGATTTGAGAAAATTTTAAATCTGCATCTCATAAAGATGCAGATCTCTTTTTGTTTGAGAAAAATTCAGATCTACATCTATAAAAGATGCAGATCTTTTTTTGTACTAAGAAAAACTCAAATCTACACCTAGAAAAGATGCAGATTTGTTTTCGTATTGAGAAAAAGTTAGATCTGCATCTAATAAAGATATAGATCTGTTTTATTTTAATAAAAAGAATTGTTCACATGCAAATTATTGACATTCAAGAAAGTGATTATAAAAATCACATAAAAAAAAATCATGCCGTAAACAAAACAACAATTAACTATTCATGTTATGGATATTTCAAAAAGAAAGAGATATAACATGCAGCATCACATCATAAGAAAAAGGGTTAAGAAACAACCTCTTCCATGAGCACTCTTTGTTCTTAAGATGATGCTTTAAGGTTCAAAGAAATTTATGCAATTCTCTTTGAAACCTAAAAACCCTAATTAAAGCAGCAACACTCAAAGAATGGATCAGAAAATATGGGCAATTTAAGAGCCTAAAACGTATGTTCCTCAGAGCGTAGCAAAAAGGTGCTAAATTATAAGGTTTAGCCTCTATTTATAGAGGTTAGAGGACTTTAAAAAATAGATACAGATGATTAGGTTTTGAATCCAGGCGTATCCTTTTGTGAAAAGTCAAAAAGGGTGTGCTTTATTGCCACCCAAAGGCCGGTGGGCCAAAGCCCAACCAAGTGCAATTCAGCACTCCAAATGTGTCGAATTCGCTCTTGGAGGCCGAACGTGCTTTTGTGTTCGGGTGCCATTTGGACTCCTCTTCTAGGGTTTTTTAGCCGATCCTTGTACCTAGACGTCTTTTCATCCCCCATCTATGATTTTTTATTTCTTTTCTGGACAATTCATGCTTTTTAAGAACAATTATCTTGCAAAATTATCTTGTGGATAAATCCCTTAAAATAAATCTCGATAAAGTTCAGATTATCCACAATTTTATTGTTATCTAATAATCCCTTTTATTTCTATGCATGCATCCCTATCTTAAACAGTAATTATCAACCAATCAAAAAAATTATTTGATTAAGTTTAATTGTTTGACCAATCAGAATTAATTTAGATTAATCAAGTGTGGTTGACTCTTCCTAGACACAATGCATATGAACCGTGCAAACTTGATCATACGATATCTTTTGATCCGATGGTCTGATTTGGGAACCAGAAACACCATTGCGACTGTTAGAATCTCAAGATCATTTTCTAGATATGTAACGAATGAAATGATGCATGCAAAGACAAAATGATGTATGTAATGCAAGAACAAAATGATGCATGTGATGCAATTATGATTTTTTTTTTTTGGTACGTAGATGGTCATTGGAGTCATTCTCCTTGATTAAATCATGGATACAAAATCGAGTGCCTACAATATCATTTCTTAATAGGATGCAAGCTTCAGATATAAGTAATGTGTGCAACCAAGTGTTAGAGGAAATTGCCCAAAGAGCAACTAATATCCATCCTCCAGCTGGAGTTAGTCAAGGTTCTACCCAAGAGGCTTTTCTAAAGCAAAGGCCTCCTTCTTTTAGTGGCACTACAAATCCATTAGAAGCAGAAAGTTGGGTTTTTAAGATGGAAAAGATTTTTAAATTCCTTGGATGCACAGATTCTCAGAAGGTGAATTATGCTACGTACATGTTTAAAGGTCCTGCTAAAATATGGTGGAAGTTAGCAGAGAGACTTCTATTAGAAGGAAGAGGTGATAATGCCCAAATAAATTGGGAAGAATTTGTAAAGAAATTTTATGATCAATATTTTACGGAACACTTCAGAGATAAACAAGCTACAAATTTCAATGAACTTTTTCAAGGGAGTATGGGGGTTGCTCAATATGATGCAAAGTTTACAGAGTTGTCTCGTTCTGCTCCCCACCTTGTTTCTATTGAAGCTTTAAGGGTTAAGAAGTTTCGCAAAGGGCTGGACTTCAAAATCAGACAATGTTTGGCTACTTCTCGAGTTGAGGACTACAAGAATTTGGTTATACTTGCTGAAGTTGTAGAAGAAGACATTCAAGAACGTACTAAAATGACAGCAACGTTGGAACAGAATAACGGCAAGACAGTGAAGTTTAACCAGCCCTGGAAAGGAAAATCCTCCCTTAACTCCTCCAAGAAGAATACCATTCAGTACCCGCCAAGAGCTGTAGAAAAGTGTTCACAATATGGAAGACCTCCCTCGCGCTGCCAACCGTATATGTTTCCGTTGTGGGAAACCTTGTCATTTTATTAAGGATTGTCCAAATAATTCTAACAAAGGGAACTTCGTTGTTGGAAGTGGACAAAAGAGGCCTATGGTCCAGGGAAGAGTTTTCACCCTCACAGAACAAGATGTGCAAGCGGCACCGGAAGTGGTATCAAGTACTCTTAATATTTGCTCTAAAGCTGCTCATGTTTTATTTGATTCCAGCTCTTCATACTCTTTTATATCCCCTGCTTTTTTTGATATATTACACACAAGTCCTGAGTTGTTGGATTGTGAACTATGGGTGTCTACTCCTTCGAGTGTAATGTTATATGCTCAATGGGTGTATCGAAGTTGTGTTATTAATATTGCTGGTAGGGATCTATTTGCAGATTTAATATTGTTACATATGCATGACTTTGATTCCATTTTGGGTATGGACTGGTTGTCAACTTAACATACAGTTGTAGAATGTTTTGAGAAACATGTAATCTTTCATATACCTGGCCAATCTGAATTTTATTTTGAAAGAGATAGAAAGGTTAAACCATTGAGAATAATTTCTGCTCTTCAAGCTAGGTATATGCTTAAAAAAGGGTTTAGTGGCTTTTTGGCATATATGATTAACTCTAAAACTACTAATGAGAAGTTAGAAGATATTCCTATTGTAAAGGAATTTCCTGATTTTTTTCTAGAGTTACCTGTGTTAGGACATACGTAGTTCAAGTGGTTGTTGATATATGTCACTATTTTATGTAATTGGCTTATCCTTAGACAAAACGCACTTTACTTGTAATTGGGTAGATTTAGGATGTGTTTAATAATTCAAGAAACAGTGTTTCAAGATTCAGTATTGAAGTCATCAAGTCTGTCCAAGAAATAAGCAAGGAAGTGCAAGTTACTAAAGCTCGACACCTATCTCGACACATGCATCTATTGAGCTTTAAGAAGCTGTTTTAGCCCGAGCCTCGACAGCTTCTCAACAGATCCTCGACACCTCTATCTGTCAAGATTTAAAGAAAACAGATTTTCAGTTCTGTTTTAAGTCCAATCCGTGAATGTGTTTTTGGGACTTCTTTTCTCCTAACCCTAGACATATAAAAGGATTGTTTTAAGGGCCGTCAAACAGATGCAAGTTGCACAAGTATTGAGTAATTCTTGTTGATGCAATTTGTGATCAAAAAGACAAAGTTCATACCCTAGTTCATCCTTTGTGAAGAAGTTGCTGTGTAATGTGCACCGTAGGGTTTTGTAACCAAGCATCTTCCTGATCTTCATTATGTGGATGATTTGAAGAACTTTGCAACCAACAACTCTCTCTCTAGTTGGTGAATTGAAGTCGCGTACTGGGATCCGCGCAATTGGTTAGTCACGTACTTGGGAGCCATGCATTGAAAGAAGAAACTGTCACTACAGAGCAAGTCCAATTGGATATTGGGGTAAGGGTTCAACTGTAGATTGGTAAGGTACTTAGCATTCCTTGCTTATAATCGCTTGCTGTGATAATAGTGGAGTTTCGGGAGTGGTGACCTTAAATCACCCGGTGGGGTTTTTGCCGTCAAGTTTTCCCCATTCGTAAACAAATCTCTGTGTCTTTTATTTTCCACTGCATACTTTAGTTTTAGTGATTTGTTTGTGCTGCCACGTGATTTTGTATGTTAACTTGATTAATTAATAACTAGGCTAATTAATCAATTTAATTTATCACAAGGGGTCAACGCGTTTGTGGCTATCAAGTGGTATCAGAGCAGACACACTCTGATTAGGGTTTAATCCTTGTGTGTGATCCACTGACCCCTGCTGTCATGGATAGAGGTCAATATCTTATTATACCTCCATTATTTGATGGCACTAACTATTCATACTGGAAAGTACACATGAGAGCTTTCTTGCAGTCTTTAGATGAGAAAGTGTGGCAAGTTGTGGAGATAGGCTGGACCAAGCCTATAGAAGCGCCGGGCGACTGGGATGATGCCAAGATCAAGGCGGCAAATTTCAACAGCAGAGCATTGAATGCCCTATTCAGTGCAGTCACCAATGAGAAATTCAAGAAAATTTCCTCAACTGAAACTGCTAAGGAAGCATGGACCATTCTCCAGACAACCTATGAGGGAACCAAGGCTGTCAAAGATTCAAAACTACAGAGGCTCACTACAAGCTTTGAAGAAATTAAGATGGAGGAGGATGAGTCATTTGATGAGTTCTTTGCAAACTCAAAGACATAGTGAACTCAGCCTTCAATTTTGGAGAAATCATTCCTGAACCCAAGATAGTAAGGAAAGTGCTCAAATCGCTGCCCGAGAGATTCCATGCTAAGATCACGGCGATAGAGGAATCGAAGGATATTGACAAAATTCCTCTGACTGAGCTGGTTGGAAACTTGCAAACCTACGAGTTAGGGCTGACTAGGATAGGCAAGTCAAGCAAGGGCAAGAGCATGGCACTAAAGGCCAAGAGCAGTGATACAGATGATTCTTCAGATGATGAAGATTCTAAAATGAAGTCCTACATTACAAGGCAATTCAAGAAATTCATGAAGAATGCCAATGGAAAAGGCTTCAACAAAGACCGTAGGAAATCCAGTTCTTCTCAATTTATAAAATGATTGTGGCGCAAAAAAAAAGAAAAAAAAAAAAAAAATTGTGCGCGATCCTTACTCCCCTACCTTAATTAGAATTGAAAGTTAATGCATAGAACTATTATTATTATTGCTATTATCTAAGAACGTTTCTAATTCTACTTATTTTTGAGATGATAAATTACTAATTAAGTTTTTATATTTAGATTTTATTAACATCTCTTTTGCAATTGGAAAAAGTAAATCCACTTGATATGTTTGTGACACAATCAATCTTAAGTAGAATTTTAATATTGACCTAAAAAAAGTAGAATTTTAATAAATTTCATTTATTATAAATATTATTGTAACTTCACTTAATAATATGATTTTCTGTTATGGGTGACTTATTTACAAAAACCAAAGCTTCAAGTTCTTAGGGAAATTGATTGTCAATGGTTAATTAACACACCCTCACAACATTTTTTTTTTTGTTAATACATTTTGATCACACGTCACCACCAATTTAGGTATTTTAACTTCTTCTCTTTTTTGAGAAAGTTTTAAGAAGAAACCAAATAAATAAATAAAAATATATTGTAAGTAAGCATAATTAAGGCTAACCCTAATCTATAAATATACCCTACTAGGGTTCTTTGTAATCAATACTTCATCATAAATACTATTAATAATCCTAATTGAAATTTCATTAGTGCTTTTTTAGATATAGTGTATAAGTAGCTTAATTTAATTTCTATTAAATCTACATATTTTTTAAACAATATATTTTTAAGTTTTAAAAATATTAAGTTTATTATGTGATTATATTTAATGACCTAAGAGGTCACCCAATATATTATAACTAAACATAATTAAGGCTGACCCTAATCTATAAATTTATCCTACCAGGGTTCTTTGTAATCAATACTTCAGGTCCATTTGAAATCCGTTTATTTTGCTGAAACTGAAAACTTTTTATTCAAAGTACTGTAAATAAATGTCAAATTTAGCTAAAATAGTACAGTGAGACTCATGAATAATACCAAAAAGTACTGTGGGACTCATGAATAGTAGCAAAAATATGTTGAATAGTAAAATAAACAACTTCATCATAGTAAGGGTCTGTTTGGATACCGCTTATTATTGAAAATTGAAAACACTACAACAAAATAATTTTTAAATGTGTGAATAGTGTTGTAAAACCCAATTGTAAAGTTGATTTTGTCAAATTCCGTACTTGTAGGTCCCGTGAATAGTGCACATGACCCACAAAAATGAAACGCAGACGCAAAACTAAAGGCCTAAAACGCAATCCAAACATACACTAAAGAAACAACTTCTCAAGACTTTCTCTACAAACATAGGCCCTTAAGCCAAATCAAATAATCCTCATGTCCCCCTCTTTTTACAATATTTTCTTATACTATTCTTAGTCTTTTATTAAGAAAAGAAACTATTGAAAGCAATCTATTTTAGGAGAACACTAAAATATAGTTTTTTTTTTTTTTTTTTTTTTTTTCAATTTAAGAAAAACAAAACTATTGAAAACATGGATCTAAAAAAGCGACGAAGAGGCCATGTTTTTAAGAAATATGAAAATGCAAAAGAAAGTAAATACCTTTGCCTAGAAACCCAGTTGCACCTGTGATAAGATAGTTCTTGCCCCGAAGATAACTAACAATGCCAATACCATCAGATGGTTTCAGAAGAGGCATGATAGCAGTGGTGGTAGACGTGGTTTTTATACCACTGTCAACCACTATATCTGTGGATGCTATCACATCCTGAGGGATTTTGTGGGACAGTGTCATAGCTGAAGAGGGACCGCTATGGCCCCCTTCTGCGTTTTCTTTGTTTTGGCAACTGACAATCTTATTAGTTCTCCGAGAAGTTCTGGTACTATAGCAGTTATAGTAGCAATGGTGGTTGTTTTTTGTAGCGAGAACAGTGGTTGTGCAGCAAACCACGTTAATAGTTCTTCCAGAAGTTCTGGTACTATAGTAGTGATCATAGCAGCAATGATAGTTGTTTGTGGTAGTGAGGACAGGGATTGCATGAGTGCTGGTGAGAGATCGAGAATAGGATCTATAATAAGGCACAGATGCCGTGGACATGAAACTTTGGAAAATACTCATTGTAATTTCAAAAGGCTACCTGTGCAAGTTATCTAATTTAGATATACCTATACTGCTGTATACAATGGAGAAGCTGGGTGCCTCTTTATATAATACGTACATGTAACACCTTCCGTAGAGGTATTGTTAGAAGTTGGGATAGTTAATTAATAATAGCCTTATAATGGCTGATAGATCGATCATTGGATTGAACCACGTACACGTTCACATCTTCAAAAGCGAAAAGAATCAAGTTAATTAACAAATTTTTTATTGAATTTTACAAACGTACAGTTATTGAACACGTAAGTTATGCATACATACACTACAAGAAATTTGGTTATTTTCAACGGTTGAAACCGTCGACAAAAGTATTAAAAACCGTCGAAAAAAGTATTTTCAACGGTTAGCATGACCATAGAAAACCGTTGCTAAAAACTGTGTCGAAAACATTTTTCTAAAGTCTATGCAAACGTTGACAAAAGTATTATATATTTATCAACAGTTAATAACCGTCGAAATATATATACATAAATGTAAATTAAAGTATGCTTATTACTTTTATTCACAGGCACCTAACCGTTGAAATAAGTATTTTCTTTTTAAAAAAATTAAAAACTTGAATGCACTCTTTCACAATGATCAAAATTTAATAACCTGAAACAAATTGAAAAAATCAATCCAACTCAACTGCTCTGCTTGCTGCCCTTTACACTCTAAATTTTACATTGTTCATCTACCTTTCAAAATAGAAAATTCTTATAACCTTTAACCTTCAAGACCAAATCATTGGAAATTTTAAAAATACAGTGACTCGCATCTGTCATCCAGACATCTAGATCTATAGATGGGTCCTCTTCAATACGCATGAGATCCCATTAATCACTAAGTTCTTTTGATGCATGCAAAAAGTGTCGTCCATCAGTCATTGTTACAAGTGCCAAACCTGAACAAAAAGACAAATAAGGGTAGTTCATTTAGGAAGAAAATGCACCTACCTAAAAAAATAAAATAAAATAAAACCAGCACAATAAAAGTCACATATTAGCAATTTACAAATGCATAGATGCAAACTTGGTATGTGAAAGTGAATGATTGGCCTGAACTATCAAAATTTTAAAAGAGGTAATTTATTCTATTAACATTTCCAAAATTCAAATTCAAACTGACCATATCAGAACAGAGTGAACTAACTAAAACTAAAAGAAACCCAATAAACAAAAACAAATAACTGTGCACATGCTTAAACTCATCTCCATTCCCCAACAGTAACTACAACGGTTTGTTTTAGGGTCAAAGTTTCCCTACAATGTTCCCAAAGAAGAAACAAATTGTGTGTGTATATACATATAAAATAGAAACTTACAGTTTAAAATTAGCTTAAAAAAACCCTCCAAAATAAAGGCTAAAATGTTCTAACACAGATGCCAAAGAGAATGTATTGAATTTGAGTACCTTAACCTCAGCTTCAGTACATGGTGTTGTTCTGGATGTATTCCAAAGAAAGACGAGCAAACAAAAAAAAAAATTAAGTGAGCTCTTTTCAAGATAAAAAACTGTAAAACCAAAATTGTGAGCAAACAAAAAAAAAAAAGTGAGCACTTTTCAGGATAAAAAATATAAAATCAAAACTGTAAAACCGCTACTTTCACTATCACAACATGAGAACAAGTATTTACAAAATCAAAGGCTAATTGTACTTCAAAAGGAAAACCAAAAAATATTTTTCTACAGTAATACCTTTGGCTTTAAAAAGGCTATGCAAAGAGATTCCTAAAAGAAGACATCCTTATATTTGCAGCAGCAGTAACAAACTCCTTAGCTAACTCATCATCTTTGTCAAAAGTCAAGCTTCCAATCTCCTGCTTACCAACAAATTATAATATAAATGATGAACAACATGGTACAGCAGAGTAAGTTATAGACAAAAAGAACATGAAAAGGAGAAAATAATGTTTTGATAATCAAACCTAGTTGTAGTGAGCTTTAATTCTTGTTGTCAAATGTGTAGATGCTGGAAATACCATAGGTTCCACATGTTTCCTGCAAAAATGAATGGAAATCAAGATATTACTTAAGATTATCATTACCCCCAATTAGTTTGTTTTACTACCAATTATATTTTTTCCTCCTTCATGAATGAAGCCAAAACTTTGGTCCTGTGCAGCATTTGAATAGGTTGCGAAGGCTTTAAAAGTAACTCAGAGGGGCAAAATAACAAAAGACAAACTTAAAAACAAAAAATTAGAAATTAGTGAACAAAAGAAAGAAATAAATGATAACCACTTGCTCACCAACTTTTTTTTTAAGGAACTTGCTCACCAACTTGTGTCATTACATTAGTTTTAGAACAACTTTATTAAAATTTGACATTAACAAAGTCTCCATAGATTCAGCTGATCTGTACACCACAAAAGTCATAGCCTCATAGGTCAACCGAAAGAAAAAGGCCCAAATCCACACTATTATTCATTATGCAATACAACAGATCCACACAACCTAGATTCTGAAAACCTCATAAGCATAACACAGAAAATTCGAACCACATAATTAAACAAACAAATAAAAACAGAGTATGGATCACTGTACACTCTATTTCAACTTTATGTATATATAAAATATTGGAGGCTCCAAAAGATGTGAAGCCTACATAGTATATACAGGAGGTTCAGGTAGGATTGAAATTCAAAGCTATAATTTGGATATTGTATTGGCTGCTGCTGGTAACGTTGCCTTCAGCTAGTGTTAAGAGTAGCAGTACCCATGTTGTTAGTTGTAATTTTGCCTAGTGGAAGAACGAGTTTGATGATGAGGATCACCAGGCCAAGTATTTGACCCGCAAGTTTAAGGTCTGAAAAAAAAAAACACAAAGTTCAGGATACAACCAGACCTGAACTTCTATCTAAACCTGATACAAAGTTCTATATTCTTCAACAATCAATCTCTTTTTTTACAAACTCTTGATTTGTTAGGCATCTTGTTAAATCCCCTACATGTATGGACAAAGATAGACTTATCATTAAAAAAGACAAAGGCTAGGCTCTAAGATTTTTTCAACTCAAGGCATTAAGAGAGGACCCCTCAAGTATTGTTAAAATCAGAAAACAAATACTCTCATTGAATCTTTGATGTTTTGATCGATATGACATTCATTTGAACCTATAAAAATACAAGTCCCATGATTATGATAGCACCAATTGTTCTCTGTACTTCAGAAAAAGTCACTTGTAGACAATTAATAATATAGATTGAAATCATTATATGCATGAACCTTGGGTGTTTTCAAATCATCTCCGTTGCTCTGATTCATCTCCTTCATGTAAATCCAGAGGGTCCTATTCCCTCAGGAGGGGGTGTTTTCAAGAACTCAATTCCAGATGAAAAGAAATATATAAAATTAAACACAATAGAGGCAGGTATTATTCAAATAAAAAGGGTGGCAAGCTAATGTATAGAAAGGAAAAGTGCCAAATATTTGATGTCAACACAATGGATGTGACCAAGATTACAAACAACATGACTTCAACTCTATTTTTCAAATCTGTTTTCTGTTTGGCTAACAAACAATAAAATTTAGCTGAATATCATCCAATGTCCACAATATCCCCAACAACTTCCTGAATTTGAAACCATTTTGTGGCCAAACATTTCTCAAGTACAAATAAGCAGGAATTAAGACCAGTAAGTATTTTGTTTCCACTCTTAAGATTTTTCTGTGGCATAAAAAATGACTTGCTTACTTTTTCCCAACAGAAAAACTTAAGACATTCACATTTTCTTTGTTTTTCTTTATTTTTTTGCCAGGACATTCACATAATAAAGTGGTCTCATATGCATAAATCCACTTGATACAGACAGAGTGAGTTAATTGGTTAATTATGTCAAAGATTAAAATAATTCAGAACCATTTGTGCATAATCTACAATGAAAATAAAGAAAGCAATCCAAACCCACCGACCCTAATGTAAAGCAAATTATCCAAATCCACTTCTAGACAAGCAAAGAGACCCACAAAAGCATAACAATGGACTTTGATACCACATTAAGCATGAAGCTCAGCTAAAGAACTTACCAAGCACTTGTAATTTGAACTCACACATGTTCTAGCTTTCAATCCCACAAATAGTGAAATTTGAACTCTCCTTGACCATTCATTGAGCTAAACTCCCAATGCACCTGCAATCACATTGAAAGCACACAATACACAAAACCACAAATTAAATTTTGACATAGCATTTCAAATTCAAGAGCGAAAACCACAAAAGTTCAAAATCTTTCAAGCGAATAACAGAGTATGGACAAAATTCGAGTCTAAGAAAAACAAACTCCTATGAATGGTCAAGTCCAATCTATTTGGCAATAACGAGATAGGAAAATTTCCATAGGGTCAAGAAAGAAGTGAATCAGTCCCTATTACTCCCAACCAGCTATGTTTTGTCTATTATTGACGAACATACAGCTCACATTACGCTTCCATTTCCTATGCTCTCCTGCATACTACACATTATATCATCCTAACTACTAGCGCCATCTAACTCTGCAACCAATCCCATTATATAAAATCCTAAGTTTCTCAAATCAAAACCATGTAGCACACACGAAAACAACTCAGAAGCGAAAATCTCTAGGGCCTTTTCTGAAATTTATCACATTAAACCACTATGGTGGGGTTTATGAGTTAAAAAAATTGGCACCGTTTCTGAGAATTAAAGAATCCATACAGAGTGAAAGACTGAGGTCATTTCGAACCATATATGACAATTGTTTCACTAATGAAATGGAATGAGAATAGTCACAATTCAATTAATAAATGGAAATTTCAACTAAAAACTACTCAATTTCTGATTAAAATATAAAATATTATTCATTCCGAGAGCCAATGCCAAAACGCAAGAAAAACCAATGGTAATTTCTAGCTAAAGCTTCATCGTTTGCCGAAATTCAATGCAAAGACAATCGAATAAAAACTAAAATTCAAAATTAAACGAAACATTCATATCAAGAAAATAATTGAAATGATTGAAATCCACCTGAATCAAATTCCGTGGAAAAAAAAAAACCTAAACACTGAAATTTGAGATCTAATTGATCAAATACAATAATAGGGGTAATCAATTGAGCGAAGTCGAGAGAAATAGAATAAATACCTGGTCGGAGGGAGAATAATAGAAAATTTGAGTCGGGAATCTGTTTGGTTGCCTAGAAAATAATAGGAAAATCAACCGCCAAGAACTATGAGAGAGCGAAAGCGAGAGAGAGCGAGAGCGAGAGCGAGATGTAGAGCAAGAGAGAGGGGGCGATTGAATTCTGTTTGGTTGCCTGAAAATAACAAGAAAATTGACAGCCCAGACCTATGAGAGAGAGAGTGTGATAGAGAGAGTGAGAGTGAGATATACAGCGAAAGAGAGGGAGTGATTGGAGGGTAAATATATTTAATCGTAAAATAACTATAAAAGCTCGGTGTTTTTATTTTCAACATTTATAACCTGTTGATAAAAAATAATTTTTTTTTTTTTTTTTCAACATTCATCCAACTGTTGATATAAATTAGCACTGTTTAATTAGTTGAATGAATTTCTCTCCGCTTATTTACCACTTATTTCAACGGTTATACCACTTGTAAAAATATATATATGAATTTCTCATCACTTATTTCAACAATTATGTCAATTGTAGGAATACATATGTGAATTTTTCAACAATTGAATGCAAATATAAAAATTAAAGACTTTTATCAACATTTTTTAGTGATTATAGATAAAAATATGTTGAAAAAACTCATGTTTGTTGCATTGTGCTCGGAGTTAACAGGACACTCCCTTCCTTTGAATTCTTGACCTTGGCATATGATTTCATTCTTGATCATTTTTTTCTACACCAAATTTTGCTTTATCACGTTAGCCTTTGGTGATAGGGAGCAACAGGTTCTAACCAACTAGCCGCTAATTGATGTACATATTGTATTAAACATCTGAGTATCTGACACATCTTGTATTACATTTCCTACTTTTATTTATGAGAAGCAATGTCCTCCTTCCACTATTATTGTAACTAGTCGCAAACCCAAACGATGTGTGGGAATAAATAATTATTTTGCATTATAATATAATATATAATTTTTTGAAGATAATTTGTTCTTCCTAAAAATTATGCAATTTTTATTTGGTTCAATTTAGTGGCGGAGTTAGGAATTTAGGTCGGGGGGGCAAGATTAAAAGTAAAAAAATGAATCTAAAAAAATTTATCAATAATAAAAACAAAATAAATAAACAACTATATGCTAATGTAATTACCATATAGAATCTAACATAAAATCATGGTTTTAAAAACTAGTATGGTAAAAGAACCAGAAAAGAGATTGGTGGAGATATTTTTTTTAAAAATCTAGTTGAGCACTTGTGGCAATAATATAATGACTTGTAGGATCATCTAATGTTAATATGAAGTGCCACGTTCCCAACATTTATACAATACTTTTACAATAAATCATGTGTGGTAAATTGTTATTGATTATAATTTGAACACATCACTTAAATTATTTTTTTTCACTAGTATTTTTTTACAAATCTAGTTGAGCACTTGTGACAATAATATAATGACCTGTAGAATCATCTAATGCTAACATGAATGGTCACGTTCCCAATATTTGTACATTACTTTCACAATAAATCGTGTGTGATAAGTTATTATTAATTTTAATTCGAACAAACCACTTAAATTATTATTTTTTTCATTAGTATTAGCTAGTAACAACCCTATACTTAAGATTTATTGTGAAAATATTATGATAGCATTTCTTAATTTTAATTTTTAATTTTATTTTTCCCTTACCTCTTTTTTCTTCATCCACATATTTCTTTATTATTTTTTCCTCTTTTTTTCTTCCCCACACGTATTATTACCCTTCTCTCTATCTATATCTTCACTTTTGACTTTTCTTTTTACTTTTTTCCTCTACCACTTTGTCCACCCCATATTCCATAACATGTAAAAAATTTTGAAAGTGCAGGGGGCAGGTCCATAACATGAAAAAAATTTTGAAAGTTCAGGGGGGCACCTGCCCCCCCCCCCCGCCCCCCCCCCCCCCCCCCCTCCCTCCGCCCCTGGTTCAATTAGGTCTACTTAGCTCCCATTTGGTCCAATTTCGTCTAATTAGCTCTACTTTAGTCCAATTTGTTCCACTTGGTCCAATTCGATCAATTTCAGTCCTCCTTCAATCCATTTTAATTGGACCTTAAATTGATTCTTTTTTTTTTTTTTTTTTTTCAAGTTTAGCTTAAAAATGAATTTTTATTTCTTAATTTTTGGATTGAAAAGTATGAAATTTTATTATATTTGGGCTATATTTTTTTAGTTTGAGTTAAAAATACACATTAGAAATTAGAAATAAAGCCTTAAAAATGCAATAAAAATGATAAATATTCAAAAGTCTTATTCGGTCCATATTGATTATATTCGGTCCAATTAAGTCCTATTCGGTCTATTCAGTCCAATTCAGTCCATTATGTCTTATTAAATCTACTTCGGTCCTATTCAGTCTATTCTGTCTACTTTGGTTCTATTTTGTCCTAGTCGGTCAATTAGATCCACTTTGATCCACTTCGGTCCTATTCGGTCCATTCCGTCCACTTTAGTCTTATTCTGTCCATTCCGTCTACTTTTGTTATATTTGGTCCTATTCGGCTCACTTTAATCCACTTTAGTTCTATTCGGGCCATTTGGTCTACTTTAGTTCTATTCAGTCCATTTTTTCAATTTAGTTCTATTCGGTCCATTCTAACTACTTCGATTCTATTCAGTCCATATTGTTCCAGTTCAGTCCATACCGGTCTATTCTTTTTATTTTAGTCCTATTCGGTTTATTTGTTCTTATTTGGTCTATTCAATCCTTTTCGATCCACCTTGTTCCTATTCAGTCCATTTAGTCCACTTGCTCCATTTGGTCCAATTCGGTCCATTCAAATCTGAAAGAACTTTTAACGTGGTTTGTTGCGAAAACAAAGAAAATTCTGGAGGCTATACAGATATGGTGGTTGAAAACGGCAAAAAAAAAATCACTACCATGCCTCTAATGAAGCCAGGTGGTGGTATTGGCATTAATATTGCTAGTTATCTTCAAGCCAAGAATTACTATCTTATGACAGGTGCAACTGGATTCCTAGCCAAAGGCATTGCCTTCTTGAGCATTGTTTTATGTATCTTAAAAACATAAGGCGGATTTGGTGTTTTTTTATTTATTTTTTAGAACACAAAAAAAAAAAAAAAAGAAGAAGAGAAGAAACGTGATGTTTTCAAATAGTTCTATTTATCTTAAACTGAAAACAAGATAAAACAAAAATAAATAAATAAATAAATTAGTACACCATTAATATTTAACTAGTCAGCTCTAGAGACCCAGGCCTAAGACCCTATGTCTCAACAATTTTATGAAGGATCCAAGGCCTTCCAATAACTATTAGATATGGCAAAACAGACCAAAATTTATTGATTCAACCCGAATCCACCCTTTTTGACCTAGTTTGAACTCGAAGTTTGGCTTGAATGAAAAACGGGTCAACTTGTGGCCCGCCCGTTTTTTGCTGGCCCAATCAACCCAATTTGGTTAACACATGACCTAACCTATTTTTTAAAACCTTTTTTTTTTCCATAAAAAATATTTAGATTACATGCCAAAGTGCTAGGTGCACAGACATAAAGGCACAAAGCACTGTTCTAATACTACCTAGCCATTTAGTAGCCACTAGCGGTAGTGGCCATGCCCCATATATTAAAAAATAAAAGGGTAAATAACAGAAAAAAAAAAATATATATATATATATATATATATATATATATATATGAAAGGTAAAAGTATCTACAAGGCTACAACTGCACGTTTACATTACTAAATGTCTAACACTAACTTAAATACTAAGACTAAGTTACTAGCACAAGTCTAACTAGCACAAAACAAAAATAAAGTAAAAGAAAGGTCCAAAAGTCCATATCAGTAGTAAACTATGAATCTTAAAATATAAACTCTTTTGTGCTCCTTAGAAAGTTAGAATTTATCTCTCTCTCAAGTTGTAAATTTATAATTTTAAGCATTCTAGCTGTGGGTTATTAACATTGAAGATTTTGTTATCATGAATGTAAATAATTTTAATCATCAAAACTATCAAAATTGGAAGGATATGGAATGTTTTTTTTTACCTTCACATGTATAATAGGAATACAAATAGTCTATTAAAAGTAGATGCCCACTTATATATATATATATATATATATGTGTGTGTATATATATATATACACATATAGAATTTTGCATTATTTCTCCCACTAACAAAAAAAAGGGCCCAAAATATCGAACTACTAGAAAATCAACCTTGTTGAAACTTGAAATCCTAAATAAATAGTCAAAAAAAAAAAAAAACAAAAACAAAATGTTTTAAAGGTGTGTTAATTAACTATTGACAATCAATTTCCCTAAGAACTTGAAGCTTTGATTTTTGTAAATAAGTCACCCATAACGGAAAATCATATTATTAAGTGAAGTTACAATAATGTTTATAATATATTAAATTTATTAAAATTCTACTTAAGATTTATTATGCCATTAACATATTAAGTTGATTTACTTTTTCCAATTGTAAAATAGATGTTAATAAAATCTAAATATAAAAACTAATTAGTAATTTATCATCTCAAAAATAAGTAGAATTAGAAAGGTTCCTAAATAATAATAATAATAATAACATCAGGATGAAGTCAAAATCAAGAGAGGATGAGGATGAGGATGAAGTATTTCAGGATTCCGATGAGGAATGTTAGGACATATGTAGTTGTTCAAGCTTGTGAACATATGTCGCTATTTAATGTAATTGGCTTATCCTTAGACAAAACGCACTTTACTTGTAATTGGGTAGATCTAGGATGTGTTAAACACTTCAAGAAACAGTGGTTCAAGTTGAAGTGTTGAAGCCGTCGAAGTCTGTCCAAGAAACAAGCAAGGAAGTGCAAGATTTTAAAGCTCGATAGATACCTCGACAGATACATCTATCGAGATTTAAAGAAGCTGTTTTGCCCGAGCCTCGACAGCTGTCTCGATACCTCTCGACACCTCTATCTGTCGAGAATTAAAGAAAACAGAATTTCTGATCTGTTTCAAGTCCAATCCGTGTGTATGTCTTTGGGACTTCTTTTCTCCTAACCCTAGACATATAAAAGGATTATTTTAAGGGCCGTCAAAGTGTGCATCAGTAGAAATCACAAGATACAAGTTGCATCCTCTCTCTTCATGAAAATTGTGATCTGTGAGACAAAGTTCGTGCCCTAGTTCATCTCTGATGATTTGAAGAATTTTGCAGCCAACATTCTTTCTTCCTCAAGTTGGTGAGTGAGTCACGTACTTGGATTCGTGCAAAGGAGTAAGACGCGTACTGGGATCCGCGCATCACATTGGTTAGTCACGTACTGGGAGCCGTGCATTAAACTGGAGAAACTGTCACTACAGAACAAGTCCAATTGGGTATTGGGGTAAGAGTTCAACTGTAGGTTGGTGAGGTACTGGGATTCCTTACTTGTAACTGCTTGTTGTGATAATAGTGGAGTTTTGGGAGTGGTGACCTTAAATCACCCGGTGGGGTTTTTGCCATAAGGTTTTCCCCATTCGTAAACAAATCACCATGTTGTTTAATTTCCGCTGCTTAACTTAGTTTGGTGATTTGTTTGTGCTGCCACGTATATTTGCATGTTAATTTGATTAATTAATAACTGGGCTAATTTAATTAATCTAAATTATCACAAGGGGTCAACGCGTTTGTGGTCTGTCAATGTATGGATTCTTCAGCCCACATCAACACAAGATTTGAGGGGCATCTAGTTTATGCAAAACTGGACCGGGGTTTATATAATTTGGAATGGGTGCAATTGTTTTCCCAATCTAAGTTGTCGCATGTCCCATTTGGCTTCTCTGACCATATGGCATTGCTGGTGAAATTCATTGATGCAATGAATGCTGCCCTCAAGAAACTATCTGCTCCAGTCTTTGACACTTTGTGTATAGCTTGCTGGCTGATTTGGAAATGCAGGAATAAAGCTGTTTTTAATAACGTTGCTCCTTCTCATCATGAGTTATGGTCTCGGGCAGATCTGTACAGACTAGAGTTTGTGGAAGTGCAGCAGAAAAATTTGCAGGAAAGCAGTTTGAAGGCAGCAACGTGGAATCCTCCTCAGTCAGATTGTATTTGTAACACCCCAACCTAATTGCACATTTAATTTTATGAGTTTATATGTTTGTTATTATCTTAATTAAGTTAAGTGCATAAAAACTTTGATATTGTGATATTATAAAACATGTGTTTTTATTTAATGTTGAAGAAATGAGTTTTATAAAGTTAAGGATGTATATGAAAAGTTATCTTGCATTTTGGGTTTTTCTAGAAATATAAACTCTTAAGGGGTAGAAAGGAATTTTTTTAAAAAATGGTTAGGTGGCCAACCCACTATTTTCTTTGCTATATACGTATATTTCCTTCAAAGTCAATCCTTATCTTTCTTTTTGCTGCTTCAGACACAGCCTTGGTTCATCATCTTTCCTTGCTTCTTTATTTTGCTTCTCTCTTTGCTTTCACACGGCTACACTACTCTTCCCCTTTCACCAAAACAACAAAACCCTCACTCTAAAGAAGAAAGTAAGAGCCTAACACTAAAGTTTCTGCTTCAAAGGTTGTGGGTAAGTAAATCAAAACCTCATTTGATTTGGGTAGGTTGATAGTATGATTGTGTTGTTCATTTTCTCTTATTTGTTCTCAAATCTGATTTCAGGGGCTGAACTTGTGATTCTGTTTTTGTAAGTTGAAAGTTTGATGGTTTTATGGTCTATTGAATGCTTAATAATTTATTTTGATGTTTGTAGTCTTGGTATAAAAATGCCCAAATGAAATGAAGACCTTTTGCTATTAGTTGATGATTTTGTAAGAAAATCTGTTTGAGCTGTCTCTGTGACAGATTTGGGGTTTACAAGAAGAAAAATACGTATTAAATCATTTGCTGTGAATTAGGTTGCTAGGAGTAGTTTTTATGAATCCTAAGACATATATAGTTGTTATGGAAGTGGTCTCACTGCATTTGGATGAATACAAAAATAATGGTTCAATTTCAAAGTTGCATGAATTTCTGTCAGGACAGATTCGAGCACGTTGCCTTGTACGATTTTTAATAAATTGTGGTTCTATACTTTGGCCTTGAAATTAATACGGTATAAACTAGACATACAGGGGAGTAGCTCTGTAAATTTTCATGACTTTTGGATGTGTTTAGATAGCCCGTTTGTATTTTACAAATGAGGCAATTGCTGCTGAAAGGAGCAGTAAACAGAGAAGGACAACTTTAACTTTGTGGATTTAATTTTGAAGTTATGTTTAAGGTTTTGAGCTATAATTTAATGTGCTTATCTTTTGGTATGTTTAGATCATAGAGGATTTTTATGCCTTGGTTTCGCTGTGTTTTGGTATGCATTTGTGTTTGATGATTGTACCTTGTTCTTGGGGTAGCTCTATGTGGTGAGAATTAAGATTTTTATTAAGTTGAGTGTTAGGTTGTGTTTGAGGTTTAAGGTTACATATTTAGGAAGAGTAGTTAGTAATAAGTCTTGGTTTTTCTTTTAGGTGACGAGAACGAGATCACGGACACTTGAGCTCCTCTAGTACAAATCTCTCGCGTCTTCTGTTTTCAGGTAAGGGTTATGTGACATGCGCGTTTGATAAGTATAAAACTTGTTTGGAAAACTATTATGTATGAAAACCTTTTAATTAGAGATATTGCATATAAGCATGATTTAAGTAAGCATATGTTCGTGAGTTGTTTCAATCTTATATACATGATAATTTTAGCATATTGATGCTATTATCTATATCACGAACATAATATTTAAGAATGAAGTGGATATGCTATTATTATGAACTATCATGTAAAATGAGAAATTTCAGTATGATGTATAAGTATGAAAGTTTTATTTTGGGTTATGTCCTCTGGTAATCTGAACTCGGCCAGTAGGGGTTAATTACTGGCTTTCCATGGAAAAATGTTATCTGTTTGGCCATTTAAAGTAGAGGAAATGGGGCTGCCCGTAACTCTAGGCCATTTAAAGTAGAGGAAATGGGGTTGCCCGTAACTCTAATCTGAACAAGGCCTTCTCCCCAATGTGTACGGATGGCGGGGAGGAATAAAACCTTGAGGAGATGTGCCATCAGGCCTCCCAAAGAGGACAATATCATACACACGGGAGCACCCAAATGTGATGAGGCCTTCTCCGTACAGACTTATTAGATATGGACTAACCAATATGTTATGAATGGCTACATTACGTTATTGATTATAAGATAATGATTTTAAAGATGAAGTTACTGAATTATGTTTATGTTTCTTATTATATCCGTTTATAAATATATGAAGTATTTTCATCTAAGAGCTCATAAGTTAGTTCAAGAGCAATATGAATAGTATGAAGTCTATTTTATCAAAGCTGGCATATCCATAAAATGTTTGATTTACATGCATTCTTATCAAAGGCCCATGGAGCTTAAAAACCTTACTGGGCTTCGCAGCTCACCCTATTAAATTTCAGTGCACAGGTTCTTCCTGGAAGCAGCGAGAGTGTTAGAGGTGGCAAGATTCTGTGATTCTCTTTTGTTAGATTGTATAGTCCTTTTTGTTGTATAGTAGTTAGCTCTTTTGTTGTATAGGAGGAATCAAGATATACTTGATCCTTGAGCACAGATGTAATTCTGAACTTTAGTTTGTTTTGAACCCCAGTTGTATGTCTTTGGGGTTAGGTTTGTAAATAAGAGTTTTGCTAAACGTTTAGCTATGTAATATTTACAGGAGCACCATAAGTTTCAGGCAAGTGGTAATCTTGCAAAGTTCAAATGAATGAATTTTCAAGGTTTTCATCATTTTTTGTATATTATGGCATTTATGCAAGAAAATAAACAGGTATACAAGAAATAATTCTTGTTAAGCACCTTCCGTTTAAGTTGGTTCGTGTTAGTATTGAGGTAAACTTGATATTAACATGTCGGTCATGCTCTAAATGCTGAAGTACAGGTTTAGGTCGTGACAGTATTCACAAACTCAATGTGGCTATTTCACAATAAAAAAAAGTCAACTTCAGTTGGAATTGGACTCATAATCCGAAATAATTGTGGAGAAGTGTTAGCTGCTGCTTGTGACAGAATTGTGAAGGAGCTGAATCCGTTGTGCACAGCTGCTTGTGTGTTGAGGAAAGCTTTATTTTTCTGTCAAAGTACCATTTTTCCCCAAGTGTAGGTGGAGTGTAATTTTGCATAAGTGGGAGATTTGCTGAATTCTGACCGAATATGCTCTCTAGAGGTGGCTTGGATTTTAGAAAATATTGCTATTATTAAAGATAGTTTTAATTTAATTTTTTTTTTCTAGTATTCTCTTACGAGATAATCGTGTTGTACTAGCTTCAGCTAATGCTACAAAATAGAAAGAGGAGGTCATTGTTTGGTTAGAAGAATGCTCCTATTTTCTCTTTTTCATTGTACAAAGTGATTTACATCAATAAAGTCTACTATTGTTTTTGCTCAAAAAAAACATCACTGGTAAATTTACCAATTATTTGGATTGATGTAATAAATGTGAATACTAACGTGTCCATTATTATTATTATTATTATTATTATTATTATTATTATTATTATTATTATTATTTTGGGATACATGGATGTTGGGTTAGGGAGATTTACTGCGTAGTCGATTTGTTTAAAGTCAGTTGCTTGTTGCTTTTTTTGTGGGCCATATTGCCTAGTCTCATTTTTCTTTTAGGAAAGAATGTCTTTAATTTAAACTGTAAGTTCACAGTTCATTATATTATTATATTACTGATCAATGTTATTAATACTGTTTGGTAACCAATGGTTAAAGATTTAAACAAAAAATATAAATTATTAAAATGTTTTGTATTTTCATACTTGAACACAATCAATTCAATCAATGGTCAATGTTGTTATATATTTTGTTTCTCAAAAAAAAAATGTTGTTTTATTTTTATTATTATTAGTGCAACCATTATCTTTTAAAATCAAGGATCATTATGTGTCACTTTGAAAAGAAAAAAAATTATGTCAATCAATAGTTTTTATTAACTTTAGCCTTTAAGTTGTTTTAAAATATAAGAATTCCCTTAATACTTTTTAGTGAAATTGCCAAATGTGTGACCATTTATTCTACAAGCCTGGAACCTATTTTATGGAAAAATCCTCAATTTTTATTTCATTACAATAATTGATATGAACCAATAGAAATCTGAAATTTTAATTATGAGAAATAAAGTCTTTTTTTTTTTTTTTCCTTCTCTGCTCATGTAAAGGATATGCTTCAAAATTCAAGCTTGTATGTCTTAAGTTCTATCATAGATATTCAATAGTCAATACCACACAAATATTGAATTCAAGATAGAAGCGCAAGAGAGTTTTATAGTAAAATATTGAGAAGTCCTATGTCCACAACATCTTTACAACACTTTTTAGATGATAAGTTATTATTGGTTCTAATTTAAACTCACTATTAAAATTCCTTTTGTTGTCCACCAATAGCCAATAACAACCTAGATGCCATTTAAAATTTTTGAGAAAGTGTTATGAAAATGTTTAGAACATAGCATTTCTATAAAAAGTATTCAAATTGAGAAAATATGCATGAGGCTTAATGTGATGGGAATTTGGAGCTGCTTTAATTACTCGAGTAGTATATTTTAATTTGTTTCTACTTAAAAGATATGCATAATGTTTAATGTGATGGGAATTTGGAGATGTGACATGCATGAGTATTCTTAGGGGATGTGGTGAGACCATTTGAGTATTGATTTTCTAAACCACACCAAAAATGACTATGAATTCATATTTGGTATGCATGCAACGGCTTTCGCAAATAAGGATAATAATTTATTAGGAACAATATAGGGGAGCCAACCATCATCATCCTCAACCAAGGCCCAAATCGGGGATGTATGTGATGGGTTGGAGTTTTCAAGTTAAACAAAAGGAAGCCTATCAAGTGTCAAGACATTGATGGTTTTTTCTATTTCTTTTTTAAGTTTTAAATTCAAGAAATGCAAAGATGTTTTATTTATATACATTCTCCTCACTTCTGAACATATTTTGAGTTTTTTTTTTAATTGGAAATTGATGAAATTCTTCATTAAGATTAAATATTACAATTTAAATATATATTTAGTATTGCATTATTTAAAATTTAAAATAACGTTATAGTTTGTATATAGTTAGATTCATAAAAATAAAACCTAAATTAATTATCAAATAGACCATCTTTAATTATTTCAAGTAAATTAACTTCAAAAGATATTATTTGGAAAAAAATTCCTGTTAACATAACAGGACTTTCATTATAAGATCTACAAGAAACTATTCAATGCTTAGCAATAACCTTAATGGTATGATCTTGAAGTACAAATCGCTTTTTCTTGTACATAATCATCAAATTATGGGTGACAAACATCTTTATAGTGCTAATAATTTGCAGTGAAAAAGGAGCTAATAATTTGCAGTGACAAAGGAACTAGTAACTACCAAACTAGAAGCCTTGTTGGCTATTGGTGCTATCCAAGGCTCGAAGCTGTAAAATTCCTTTGTGAAAAATGAAGGCAAACAAAAGAAAGAAGACAACAATTTTAACGTGGTTCAGCCATAAAAGCCTACATCCACAGAGTCTCTATAATTTTTTAAAAGTAATGTTACAGCCACAAATTATTCCATGGATATTAAAAAAAAAAAAAAAATCTATGACAAATACAAGATAAACTAATAAGTGAGTGTTAAAAGAAAAAAAAGGAGGTGCTACAAATCTGATTATTTTGTTCCAACATTATACAAAATTAAAACCTCATTAAGTTATGATGCCTTCCGATAGGGTCACTAGCCCTCTGTACCTGCATTCAAGGAGGAAAATTATCCCTCTAAATCATTGAATTAAGGGAAATCATTTCTATGTATAAGAAGAAGTTTTGGTTTTCAAAATAGTAAAGGGTATTCATTGTAATGCAAAAAGGTTCAATTTTCGAATCCTAAACTCATTAAATGTTTTATGAAAATGGTTATCCAGGTACTTGAGAGATAGTTAAGATTATAAACAACTAAATAATTCCCAGTAAATTAGTTAAACTTCTTACCCATTAAAATTTCATACTTAGAGTAATTTAAGCCTATGTCTACATCAAAGTCATCAAACGCATCTCTATAAAAAGTACTGAGTGTAAGTACAATACCAATAATCACTAATGGTAGAAATCACCAACTCGAAAATAGCTTAAATGTCATTTTCATTTATGTATTTTTCAAAAAACATTTTGAGGGGGGACGGGACAAAAAAGTGCATATTTTGAATCATAGAAAACAAATTAGATGAATCTTAATCATATGAATAGTACCATCATGTATTCAAATTTCACATAGCATCAATATTATCAATTTTGCTAGAACAAAAGAAAGTACAGTGACAAGCACATAGCATTGTGTTGGATATATGATCCCCCTCCCTCCATAAAGGTTTGGAGGGGGTGTTAAGAGCAACAAGTACTGTGTCATGAACAATTTACCTGTAAGTTGAAGTCTTTCTCGGCGTCTTCTTGTTTTGAGGAGCTTGTCTCTAATCAAATGCAACTGAGCTACAACATCACTAATGTTCATCCTTTCTCTTGGAGATTCCATAGAACAAGAAACTCCAATTCCAAATATCAAAATCAAGCACTCCAGAATTTTGGGACATCCTATTTGATTTTGAATGTGAGTGTCATTTGTCCTTGTTTCCATATCTTCTCTTTCCAAAAGAATAATAGGATCCACAATGTTAATCACTCGTTCGGGCAAAGCTCCTCTAACGAAATCATGAAGGTTCAAGTCATCTTTGAAAATGTTATCAGTGGGCCTTTTTCCTGTGAACATCTCCAATAATAATATACCATAACTGTATATATCACCAAAAGTTGACACCTCATTTCCCATACCATATTCTGCAATTGCACATAGCATTTAGAATATGATTGATCTAGTTTCATATAATAATAATAATAATAATAATAATAATAATAATAATAATAATAATAATAATAATAGCACAACTTTGAAAGATATTTCTATCGGCATATAAAATGAAAAAAAAAATTATGACAAGCAGAAATTTTTTTTTAGGACATGCTCCATCTTCAAAAAGGCTTCCTTAATTATTTTCATGCTTGAAATTAGCACACTAAAAAATATTATGAAAAGAAAAGTATTTAATGTTCAAAAATGGAAAAGATGTTCACCTGGAGGAGCATAACCAACTGTTCCTTTTAATCCAATAGAGCTTGATTGATTAGTGAAACACTCTTGGGTGGCCTCACGAAGGAACCTTGCTAAGCCAAAATCACCAACATGTCCAATCATTTCATCATCAAGAAGAACATTGCTAGGCTTGAGGTCACAATGAACAATTGGCGAATGGCAATGATGATGAAGATATTCCAATGCATTTGCAACGTCAATAGCAATATTCAGTCTTTGAAGAAAATTCAAATTTGTTTGTTCTTTAGGAACCTCATTTCTTCTTGAAACTGGATGCAACCACCCATCTAGGTTGCCGTTAGTCATGAACTCGTAGACCAATGCTTTGAAATCATGACCTTGATAGTCAACACCTGAACATGCTGTGAGTACCTTCACTAGATTCCGATGTCTGATATTTCTCAAAGCCTCACATTCAGCAATAAAACTTTTTGAAGCTCCACGCTGCAAAAGGTTGAGCACCTTGACAGCAACTTTGCGTCTGTCATGATCAAGAATTCCTCTATATACAGATCCAAAGCTGCCCACACCAATTAAATTAGTGGAGGAGAATGCATCTGTAGCTTTTAGGAGACTATGGTAAGATACATTCAAAAGTAAATATCCTGAATTACTTAAAATACTTTCTCTTCTTTTTCTTTTTAAAGTGCGGAGAAGTAAAACTAACATTACCAAAGTTACTCCAAGAAGGCCAGATAATACAGAGATTATTAGCTTCAAGGAAGGAGTCAACTTCCTTTTCTTGGATTTATTGTATTTACATACAGGAAGATAAAACTTAGGCATGCCTCCACAAAGCTTACTGTTCCCCTTAATCACAATTGCACTTGTGTTCTTGAAAACTCCATTTGTTGGTACCTCACCATCAAAATTGTTATAAGACAAATTCAATAACTGCAAGAAGATAAAGTTCTCCAAAAATTTTGGAATATTGCCAGAGAAATTGTTTTTAGAAAGGTCTAAAAGTTGAAGGCCCCTTAATGATTCCAAAGATGAAGGAATGACTCCTTGAAAGAAGTTGCTTCTCATGGCTAGATATTCTAGTTTTACACAGCTACCAAGACTTGTTGGAATTTTTCCAAACAACATGTTTTCAGAAATATCCAAGTGTTCTAAATTTATTAAATTTCCTACTTCTGTAGGAAGGACACCAGTAAAATTGTTGGCTGACAAGTCTAGAGAAATTGATGAGAATGAGAGACCAATTACTTGATATGATAGGGTACCATTGAGATTGTTTTTGGAAAAATTCAATTCCATCATATTTTGACACTTGCCAAGACTCAAAGGGATGCTTCCTTGAAGATTATTGTCCTCTAAAAACAAGCTTAACAAAAGAGTTAAATTTCCAAGAGAGGATGGAATGTTCCCAAAGATATTGTTTGCAGATAAAGCCAAAATATGTAACTTATGAAGCTTTCCAATTTCAAAAAGAATATGACCTGATAATTTATTATTCCGCATATCTAGTATCTCTAAATTGGTCAAATTTCCTATTCCAGTAGGAATGTTTCCAGATATTTTCATATTTGATAGACTGAGAAAGATGAGAGTAGTTGAGAAATTGGCAATGCACTTGGGCAACTCTCCCCCAAAGTTATTGTTGTCTATCAGTAAAACGGTTAGATATGTAGAATTTGTCAAAGAACAGAGAAAACTCAAGTCATTTGCCCCTCCATTTCCAAGCTCGTTATTATATATGGAAAAAAATGAAACTCTATATAACTTCTCCAAAGAAGGAACTCCTCCTCTTAGTTTATTTGTGGAAATATGAAGTAACTTTAGATTTGAGGCATTAGATATTGAAATAGGGATAGGTCCAGTAAATTGGTTATCGTCAACGCCAAAATTTTCGATATTTGGTAGGGTGATACCTATATCCGACGGAAGATGCCCTTGGATTTGGTTGCCTCCTACATCAAAAATTTTTAACGCAGACAAATTGAAGATTGAAGGAGGAATTCTTCCAGACAACCTATTTACACAGACACTAAAAAATGTAAGTTTCGTCAAATGGCCAAAAGAAGTAGGGATACTCCCACCCAAGTTATTAATACATGCAGCAAACGTTTCTAGAGAGGATAAGTTGCCGAAAGAAGGTGGGATACTTCCTGTCAAATTATTAATTTGAAAACTAATGATTTGGAGTTTTGACAAGGTGCCAAGAGTTGAAGGGATTTCCCCATACAAAAGGTTGAGACTGAAATCAATGGCTTTGAGGTTGGTGCAATGGAATAAATTTCTCGGAATTTTGCCGCTAAGAATGTTATCGTACAAGTCTAGGATTTGCAATCTGCGTAAACGGTCAATTTCTGAAGGAATTTCATCATGAAAGCTGTTGTTTTGGAGTGTTAGATTCTTCAAAAAAGTTAAATTACCAACATGTGGTGATATAGAGCCTACCAGTTTCGAAGATCGCAGGTTCAACTTAATGACCCTCTGATGTCGACGGCCACAAGTAACCCCTCGCCATTGACAAAAGTGGATGCTGTCATTCCAAGAGCTCATAACCTGGACAGGATCATCAGTGATCTTGGCTTTGAACTCAAGCAACGCCAACCGGTCGGTCTCATTGCTCCCACCAACAACAGAGGTGACTAACAAGCCACACCACCAGAGAAGGATAAAAGCATGCATGAAAAAAGAAGAGGATGGTGGAGATGAACTCCACTGAGAAAGCCCCATCTGCAATATGGTTGAAGAGGCAGCTGGTACAAGTGTGTATTGTGAGGGAAGGCTAATTTGGCTGTGTATAGAATCTCAAGAAGTGGCAAATTTATAACGAGAGCGAGAGAGAAGAAATTTGGTGCGAGAATTTTGTCCGTCTGATCATTTTTTTATTAATCAGACCGTGTACCTATGATCCGCGTGGAATGCTCTAGTTTTGCCCCCTTTATATTAAAAAAAATATATAAATATTTATAATATTTTTATAACATTTATAAACCAAAATATATTTATTTGGTGTATTTAAACTTTTAACAATTGAGATTTGGAAGTGCAGCGTCCGTACTCGGCTGAGCCCAAAGTACACGTTTCAAGACCCTTTAGCGTGTCCCACACGCTTAAAAGTCTGATTTTTTTCTTTTTTTTTTTTAGACATGGTTGCAGATGGTTGGCTTGGAGGCTTTAGAGACAAGCTTATTAATTGAACTATTCAATCAAGTGTAGGCTGGAATTCACGTGTGCCACACACCCAACACCTTTTTTATTGTTAAAATTTGATAGTTGCAACGACCAAAAATACTTCTAAATTACAAGATTTCTAAAGTTTATTTGGATACGGGTTATTTTTAAAAATTAAAAATATTATAATAACATAATTTTTTAAATGTTTGAATCGTATTGTAAGATTTAGTTTTAAATTTGTTGGGTATTTGTAGATCTTATAAATAGTACATAAAATCCACAAAAAAACGTTGGATGCGCAAAAACACTTAATGTGGCCACAGTCACCATACACTTAAGATCCATTTGAATACAACTTATTTTGTTAAAAATTAAAAACACAATAGTAAAATAATTTTTAAATGTATAAAAAATTACTATTCACTCTTTTCTACCATTCATATGTCTTAGTGCACTGTTCATGTACCAGGCACCGGTCTTAAAAAAAAAAAAAAAAAAAAAAAAGGCTGAAAATGTGCAATCCTTACAAATGTGAACGTGAACATGCCGTCCAAACTAAGATACAGATAAAAACTCACGCGTCTGTGTTTTTGCCACTTTTCTTTTTTTTACTAGCGCTTGTTGTACTGTTTATAGAACATGATTATGTATTAAGGCAAATATACAGTGTTTGGAAGAATGAACAGTAATTTAAAAATTATTTTTTATTAATTTTAGTAATAAATTTTTCACTTTTAATAATTATTTTTAATAATAAATTTTTAATTTTTAACAAAATAAATAGTATTAAAACGTATCATTAAGTATGGTTTTTTTTAAATGCCTAATCCTCTTCACTCTTTTCTCTTCTGCAACAAATGGCCGAATGCTTCACCTTTTTCTTTTTTCCTTCTTCTTCACATCAATCACAATAAATGCAAACATACAAACTTTGACTTTCGTACAGCCAACATCTTTTCCTTCAGCTAATTTTCTTCTTCCTTCAGCGTGTCCCACACGCTTGAGTCTGGTTAAGAGACATGGTTGCAGATGGTTAGCTTGAAGGAGACAAGCTCATTAATTGAGCTATTGCATCAAGTGTGGGCTGGACGTATGCCACACACCCCACATATTTTTTATTGTTAAAAATTTGATAATTGCAACAACCAAAAAAAAAAAAAAAAAAAAAAAAAAAAAAGAGAATTATTGGAACCATAGCTCTCATAAATTACAAGATTTTTAAAGTTGATTTGAATATTGTTTATTACTAAAAATATTGTAATAAAATAATTTTTAAATATGTAAATAGTATAATGAAATTCAATTTTAAATTTGTTTTTTTGAAAAAAATGATTTGCGAATCTTGTAAACAGTTCACAAAATCCACAAAAAATGCTAGTCGGTCAAAAACGCTGGACGTGGCAGCTATCCAAACATACACCTATTATAGTTATTCTTAAGTAAGATTTTTCAATTTTTAATTTTAAAAATTTTCTTTTTGTTTAAGAAATGTAATAGGTGCTATCAAAAAACTTCTATAGTTTTTTTTTGTGTAAGAAATTGTAACCGGTGCTCCCAAAAAAACTTCTATAAGCAATAAATGCATTTGGAAAAGAATTAGACTACTCATTTTATATAACTTTAGATCTTTTAATCAAAGTATATTCCTCTATTTCTAAAAGCTCTTTATAACTTGTAGTTTTGATATATACCACAAAAAATTTCATCTATATGTTTACTTTTTTACTAGTAACAAATTTCTTAAGAGATCCGTTTTTAGATTCAATTAATTTTTCTATTCTCTGTTTTTTTTTTTTTTAAGTATGTATATTCATATTTTTTTAAGTATGTATATTCATATTTTTTAATATACCTTTATCAGTTAAAAATATGTAGAAATAAAATAAACAAGATCTACAATAAGAATTCTATTCCAACTAGGATAAAATAAATTGTAAAGTGTAGTACAATAAAACCTTTTTTCTTTCGTTTGGCAAATTACAACTTACTCACCTATAATTTGGCCGAAATTAAAGTTGTCTACTTGTAGTTTGAAATTTAACACTTTACTCACCTGAGATTTGACCGAAATTTAAATTGTCTACCTGTGGTTTGAAATCCCATGATGCAAGTCTTCCATCATTTTCTTTTTTATTTGGTATTTTTATTTTTATTTATTTGTTTTTAGAAGAAAAAGATATAAAAGTGGAGCAAAATCAAATATTTTGCCATATTTTTAACAAAAGTAGCTTACGAAACTCTACCTACATATATGTAAGTGAAGTTTTCTCTTGTAGACTTAAATTCTGGCCCTTGTCCCTACTACCAACAAACACTTATAATTGTGAAGTGACCATCGTGCCAAAAGTACACTGTTATAAAACATAATTTATCAAATGCACTATATATGAGAGTTTTACTTATTGATGGAAATGCACTAGTATTTGTTTCAAACTGAATGGGTAATTCCATCAAATGAAAATACATAGGACAAAGTTTAGTTACAAAATTAATTGTAGCATAAGGGTACAACCTTACTCAATATCTTTTTATTGGAGATAAATTTTGATAAATCCACTATTGGATTAAATTTTCTTCTTATATTATCCATACTTGCAAAATTTCTAAAAAATTAAAAATCAATAGTTATATCATCAATAAAAATGTTTAAATTATAAGTTTTTGTATTTTAAATTTATATGTGAAATATAATATTATAAATTGTATAGTAAATAATATTTTATTAGTACAAAATTTAATATGTGTATTGAAAACGTAAAGAACATACAATTCAATAGTTAACTGAAATATGTAGTAATATTAATAATGTTAAATAAGGTTGTAGCCTTGGGTTATAACCAACGTTATAGCTAAAATTTGTTCAATAATATATTGTCAATTTAGTTAAATATGTCATAATGTCGTTAAATTAAAATGATTAACGGATGAATTAAGTCTATCATGAAATGGGTCTAGTTCCTCATCTGCAGTTGATAATATATATATATATATATGTGTGTGTGTGTGTGTGTGTGTGTGTGTGTGTGTGTGAGAAATAAATAAAAGATGAAAGGAAAAGAAAAGTAACATGACATGTAGGTCCATGAGGCATCTTTATCATCTAATCAATGGGTTAGGTGAATATGTCTGAACAGAAAACCAGTGGTTTATTTATGGTCTTTTTTTTTTTTGATGAATGGTTTATTTATTTATGGTCTTAGTCCATAATTAATCTTCAGGACATATAATGACCGTAGAGGTGTATTGTTAATTGAAGTTTCAATATACATTGATTTACATATATAATTACTTTAGTTAGTTGCTAGCCTCATACTCAGAGACTCTTCTATTTTTTTTTTTTTGGTTAAATGTTAACAATTTGCATTTATTATAATTTGAAATTATATATATATATATATATATATTTACAAACAAAGAAAAATGATAAATTTTAGAAATAAGCAATTGTAATTTCTTTCTTGGACGTGTGTTTGAAAGTGGTATAGTGATATATAGAGAAAAGTTTGGGTAGGAAAAATAAGATGAACGTAATGGGAAAGAAGACTGAATTTTAGAAGTTCTCTTAATTTTTTATTTTTTAGAATTGGGGGCTGTTTTACTTTTATTGGATGAAAAATGAATAAAAATGCTAAATTTTAGGGAATAAAAAGATGAACCTAAAGAAAAAAAAAATTCTAAATTTTAGGAGTCTCTTTTATAATTCAAAATGAAATTTGTTATTTGACATTTTTTATTATATTTCTAAGGGACCTTTTGTTGATGAATGTATTTTTGAACCACATAAAAATTCAGTTGAAAGGGTGAAATTTTCTTGTAGTTATAGGTTATACGAGGATTAGTGACTCGTAATTCTACAAGATGTGCATGACGGTTAATGGGTCTCCAGTCTCTACATGACCACATTCATTTTTTTTAAAATGTCCATTGCCTAGTATATTCCAATCCATCCTGTTCAACATAGCAGGGGGAAAAAAAATTTAATGCTTCAATTGATTATTATCAGCAAGGACAATTCTTTCTTTTTTTTAGATTAATAAATTTGTAATCTTCATCCAAAAGACCAAAACCCACGTTATTGTTTAAGAATATTGGTGTTGATAAGGTTTTAATTTTCAGTTGTGGAATGCTGTTTGATGGATGTACGAAATGAGAGAGAAACAATTAATTTTTTAAAAAAATTTAATAAAATAAAACATAATATTATCTAAAAAGAAATAAATTTTTATATTAAAATAAACGAAATTTGTGCGTGAGATATGTTTATTGAGTAATGCTACAGTTACAAACTATTTTACAATATTTTTACAAAATGTTAATGCGACCAACTTCTTATTGGCTTTCATTTAGAACTACTATTAATACCATCTTTTCCTTTACCAATAATTACTCACTATATTAACAATTTGTAAAAAATTTTGTAAAAAAATTTGATTTTTAATATTATTCGTATTTATTTGATTTTTATGTCTAAGATAGATATTGAGTGAATTAAAAGATTGCTAGACTTCGTAAGAGCATCCACAGCAGCTGTGGCATATATTATGCCATTTTCCCACACTAAAACCCTACTTTATTATTGTCCCACACCATTTTACAACATCTCAATTATCAGATGTTCTATCTTTCAATTTTATACATTAAAATAATATAACTACACATTAAAATAATATTCTCTTTCATCCCAATCAACAACAGCAACGGTAACAAAATCACCGCCGATCACAACAGCATCAACGGCAACAACCCGACACCAACAACACCAGCCAAAAAAGAAAAAAAAAACTCAAAGAGACACCAAAATAAAACTCAAACAGACCCAAAAATAAACTCGGTGGCGAGCGTTGGAGCATGACAGAGGCGAGATCGGCGAGGATCGAGACCGATCTCGGCAGGGAGGAGCTGACAGAGGCGAGATCGGGGCGATCGAGACCGATCTCGGCGAGATCGGGGCGATCGAGACCGATCTCGGCGAGATCGGCGCGATCGAGACCGATCTCGGCGAGATCGGCGGGGATCGAGACCGATCTCGCCGAGATCGGCGCGGATCGAGACCGATCTCGCCGAGATCGGCGGCGATCGAGACCGATCTCCCCGAGATCGGCGGGGATCGAGACCGATCTCGCCGAGATCGGCGGCGATCGAGACCGATCTCGCCGAGATCAAGATCGGCAGGCAACATTTGAGATGCAAAGTGAGAGAGGCGTTTGAGGTTGAGGGAGGAGCTGGGAGAGAGAGACCAGCTGGCAGAGAGAGAGTGAGAGACAGATTGTGAGGAGAGAGAAAAAAAAAACCAATTAAAAAGGAGAGAGGAGAGAGAAAAATTGAATAAAAAATAGTAAATTTTTTCCCACATATGTCCGTACCGTGGCAAAATTGCCACGGTACTGTGCAATGTTGCAAATGTTTGCAACATTTGCACTATCTGATAAACTGCCTTTTTTTGTGTTTGATGTGGGATATGTGGCAAATATTTACCATTTGCCACATATCCCACATCTACTGTGGGTGCTCTAACCAAGGTATACACTCCACATGCAAGTGACCGTTGTCACTATCATGAACCGCCCAATACAATTACTTGGAAAAGCGTAATGATTAAAAGTTTGGGAAATGTAAGAATTGAGTTACGACTTAAAAGAGAAAAAAATAAAGAGTAAAACTCAGTAAATACTTGACAAACCTTCATTGCACAAGTATCGAAATTTTAAAAAATAAAATAAAAGGTTTTTTGTAGACTTTTTTTTTCTTCTTATATATATATATATATATATATTTTTTTTTGCGTTGTCATGAGTATTTCAAACTTGCCAGGAAACACATGAAGCACAGGTCTTCGCTATCTTGTCGTTTTTCTCTTCTAAAAGTACCACACACCGACATTTTTGAATCATAACATCGACAAAGACTATCTTCTTCTCAAGAAAATGAGTATCAAAGACTAAAAAATGGCTTGAATCAATGTCAGCATGACTAGGAAATGCTATATATCACATCAATTAGTGACAATCATATGCGGTGAAGCCGGTGATTTTATAATGCTAAGTCAACAAATTAGAAATATTTGTTGTGTTTGAATTCACATCCTAATTATTGTTATAATTGATGTGATCATTGATTTTAAGTAGCACATTACTTTTTATTTCCCCTTCAAAATTATTGACTTGAACATAAATACGTAACTAATAGCATAGGCGGAGGGGGGTGCCAAGGGGACCATGCCCCTATTAATTTTTTAAATTTTCCATTATTCCTCTTTAAAATTTGATAATAAATCTAAAAATTATACAAAAAAGTATTCATTGGCTCCTCCTGAAAAAAATTTTCTGGCTCTGCGATTTAGCTTATAACTCATGTACAGGCATGCATAAAAATAAACCTAATTAAATGCATGTTAAAATTTTTGCCTAACTTTAATATTATTTATGATTATTCTTATTTTTATTTTTAATAAGATAGAAAATGTGGTGATTTTTGTTATATAGATATATAATTGGTTTTTGTTTTTATTCTTATTTTATGGCTCATTAATATTAGACTCTTAATATTATGCACTCATTAACTCACTTGACACAAAAATTAAAAGGGAAATACTAACGAGTGCCTTTAAGACATTAGTTTACAATCCATTTTAGGAAAATTTTGACATCACTTTTATTGAAAATGAAAAAAACTGTTAAAATATTAATTATATTTTTTCTTTTTTCCATAAAAACTTTCTTTAATTTGATTGCTAACCAATGTCCTAAGGGCACTTATTAGCATGACCCAAATTAAAAATCTTAAGTAGATACATGACACAATAAAATTAGCTTCTAATTGAAATCTAAGTAAGGAAAGGTGAAAACCCAAATATAATTCAAAGAGTGACACAATAATGGCTTGTTTGGAAGTTTAGAGAGAGAGGAGAGTAGAGGGGAGTAGAGGGGAGGAGAGTAGTGGGAAGGAGAGTAGAGGGGAATGACTATCCTCCACCTTGTTTGGATGTTTTTAAAATTAAGTAAGGGGGAGGAGAGTAATTAGTCTTTTCATTTGTAATTTTGTTAATATAATAAGGGCAAATTTGGTAATTCATTTGGTCAAGCATTTTTATTCTCCACTCTCCCTCCAAATCTCTCCAATTTGGGGGAATTAAAAATAGAAGGGAGTTGAAACCCCTCCAAACCCCTCCAAACTCCTCCCCCTCCTCCCTTAAAAAACTCCCAAATAAGGTAATTGAACTACTCTCCCTCCCTCTACTCTACTCCCCCTCCTTTTTTTAACTCCCAAACAGGCCATAAGTCTATAAGAAGATAATATCACAAGCAAGCGACAAATCAATATAGAAAACACAAAAAAGGTGCACATAGCTTCTAGCACACATCAAGGAAAAGGCAATAGCGTTGAAATGTAGGGCTACGCATTTTGTCTGATTCTCTTATGATTGGTTCAAGTGATATATAACTCAGTTTAGATTAAATGCACCATGTTGGATGACACTTGTTCTAATATGCAAGATTGGACTTCATAGACAGAAAATAATTGAACACACACTCTCTCTCTCTCTCTCTCTCTATATATATATATATATATTATCAACTACAGATGAGGAACTAGACCCATTTCATAATAGTTCATCAGTTAATCATTTTAATTTAACGACATTATGACAACTTTAACTAAATTAACAATATATTCCTAAACAAAGTTTAGTTACAAAATTAGTTGTAACTTAAAACTACAATCTTACTCAATATCATTAATATTACTACATATTTTAAAATTTTAACTGTTAGATTGCATGTTCTTTATACTTTTAATACACATGTCAAATTTTGTATCAATCATATATTATTTACTATATGATATATAAGATTATATTTTATGCATAATTTTAAAAATAAAAGCTTACAATTTAAACAATTTATTAATGACATATCTATTGATCTTTAAATTTTTATAAATTTTGCAAGTATAGAAGATATAAGGAGAAAATTTAATTCAATGGTGGATTGGTCAAAATTCATCTCCAATAAAAAGATATTGAATAAGATTTTAGCTTTAAGTTACAATTAATTTTGTAATTAAATTTTATTTTATATTACTTTCATTTGATGGAATTACCCAATCATCAATTTGAAACAAATGTCAGTGCATTTCCATCAATAAGTAAAACTCTCATATAAGTGTTTGGCACGATAGTCACTTCACAAGTATAAGTCATTGTGAGCTGCGAAAGCAAAAGTCAGAGTTCAAGTCTCTAGAAGAGAGATTCACACATGTCAGGGTCATATTTTTCTATGTAATTGACTAATCCTTTGACAAAACACATTTTACTTATAATTGGGTAGATCTAAGTTGGGTTTCATGTATCAAGAAGTATGTTGTTCAAACATATCAAGTGGTATAGGGTTAATCCAAGAAACAAGTGTAGAAAAACTATTTCAATAAAACTCGACACAAGCTCGATCTATCGAGAATTAAAATTTTAGAAATCTCAGATCTAAAATTTGGTCCATGATAACTTGGATGATTAGGATTTTTCTCTCTACAACCCTAGTCATATATAAGGCTTATTTTAAGAGTAATCAAGTACGAAAACAAAGACCTAAAACTCATATACTCTATGAGGAGCTATTGCATTTGTATACTTTAGGGTTTTGTAACCAAATGCTTCTTGATTTTCATCGTTTAGAAGTGAAGAACTTTGTAGTCAACAACAATCAATCAAGTTGCTGGAGTTAATCACGTATTATGATCCATGAAAAAGAGTTAATCATTGATTGAAGATTTGTGCAACAAAGCAAAGAAATCTACTACAAGATCAAGTTCAATTGGGTATTCGAACGAAAGTTCAACTGTAGGTTAGTACTTTGGGATAGGGCAGGGTAGTGGCAAAATTGCTCATACTTGTAACCGCTTGATTATCGACTAGTAGATTCTTGAGAGTAGTGACCTTAAATTCACCAAATTGGGTTTTTACCTTGCGAGAGGTTTACCCCATTCGTTAACAAATTACCGTGTTATTTATTTTTCGTTGCATATTAGTTATTTGGTGATTTGTTGGTACCTTCACGATTTGCATGTAATTTGACCTTATTAACTAACTTGGGTAATTGAATTAATTAACCAGGGTCAATTTATTTTAACCCAACAACACACATATATACTTAGATTAGGCTAGAGTAGAATTTCTATCTTGTATATGATTAAAAAAAAAGGAAAAAATTACAACTTACCCACTTGTGGTTTGGCCAAAATTTACTTTGCCTATTTGTGATTTGAAATTTGACACTTTGCCCACCTAAGATTAGCTAAGTTAGAGTTTCATAACCCACATTGTTAAAAACATGGCTAAATATTTAATTTTGCTCAACTTTTATCTCTCTCCTCTAAAAACACAAAAAATATAAAAATACAAGATCAAATAAAATAAAAAAGAATCTAGTGTAACACTTGCATAATGAGTATAATTAAACCATAGGTATGCAACTTAAATTTTGGTCAAATCTCAGGTGGGTAAAAGTGTCAAATTTCAAACCGCATGTAGGCAATTTAAATTTCGGCTAAATAATTAATTAGTGGATAAGTTGTAATTTTCTCAAAAAAATAAATAAAGTAGGTTTTATTATACTACACTTTACAATTTATTTTATCCTCGTTGGATTAGAATTTTTATTGTAGATCGAGTTTATTTTATTTCTACATATTTCTAACCTATAAAGGAATATTATAAAAATATGAATATACATAGTAAAAAAAAAAAACAGAGAATAGAAGAATTAATTGAATCTAAAAAAAATTCCCTCTCAAAAAAAAAATTTGAATCTAAAAAAGGATATCTTAAGAAATTTGTTACTAGTAAAAAAATAACCATTTAGATGAAAGTTTTTTGGGTATAGATTTATTGTCAAAACTACAAGCTATTAAGAGCTTTTAGAAATAGATGCATACACTTTGATTAAAAGATAAAGTTATACAAAATGAGTAGTCTAATTCTTTTCCGAATGTATTTGTCACTTATAGAAGGTTTTTGATAGCACCTGTTACAATTTCTTATACAAAAAGAAAATTTTTAAAATTAAAAAAAAAAAATCTTATTTAAGATTAACTATAATAAGAGTCTTGTAATTCAGTTGCATTGTCTACTTTCTTTTTTCATGAAAACTTTGGCTCGAATCACCCTTCCTTGTTGTTGTAACTATTAATTTTTTTAACAACCAAAAAGAAAGAAGGAAAGAAAAAAAGAAAAAGAAAGAAAGACTAGTAAATTAACCATATTATGAATTGAAAGAAAATATTAGCAAAACTCAAGTACAAAAAATCAAATACTAATTATGCATTTCAAAATGTGAGAAGATTTGGTTTTTAATAAACAAAATTTCTAACATGTATATGTATTGTTTTTATTGATTCTTAAATATAAATAGATATAAGTAATTTCTCTACTTGTTTGTACTCAATTAAATGTAAAATTGTCATATGGATGAGAGAAGGATCTATAAAAGTTTTGGAAATGTAAGAATTGAGTTAGGACTTAAAAGAGCAAAAATAAAGAGTAAACTCAGTAAATACTTGACAATCCTTCATTGTACAAGTATCGAAATTAAAAATTATACATATAAAAAAAAAGGTTTTTTGTAGACTTTTTTTTTTTTCTTCTTATATATTTTTTCATTGTACAAACCGTTGACTGATTCTCTTCTATGGTTGAGTCTATATGCTAGCTGTAGGTGAAATTTGTCCCTGCATTCCCATGAGTATTTCAAACTTGCCAGGAAACACGCACAAAAGACTTGGTGCAACATCGTGAAGCACAGGTCTTCGCTATCTAGTCGTTTTTCTCTGTTAAAAGTACTACACACTGACATTTTTGAATCATAACGTCGACCAAGACTATCTTCTTCTCAAGAAAATGAGTATCAAAGACTAAAAAATGGCTTGAATCAATGTCAGCATGACTAGGAAATGCTGATTGGTTGGCCTGAAATGATGAATCATCACGAGTGCGCAATTTCGGCATGAAAAATATGGCACCACACTAATACCAAGAAGCAAGGACCGAAAATTAAGCATTGATTAAGCTACACTATTGTAATTCTTTGTTTTTGTTTTTTGTTTTTTTTTTTTTTTTTTTTTTTTTCTTAAGACAACTTAATTTATAAGGTAAGATTTGAATAATTCATTGTTAATATTTCATTATTTAATAAAATTTTATTAAATGCATTTTCTCACCAATTTACCCTTGGATTGAATTCTCTATAATAGCAAAATTTTTAAAGATTAAGAATTAGTTCATTTATAAAATGTTTTAAGTTTCAGGTTTTTTATACATTCAAATTATACACAGAAATGAGCTTCTAGATCAGATAATATATAACATCTCATTAACAAGAAATTGAGATTGTGAAGAATATAGAAAGCTTCTATTATGACCATGTGATGCACAGTTCAAGTAATAATTATGTTTAATTAAATTAAATATTATGTAATGATTTCTGAACTACATGTAGGATATTGGTTTATAAAAATTATGGTCTCAAGCTAGTAGGAAAATTTAATCATTGATGATTTAGTACATTGACAACTTTATTTTTTTCAAAAAATTTATGGTTTCAATTGAGTTAGATTTTTACTGATCTAGTATTTTAGAGGCCACATTAATTATAGAAGATGAAAAGAAAATGTTAAAGAGTTACATGAACCCACCCCTTTGACATAATTTCTTAATATAGTACACTTATCATATATAATTATGTACCAAGACAGAATATTTCTCAGCTAGTCTGGCCTATATAGGCATTGAAGGTAGACATGGCAAAACGGGTCAAAATTTTTTGATCTGACCCGACCCGAACTCGTTTTTTGACCCGAAACAAAAACGAGTTGACCCGAATCACTTTTTTAAAACATTTTTTTTTTTGTAAAAAAAAAAGTAAAATTAAGACAATAGTAGTTTAATTGTTTATTGTGAGATTTATGGAAACAATTGATACAATTACATATGCAAATTAATTGAAAGATAAAAGGTTGAGCATTTTGTAATGAGTAAAAAATTTAGATATCAAATAACAAAGTACATGTCAAGATAATATGGTTATAATAGAGTTAAAAATATAGATTTAAAATTGTAGACATGTATAAAAAACATTTACAAGTGTAAAAATAGTGAAGCCAAAGTATCAAATTAGCATAAATTATGAATGCTTAGACTTATTTTTTAACAATTTATGTCCAAAATAAACGGCTTTTCAAAATAAATTTTGATATTTCCTAGATTGTGTGTTGCTTAACAATGATATGATATTCATAAAAAATACCATGTATAAATAAGTAAGCAATCAAATTTTAATGTATATCTCAAATTGAAATAGAGTGCCAACCACAATTGATAATAGATTATAATATGTATTTTCAAGATTGTAAATTTCTTATATATTTTTATTCTTTATCAAATGAGTTATCTAATAAGTCATTTGTAATTTTGTTTTATATTTTAGAATGTTGATATTGTGTAGAAATAAAACATGTGTATTTGTTTTACTTATGCTTGTGTTATTTTGTTTTAGATAGCAATGTTAGGATTTGTATCATTTTTAAATTATTGAATAAGTATTAATAAGTTTAACTGAATTCATTCTTGATATAAGTGGTGAAGTCAAAATAATGCATTTTACATTAAATAATTTGTTGCATAACTTTTCAAATGACAAATACATGTTATTTTATTCATTAAAAAAAAAATCATGTGAAAAATATGGGTCAACCCAACCCAACCCGCAACTCGATTGACTCAAACCCGTTTTTAACCCGCTTAAGATAACCCGTTTTTGACTCGTGACCCATTTGACCCGACCCGACCCAAATCGCCCGTTTTGCCATGTCTAATTGAAGGACAATTAAACGACAAGTCGTGCGGTAGATTGAGGTCATATACCATGTCGCTTACCAATTTCTTTACTAGTGTTGGAATTATACTACAAGTCATTTGTTGTAGTCTTTAATTACTGCATGTGTTGACGCTTTGTACGAAGTCAATTACTTAGTCTTCCTTGTGTATGCCGATATTATAAAATGAAAAAATGCTCTCAATATTGTTTACAAAAATGCACAAAACACATTTTACAGTTGGGAATGCAAACAATTTTACATCCTGCTACAGTTTTACCAAATTGTTCATTCAAGCAATTTCACAATTCCATTGGAATTTGAACTTAGAACCTATGGATCCAAAACCTGTTTACAAGCATATTGCCTAAATGTGGATTTTAATTGGCTCAGCTGGTAAAATCTCTGATAATTGAATAAAAGATCTAAGATTCAATCTATCATCAAAAACAGATGCCATAGGTTGGAACTATCTAAAAAAAACATATTGCCTAAATGCACTCATACATGTAAATTTCTCCTTAAATTATCAAAAAAAAAAAATCTAGCTCATAAGGTAAAGACAATAATAAAAAGACTAGGCCAAGCCTAACTGTATCTGTCCTTTGCAATGGCACATTAACATATGATTAGGCCCAATCAAAAATGAGTCCAGTCAAGCCGAACTAAATTAGTCCTAAACACAATAACTTTTGTTTAAAATATGATTTGTCTGATCCAAAATAAGCCCAGTTCTAACTGGCACTTGATCAAAAGTGATTGAGCCAAACCGAAGTTGAGCTTGAATCAAATGCTTGAATTGAGACCAAGAAAAAGGGGCAAAGACCAATTGGTACACGGCGTGTTTGTTTGGCAAAATTATTTTTGTCAATTTATTTTACTATTTAGCTTATTTTTACTACTATTCAGCTTATTTTTACTACTATTCATAAATTTCACTGCACTTTTGGTATTATTCATGAGTCTCACTGTACTATTTCAGCTAACCTTACCTTTACCTACAGTACTTTTAGCAAAAAGTTTTTAATTTCAGCAAAATAAACGAATTTCAAACAGACCCTATAAGTCTAGAACTTCCCAAATCACTTAAAATAACCCAGTCGCTCAAGTGCACAAAAAGAAAAAGAGAAAATTTCCCTCAAAATATATAAAATTGGTTCAAATTACATTTTGAATGGATCAAATAATGACTGAAATTCACTAAATATGAATTTGAATTACACCTTGAACAGTTGAAATTCCCCAAAATTATTTGGAATCACACCTTCAATAAATAAAATTCATAAAAATTAATTTCTTATACACTTGAGTTGTTAAAATTCACAAAGTAATTCTAAATTACATTTATTAACTGGTTAAAATTCACCAAAATTATTTTGAATTGAATCTTGAATGATTGAAATCCACAAAATAACTTTAAATTACATCTTCAATTGTTGAAATTAAATTCTCCATAATTAACTGAATTACACTCAAATTTTTAAGATTATCCAAAATTATTTTGATTACACATTACTCCGTTAACATTGTTAAAATTAATTTAGAATTATACAATAAGTTATTAAAATTTTTAAAATTCCCTAGGATTAGACCTTAGCCATTTCGAATCCACAACACATACCCATTATTAATTGTTGAAGGGAAAATCATCCTTTGGCTAGCAAGGAAGAGTAAGGTCAAAATTTCAGTACCTGGCTCTTTAGTCAAAGGATGATCGATCTCATCAATAGCAATACTACCGGATTATTTATCAAAATAAGATGGATTTATAAGTATGAAAAGTAAGGTGAAAACCCAAATATAATTCAGGGGGAACACAATAAGAGGATAATATCACAGCAAGCAAGCGACAATGAATGGAATTCTTCACCTATAGAAAACAAAAAAAAGGTTGCATATAGCTTCTAGCATTGAAATGTAGAGCTACGCATTTTGTCTGATTCTCTTATGCTTGGTTCAAGGAATATATCTACTTGTTCCAATAGGGCCGGCTTGATACATTTGGGGGCCTCAAGTGAAAATTGATTATTTCATTTTACACTCAAAATTTCTACTAATTAATATGAACTACGTATAATTTTTTTTTTATAGATAGAAAAAGTTTGAAATTTTTTTTCATATTTGATATGGCAAACTGATAGTGGTAAGTAAAAAAGTGATGTTAGCGGTAGACTTGGATGAGAACTAATAAAAGTTTGCAAACTCAACTCTTATTATTATTCTTTTTTTTTTTTTTAGAAGTGCAACATTCACAATATTTTTTACAACAAATCCTAGGTTTTAATTTTTTTTTATTTGAAAATATCACTATAATTATTTTTTTGTCATCAATAACAACCTACTACTTAACATTAATTGTAAAAGTGTTGTGAAAAATATTGTGAACATTGCATTTTTCTCTCATTTTTATTTGTTTTTTATTTGGTAAAAAAATACTATTTTATTTATTGATTATAAATAACCCTATTGGTTAAAATTTGGGGGCCTTTTTTTTACTTGGGGCCTTAGGCGACCGCTTTTCTTGCTCTAACATCCAGCCGGCTCTGTGTTCTAATATGCTAGATTGGAATTCTTCTTGAATATTTGATTGTAGCACCCAAATAATCGTCCTAGAGAAAACCTCAAATTTATCTTCCTTGTGTCTTGAGCAAAAGAAAAATCATCTTTTATTTTTTTTCCCTCAGTGCCATGCAAAGCACTATTCTTTTTTCTTTAGTCGAGTTCAAAACTATGTTTCAGTTTTCAGTCTCTCTCTCTCTCTCATAAAAACCACACGCACACAATATATTGCTTTAAATATAAAGTACATGCCATCGCCTGACACTCCTAGTATAATTAAGAATAAGAGTTTTATTCATGCAAGCCAACTTCACCTATTTCACCTTGAAACAGAATTCCATGTGGGCTAGACATCTAGGTGCAGCTGTGCACCCCAACAGGATTGAAGGGTCTTGCAAGTTCCACATTGATTGTTCTACATTTTCATTGCCTATGATATTCCAATCCATCGAAGAAATTTCAAAAATGGGAGGAAATATTTCAATGCTCCAATTGATTATTATCAGCATATAGGGGTGAAATTAATAATTTTTGCTTGAGGGGACAACTCCTATTTTAAAATTTATATCTTAAAATATGTTTTATAGTTATTGTAAGGACGCAATTTGCACCCAAACCTAACAATGTGAAGGGAGTAGGCCCAAAAAGCTCAATACAATGAAATTTATAGAGAGTGTGCTTAAAACCTAGGTTCTATGGATATTGGATAACACAAATGATGGGCTAGATCCCCAATTCACATGCAACAAGATGTTTGTGTAACAGAAATTCTCCTCGAACTTATGTCGAGGGCGATTTGTCTTACTGTTCTTTCTTCTAAAAATAGATTACACTTGAAGGTGATGTGTACAGTGCTTTTTTCTCTCTTTTTCCCTCTGGTTTTTCTCGTCCCCCTCTTTGAATGCCCTCCATTCTCTTTTATATTCTTCTCCTTCTTATCTCTAATGTCCACGTATGGAACAAATCATCAATGCAGATACTTGTCCTATCCACCGCTCTCTTGAAGTCTTCCCACAATAACTATAAGACTAATCACCATTATTTTAGATGTCACTTCCTCATTAATGCGGCCAAGGAAGTTGATGCAGAGTCTTAAATGCAATGGTAGCAGCTTTCTATAGGATATTTCTCATCTGTTCTTCCTCTTTGTGCTGTTGTGGAATACATTTTCACCCACAAGACCTTCACCTCATCAGGCTGAGGAGACACTCCTTCTCGGACTATTTCCATTAGCCTCTCTCGCATCAATTTGCTAATGGGCTTTTAACCTTAATAACGTTGTTACTACCAAACCCACCTTGGACAATCAAATGCATTCGGATTAAGCCCAAGGCCTAAGAATACATCTTGGACCTTTTGCCCCCATATTTATAAATATTAAAAAAATATTTGAAAATTTTTTTTCATTGCCAAAGATATTCCAAAATTTCCTATGAAGAAATTCTAACATAGCAGGAAAGATATCAATGCTCAAATTGATTATTATCAGTAAGCAGTGGCAAAATTAGGTATTTTTGCTTGAGGGGCCAATTCCTATTTTAATAAGCTATATCTTAAAAAATGTTTAATAGTTACAAATATTATAAAGGAATTTTAAAAATTTTTGGAGGGCAATGGCCCCCACACCCTTAAATGTAGTTCTACCATCGTTGCACGAATAAAAATTTATTTCAAGAATAACAAATTCATATTTAATTTCTCATCCACTACATCCAAATGAGGTGGTATTAAGCTGAAACATGATCGATTTTTTCCACCATCAGATTGTATATTGTTAGATGGATCTTGGTGGGAAAAAAAAGAGATTTTGATACTTCAGTTGACTTAACGTGGGCTAGATGGGCGGTCAAACAGATTTGGAGGTCCATCAGGACTTAGGCTAGGTTTCCAATAAGAAACCCATTAACTTTTCTAAGAGAGTCACAATTTCTTGAAAACCTAACCCGTTACATTTTTTTTTTTTAATTTACGAGCCCCCTTACTTCTTCCAAAAGGACCAAGACAAAACCCTAACTAAAAAAAATTATTATTATTTTCCTTAAAAAAATAATGGCTTACGACTTGAAGCATGCTTAGTATATAAATTTGACTTTACTTAATTACTTGCACCGTGGATTTTTTTTTGATAGTTACGGCGTATAAAAGATTTAAATTCTAGATATATTCCTTGAATATAATAAAAGATGTTAATAAACGGTGAATTTTATTTTTATGACATAGTGACTCAAAACTATGTAATGTTCACAAAATAAAACAATAATAATAAAGACACCATGATACTAATCATGAAAACAACTTTCCATAAAAATTAATTAATCAAATAATGAAACTAACTTCAGTGAACCTTGAATTGAAATCTCTAGAAGAAAACTAAAAAACGAAAAACTTCTCTCTCCTAGGCTCTCAGCAGTCTTTGGAAAGTAGAAGCTCCTAACTTGCGTTCTACAATCTACATACACAAGATCCAAACCCCCCAAATCAATTTACCTTTGATTGTAGTAGGGGATTCTCTTCACCCTATCTTTTCTTCAATAATTTTTCCAATTGTAATCCCCACCACCTCAATATGGATGCGGCAATGGAGGAACTTTGGAAGAAGTTCACTCTTTCTGAGGAGGAAAAAGGTGTTTTGTCAATTAATGCTTAGGATATCACACAATCATAAGAACAAGCTCAGTTCAGCCTTCTATTCAAGTTGCAAACCAACAGGGATTTTAATAAGGAGGCTTTCAAGTCCACCATTCAACAATTATGGAGAGGCTCTCAACGTCTAATCATCAAAGAAGTGGGGAACAATTATTTCTGGCAATCTTTGATACAGATTAACATATGAATGATATTCTAGACAGGAGTCTGTGGTCTTTTGATAAGACATTGGTTCTGTTGAAGCGCTTCACTAGTGATGTCAACGCAGAAGATGTCACTTTTCAATGGTCTCCCTTTTGGATTCGGATTTTCAATATCCCAATCAAAAGTATGAACACAACAATTGGTAATTATATTGCCAATGAGATTGGCATTCCTCTCTTAGTTGATGCTGCTAAAAGTGGCCTTGCGTGGAGACCCTTTCTCCGTATAAGGGTGGATGTAGACATCACTAAGCCTTTAATGAGGGCAGGGGCGGCCCAACATAATTTGGGGCCTTAGGCAAAAAATTTATGAGGGGCCTTTAATTAAATAAAATTATTTAATACTAATCAAATTAAGATTAGTTTGATACATTAAATACATAAATAATACTAACTAAACTAATGTTAATTTCATATAGAGAATTGAATATCATAGTTGAATTATAAATATTAAAAAAAAAAATATATATATATATATATATTGTGATTGAAAAATATACTTTGTTTTGGATATAAGAAGATGCATAGTTAAATAAAGTTGTAATCTAATTTTTAATTTTATATTTTGATTTCAAGAGAGAGAGATAGATATTATTTGGTGTGTGGCTTTGTAGGATATTAGTTTACAAAAATCAAAGTCTCAAACTATCCCGAGAGATTAATCTATAATTGATGATTTAACACATTTGAAACATTATTTGGAATATTTTAGGGTTTCAATTGAGTTAAGATTCTATTAATCTCGTATTTTGAGAGTCTTAATAAAAATGAAAAAGATGCGCTAATTAAAAGCACTATAAAATGTTTAAAATATAATGTGAAATTGTCTCTCATTGATAAACTTTATCAATTTAACTAATGAATGTTTATATCACTTTTTTGTGATTAATAACATAGCAATTTGTAAGCTAATATTAAAATTTTTAGTATCTTTAACATCACTAATAAAAAAATGAACAACCTTTAGAAAATATATATAACTTCATAAAAATTTGGGCCTTTAAAAATAAAAAGTGGGGCCTTTTTTTTAAGCAAAATTTTGTATTTTGGTGGGGCCTTAGGCCTAGGCCTAACTTGCCTAGGCCTTGGGCCGGCCCTGAATGGGGGGTAAGATGATACAAATAGAAGGCATGGAAAATGGGTGGGTTTATTTCAAATATGAGACACTTCCCATTTTCAGCTACCGGTGTGGAATTTTGGGACATCAAGAGAGGGAATGTCATAAAGCCAAGAAAGGAAGTATTTCTTTAGAGGAGGATGACTACCAATTTGGGCCTTGGCTACGGGTTGTCTAAGATCAATCGGGGAAGAAACTCTTACAGTAAGTCAAAATCAGGAGAGGATGAGGATGAAGTATATCAGGATTCCGATGAGGAAGAAGGTGACAGGCAGCTCTCTCCGACTCCTCGTCGACTGCAAATTATCCCCATATATTAGTAAGGATTCTTCGGGCCACATCAACACAAGATTTGAGGGGGCATCTAGTTTATGCAAAACTGGACTGGGGTTTATATAATTTGGAATGGGTGCAATTGTTTCCCCAATCTAAGTTGTCGCATGTCCCATTTGGCTTCTCTGACCATATGGCATTGCTGGTGAAATTCATTGATGCAATGAATGCTGCCCTCAAGAAACTATCTGCTCCGGTCTTTGACACTTTTTGTATAGCTTGCTGGACGATTTGGAAATGCAGGAATAAAGCTGTTTTTAATAACGTTGCTCCTTCTCATCATGAGTTATGGTCTCGGGCAAATCTGTACAGACTAGAGTTTGTGGAAGTGCAGCAGAAAAATTTGCAGGAAAGCAGTTTGAAGGCAGCAAGGCAGAATCCTCCTCAGTCAGATTGTATTCACAAACTCAATGTGGCTATTTCACAATAAAAAAAAGTCAACTTCAGTTGGAATTGGACTCATAATCCGTAATAATTGTGGAGAAGTGTTAGCTGCTACTTGTGACAAAATTGTGAAGGAGCTGAATCCGTTGTGCACAGCTGCTTGTGTGTTGAGGAAAGCTTTATTTTTCTGTCAAAGTACCGTTTTTCCCCAAGTGCAGGTGGAGTGTAATTTTGCATAAGTGGGGGATTTGCTGAATTCTGACCGAATATGCTCTCTAGAGGTGGCTTGGATTTTAGAAAATATTGCTATTATTAAAGATAGTTTTAATTTTTTTTTTTTTTTTTTCTAGTATTCTCTTACGAGGTAATCGTGTTGTACTAGTTTCAGCTAATGCTGTAAAAGAGAAAGAGGAGGTCATTGTTTGGTTAGAAGAATGCTCCCTTTTCCTCTTTCCCATTATACAAAGTGATTTACATCAATAAAGTCTACTATTGTTTTTGCTCAAAAAAAACTTCAGTGGTAAAATTCACCAATTATTTGGATTGATGTAATAAATTTGAATACTAACGTGTCCATTATTATTATTATTATTATAATTATTATTATTATTATTTTGGGATACATGGATGTTTGGGTTAGGGAGATTTACTGTGTAGTCGATTTGTTTAAAGTCAGTTACTTGTTGCTTTTTTTGTGGGCCATATTGCCTAGTCTCATTTTTCTTTTAGGAAAGAATGTCTTTAATTTAAACTGTAAGTTCACAGTTCATTATATTACTATATTACTGATCAATGTTATTAATACTGTTTGGTAACCAATGGTTAAAGATTTAAACAAAAAATATAAATTATTAAAATGTTTTGTATTTTCATACTTGAACACAATCAATTCAATCAAGGGTCAATGTTGTTATATATTTTGTTTCTCAAAAAAAAATGTTGTTTTATTTTTATTATTATTAGTGCAACCATTATCTTTTAAAATCAAGGATCATTATGTGTCACTTTGAAAAGAAAAAAAATTATGTCAATCAATAGTTTTTATTAACTTTAGCCTTTAAGTTGTTTTAAAATATAAGAATTCCCTTAATACTTTTTAGTGAAATTGCCAAATGTGTGACCATTTATTCTACAAGCCAGAAACCTATTTTATGGAAGAATCCTCAATTTTTATTTCATTACAATAATTGATATGAACCAATAGAAATCTGAAATTTTAAGGCGAAAACCACATTTTCGTCCCTACATTTTCACCCGATTCCCATTTTGATCCCTAACTTTTATTTCCACCACTTTTAGTCCCTATTCTGAAAAACGCGTCTCGTTTTCGTCCCTACCGTTACATCAGAAACGGAAAATGCACATGTGGCAAACATAGTGCACTGTTAAGCTGACGTGGCCATTAAAATAATAATAAAAAATACCATGTTAGCACCTAAATTAAAAAAAAATTAATTTATTAATTTTAACTAAATAAAAAAAAATTAAAAACAGAACTAAAAACTAAAAATTACATGAATGAAGATCTACAAAACAAGAAAAAAGGCACATCAAAACAAGAAAAACAAGAACACAGCACAAACCCAGATAAGGATCCCAAACCCAGAAATTAAAAAGAAAAAAAAAAAGAAAAAAATCCATCTGAGATCGGAAAAGGATGCAGTGGCATCTTCCGATTTCAACCCATCCCCTCCACTTCTCTTCCCTCCTCCTACTTCCACTCATCTTCTTCACCATCACAAACAGCCCCAACCCTCTTACAAACCCAGAAATTAAAAAAAAAAAAAAAAAATCCATCAAAATGACCTTCTTGTTCCATCAAAAAAAATCTCTGCCTCAACAACAATTGTTCTTACAACAACAATTACCCGGCAAACAAACAGAATATGGAAAAATATAAAATTAAGAGATTAAAATAAAGATTGCAGAGAACCTTGGTTTCTAGCTTGGCTATTCCACGCTCAAAGAAAATCGGAGCCACGTGAGCGAACACTCGCCGAAAACCGTTGAGTCTCGCAACTCTGAAGTTGATCAGATCAGGAAACGTACTCCTCGCGCTTCTCTCTGGTTTGCCAAAGAAATATTGACCGTACGATCAAAGTTCAAAAAAACAAAGCGTGATGGTGAAGATCGTGATTGAAAATGCAGTTTGATCAATCGTACTGGAGAGGAGGGAACCGAAGCCACAGACGGAGACGAGGCCATCGGAAGAGATGATGTTTTCTCTACATTTATTATTATTATTATTTTTTTAATTTCTAGGTCTGGGATCCTTATCTGGCTTTGTGTTGTGTTCTTGTTTTTCTTGTTTTGATGTGCCTTTTTTTCATGTTTTATAGATCTTCATTCATGTAATTTTTAGTTTTCAGTTCTGTTTTTAATTTTTTTATTAAGTAAAAATTAATAAATTAATTTTTTTTAATTTAGGTGCTGACGTGGTATTTTTTATTATTATTTTAATAGCCACGTCAGCTCAACAGTGCACTCTGTTTGCCACGTGTGCATTTTCCGTTTCTGATGTAACGGTAGGGACGAAAACGAGACGCGTTTTTCAAAATAGGGACTAAAAGTGGTGGAAATAAAAGTTAGGGACCAAAATGAAAATTGGGTGAAAATATAGGGACGAAAATGTGGTTTTCACCAAATTTTAATTATGACAAATAAAGTCTTTTTTTTTTTCCTTCTCTGTTCATGTAAAGGATATTCTTCAAAATTCAAGCTTGTATGTCTTAAATTCTATCATAGATATTCAATAGTCAATACCACACAAATATTGAATTCAAGATAGAAGCGCAAGAGAGTTTTATAGTAAAATATTGAGAAGTCTTATGTCCACAACATCTTTACAACACTTTTTAGGTGGTAAGTTATTATTGGTTCTAATTTAAACTCACTATTAAAATTCCTTTTGTTGTCCACTAATAGCCAATAACAACCTAGATGCCACTTAAAATTTTTGAGAAAGTGTTATGAAAATGTTTAGAACATAGCATTTCTATAAAAAGTATTCAAATTGAGAAAATATGCATGAGGCTTAATGTGATGGGAATTTGGAGCTGCTTTAATTACTCGAGTAGTATATTTTAATTTGTTTCTACTTAAAAGATATGCATAATGTTTAATTTGATGGGAATATGGAGATGTGACATGCATGAGTATTCTTAGGGGATGTGGTGAGACCATTTGAGTATTGATTTTCTAAACCACACCAAAAATGACTATGAATTCATATTTGGTATGCATGCAATGGCTTTCGCAAATAAGGATAATAATTTATTAGGAACAATATAGGGGAACCAACCATCATCATCCTCAACCAAGGCCCAAACCGGGGATGTATGTGATGGGTTGGAGTTTTCAAGTTAAACAAAAGGAAGCCTATCAAGTGTCAAGACATTGATGGTTTTTTCTATTTCTTTTTTAAGTTTTAAATTCAAGAAATGCAAAGATGTTTTATTTATATACATTCTCCTCACTTCTGAACATATTTTGAGTTTTTTTTTTAATTGGAAATTGATGAAATTCTTCATTAAGATTAAATATTACAATTTAAATATATATTTAGTATTGCATTATTTAAAATATAAAATAACGTTATAGTTTGTATATAGTTAGATTCATAAAAATAAAACCTAAATTAATTATCAAATAGACCATCTTTAATTATTTCAAGTAAATTAACTTCAAAAGATATTATTTGGAAAAAAATTCCTGTTAACATAAAAGGACTTTCATTATAAGATCTACAAGAAACTATTCAGTGCTTAGCAGTAACCTTAATGGTATGATCTTGAAGTACAAATCGCTTTTTCTTGTACATAATCATCAAATTATGGGTGACAAACATCTTTATAGTGCTAATAATTTGCAGTGACAAAGGAGCTAAAAATTTGCAGTGACAAAGGAACTAGTAACTACCAAACTAGAAGCCTTGTTGGCTATTGGTGCTATCCAAGGCTCGAAGCTGTAAAATTCCTTTGTGAAAAATGAAGGCAAACAAAAGAAAGAAGACAACAATTTTAACGTGGTTCAGCCATAAAAGCCTACATCCACAGAGTCTCTATAATTTTTTAAAAGTAATGTTACAGCCACAAATTATTCCATGGATATTAAAAAAAAAAAAAAAATCTATGACAAATACAAGATAAACTAATAAGTGAGTGTTAGAAGCAAAAAAATGAGGTGCTACAAATCTGATTATTTTGTTCCAACATTATACAAAATTAAAACCTCATTAAGTCATGATGCCTTCCAATAGGGTCACTGGCCCTCTGTACCTGCATTCAAGGAGGAAAATTATCCTTCTAAATCATTGAATTAAGGGAAATCATTTCTATGTATAAGAAGAAGTTTTGGTTTTCAAAATAGTAAAGGGTATTCATAGTAATGGAAAAAGGTTCAATTTTCGAATCCTAAACTCATTAAATGTTTTATGAAAATGGTTATCCAGGTACTTGAGAGATAGTTAAGATTATAAACAACTAAATAATTCCCAGTAAATTAGTTAAACTTCTTACCCATTAAAATTTCATACTTAGAGTAATTTAAGCCTATGTCTACATCAAAGTCATCAAACGCATCTCTATAAAAAGTACTGAGTGTAAGTACAATACCAATAATCACTAATGGTAGAAATCACCAACTCGAAAATAGCTTAAATGTCATTTTCATTTATGTATTTTTCAACAAACATTTTGAGGGGGGACGGGACAAAAAAGAGCATATTTTGAATCATAGAAAACAAATTAGATGAATCTTAATCATATGAATAGTACCATCATGTATTCAAATTTCACATAGCATCAATATTATCAATTTCGCTAGAACAAAAGAAAGTACAGTGACAAGCACATAGCATTGTGTTGGATATATGATCTCCCTCCCTCCATAAAGGTTTGGAGGGGGTGTTAAGAGCAACAAGTACTGTGTCATGAACAATTTACCTCTAAGTTGAAGTCTTTCTCGGCGTCTTCTTGTTTTGAGGAGCTTGTCTCTAATCAAATGCAACTGAGCTACAACATCACTAATGTTCATCCTTTCTCTTGGAGATTCCATAGAACAAGAAACTCCAATTCCAAATATCAAAATCAAGCACTCCAGAATTTTGGGACATCCTATTTGATTTTGAATGTGAGTGTCATTTGTCCTTGTTTCCATATCTTCTCTTTCCAAAAGAATAATAGGATCCACAATGTTAATCACTCGTTCGGGCAAAGCTCCTCTAACGAAATCATGAAGGTTCAAGTCATCTTTGAAAATGTTATCAGTAGGCCTTTTTCCTGTGAACATCTCCAATAATAATATACCATAACTGTATATATCACCAAAAGTTGACACCTCATTTCCCATACCATATTCTGCAATTGCACATAGCATTTAGAATATGATTGATCTAGTTTCATATAATAATAATAATAATAATAATAGCACAACTTTGAAAGATATTTCTATCGGCATATAAAATGAAAAAAAAAATTATGACAAGTAGAAATTTTTTATAGGACATGCTCCATCTTCAAAAAGGCTTCCTTAAGTTATTTTCATGCTTGAAATTAGCACACTAAAAAATATTATGAAAAGAAAAGTATTTAATGTTCAAAAATGGAAAAGATGTTCACCAGGAGGAGCATAACCAACTGTTCCTTTTAATCCAATAGAGCTTGATTGATTAGTGAAACACTCTTGGGTGGCCTCACGAAGGAACCTTGCTAAGCCAAAATCACCAACATGTCCAATCATTTCATCATCAAGAAGAACATTGCTAGGCTTGAGGTCACAATGAACAATTGGCAAATGGCAATGATGATGAAGATATTCCAATGCATTTGCAACGTCAATAGCAATATTCAGTCTTTGAAGAAAATTCAAATTTGTTTGTTCTTCAGGAACCTCATTTCTTCTTGAAACTGGATGCAACCACCCATCTAGGTTGCCGTTAGTCATGAACTCGTAGACCAATGCTTTGAAATCATGACCTTGATAGTCAACACCTGAACATGCTGTGAGTACCTTCACTAGATTCCGATGTCTGATATTTCTCAAAGCCTCACATTCGGCAATAAAACTTTTTAAAGCTCCATGCTGCAAAAGGTTGAGCACCTTGACAGCAACTTTGCGTCTGTCATGATCAAGAATTCCTCTATATACAGATCCAAAGCTGCCCACACCAATTAAATTAGTGGAGGAGAATGCATCTGTAGCTTTTAGGAGACTATGGTAAGATACATTCAAAAGTAAATATCCTGAATTACTTAAAATACTTTCTCTTCTTTTTCTTTTTAAAGTGCAGAGAAGTAAAAATAACACTACCAAAGTTACTCCAAGAAGGCCAGATAATACAGAGATTATTAGCTTCAAGGAAGGAGTCAACTTCCTTTTCTTGGATTTATTGTATTTACATACAGGAAGATAAAACTTAGGCATGCCTCCACAAAGCTTACTGTTCCCCTTAATCACAATTGCACTTGTGTTCTTGAAAACTCCATTTGTTGGTACCTCACCATCAAAATTGTTATAAGACAAATTCGATAACTGCAAGAAGATAAAGCTCTCCAAAAATTTTGGAATATTGCCAGAGAAATTGTTTTTAGAAAGGTCTAAAAGTTGAAGGCCCCTTAATGATTCCAAAGATGAAGGAATGACTCCTTGAAAGAAGTTGCTTCTCATGGCTAGATATTCTAGTTTTACACAGCTACCAAGACTTGTTGGAATTTTTCCAAACAACATGTTTTCAGAAATATCCAAGTGTTCTAAATTTATTAAATTTCCTACTTCTGTAGGAAGGACACCAGTAAAATTGTTGGCTGACAAGTCTTGAGAAATTGATGAGAATGAGAGACCAATTACTTGATATGATAGGGTACCATTGAGATTGTTTTTGGAAACATTCAATTCCATCATATTTTGACACTTGCCAAGACTCAAAGGGATGCTTCCTTGAAGATTATTGTCCCCTAAAAACAAGCTTATCAAAAGAGTTAAATTTCCAAAAGAGGAAGGAATGTTCCCAAAGATTTTGTTTGCAGATAAAACCAAAATATATAACTTATGAAGCTTTCCAATTTCAAAAGGAATATGACCTGATAATTTATTATTCTGCATATTTAGGAACTCTAAATTGGTCAAATTTCCTATTCCAGTAGGAATGTTTCCAGATATTTTAATATTTTCTAGACTGAGAAAGATGAGAGTAGTTGAGAAATTGGCAATGCACTTGGGCAACTCTCCCCCAAAGTTATTGTCGTCTATCTCTAAATGGGTTAGATATGTAGAATTTGTCAAAGAACAGAGAAAACTCAAGTCATTTGCCCCTCCATTTCCAAGCTCGTTACTAGATATGGTAAAAATTGAAACTCTATATAACTTCTCCAAAGAAGGAACTCCTCCTCTAAGTTTATTTGTGTTAAATTGAAGTAACTTTAGATTTGAGGCATTACATATTGAAATAGGAATAGGTCCAGTAAATTGGTTATCGTAAACGCTAAAATTTTCGATATTTAGTAGGGTGATACCTATATCCGACGGAAGATGCCCTTGGATTTGGTTGCTTCCTACATCAAAACTTTTTAACGAAGACAAATTGAAGATTGAAGGAGGAATTCTTCCAGACAACCTATTTACACCGACGCCAAAAAATGTAAGTTTCGTCAATTGGCCAAAAGAAGTAGGGATACTCCCACCCAAGTTATTAGAATATGCAGCAAACGCTTCTAAAGAGGATAAGTTGCCGAAAGAAGGTGGGATACTTCCTGTCAAATTATTAATATCAAAATCAATGATTTGGAGTTTTGACAAGGTGCCGAGAGTTGCAGGGATTTCCCCATACAAAAGGTTGCGACTGATAAAAATGTGTTTGAGGTTGGTGCAATGGAATAAATTTCTCGGAATTTTGCCACTAAGTATGTTACCGTACAAGTATAGGATTTGCAATCTGCGTAAACGGTCAATTTCTGAAGGAATTTCATCATGAAAGCTGTTGTTTTGGAGTGTTAGATTCTTCAAAAAAGTTAAATTACCAACATGTGGTGATATAGAGCCTACCAGTTTCGAAGATCCCAGGTCCAACTTAATGACCCTCTGATGTCGACGGCCACAAGTAACCCCTCGCCATTGACAAAAGTGGATGCTGTCATTCCAAGAGCTCATAACCTGGAAAGGATCATCAGTGATATTGGCTTTGAGCTCAAGCAACGCCAACCGGTCGGTCTCATTACTCCCACCAACAACAGAGGTGACTAACAAGCCACACCACCAGAGAAGGATAAAAGCACGCATGAGAAAAGAAGAGGACAGTGGAGATGAACTCCACTGAGAAAGCCCCATCTGCAATATGGTTGAAGAGGCAGTTGGTACAAGTGTGTATTGTGAGGAAATGCTAATTTGGCTGTGTATAGAATCTCAAGAAGTGGCAAATTTATAACGAGAGCGGGAGAGAAGAAATTTGGTGCGAGAATTTTGTCCGTATGATCATTTTTTTTATTAATCAGACCGTGTACCTATGATCCACGTGGAATGCTATAGTTTTGCCCCCTTTATATTAAACCAAAGGTGTGTTTGTTTGGTGTATTTTAAGCTTTTAACAACTGAGGATTTGGAAGTGCAGCGTCCGCACTCGGCTGAGGCCAAAATACACGTTTCTAAGGCCCTCAGCGTGTCCCACAGCACTAGGCACCTGTCTAAAAACAAAAAGAAAGCTGAAAATGCGCAAACCTTACAAATGTGAACGTGCTATCCAAACTAAAATACAGATAAAAACTCACGTTGTACTATTTATGAGACATGATCAGTGCATTAAGGTGAATATACAATATTTAGGAGAATAAACAGTAATTTAAAAATTATTTTTTATTATTTTTAATAGTAAATTTTTAATTTTTAACAAAATAAGTAATATTTAAACATTTCATTAAGTGGGGTAACTTTTGATTTTAAAAAAAGTGGGGTTATTTTTAAGTACCTAATCCTCTTCACTGGTTTCTCTTCTGCAACAAATGGCCGAATGCTTTACCTTTTTCTTCTTTTTTTTTTTCCTTCTCACGTCAAGTCACAATAAATGCAAGCGCACAAGTTTCGAACTTTTTTTTCTTCAGCCAATTTTCTTGTTCCTTCAGCGTGTCCCACACGCTTGAGTCTGATTATAAGAGCCATGGTTGCAAAGGGTTGGCTTGAAGGAGACAAGCTCATTAATTGAGCTATTCCATCAAGTGTGGGCTGGACGTGTGCCACACACCCAGCATATTTTTTATTGTTAAAAATTTGATAATTGCAACAACAGAAAAATAAAAAAAGAAAAAGAAAAAAAAAGAAAAAAGAAAAAAGAAAAGAAAGAAAGAAAGAAAGAGGATCATTCGAACCATAGCTCGCATAAATGACAATATTCATAAAGTCGGTTTAGATATTATTTATTTTTAAAAATTAAAAAATATTGTAATAAAATAATTTTTAGATGTATGAATAGTATTGTAAAATTTAGTTTTAAATTTATTTTTTTGAAAAAAAAAAATTTTGATTCTCATGAACAATGCACAGAATCCACAAAAAACACTAGTCGCACAAAAACACTGGACATTGCGGCTATTCAAACATAAACTTATTATAGTTATTTTTAAGTAAGATTTTTCCATTTTTAATTTTAAAAATTTTCTTTTTGTTTAAGAAATGTAATAGGTGCTATCAAATAACTTCTATAGTTTCTTTTTGGGTAAGAAATTGTAGCCGGTGCTATCAAAAAACTTCTATAAGCAATAAATGCATTTGAAAAAGAATTAGACTACTCATTTTATATAACTTTAGATCTTTTAATCAAAGTATATTCCTCTATTTCTAAAAGCTCTTTATAACTTGTATTTTTGATATATACCACAAAAAATTTCATCTAAATGTTTATTTTTTTACTAGTAACAAATTTCTTAAGAGATCCTTTTTTAGATTCAATTAATTCTTCTATTCTTTTTTTTTTTTAAGTATGTATATTCATATTTTTTTAATATATCTTTATCGGTTAAAAATATGTAGAAATAAAATAAACAAGATCTATAATAAAAATTCTATTCCAACTAGGATAAAATAAATTGTAAAGTATAGTACAATAAAATTTGTTTTTTTTTTTTTGGCAAATTACAACTAACCTACCTATAGTTTGGCCGAAATTAAAGTTGTCTACCTGTAGTTTGAAATTTAACACTTTACCCACCTGAAATTTGACCGAAATTTGAATTGACTATCTGTGGTTTGAAATACCGTGATGCAAGTCTTCCATCATTTTCGTTTTTAGTATTTTTTTTTTTCAGAAGAGAGAGATATAAAAGTAGAGCAAAATCAAATATTTAGCCATGTTTTTAACAAAAGTAGGTTACGAAACTCTACCTAAATATATGTAAGTGAAGTTTTCTCTTGTAAACTTGAACTCTGGCCCTTGTCTCCACTACCAACAAACACTTATAATTGTGAAGTGACCATCGTGCCAAGAGTACACTGTTATAAAACATAATTTATCAAATGCACTATATATGAGAGTTTTACTTATTGATGGAAATGCACTAGTATTTGTTTCAAACTGAATGGGTAATTCCATCAAATGAAAATATATAGGACAAAATTTTGTTACAAAATTAATTGTAGCCTAAGGGTCCAACCTTACTCAATATTTTTTTATTGGAGATGAATTTTGATAAATCCACCATTGGATTAAATTTTCTTCTTATATGTTCCATACTTGCAAAATTTTTAAAAGATTAAAAATCAATAGTTATGTCATCAATAAAATGTTTAAATTGTAAGTTTTTTGTATTTTAAATTTATGCGTAAAATATAATATTATAGATTGTAGAGTAAATAATATTTTATTAGTACAAAATTTGACATGTGTATTGAAAACGTAAAGAACATGCCATTTAATAGTTAGCTTTTTGAAATATGTAGTAATGTTAATAATGTTAAATAAGGTCGTAGTCTTAGGTTATAACCAACTTTGTAGCTAAATTAGTCCAATAATATATTGTCAATTTAGTTAAATCTGTCATAATGTCGTTAAATTAAAATGATTAACGGATGAATTAAGTCTATCATGAAATGGGTCTAGTTTCTCATCTGTAGTTGATAATATATATATAAATATATATATATATATATATATATATATATATGTATGTATGTATGTATGTATGTATGTATAAAATAATTAAAAGAAGAAGGGAAAAGAATAGTAATATGACAAGTAGGTCCATGAGGCATCTTTATCATCTAATCAATGGATTAGGTGAACAGGTCTGAACAGAAAACCAGTGGTTTATTTATGATCAGCTTATTCCATAATTAATCTTCAGGACGCATAATGATCGTAGAGGTGTACGTTTGTTAATTGAAGTTTCAATATACATTAATTTACATATATAATTACTTTAGTTAGTTACTAGCCTCGTGCTCAGAGACTCTTCTATTTTTTTGTTTTTTTTTTTTTTTTTTTTTTTGTTAAAGGTTAACAATTTGCATCTATTATAATTTGAAAAAAATATTTTTTTTTTACAAACAAATAAAAATGATAAATTTTAGAAATAAGCAAATGTAATTTCTTTCTTGGACGTGTGTTTGAAAGTGATATAGTGATATATAGAGAAAAGTTTGGGTAGGAAAAATAAGATGAATGTAATGGGAAAGAAGACTGAATTTTAGAAGTTCTCTTAATTTTTTATTTTTTAGAATTGGGTGCTGTTTTACTTTTATTGGATGAAAAATGAATAAAAAATGCTAAATTTTAGGGAATAAAAAGATGAACCTAAATAAAATAAAATAAAAAATTCTAAATTTTAAGAGTCTCCTTTTTAATTCAAAATGAAATTTGTTATTTGAAATTTTTGATTATATTTCTAAAAGACCTTTCGTTGATGAAGGTATTTTCGAACCACATAAAATTTCAGTTGAAATGGTGAAATTTTCTTGTAGTTTTAGATTATACGAGGATTAGTGACTCGTAATTCTACAAGATGTGCATGACGATTAATGGGTCTCCAGTCTCTACATGACCACATTCATTTTTTTTTAAATGTCCATTGCCTACTATATTCCAATCCATCCTGTTCAACATAGCAGGGGAAAAAAAATTTAATGCTTCAATTGATTATTATCAGCAAGGACAATTCTTTCTTTTTTTTAGATTAATAAATTCATAATCTTCACCCAGAAGACCAAAACCCACGTTATTGTTTTAGAATATTGGTGTTAATAAGGTTTTAATTTTCAGTTGTGGAATGCTGTTTGATGGATGTACGAAATGAGAGAGAAACAATTAGATTTTTTAAAATTTTAATAAAAAAAAAAAAATATTATCTAAAAAGAAATAAATTTTTATATTAAAATAAATGAAATTTGTGCATGAAATATATTTATTGAATAATGCTACAGTTACAAACTATTTTACAATATTTCTACAAAATGTTAATGTGATCAATTTCTTATTGGCTTTCATTTAGACCTACTATTAATATCATCTTTTCCTTTACTAATAATTACTCACTACATTAATAATTTATAAAAGTAATAAAATTTATATTTCTATCGTTATTCGCTTTTATTTGATTTTTATGTCCAAGATAGATATTGAGTGAATTAAAAGATTGCTAGACTTCGTAACCAAGGTACACACTCCACATGCAAGTGACCCTTGTCACTATCATGAACCACCCAATACAATTACTTGGAAAAGCGTAATGATTAAAAGTTTTGGAAATGTAAGAATTGAGTTAGGACTTAAAAGAGAAAAAAATAAAGAGTAAAACTCAGTAAATACTTGACAAACCTTCATTGCACAAGTATCGAAATTTTAAAATATAAAATAAAATAAAATAAAGGTTTTTTGTAGACTTTTTTTTTTCTTCTTATATATTTTTTGCATTCTCATGAGTATTTCAAACTTGCCAGGAAACACATGAAGCACAGGTGTTCGCTATCTAGTCGTTTTTCTCTGCTAAAAGTACTACACACCGACATTTTTGAATCATAACGTCGACAAAGACTATCTTCTTCTCAAGAAAATGAGTATCAAAGACTAAAAAATGGCTTGAATCAATGTCAGCATGAATAGGAAACGCTATATATCACATCAATTAGTGACAATCATATGCGGTGAAGCCGGTGATTTTATAATGCTAAGTCAACAAATTAGAAATATTTGTTGTGTTTGAATTCACATCCTAATTATTGTTATAATTGATGTGATCGTTGATTTTAAGTAGCACATTGCTTTTTATTTCCCCTTCAAAATTATTGACTTGAACATAAATATGTAACTAATAGCATAGGCGGAGGGGGGTGCCAAGGGGGCCATTCCCCTATTAGTTTTTTAAATTTTCCATTATTCCTCTTTAAAATTTGATAATAAATCTAAAATTTATACAAAAAAGTATTCATTGGCTCCTCCTGAAAAAATTTCCTGGTTCTGCCATTTAGCTTATAACTCATGTATAGGCATGCATAAAAATAAACCTAATTAAATGCATGTTAAAATTTTTGCCTAACTTTAATATTATTTATAATTATTCTTATTTTTATTTTTAATAAGGTAGAAAGTGTGGTGATTTTTTTTTTATTGTTAATATTGGTTTTTGTTTTTATTATTATTTTATAGTTCATTAATATTAGACTCTTAATATTATGCACTCATTAACTTACTTGGCACAAAAATTAAAAGGGAAATGCTAATGAGTGCCTTTAGGACATTGGTTTATAATTCATTTTATAAAAATTTCGACATCACTTTTATAGGAAATGAAAAAAAATGTTAAAACATTAATTGTTTTTTTTTTCTTTTTCCCATAAAAACTCTCTTTAATTGGATTACTAACCAATGTCCTAAGGGCACTTGTTAGCACGACCCAAATTAAAAATATTAAGTAGATACATGACACAATAAAATTAGCTTATAATTGAAATCTAAGTAAGGAAAGGTGAAAACCCAAATATAATTCAAAGAGTGACAGAATAAGAAGATAATATCACAAGCAAGCGACAAATCAATATAGAAAACACAAAAAAGGTGCACATAGCTTCTAAGAAAACTCAAGTCATTTTTTCTTTGGCTTGTGTTTTTTTCTATTTTCTGTTTCTCACAGGTTGAAAATTTCGTGGTAATTTCCCTACACAGGGAAATAACTATTTATTCAAAAAATTAGTAGAATCAGAATCTCTACATGGGAGGAGAGATTTCGAAATATAATTACTTAAAGACTCAAATTGGGTGACTGGAACTAGTCCCTAAATACGGGTTCGAGTTGGATGCGGTTATAGTGTATTTTAATAAATAAATGTCATGTTATTGAAAATAGCTTGTTTCATTGCTCCATTAGCCACAACGCCACATACACAAGAAAAATATCAGAACTAATTTAAATGATTAAATAGAAGGCATTTTTGAAACTTTAGTGAATAAATATTTATTTGAAACATCAACATTAATGACCAAAAATGCTTAGAGCATTTGCATTCGTTGTGAATATATATTTGCTGGTTGATATTGAATGATTGGTTGAAGTTGGAACTTACGTGTGAATGTTTATTTTTTTTTTGGGGGGCGGGGGGGAATGAACCGATGTGTGAATCTCACCAAGCAAAATTCCTTTTTCTTTTTTGAGATATTGCAAAGTCTAAAGTTGATAATTCAGGACCGCATGTCAAGTTTGCCAAGATTTTCCAAAAGCATTTTTTGATTTTGCCTTTTTATTTCATTGGCTAGGTAAGTTTTTGGCAAAGATTTTCCGAAAACCTAACAACCATTATGTTTGTAATTTAGTGAATGTGCTTTTGCCTACGATCAAGTAATTAATCTCGAATCTCCACTTGGAAGGAGAGATTTCAAAGTATAGTTACTTGCAAGACTGCAAAGTCTAAACTCTAAAGTTGATAGTTCCCGCAAGTCAAGTTTGCCAAGATTTTCCAAAGGTATCTTTTGATTCTGCCTTTTTGTTTCATCGGTTAGGTAAGTTTTGCAAAGATTTTCCACAAACCTAACAACCATTATATTAGTATTTTAGTAAATGTGCTTTTGCCTTTTGATTGTCCCTTTTTTCATCATACTTTGCAATTATATGTGAAATGATTTGGGAAAAATGTCCATACACCCCATAAACTTCGAACTAGTGGTCGAAACACCCCCTAAATTTTTTTATATGCCAATTTAATCCCTAAAATACTGAGCGGGCTAGCTGATTGTACAATGGTTGTGTTCAAGGGAAATTATTTTTGCTGGTTGCTTTTTGAATGATTGGTTGAAGTTGAAACCCAAGAGTGAATCTTTTTTTTTTCTTTTTCTATTTTTGGCATGAACCCATGTTTGAATCTCACCCTGAAAAATCTTTTTATTTTTATTGAACACTATCTAATCGAGCATTCCCATCCATCGGGGGAGCTAAAAATGCAAAATAGCTCTCATTGTTTACAAAAATGCACAAAACACATTCCACATTTTTGAATGGAAAAACTTTACATCCTACTACAGTTTGATTGATCTACAGCAATATGTGTGGTCGGTCTGATAATCTTTATTAATCAAACCGTGTAATAGACGCCTAGAGGGTGACCCACGATCCACATGGAATGCTATAGTTTTCCTGAATTCTCACATGCCACACTACTAATTGTCCCCTTAACAATTAAAGATTTGGAAAAGTGTAGTGTCCGTACTCGGTAAATTAATTTATATTGAAACCTCAATTGACCATACACCTCTATACATGATCATTATGTATCCTGAAGATTAATTATGGATTAATACCGTAAATAAACCAATGGTTTTTTTTTTCACACTTATTCACCTAATCTATTTAGCTCAATTGATAAAGTCTCTGAAAGCTCGAATTTGTGACCTGGCACTGAAGAGAGAGAAGAGTGACCTAGCACTGAACCAAAAAGAGAAGAAAGAAGGACACAAAAGTCATCCTCTCCACATTAAATCCATTGCAACCACTTGTTTGGCCACGTTAATGGAAAAATGACCATGAATAGTGTCCACACAGCTAAAACTTCAGTGTATAGGCCTATTAGTAAGGCCTTGATGTGACAAGTATCAAGGGAGTGAAATCCTAACCCTCCTAATTGCATTCTGGCTAACTATATAAAGCTAAGAAACGTTTGGATCAAGGTAGGTGAAGGGAGAGAGAGAAAGAGAGAAGCAAGAGAGAGAGAGAGAACAAGAGGTAGACTAACCAACTGTAAAGCCCCTCGTCGGAGTAAACCCAAGGATGAACACTTAACCAATAAAGGGCCTTCTTTCTCGAGTTTGATAACTACGTACTATGAACTGATCTATATACTATTTGTTGTATTGTAGTCGGGTACTAAAAAGGGTGATCTTGCATTCCACCTCTAAAAATATATTGTGTGCAAAAATAACACGTCAGCATCCACGTGGTTTTTTTAGCTGTCAATTTTGCCTGCCACAATTATTATTATAATAATCAGGGACAATTTTTTTTTTTCAAGACTAACAAATTCATAGTGTTCATCCAAAACCCACGTTGTCTGATAATTACATACTATGAACTGATCTGTTTACTATTTGTTGTATTGTAGTCGGGTACTAAAAAGGGTGATCTTGCATTCCACCTCTAAAAATATATTGTGTGCGCAAAAATAACACGTCAGCATCCACGTGGTTTTTTAGCTGTCAATTTTGTCCGCCACAATTATTATTATAATAATCAATGACAATTTTTTTTTTTCAAGATTAACAAATTCATAGTGTTCATCCAAAACCCACGTTGTCTATATACTATATAATAAAAGTTGAGTTTATAAACTGCGGTTGCGTCAAGTGGATGTACTAAATTGCAAAAGATTTATTAAATTTCTTCTCAAAAAATTAAATTTAGTTAGTTGATGGCATACAACTACTATAACTAAGAGAGACCAAATCAATTTGAATAGAAAAATTAAAATTGTTCATCTATATCTTTTCTAATTTAACGTCTCAGACTCTCTTTTTTTTTTAACTATTTTTTTTCTTCACTTTTTTATTCTTTGGATAAATACCAAAATTTAGAATAGAGTTATATATGATTAACGTTAATATAGATATAGAGTTTTAAATACATGTGGCCTACGTTAATTGATATACTAAAATTGTTCATCCATATATTTTCAAATTTAACATCTCATGGACTCATTTTTTTAAAAACTATTTATTTTTTCCTTCACTTTTTTATTGTTTGGATAAACCCCAAAATTTAGTATAGAGTTATGATTAACGTTAATATGGATATAGAGTTCTGAATACACGAGGCCTTTTAATCTAAAATATTTCAAATTAGGTGCCTGAAATGCAATTTTTTTGTTTTTATCTACAAAAGAGTTCTAATTAATTGATATTCATGAGGCCTATAATTTGATATACATCCTTTTTATCTAACTTTTCAGATTAGGTGCCTGATCATTTTTTTTTTTTTTTTTATCTGCAAATTTTATGTTAGACATTAGTTTAGAATATTTTACTATTTCCTCTCATCACATGGCACAATTTTTTGTTCATATCAACTTGTTCAATGTGGAGACTTTTTGTTTATCATATCAACTTCTTCAATGTGGAGTACAAATATATGTGGTAAAATTATGATTTTTTACTACCTACCGTACAACTTTTTACTCGATTCTTCTCCTACCTACATAACGAGGTATGTATTTTTATTTTTCATTAACTTGTGTATTTTTATTTTTAGTTTTGGTATTTGTTAACCTCATTTCCTTAAGTTTTATCCAATTTATATGTTTATAGTTTGAGAATCAATCATTAAATATGGTTAGAGGTGATTTATATTATTTTTAAAAAGTTGTTATGAACTTGCATGTAGGATTTTTCTTTTTGTAATTCTTATCTCACTATCTCCCTTATTTTTATTGATATTAAAGTTTTTAGCTGCTAAGGAATTTTTGGGGATTATGGTCGGTCTGATAATATCTATTAATCAAACCGTGTAATAGACGCCTAAACGGTGACCCATGATCCACATGGAATGCTAGCTGTAGTTTTTCCTGAATTCTCACATGCCACACTACTAATTGTCCCTTTAACAATTAAAGATTTGGAAAAGCGTAGTGTTAGTACTTGGTGAATTAATTTATATTGAAACTTCAATTGACCATACACCTCTGTGATCATTATGTGTTGTGAAGATTAATTATGGATTAATACCATAAATAAACCAATGGTTTCTTATCTACACTTATTCAATTAATCCATTTATTGAATTGGTAAAGTCTCTGATAATTGAATAAGAGTGATATGAGGTTTAATCCCCACCTACACCAAAAACTGATAAGTGTTTGGATCTGATATTAAAAAGCTATCATTAAATAGCAAATGCCATAAGCTAAAATTCTCTAAAAAAAAAAAATAAATAAATAAATAATAATAATAATAATAATAATAATAATAATAATAATAATAATAATAATAATTCATTGATTAGATAATAAAGATGCCTCATGGACCTACGTGTCATGTTACTTTTCCCCTATGGGGTGAGAATTTTATGACATATACTTTTCCCCTATGAAATCCTTTATGTCCATTCAATAGTCAATACACGCATTACTTTCCCCCTTTATTACATGCATTGCTTACCCCCAGTCCTCAATGACTACAAGGACTTGAGTGATTATAGAGACATCTTTTTTTTTTTTTTAGCGATAATAGGGACATTTGATAAGAAAAAAAAAGGAAGGAACCTACTCCTATCTACCTCATTCAATAATTTCCAAAGCTTGAAAAATGCTATGTTCATACTCAGTTTATTTATTTATATATATATATATTTTTTATTAGGAAGTTCTCAAAAAAAAACTTTATAATTTATAATTTATTGAGGTGGTAGATTGTAAATGATAAAATAATAATAATAATAATAATAATAATAATAATAATAATAATAATAATAATAATAATAATAATAATAATAATAATAATAATAATAATAGTGAATGCATGTAATAAATGGACTTAAAGTATCTACCAGTTATACCGTAGATCATCTTATCAGACCTTTATATGTTTATATTGTACTTACAATGCAAATTTATATTATAAACACACTAAAAGAGGCAAATGTAAGTTTACCTTGCAAATACGATGTAAACATAAATTTTTTTTATTTCATCATGTTGTAAAATTGTATATTGAGCGTGTCTTAAATTTATTGCAATAATTGGACACTTTACATTGGTCCAATATGAATATATGCAAAATTTTGGTTAACCTAATCTTAAAAATCATTTACATCTTTAAAGTTATGGCTTGTTATAGTCCATTTTTAATCCAATTGTGTTTTAAGAGGTCTAAAAAACTTTACAATATGAAATGAGAGAGAAACAATAAAAAAAAAATTCATATTTTAATAAAATATAAAATATAAAAAAAATATTATTATGTGAATGTTTTTAAAAGTGGTCTAAAAAGAAATAAAATTTTATACTAAAATAAACTGAAATTTTTGCATGGAATATATTTATTTGATTTTTGTGGCTAAGATAGATATTGACTGAATTAAAAGATTTCGGGACTCTGTAGCCAAGGTCCACACTCCAATTATTCAGCAAAAAAAAAGGGATCCACACTCCAAATACAGCTGGCCCTCGTCACTGTCAAGCACAAGCCCAACACAATTATTACCTATTAAAAACATAATCAGCAAGTATATGAGACATATGAGTCTCGTTCGTCAACAAGTAATTTTAGGTTTAGCTTTTTTATTCATAGCTTTCCTTTGTATCGTGCTTGACAGATTGACGGGTCTCGCAAGTCACACGTAGCCACATTCATTATACAATCCATCGTACTCCTATGAAGAAATTTCTAACATAGCAGGGGGGGAAAAAAAAGAGTCAGTGCTCCATTTGATTAATATTATTATTTGGGGCAATTTTTTTTTTCAAGATAAACAAATTCGTAGTGTTCATCCAAAACCGTCGTCATAGTTAAAGAATGGTAAAATTATTAGTTTTTATTATGCTATTTAATTATGCAGAAAATCGTCAGTTGAATTCCTCGTTAATACAGATGGATGATGTCAAATTAATGACTGCAAAATCCTGCAAAAAGGGCTAAGTAGGCTTGGAATATACAGGTGTGGTGTGTTCCAAGGAGCCTCCAACGAGTTAGTCAGTAAGATCAAAGCTCAATTGTACAGAGAAATTGTTTATTTGGTTAAAGTTGTTATGCATATGTTGCATACCTTTTGTTGTGATTCTTTGTGCCTTCTTATAGGTCTTTGTCCCTCAAGATGGGTGTAAAGACCTTTCTTTTTTATTATGGATCCATTGGTAATGAATGCAAGGGCATTATAGATTTCAATGGTTGTTTGCTTGTTGGTCCATCAGTTACGCATTTCCCTATCCAGTGAGTTAACCTTTACTTATGTCATTTATGGGGAACTCATTTAATGTTTACTGTAGTCATCCATTGCATGGACAATGTTGGTTTTTATCTTCTTCAGTTACCCCTCTATTCTTGTCGGCGTATTTACAAACACGGTTGGAATATTCGGTCTCGTCGTGACACATGTCGGTCTATGATTACTTGGACATGTTGGAGTTGTTTCTTGGGTTTTCTTAGACATGGCAAAATAGGCCAAAATTTGTTGACCCTGCCTGAATTCACCTGTTTTATCCTAAATTAAAAATGGGCCAACCCACAGCCCACCCATTTTTTGCAAGCCAACCCATGGCCCAAACCGATTAACTCGCCAACCCTTTTTATTTTTTTTATTTTTTTCCAAAAAATATTTAGACTACATACCAATGTGCCAAGTGTATACACATAAGTGCATAAAGCACTGCACAAACACTATTTAGCCATTTAGTAGCCACCAATGGCAGTGGCCATTCCCCCATTTATTAAAAAAAATTAATTAAAAGAAAATAAACGCAAAGGCAAAAGCATCTACACCACTAAATGTCTAACACAAAGTTAAATACTAAATAGTAGATGAAAAAAATACAAAAGACAAAAGTGATTACAACTACATGTCTACACTACTAAACGTCTAGCACTAAGTTAAATACTAACTAGTAAAGGAAAAAAAATAAAAAATGAAAAATTATTAACAACTACCCATCTACACTGCTAAACGTCTAACACTAAGTTAAATACTATGTAGTAGAGTTAAATACTAGGACTAAGTAACAAACAATAAGTCTAACTTGCACAATACAAAACTAAAGTAGAAGAAAAAGTCCAAAAGTCCATATCATTAATGAACTTTGAATTAGAAGTGCGTAAACTTAATATATACATTTTGTGCTCCTTAAAATCTATCTCTTTCTCAAGTTGTAAATTTTTAATTATAAGCATTATGCCTGTGAGTTATTAACATAGAAGATTTTGTTGTTATTAGTGTAAAGAATTTTAGTTAGGCACAAAACAACCAAATTGGAAAGATACGGAAATTTTTTTGTTTATTGGTTTGTTTGTTTTTTTCCCTTTACACCAAACACATCCACAACTTGTTAAAAATGACCAATTTAATCCTTAACACAAACGTTGTTAATATTTGCCGTTAATAACGAAGTTTGCCTAAAAAAATATGAAACTCAAATTTGACTCTCTCTCTCTCTCTGTCTCTCTCTCTCTCTCACCGTCTTCTTTTTCATTGCTTATCCAAATCTGAAATTTTGAATAGTCCGTTTATTGACTAAAGATTTATTCTCTGAAATTTCCTCCCCTTTTCTTCTTAAAATCAACAACATAGCAGTGGTTTTCTTTGGGTCCATTCAATCCTTATTCGGTCCATTCAATCCTATTCCATCCATCTCATTCCTATTCAGTCCATTGGGTCCACTTGTTCAATTTGGTCCTATTCGGTCCATTCAAGTCACTTCGATTCCTTTTGGTCCATTTCGATCTATTTTTATGCACTTACATAATGGGAATTGAAACGCCTAATCTAAATCCAAATTTATTAAAAAAACATATAAATCTCAAACTTGTAATACCTAAATTAAATTTTAAGCATAACATTTATTGTTGTTATGCTTTTGTTAATCCATATTAATGTAGCATTTTAGTCCACTTTGATATGACTAAATTTAGGTGAAAGTCTTTCTAAATATAAAAGCTATGAATATACAAATTTAATCTTTAGGACAGTTATTCATTTGTTTTAACATCGTTACTTTTAAATGAATTTCATGAGGTTTGATATACCTTTAGGGGGAATATATATATATATATATATATATATGTTGTGTGTGTGTGTGTAATTTTTATTTAAATAAATTATTCAAATTATTCATTCCCTTAAAAGAGATTGTCATGATAATCAAAACTCATATCAAACTTATACAAAATATGTATACTTTATTCTCTAAATTTTGTTGTAAAGAGAGATACTATTTGTGATGGAGAACTAATTAAAAAAATACAACACCAAAATGTATGAACCCAAAGTAGGGTTGTAAAAATCACAATGATTCATCAATATAAAGTAGAGTTGCAAGAAATTATAAAAAATCAAGAGAAAGAAAATAATTACTTTTTCAAGAGAGAATGTGAGAGAGAATAATAAGAAATTTATAAAAAATAATATGAGAAGAAAAATATAAAAAATATATTAATAAATACCAAATTATCCAAGTCATGTTATATAATAAAATAACACTATATTCTTATATACTATCTTTATAATGAAATATGATAACATCTATGAAATCAAAGAAAATATTTTTTTAGAAGAAATCAAAGAAAATAAAAAGATAACAACTTAAAAACACGAAACTTAATCACATCAACCCAAAGTAGAGTCCCAAATAATATAAAAATTCATCAACCTAAAGTAGAGATGCAAGAAAAATATTTTAAAAAAAATCCACCAAAAATGAAAAGATAGAGAAAGAGAGAGAGATAAACAACCTTTTGTGTGTGAAAAAAAATCTATGAATAGAATGGAAAAGAGAATTGTAAATTTATAATAGGTGGGAAATAAGAAAAACAAAAAAAAAATAAGAGAAGATAAAGGGATAAGGGAAAAGTGATAATAGGATAAATAAGAGTAGGGATATGAAAATTTAAAAAGTAGGGAAAATTTAAAAGTATAACAATAAGTTAGGAAATTAAAAAGAAAAAAAGATAATTAAAAATGAGAGAGAGAATGTTGAAAATTGGTGGATGATGTGATCGTTGATGTGGCTCAACAGGCGTATAGCACCATTAAATAACACGCTTTAGTTTTTAAGCATATATAGATTTACCAAGTTATAAAAATAAAAATAAATAAATTAAAAAACAAAAAAAAACATTAATGAAATTCTTTTCTCATTTTTTTTTTTAAAAAAATTGTCCACCGGAATGTAGAAGTCCTTGTAAAAAGGACATACAAAGCCTAACGGGCTTCTGTTTTGTACTTTGATGGGCCAATTCTAATGTCCACCCAACAATATTGGCTCATGTAATATTTAATTTAATCAAACTATATAAATAGGAATTACGGATTGATTCGGTATCATTATGGCTACGTGTGTGTTACGTTCTAGATCAGTTTTTATTAGCATCGATGAATACATTATGAAAGACTCTACTTTTTATCCTACATGTGAAACAAAGTATCTTGTGAAAGTGGCTTTACATAAGCCGATTTTATAAGACAAGTTTTCCAACGTATTAACATTGTGTTAGTGAGCTGATTTTATAAGATAAGTTTTTGTATTAACATTGTGTCAGTGCGTGAGTGAGTCTGAATAAGGATATTATTAGAAAAAGAGGCTTTGAGAGTTAGAGTATAATTAATATTTCAGTTGCTAAATACTTCACACTATTTTCATTGAGAGAAACTCGGGTTTAGAGCATCCACAGCTGGATGCTAAATCCTATCTCATTTTACCATCTTAAAAAGCCACTTTACTACTTATACCATACCATTTCACAATACACTCAACATCCCACAATTCTATTATTTCACTTTTTTATTAAAATATTATTTTTTAATCTTTTTTTTTACTATTTTTCTTTTTCTCTTCCTGTTCCTCTGTTTCTCCCTCAACGGTTCAACCTCTAGCACCGGCCTCAACCTCCAGCAAACCCATACCCAGCCAAAAAATCGCATCAAAAAATCACCACCAGCCAAAAAACCAACAAACCCACCATCAACAATCCATACCAAAATCGCATCAAAAAATAAAAAAACCCACTGCCGATCGGAACGAAAAACCCCACCGGAAAAACCACCACGCCACACGCCCACCAATCACCACGCCACACGCCACACGCCCACCAATCACCACCACCACGCCACACGCCCACCGGAAAAACCAAATCTCCATATGCGCCGATCGGAACGAAACCCACGCACGATGAACGAAACCCACGCCGATCGGAACGAAACCCACGCACGATGAACGAAACCCACGCCGTCGTAGTAACAGTGAGTTACTTGGCCCCATCCTGCAGTACCTATTCAGATGAGGATGAGGCTTTGAGTCACCAGAACGAATACCCACGCACGATGAACGAAACCCACGCTGATCGGAACGAATATTTTGACGCCGATCTCCACGCTGGAGAGAGCAAGAGAGACGCTGGAGAACAGTGGCGAGAGAGAGAGAGACGCTGGAGAGAGCAAAAAACCCGATTGAGAGAGAGAGAGAATTAGTAATTTCAAAATATGTTTTTTTATTTTTTAATAGCGCTACAGTGCCATCTCAAAGATGAGATGGCACTGTAGCGCTATGCCAAAAATATTTGGCAATCTGGCATATAGCATGTCCCATTGTTGGCTGTTTATTGGACTTGGATGTCAAATTGGGCTTGCATTTGGCATATAGCAAGCCCATTGTGGATGCTCTTAAGGGTTTATATTCTATTCAAGGTATGTTACTTTTTTTTTTCTTTCAAGAACCCTATTTAGTATTCAAGTTAGTTTATTTTATTCTGGATTTTTAGGATTTAGTCTGTTTTTAATATGCATGTAAAAATATAACTTTAACTTGGTGTGTGTTTTAGATTGTTACTTGGAAAAACAAGCATGGTTCTGAACTTTGATTTGAATGAATTACCTGTGGACGAGGACATGGTTTTTGATGAGTATAAATTACTTGGCTACGAGAATGTGGATTTTGATATGATTGGATTACTTGTGGAAGACGAAGAGGACGTAGCTTCTAATACCACATCCCCTGAGGTATACTTGTTAGTATTTATGCTATGTTATGGTCTTCTTTTTTTGGCTTAATTTTTTCAAGGACTTTGATTGTTTGAACCAATATGTATCTGATTTTTTGTCTTTATAGGTTGGTGAAAGTTCTAGTAGTAACAGTGAGTTACTTGGCACCAAAGAAACCTATGATGTTTTACCTACAGTACCTACGGATGAGGATGTGGCTTTGAATCACCAGGAACTCAAGGTATATATACAAATTATTTTACTTTTTTGTTGTTAATTTGATATATTTTGAACCAATTTCGTGAATTTTATGCTTTGATAAAGAGTGGAGACGATACTAAGACCCGTGTTGCAAAAGAAGATAATAAAAGTGACCAAGGTAATTAGTAATTTCATATTTCAATTTTTTATTTTTTATTTTAAAAAATTTAGTATTAGATGTCCAAGTAGTTGGAGTTAATTAAAATTTTTGCCTAATGTACTGAGTACCCAATACTTCTCTCATATAATATATGGATTATACAACTAAACGAAACTTACTTACTATGATATATATGACTGACATATTTTGAGAGATATGTGTTATGTATATGTAGGATACATAAAATAATTATATTTTGTTGTTAAATAATAAATTTTTTTTGCGTATTCTAATCAGTATTTGTTGAAACATTTTTGTGTCTTTCACCGCTAACTGCGTACATAATTCCTTTTTTGTTTGCATATATGACGATAGTGAGTATGGCTGTAGATGGAGGCAAGGTTTTATCTAATGTGAAGCTGTCAGCTCAATTGCTTGAAGGGAATAAGGAAAAAGTTTTACGGTCTATTAAAGTTGTGAAATTAGTGAAGATGTGGAACCATTCAAAAGGGAGGATCACATGGGAAGGGGAGGAGGATATGAAAAAACATTACCCTTTGTTGTTCCAAAACAAGAAGATGTAATCAATGTTTTAAGTTTAATTTTGTTTGAAAGAGAGATAATGAATCTGATTGTTCATAGTAGAATAATTGTTTCATATCTTGGATGGACAATTAGATGATTATAATAATTGCGTTCAGTTCTATTTCAATCTAATGCTTTGTACTTTAATTGCTCAACTCTATGTCAACCTGAATTTACAAGTGCTAATGCATGCATGCTTTTGGTTATAATTTGCTTAATGCACTTCACGAATTTTTCGGATAATCAATACTTGTGGGAGGAACTCTATGTTTTACATTATCAACACTCAACAGCTAACTTGAAATAGAAAAATAACCTCACCATGAAAGAAAATTGGCTCAAAAGAAGAAGAAAGAACCAAAAATCTAGAGGACAGACCAAGTTATAAGCAAGGGCCCTAGGCTTATCTTTTTCACATTCTTTTGGGCCCTCCCTACAAATCTTGCAGAGCATAGGGCTTTTGATATAAACAATCCTAAAATAAGCTAAAATAGCTTCAACCACCACATTGAACTAGTATCCAGCTGCTGCAGGATTTTCAGCAGCTTAAGCAGGGTTATAAGAAGAAATCACATCTGATTCTATTCTACTTGGAGCTGCCTCAAACTGCCATTGATAGAACATGGCCCAGTTTGTTTTCCGGCATAAACTATATAATCTCGACTAGCCCCAAACTGAAGGTGAAGAACTGTGATCTTACCTAATTTATCAAATAAAACGAGGCCACAAAAGTTAGCATAAGCAAGCACCTCCGCCGTATATAACAGAGATTGAATCAGAGCACAATCATCGGTAATACATTATGTTATTCACCATTTCATTCACCAAGCAATGGGCATCACTTGGCTCACTCTGGGCTTAGGCAAGTAAGGGAGTTAGCACCATCAATTTGAACCTCATTTGCTTTATCGATACCAAGGTAGTACCAAACTATATAAACACAGTCAATCTTCACTATCAATAGGTATCATTATTTGATAACAACACCTAACAATGTGTAGCACTTTTTTTCTTTTAGTAGAGAGTAACATTCATATATGTATAAGTTCAATGATTAGACTTTTCATTAATAAATATAACATCTTGATTATACACATGATAATGTTCTATAAGCAAAAAAAGGGTATTGAAAAAAAAAATGACTTCATAGAAAGAAATAAAAAAGAATAAGAAAATCTCATGGCTTTCTCCATCATATCTATCTAAAATTTTTCCTTTCCTATAGAAATGTGTGCTATAGAGCTTTGCTTCAGATAAATACTCAAAAGCAAATGCTCCAACATCTTAAAATCAGTGTTGTTTAAAGTAAATTGGCCTTTTGCAGACTATTCCAACAGCGGCTCCATTATAGGTTTCGAAAAAGGGGTATGGAGTTTCATGCTATACGTAACTGCCACCCCAATTAGTGCACAAAATGATGGTAAGAGACCCAAACCAAACCGTGTAACTGATATATAGACATTTATTGCATTTGTTCTCTGAAGTTCTGGAGAGCAACCTGCAGAGTATATAAAAGATCAGACAGAAATTTTTAACCAAGAAGTAAGAACCATTATGGACACTAATGAAAGAACTCAAGAATTTTTTACACACAAAGACACAGACACAAAAAATAATGTCAGTGTTACTGATGAGTTCTGAAAATTAAGATGACAACAATTAATAGAGGAATTAATCAGAAAACAAGAAGAGATCCCATGTCTGGTAAATTATTATCAAACTTTCAAACCTGCTCAAGTGATGTTTCAAGTAAAATTTCTCTATCTGGCAGATCACTTAAACTAAAGCTAACAAGGCTTCCATGATTGTTTCTGTTGGTTGCTCCAAAGGTTGTCTAATTAGTCAGTAACATAATTGACCAACAAAAACATTACCAAATATAAAATATAAATAGTGGATCATCTTAAACAAAAATGATAGTCATGATAGTGATCTTCTTTTTTGGCATGTGAAATTTCAAATAGTGAGTGAATCTTTTCTCAATCACCCTTTAGCATAATAAAAGCCAGAATCAAGCCCTAGAAAGCATGGACACCTCTGGGGCACAGCTGCAAGCATGTCCAGCCCTTTCTTTTCTTTTTCTTTTTCTTTTAAATGACAGGACATGGCCGGGGTGTATTTTGGTTTTTCGTTTTTGGATTTTGTAATAGTATTATCCATTATTGCTCTTAAATTCTTTTTTTTTTTTTCCTCTTTAGATATTCCATCCCTCAAAAGAAAAGATCTAGGATAGTAGGATCTAGAGAAACAGCTGATGAATATAAGCCAAGATCCCTCTCCATTCATTCATAAATATACATACTTGTATGTAATAATCAAGTATGTACCAAAGCACCTAGAATCATATAAAAGAACCCTAATTTTAAAGCTTTTGCAAAGACTGAAGATTCAAACAACTTACTTTGGAAAGACTGAAGAACATACAAGGCAAGCCCACATGAGATTTTGTCCAAGAAGCTCAATGATCCACAAACAAATGCACAGCCACCAAGATTCTCCCCAATTAGAACATTTTGCATGCTTATTCCAGTCACCTATAATAATTGAGGAAAAATTTTATACAAGTTCATTGAAATTAATCATAAGAAGTCAATAAAGGCTTGAGTGTAGTCTTTAAAGAGGACCTAATCTTATGTGAAATATCAAGTTCCCTGTTAGCATTAATACATTTGTAATTGTACAGAAACGTTTTAATGTTGTTTCTGTTAGCATTATTACATTTAGACAATGTCTAAGATTCAACTGTCCTTGTAAAGGGTGTGGACTGGTAGTTCACAGACTATGTTACATCATACAACCTATTAGGTAAAGTATTCATTTTTCACATAAGTTCTGTAGTTTCGATTTCTTCCATTCTTCATTTAGACATTTCATTGTCAGGATCTCAAATCATTCACTAATTTAGATGGAACTTTTTAAAAATTCTCTTGTTTTCAATACACTTGGGAAATTCTTGGCTTTTGGCCTAATTTGTTATTAGAATCATCATTGTCAAACTCAAATCAATAAGCTTGGGTCGAATTAGAAGAATACAAATGTTCTTTAGTTAATGCTTTGTTAGCAAAATTATCTGTTATGAAGCATAACTATTCAGAGGAAGATTTATAAACTCTAAGGTTGTCATATTGCTGTAACAAGTCCCAGAAGGCTGGTTGTTTATCGTGTCATAATATTTTGATTCTCAAATCTAATCGGTTTCCATCAACCATGAGGACAATGCCTTTTCTTTTATTGATAAGAAAATTCAACAACAAGGACAATGCTTCACTTATCTAAAAATGTCATAGAAGTGAAATGGACTCATAAATAACTTGAAATGAAGAAAATATTAATAGAACAGAATATTAGATCATACCATCATCAAAGCATTTGCTACACCAATAAATATTGATATTATGTACATGAAAGCACTCATGCTTCTAGGTAAGAAAATGATTGCTGCACCAGAAAACATCCAAATAATGCCACCAGCGGTGTAGTAGGCCTTCAGGCGTTGGCCAGTCCATGCAATCTCCTGAAAAGGTCAGGTATCAATAGATAAAGAATTTGTAGAAAACACGGTTTTTCAACCAAAGAAGTGGGTTTCACAAGGGGACCTGTAGAATAACAGACACAATGAAGCTGCAAGTGTAGATGATGGCAGGAACCTGCAAGTGTAGCCATGCATCATTTTTCCAAATAAAATATTTTTAAGATTAAAAGAAATATGATTTGGAAAGGTTTGTGCATGTACCAGAGCTTTAGCTGATTGGGCCATTCGTAGAACATTAATAACATAGAATGCAAGATACGCCTGACAAAAGAAGCCATCTTGATATCAGAACTACAAAAGATAGCTTACCAATTTTAGGGAAATCGCTTCTTTTATAATTTGTAATACTAGCGGACTGATTTTTCCAGTAGGGAAGCCCATTTTTCATAGGACATTTTTTCTTGGAGGCTTAAGATATTCTTAAAAATATCAGCTCCTCATATGAGGAAGAAGGGAAAATAAAAAAATGTCACGGCTTTTTTTTTTTTTTTTTTTTCTTTTAAGTTCAGGGACAAAATTGTCATTACAGGATGAAATTGGTAAGTTTTAAAATGTTATGAACTTAGTTGATGTTATCTCAAACTTCAGGAGTAATTTGTGGAATTTACTTTTTTTTTTTTTTTTTTTAATTTACGAACCCCCTTACTTCTTCCAAAAGGACGAAGACAAAACCCTAACTAAAAAAAATTATTATTATTTTCCTCAAAAAAATAATGGCTTACGACTTGAAGCATGCTTAATATATAAATTTGACTTTACTTAATTACTTGCGCTGTGGATTCTTTTTTTGATAGTTACGGCGTATGAAAGATTTAAATTTTAAATATATTCATTGAATATAATAGAAGATGTAAATAAATGATAAATTTTATTTTTATGACATAGTGACTCAAAACTATATAATGTTCACAAAATAAAACAATAATAATAAAGACACCATGATACTAATCATAAAAACAACTTTCCGTAAAAATTAATTAATTAAATAATGAAACTAACTTCAGTGAACCTTGAACTGAAAACTCTAGAAGGAAAGTCAAAAACGAAAAACTTCTCTCTCCTAGGCTCTCAGCAGTCTTTGGAAAGTAGAAGCTCCTAACTTGCGTTCTACAATCTACATACACAAGATCCAAACCCCCCAATCAATTTACCTTTGATTGTAGTAGGGGATTCTCTTCACCCTATCTTTTCTTCCATAATTTTTCCAATTGTAATCCCCACCACCTCAATATGGATGCGGCAATGGAGGAACTTCAGGAGAAGTTCACTCTTTCTAAGGAGGAAAAAGGTGTTTTGTCAATTAATGCTCAGGATGTCACACAATCATAAGAACAAGCTCAGTTCAGCCTTCTATACAAGTTGCAAACCAACAGGAATTTTAATAAGGAGGCTTTCAAGTCCACCATTCAACAATTATGGAGAGGCTCTCAACGTCTAATCATCAAAGAAGTGGGGAACAATTTATTTCTGGCAATCTTTGATACAAAGTAATATATAAATGATATTCTAGACAGGAGTCTGTGGTCTTTTGATAAGAGATTGGTTCTGTTGAAGCGCTTCACTAGTGATGTCAACGCAGAAAATGTCACTTTTCAATGGTCTTCCTTTTGGATTCGGATTTTCAATATCCCAATCAAAAGTATGAACACAACAGTTGGTAATTATATTGCCAATGAGATTGGCATTCCTCTCTTAGTTGATGTTGCTAAAAGTGGCCTTGCGTGGGGACCCTTTCTCCGTATAAGGGTGGATGTAGACATCGCTAAGCCTTTAACGAGGGGTAAGATGATACGAATAGAAGGCATGGAAAAAGGGTGGGTTTATTTCAAATATGAGACACTTCCCATTTACTGCTACCGGTGTAGAATTTTGGGACATCAAGAGAGGGAATATCATACAGCCAAGAAAGGAAGTATTTCTTTAGAGGAGGATGACTACCAATTTGGGCCTTGGCTACGGGTTGTCTAAGATCAAACGGGGAAGAAACTCTTACAGTAAGTCAAAATCAGGAGAGGATGAGGATGAAGTATATCAGGATTCCGATGAGGAAGAAGGTGACAGGCAGCTCTCTCCGACTCCTCGTCGACTGCAAATTATCCCCATATATTAGTAAGGATTCTTCGGCCCACATCAACACAAGATTTGAGGGGCATCTAGTTTATGCAAAACTGGACCGGGGTTTATATAATTTGGAATGGGTGCAATTGTTTCCCCAATCTAAGTTGTCGCATGTCCCATTTGGCTTCTCTGACCATATGGCATTGCTGGTGAAATTCATTGATGCAATGAATGCTGCCCTCAAGAAACTATCTGCTCCAGTCTTTGACACTCTGTGTATGGCTTGCTAGATGATTTGGAAATGCAGGAATAAAGCTGTTTTTAATAACGTTGCTCCTTCTCATCATGAGTTATGGTCTCGGGCAGATCTGTACAGACTAGAGTTTGTGGAAGTGCAGCAGAAAAATTTGCAGGAAAGCAGTTTGAAGGCAGCAAGGTGGAATCCTCCTCAGTCAGATTGTATTCACAAACTCAATGTGGCTATTTCACAATGAAAAAAGTAAACTTCAGTTGGAATTGGACTCATAATCCGAAATAATTGTGGAGAAGTGTTAGCTGCTGCTTGTGACAGAATTGTGAAGGAGCTGAATCCGTTGTGCACAGCTGGCCAAAATAGCAATTTAACCTTAAAAATCTAACTATATAGTTAGTAGTTCCAGTTTGCAAACTATATATCATACTAGCATCTCGAGTGTAAGAGACTCGATTTTGGACCTATAAATCGAGTCTCAAAGACTCGATTTCCATGGTCTAATCACGTCCATTTGGAAATCGAGTCTTAGACACTCGATTTACATCAAATCAGACCATAGAAATCGAGTCTTTGAGACTCGATTTATAAGTCCAAAATCGAGTCTCTTACACTCGAGATGCTAGTATGATATATAGTTTGCAAACTGGAACTACTAACTATATAGTTAGATTTTTATGGTTAAATTGCTATTTTCTCCTGCACAGCTGCTTGTGTGTTGAGGAAAGCTTTATTTTTCTGTCAAAGTACCATTTTTCCCCAAGTGCAGGTGGAGTGTAATTTTGCGTAAGTGGGGGATTTGCTGAATTCTGACCGAATATGCTCTCTAGAGGTGGCTTGGATTTTAGAAAATATTGCTATTATTAAAGATAGTTTTAATTTTTTTTTTTTTTTCTAGTATTCTCTTACGAGGTAATTGTGTTGTACTAGCTTCAGCTAATGCTGTAAAAGAGAAAGAGGAGGTCATTGTTTAGTTAGAAGAATGCTTCCCTTTTCTCTTTTCCATTGTACAAAGTGATTTACATCAATAAAGTCTACTATTGTTTTTGTTCAAAAAAAACTTCAGTGGTAAAATTCACCAATTATTTGGATTGATGTAATAAATTTGAATACTAACGTGTCCATTATTATTATTATTATTATTATTATTATTTTGGGATACATGGATGTTTGGGTTAGGGAGATTTACTGTGTAGTCGATTTGTTTAAAGTCAGTTACTTGTTGCTTTTTTTGTGGGCCATATTGCCTAGTCTCATTTTTCTTTTAGGAAAGAATGTCTTTAATTTAAACTGTAAGTTCACAGTTCATTATATTACTATATTACTGATCAATGTTATTAATACTGTTTGGTAACCAATGGTTAAAGATTTAAACAAAAAATATAAATTATTAAAATGTTTTGTATTTTCATACTTGAACACAATCAATTCAATCAATGGTCAATGTTGTTATATATTCCGTTTCTCAAAAAAAAAAATGTTTTTTTATTTTTATTATTATTAGTGCAACCATTATCTTTTAAAATCAAGGATCATTATGTGTCACTTTGAAAAGAAAAAAAATTATGTCAATCAATAGTTTTTATTAACTTTAGCCTTTAAGTTGTTTTAAAATATAAGAATTCCCTTAATACTTTTTAGTGAAATTGCCAAATGTGTGACCATTTATTCTACAAGCCTGAAACCTATTTTATGGAAAAATTCTCAATTTTTATTTCATTACAATAATTGATATGAACCAATAGAAATCTGAAATTTTAATTATGAGAAATAAAGTCTTTTTTTTTTTTTCCCTTCTCTGTTCATGTCAAGGATATTCTTCAAAATTCAAGCTTGTATGCCTTAAATTCTATCATAGATATTCAATAGTCAATACCACACAAATATTGAATTCAAGATAGAAGCGCAAGAGAGTTTTATAGTAAAATATTAAGAAGTCCTATGTCCACAACATCTTTACAACACTTTTTAGGTGGTAAGTTATTATTGGTTCTAATTTAAACTCACTATTAAAATTCCTTTTGTTGTCCACTAATAGCCAATAACAACCTAGATGCCACTTAAAATTTTTGAGAAAGTGTTATGAAAATGTTTAGAACATAGCATTTCTATAAAAAGTATTCAAATTGAGAAAATATGCATGAGGCTTAATGTGATGGGAATTTGGAGCTGCTTTAATTACTCGAGTAGTATATTTTAATTTGTTTCTACTTAAAAGATATGCATAATGTTTAATGTGATGGGAATTTGGAGATGTGACATGCATGAGTATTCTTAGGGGATGTGGTGAGACCATTTGAGTATTGATTTTCTAAACCACACCAAAAATGACTATGAATTCATATTTGGTATGCATGCAACGGCTTTCGCAAATAAGGATAATAATTTATTAGGAACTATATAGGGGAACCAACCATCATCATCCTCAACCAAGGCCCAAACCGGGGATGTATGTGATGGGTTGGAGTTTTCAAGTTAAACAAAAGGAAGCCTATCAAGTGTCAAGACATTGATGGTTTATTCTATTTCTTTTTTAAGTTTTAAATTCAAGAAATGCAAAGATGTTTTATTTATATACATTCTCCTCACTTCTGAACATATTTTGAGTTTTTTTTTTAATTGGAAATTGATGAAATTCTTCATTAAGATTAAATATTACAATTTAAATATATATTTAGTATTGCATTATTTAAAATTTAAAATAACGTTATAGTTTGTATATAGTTAGATTCATAAAAATAAAACCTAAATTAATTATCAAATAGACCATCTTTAATTATTTCAAGTAAATTAACTTCAAAAGATATTATTTGGAAAAAAATTCATGTTAACATAAAAGGACTTTCATTATAAGATCTACAAGAAACTATTCAGTGCTTAGCAATAACCTTAATGGTATGATCTTGAAGTACAAATCGCTTTTTCTTGTACATAATCATCAAATTATGGGTGACAAACATCTTTATAGTGCTAATAATTTGCAGTGACAAAGGAGCTAATAATTTGCAGTGACAAAGGAACTAGTAACTACCAAACTAGAAGCCTTGTTGGCTATTGGTGCTATCCAAGGCTCGAAGCTATAAAATTCCTTTGTGAAAAATGAAGGCAAACAAAAGAAAGAAGACAACAATTTTAACGTGGTTCAGCCATAAAAGCCTACATCCACAGAGTCTTTATAATTTTTTAATAGTAATGTTACAGCAACAAATTATTCCATGGATATTAAAAAAAAAAAAAAATCTCTGACAAATACAAGATAAACTAATAAGTGAGTGTTAAAAGAAAAAAAAGGAGGTGCTACAAATCTGATTATTTTGTTCCAACATTATACAAAATTAAAACCTCATTAAGTCATGATGCCTTCCAATAGGGTCACTGGCCCTCTGTACCTGCATTCAAGGAGGAAAATTATCCCTCTAAATCATTGAATTAAGGGAAATCATTTCTATGTATAAAAAGAAGTTTTGGTTTTCAAAATAGTAAAGGGTCATAGTAATGCAAAAAGGTTCAATTTTTGAATCCTAAACTCATTAAATGTTTTATGAAAATGGTTATCCAGGCACTTGAGAGATAGTTAAGATTATAAACAACTAAATAATTCCCAGTAAATTAGTTAAACTTCTTACCCATTAAAATTCCATACTTAGAGTAATTTAAGCCTATGTCTACATCAAAGTCATCAAACGCATCTCTATAAAAAGTACTGAGTGTAAGTGCAATACCAATAATCATTAATGGTAGAAATCACCAACTCAAAAATAGCTTAAATGTCATTTTCATTTATGTATTTTTTAACAAACATTTTGAGGGGGGATGGGACAAAAAAGAGCATATTTTGAATCATAGAAAACAAATTAGATGAATCTTAATCATATGAATAGTACCATCATGTATTCAAATTTCACATAGCATCAATATTATCAATTTCACTAGAACAAAAGAAAGTATAGTGACAAGCACATAGTATTGTGTTGGATATATGATCCCCCTCCCTCCATAAAGGTTTGGAGGGGGTGTTAAGAGCAACAAGTACTGTTTGATGAACAATTTACCTGTAAGTTGAAGTCTTTCTCGGCGTCTTCTTGTTTTGAGGAGCTTGTCTCTAATCAAATGCAACTGAGCTACAACATCACTAATGTTCATCCTTTCTCTTGGAGATTCCATAGAACAAGAAACTCCAATTCCAAATATCAAAATCAAGCACTCCAGAATTTTGGGACATCCTATTTGATTTTGAATGTGAGTGTCATTTGTCCTTGTTTCCATATCTTCTCTTTCCAAAAGAATAATAGGATCCACAATGTTAATCACTCGTTCGGGCAAAGCTCCTCTAACGAAATCATGAAGGTTCAAGTCATCTTTGAAAATGTTATCAGTGGGCCTTTTTCCTGTGAACATCTCCAATAATAATATACCATAACTGTATATATCACCAAAAGTTGACACCTCATTTCCCATTCCATATTCTGCAATTGCACATAGCATTTAGAATATGATTGATCTAGTTTCATATTAAAATAATAATAATAATAATAATAATAATAATATAATAGCACAACTTTGAAAGATATTTCTATCGGCATATAAAATGAAAAAAAAATTATGACAAGTAGAAATTTTTTATAGGACATGCTCCATCTTCAAAAAGGCTTCCTTAAGTTATTTTCATGCTTGAAATTAGCACACTAAAAAATATTATGAAAAGAAAAGTATTTAATGTTCAAAAATGGAAAAGATGTTCACCTGGAGGAGCATAACCAACTGTTCCTTTTAATCCAATAGAGCTTGATTGATTAGTGAAACACTCTTGGGTGGCCTCACGAAGGAACCTTGCTAAGCCAAAATCACCAACATGTCCAATCATTTCATCATCAAGAAGAACATTGCTAGGCTTGAGGTCACAATGAACAATTGGCGAATGGCAATGATGATGAAGATATTCCAATGCATTTGCAACGTCAATAGCAATATTCAGTCTTTGAAGAAAATTCAAATTTTTTTGTTCTTTAGGAACCTCATTTCTTCTTGAAACTGGATGCAACCACCCATCTAGGTTGCCATTAGTCATGAACTCGTAGACCAATGCTTTGAAATCATGACCTTGATAGTCAACACCTGAACATGCTGTGAGTACCTTCACTAGATTCCGATGTCTGATATTTCTCAAAGCCTCACATTCAGCAATAAAACTTTTTGAAGCTCCACGCTGCAAAAGGTTGAGCACCTTGACAGCAATTTTGCGTCTGTCATGATCAAGAATTCCTCTATATACAGATCCAAAGCTACCCACACCAATTAAATTAGTGGAGGAGAATGCATCTGTAGCTTTTAGGAGACTATGGTAAGATACATTCAAAAGTAAATATCCTGAATTACTTAAAATACTTTCTCTTCTTTTTCTTTTTGAAGTGCGGAGAAGTAAAAATAATATTACCAAAGTTACTCCAAGAAAGCCAGATACTACAGAGATTATTAGCTTCAAGGAAGGAGTCAACTTCCTTTTCTTGGATTTATTGTATTTACATACAGGAAGATAAAACTTAGGCATGCCTCCACAAAGCTTACTATTCCCCTTAATCACAATTGCACTTGTGTTCTTGAAAACTCCATTTGTTGGTACCTCACCATCAAAATTGTTATAAGACAAATTCAATAACTGCAAGAAGATAAAGCTCTCCAAAAATTTTGGTATATTGCCAGAAAAATTGTTTTTAGAAATGTCTAAAAGTTGAAGGCCCCTTAATGATTCCAAAGATGAAGGAATGACTCCTTGAAAGAAGTTGCTTCTCATGGCTAGATATTCTAGTTTTACACAGCTACCAAGACTTGTTGGAATTTTTCCAAACAACATGTTTTCAGAAATATCCAAGTGTTCTAAATTTATTAAAATTCCTACTTCTGTAGGAAGGACACCAGTAAAATTGTTGGCTGACAAGTCTAGAGAAATTGATGAGAATGAGAGACCAATTACTTGATATGATAGGGTACCATTGAGATTGTTTTTGGAAAAATTCAATTCCATCATATTTTGACACTTGCCAAGACTCAAAGGGATGCTTCCTTGAAGATTATTGTCCTCTAAAAACAAGCTTATCAAAAGAGTTAAATTTCCAAGAGAGGAAGGAATGTTCCCAAAGATATTGTTTGCAGATAAATCCAAAATATGTAACTTATGAAGCTTTCCAATTTCAAAAGGAATATGACTTGATAATTTATTATTCCACATATCTAGTACCTCTAAATTGGTCAAATTTCCTATTCCAGTAGGAATGTTTCCAGATATTTTAATATTTTTTAGACTGAGAAAGAAGAGAGTAGTTGAGAAATTGGCAATGCACTTGGGCAACTCTCCCCCAAAGTTATTGTGGTCTATCTCTAAAATGGTTAGATATGTAGAATTTGTCAAAGAACAGAGAAAACTCAAGTCATTTGCCCCTCCATTCCCAAGCTCGTTATTAGATATGGTAAAAATTGAAACTCTGTATAACTTCTCCAAAGAAGGAACTCCTCCTCTTAGTTTATTTGTGGAAAATTGAAGTAAGTTTAGATTTGAGGCATTAGATATTGAAATAGGGATAGGTCCAGTAAATTGGTTCCTGAAAACGCTAAATTTTTCGATATTTGGTAGGGTGATACCTATATCCGACGGGAGCTGCCCTTGGATTTGGTTGCTTCCTACATCAAAAATTTTTAACGAAGACAAATTGAAGATTGAAGGAGGAATTCTTCCAGACAACCTATTTACACCGACGCCAAAAAATGTAAGTTTCGTCAATTGGCCAAAAGAAGTAGGGATACTCCCACCCAAGTTATTAGAAGATGCACCAAACATTTCTAGAGAGGACAAGTTGCCGAAAGAAGGTGGGATACTTCCTGTCAAATTATTAATTTCAAAATCAATGATTTGGAGTTTTGACAAGGTGCCAAGAGTTGCAGGGATTTCCCCATACAAAAGGTTGCGACCGATAAAAATGTGTTTGAGGTTGGTGCAATAGAATAAATTTCTCGGAATTTTGCCGCTAAGTATGTTACCGTACAACTGTAGGATTTGCAATCTGCGTAAACGGTCAATTTCTGAAGGAATTTCATCATGAAAGCTGTTGTTTTGGAGTGTTAGATTCTTCAAAAAAGTTAAATTACCAACATGTGGTGATATAGAGCCTACCAGTTTCGAAGATCGCAGGTTCAACTTAATGACCCTCTGATGTCGACGGCCACAAGTAACCCCTCGCCATTGACAAAAGTGAATGCTGTCATTCCAAGAGCTCATAACCTGGAGAGGATCATCAGTGATCTTGGCTTTGAACTCAAGCAACGCCAACCGATCGGTCTCATTACTCCCACCAACAACAGAGGTGACTAACAAGCCACACCACCAGAGAAGGATAAAAGCACGCATGAGAAAAGAAGAGGACGGTGGAGATGAACTCCACTGAGAAAGCCCCATCTGCAATATGGTTGAAGAGGCAGCTGATAAAAGTGTGTATTGTGAGGGAAGGCTAATTTGGCTGTGTATTGAATCTCAAGAAGTGGCAAATTTATAACGAGAGCGAGAGAGAAGAAATTTGGTGCGAGAATTTTGTCCGTCTGATCATCTTTTTATTAATCAGACCGTGTACCTATGATCCACGTGGAATGCTATAGTTTTGCCCCCTTTATATTAAACCAAAGGTGTGTTTATTTGGTGTATTTTAAGCTTTTAACAACTGAGGATTTGGAAGTGCAGCGTCCGCACTCGGCTAAGGCCAAAATACACGCTTCAAGACCCTTAGCGTGTCCCACAGCACTAGGCGCCGGTCTAAAAAAAAAAAAGCTGAAAATGATCAAACCTTACAAATGTGAACGTGAACGTGCTATCCAAACTAGAATACAGATAAAAACTCACGTTGTACTGTTTATGAAATAATATACAATATTTAAGAGAATAAACAGTATTTTAAAAATTATTTTTTATTATTTTTAGTAATAAATTTTTAATTTTTAACAAAATAAATAATATTTAAACACTTCGTTAAGTGGGGTTACTTTTTATTCTAAAGAAAGTGGGGTTATTTTTAAATACCTAATCCTCTTCACTGTTTTCTCTTCTGCAACAAAAGGCCGAATGCTTGACCTTTTTCTTTTTTTCTTCCTTCTTCACGTCAAGTCACAATAAATGCAAGCGCACAAGTGTTTACCTTTGTACAGCGAACTTCTTTTTCTTCAGCCAATTTTCTTCTTCGTTCAGCGTGTCCCACACGCTTGAGTCTGATTATAAGAGTCATGGTTGCAAATGGTTGGCTTGAAGGAGACAAGCTCATTAATTGAGCTATTCCATCAAGTGTGGGCTGGACGTGTGCCACACACCCAACATATTTTTTATTGTTAAAAATTTGATAATTGCAACAACAGAAGAAAAAAAAAAAAAAAAAAGAAAAAGAAAAAAAAGAAAGAGGATCATTCGAACCATAGCTCGCATAAATGACAATATTCATAAAGTCGGTTTACATATTATTTATTTTTAAAAATTAAAAAATATTGTAATAAAATAATTTTTAGATGTATGAATAGTATTGTAAAATTTAGTTTTAAATTTATTTTTTTGAAAAAAAAAAATTTTGAGTCTCATGAACAATGCACAAAATCCACAAAAAACACTAGTCGCACAAAAACACTAGACATAGCAGCTATCCAAACATACATTTATTATAGTTATTTTTAAGTAATATTTTTCCATTTTTAATTTTAAAAATTTTCTTCTTGTTTAAGAAATGTAATAGGTGCTATCAAAAAACTTCTATAGTTACTTTTCGTGTAAGAAATTGTTACCGGTGCTATCAAAAAACTTCTATTAGCAATAAATGCATTTGGAAAAGAATTAGACTACTCATTTTATATAACTTTAGATCTTTTAATCAAAGTATATTCCTCTATTTCTAAAAGCTCTTTATAACTTGTAGTTTTGATATATACCACAAAAAATTTCATCTAAATGTTTATTTTTTTTTGCTAGTAACAAATTTCTTAAGAGATCCTATTTTAGATTCAATTAATTCTTCTATTCTCTTTTTTTTTTTTAAGTATGTATATTCATATTTTTTTAATATGCCTTTATCGGTTAAAAATATGTAGAAATAAAATAAACAAGATCTACAATAAAAATTCTATTCCAACTAGGATAAAATAAATTGTAAAGTATAGTACAATAAAACCTTCTTTTTCTTCTTTTTTTTCGTTTGGCAAATTACAACTAATCCACCTATAGTTTGGCCGAAATTAAAGTTATCTACCTGTAGTTTAAAATTTAACATTTTACCCACCTGAGATTTGACCGAAATTTGAATTGTCTACCTGTGGTTTGAAATACCATGATGCAAGCCTTCCATCGTTTTCGTTTTTAGTATTTTTATTTTTTATTTATTTTTTTGCTTTTAGAAGAGAGAGATATAAAAGTGGAGCAAAATCAAATATTTAGCCATGTTTTTAACAATAGTAGGTTACGAAACTCTACCTAAATATATGTAAGTAAAGTTTTCTCTTGTAGACTTGAACTCTGGCCCTTGTCTCCACTACCAACAAACATTTATAATTGTGAAGTGACCATCGCGCCAAGAGTACACTGTTATAAACCATAATTTATCAAATGCACTATATATGAGAGTTTTACTTATTGATGGAAATGCACTAGTATTTGTTTCAAACTGAATGGGTAATTCCATCAAATGAAAATATATAGGACAAAATTTTGGTACAAAATTAATTGTAGCCTAAGGGTCCAACCTTACTCAATATTTTTTTATTGAAGATAAATTTTGATAAATCCACCATTGGATTAAATTTTCTTCTTATATTTTCCATACTTGCAAAATTTTTAAAAGATTAAAAATCAATAGTTATGTCATCAATAAAATGTTTAAATTGTAAGTTTTTGTATTTTAAATTTATGCGTAAAATATAATATTATAGATTGTATAGTAAATAATATTTTATTAGTACAAAATTTGACATGTGTATTGAAAACGTAAAGAACATGCAATTCAATAGTTAGCTTTTTGAAATATGTAGTAATGTTGATAATGTTAAATAAAGTTGTACCCTTAAGTTATAATCAACTTTGTAGCTAAATTTGTCCAATAATATATTGTCAATTTAGTTAAATCTGTCATAATGTCGTTAAATTAAAATGATTAACAGATGAATTAAGTCTATCATGAAATGGGTCTAGTTTCTCATTTGCAGTTGATAATATATAAATATATATATGTATGTATGTATGTATGTATGTATGTATGTATGTATGTATAAAATAAATAAAAGAAGAAGGGAAAAGAAAAGTAACATGACATGTAGGTCCATAAGGCATCTTTATCATCTAATCAATGGATTAGGTTAACAGGTCTGAACAAAAAACCAGTGGTTTATTTATGGTCTTATTCCATAATTAATCTTCAGGACGCATAATGATCGTAGAGGTGTATTGTTAATTGAAGTTTCAATATACATTGATTTACATATATAATTACTTTAGTTAGTTACTAGTCTCGTGCTCAGATACTCTTCATTTTTTTTTTCTTTTTCTTTTTTTGGTTAAAGGTTAACGATTTGCATCTATTATAATTTGAATTTTTTTTTTTTTTTACAAACAAATAAAAATGATAAATTTTAGAAATAAGCAAATGTAATTTCTTTCTTGGACGTGTGTTTGAAAGTGATATAGTGATATATAGAGAAAAGTTTGGGTAGGAAAAATAAGATGAATGTAATAGGAAAGAAGACTGAATTTTAGAAGTTCTCTTAATTTTTTATTTTTTAGAATTGGATGCTGTTTTACTTTTATTGGATGAAAAATGAATAAAAAATGCTAAATTTTAGGGAATAAAAAGATGAGCCTAAATAAAAAAAAAAATTCTAATATTTTAAGAGTCTCTTTTTTAATTCAAAATAAAATTTGTTATTTGAAATTTTTTATTATATTTCTAAAAGACCTTTTGTTGATGAAAATATTTTTGAACCACATAAAAATTCAGTTGAAATGGTGAAATTTTCTTGTAGTTTTAGACTATACGAGGATTAGTGACTCGTAATTCTACAAGATGTGCATGACGGTTAATGGGTCTCCAGTCTCTACATGACCACATTCATTTTTTTTAAATGTCCATTGCCTACTATATTCCAATCCATCCTGTTCAACATAGCAGGGGAAAGAAAAATTTAATGCTTCAATTGATTATTATCAGCAAGGACAATTCTTTCTTTTTTTTAGATTAATAAATTCGTAATCTTCACCCAGAAGACCAAAACCCACGTTATTGTTTAAGAATATTGGTGTTGATAAGGTTTTAATTTTCAGTTGTGGAATGTTGTTTGATGGATGTACGAAATGAGAGAGAAACAATTAATTTTTTTTTAAATTTTAATAAAATAAAAAATAATATTACCTAAATAGAAATAAATTTTTATATTAAAATAAACGAAATTTGTGCATGAAATATATTTATTAAGTAATGCTACAATTACAAACTATTTTACAATATTTTTACAAAATGTTAATGTCACCAACTTCTTATTGGCTTTTATTTAGACATACTATTAATATCATCTTTTTCTTTACCAATAAGTACTCACTATATTAACAATTTGTAAAAAATTTTATAAAAAAATTTATATCTCTAACATTATTTGTATTTATTTGATTTTTATGTCTAAGATAGATACTGAGTGAATTAAAAGATTGTTAGACTTCATAGCCAAGGTAGACACTCCACATGCAAGTGACCCTTGTCACCATCATGAACCACCCAATACAATTACTTGGAAAAGCGTAATGATTAAAAGTTTTGGAAATGTAAGAATTGAGTTAGGACTTAAAAGAGAAAAAAATAAAGAGTAAAACTCAGTAAATACTTGACAAACCTTCATTGCACAAGTATCGAAATTTTAAAAAATAAAATAAAATAAAAGGTTTTTTGTAGACTTTTTTTTTCTTCTTATATATTTTTTGCATTCTCATGACTATTTCAAACTTGCCAGGAAACACATGACCCACAGGTCTTCGCTATCTAGTCGTTTTTCTCTACTAAAAGTACTACACACCGACATTTTTGAATCATAACGTCGACAAAGACTATCTTCTTCTCAAGAAAATGAGTATCAAAGACTAAAAAATGGCTTGAATCAATGTCAGCATGACTAGGAAATGCTATATATCACATCAATTAGTGACAATCATATGCGGCGAAGCCGGTGATTTTATAATGCTAAGTCAACAAATTAGAAATATTTGTTGTGTTTGAATTCACATCCTAATTATTGTTATAATTGATGTGTTCGTTGATTTTAAGTAGCACATTACTTTTTATTTCCCCTTCAAAATTATTGACTTGAACATAAATATGTAACTAATAGCATAGGCGGAGGGGGGTGCCAAGGGGGCCATGCCCCTATTAGTTTTTTAAATTTTCCATTATTCCTCTTTAAAATTTGATAATAAATCTAAAATTTATACAAAAAAGTATTCATTATTGGCTCCTCCTGAAAAAATTTTCTGGTTCTGCCATTTAGCTTATAACTCATGTATAGGCATGCATAAAAATAAACCTAATTAAATGCATGTTAAAATTTTTGCCTAACTTTAATATTATTTATAATTATTCTTATTTTTATTTTTAATAAGGTAGAAAGTGTGGTGATTTTTTTTTTATTGTTAATATTGGTTTTTGTTTTTATTATTATTTTATAGTTCATTAATATTAGACTCTTAATATTATGCACTCATTAACTTACTTGGCACAAAAATTAAAAGAGAAATACTAACGAGTGCCTTTAGGACATTGGTTTATAATTCATTTTAGGAAAATTTCGACATCACATTTATAGGAAATGAAAAAAACTGTTAAAACATTAATTGTTTTTTTTTTTCTTTTTCTCATAAAAACTCTCTTTAATTGGATTACTAACCAATGTCCTAAGGGCACTTGTTAGCATGACCCAAATTAAAAATATTAAGTAAATACATGACACAATAAAATTAGCTTATAATTGAAATCTAAGTAAGGAAAGGTGAAAACCCAAATATAATTCAAAGAGTGACACAATAAGAAGATAATATCACAAGCAAGCGACAAATCAATATAGAAAACACAAAAAAGGTGCACATAGCTTCTAAGAAAACTCAAGTCATTTTTTCTTTGGCTTGTGTTTTTTCTATTTTCTGTTTCTCACAGGTTGGAAATTTCATGGTAATTTCCCTACACAGGAAAATAAATATTTATTCAAAAAATTAGTAGGATTAGGTAATTAATCTCAAATCTCTACCTGGGAGGAGAGATTTCAAAATATAATTACTTAAAGACTCAAATTGGGTGACTGGAACTAGCCCCTAAATATGGGTTCGAGTTGGATGCGGTTATAGTGTATTTTAATAAATAAATAAATAAATGTTACTGAAAATAGGTTGTTTCATTGCTCCATTAGCCACAACGCCACATACACAAGAAAAATATCAGAACTAATTGAAATGATTAAATAGAAGGCATTTTTGAAACTTTAGTGAATAAATATTCATTTGAAACATCAACATGAATGACCAAAAATACTTAGAGCATTTGCATCCGTTGTGAACTATTTTTGCTGGTTGCTATTGAATGATTGGTTGAAGTTGGAACTTACGTGTGAATGTTTTTTTTTTTTTTGGGGGGGGCGGGGGGGAATGAACCGATGTGTGAATCTCACCATGCAAAATTCCTTTTTCTTTTTTGAGATATTGCAAAGTCTAAAGTTGATAATTCAGGACCGCATGTCAAGTTTGCCAAGATTTTCCAAAAGCATTTTTTGATTTTGCCTTTTTATTTCATTGGCTAGGTAAGTTTTTGGCAAAGATTTTCCGAAAACCTAACAACCATTATGTTTGTAATTTAGTGAATGTGCTTTTGCCTACGATCAAGTAATTAATCTCGAATCTCCACTTGGAAGGAGAGATTTCAAAGTATAGTTACTTGCAAGACTGCAAAGTCTAAAGTCTAAAGTTGATAGTGCCCGCAAGTCAAGTTTGCCAAGATTTTCCAAAGGTATCTTTTGATTCTGCCTTTTTGTTTCATCGGTTAGGTAAGTTTTGCAAAGATTTTCCACAAACCTAACAACCATTATATTAGTATTTTAGTAAATGTGCTTTTGCCTTTTGATTGTGCCTTATTTTCATCATACTTTGCAATTTTATGTGAAATAATTTGGGAAAAATGTCTACACCCCATAAACTTTGAACTAATGGTCGAGACACCCCCTAAATTTTTTTATATGCCAATTTACTCCCTAAAATACTGAGCGGGCTAGCTGATTGTACAGTGGTTGTGTTCAAGGGAAATTATTTTGGCTGGTCGCTTTTTGAATGATTGGTTGAAGTTGAAACCCAAGAGTGAATCTTTTTTTTTTTTTTTCTTTTTCTATTTTTGGCATGAAGTCATGTTTGAATCTCACCTTGAAAAATCTTTTTATTTTTATTGAACACTATCTAATCGAGCATTCCCATCCATCCGGGGAGCTAAAAATGCAAAATAGCTCTCATTGTTTACAAAAATGCACAAAACACATTCCACATTTGGGAATGGAAAAACTTTACATCCTACTACAGGTCCTAAAGATTAATTATGGATTAATACCGTAAATAAACCAATGGTTTTTTTTTTCACACTTATTCACCTAATCTATTTAGCTCAATTGGTAAAGTCTTTGAAAGCTCGAATTTGTGACCTGGCACTGAAGAGAGAGAAGAGTGACCTGGCACTGAACTAAAAAGAGAAGAAAGAAGAAGGACACAAAAGTCATCCTTTCCGCATTAAATCCATTGCAACCACTTGTTTGGCCGCGTTAATGGAAAAATGACCATGAACAATGTCCACACAGCTAAAACTTCAGTGTATAGGCCTATTAGTAAGGCCTTGATGTGACAAGTATCAAGGGAGTGAAATCCTAACCCTCCTAATATAGAGTCCAGTTGCATTCTGGCTAACTATATAAAGCTAAGAAACGTTTGGATCAAGGTAGGTGAAGGGAGAGAGAGAAAGAGAGAAGCAAGAGAGAAAGAGAGAGAACAAGAGGTAGACTAACCAACTGTAAAGCCCCTCGTCGGAGTAAACCCGATGATGAACACTTAACCAATAAAGGGCCTTCTTTCTCGAGTTTGATAACTACATACTATGAACTGATCTGTATACTATTTGTTGTATTGTAGTCGGGTACTAAAAAGGGTGATCTTGCATTCCACCTCTAAAAATATATTGTGTGCAAAAATAACACGTTAGCATCCACGTGGTTTTTTAGCTGTCAATTTTGCCTGCCACAATTATTATTATAATAATCAGGGACAATTTTTTTTTTTTCAAGACTAACAAATTCATAGTGTTCATCCAAAACCCACGTTGTCTAATAATTACATACTATGAACTGATCTGTTTACTATTTGTTGTATTGTAGTCGGGTACTAAAAAGGGTGATCTTGCATTCCACCTCTAAAAATATATTGTGTGCGCAAAAATAACACGTCAGCATCCACGTGGTTTTTTAGCTGTCAATTTTGCCCGCCACAATTATTATTATAATAATCAATGACAATTTTTTTTTTCAAGATTAACAAATTCATAGTGTTCATCCAAAACCCACGTTGTCTATATACTATAAAATAAAAGTTGAGTTTATAAACTGTGGTTGCATCAAGTGGATGTGCTAAATTGCAAAAGATTTATTAAATTTCTTCTCAAAAAATTAAATTTAGTTAGTTGATGGCATACAACTACTATAACTAAGAGAGACCAAATCAATTTGAATAGAAAAATTAAAATTGTTCATCTATATCTTTTCTAATTTAACGTCTCAGACTCTTTTTTTTTAAACTATTTTTTTCCTTCGCTTTTTTATTCTTTGGATAAATACCAAAATTTAGTATAGAGTTATATATGATTAACGTTAATATAGATATAGAGTTCTAAATACATATGGCCTACGTTAATTGATATACTAAAATTGTTCATCCATATATTTTCAAATTTAACATCTCATGGACTCATTTTTTTAAAAACTATTTATTTTTTCCTTCACTTTTTTATTGTTTGGATAAACCCCAAAATTTAGTATAGAGTTATGATTAACGTTGATATGGATATAGAGTTCTGAATACACGAGGCCTTTTAATGTAAAATATTTCAAATTAGGTGCCTGAAATGCAATTTTTTTGTTTTTATCTATAAAAGAGTTCTAATTAATTGATATTCTTGAGGCCTATAATTTGATATACGTCCTTTTTATCTAACTTTTCAGATTAGGTCCCTGATCATTTTTTTTTTTTTTTTTCTACAAATTTTATGTTAGACATTAGTTTAGAATATTTTACTATTTCCTCTCATCACATGGCTCAATTTTTTGTTCAAATCAACTTCTTTAATGTGGAGACTTTTTGTTTATCATATCAACTTCTTCAATGTGGAGTACAAATATATTTGTTAAAATTATGATTTTTTACTACCTACCATACAACTTTTTACTCGATTCTTCTCCTACCTGCATAACAAGGTATGTATTTTTATTTTTCATTAACTTGTGTTTTTTTTTTTTGTCTTTTGTTAACCTTATTTCCTTAAGTTTTATCCAATTTATATGTTTATAGTTTGAGATTCAATCATTAAATATGGTTAGAGGTGATTTATATTAATTTGTATATTATTTTAAAAAATTTGTTATGAACTTGCATGTAAGATTTTTATTTTTATAATTCTTATCTCACTATCTCCCTTATTTTTATTGATATTAAAGTTTTTAGTTGTTAAGGAATTTTTGGGGATTATGGTCGGTCTGATAATATCTATTAATCAAACCGTGTAATAGACGCCTAAACGGTGACCCATGATCCACATGGAATGCTAGCTGTAGTTTTTCCTGAATTCTCACATGCCACACTACTAATTGTCCCTTTAACAATTAAAGATTTGGAAAAGCGTAGTGTCCGTACTCGGTGAATTAATTTATATTGAAATTTCAATTGACCATACACCTCTATGATCATTATGTGTCCTAAAGATTAAATATGGATTAATACCATAAATAAACCAATGGTTTCTTATCCACACCTATTCATTTAATCCATTTATTGAATTGGTAAAGTCTCTGATAGTTGAATAAGAGTGATATGAGGTTTAATCCCTGCCTACACCAAAAACTGATAAGTGTTTGGATATGATATTAAAAAGCTATAATTAAATAGTAAATGCCATAAGTTAAAATTCTCTAAAAAAAAATAAATAATAATAATAATAATAATTCATTGATTAGATAGTAAAGATGCCTCATGGACCTACGTGTCATGTTACTTTTCCCCTATGGGGTGAGAATTTTATGACATATACTTTTCCCCTATGAAATCCTTTATGTCCATTCAATAGTCAATACACGCATTACTTTCCCCCTTTATTACATGCATTACTTACCCCCTAGTCCTCATTGACTACAAGGACTTGAGCGATTATAGAGACATCTTTTTTTTTTTTTTTTTTTTTTTAGCGATAATAGGAACATTTGATAAGAAAAAAAAAGGAAGGAACCTACTCCTATCTACCTCATTCAATAATTTCCAAAGCTTGTAAAATGCTATGTTCATACTCAGTTTATTTATTTATATACATATATATTTTTTTATTAGGAAGTTCTCAAAAAAAAACTTTATAATTTATAATTTATTGAGGTGGTAGATTGTAAATGATAAAATAATAATAATAATAATAATAGTGAATGCATGTAATAAATGGACTTAAAGTATCTACCAGTTATACTGTAGATCATCTCATCAGACCTTTATATGTTTATTTGTACTCACAATGCAAATTTTTATTATAAACACACTAAAGGAGGCAAATGTAAGTTTACCTTGCAAATACGATGTAAACATAAATTTTTTTTATTTCATCATGTTGTAAAATTGTATATTGAGCGTGTCTTAAATTTATTGCAATAATTGGAGCACTTGCATTGGTCCAAATAAAATGACCGAAATGCAAAATTTTGGTCAATTAATCTTAAAAATCATTTACATCTTTAAAGTTATGCATTTATAGTCCATTTTTATTCATTTTTTTCTTTTTTCGAAAATAAAGGAAAAAATAGATGGTAATTGTGATATATGAAATGAGAGAGAAACAATAAAAAATTTCATATTTTAATAAAATATAAAATATAAAAAAATATTATTATGTGAATGTTTTTAAAAGTGGTCTAAAAAGAAATAAAATTTTATACTAAAATAAACTGAAATTTTTTAATGGAATATATTTATTTGATTTTTGTGGCTAAGAATCTAAGATAGATATTGACTGAATTAAAAGATTTCGGGACTCTGTAGCCAAGGTCCACACTCCAATTATTCAGCAAAAAAAAAAAAGGATCCACACTCCAAATACAGCTGGCCCTCGTCACTGTCAAGCACAAGCCCAACACAATTATTACCTATTAAAAACGTAATCAGCAAGTATATGAGACATATGAGTCTCGTTCGTCAACAAGTGATTTTAGTTTTAGCTTTTTTATTCATAGCTTTCCTTTGTATCGTGCTTGACAGATTGACGGGTCTCGCAAGTCACACGTAGCCACATTTATTATACAATCCATCGTACTCCTATGAAGAAATTTCTAACATAGCAGGGGAAAAAAAAAAAAAAAAAAAGAGTCAGTGCTCCATTTGATTATTATTATTATTATTATTTGGGGCAATTTTTTTTTCAAGATAAACAAATTCATAGTGTTCATCCAGAACCGTCGTCATAGTTAAAGAATGGTAAAATTATTAGTTTTTATTATGCTATTTAATGATGCAGAAAATCGTTAGTTGAATTCCTCGTTAATACAGATGGATCATGTCAAATTAATGACTGCAAAATCCTGCAAAAAGGCTAAGTAGGCTTGGAATATGCCGGTGTGGTGTGTTCCAAGGAGCCTCCAACGAGTTAGTCAGTAAGATCAAAGCTCAATTGTACAGAGAAATTGTTTATTTGGTTAAAGTTGTTATGCATATGTTGCATACCTTTTGTTGTGATTCTTTGTGCCTTCTTATAGGTCTTTGTCCCTCAAGATGGGTGTAAAGACCTTTCTTTTTTATTATGGATCCATTGGTAATGAATGCAAGGGCATTATAGATTTCAATGGTTGTTTGCTTGTTCGTCCATCGGTTACGCATTTCCCTATCCAGTGAGTTAACCCTTACTTATGTCATTTATGGGGAACTCATTTAATGTTTACTGTAGTCGTCCATTGCATGGACAATGTTGGTTTTTATCTTCTTCAGTTACCCCTCTATTCTTGTCGGTGTATTTACAAACACGGTTGGAATATTCGGTCTCGTCGTGACACATGTCGGTCTATGATTACTTGGACATGTTGGAGTTGTTTCTTGGGTTTTCTTAGACATGGCAATAGGCCAAAATTTGTTGACCCTGCTTGAATTCACCTGTTTTATCCTAAATTAAAAATGGGCCAACCCACGGCCCACCCATTTTTTGCAAGCCAACCCATGGCCCAAACCGATTAACTCGCCAACCCTTTTTATTTTATTTTATTTTTTCCAAAAAATATTTAGACTACATACCAATGTGCCAGGTGTATACACATAAGTGCATAAAGCACTGCACAAACACTATTTAGCCATTTAGTAGCCACCAATGGCAGTGGCCATTCCCCCATTTATTAAAAAAAATTAATTAAAAGAAAATAAACGCAAAGGCAAAAGCATCTACACCACTAAATGTCTAACACAAAGTTAAATACTAAATAGTAGACGAAAAAAATACAAAAGACAAAAGTGATTACAACCACACGTCTACACTACTAAACGTCTAGCACTAAGTTAAATACTAACTAGTAAAGGAAAAAAAATAAAAAATGAAAAATTATTAACAACTACCCATCTACACTGCTAAACGTCTAACACTAAGTTAAATACTATGTAATAGAGTTAAATACTAGGACTAAGTAACAAACAATAAGTCTAACTTGCACAATACAAAACTAAAGTAGAAGAAAAAGTCCAAAAGTCCATATCATTAGTGAACTTTGAATTAGAAGTGCGTAAACTTAATATATACATTTTGTGCTCCTTAAAATCTATCTCTTTCTCAAGTTGTAAATTTTTAATTATAAGCATTATGCCTGTGAGTTATTAACATAGAAGATTTTGTTGTTATTAGTGTAAAGAATTTTAGTTAGGCACAAAACAACCAAATTGGAAAGATACGGAAATTTTTTTGTTTATTGGTTTGTTTGTTTTTTTCCCTTTACACCAAACACATCCACAACTTGTTAAAAATGACCAATTTAATCCTTAACACAAACGTTGTTAATATTTGCCGTTAATAACAAAGTTTGCCTAAAAAAATATGAAACTCAAATTTGACTCTCTCTCTCTCTCTCTCAAATTTTACTTAACTCCAAAATCTCAAATTTTTTGTTTTTTATAGAAATTTCCTCCCTTTTCTTCTTAAATCAACAACATAGCAGTGGTTTTCTTTGGGTCCATTCATATTTTATTTTTTAAAATTTAGTATTAGATGTCCAAGTAGTTGGAGTTAAGTAAAATTTCTGCCTAATGTACTGATTACCCAATACTTCTCTCATATAATATATGGATTAAACAACTGAACAAAACTTACATGCTATGATATATAAGGCTCACATATTTTGAGAGATACATGTTGTGTATATGTAGGCAGGGCCGGCCTTAGGCCTAGGTAAGTTGCCTAGGCCTAAGGCCTCACAACCAAAATAAAATTTCTCTACTAAAAAAAGGCCCCATTTTACTCTATAAAAAGATCAAAATTTTTTTTTAAATATAACAATTTTTAAATAATTGGTACTTTTTTTTAAGAGTGATACTAAAAATACTACAAATTTTATTATAGTTTTAATTGACATGTCACCAACCACATAAAAAAATAATTCAAATACAAAAAATTAAGTTGTTGAAATTCATCAATTACAATTGTTATCACATTACATTGTGAACATTTTGTAGCATCTTTAGTATTTTTCTTTTTCATTTCTAACAAGGCTTCCAATAAAAATTTAAACCAATTGAAACCCAAAAATGTTTCAAAAAAGAAAATACTGCAAATGTGATAAATCATCAATGATGACTAATCTCTTCTAATAGTTTGGGAGCTTAATTTTTGTATACTAATCTCCTATTAAGGCACACACCAAATAATATCTATTTATCTCTTTCTCTTAAAAAGTATATACAAAATTAAAATTTAGATTACAACTTTACTTAACTATGCATAGTCATATATTCAAGTTAAAGTAAGTTTCTTTTTAAAAAAAATAATATTTGTTTTAGTTCTTTTTGTTTAAATTAACCTTAGTTTAGTTAGTATTATTCAACAATTTATGTATTTACATCAAATTAGTCTTAATTTAATTATTATTATTATATAATTTTATTTAATTAATATTTACATATAAAAATACCTCATATAAAATTTTCGCCTTGGGCCCCAACGAAATTTTAGGCCATAAATTTTGTTGGGCCGGCCCTGTATGTAGGATGCATAAAATAATTATATTTTGTTCTTAAATAATAAATTTTCGTTGTGTATTCTAATCGGTATTTGTTGAAACATATTTGTGTATTTCACTGCTAACTGCGTACATATTTCCTTTTTTTGTTTACATATATGACGATAGTGAGTATGGCTGTAGATGGAGGCAAGGTTTTATCTAATGTGAAGCTGTCAGCTCAATTGCTTGTAGCGAATGAGGAAAAAGTTTTACGGTCTAATAAAGTAGCGAAATTAGTGAAGATGTGGAACCATTCAAAAGGGAGGATCACATGGGAAGGGAGGGGAGGAGGATATGAAAAAACATTACCCTCTGTTGTTCCAAAAGAAGAAGATGTAATATATGTTTTAAGTTTAATTTTGTTTGAAAGAGAGATAATGAATCTGATTGTTCATAGTAGAATAATTGTTTCATATCTTGGGTGGACAATTAGATGCTTATAATAATTGCATTCAGTTCTTTTTCAATCTCATGCTTTGTACTTTAATTGCTCAACTCTATGTCAACATGAATTTACAAGTGCTCGTGCATGCATGCTTTTGGTTATAATTTGCTTAATGCAATTGAGGAATTTTTTGGATAATCAATACTTGTTGGAGGAACTCCATATTTTACATTATCAACACTCAACAGCTAACTTGAAATAGAAAAATAACCACACCATGAAAGAAAATTGGCTCAGAAGAAGAAGAACCAAAAATCTAGAGGACAGACCAAGTTATAAGCAAGGGCCCTAGGATTGTCTTTTTCACATTCTTTTGGGCCCTCCTTACAAATCTTGCAGACCATAGGGCTTTTGATATAAACAATCCTAAAATAAGCTAAAATAGCTTCAACCACCACATTGAACTAGTATCCAGCTGCTGCAGGATTTTCAGCAGCTTAAGCAGGGTTATAAGAAGAAATCACATCTGATTCTATTCTACTTGGAGCTGCCTCAAACTGCCATTGATAGAACATGGCCCAGTTTGTTTTCCGGCATAAACTATATAATCTCGGCTAGCCCCAAACTGAAGGTGAAGAACTGTGATCTTACCTAATTTATCAAATAAAAGGAGGCCACAAAAGTTAGCATAAGCAAGCACCTCCGCCATATATAACGGAGATTGAATCAGAGCACAATCATCGGTAATACATTATGTTATTCACCATTTCATTCACCAAGCAATGGGCATCACTTGGCTCACTCTGGGCTTAGGCAAGTAAGGGAGTTAGCACCATCAATTTGAACTTCAATTTGCTTTATCGATACCAAGGTAGTACCAAACTATATAAACACAGTCAATCTTCACTATCAATAGGTATCATTATTTGATAACAACACCTAACAATGTGTAGCACTTTTTTTCTTTTAGTAGAGAGTAACATTCATATATGTATAAGTTCAATGAATAGACTTTTCATTAATAAATATAACATCTTGATTATACACATGATAATGTTCTATAAGCAAAAAAAGGGTATTGAAAAAAAAAAAAGACTTCATAGAAAGAAATAAAAAAGAATAAGAAAATCTCATGGCTTTCTCCATCATATCTATCTAAAATTTTTCCTTTCCTATAGAAATATGTGCTATAGAGCTTTGCTTCAGGTAAATACTCAAAAGCAAATGCTCCAACATCTTACAATTAGTGTTGTTTAATGTAAATTGGCCTTTTGCAGACTATTCCAACAGCGGCTCCATTATAGGTTTCGAAAAAGGGGTATGGAGTTTCATGCTGTATGTAACTGCCACCCCAATTAGTGCACAAAATGATGGTAAGAGACCCAAACCAAACCGTGTAACTGAAATATAGACATTTATTGCATTTGTTCTCTGAAGTTCTGGAGAGCAACCTGCATTGGAGATTATAAAATATCAAACAGAAATTTTTAACTAAGAACCATTATGGACATTTGAGAAAGAACTCAAGAATTTTTTACACACAAAGACACAGACACAAAAAATAATGTCAGTGTTACTGATGAGTTCTGAAAATTAAGATGCCAACAATTAATAGAGGAATTAATCAGAAAACAAGAAGAGATCCCATGTCTGGAAAATTAGTATCAAACTTTCAAACCTGCTCAAGTGATGTTTCAAGTAAAATTTCTCTATCTGGCAGATCACTTAAACTAAAGCTAACAAGGCTTCCATGAATGTTTCTGTTGGTTGCTCCAATGGTTGTCTAATTAGTCAGTAACATAATTGACCAACAAAAACATTACCAAAAATAAAATATAAATAGTGGATCATCTTAAACAAAAATGATAGTCATGACAGTGATCTTTTTTTGGCATGTGAAATTTCAAATAGTGAGTGAATCTTTTCTCAATCTCCCTTTGGCATAATAAAAGCCAGAATCAAGCCCTAGGAAGCATGGACACCTCTGGGGCACAGCTGCAAGCATGTCCAGCCCTTTCTTTTCTTTTCTTTTCTTTTTTTTTTTTTTTTTTTAAATGACAAGACATGGCCGGGGTGTATTTTGGTTTTTCATTTTTGGATTTTGTAATAGTATTATCCATTATTGCTCTTAAATTCTTTTTTTTTTTCTCTTTGCATCTTCCATCCCTCAAGAGAAAAGATCTAGGATAGTAGGATCTAGAGAAACAGCTAATGAATATAAGCCAAGATCCCTCTCCATTCATTCATAAATATACATACTTGTATTTAATAATCCAGTATGTAACAAAGCACCTAGAATCATATAAAAGAACCCTAATTTTAAAGCTTTTGCAAAGACTGAAGATTCAAACAACTTACTTTGGAAAGACTGAAGAACATACAAGGCAAGCCCACATGAGATTTTGTCCAAGAAGCTCAATGATCCACAAACAAATGCACAGCCACCAAGATTCTCCCCAATTAGAACATTTTGCATGCTTATTCCAGTCACCTATAGTAATTGAGGAAAAATTATATACAAGTTCATTGAAATTAATCATAAAAATCAATAATGGCTTGAGTGTAGTCTTTAAAGAGGACCTAATCTTATGTGAAATATCAAGTTTCCTGTTAGCATTAATACATTTGTAATTGTACAGGAACGTTTTTATGTTGTTTCTGTTAGCATTAATACATTTAGACAATGTTTAAGATTCAACTGTCCTTGTAAAGTGTGTGGACTGGTAGTTCACAGACTGTTACATCATACAACCTATTAGGTAAAGTACTCGTTTTTCACATAAGTTCTATAGTTTTGATTTCTTTCATACTTCATTTAGACATTTCAGTGTTAGGATCTCAAATCATTCACTAATTTAGATGGAACTTTTTAAAAATTCTCTTGTTTTAAATACGCTTGGGAAATTTTGGGCTTTTGGCTTAATTTGTTATTAGAATCACCATTGTCAAACTCAAATCAATAAGCTTGGGTCGAATTAGAAGAATACAAATGTTCTTTAGTTAATGCTTTGTTAGCAAAATTATCTGTTATGAAGCATAACTATTCAGAGGAAGATTTATAAACTGCAAGGTTGTCATATTGCTGTAACAAGTCCTAGAAGGCCGGTTGTTTATCGTGTCATAATATTTTGATTCTCAAATCTAAATGGTTTCCATCAACCATGAGGACAATGCCTTTTCTTTTATTGATAAGAAAATTCAACAATAAGGACAAGGCTTCACTTAGCTTAAATGTCATAGAAGTGAAATGGACTCATAAATAACTTGAAATGAAGAAAAGATTAATAGAACAGAATATTAGATCATACCATCATCAAAGCATTTGCTACACCAATAAATATTGATATTATGTACATGAAAGCACTCATGCTTCTAGGTAAGAAAATGACTGCTGCACCAGAAAACATCCAAATAATGCCACCAGCGGTGTAGTAGGCCTTCAGGCGTTGGCCAGTCCATGCAATCTCCTGAAAAGGTCAGGTATCAATAGATAAAGAATTTGTAGAAAACACGGTTTTTCAACCAAAGAAGTGGGTTTCACAAGGGGACCTGTAGAATAACAGATACAATGAAGCTGCAAGTGTAGATGATGGCAGGAACCTGCTCCCATCAATTTGAAAGAATTAGCCATGCATCATTTTTCCAAATAAAATATTTTTAAGATTAAAAGAAATATGATTTGGAAAGGTTTGTGCATGTACCAGAGCTTTAGCTGATTGGGCCATTCGTAGATCATTAATAACATAGAATGCAAGATACGCCTGACAAAAGAAGCCATCTTGATATCAGAACTACAAAGATAGCTTACCAATTTTAGGGAAATCGCTTCTTTTATAATTTGTAATACTAGTGGACTGATTTTTCCAGTAGGGAAGCCCATTTTTCATAGGACATTTTTTCTTGGAGGCTTAAGATATTCTTAAAAATATCAGCTCCTCATATGATGTTATAATATATAAAGTTAAGTTTCTTCTTTCTTTTCTGTTTATTAAAATGAACACCACTAAACAGGAAAATGCACTGACCTGTGACACATTGACAATTAATCTGGTGAGCACATAAACGATAGCAACTTCATAATATAGAACTCGCTTGAACCAGTAAGCCCATGCAATCCTAACATGAAAATTTCCTCGTGCTCCTACCCTGGATCTACATTAGAGAAGTAAATAATTATTGTAATTAACTATGCAGAGGTACCCCCAAACTTTCTAAAATTTCAAATATTTCCCTCATATTGATGGTGTTGGAATTTCTCACATCGAATTTCTAACCAAATGGTTCAATTAAACAATGTGAAAAAATGAGGTCTTTATCCATCTAGTACCAAAGGCAAACAACAAAACTTGAAATTAAATGCCCATAATCATTTTTCTTATCTTAAACCAAACAAAATTTAGAATGATAACACTATTACAGGTCATGGTACTATAAGATTAATTTTTTATCTCGCAACACATCAACAAAGCATTATAAAGACATTTCCGAGAAACATCAAAGATTAAGACTATTTTTGTCACCTTGGCTCTTTGGTTCCAAAAAGGAATATGCCCACGAAGCAGCATCCAACAAAAATTGATGAATATGCAATCCATCGATACTGCTCAGTAGAATACAGTGATTAAAATCCAGAAGGAATACTATTAATAATAGATCAAAAATTCTTTGGACATACCTGATTTTCAACATCAGCATATGTATTTACTTTGGTGACGGCAAAGACTATTAGAGCAACTGCATATAGGCTGAGGTTGGCAATCTATACAACAAAGTTACCAAAAAAAAACCTTCATTGGTACCATGTTACAACATACAGACAAGAACAACCAAATAGAATTCAGTTCGAAGCTGACCATTGTAAATGCATTTCGACAGCTAGTCAGCACTACTCTACTCGTTGAATTCAGTGTGATGCAATTCACCATAGACCTTCAACAAAACAGTTAAGGTTCATAGCATAAGTGAAAAATACTTCCAAAGCCAATGACATGTGTTTCTTCCTTTTATCTTTTCCATCAATGTGGAGGGGCCAGGTGAAGGGGTTCACTGTTTCCCCATGCTTTAAGGAATTTCCATAAGGTCCCCCTGTTTTATGTGATCATCCTTTTGTTAAATTAACAAACTTTTAGGCTAGTCCCTCCGCATAGACAAAAATTCAGAAATAAAACAAAAGAGCCATTTGTTACCAATTATTTTTTTAGGCTTCAATTAAATGCCCAAAAAATTATGAGTGTTCACAGAATAATAATCACTTAAAGGACTGGCAGCAGTGCCTTTTCTCTTGTTCTTATATAGGATAAAAAATAGAAATGATGATTTGCACGTTTCAACTGGAAATTGTAGATTGAGAAGGTTATTACATGTGTGAAACCTGAGTAGCAGCCCAACCAACATTGAAGATTGCTGCAAACAAGCTGTAGCCAACAGTTTCCAATGTTGATGAAGAGGTACCAAAGATCTTACAAGGTACGCAACCACCAAAAACAGAAGAAAATGAAACAGCAACCAGAACAGAGCCTGCGGCATGCCATATTTTGAAATGTCCAAACCTGTCAATCTATCATGGAAACAATAGGAAGCAGAATTATTTCCAGCAAGCTAAGGTCACAATTCCCACCCCCCCCCCCCCCCCCCCTCTCAAAATCACCCAAACAACCAAAAATAGGAGCTTTTGTATTTAACAAAAATTTTGTAAATGAATTTCAATCATTTAGGAGACAGAATAACTGGATATTAAAACCTAGCCCTAGGCAATCATAATATGTGCATACAAACTTGTGTAGGACATGAAAACATAACAATCAGACATGACATCTGCATTTGTACTTTCTTCTGAAACCATTTACCCATATAGAGCTAGTAAATGAGGTTTAAAAAAACTGATTTGAAGAATATAGAATTTAATTCCTTTTGTTCAATATTGTTAGTGTATATTAGACATTTTTTTTAAGGTTTCACATGTGTAAAACCCTCTTGTAAACCCAATCACAAATTAGAGAAAGTGCTTGCTATTTCCTTTTTTTTTTCTTCACTTTATTCTTGTACTAGAAGCAAGCAATGCAAAATGAATCAAACACTCACATGTAAGAAGTATAAGAAACACATGTTAACTTGTCACTAGACTCAAACTTGAGCACCATTGTGAAGGCTCCAATGAATTAAATAACAAAAATAAAAATCGAAGAAAGGAAAAAAACATTGATGGATATTAAAAAGCATTCAAAACAAAACTAAACTAAAAATGGACCAGATAGATATAATATTCTACTGTTTTAATTTTACAGTATCTAGTTATGAATGTTTAGCATATCAATTTGTGAGTTAAAAAAAAAAAAAAAAAAAACAGAAAAAAAATATAAATATGTACCAGTTCACCAGCCAATATGGTTGTAAATCCATCAGCTACTTGACCTGAAAGCATAACCATAGCAGCGTCCCTATAAAATGAAACAACAATGTCAAAAAAAGAAATTATAGGAGCTCAACAATTCATTTATACCATGAGGTAAACAGAACTCAATGCAGCAACAGACAAAAAACTTTATTCAAGAACAATTTTGATGAAAACATAAGGAAATCAATAAGTTCTAGGTAGTGTCCTTAGTGTGTGCTTGATATAAATCGTTTGCTGACTTCACTATATCTCAAAACTAAAATCTCATCATGTTGCAAAGAATAAGAGTTTGAGTCTGGTAGAATATCACCAGATTTACTTTTCCCAAATAACATATAAAAAATGTACCTGATAAATCCCTTATTACCAAATTCAACATTACCCAGGATAAACACCACTTTCCTTCCATGTATCGTTCTTTTTCAACATAATGTGAACAAAATTTCAACAGAAAACATATTTAACAACTGTAATGTGATTTTATAAACTGCTGGCCAGGTAATAAGATATATACCTTGGAGAAAGTCCAATATCTGTCAAGAACAATAAGAGGTAAGTGAACCAACAGGCAGCAGTGATATCATTGAGCATGTGACCCATGCCATAATAAATGACGGACCGTCTTCCAAGGGGCTTAGTGAACGAATCATCATCATCTTCTTCAATACCATTTCCCATCATGATACTTTTTTAACAAATGGGAACCTGCAAAATATGAACTGAAGCTTGAGAGAACAAGCATAAATAGCAATTTAGTAGAGTAATCATGTTGGAGTATTTTTTTATAAAAAAATTATTAATTTTATTCTAATTTAAAATAAATGATCATTCACATCAATTATAGAAATAGTATATTCATAAATTAATTGTCATTTGACTTTCTCATATAAGTTGACAGGCTTAGCTACTTACTGAGCTTTAGTGATGCATTTCTATTGTTCAATCATAATTCATTGCTTTTAACCATTACCTTAATTGGCTGAAGTTAAAGTCTTTAAACAAATTTAAAAATTAAACAAACTATGATATTTCCGTTTATATAATTCAATGTTTTACCGGATCCATAATATGTCTATAACATTTACATGTCCAGCTGCCTAAAGGAAATTTAAAAATAAAAAAAGTACTTTTTAAGCAAGCGAATAATGTTGCTATTTGTTAGACTTCTTTCTTATTAGAGATCTCACTAGTATAAGCAATAAAAAGAGAATTTATCTCTAAAGTTTATTTCATTAATAATGGTTTATTGGTAATTTAATTTTGTGTGAATTTCAAGAAAACTCAAGTAATATCTCTCCTTTATTTCCAACAGATCAGAACTAGGTTTACTGATGATTATACTTTGTCATCCATGCAATGAGTTTATGAGAATTTTACCACACCCAGAAAAATTCTTAAATGCCCTAAATATTTCCAAACATAGTTGTTGCCAAACCAAGTTGAAGGTAACACGAGTTACCATAATCAAAAAACATGCCAACATACAAGGATAGCAGACTCAAGGGGTAATGAAAGTATACATGCTTGCAGACCCAAGGAGACACTAACCACCCCTACCCTTTAAGGGTAGCAGTGCTGGAGCGAGGGCTACATTGGAATTGGTGAAGCACCCTTCACATTGTTGCAGTTTAACTTTTTCTTTTTCTTTTTTTGGGGGGAGGTGGTGGGAATAAACGTTTTGGACTTTCTTTTGGGGAATGGTTTTCCTAACATACAAGATGCTAAGCATGATGCAGAAATAGCATAAATCTAGACCATTCAAGTATGTGAATGCCACATAGTCCTGCATTAAGTACTAGCATTGTAGGAGATATGGGAAGATTGACAATTTGGATAGCCTTTCAATGACACCTTGATATGCACATTGGATACAACTTCAATTCAAAATTTTAGGCCATTTTGTTTGGGGATTAACCATTATATCAATCTCTCAAACTCAACACTTACATGTGAACGCCAACAAGTCGTCCCCTTCATGGCTCATGTTCAAGCCTCTATATCTTTCAGGACACTCTTTCCAATTGAACATACTAACAATGATGCTCTGTTACCAACTATAAGAAATATTTTTGATATCATTTGAGGCTAACGAATCGCAAGAGAGGACAAAATTAAAATAATCTTAACAAAGGGACCGAATCCTGTTCCTCTCCTTTCCCGCATTCCTCTCCTCAAATACAGCTACATCCCATCTCATATGTTTAAAAAAAACAAGACACGCCATCTTGTTCCTAATCTACGCCCAAAATAAAAGTCATTCACTTGGTCTTCAATTTGCTAACAACCTGCCCTTCATTTTGCTAACAACTCAAATTAGTAAATTTGATACATTGATGTAATGTTGGGCAAGTCTTTTGGAAAATCAAAGAAATTCCCTTGTTGTCCAGCCTAGCAAACAGATGAATAATTTTACTTTCTTTTTGCATGATTTACATATAGGACAGGAAGCTCAAATACTCAAATGCATAATTTTTCACAACGCATGAATAATGTAAGAAATGGATTTGACCATTTCATGCTCCACACAGCGTTGAACCAGATGCAGATACAGAACATCTGGACTCCAATTAACTCAACAAAATCTGAAATATCAAATTTAGAAAAATTGAAAACAATGAAGGAACCATTTCTATTGAATTTGGTGAACACAGGGTTCTCAAATTTAACAAAGCTTTTACTCGTTATATTCATATAATGTTTCTCATATACGCTAACAGCTTAATCATATCCAGTGAAGAACCTAGGAAACTTTCTGAATAACTTTCATAGTGCCATCAAAGTGACCCACTTCCCTCCAGAGTCCAGACTAAATTGGACAGCCCCAAAAGACAAAAACTTTCAAAGTATAGTGTTGTTTAAATCCTAACTATGCAAGCCTCTGAGCCTCATCCAACCCCAATTCAGGAAAAGAAGCATTACCCACATAAATATCCTCATGTAAGATTCAAAAACAGTCTAATTAGCTTCAAAACCAATAATAATCATCAACTAAACATGCCCTTCATCCATAACACCAAAATGAAAAAAACCCAGATACAAACTATATATAATAACAGAAAAACTATAAAACCCAGATACAATTCGAATTCTACATAACTGGAACGCAACGAAAAAGGGTCAGAAGGAACATACAGACACAGGAGATAAGCTAAGCATAACCCATCAACGAGAGCCCCTCAAACGTTAGCAGAACAACCTTTGTTGGTTACCCAAAAGAGAAACCGATGTTGTTTTTCAACTGTGTGAATATATATAATTGAATCTAAGTAGACCAATAAATATGATACTACTATATTCCTTTTCCATCATCTAAGCAATGTTGTTTGTTCTCTTCTTCATAAGTTCCTTTCTATTTTCTGTTTCTTCTTTCCTTGGTTTGGGGAATGTGCGTCATCAACGTCACCGACTGTGAGAGTCTGTGAGTTATGGACTCTCAGAATAAGACCAAAAGACAGTGCTGTCCATGTCTGAACATTTTTTTGACGAAAATAACGGGGATGTTTTTGTCTTTTAGTAGTGGATGATTGACTAAGGAATGAGAGTGGGAGGTGCATTTGGGTGTGCCTTGTTTGTCCGATTTAGTCATAGAGAGAGAGAGAGAGAGAGACTGACATATACATTGTTGGAATCAAGAAGATGTGGCGCTTTTTGAAGTCTTCAAATTGAGCCTATCTCTCTCCTTATCTGGTCCCACTACCTCTGATTCCACCTAAGATTCTAAAATAAAACAACCATTCCTTGCTCCCATGTCTCAGCATACCAAAAGTGTGGACTGGTAGATTTTGTGGACCATGATAATGGTTAATGGATGAATATGAAATGATTTTTGCAAAAATACTATTTTTATCTTTATATTTTGGGGTCGTAATTAATTTGATATTTACATTTTAAGAGCAGTCAATTTCAATTTATAGTCAATTTAATCTCTATCATTATTTCACTAGGGAAAAAAAAAACTTTACATGGCTAATAGATTGCACAGTTTGCACGTTTTTAAAGTTTACGTGGCTGATAAAATATTTTAATTGATATTTAAAAATGCCACTTCAATCTCATAAAAATCCATGTAAATGAAAAAAAAAATTGAATTACTGATTTTTAAGAAAAATTAAAAAAAAAACCAACTTAGCAATTTCCATCTTCTTTCAAATTGAAAGAAAAAGGAAATTTCTAAGTTGATTTATTTGATTTATTTTTATTTTTCTTTAAAATTAGCCATTCACTTTTTACAAACTTGGATTTTTATGAGGTTGACGTGCCATTTTTAAATAGTAATTAAATCATTTTATTAGCTACTTAAGCTTTAATTGTGTTAATGGGTTTTAGTTAGTTCAACTGGTAGAATCTCTAATAGTTGAATAAGTGATCTGGGGTTCAATCTCCACCTACAACAAAAAGTTATTGGTGTCTTTGTCTAATGATAAAGAGCTATGCCATAGGTTGAAACTCTCTCTCTCTCTCAAAAAAAAAAAAACTTTAAGTGTGCCAACAACGCAATCCATTAGCCACATTGGCAATTTTTCGTTAGTAAATTAACCGTAGGGATTGAATTAACTGTGACCCCAAAATGTATAAACCAAAATGATGTTTTTACTAAAAATTAAATTTGGGGTGTGATATTTTTTCATGATTACAAATTATAATTAGAAAATTATTATTTTTATTTCAGTCTATTTTTATAATTGTGAATAATATTTTATGACATCTAAGAGGTCTATTTATTATGCCAAATTTATCAACTTTTGGAAAGAGATAATACCTCAATTTGTCTTTCTTTTTATAAAGTTTAGTTTTGTTATTCAATGAAAAAAAATATGTTAATTCTAATAATGATAGATACTCACCTTTTGAATGCAATTTTGGTTTCTTTTTCATTTTCTAATGTTAAGTGGTTTTTTTTTTTTTTTTTTTAGGGGTGATGTTAAGTGGTTGATGTATTTATATTGCTAAATAATGTGCTTGAATTTATGGCTAGTTTTGAAACTCATCAAATAGGTAAATCAATCAAATTCACAAGATCTTAGAACCATTTGAGAATCAATATTTTTTGAAACTATTGAGATTATAGATTGTGATTAATGTATAATAAAAGTAATATTCATGATGATTACATGTAAAAGTGATATTACACTAATCACATTTTGTCATCTTAAAAAGCTGTAAAATAATTATGAAATTTAATGTATTTGATTATTTTTAGAATTGGTGATTCATGTTAGGCAAAGGACTAGTGGTCCTAGTCTAGCATCCTGCAAAGATGAAGGCTTAGTTCGGTTGAGAATAGCATCACGTTAGCGCTAGGTTACCACCCTCTAAAGTAATAAAATTGTGCATTTACCATTAGCTATAATTTTTGGTGCAGTAGATAAGTGCTTAGAGCACTTGCAGCAGTGGAGCTAAATAGCTATATAGCTATTTTAGCTCCACCAAAACATAAAAAACACCCTTGCAGCAGTGGAGGTATAGGTAAAAATTTTAGATGAATTGCTACAGTACTCATGTATAGATACATGAGCACTGTAGCACAAAGCTAAAAAAAAAAATATTATTTTAATCTAAGTCCGGATTAAAATAATATAAGTTACTCTTTTCTTCAATTCTTTTTTAATCAAGTCCTGAAAGCTCTCTCATCTACGCCTATCTCTCAGTCACTCTCTCAATCTCATCTACGCCTATCTCTCAGTCACTCTCTCAATCTCATCTACGCCTATCTCTCAGTCACTCTCTCAATCTCTCAATCTCATCTACGCCGAAGCTCTCACCGTCGATCTCACATTCTCAAGCTCTCAATCTCACCGCCGAAGCTCCACATCTCACCGTCGATCTCACATTCTCAAGCTCTCAATCTCACCGTCGAAGCTCTCAATCTCTCAATCTCACCGTCGATCTACGCCGTCCGAAGCTCTCACTCTCTCAAGCTCACCGCCGATCTACTCCGGCCTGTCACTCTCTCAAGCTCACCGCTGAGACCCACCAGTTGAGACCCACTGTATCACCGCCGCCGAGACTCACTCTATCACCGCCGATCAGGTTAATCCCATTTCTGATTTTCTAGTTTTTAATGGTGATATGGTTTAGTAAAAATGAGAAGGGCAGATTGTACTTGTAGTATAAACGAGACCCACAGCTATGGTGATGGTGTGATGGAATTGGCAGATTGGAACTTTTCTGTGTGCAGGGCTTTGCTTTTTTTTTTTTTGGCTTTTTATTCGGTCTTTCCATGAATGGATAGATTGTACTTGTATTGGAATGAATTGAGATTTTTCAGATTGTATTTGTATTGAAATGTATTGAGAATTTTATGTTTGTAGGAATTTGGGAATTTTTTGTGTGCAGGGAAAATGTATTGGTTCAGTTTATCCATCAATCGACAGAATGTATTTGTATTAAAATGCATTGGAATTTTTCTGTTTGCAGGAATTTGTTGTGTGGTTTTTTTTATCCGTGGGTTTTAGCTGCATGTCAATTTAAGTATTTATGCATAATCATGTTTTATTGGTATAATTCTAAGTATTTTAAGTTTTGATATAAATATTAGATTGGGAATTTTCTTTGTGCAGGGAACTTTACAGTTTTTTGTCTAATTTTATGGAGTCACGTAGAGACATGGATTCATGTAAAGACCTAACATATTACACGGGTATCATGAATGGGGATATAGAAATTAACTCACAACTAGGAATATCTCAAAATACTCCTATGTCAGTTTCTAATTCTCCACCTGAAGTTGAGAATGTCTCTTCTACAAAAGGAAAACGAGGCATTAACTTTAGTGTAGAGGAAGATAAACTCCTAGTGTCAGCATGGCTTAATACTAGTGTTGATCCCGTAAACAGTAATGAACAAACACAAGCTACATTTCGTCAAAAAGTTTGGGAATACTTCATGCAATACAATAAATCCGGGAACACACGTAGTGTTGTCTCCTTGGTAAGTCGTTGGGGAATGATTAGTGAAAGGACAAATAAGTTTGCAGGGTGTATGGCTAAAGTTAACGCACATCATCAAAGTGGTATAACTGAACAAGATCAGGTATAAATTATATCGCATTAATATTAACATACCCATTCACCAATAATTTGAAAATTCTAATCATGTTATATTTCTTTTAATATTTTTTAGATTACCAATGCGAAGGCTTTGTTTTTGGAGATGCACAAGAAACCCTTTCTTCTTGATCATTGTTGGCTCATGTTAAAGGACCAACCAAAGTTTGCCAATCCTAACGGAAGATTGAGAACATCCGTGCCTCCAACTCCGGAGTCAATATCTATTGGAGAAGGGGATTGTGGGTCCGGACTTAGTGACGATTCTAATTTTGAGAGGCCGATTGGTAAGAAGGCCAACAAGGCCAACTGAAAGAACAAAGCCAACGGAAAAGATGTAGGGGAATATTTGACCAAGAAAATGAAATTTATTGAAGAGGTAACTCGATTTGAAGAGGAAAAAATGTTTATTGAGAGGGAAAAACTTATGATTGAGAAGGAAAGAAGTGAAGAAAAACTTAAGATTGAGAAGGAAAAAGTCATGATTGAGAAGAAAAAATTTGAGATGCAATATATGTTAGAGGAGGAGAGAATCATGATGAAATATACAAGCGGCTTGATCGGGACACAAAAAGCTTTTTATGAACAACTCCAAGAGGAAATCATGGCAAGACAAAGTTTACGTAATTAATGGGTTTGATTGCATTTTGGATGTAGCTTAGGCCTTTATGTATTTTGTAGCGGCTTATGTAGGCCTTTAAGTATTTTGGTAGTATTTTGTAGTGGCTTATGTAGGCATTAAAATTTATAGTATTTTGGTAGTAAGCCTTTAAATTTTTTGTATTTTGGTAGTATTTTGTAATGGCTTAAAATTTATAGTATTTTGGTAGTAAGCCTTTAAATTTATTGTTCATCTTGTTTGTGTTGTGATGATTGTGTTTGTGTTGTGATGATTGGTAGTGGCTTAAAATTTATAGTATATTCATTTTGTTGTGGCTTATGTCACTTAACTTTAATCTTGCATCTATAGTAATATTTGTTTTCCCATTGTCTTGAAGGTTGCATCCATGAATCGTTCTTGGTTTCGCAAGTTGCTTCTTGATGACTCAGATGAAGATGAGATAATCGAAGAACTTGTTATGGAAACATCACAACCTAAACGTCGTCGCTCTATCCGACGTAATCATTTGGTAGGCCATGAGAGGCTTTTTCTTGATTATTTTGCTCCCACGCCAATATATCCACCAACTTTATTTCGTAGGAGATTTCGGATGAAGCGTTCTCTTTTCCTCCGTATTCAATCTAAGGTAGAAGCTCATGACTCTTACTTCGTCCAAAAAAGAAATAGTGCTAACAAACTTGGTTTATCTTCATTACAAAAGATAACCGCTGCACTTAGAGTGCTTGCATATGGAGTATCGGGTGATTTGGTAGATGAATATGTGCGGATTGGAGAAACTACTGCATTAGAAAGTTTGAAAAAATTTGTCACTGCGGTAATTGATGTTTTCTCTGAGGAATACTTGAGAAAGCCAAACAATGAAGACATTGCTAGACTATTGGCTCATGGTGAACACCGAGGTTTTCCAGGTATGTTAGGTTCAATTGATTGCATGCATTGGAAGTGGAAAAATTGTCCATCTGCATGGAAAGGTCAATATTGTGGTCATATTCGTGAGCCTACTATTATTTTGGAGGCAGTAGCATCATATGATCTTTGGATATGGCATGCATTTTTTGGGTTACCTGGGTCAAATAATGATATTAATGTGTTAGAGCGGTCTCATGTGTTTAATGAACTAGCTGAAGGACGTAGTCCTACAGTACATTACTCAATCAATGGTCATGACTACACTATGGGATATTACCTTGCTGATGGCATATATCCAAAGTGGGCAACATTTGTGAAAACACTCTCATCTCCACAAGGACCTAATCGAAAATTATTTGCAGCAGCCCAAGAGGCGTATAGGAAGGATGTTGAGCGTGCATTTGGAGTGCTTCAAGCACGTTTCGCAATTGTCCGTGGACCTGCACGATTTTTTCATCTTGAAACACTTAAAAAGATCATGAAAGCGTGCATAATTCTTCATAACATGATTGTTGAAGATGAGCGGGATGATAATGAAGTTGTAGACTTGGATTATGAACAAATTGATGGAGTGGATAATCTTCCTACGCAAGTGTTACATGAACAAAATGATGGATTTCTATCATACATTGAGAGGTATGGACGCATTAGAGATCGAGAACTTCATTTTAAACTACAGAAGGACCTCATTGACCATTTATGGCAATTGCAAGGCGAGTCGTAGGAACTTGTGCGAGTGTCTGAGTTTTGTTGTAATTTGGTTTGAGTTATGTATGTGACTAATCTATGGACTACATTATTCCAACTATAATATGTGTTCTATTTTATATGTTTTCTTATAAAGTTCTTCTATTTCATAATTTAGTTTGAGTTTTGTATATATAATTTGGGGTTAAAACATAATATTATTGTTAATCTAGTTTTTTATTTGCTATCATGATGATTGAGAAATTTAGTAAAAAAAAAAATGTATAAGTGGCGGCGGCAACGGCAGTGGCGGTGGTGGAAGAGTCGGTGGCGGCGGTGGCGGTAGTGGCGGCGGCGGCGGTGGAAGAACCGGTGGCGGCAGTGGCGGTGGTAGTGATTGCGGTGGCGGTAGCTGAGTCGGCGGCGGCAGTGGCGGTGGTAGCAGTTGCGGGTGGTTGTGGTTATTGTTTATTGTAATGGATATATTATTTTATTATAGTGAATATATTATTTTATTGTAGTGGATATATTAATTTATTGTGATGTTTATATTATTTTATTATGTTAAAAGCTAAAATAGATCCACTGCTGCAGCATGTTTTGTAAAAGTAGTAAGTAAAATAGATAAAGTAACTTTTTGTGGAGCTAAAAAGTTAAATTTTTAGCTCCACTGCTGTGGATGCTCTTAGTCCTATCAATTGATATTGTAATTGCTTGGTCACAACAAACCAACATTTGACTTAAAGCAAGCAGCTTTTAATTGACATATTGATTAGATCCTTCTATACCATACAGAAACAAACTAACAAAGTCGTGGCTGCAAACAAAAGCAACGTTGGTCCTTTGGTCTTTCTTGGATTTTTGATGAGTTTAGTTTCATTAGATTAACTAATTTTGCTTAAAAATATAGATATAAAGTAAATAAATCGGAGAATAAACTCAGCACAGCACAATAACTACTCCCATAGTTGATACTTCATAAATAACAATACATCAATTTTTTTTTTAATTAACTTTGCACTCTTATACAAACGAGATCAAATATGCATGCAATAGCTATCAACAAGGATAAAATGCCTTATAGTTCAATTAGTTAACACTTTTTAATGTTTCTAACAAACATATCCAGGATTCAAATTCCCACTCTCCCCAAACTATTAGATTATCAAAAAAATAAGGGTAGAATGTCATTGGGTATTAGCAGCCTATTAGCAAGTCAAGTTGTTAGTTTTTTTTTTTTGCTGAAAGTTGTTAGTTTTATTTGTGATATAAATCTCTATGAAATTAATTTTGCACCGTTATAGAAACTTATAATACATTAGATATGAATAAATTGTTGTAAGATTTTTGTCTTCCATCACATACTATCCTTCTAAAATTATATTTTTTGTTCCAAAAGACAAACGAGGGAGAATGCCTATGTCTATATGTATTATATATAAGCAAGCCGAATTTAGTGCACATATTCATCTTATTTAATATGATAAACTCACGTATAGAACACAAAATGATATACAAAAACTGTATTAAAATGTGAAAACTGCATTGAGTCAATTATCTTAGTTCTACCAAAACAAAAAGTGTGAAAAACTCAGGTGCAAACTCTTTCCCCAAAGAAGAAAGTGGAAAATCTGTAAAAAAAGGCCATCATCTAATCATCCCCATCAGCAATATGGGCCTTACTTAACTTTAAAAGAAAGTTACAGGCCACACTCAAGCCCATCAAGAGAAGTTTTGGACTAAGCTTTTGCCCTTCCTGAATCAACTCCAAGTGGGCCTTGTGATTTCCGACTTACCTACTCACTACATCAACATTACTATTTGTTAAAAAAAAAAAAAGTGTGTATAATTGCTGTGTGAACCCATAGAAAGATAGAAGTTAAAAATTATAGAGTGGTGCGTGCGTCATGAGTATATGAAAAGAAACACTTTTGTGTGGTCCACACGTGTTTCTTTCGGTGCTGAGGGCCAATGGGTGTTTCCTGCTTTAAAATTTGAATCATTGATGCAAGTTGGGGAATTAAATTATTACTTTCATCTATCGAAGCACTCAAAAGCATGGTCTTTTCGATTATTGATGCCAGCTAGGGAACTGTGCATTTTGTACCCTACAACTACGCGTTTTACTATCATCGAAGCATTCAAAAAGCAGGGTCTTATCTTTTGGTCCATCCCTATTCACACATATCACAGATCATTCTGGTCTTACCTTACCCTCTGGTTTTCAGTTCTCACAAAGATTAGCGTTCATTCAATTCTCACTAATTAAGAAATGGCGGAAGGAGCTCTGTTTCACGTTGCTGCTGGAATTATCCGGAAAGCAGGCAACCTAGCACTCAAAGAGATGGTGCTCATCTGGAGTGTCAACGACGAGATTACAAAACTTGGGGAGACAGTTTCTCTTATCAAAGCTGTGCTTCTGGATGCAGAGGCGAAGCAACACAACAGTGAAGCGATCAAACTGTGGCTGAAAAGCCTTAAGGATGCCATGTGTGATGCGGATGACTTGCTGGACGAAATCTCCACTGAGGCCCTGCGACGGGAAGTGATGACCCGCGACAAGAAGGCCAAAGAGGTACGCATTTTCTTTTCCAAATCTAACCAGCTTGCATACGGTCTTAGAATGGGTCATAAGGTTAAGGCCATGAGGGAGAGGTTTGATGCGATCGCAGCTATTAGGAATAAGTTTGGCTTAGAAGAATGTCCCGAGGAGAGACAAGTTCGGTATAAGGCACGAGAGCAGACTTACTCTCATGTAAATGCTGAAGATGTTATAGGGAGGGAGGATGATAAGAAGGCTATTATTCGGTCTCTGTTGGATAATGCCAATGCTGACAAGAAAGTTTCGGTCCTTCCGATAGTTGGAATCGGAGGCCTAGGAAAGACGACAGTAGCTAGCCTTGTCTTCAATGATGAACAAATCAAGAACCATTTTGAGCTAAAATTGTGGGTTTGTGTGTCTGATAATTTTGATGTGAAAATAATTGTTGAGAAAATTGTGGAGTGCATAAAAAATAACAAACCAAAAGACCTTGAAATGAACACATTAGTCAATGAACTTCAAAAAGAAATTAATGGAAAAAGATACTTGCTCGTGTTGGATGATGTGTGGAATGAGAATCGTGTAGAATGGCTAAGCTTGAAAAATATTTTGGTGGGTGGTGCTAGTGGCAGTAGAATCTTAGTGACCACACGTAGTGAAATAGTGGCAGAGATTACAAAATCTATGCAATCGCACTTGTTAAGGGGTTTAAATGATCAACAGTCTTGGTCTTTACTTAGGAAGATGGCGTTTGAAGAGGGGGAAGAATTGGAGAATGCAAGTTTTGAAAATATTGGGAAGGAGATTTTGAAGAAGTGTGGAGGGGTTCCGCTTGCTATAAGAGCAATAGGAGGTCTGTTGTATTTAAAAAAATCTGTAGGAGAGTGGCAATCATTCAAAGACAATGAACTTTTGAATATATCACAGAATGACAATAGTATTTTACCAACATTAAAGTTGAGTTATGATCATCTTCCATCACATTTGAAGCAATGCTTTGCTTTTTGTAGTATATTTCCAAAAGATTATGAGATTAAAAAGGCGAGTTTGATTTATATGTGGAAGGCGCAAGGATTCATCAAATTGTATAACGAAAAGAAATGTCCAGAAGATGTTGGTGATGAGTATTTTATGGATTTGCTTTGGAGATCGTTCTTTCAAGAAGTTAAAAAAGATGAACTTGGCAATATTTCAAAATTCAAAATACATGATCTCATGCATGATATAGCAATAAAAGTAATGGGATCAGAGAGCACTACCATTTATTCAAAAGAGATAGACATTGATGAAAAAACTCGTCATGTGTCATTTGGGTATCCATTGTACTCATCATCGGAAATTCCGATCTCATTATATAAAGCAAGAAGGATAAAGACATTTCTTTTGCCATGTCAACAATGGAATGTTACTGCAAATTTGGATAGTTCAACTTATAGTGCAATTATGGCTAGTTTTAAGTTCATACGCATGTTGGATTTGCATAACATGGGGATTAAAACAATTTCAAGTTCTATTAAAAAGTTGAAGCATTTAAGATATCTTGATCTTTCTGAGAATAAAGACATTGAGATGCTTCCTAATTCTATTGTGAAGTTGTACAATTTGCAAACACTTAAACTCTCGGGGTGTGATAAACTTAAAGAATTGCCAAGAGATATTAACAAATTAGTCAACCTCAGGTTTCTTGAGATTGATAGGTGTTTGGGTTTGACTCATATGCCAAATGGATTGGGCCAATTGACTAATCTTCAAACATTGTCAAGATTCATGATGAGTAAGAGTAGGATTGATTCAGAGCCTAGGAGTTACGTTGGATTGAAGGAACTTGACAGGCTACATGAGCTAAGAGGAAATCTGTCAATTGAAAATCTCAAACACGGAAAAGATGCTGCATCAGAGTATAAGGATGCAAATTTGAAAGAGAAACGTCTTGATAGGTTGGACTTAAAGTGGGTAGAAGAAGACATTAATGAGATGGGTGCTGGTTACGATGACAAGTCACTGGAAGCCTTGCAACCACATCTAAATCTCAAAGTATTGAGTTTAGTGCAGTACGGGGGAGTGATATTTCCACAATGGTTTTTGTCCCTCACAAATCTTGTCCAATTTAAATTAGATTCATGTAAAAAATGCCAATATCTTCCACTGTTGGACCAATTTCCTTCTCTCAAAATTATCGATTTGTGCAGATTGGATTGTTTAGAGCACATATCAGATTCAGAGGGAGATAATTGTGATTCTTTATTCTACCCATCTTTGGAGAGACTCAATATTAATGATTGCCCTAATTTAAAGGGATGGTGGCGGGGAAGGAGGGATTCTCTTCCTTCATTTCCTCGTCTTTTTTATTTAGATATTAGGGATTGCCCTCAGTTGACTTCCTTTCCTTTGTTTCCATATCTCGAAAGTTTGCGGCTACATAATTGTAGCTTGAAGCAGTCATTGGAGAGGATGATGATAAACAACAAGACTTCTTCAGGGAATCTATCATCAATCGCTTCTTCTTCTTCTTCTTCTTCTTCTTCTACAATTGTTGCTCCTCTCTCCAAATTAAGTCACATGAGAATAGAAGAAGCTTTGCCAGAAGAGTGCCTACCAAATCTCATTTCTCTCCGTTCTCTACTTCTAGTCAAACTCAAATGTCCTTTTCCTCAAGGCATGCGGTATCTTACGGCACTTCAACAACTGAGTGTTTGGGATTTTGAGGTGGTTGATTTATTCAATGATTGGGATGAGATGGAATGGCAAGGACTTGCGACCCTTACCTCTTTGCAAACACTAAATTTTTGGGATTGCCCTAAATTGGAATCATTGCCAGAAGGAATCGGTGCCCTTACCTCTTTGCAAACGCTACAAATTTCGTCTTGCCCTAAATTGGAATCATTGCCAGAAGGAATCGGTGCCCTTACCTCTTTGCAAACACTACAAATTTGGGATTGCCCTAAATTGGAATCATTGCCAGAAGGAATCGGTGCCCTTACCTCTTTGCAAACACTACAAATTTTGTCTTGCCCTGAATTGGAATCATTGCCAGAAGGAATCAGTGCCCTTACCTCTTTGCAAACACTAAATATTATAGGATGTCCCATCTTACTGAAAAGATGCAAGAAGCAAATCGGGGAAGATTGGCATAAAATTTCTCACATTCCCAATTTGGTAGGAGAACTGTCTCGGCAAGAAAAGCAACCAGGTATATAAAATTCACCATTTTACTCTCAACCTTCAATTTAAAAAAAAAAATCCAAAATCCCAATTCTTCTTCTCCATTGTTCTCTCTCAACGTCTGTTTGTCTTGATGATTAAATTTCAGATGAAGAAGCAAAGAAACCTGCTTTTAACAATTGGGACTTAATTAAAGCTTTTGGGTGCTGCAATTGTTCAACAACTCAACAACTCACTCACTGGTAATATCAACTTTCTTTTCTTTTCCTTTTTCCCCCTTTATCTGCTCAATTTTCCTTCATCCAGTTTCTTACATTCTAATAAATTCCATCTTTGTATTTTCAACTGGGTTGATGAAGAGGTGATGTATTTGATGTTCTTTGTTTCTCGTTGTTTAAACAGATTCAAAATTGGCATAAGCTAATGTTAGTAGGAGAATTGAATAAAGGCAAAGTTGCATTCAACACTGGAATCTGGTAACCAAGCCATAGGAATCAGCTCATTGTACAGGTATTCTATTGCTTTAATTCCTTTTTATATATAACCTTCCAATTTTTTTTTATGTCTACCATATATCACAATTTGTTATCTAAGTTAAATCACTATTACATCATGCTTTGTAATAAAATATAATTTTTAAGCATCATGGTTTTATTTTTGCAAAGTATCTTGATATTTAGAAGGAATATGTTACCAAAACAACGAACTAACTAAAAGTTTTCTCACTTTGTTGATTTTAATATTGTTGGTTGGTTTGAGCTAAAAGAAAAGAATAATACCTCTAATATGATTTATAACATCAAATATCAAGCACCTATTAATTATTGTTATTGTCATTACAAACTAATTATTGTAGGCGAGACATCCTTTTTTTAAGCTGTTTTTTTCTACTAATGGTACTAGCAGAACCTGATGCGTCATTTTAATGCGGGTGTTTCAGGCTTTTATCACGTATATTTGTATGGCTAGCTTTTTACAACTAAGTGGCTTTCTCATCTGATTTATCTTTGGAGGTAGCTTATACAATATCCTAACCTCCCTCTCCAGTGTTCTTTGTCCTTTTTATCTTTTGTTTCTTCTTTCACATCTTCAAGATCTGAATTATCAATTCTTGTTTTATTGTATTTCACATACATTGTTATAGGACTAGAAGTGAAGAGTAAATATATAGGACCCCATGTATAAGTGATGTAGTTCTTTTAATCTCAAAGTACATTGAGATACAGGGATGATTGCTTTCATAAAGTGTGCAAATAGCCTCAAGACTCCTATGAAAGGTGAGCAAACGTATCTAAAATCATAATGGCTATAACTTTTAACCACTGCTTTTGTATATATTAGGATTTTAGATTTGCAACTTTTACTTCTCCTGTTTGATATTTTGTACATATTTTTTCCTTCTAAATATCCAAAGATATTTCCCCGGTAATGCGGGAGCTGTTTCACCAGTTTGTATAGCGAAAGAGATATGCATGCATCATAGTGCTTGTTTGAAGAAATTCTACTTTATCGGTTGAATGGGAAGGGGAGAGGAAGAGGAGGATTTTAATTCTTGTGAACCAAAATAATTAGAAATATATGATTGGAAACTTGTTTGTATATCTTTTCTCACATATTTGAAAAATGCAGGAGGATATAGGTCAGGAGTGCACTATGATGCTCACATCCCATTCCAGAGATTGGAATTTCTCTTGGAAGAATTTAACTCCAGTGTTTCTACCAGTTTCTCAATAAAGATGTAAGTATTAATTAAACTAATAAATAAGGTCCGAATATATAGCTAGTTACTACAGAACCAGATTTAGCAAATACTAATCTAGTTCTCTCTTAATTTTATCCTTTGGTTTCAGGTTGATGAGTTTATCATTTGTTGATTCTATATGCAAAAGCTTGCGGAGAATTGAATACTAAAGCAAGCAAGAGTTATATCCTTTTTTTTCCAACTAGCCTATACAAAATTTACACAGAAATTTGGAGAGAATTATGGTAACTATCTCGTTCCTTACATAACTAATTCTTTCCACACAGAAACTTGGAGTGAATGTTCTTTATTTTTGTTGTTTTTCTTGCAATATGATAGGCCCTAACAATAACAAAGCGTTAGTCACAAATATTGAGGTCAACTATGGATCCTCATTTCCTCTCAAAGCTTTTTCATTTTTTTTGCAACATGGTAGAATACTTATTACTTCACTTGCTTAATTCACTTTTTCATTTCTCAAACTTTGGTCTGATAGGTTATCATGGATGAAAGCTATAGCTTGGTGTTACCGCTCAAAGTATTCTCTGCTTTTAAAGATAGCTTAATTTCATGGTGAATGATTCTTGGACTTCTCAACCAGTAAGACTTCATTGAACAAGGATTGCTTGGAGAGTTCTGTTACTTCATAACGAAGGCATTCCTTTCATCTTTGGATTAATTTCTTAAGGTTGCTTAGCATACCATGGAGTTATGTTAGAGATATAGCACTTGTGAAATATCATATGAATCTAGCACCTTGTTGGAATTTTTTGTTTAGTGCTTTGCCTGATAGGTTCATGCTTGCTGGTATATGTGTGTTGCTGTTGTCAAGTGTCATTCTTTTGTTGTCTTGAGTTGTAATTGTCTTAGTGCTCTGTTTGCTGGTTCAGACTTGTTGTTGTATTTGTGTTGCTGGTTTTCAGCTTGGTTTCAATGAAATTTCTGCCTCATTATCCAAATATAAAATAAAATCTAGCACCTTCTATTCTCGAGAACTGGAGTTCCTAACTTTTCTAATGGCTTTTAAATTGAATACTAGACAACAAAAGCTATCAGATAGAAGGGAACAAATGATTTTATTTCCAACAATTTGAGTTCCAAAGTAAAATTATAAGGTCTTTACACAAATTGAACCCTTTTTCCTAATTTTTTGTAAAACATTTCCAATTATGTTGTATAAGTAAATTCTCTTCTGGGCAGAAGTTGGCTTTCAAGGTGAAGGCAAGACTGTTCACCTAAATGAGAAAGACTGATGCTTTTAAAACATGAACTTCCTCTCTTTGTGGTCCTGGGATGTTGGAATGGATACCAAGGCTTATTTGATTGAATTCACTTGTATTTTTTGCATTTCCTTTTTTTACCCTTTATCTGCTCTTAGGATTTTCAATCTTTAAGTTATGACTTTTGCATATTAATAAAAAAACATGTGACTTTTCCTACATTATTTTCTTCTTTTTGATAAATTGCATCTTTGTTTCTCAAATTGAGTTGATGGGATGGTGTATTTAATGTGCTTCAACTATTGTTTAAACAGAGTAATATTTGGCTCAGGGTGATATCGAGGTAATATTGCAAGGAGAATTAGATATTGCAACCATGCTGCTGGAATTAGCTCATTGTATAGGAATTTTGCTGCTTGAAATCCTTTTTTATATGTAAGCACCAAACTTGCTGTTATATCTTCAAATCAAAATCATAATAGTAATGACTCAATTTTTTCTAGTAGCTTGGTTTTTGAAAACACAGCTCAATTTTTTAAATCTTTTGATAAATTCCAATAAAATGGAAAATGTTCCTATATATATTTGTGTCGTTTTGTAATTGCCTTAGTGCTTTGTCTGCTGGTTCAGACTTGCTGTTGTATTTGTGTTGCTGGTTTTCAGCTTGGTTTCAATGAAATTTCTGCCTGATTATTATAAAATAAAATAAAATAAAATCTAGCACCTTCTATTCTTATAAATATTCCTATATGTAATCGAAACAGCAAACTACTATATTTTTTTCACTATCAATTTTTGTATTATAGGTTGCTTGGAAAAGAAATAGAAAAACAAAAACAAAATTTCTGGCATATGTTTCATAACACTAATTATCATATATTATAAAACTAGAGATCCAAAAATCTTTTAATTATTGGTGTTGCAATGACAGAGTAAATAATATAGTTAACACTATTTTTTTGTGAAGCAATCCTTTCCATAGAACTATTAGCAACAGAACTTGATGCATCAGGAGATATTAGCAACAGAACTTGATGCATCATTTTAATGTGTGTACTTTTAAGATTTTATCATGGACATTTATGTTGGCAGTTTCTCACAACAATCCATAGCTTCCTTTAGTGAACCATCCAAAGAGGCAACTCATACAATATCCTAATTTATCTCTCTAGTCTTTTTTGTCATTTCCCCCATGTTTCTTCTTTCACCTCCATAAGACCTGATTTACTGACATTGAGATACATGATAAATGCTTTGACAAAGTCCATAAATAAACTCATGACTCCTGTGAGAGGTGGCCTACGTATCTGAATTAGTAATGGTTGAAAAGTTGCTTTTTTATTCCAGTACATTAAGTTTGTAAATTTTTGCTTGTCATGCTTGTATCTATTTCTAAGTAGTATTATGCATGCATCAAAATTGTTATTTGAAGATATTTCCCCATGGTCTTGGCGGGAATTGATGAAGACACAAGGCGTTGGAAGGTTGATGTTGTTTGAAGAACCTTCCTACCTTTGAAGTAGACATCATCCTAAACATCCCTCTCAGCTCCAACCTCCCAGATGATCAAATCATATGGATTGGAAATAAGAAAGGTGAATTCTCTGTCAAAAACACATATTATGTAGCACTTCCAATCATTCATCCATTTAATGAGGGTGAAAGCTCAAGAGATGATCCTCTATCCCTTCTCTGGAAAAGGATGTGGCACCTCAACATCCCAGCAAAGATCAGAATCTTTGCCTGGCGTGCCTGCATGAATGCCCTCCCCACTATGCATTTCCTAAGAACCAGAGGAGGAAGCACAGATGGTATTTGCCCTGTGTGTGACTTGTGCCCTGAAAGTACTCTACATGCCCTCATACACTGTGACACTCCTAAAGAGGTGTGGTATCTACAAATATATATTTTTTTTGATACGTAATAAGACTTATATTCAATCAGCAAGAACAAAAAATAAACAGCAGATACAAGTGTTCATGATGGTGAACACACAAGAAACAGCAGACAAAAGGCAACAAAAAAGAAAGAAAGAAGGCAACTTAAGGGGCACTTCTAAGGGAAGAAAGAAACTCCAAAACAGAAGAACCGTTTGAAGAACCCCAGCACCTAGCCCAATCAAAGAGAGTATTCTGGCTGAGAGCTTGTAATTGATCAAGCGTTCTCTCCAGATCCTCAAAAGAACGCCTGTTCCTTTCCAACCAAACAACCCACATCAAACAGCTAGGAACCATATTCCATATGTCGGAAGAAAATTTTCCCAACCAATTATTCCAACTAGCCACCAAACCCCCCACTGAACCTGGCATGACCCATTGGATCCCAAAAGCTTGCAACATATGCACCCACTAAGAATAAGCTACAGGACAATGGATGAGAAGATGGTCCACAGATTCCGCCGAGCTGCGACACATACAACACCTATTCATCAGAGGGAGGCCACGGAGCATCAAATTATCCAAGGTAAGAATACGACCATGGGCAGCTGTCCACAAGAAAAAAGCCACCCTCTTAGGAACCTTGACTTTCCAAATCCCCTTCCAAGGGAAGCAAGAACGGGAAGTACCCCTGATCTTATAATAGAAGGACCGAATATCGAACTTCCCATTCCCATTAAGAACCCAATGAGGTCTATCACACCCAATGCCTCTTGGGATACGAGACTAAGTGAGATTTAGGAAAGAGAGAGCAGCCTCAAATTCCCTCTCATGGAAATTCCTATAAAATCTCACATTCCAAAATCTACTACTCCCAACCTCCTGATTATCCAACAAATCAGAAATACAAGCTTCCTTGTCACTGGAACACACATAACTGAGGATAAAGCAATTTAAGGGAGGCGTCCCCGACCCACCTATCATGCCAAAAACGAATACGGGAACCATCGCCTACCACAAAGGCCAAGTGCTTGGAGAACCTCTCCCACCCGAACTTGATACCTCGCCAAAGGCCACACCCATGGGCCCTTCTACACGCTTTAGACGTCCACCCCCCTTGACCCTCACCATATTTGGTGGCAATAACCCTCCGCCAAAGACTAGTACCTTCAAGGCCAAACCTCCATAACCATTTCCCTAATAGAGCTTGGTTGAAATGAACTAACTTCCTAACCCCCAAACCACCCATCTCTATAGGTAAACACACCTTCTCCCAAGCCACCAAAGAACGATTGGAACACTCCTCCGAAGACCCCCACAAAAATCTTCGCTGAATACGCTCCAATCTGTCAGCCACGGCTACCGGGATAGTAAATAAGGACAGATAGTAAGTGGGAAGACTAGAGAGAGTACTCTTCAAGAGAGTAAGTCTACCGCCCTTAGACAAATAAAGTCGTTTCCAACCTGATAGCTTCTTCTCCATCTTCTCCAAAATAGGGTTCCAAATGGATGGATTCTTGAAGGAGGAGCCCAAAGGCATGCCCAGGTATTTCATGGGAAGGCAACCCACCCTACAGCTAAGAATATTAGCCAAATCCTCAATGTTTCCAACCTCCCCCACCGGGACAATCTCACTCTTCCCCACATTAATCTTTAAACCAGAAAAGGCTTGGAAGCAAGTCAAAGCCAGTCTAATAGCCAACAGATGATCTCTGGAAGCATCACAAAAAAGAATAGTATCATCTGGAAAAAGCAAATGAGATACGCGAACCTCGATAGAGTTAACTGGACCCACCTGGAAACCACAAAGCAGCCCACTTTCCTCAGTTTTCTTAAGGATCCGAGATAAAACCCCCATAATCAAGAGAAACAGGAGAGGGGACAACGGGTCCCCTTGCCTCAGCCCACGAGAGCTACCAAAAAAACCTGAGGGAGAACCATTCACAAGAACCGAGAATCGAACAGTAGAAATGCAAGCCTTAATCCACTCCCTCCACTTCGTCCCAAAGCCCATTCTATCCAACAAATAAAGAAGGGCATCCCAATTTACATGATCGTAGGCTTTTTCGATATCCAATTTACAAACTACACCCGGGGAATTACACTTCAATCTACTGTCCAAGCATTCATTCGCAATTAACACAGAGTCCAAAATTTGTCTTCCACCAACAAAGGAATTTTGGGACTCTGAGATCAAACTATCCAACACCACCCTCAGCCTATTCGCCAACACTTTAGACATTAGCTTGTAAACACTGCCCACCAAGCTAATAGGCCGAAAGTCCTTAATATTGATCGCATTAGATTTCTTAGGAATAAGAGCAAGGAAAGAAGCATTAAGAGACCTTTCAAAAGCTGAAAACCTATGAAAATGCTTGAAAACAGCCATCACATCAGCCTCCACCACTCTCCAACATTTGTGAAAAAATGCCATGGTGAACCCATCCGGACCAGGGGCTTTATCCCCCTCCATCTCAGCCAGCACTTGGAAGACTTCCTCTTTCGAGAACTCCCTCTCAAGGGACAGCCTTTCATCCTCCCCAATACAAGCAAAATCCAACCCGTCCATAGTTGGACGCCACGAGTCAGTCTCAGTATAAAGATCCTGATAAAATTGGACCACCTGAGACCTCACCGCAGGCTTGTCCTCATATAAAACACCATCCACCTCAACCCTGCTAATACGATTGGCTCTTCTATGAGAATTCGCTATTCTATGAAAAAAAACGAGTATTATTATCCCCTTCCTTAACAAACAAAGCTCGGGACTTTTGTCTCCAAAAAGTCTCTTCCATGGAAGCTATCACTTCAATCTCGCCTTTAATCTGAAAACGGCGAGCTTGATCCTCAAGCGAAAGGCCCAGAATATCTTCCTTGGCATCCAAACCCAATAATTCAGACAACAAGCTCTTCTTCTTAAAAGCCAAATCACCGAAAACTTCCTTGTTCCACTTTTTAAGGTCTACTTTAAGAGCCTTTAATTTTTGAGCCAAAACAAAGCTAGGAGATCCCGTAAAGGAATAATTATCCCACCACTGATGGACCCTTTCAACAAAACCCTCAGCCTTTAACCACATATTCTCGAACTTAAAAGCGCGACGACCCCTCCCCACAACACCAGCTTCCACCAAAATCGGGCAATGATCCGAGATAACACGGGGAAGCACCCTTTGGGACACTTTTCCAAAGTGATCCTCCCAATCAGCAGTGACCAACGTCCTGTCAATGCGAGACATAGACGTCGGTTCAGAATCCCTAAACCAAGTGAAAGACGCCCCCTCTAATGGCAAATCCACTAGGAAATTATTCTCTATGAAGTCCGAAAAAGCAAACATGGCTGGGCTGAAACAGACACAGCCAAGCCTCTCATAGGGAAATCTAATAACATCGAAGTCCCCAAATAAAAACCAGGGTTTGTTCCAACGAGTATGCACCCTAGATAACTCCTCCCACAAATCAGCCCTGATGGATCTGAATTTGGACCATAAATGCCAGAACAAACCCATTCGAAACCATCCAGCACACTCCTAAAAAGAACACTAACCGAGAACTGACCAACCAACACATCCAATTTCTCAACCACCCGCTTATCCCAAATCAGCAGAACCCCCCCAGATGAATGAACCGCATCCAAAACAGCCCAATCAGTGAAAGGACTACCAGATAAGCTTCTCAAAACAGCAGAGTTAACCGAAGAAAGCTTAGTTTCCTGAAAACAAATAATATCACACCTCCATTCCTTAACGAGGTTCTTGCAAAGCTCTCTCTCTCGGGGATTATTCAACCCCTTAACATTCCAAGAAAGAAGTCTTAAAGACATTAATCACCACTACTAGCCCCCTGAACGTTCGACGAACCTCTAACCCGAGAAGAGGACCTATCGTAATTAACTGTTGAAATTAGACCCCGAAGTTCTCTAAGACCTTTCTGACCTGAATTAGAGGGTCTTTGAACACACCTCTCATTCACAATCTGAAGACAATCTTGTTCCAAAAGACGAAATAAAGCCACACACTGAGCTTCATACCGTACAATAGGAAAACCCACCATTTTGCAAAAACGTCTCATCATATTGGACACCCATTCAGACTGATCACCCGCATCATCCACCATGGTCAACACCCTATCCTTCACTGCCTTAGGATCCCACCGAGACAGCGGAACACACTCCAGCGGACCACTCTCTTGCCCCCCGCTGCCACAAGGGCAGATACCACCTCATTGTGCTCCTGAGGAAGAAGAATGAGCTTCGACCCCCCATAAGGCGACCCCTCTTCAGACACACCTCCCGAAATGATAGAATCACCACCGTCGATCACCTCGTTCTGAGACTTCAAAAAAAAATCATCCATATCTTCCGCGGACCACGAGTCTCCCTCTCTACCCAAGTTAGCCAAGATAGAAAAAGGGTTAGAGTCAACCCACCGAGGAACCAGAGACGGATTTGACCCAGAGCCCACAAACCCATGTTCCCAATGGTGTTGCGACCCCGCCGAAGGAACCAGAGCGACGGGATCGACTTCCCTTACTGGCTGCGCCGCCACCGAGATGAAGGCTGGAGGCTCCATATCTTGATCGGTGCTGGGAAGCCGCCGTTTGACCCCTATCGAATCCTCGGTCCGATCCAAGACCACCGATGACTCCAACGGAAGCCTTGAGCTCTCACCCACCTCATGAACACTAGGATCACTAAAGATATTCACGCCCAAACCACCGGGATTATTAACCTCTATATGGGCCTTAATTTTCGGGCTGGCTAAAAGGGCTTTGTCTTGTACAAAGACTTTATTTAAAGTCCCAGGCCCACTGAAATTGGGTTTATGAGGCTTATGTGGGTTCACCCAAGAGACCACACGTTTACCCCCATCCGAAAAAGACACCCTTAAAGCCAGGTTGGCAGGATTCAACTTAAACAGAAAATCACGCGTGGGTCTGCCATTTCTAGTAGTTACAGTCACTCCAGAACCTCCCTGCAGCACGTTATTTCCCAAACCAGCTCTAGAATTTTCAAAATCCCTGCTTTTATGCTGGTTACCAATTTTGAAAGAAAAAATCCCATTCTGTCCACCAACAGCCGTTGGACCACCACCTGCAACCTCGTCGGAAATCCTCCCTTTCACCCAAACAGAGTTTGGACCTGATAGAAAACTCCCCAATTCTTTGGAAAATAAGCACCACCCCGACCGGTTCAAACTCGCAGGTACCATGACACAACCACAACGAGCTCCACGGTAATACACAACAATCTCCACAAACGATCCAGCCTTATTCGACCTTCCCCGGAATTCGAACAACTTATTGTTTTCTCTATAACGTTTGCACAGAACATCCGTTCCTGGAATCCAGTCCCGGATATCAGCAAAGCATGAGAGAATCCATTCCAATCCCTTACGACCCAACCAAACAGAACTTTTAATGTTCCGACGACTTTCATGAACAGCATAAGAATCAACCCGCCCGCCGTCAAAAGAGAAGGAAAAGGTTTTGGAATCTATGCGAAAAGAGTTGTTACGACCCCCTCTGCCCTGAGGAGACGTTTTAAGAGCTGAGTTAGGGAGGGGGAGAATGTTAGGTAGGGGTGTGAGAGGTTTGGTGATGGTTGGTCTAGGCAGAACAGGTAGATGTAAGGGCCGGTCAGTCACAGGTGGGATGGTCGGAGAAGGACCGTGAGGTGGATATAAAGATTGATAAGGATAAAAACCAAAAAGTGGTGGGAACAAAGAAGGAAAGGCACCAGGGAAAAGATGGGGTGGCTGGTTAACAGGCAGTGGTAAAGAGGGGGGCAAAGAAGGGAAAGGTGGTGGCTGGGAGAAGGGCTGGGAAGGGGTGGGACGAGGTGTCATCTCAGGTGGGACAAGGTACACCTTGCCAACTAATTGGGTTGCAATAGGCAGGAATTATAGATCCATCAAAGGTATCATCAATTGAATGATTTTATTGCTAATGAGCTCTTATTTGGGTTTGTTTTCTCATGCTCTTGAGAAAGTTACTTTTTGTTTTTGCAATATCCTTACAGCTTCACTTCAAGGATAGTGATTAAAGTTCAATTTTATCTGTTACTTTTTTATTCTCGTACTAGATACATATACTTTATCCTTCGACTCATTTTTCTTTTCTTTCATAAAATTTATAAGGAAGGCATATTTCAAAAGACACCCCTTGTGGAAAAGCAGAGACAATGGTGAGTAAGAAGGTTTTCATTATTATTCTGGGATAAATAGAGGCAGGGAGTATTAAAAAATAAAATGAACATAACATGAGGATAACAATTACAGAACACTAGTCAAAGGCCAAAGTCACTGAAGAGTGACAGTCCAAGTGCCTATATGAACAAGTTGAATTAATGAAACACCATGTTAAGGCTCCGCCAATAACAATCTCCATTCCAAACCATCTCTTTGGACCATAACAACTTTCATTCTTGTCTTGGCCACTAGTCCCCTCACTTTTGGCACTCGTGGAAGTCCCTCCACCTATAGCCAGAGAAATTACCCACAAAGTTAAGTAGTTTTCTACAATATCAAAAGAAATTGAAATGAAAAAGAAGACTCATGTATGTTGGTTACATTACCACTAGGACTAGGAGCAGGACTAACGTCACTTTGATTAGAGCTCCTTCCCAATTGGTAGAAAACTTGAGCTTCTGGTGAATTAGGATCCAAGTGTAGAAGAGCTGCATCCATGACCATGCAAACAAATCAAATCAATGTGTCAAACATTAGCCACTTCTAGTGATATTTGTCCTCCTTTTTAAATAAGTGTAAAACCAAAACAGGTCTATAGCACTCACCATTCGCTTCTTACATTGAATTTCATAAAAAACAATTAGCTAGAGCGAAACAACTCTTATAGCTGAATGAATACTAGGAAACTGGCAGACTTTAGCAGGGGCATGGCGAACAGAAGGCAGACCCAAAGCAAGTGTAATATTAATCCGTAGTCCTAATTCAGGATCATTATGATCTTTGATGATGACACACAAGCACTTCTTGTTATCCTTTAGGACTTGTTTAAGACCAGTGCAAAAGTCTGGTGTAGGTACTTTTGCTTGTCCACCAACGTAAGGCAGACATGTAGCAGTCCTACTAGTTGCCGTGCACACTCTTCTCTGTCTTTGGCTGCATCTGCCATTGCATAGTTAACCATAGCTGACATTAGCACTAATAGGAATGGAAGGGTAGTTGCCATGCACACTCTTCTCAAGTGTTAGGCTATTTCCAATTTGTTTACACACACAAAGAGGGGATCCAAACTCAATTTATGCTTAGGCTATTTAAAAAGAGCTAGGTGGTAGTGGAGTCTATCATTTCATTTACTTTGTCCTCGGTTGTCACTACTTTTATTATTACAATCACCAAGTTTAGTGCCACCAAGTTTAGTGCACTCTTGAAGAATAGCTCAACAATTGCTATCTTACTAGATGTGACATTCTATGATTGTAGCAGGATGCAAGAAAAGTAACTAAAATTCCATTCCTCTAAATGGTAAATGCACATGATGTAATCTACTAAAGCACCTTTTCTTTCTTTCTCTACCTTCTGTTTGGGCCACAATTCCTTTAGGCTTGAGTTCATAGTTGGGCCACAGCATTCTCCAGGAAGGATGAGGTTTGAGGCTTTGAGATTTGAGCTACCACAAATATCTGGTGTTAGCCTTAGCCCAAACCCCAATAATGATCCATAGTATTCTCTATTGGATCTTTCAAATCTGCACAACCCTCTTTTGAATAAACTATTTTGGCTACAAGTAAATTTGTCAAATAAATTCTATACTCAAAACCATCCTTTCCCACAAATCCTATCCTTAAAAAATTACATATATAAAACACAAACACCTTCCAAGCTATGGACTATAACACCTTTCTAATTAGAAACCCACAGATGCGATGTTTTTCAGTTATGCGCATTCATTTAAAAAAAGACAACTGACATTGTGTAAATAAAGACATGCCGCAAACGAGTGTAACAAGTTAAGAAAGTCGTAAAACATTGTGTAATTTTTAAGATCATCATTAAGAGTTACCTATTGTGGAGCTGCTATTGCTGCTGTGTGGATTGTAGAGCTGTTACTGCTGCTGTGTGGAGCAGTTATTGCAACTGTAGACAACTAGAGTTGTTGCTGATGTAGTTACTAGAGTATAACTGTGTTGTAATTGAGTCACTGTAAATGAAATTTTGATTAGTAGAGCTTAAACCACATGGATGTATTAAGACCTAAATTATATTGATTTTACTTCTTTTTTTTTTTTTTACTTAGATCATCTATTAGTTGATATATTTGGTATTTTATTGTTTCCATGTTACTAATTAATCAATTAATATATTTGTAAATGTATAGAGTGGAATAAAAAAAAATAACAGTGTTATGCTACAAACTCTTGAAAACACATCATAAGTAAAAAAAATAATAATAATAATAATGAAAACCATAAACAGTGCAAATTTAATCGTTTCTTGATTTGTTCCATGTCACATGCAAATATGATGAGAAGTGTAGAGTAAATGATAGCCCATGTATAAGGTGATTTAATGCTTCTAATTCTAAACTTAAATTGAGATACATGGATAATTGGTTTGACAAAGTATGTAAATAACCTCATGATTCCAGCGAGGTGAGCTTACGTATCTGAATTAGTAGTGGTTCAACAGTTGCCTTTGTCTTCTGTCCAAAAAAAAATAGTTGCTTTTGTTTTCCAGTTCAGTAAGTTTGCAATTTTCACTTGTCATGTTGGTATCTGCTTCTAAGTATTAGTATGCATGCATTAGAATTGTTGTTTGAAGATAGTTTTACTCCATATATATTGAATTGGAAAGGGATGGGGAAGAAAAATCCATTTTTGGTAGAAAATAAATTTTCCTGATGAATTCTCATTTGAAAAGAGGAATTCGATTTTCATGAACCAAAATAATGTGAAGCATTTGTTGGATATTCATTATACATCTTTTCTCACTTATTTAGTAAACCAAGTGGAAATATGTCAAGAGTAGACTAAGCTTTTCACATCCCAGGATTCGAAGTTTATTTCAGAAGTATTTATCCCGTGTGTCTACAGGTGCATACATCTCCACTCTCTGTTCCCTTCAAATTTGTCAAATACCAGCTTACTTCTCTCTTAGCTTTTCCCTTTGGTTTCAGGTATGGAAAGTTTATTAGTTATTGGGTTCTATCTGAAAGCTGAGGATAATTGATAATACATCAGACAATAGTTTAATGGTGCATGTTTTTCTAAACCTACATGGAATGAAAAGTATGCAGAAAGTAAGAAAAAGAATGGTAATTATCTCTTTCCTAACCTAATTAAATCTCTCCTCATAGATATGGTTTCAATTTTTGAAAATTTCTTTTTTCCTGAAATATGGTAGAAAAAGTATTACTTTCTACTTTCTCTTCATTTTTTTGGCAATGTGCATGGATTGGTAGAAAATTTGTTACTTTCTCACTTATTCTCTAAATTTATTTCTTAAATGTTGGTCTTATAGGTTCTCATAAGTGAAGACCGTTGGCACTTAGAGAGTTTACTGAAATCCAGGTAGATGATTCTTGGACTTCTTAACTTGATGAGTTACGTGAACAAAAGGATTGTTTGGTGAATGTTGTAAAATCATAAACAAGACATTTGATTTCATCTTAGCTCTAATTTCTCAAGGTTGCTTAACATACCATGAAGTTACAAACACATTTTTAGATAAGAAACCTGTAAAATATCAGGTAATTATATCATTCTAACTCAATGAATACCTTGAAAGCTCAAGGAAAAAAAAATGTAATCTGCAGAAATTTGAGAAATTCTCATAGAAGTTCCACACACCCCCCCCCCCCCCCCCCCCCCACAAGGTCTATCAAGGATAAGATAATGGTATCTACCAAACTTTGAGAAATTTCTCTTGTAGACAGTTGAGAAAGTTACCTTTTGTTTTTGCAACATTCTCAGAGCTTCACTTTAAGGATTGTGATTAGAATTCAATTTTTAACTGTTACTTTTTTTATTTTCATACTAGATATGTATACTTTATTGTCAGTTTTTCCTTGGAAAGATTTATAAGAAAAACATAGTTCAAATGACACCCTTCGTGGAAAAGCTGAGACAAAGGGAGAGTTGAAAGGTTTTTGTTATTATTTTGGGATTAATAAAGCAGTGGGTATTAAGAAATGAAAAGAGCATAACATGAGTATAACAATTACAAAACGGCAGTCAAGGCTTAAGATACTGAAAGGCGAGAGTCCAAGTGCTTATTTGTACAAGTGTGAACTGATGAAATACTATGTTAAAGCCCTTCTTATAACAAACTCCATTCCAAACCATCTCTTTGAACCATGACAACCTTTATTCTTGTTCAGACCACTAGTCCCCGCACTTTTGGCATTCGTGGAACTCCCTCCACCTGATGCTAGAGAAGTTGTCCACAAATAACATTAATTAAATAGAAATGTAGAAGAAGACATGTAGCCAGTCCTACTAGTTGCTGTGCGCACTCCTCTCTGTTTTTGCTGCATCTGCCATTGAATTGCTAACGTATAGTGGGTCACTTCACCTACCCCAACCAAAGGCAACAAGTCAGTGACAATGAAATCATGATATCATTCATCGTTCTTAATGACATCAAAATCATAAATCCGTGCACTTCATTTTTATTTTCTCCTGCACATCTTGGGCCAGAAATGTCTATATTCTGTTTGGGCTACAATTCCGTAAGGCTTGAGTTCATATTTGGGCCATAGCATTCTCTAGTTGGACTAACATGTACCCAAGAGAAAACAAGAGGAAGGACAGTCAAGGACGAGGTTTGTGTTTGCGTTTGTGTTTTTTTTTTTTTCCTATTTTGCTGAATAGTCAAGGACGGGGTTTGAGGCTTTGAGATTTGAGCTACAACATAAATCTGTTGTTAGCCTTAGCCCTAACCCAAATAACTTGTCTATAACCAATATCATCAATTCATCATCAGACTACTTTCAACTGAATTTATCATAGTATGAAGGTTCAAAGCCGAGTCTAGGTCTTAGCTTCTCATTTTATAAATGTATGACATTGTAGTTTACTATACAGCTGGTGTAATACTCTACCAATAGAAACATAAATATATATATATTTTTTTTTAACTCATCTTTTTAAGTTGGGAAAAGTTAACAAATGACCAAGGGGATTGGTTTAGGAAATATTTTTATAAACTTTTTATGGAAAAAGAACTAAACAATTATTTTTTTTGACAACTTTTTATATTTCCCATGAAAATGATATCAAAACTCCACAATCCACATAACAACAATAGCAGCTACACAATAGGTAACTCTTCATGATGATCTTAACAATTACACAATGTTTTATGACTTTCTTAACTTGTTACACTTGTTTGCTGCGTGTCTTTATTTACACAATGTTAGTTGTCGTTTTTTAAATGAATGTGCATAACTGAAAAAACATTGCATCTATAGGTTTCTAATTAAAAAGGTGTTATAGTCCATAGCCGGGAAGGTGTTTGTGTTTTATATTTGTAATTTTTTAAGCATAAATCTGGGAAAGGATATTTTTGAGTATAGAATTTATTTGACAAATTTACTTGTAGCCAAAATGGTTGAAAGGAAAGAGGGGCATGCCGATTGGAATGATCCAATAGAGACACAAGTCTCTATAGAATTTATTTGACAACATTTTTTTCTCTTTGAATTTATTTATGTCACATCAACTGCTTAGACTTTCTAACAAATTCAGTTTGAAAGCCTATGATTTGAGATGTGAAACCTTTCTTTTCTAATCCGGTCACTAAACTCTGCCATCAAGACTTGTACTGGTATATCACATGTCATAGCAAAAATGGATACTTTTATCTGCTTGTAATTTAGAATGTTTAAATACATTTTTTTTTTAAAGGAGAATTAATGAAGTTTAACTTTGGCACATACATATATGGCATAAAACCCGAACATTAAGCTATATATATATATATATATATATATATATATAGTTAGACAAATAGTATAATAAAATCCAAGATATATATGGCCCTCTTGGTATAGTACCCTTGTGTATTAATTGTCAAAAAAATTATAATATGAGAATCGATCATCTATTTGGAGTCTGGACTATTAAGATTCATAAGCCGATATTCAATTTTGCACCCAATATAATAGATCCTCATAATATAAATATTCAATGGATTTAAAAACCTCTCACATGAGTGAAAACAAAATGAAAGTTATATCATAATTATTTTATAGTAAGAGTATGGCTTTTTTGGTTTTTATATAATATTTATTTTCCTTCAATATAACTTAAGAATAAGCATTTTGATGTACTAATTAGCAATTTGGAAGATATCTACTAGAAAAGAGTGGTGAGATTTGTACAGAAAAATTATATATAAATGACATATTTATCCACAAAATTGATAAAATAAATTTGATTTACTTTTTTTTTTTAAATAATTGAAATAGCTTCTTTAATTTATAGATTGTAACCATAAGTAGTTAAAATTTGGATCATAATAATTTGCATATGATATAGCTTGAACTCAATTCTATATATATTTTAATTTTTTTTTTAATGGTTTAGGCATGTGTTTATAGGGTCCTCTCTTTTGTCAATTATTTTCATTCATCGCAATTTAAGGTTGATACATTTATTTAATGAGTGTTTTTTTGTTGTTGATAAATTCAATAGTTTATAACAAGTAAGGGAGAATTTGAACTTTTAATGTCTCCATTAAAATTTAAAAATACCAAGACAAAGTGGTGGTAGAGCTAGGATTTTTTATTTGAGGGGGCCAAATTGCAATACTCAAATATTGGACAAGAGTCAAGATAAATCATTACACGTATGCTTAATATATACCCATCTATTAAAATTATTTATATATGTTTATTTATAATTTATGTACGTAGAAAATTACAACCAACCAACAAAATGTTTCAATACATTATGGTCATGGTACATATTGTAATGCTTTATACTAATTGATGATTCAATGCCTTTCGTTGATCATTCCAATATATATATATATATATATATACACATAAATTTTTTTCTTTAGTAACAATTGCTATTAACATATCGAAATTTAATGAAAATTTGAAATTTGCAGTTTTGCATTAAAAACAACGAAAAATACATATTGTGATGATAATACGACCAAAATGGACCGAATAAGACCAAATGGATGGATTACGACTAAAATGAACCAACCGATATGGGCTGAATAGGACGGAATAGGAGCAAAATAGACTGAACAAGACCAAGTGAACTGAGTAGGACCGAGGATGACCAAAATGGACTGAATGGACTAAAGTAGATTGTATGGACCAAAGAAACAAAAGTGTATTAATTGGACCGAATAAGGCCAAACGAGACAGAATGGACTGAATAGGACCGAATAAGGCCAAAGTGGACGGAATGGACCGATTAGGACTAAAATAGACTGAGTAAGACCAAAGTGGACTGAATAGAACAAAAATGGACTTAATAGACTGAAGTGGACTGAATAAGACCAAGGCTTACAAAACGGACCGAATATGACCGAATAGAACTGAAGTGGACCGAATATGACCAGTGTGGATCGAATGGACCAAGGTGGACTGAATAGGACCCAATTTTTTTAAAAGAAATTTATAATATTAATCTTATAGACACCTAAATTACTTTATATAATTATTTCCTAAGAAATTTAAAAATTATTATCAAAGGGTTTGAATTTTATTGCATTTTTTTTAATACCTAATGCTACTCCTTGTGTGTGTGTGTGTGTGTGAGAGAGAGAGCGAGAGAGAGAGTCCAATGCAATATAATAAAATGTAAAAAGTTAATCTATAGCTTACTTATTTAATATTTTGAAAATAAACGTTTGAAAAAAAGAACCACTTAACTTTGTCAATAGTCTTCTATGTAAAATTTTAGTTCTATAGTAAATTTGTTAGGGGAAAAAAAAAGATTTCTATCAACATAATTTTGTGAATTTCACAACTTTCATATGATGAAATATTTTGTCAAGACTTCTAAAATGCTTGAATCTGCAAAGATGCCCTTATAAATTAGAGAGAGAAGAAAAAGCTAGTAATTATCAATAACTGCATCAACCAATAACAAATTTAATAAATTTTATTGGAAATAGTCACCAATAAATCATAAAGAAGTACCATTAGGACATTTTGGGTGATATTCATCACAATCTAAACAAATTATATATTTTTAATCATTTTCTAAAACAATTCTATGTTATACATTAAAAACCATTTGTTATTAGTCTATATCTATATATAAAAAAAATCATTATATTACACTTCCTAGCACCATTTTCAATATTTTTTTGCTGAAATAAGCAAGTATATCAATATTTAGAGAAATATATAGTTTAATCAAACAAATGAGGATTATTTAATTGCTATTTTAACAATTTATAATCACATGCAAAACATGAAAATAAACGGTAAAAAGAATCAAAATGATTTTTGTGGGGTCTTAGGCTTCGGCCGAGAGCATGGGGCTTTGGCTAAGATCGTGAGTAGTCTGAGTTCGAGGAGGAATATCTCCTCGGATAAGCTAAACGTAGATCAGGTATAGATCCTAATGATCAAAGTGACCTTCCAAGAAGTTCTAATGATAAGGATGAGCATCATGAACGTACATGAGGGATAAGGACTCAAATATATCTAAGGGAAAGCTACTACACCACATTGAATACCCTGTATCTAACTTTCTGACTTCATTTATGTGTAAAAGACCCCTAAACAGTGCTATCTTGGCAACCACAACTCACAGAAGGCCAGAAAGAGTGTATGATAGGACAAACACTCAAGTGGTGGCTTAAAAGATCAACAAGTGTAGGATTATGATCATCCAAAAGGAACTACATAATGGAAGAGTCCCTTCATGAAAAGGAGAGGGAAAAAGGAGAAGAGAAAGCACTGTAGCAATCTCAACAACTTCTGTAACCATTGTCATCCAATATATACTAGAACAGAGCTCCTCGGACTGTGCCGAGAACAAACTTTCTCGCACAAGCCGAGTTCAATTATTTTTGGCTCATCATCCAAACCATATTAACTGTTATCCATGCATTAAATCCTAGCTCTTTGACCCACTCTCTACAAATTTATTGTACTAGGTTCACTGGGCCAAGATCTCTTACATTTTGGGCTTGGTCTGAAAATCCTGTCCTCACAATTTCTAATGATGAAAAATATAGAAACCAATAGTTTTTTTTTAATATAAAATCATATGAGGATTTTTTTAAGTCATTAATATGAAGCAATTTCGAGCATAAAATTTAACTTCAAAATGAATAGCAATATTTTGAGGTCAAAGCCATCAACAATAACATAACAAATAAAATTTTCTTTTTCATAATATCTAAAATTGAACATTGGAAAATTGCATATTAATTCAATATCTTATTCTATCAAACGTCACAACAGAAAAAATTAGACCATTTCTTTACATATAGTTTTTTAAAAAGTACCAATCGATGAAAAGGGGAAGGAACACCTTATATTTAAAAAAAAAAAAACACACAATAACCCTATCTCCAAATAAATAAGTAAAAAAAAAAAAGAAAAAAAAGTTTTTTATGGACATATACATTATTTACATAAATTATTTAAAAATATTTTAAATACACTTTGAAAATACTTTAAAAATATTCTATGGACATATACAATAGATACACTTTGAGCCATGCATGACAAGGGTCGGGGTTTAAGTTTCCAAGAGGGAATTTCATACATATATATACTTAGATTAAGCTTGAGTAGAATTTCTATCTTATATAATATATATCATATACTTTAAATCATAGTTACATTTTTCACACAATTAATAAAATAAATTCGACTTACTTTCTTTTATTAGAAGAATTGAACTAGCTTCTTTAATTTATAGATGGTAATCATAAGTTGTTAAAATTTGGATCATAATAATTTGCATATGATATACATTGAACTCAATTTTATATATTTTTCTTCTCAAAAAAAAAAAATATTTTAATATTTTTGATGAGTTAGGCATGTGTTTATAGGGTCCTCTTTTTTGCCTATTATTTTCATTCATCTCAATTTAAGGTTGATGTATTTATTTAATGAGTTTTTTTTTTGGATAAACTCAATAGTTTATAACAAGCAATGGAGGATTTGAATTTTAGATATCTCAGTTAAAAACACCTAAAAGTAAAAATTGCTATTAACATAACAAAGTTTAATGAAAATTTTATATTTGCACTAAAAACTATGAAAAATATACATTGTGATGATAATACATAGAACACTTATATTTTTGGCAAGGAAATCCTACATCCTTGTCTATGAGAAAAGTGTGTATGACACAGTCACTTCAAGCAATCTATTTATTTGCGACTCCATTTCCTTTTACTTATTGCCTAACTTATTTTGTACATTTGGTTTGGTACAACTCTTTAAAAATTTATTGTATTTTTATACTGTTTCTATTTTAAACAAAATAAATCCTACACTTTCTTTCAATATAATAAATCCTGTACTAAACATACACAAAATTAAACTCATCCTTAAAAATAGATGGGTAAGATCCATGTTAGTTTTTGCTAGATAAGCATCTATATTGATGAGAAGGAAAACATCTAAGTTTGGCCCATTCCATCTCCAAGAATAAAGATAAAGATCCAAGCAAAAGTAATGGCAATAGGGCTACAAAGCCACATTATCTGCTTCTTTTGCGTCCATTGGATAGGACATGCATATTCAACAATACTAAAATATACTAAAGGAAAATCCAACGTGTTATTTACTTATTTTTGCTGGATTAAAAAAGGAGGTTTTTGTTAAGGATTCATAGAATTCACCTCATGTGACCCAACACGTTATTAACATTGTGTATGTTTCTCCAATATAAAGTCACAAGATGTAGAAAAAACAAGTTCTAAAACGTCATGTCGTTTAGTAATGAGAGATTTTCCTTTAGACTAGGACGACATGTTGCTGAGAGAGCCTTAATTTTTGTGGAAAAAACAACACGTTGTTTGTCTACATCTGTTTTTAATCTTTGTTTCTTGTACTGCTTTAACAAATTTCCAAAAAGGTTTAGAATGAGTAATGCATTTGAAATTGAGACTTGCAGGTATGCAAGTGTGGGTTTTGGTTGAACCCAAGAATTACTTTAAAAGTTTCTAATAGATATGGAAAATATTGGTAACATCCTACTGTAAAAATTAAAGGCATGATAGTAGAACATAAATAATCAATAAATATATAAGGTTTAGGGACATACCTCAAAAAATTATGAGTAAACCCAAATAGATTACCAATAGCAACAAACATGCATGTGCACACTTGGCACACAACCTAAGCAGATACTCCTCTCCATGCTCCTTCTTTCATGATAGCTTTCAATGGGGCAAGCCACCATAATCTCTAGAAGAATGAGATCTAAGGTGGGTTTGGATTGCGTTGAACGCTTCCGCGCTCAGCGCTTTCCATCTTCCTTTTTGTTTTTCTTTTTTTTTTCTTTTCTGCTGCGCTTAGGGGAACGTGCGCGTACTGTGTGTGCACTGTTCACATACCGTGCACGCACTGTTCATGTACTGTGTGCGTATTGTTCATATATTGTGCACACACATTTCAGCAACTTTTTATTAAAAATGGATCTCGTAGTACTATTCACATATTTAAAAATTACTTTGCTACAATATTTTCAGTTTTTAGCTGTATCCAAACGGACCCCTATGATTTTACTTTCATTTAACGTTAAGAGTGGAGAGAGGGCCTAGCCTTATGTACACTAAATATTCACCCATTATTTTTGATGTTTTTGATTGATATTAATATTTTTTGAAGTGGTCCATTTTCTTTTAACTATTATTATTATGCTTTATATTTTCCTTTTTTTTTTTGTACAACTAAATATTTTTTTTCAAATTTCTCATTCTTTAAATTGGATCGAAGTTGATCAAATTAGACCAAAGTAGATAGAAATGGACCGAATTGCTATGCTAATGTTGTTCAACATGAATGTAGCAACAAATATATATGTATATATATATATATATATATATATTACTATTCAAATTTTAGATATTATATCCTTAAAAAAAAAACTTAAAAATATTTTTATACAGATATAATCACCATAATGCAATCCCTATTTGTCCTTCATTTTTGTTTTCCTTTCTACACTTCTTGGCCCCGCATTCTCTCTATTCTATTCGGGCCTCAATTTCTTTTAGGAATGAGTTAGGGAATTTGGACCACAACATTCTCCAGTTGGACAAACTTGTACCAAAGAGGTGAATTCAAGTTAGTTCAACTTGTAAAGTTTTTTGATAGTTGAATAAGAGATCTAGAGTTCAATTCTCGTCTACACCAAAAACTAATTGGTATCTTAGTCTGATGATAAAGAGTTTGATAGGCCACAAATGCGTTGACCCCTTGTGATAAATTAAGTTGATTAATTAGCCAAGTTTTTAATTAATCAAGTTAACATGCAAATTGCGCGGTAGCACAAACAAATCACCAATAACCTAGAGTATGCAGCGGAAAATAAATTGACACGGTGATTTATTTATGAATGGGAAAAACCTATACGGCAAAAACCCCACCGGGTGATTTAAGGTCACCACTCCTGAAACTCCACTATTATCACAACAAGCGGTTAAAGTAAAGGAATCTCAGTACCTTACCAACCTACAGTTGAACCCTTACCCCAATACCTAATTAGACTTGTTCTGTAGTGACAGTTTCTCCTTTTGATGCACGGTTCTCAGTATGTGACTAACCAATTGCGCGGATCCCAGTACGCTACTTCAATTCACCAACGAGAGAGAGAGTTGTTGGCTGCAAAGTTCTTCAATTCATCCACATGATGAAGATTAAGAAGATGCTTGGTTACAAAACTCTACGATGCACATTACACAGCAATTTCTTCACAAAAAGAATGAACTAGGGCATGAACTTTGTCTCGGATCACAAATTGATTGAACAAGGATTTCTCAATGCTTGAGCAACTTGTGTACTTGTGCATCCTGTTACGGCCCTTAAAATAATCATTTTATATATCTAGGGTTAGGAGAAAAGAAGTTCCAAAGACATAAGAACGGATTGGAATCAAAACAAAACTTAGAATCTGTTTTCCATAAATCTTGACAGATAAAGGTGTCGAGGTGCTGTCGAGGAGCTGTCGAGTTTCGGGATTGAAATAGCTTCTTAAAGCTCAATAGATGCATGTGTTGAGACTAGGTGTCGAGCTTTAATAGCTTGCACTTTCCAGCTTGTTTATTGGACAGACTTGATGACTTCAACACTTGATCTTAAAACACAGTTTCTTAAAGCGTTAAACACATCCTAATTCTACCCAATTACAAGTAAAGTACGTTTTGTCAAAGGATAAACCAATTACATAATATAATGACATATGTTCAAAACAACTTGAACCACATATGTCCTAACAATCTTTCCCTTTGGTAATCTGTGACAAAACCACAACAAACAAATGAAGATATGAGAGAAGTCATAAAACACTCAACTCATATTCACTTGTTGAATACAATAAAATTTAGGCGAAAACTATATTTTAGTCCCTACATTTTCACCCAATTCCCACTTTGGTCCCTAACTTTTATTTCCACCACTTTTAGTCCCTATTCTGGAAAACGTGTCTCATTTTTGTCCCTGCCGTTACATCAAAAAAGAAAAATGCATACGTGGCAAACAGAGTCTACTGTTGAGCTGACGTGGCAATTAAAATAATAATAATAAATGCCACGTCAGCATTTAAATTAAAAAATTTAATTTATTCATTTTAACTAAATTAAAAAATTAAAAACAAAATTAAAAACAAAAAATCACAAAAATTAAGATCAAAGTGTGTTCTTGAACAAGAACATCAAGAACACAAAACCAGACCCAATACTACAAACACAGAAATTTAAAAAAAAAAATCAAAATCAAAATTAACCAAAACCAAAACCAAAACTCTAGATCCTCAGATCTTCGTCCGCTCCAAAACCCACTTAACGAACGATCCAAGAAGAATCAGAACGCTGAAGAATCGTCGTTCAGAGAAACCCACCACCTGAATCATGCCTCCAGAGAAACCCACCACCGATCTGCCACGATCTCCACCACTATCCCACCACTCACCCCCACATCCACGGCGAGATCAACCTCCTCTTGGTCCGTAAGCATCGCACCGCCTAGAGGTCACTGGTCACGATCCTCCATGCCACGCCGATCCTCGTGAGAGACCCATCACGATCCTCCACGCCGATTAACGCCCACGTACCACCAAAAAGCTTCTGATTTTCTACCCACAAATACCATTCCACAACCATAAAACACCCAAACACATAACCCATCGATCTCAACAACCTGCAACCCACAAATCCAAAACCCCAACGCTGATCTCAACAACCACTACATGCCAATGCTGCACACCAATCTCTACTGCTACCATGAGCCGATCTCAAACTTGCCAATTTGGAGCAGAAATCAAAGATGCCTTGGCGGCAAGACGGTAGTGAGAGGAGTAATAGAGAGAGACAGAGAGATGGAGTAGAGAGGAAAAGAAAAGAGAGAGTAGAGGCTAAAAGAATAGAAACACGAGAAAAACAAAGAAAAGAGATATATGCGTGAGAAATATTGGGTCTGGGTTTTGTGTTCTTGATGTTCTTGTTCAAGAGCACACTTTGATCTTAATTATTGTGATTTTTTGTTTTTAATTTAGTTAAAATGAATAAATTAATTTTTTTTTAAATTTAGATGCTGACGTGGCATTTATTATTATTATTTTAATTGCCACGTCAGCTCAACAGTGGACTCTATTTGCCACGATGCATTTTCCGTTTTTGATGTAACGGCAGAGACAAAAATGAAACACGTTTTCCAGAATAGGGACTAAAAGTGGTGGAAATAAAAGTTAGGGACCAAAGTGAGAATTGGGTGAAAATGTAGGGACGAAAATGTGGTTTTCGCCTAAAATTTATCCTAACACAAACTTTTGAAAAACTTTGCAAGAAGAGAGTTTATGACAAATAGACTTTGACAACCTGTATTTCAGAAACACTTTTAAACAAAACACATTAAGGCATCTTTGTGTGAAGCAGAAATAATAGATTGCATACAAGTAAAGAAACATGTGTATAAAGACAGAAAAGAAATAACACATGGAAAGGTAGGTGAAAGAAACATACATCAACATATATATATATATATATATATATAAAGAAATAAACACAATGTATGTCAATAAATGGTCACAAGACCGGGGTACATAAACAATTTATCTCTATAAGAAGGAAAAGAAAAGAAATACATATAAATCCTCATTACATCCCTCATAGCAACGCTCGCCCTATCGAAAATGTCCTATACAAGCTCTCCTCCTAAGTATAACTACTCTCATAACCCAAAACTACTTCCCCTTTTTGTCACGAGTGACAAAGGGTAGACATGGAAAGTAGAGCTAGCATATCCATCATTATCATTCGAAACATCATCGTTATCACCATCATCATCCTCAGTCTCAGAAGCCACATGAGGAGGTGGAGGAGAAGCCTCAGAAGCAAAGCCGCCCATGGTCGCCTGTCGCCCGACAATGCGACCAACATGAACGTTTACTTGATACAATTTCGTAGAGAGCATATCGAGGCGAGCATCCATGCGCTAAAGTTGTGCCATGATGTCTCCAAGTGACACATCGCTCGAGGAAGAAGAGGGAGCAGATGTGGCTCTAGCAGATCTGGATAGAGCCGGACGAGAGGAAAGAGCTGCAGAATCCGTCTGTCTCGACCTAAACTGCACCTCACTACGTTTTACGGTAGCGGGGTCTATGGCAGACATAACATGGAAGGGGTCGGACGAGGGAAACGGAACGGAAAAACGGCGAAGAATTCTCGTGATAGCAGAAGGGAAAATGAGCTTATCACGGGTAGTCATATCCCTATAGACATCTATGATAGAGAAGATGAAGTGTGAAGAAAAGTCTATAGTGAGGTGCTCTAAAAGAGATAACAAAAATCGAGCACAAGGCTCTGTGATGGAGTTGTAGTGAGAGAGAGGGTGCAAAACAAATGTCATCACTATGTTCAAGAAACGAGAACCTTTAACAAAAGGCCTACATGGTGTGTACTGATGCTCAACCCAATCAAAGTGGTGCTCACAAAACGCAAAAATCATCTCATGTTTGGACACAGTCCATAAACGCTCACATCCGGAGTAATCAGAATGATCAACCCTCGGAACATGAAGCACCTCGGAGACTAACTCCGAAGTGACTACAAAGCGCGTACCTCGAATGTGAGAGTGAAAGAGAGGTACTGAAGAATCAATCCAGTGGATGTTGGAGTAAAACTCCTGGATCAGCACAGAAAGACAAGTGACCGGGACGTCACATAGTGACCCCTAACCTCGACTATGAATGACATCGAGTAGATTGATGTCGGCAAAGTCTGCCAAGACAACTTGGCGTTCCGAATGAAAACCTCGTTTAGAAAAGTTTTCCGAGAAGTCCTGTTGGGCTTTCTCATCATGGAACCGAATAGAAAGAGGAATAGATAAGAAGATGAAGAGCCCCTAGAACGAATAAAGTTCTAGGACGGAATGGATTTACGTTTATGTGCCATAGACACTACTAACGCAAACAGAAATAAAGAGAGAAAGAAGAAACATTCAGAAAAGTCCCAAAGCAGTTCAAATATAACAAGTATATTGAAAGGAAAGAATGTATGCATGAGAAATGCATGAACATGTGACATGCAACATAAAAAGCATCATGAGCTCAGCTCAATCCAATCCTACCAGCACACAATAGGTTTGCACACATCTAAATGCATGAAAACATAGTTAGAATGCAAATGTGATGCAATACATATAGTTTTAAAGAACAAATCTATAAAACCAACCCAAAAATTTCAACAAACACTCATCAAATTTGAAAAACACCAAAATTTTTCAAAAAACCCCCAAAACCTAGGTTTTACAACATGAAATGCATGAAGAATGAGAGATAAGAAGCTTACCAAGAGAAGAAAAACTTGAAGAAAGCTTGAAGAAACCTTAGGAAGAGGTTTGGAGTGAGTGAGAAAGGTTTTGGGAGAGAGAACACGAAGGTATTGAGAGAGAGATCGAGAGAAATGAGAGACAAAAATGTGTTGAACTTATATATAGAAGTTCAGTAATTCTCGATAGATGCAGATATCGAGAGGTGTTGAGACAACTGTCAAGGTAGGTGTCGAGAAGAACAGCTTTGACAGATACAACTATTGAAGAGGTGTCGAGAATGAAGGATTAACCACCAAAAGAATCTCGATCGATCCATCAGCTGTCGAGAAGCTATCGAGAGGACATAAAGTTTCTCGATCGATCCACAAGGTGTCGAGAAGCTGTTGAGATTGCGATAAGAAAAAGTTGAGAAGCTCGACAGACAGCCAGGTATTGAGGATGTGTCGAGGAGGTGTCGAGTTGGCTTCAAAAAGTAGGTTTTCAAGACGAGAAAAATATAGACATGAATGTAATTACACATGCAACTCAACCAATGATCCAAACAACACATTAAGCTCTCAAAATCATCTCTCAACAACAATTTTAAGCACATGGATCCCAAAACACACACACATACTAAACAGGTCTAACCAATTTTATATTTTAAAAATAAATCAAGACAGTTTAGTGAGCATACATTAACACATGTAAACCTTGTGATGGCCAAATCACATTGTACCTGCACATGTATCAAGAGTAGCAAAGAATATTGCGTGTTGCATGTGAAAAACATCGCAAGATTGCATAAGTGTCTCAAGATTATGACAATTTGAGATATAAGAAAATCACTTTAACTCACACACAATCATAACTGTTTGATGGGGACTATCACCTTCGAGGTACATCCTATAACTCCCACATCTCCTAGAATACACGTTTGCAATCATATTTTTAAAGCATTTTGATCTTTTTGCTTTTATTTCTTTACATATTTTTCTTTTATTAAGTAAATCATGTATGGGCATATAAGAGAGAAAAGAAATACTCAATTATGTTAAGCTATTGACATTGCACTTTTGCTATACCGAAGTATACAGATGTCATTTCATGATTGAAGGGTAATAGTGGTGAGATGGTTATTTATGCCTTTCTCTTAGGATTTTTTAATCCCACCCGTAAAAAAAAGTGATACGAGTGATAAGTACAAGAGATCACTAAACCTTACTCATTACAAACAAAGAGCTATAAAGCTCACTTATTTAGTTATGCATAAGGATACTCATCTAAGTTACAAGAGATACAAAGTTTAGAAAACTCTGTTTCAATGACCATTTTAAAGTTTACAAAAACCATTGTACACAGACACGCATTGTTTTTGTATTTTTCAATTTTTTTTATTTTTATTAGAAAAGCAAAAAATAAAACACAAAACTGAAGACAAACATGCAAAAACATGTTAAAAAAAGCAAAACAATGCATAAAACTAGACTGATTCAAAACAGTAAAGCAACACTCACAAGTAATGCAAATACAAAAACACGAAGGGGAGAGAGAGAGAGGAAAGTGAACAAAATCACTTAGAACCCTTTTCCTTCCACACTTTGGAAGAGCCTTTCCTTTTCGTCAATCCTTGAACCGGTGATGAGGGGGAAGAATTGAAACCGTTCAAGTTCGAAAGGAATATGGGGGCTTTGAGAATATCTCCAAGAGAAGCGAGGGGTCTGAAGCTGATTCTGGTTCCCAGATGCTATCGTGCCATTACTCTGTTAAGTGGCTAACCACTTATAGCAATTTGGTCGAGTATGACCGACAACACCACAATGATAATAGAGATGCTGCTTCTTCTGTTTAGACTTTTGAGAGTTAGCCTTCTTAGTCCTAGGGTTTTTAGTTTCCCTCTTCTCAAGATTAAGGGGTGCTTCTAAGATGGACTTACCTTTGTCTAAGTGCTCATTTGCTAATTCAGTTTTAACATCATTGTTCTCAATTATAATGTTATTAGCAGGAGGAACAAAAACAGTAGTACTAGCAGAAGGAGTATTAGAGAGAGAGAATTCATACTCCAATCCTGTTCAATCCGAAGCAAATTTCTGAACACTGAGCATCTCATCCAGCTTTGCACTTAACGTCCTTTCCAATTGTGCTTTAACTTGAAACAGCTCCACTTCAAGTTTCTTGGTCTTCTCAGCCAAGAAGTTGTTCTCGAACCTCAGTGCCCCAATAGTCTGATTTGCTTCATCAAACTTAGTCGAAGCTCCTCTCGATCAAGTTCCACATCACTGAACTTCTTAGTGGCTAGCTTATAGAGTTTCTCATGCTTCTCAGAAAGCTTGTACAGTTTCTCATAGGCGGTATGGATATCGTCTTGGTCATCCATAGTTTCAAACTTATCATCCACCAATTCTTTTTCTTCATCTACTTCTTCAGTAATCCCTTCAGTAGGATTAACAATGGCAGTGAAGGCATTCATTGTCGGAATCATCCTCGGGCTCAGTGTCGCTCAAGGTAGCAACAAGTGCCTTGTTCTTCCCAATGCTCTTGAAGTACATAAGACACTCTTGTTTCATGTGTCCGAAGTCTTGACAATCAAAGCACTTCGGTCCAGTGGGAACAATGTATGAATCGCCATCCCTGATATCCTTCTTCCCTTTATCTGGGTTCTTGAATTGTGAAGAACTGGATTGCCTACGGTCCTTGTTGAAGCCTTTTTCAATGGCATTTTTCATGAATTTCTTGAATTGTCTGGTAATGTAGGACTTCATCTTAGAATCCTCATCGTTTAAAGACTTATTAGTGTCACTGCTCTTAGCTTTCAGTGCCATGCTCTTGCCTTTGCTTGACTTGATTATTCTTGTCAACCCTAACTCGTAGGTTTGCAAATTGCCAACCAGCTCAGTTAGAGGAATCTTGTCAATATCCTTCGATTCCTCTATCGCTGTGATCCTTCGATTCTTCTATTGCTGTGATCTTGGCATGGAATCTCTCGGGCAGAGATCTGAGCACTTTTCTAACTATCTTAGGTTTAGGAATGGTCTCCCCAAGATTGAAAGCTGAGTTCACTATGTCTTTGAGCTTTGCATAGAACTTATCGAATGACTCATCCTCCTTCATCTTAATTTCTTCGAAGCTTGTAATGAGCCTCTGTAGTTTTGAATCCTTGACAGCCTTTGTTCCCTCATAGGTTGTCTGAAGAAAGGTCCATGCTTTCTTTGCAGTTTCCGTGGAGGAAACCTTCTTGAACTCCTCATTGGTGACCGCACTAAATAGGGCATTCAATACTCTGCTGTTGAAATTAGCCGCCTTGATCTTGGCATCATCCCAATCGGCCGACGCTTCCGTAGGCTTGATCCAGCCTATCTCCACAGTTGTCACACCTTCTCATCTAGTGACTGCAAGAAAGCTTTCATGCATACTTTCCAGTATGCATAGTTAGTACAATTAAACAATGGAGGTATAATTAGAGACTGACCTCTATCCATGATAAACAAGGGTCAATGGATTACACACAAGGATTAAATCCTAATCAGAGTGTGCCTACTCTGATACCACTTGATAGGCCACAAATACGTTGACCCCTTATGATAAATTAAGTTGATTAATTAGCCAAGTTTTTAATTAATCAAGTTAACATGCAAATTGCGTGGTAGCACAAACAAATCACCAATAACCTAGAGTATGCAGTAGAAAATAAATTGACATGGTAATTTGTTTACGAATGGAGAAAACCCACACGAAAAAAATTCCACCTGGTGATTTAAGGTCACCACTCCCGAAACTCCATTATTATCATAACAAGCGGTTACAAGTAAAGGAATCCCAGTACCTTACCAACCTACAATTGAACCTTACCCCAATATCCAATTGGGCTTGTTTTGTAGTGACAGTTTCTCCTTTTGATGCACGGCTCCTAGTATGTGACTAACTAATTGCGCGGATTCCAGTACGCGACTTCAATTCACCAACAAGAGAGAGAGTTGTTGGTTGCAAAGTTCTTCAATTCATCCACATAATGAAGATCAAGAAGATGCTTGGTTATAAAACCCTATGGTACACATTACACAGCAACTTCTTCACAAAAAGAATGAACTAGGGCATGAACTTTATCTCGGATCACAAATTACTTGAATAAGGATTTCTCAATGCTTGAGCAACTTGTGTACTTGTGCATCCTGTTACGGCTCTTAAAATAATCTTTTTAAATATCTAGGGTTAGGAGAAAAAAGTCTTAAAGACATAAGAACGGATTGGAATCAAAACAGAACTTAGAATCTGTTTTCCATAAATCTTGACAGATAGAGGTGTCGAGGTGCTGTCGAGGAGCTGTCGAGCCTCGGGGCTGAAACAGCTTCTTAAAGCTCGATAGATGCATGTGTCGAGACTAGGTGTCGGGCTTTAATAACTTGCACTTTCCAGATTGTTTCTTAGACAGGCTTGATGACTTCAACACTTGATCTTGAAACATAGTTTCTTGAAGCTTTAAACACATCCTAATTTTATCCAATTACAAGTAAAATGCGTTTTGTTAAAGGATAAGCCAATTACATGAAATAATGACATATATTCAAAATAACTTGAACGACATATGTTCTAACAGAGTTATCATCATGAGTGGACGTCATAAATTGAAACTCTCTAAAATAAAATAAAATAAAAGTTTGTACCTAAGAGAGGGTAGAAATAAAACAAGAGGTATAACGATTCATGGACCAGGTTTGCGGTACCATCAATCCACCTCAATTTATCATGACATATAAAGGTACAAGGAGCCACTCATTTTTATCTTCTCTCTTAAAAATGTATGACTTTGTACCTACACATAATAGTAAAAAAATAGAAGCAGCAAGAGCATTGATTTTCCCAACCAATTTGCTATATCTTTTACACAAATACTGCACTTCAAGTCTTCACTCTTCAACGGCCCCCCAGTGAGATTAATTTTCGTGCAATATCTAATATACCAGTTTTTAGATGTGAAAAAACATATTAGCTGCCACCAATATATCTAACGTTTGGTTGAATATTTTGGAACCATCATTACGAAATTATAATAGCTTATTCATTTCTACAGTTAAACGTGAAGAACACCTAGGGTTTAAAACCAAATTAACCAATGGTTCTAAAATATTACATCTTGTATCTTGAAAAATGAGTCCATTATAGGGATTCTTACCGTATGATACTTAAAGAGATGATGAGATAGATTCAATCAAGGAAGACCTTAGAAAAATGTAAACATACTAGGTAGTCATGCGTCAAAAAATGTGAATGATAAATTCTCACATGAAACGCTAAGAATTCTATAAATTCAACTTTTAATTCTTGTGGATAGGGTTAATTGCTTCCCCAAGATAAAACATAGAGCAAGAAGAAACCAAGGACTAGCATTGAAGAGCTTTAGCAATCAAATGTACTAAATATACAAATACAACATTGTATTGTACATATTCATAATAGACGAAAAAAGACACGATGAATATATATATATATATATATATATATTGTCGTAAGATCTTTGTCTTCCTAAATCCTATCACTATCCTTTTGAAATTATATTTTTATCCTCAAAGACAAGTGGGAGTGAATAATGCCAGCCATTTTAAGCTCACACATGAAAAAAAGGCTATTATTTATAATTCCATCAGCAATTTCTTTTTTTAAGTCATGGGCCGCACTCAAAGCCCATCAACAGAAGTTTTTGGACTAGGCTTTTACAAGCCCTTCCTGAATCAACTCTAATAAGTGGGCCTTGCAAATTGGAACAACCTAGTATGAACACGGTTTGCTTTCGGTGCAGTGGAGAACTTAACTATGTATATTTTTTTCGTTCCAATCGTTGTATTCCACTACTACGTGTTATTATACTAATTAAGAGCTTCCTGTCATCGAAGCACTCAAAGAGTCAAACAGCATATTCCCATCCCTTATCACAGATCACAGATCCTTCCTTCTGCTCTCAGTTCTCTGTTCTCACAAAGACAGCTTTAGCATTCATTCAATTCTCTCTAATTCAAGAAATGGCAGAAGGTGTTCTGTTCAACGTTGCTAAGGGAATCATTGGGGTGGTGGGCATGCTAGCACTACAAGAGGTTGCGCTCATCTGGGATGTCAAAGACGTGATTAACAAACTCAAGGAGAGAGTTTCCACAATCAGTGCTGTGATTTTTGATGCAGAGGCGAAGCAACACGACAGTGAAGAGATCAAACTGTGATGAAATCTCCACTGAGGCCTTGCGACGGGAAGCGATGGCCCGTTACAAGAGGGCCAAAGAGGTACGCATCTTCTTTTCCAAATCTAACCAGCTTGCATATGGTGTTAGAATGGGTCATGAGGTTAAGGAGATGAGGGAGAGGCTAGTTGCTATAGCTGCGGACAGGCAGTTTCATTTGGATGAGATATATGGTGTCTACAAAAATTTGAGAAATTTCTCTTGTAGACAATTGAGAAAGTTACATTTTGTTTTTGCAACATCCTTAGAGCTTCACTTCCAGGATAGTGATTAGAGTTCAATTTTATCTGTTCCTTTTTAATTCTCATATACTTTATCCTTTTACTCTTTCTTTTGAGAAGATATATAAGAAAAACATATTTCAAATGACACCCCAAGTGGAAAAGCTGAGACAAAGGGAGAGTTGGAAGGTGTTTTTTTTGGGGGGGATAAATATAGGCATGGAGTATTAAAAAATGAAACGAACATAACATGAGGATAACATTTACAAAACAACAGTCAAGGCCGAAGTTACTGAAGAGTGAGTGACAGTCCAAGTGCCTATATGAACAAGTGTGAGCTGATGAAATACCTTGTTAAGGCCCTGCCTATAACAAACTCCATTTCAAACCATCTCTTGGGATCATAACAACCTTCATTCTTGTCCTGACCACTAGTCCCCTCACTTTTGGCACTCGTGGAACTCCCTCCACCTGAAGCCAGAGAAATTGCCCCCAAATTTAATTAGTTTTCTACTATATCAAAAGAACAGTAATTAAATTTTTTAATGAAAAAGAAGACTCGTGTATGTATGTTACATTACCACTAGGACTAGGAGTAGGACTACCATCACTTTGATTAGAACTCCTTCCCAATTGGTAGAAAACTTGAGCTTCTGGTGAATTAGGATCCAAGTGTAGAAGAGCTACATCCATGACCATGCAAACAAATCAAATCAGTGTGTCAAATATTAGCCACTTTTAGTGACATTCATCCTTCTTTAAAACCAAAACAATTATATAGCACTCAACATTCACTTCTTATATTGAATTTCATAAAAAGCTATTAGCTAAAACAAAACAACTCTTATAGCTGAATGTATAACGGGACACCGGGCGACATTAGCAGGGGCATGGCAAACAGAAAGTAGGCCCAAAGTATGTGTTACATTAATCTGTAGTCCTAATTCAGGATCATTACGTTCTCTGATGCTGACACAGAAGCACTTCTTTTTTGTCCTTTAGGACTTGTTTGAGACCAATGCAACAGTCTGTTGTAGGTACATTAACAAGGTGAAAATGTACTGTCAAGTAACACCAGCCTTCTATTTATTTGTTTATGAGAGTAAAACACAGATGTTCTTACTTTGTATTTAGCTTGAATCACGTAATATGTCTAAGTGTTTCAGTTATGTAATGTCTCTCAATAGCAACTTTATAAATTTTTATTTACATAAGTTAGATTATATTTCATTATGCTGCCTTATGCTTTTTTTTTTTTTTTAAACTGTAAATATGTGAGGGTATACCATTGTGGCTCTGTGAATTTCAAAGCAGAAAGGTTGTGTATGCTTTGCTTGGCTGAACTTGGAAATTGATGCTCAAGATGCATATATGAGTAACTCCATCTTTGGGACTTTATTAAGTTTTATGTCTCTCTTGTTTTCGATAAAAACAATGCTACGTCTACAACAAGAATAAAGTTTAGCTACAAAATTGGTTGTAGCCTTAGGCTACAATCTTACTCAATAAAATAAAAATTTCTACATATTTTGAAAATTTAATTGTTGAATTGCATGTTCTTTACTCTCTTAATACACATGTCAAACTTTGTATCAATTTGATATTATTTACTATATGATCTATAAGTTTATGTTTATGCATAATTTTAAACTATAGAAACTTACAATTTAAACAATTTATTAATGACATAACTTTTGATCTTTAATTTATTAGTTGTAACCTTAGACAGTGAAATAGATGAATAATTTGTGCTTGGTGGTGGATTGGCGTAAACCAAATCAAAGTGTCAATATAAAGTGACTATTGTGTGTGGCCATTAATTAATCTCAGTGAGTTGGGGTGCAACGTGTGTGGCTATAATTTTTTTTATTTATTTGTAGTTTTAAGGAAATATAAACTTGCTATAGTAGAGGCATTAACCAATTTGGAGGGTTTTGTTAATAAAGTAGTGTGGGCTTTTGGGGCTTTCGGCCTTTGTGAGATTAAATATTCATGTTAATAAATTAGTGCTAAGCAACTAAGGTGAGAGTGTGAAATATGTTTATTATTATTTATTATTGTGATATTAGGGAGCTTAATGGACACAATCTAAGTAAAAATTGTATTTAAGTTTTGTCTTTTATATATACAAAGTGACACTATAAATACTATAAATTTTAATAAATAAATGTTACAAACTGATGTGCTATCAATCACAAAATAGTAATTAAGATATTTATTTGCTTTTTGTTCAAGTAGAACCAATCACATTTATTACTGCATTAGTATATGTTTTTTGGATGAATTACTACATTAGTGTATGTTATGAATAATATATACCTTTTCTTTTATCTTTTTTTTTTCCCCATATTCTATATAATTTTTTATTGAATAAAATTATGAGATATGAAATGATGAAATATCTGAAAATATTAAACAAATAATGGAATGCTCAGGTAACTCTTTCACCAAAGAAGAAAGTGGATTTTCTATGAAAAAGGTTGTCATGAATCACCATTATCCCTTAAAAAAAGTCATAGGCCACACTGAAGCCCATCAAGAGAAGTTTAGGCCTAGGCTTTTTCCCTTTCTGGATCAACATCGAGTGGACCTTGCGATTTCGGACAACCTATTACATATTAACAAGCAGTCTGCGGCCAAGTGCCATTGGTTGTTTTTCCTGCTTTGAATCATTTGATGCAAAGTTGGGGAACTATGCTTGCTTTGTTCGCATCCTTGTACCCCACAACTACGTGTTTTACTATCATTGACGCACTCAAAATGCAGGGGTCTTTTCTTTTATTCCACCTGAATAGTCCATCCCAAATTGTTCTAGTTTTACTCTTACCCTCCATTTGAGAATCAATATTTTTTGAAACTATTGAGATTATAGATTGTGATTAATGCATAATGAAAGTAATATTAGTGATGATTGTATGTAAAAGTGATATTATACTAATCACATCTTGTCATCTTAAAAAGTTGTAAAATATTTATAAATTTAAATGTATTTGATTATTTGTAGAATTGTTGATTGATGTTAGGCAAAGGACTAGTGGGCCGAGTCCAGCATCCTGCAAAGACGAAGGCCCAGTTGGGTTGAGAAAAGCACCACCCTCGCACTAGGCTACCACCTATTAAAGGAATAAAATTGTGCATTTAACAGCAGCTATAATTTTTGGTGCAGTAGATATGTGCGTAGTCCTAAAAATTGGTATTGTAGGTGCTTGGTCATAACTATCAATAATACTTGAAACCAACATTTGACTTAAAGCAAGCAGCTTTTAATTGACACATTGATGAGATCCTTCTATACCATACAAAAATAAACTAACAAAGTCATGGCTATGAAAAAAAGCAACGTTGGTCCTTTGTTCTTTCTAGGATTATTGATGAGTTTAGTTTCATTGGATTAACTTATTTTGCTTAAAAATAAAGATATAAAGTAAATAAATCGGAGAATAAACTCAGCACAGCACAATGACTACTCCCATGGTTGATACTTCATAAGTAACAATACATCAATTTTTTTTTAATTAACTCTGCACTCAATATGCAAGCCATAGCTATCAACAAGGATAGAATGCCTTATAGTTCAATTGGTTGTCACTTTTTAATGTTTCTAACTGACATATCCAGAATTCATAATCCCAACTCTCTTCAAACCATTAGATTATCAAAAAAATAAGGGTGGAATGTCGTTGGGTTATTAGCCTATTAGCAAGTCAAGTAGTTAATTTTATTTGTGTATTAAATCTCTATGAATTTAATTTTGCACAGTTAGAAACTTATAATAGATTTTTTTCTTCCATCCAGTAATCCTTTGAAATTATATTTGTGTTCCCAAAGACAAAAGAGGGTGAATGACGGTCTATATATATATAAAAGCAAGCCGAATTTAGTGCACATATGCATCTTATTTAATTTGATAAACTCACGTATAGAACACAAAATGATATCCAAAACTGTGTTAAAATGTGAAAACTGCATCATGAGTATATGAAAAGGTAGCTTTAATAATGGCGAAGAGTGGAAAGGAAACATTTTGTGGTCCATACGTTTTTCTTTGGGTGCTAAGGGCCAATGGGTGTTTTCCTGCTTTGAAATTTGAATCATTGATGCAAGTTGGCGAACTAAATTATTACTTTCATCAAATTTGAATCATTGTTGTGTTTTCCTGCTTTCGGTGCAGTGGGGGCCATTGATTATTGATGCAAGTTGGGGAAATATGTATATTTTTTTCGTTCGCGTCGTTGTATCCCACTACTAAGTATTATTATACTAAACATATTTCCAATTCCCCAAACAGCATATTCCCAATTCCCATCCCTCATCGCAGATCACAGATTACAGATCCTTCTGCTCTTACTTACTCTCCGGTTCTCAGTTCTCAGTAGTCAGTTCTCACAAATACAGCATTAGCATTCATTCGATTCTCTCTCATTCAAGAAATGGCAGAAGGAGCTCTGTCCGGCGTTGCTAAAGGAATCATTGGGAAAGCGGGCGACGTAGCAGTCCAAGAGATTGCGCTCATCTGGGGTGTCAAAGACGAGATCAAAAAACTCAAGGAGACAATTTCCACAATCAGTGCTGTGCTTTTGGATGCAGAGGCGAAGAAACACAACAATGAAGTCAAACTGTGGCTGCAAAGGCTTAAGGACGCCATGTTTGATGCGGATGACTTACTGGATGAAATCTCCACTGAGGCCCTGCGACGGGAAGTGATGACCCGTGACAAGAAGGCCAAAGAGGTACGCATCTTCTTTTCCAAATCTAATCAGCTTGCATATGGTCTTAGAATGGGTCATGAGGTTAAGGCCATGAGGGAGAGGCTTGTTGATATTGCTGCGGACAGGCAGTTTCACTTGGAAGAACGTTGTGAGGAAATACAAGTCAGGAATGAGTCAAGACGGCAGACTCATTCCCGTGTAAGTGCTTATGATGTTATTGGGAGGGAGGAGGATAAGAAGGCCATTATTGGATCTCTGTTGGATCCCAATGTTAAGGAGAATGTTTCTGTCCTTGCAATAGTTGGTATCGGAGGACTAGGAAAGACCACAGTTGCTCAACTTGTCTTCAATGATGAAGAAATCAAGAACCATTTTGAGCTAAAATTGTGGGTGTGTGTCTCCGATGATTTTGATGTGAGGATAATTGTTGAGAAAATCTTGGAATGTATAAAAAATGAGAAACCAAAAGACCTTCAAATGAACACATTAGTCAGTGATCTTGAAAAAGGAATTAATGGAAAGAGATACTTGCTTGTGTTGGATGATGTGTGGAATGAAGATCGTGAAAAATGGCTTAGCTTGAAAAATATTTTGACAAGTGGCGCAAGAGGCAGTGGAATATTATTGACTACACGCATTAAAAAAGTGGCAGAGATTACAAAATCTATGCAATCGCACTTGTTAAGGGGTTTAGATGATCAACAGTCTTGGTCTTTATTGAAGAAGATGGCGTTTAAAGAGGGGGAAGAATTGAAAAATGCAAGTTTTGAAAAAATTGGAAATGAGATTCTAAAGAAGTGCGGAGGGATTCCGCTTGCTATTAGAGCAATAGGAGGTCTGTTGTATTTAAAAAAATCTGTAAGAGAGTGGCAATTATTCAAAGACAATGAACTTTTGAATATATCTGAGGAAGACAATGATATTTTACCGACATTAAAGATGAGTTACGATCATCTCCCATCACATTTGAAGCAATGCTTTGCTTTTTGTAGTATATTTCCAAAAGATTATGAGATTGAAAAGGAGAGTTTGATTTATATGTGGATGGCGCAAGGATTCATCAAATTGTATAACAAAAAGAAATGTCCAGAAGATGTTGGTGATGAGTATTTTATGGATTTGCTTTGGAGATCGTTCTTTCAAGAAGTTGAAGAAGATGAACTTGGCAATATTTCAAAATTCAAAATACATGATCTCATGCATGATTTAGCAATAAAAGTAATGGGATCAGAGAGCACTACCATTTATTCAAAAGAGAAAGACATTGATGAGAAAACTCGTCATGTGTCATTTGGGCATATATTATCCTCATCATCGGAAATTCCGATCTCATATAAATCAAGAAGGATAAGAACGTTTCTTTTGCCATGTCAACTAAAGTATGATATCATAAGATCGGATAATTTAATTTATAGTGCAATTGTGGCAAATTTTAAGTTCATACGCTTGTTGGATATGCATAACATGGGGATTAAAACAATTCCAAGTTCTATAAAAAAGTTGAAGCATCTAAGATATCTTGATCTTTCTAAGAATGTGATTGAGATTCTTCCTAATTCTATTGTTAAGTTGTACAATTTGCAAACACTTAAACTCTCTTTGTGTGGTGGACTTAAAGAATTGCCAAGAGATATTAACAAATTAGTCAACCTCAGGTCTCTTGAGATTGGTGGGTGTTCGAGTTTGACTCATATGCCAAATGGACTAGGCCAATTGACTAATTTACAAACATTGTCAAAATTTGTGATGAGTAAGTGTAGAATTGGTTCAGTGCCTAAGAGTTACGGTGGATTGAAGGAACTTGGCAGGCTAAATGAGCTAAGAGGAAATCTGTCAATTGAAAATCTCAAACAAGGAAAAGATGCTGCATTAGAGTATAAAGATGCAAATTTGAAAGAGAAACAACGCCTTGATAGGTTGGACTTAAAGTGGGTAGTAGAAGAGCCAGGTGTTCTTTGCGATGCCATGTCATTGGAAGCCTTGCAACCACATATAAATCTCAAAGAATTGAGTTTACGGTATTATTGGGGAGTGATAAGTCCACATTGGTTTCTGTCCCTCACAAATCTTGTCCAATTTGAATTATCTTATTGTAAAAAATGTCGAAATCTTCCACCATTGGACCAATTGCCTTCTCTCAAAATGATCTTTTTGTGCGGATTGGATTCTTTAGAGCATATTTCAGATTTAGAGAGAGATAACAGTGATTCTTTATTCTACCCATCTTTGGAAAGACTCTGAATTGAGAATTGCCCTAATTTAAAGGGATGGTGGCAGGGAAGGAGGGATTCTCTTCCTTCATTTCCTCGTCTTTCTAATTTAGAAATTAGGGGTTGCCCTCAGTTGACTTCCTTTCCTTTGTTTCCATATCTCGAAAGATTGTGGCTAGTTAACTGTAGCTTGAAGCAATCATTGGAGAGGATGATGATAAACAACAAGACTTCAGGGAATCTACCATCAATCGCTTCTTCTTCTTCTTCTTCTACAATTGTTGCTCCTCTCTCCAAATTAAGTCGCATGAGAATAGAAGAAGCTTTGCCAGAGGAGTGCCTACGAAATCTCATTTCTCTCCGTACTCTATATCTAGTCAATCTCAAATGTCCTCTTCCTCAAGGCATGCGGTATCTTACAACACTTCAACGTCTGAGTGCTTGGGAGTCTGAGGTGGTTGATTTATTCAATGATTGGGATGAGATGGAATGGCAAGGACTTAGGACCCTTCTTTTTTTGCATTTCTTTGATCTTCCGAAGTTGGTCTCTCTCCCGATGGGACTTCAATATGTCAGCTCTCTACAAAATCTCGATATTTCGAACTGTCATAGTTTGATAGCTATACCGGAGTGGATCTGCAAACTCATATCTCTTCAATCTCTTTCAATTTGGTATTGCCCTAATTTGGAATCATTGCCAGAAGGAATCAGTGCCCTTACCTCTTTGCAAACACTACAAATTGGAGAATGTCCCATCTTACTGAAAAGATGCAAGAAGCAAATCGGGGAAGATTGGCATAAAATTTCTCACATTCCCAATTTGAAAGGAGAACTGTCTCGGCAAGAAGAAGACCCAAGTATGTAAAAGTCACCATTTTATTCCCAACCTTCAATTAAAAAAATTGGCATAAGCTAATATTAGTAGGGGAATTAAATAAAGGCTAAGTTGCATTCAGCACTGGACTCTGGTAACCAAGCCATAGGAATCAGCTCATTTACAGGTATTCTATTGCTTTAATTCCTTTTTATATATAACCTTCCAATTTTCTGTTATGTCTACAAATAATACCATGTATCACAATTTTTTATCTAAGTTAAATCATTATGACATCATGCTTTATAATAAAATATAGTTTTTAAGCATCATGGTTTTATTTTTGCAAAGTATCTTGATATTTAGAAGGAAAATGTTGCCAAAACAACGAAGTAACTGAAAGTTTTCTCACTTCGTTGATTTTAATATTGTTGGCTGGTTTGGGCTAAAAGAAAATAATTCTTCCTCTGATATGATTTATAACATCAAATATCAAGCACCTATTAATCTATATCTATATATTATTAAAAGCTGAAGCGTAGAATTTAATGTTGCTATGCTCACATTGAGCCACGTTAGCAACCATGTCATTTCTATTTCCTTTTGTTATTTGTCCAAAAATTTTAAAATAATTTTTATCAATTATAAAATCCTAATAAATGTAAAATAAATCCCAGCCCAATATTCACATAAAGCCTACTTATTATGCGGTTAATTCCAGAGTAAAACCCAAACCCAATCTATATATTACTAAAAGCTGAAGCGTAGAATTTAATGTTGCTATGCTCACATTGAGCCACGTTAGCAACCATGTCATTTCTATTTTTTTTTGTTATTTGTCCAAAAATTTTAAAATAATTTTTATCAATTATAAAATCCTAATAAATGTAAAATAAATCCCAGCCCAATATTCACATAAAGCCTGCTTATTATGCGGTTAATTCCAGAGTAAAACCCAAACCCAAAGCCTTTATATTCATGGTTTCAAACTAACTATTTTTCCTCTCCCTTTCCCACATTTCAGATTCTTCCCCCTTCCCCACATTTATTTTCTCACACAAAACCCTTTGTCTCTCCCCAGTTTTACGGTTTTAAAAAAATGGTCTTTAATTTTTAACGTAGACCCTTTCTCTTCCCACTCTCACGGTTTCAAAGCGCTTCAGCTTGCTAATGCCAGGTTCTCTCTTCCAAAGATAGCTTCAAATCTTCAGACTTTGGCTTTCTAACGTTAGCCTCTCTCTCTTCCTACCTTCATCTCTATTTTGTTTAGCTATCTCTAAATCCCAATTGCTCTTGACCTCTATTCTTTTGATTGTTTTGCATAATAATTCAATGTGAGGATTAGATTAATAATATTGTTTCTTTAGATTGCTGTTTTTTTTTTTCTTTTTAAATTTTATTACTATCTCTTTTGTGTTGTGGGTCATATATGGGTCTATTTGTTTTTAGTATTTGGGGTGAATCTTATCCCCTGTGATTTCAACGACTATGTTTGACTCTGATTTCTTCGTATAGTGCTGTGGTGTGGATGATTGTTATGTTGTCTATTCTTTCTACTTGATTTATTTTAGAATGTTCACAACTAGATTACGAAACTAATTTATCACCATGCTGGGCATGAGTAGATGGAATACATCAAATGTTATATATTTTGAACTATATCGGGCTGTTCATTTTCTGCAAAATATTGACGTTGTTGGTTTTAGAATATTTATAAAGGGTAGCTTTGTGCAAATAATTGCAGGTTCTTCTTAAAATATTAGAATTGTTAGTTGTGTCCTAATTTGGTCTTAATATTTTATGCTCTTTCTAACTCCAAATTTTAAAGCTATGGACTTTTAGTTACTCCTATTTTAATATTTTATGCTCTGTTGCCAGGATTGCATTAGTGGAAATTCAATTTCATTCCAGCCAAGCTAAATAGAGTTGCTGTAATGTAAGCAAATTGGGCAAGGTTATCTTCACTTTCGTGATTTCTCTTTTATGTACATTGTTACAACTTACAACATTATGTTCAAAATCCTAAATTCCTTGATGTCCATCTCTCTCTTTTTGCGTCATTGCTTTGGTTTTTTTAAATTTTTTTCATAATAATAATGATTTTTGTTTGGCTACCGAGAAATTGCAGGAATCAAATAATGAATAATTTTGGGGTTTTATTTAGTGTGTTTGGGATTCAAGAATCTTTATATAACTGTTTTATTTGTTTTATTAGTTGGTTGGTGTCAATTTTTATTCATGGTTATTTTGTTCTTGACTTTCTATCTTCTGGGTATTAAATTTTCAGAATTAACTTGAAGAATTTGGATCCTTTTCTGATGTTAGACGATTTTTCATGTATGAAAAATTTCAATCTTATCTTTTTTAAAGTTTGAATTTTCTTTGATTGGTACGGATTGCAGTGACTCCTCCCAGTGGATTTCCAAATCATCCACACAGAGGTTCTGCATTCATTGTTGTTTTTGATGTCATGTACATTCATTAATCGTGACTCATTATGTATATTAATTCAGTATATTCTGATGTGATTTTTGTTTTACAGGTTTTGAGACTATCACGCACATGTTACAGGAATACTTTGTCTCAAAGCAATTCAATTACTTGATTATTATCAGGTTTAATTGTACAGAAAACGAGTTGAGTTTTTTGGATTTTGGGGAGGCATTACTCATCAAGATTGTGTAGGCCATAAGTGTACAATTGGACCCGGTGATGTCCAGGTAAGACATAGCAATTGCTGACTTACCTTTGATCAATAGGAATTAGAAAAATTATGTCAGAGCTTTATTACATGAAACTTATTCCTCTTTGTTTCATATATTTTTTTTGTGCAGTGGATGACAACAGGTAGAGGAATTATCCACCTTGAAATGCCAACAAGAAGAGAAACTCAAAGAGATTATAGCTTTGGGTCAATTTATCCTCCAAAGACAAAATGTCTCTTCTTTCTACTGAAAGGGTTCTTAAAAGTAGTTCTCAAATCAATGATTCCATCAAAAAATTTTTTTTTTATTATCTTGGGGTAAGTATCTGTGTCTACACCTTTTTAAAGTGGTAGTATATTGTTCTAACCCCATTAACATCCATGACTTAGATTTGCTACCAGAAGACAAAAAAAAAAAGGGCTTTAAGTGGATAATGTTTGGGTTGGTTGAAAAATTCTTATTATAAATAAAATTATTGGGAATATGTTATTATTCTATAAGTTTAAGCCTGTAAATTTATTTATATGATTGTTTCTATGTGAATTTGTGATCAAAATGACTAATATTTTGGTAATTGATAATTCTCAAAGCTAAGTTGTATTATATATTCTTTATATGTCTTTTATTGATTTCTTTAAGTTATAATTTTGTTTATATAGAAATGCTAGCATTTAGATGTATTTGTGTAAGGTTGTCTTTAGAATAAATAGATTATGGCATTGAGAATTTACTTTTTGACCTAAGTAACTTGTAAATCTTGGGGCTTTGACGCTAATTCCATTATAGTTTGTCACAACTCCATTATATATGACCTATTATCTATGACTTTCAAAGAAAAGATTTGTGAAAGGGTCTTGGCCTGTTTGATGTTTTGTCAATGGGTATCATGACATTAATCTAAAATCTAATTAGCATGTACAACTCAGAAAATTAATAGATGATGAAATTAGACCAACAACATCCCAAAGAAGCCATGGATGAAGATTAATGTGAGCTTGACAATTAATAAACCCAGCAACTCAAGCACTTATTTTTGTTGATTCTTTGAAGGGATGGACAAAAAATAATGGTGTTCTTAAGGTAGTACTTTACAAATTCTAGAATGTTAGTGCACATTTAGCTGGAAAGAGAAAAAAGGAAAAAGAAAAGTTGTGCACATCACTTTTAAGGATTCTAAAATCACATGCTGCTGAATGCCAATTAAACTTGAAATGTCATATTTACATTTTTGCATGTACCAAATTAAAATTTTCGTATTGAGTTTCCACATACTAACTTGATTACTCATAGGCTTATTATATTTTTTATTTGATGAATGAATGCTCATGCATTTTGGTAGTATTTGAGAAGAGTACTAAAAATTCATAATAATATCACTTAAATATTTAATATTGTTATTGTTGATGTGGTGCTACTTTAAAGTTTAAAGTAGTGAGAATGGGAATTTGAATTGTGCATGATGATCTATAGAACAAATGGGGTTTGATGGAAGTGAGACCACTCCATAAAAATTTTCATGCATGATAGCTTAGTGATTGACTTTGTGTGGATTGTAGAAAGGATTCATGTCTAAGATAGATTTGAAAGCATTTTTTTTTTAACTCTTTGCTTTCTCTTTGCCAGTTAAACACTGAGTTTGGGGATATATAACTTTTTTAAAATATTAAATTCCTATTTTGCAGATTTTAATTTTGAAGTTAGATCAAGAGCTGTACTTATCAAGTTAAAAAAACCATCAAAGAGATTTATATTGGGAAACTAATTCAATTCCAAGTTTTTACATTCTATGTTAAGTGTGTGCTCAATACTTGATATATTCATTTTCTTATTTGACATGGCAATGTTTTAGATGATGATTTACAAAACACATGCTCATATCTTTCGATTTTCATGATGGGAATGATGGATAGTATGTAATTTAAAGTTTTTGGTGTTATCATTAATTTGAGTTACTAAATTCAACAATGGATTATTGAAACTAAAGAATATGATTTTTATTCTGTTGATTGGACATTTTTATGTGGAGGTATTTGTTATTGTTGAGGAAGTTAATAAGTTAATAAGTTAACTTTGCTTTGAGGTTAAAAATGAGATTACATCATACAAAAATACAATTGTATACAATAATGAAGATTTTCAACCATGAGAAGTGGAAGCATACAAGCATAAACTAATTATTTTTGTATTCATTTGTATATGAGTTTTTGATGCTATGTTATTGCAATTTAATATGGAAATTGTTATATGAACCTATGGTATAGCCCTCAGATTACTATAAACATTGACTAATTTGTTCAAATAGACTCTGTAGATTACATATATAATATTATATCATGATTAATATGAAATTAATTAAAATTTTATTTCTTAGCACTTAATAAAGAAAACAAATATGTATAATATATTAAAATAAAATTGCTGAAGTTTTTCGTGCATAGCACGGGTTAGCGACTAGTTATTGTTATTGTCATTACAAACTAATTATTCTAGTCGAGACATCCTTTTCTTTAAGCTATTTTTTTCTACTAATAGTACTAGCAGAACCTGATGCATCATTTTAATACAGGTGTTTCAGGCTTTTATCATGTACATTTATATGGCCAGCTTTTTACAACTAAGTGGCTTTCTCATGTGAATTATCTTTGGAGGTCGCTTATACAATATCCTGACCTCCCTCTCCAGTGTTCTTTGTCCTTTTTTTATTTCGTTTCTTCTTTCACATCTTCAAGATCTGAATTATCAATTCTTGTTTTATTGTATTTCATATACATTGGTACAAGACTAGAAGTAAAGAGTAAATATATAGGACCCCATTTATAAGTGATGTAGTGCTTTTAATCTCAAAGTACATTGAGATACAGAGATGATTGCTTTCATAAAGTGTGCAAATAGCCTCAAGACTCCTATGAAAGGTGTTCAAATAGATTTGCAACTTTTACTACTCCTATTTGATATTTTGTACATTTTTTTTCCCTTCTAAATATCCAAAGATATTTCCCTGGTAATGTGGGAGCTGTTTCACCCGTTTGATTGGAAACTTGTTTGTATATCATTTCTCACATATTTGAAAAATGCAGGAGGATATAGGTCAAGAGTGCACTATGATGCTCACATCCCATCCCAGAGATTGGAATTTCTTTTGGAAGGATTCAACTCCAGTGTTTCTACAGGTTTCTCAATAAAGATGTAAGTATTAATTAAACTAAAAAATAAGGTCTGAATATATAGATAGTTACTGCAGAACCAAATTTATCAAATACTAATCTAGTTCTCTCTTAATTTTATCCTTTGGTTTCAGGTTGATGAGTTTATCTTTTATTGGATTCTATATGCAAAAGTTTAGGGAGAACTGAATACTAAAGTAGGCTAGAGTTTAAGAGTGAATGTTTTTTTTTCCCAACTAGCCTATACGAAATTACCACAGAAACTTGGAGAGAATTATGGTAACTATCTCGTTCCTTACCTAATTAATTCTTTCCACACAGAAACTTGGAGTGAATGTTCTTTATTTCTGTTGTTTTTCTTGCAATATGATAGGCCATAACAATAACAAAGCGTTAGTCACAAATATTGAGGCCAGCTATGGATCCTCATTTCCTCTCAAAACTATTTCATTTTTTTGCAACATGGTAGAATACTTATTACGTCACTCGCTTAATTCACTTTTTTATTTCTCAAACTTTTGTCTAATAGGTTATCATGGATGAAAGCTATAGCTTGGTGTTACCACTCAAAGTGTTCTCTACTTTTAAGGATAGCTTAATTTCATGGCGAATGATTCTCAACTAGTAAGACTTCAATGAACAAGGATTGCTGGGAGAGTTCTGTTACTTCATAATGAAGGCATTCCTTTCATCTTTGGATTAATTTCTTATGGTTGCTTAGCATACCATGTAGTTATGTTTGAGATATAGCCCCTGTGAAATATCATATCAATCTAGCTCCTATTTGGAATTTTTTGTTTAGTGCTCTGCCTGATAGGTTCATGCTTGTTGGTCTATTTGTGTTGCTATTGTCAAATGTCATTATTTTGTTGTCTTGAGTTGTAATTGTCTTAGTGCTCTGTTTGCTAGTTCAGACTTGCTGTTGTATATGTGTTGCTGGTTTTCGGCTTGGTTTTAATGAAATTTCTGCCTCATCATCCAAAAATCAAATAAAATCTAGCGCCTTCTATTCTCAAGAACAGGAGATCCTAACTTTTCTAATGGCTTTTAAATAGAATACTAGACAACAAAAGCTTTTAGACAGAAGGGAGCAAATGATTTTATTTCCAACAATTGGAGTCCCAAAGTAAAATTATAAGGACTTTACACAAACATTTTTTGAAAAAAATTCCAATTATGTTGTAGAAGTAAATTCTCTTATGGGCAGAAGTTGACTTTCAAGGTGAAGGCAAGACTGTTCACCTATATGAGAAAGACCAATGCTTTTAAAACATGAACTTCCTCTCTTTGTGGTCCTGGGAGTATGCTCTCTCCTTTTTCATAATGAAGAGGAAGTCATAGGAACGATGATAAAAGAATACGACGAACGTGCTAGAAATAGGGAGGTCAAAGTATGGAGAACACGAGGATAAAAGAAGAAATAGGAAGACAGATTAACTAAGACGAAAGAGATAAGCTTAAGAATGACAAACTAAAAAAAAAAATGATAAATATACATGAAGTAGTCGCAATAATGGCCCCAAAGGCAGTTAGGGAAGATGATGCATGAAAAAACGTGCCAGTTGCCAAATTTAATTTCAAGGAAGAAAGTTATTGGCAGTTATTAATGGGAGTTTATTAATGGACCACACGTGTGGGGTCCACCCCCTTGTGAGAGAGAGGAAACATGCATCTACTGCAATGTGGAAGTTTTTCATCCTCTAGAGGTGGAGGCCCGGTTGGGCTGAGAATAGCATCACATTGATGCTGGGCTACCACCTTTTAAGGGAATAAAATTGTGCATTTATCATCAACTATAATTTTTGGTATAGTAAACTATAAAATTTATCACCAACTATAAAATTTTACACATATTTTTACACATTTTTTACCCACACGTATATCAAAAACACCCAAATAACATAACTCAAACTACTCTCCCAAATACCCCTAGGTGTTTAGTCATAACTATTGGTATTGTAAGCACTTGGTCATAATAATTGATAATTCTTGAAACCAACATTTTACTTAAAGTAAGCAGCTTTTAATTGACTCACTGATTAAATCCTTCAATACCATTTCAAAACAAAGTCGTGGCTATAAACAAAAGCAACGCTGGACCTTTGGTCTTTCTAGGATTGTTGATGAGTTTAGTTTCATTGGATTAACTTATTTTGGTTAACAATAAAGATATTAAGTAAACAAATTGAAAAATAAATTCAGCACACAGCACAATGACTACTCCCATTGCTTGTACTTCATAGACAACAATATATCAATTATTTTAAAATTTAAAATTATCTCATGCACTCTTATACAAATGAGATCAAACCTGCAATTAAACAATAGCTATCGACAAGGGTGTAATGCCTTATAGCTCGACTGGTAGGTATTTATTGATATTCTCAACAAAAAAAATATAAAGTTTAAATTACCACTTCCCCAACCAAAAAAGAAAAAAAAAAGGGGTGGAATGTTGTTGGGTTATTAGCCTATTGGCAAGTCAATTTGTTAATTTTATTTGTGATATAATATCTATGAAATTTCCTTTAAAAAGTTGTATAAATTGTTGTAAGAAATTATATTTTTTGTTCCGAAAGACAAAGACGGGAGAATGATATATATATATATATATATATATATATATATATATATAAAAGCAAGCCCATTAAGAGATGTTTTGGACAATGCTTTTGCCCTTCTTAAATCAACGCAACTGGGCCTTGCGACTTCGAATGACCTATACTAGAACCAATGCGTTTAACCCAAAAAGGTTTAAAAGATACTACTGTGTCGGTTGCTGTTTTTTTTTATTTGACTAAAGGAGGTAGAATGTGTCGGTTGCTTCAATAATGGCGAAGGTGGGAACACTTGTGGTCCACACGGTTTTCTTTCTGTTCAAAGGGCCATGGTAGGTGTTATGTCTGCTTTCGATTATTGATGCCAGCTGGGGAACTGTGTATTTTGTACCCTACAACTACGTGTTTTACTATCATCCAAGTATTCAAAAAGCAGGGTCTTATTTTTTGGTCTATCTGCTAGTCCATCCCCAATTACACAGTTCTTACAAAGATCAGCGTTTATTCAATTCTCACTAATTAAGAAATGGCGGAAGGAGTTCCCCTTCATGACGTTGCTGCTGGAATTATCGGGAAAGCAGGCAACCTAGCACTCAAAGAGATCGCGCTCATCTGGAGTGTTAACGACGAGATTACCAAACTTGGGAAGACAGTTTCTTTTATCAAAGCTGTGCTTCATGATGCAGAGGCGAAGCAACACAACAGTGACGCGATCAAACTGTGGCTGGAAAGCCTTAAGGATGCCATGTGTGATGCGGATGACTTGCTGGACGAAATCTCCACTGAGGCCCTGCGACGGGAAGTGATGACCCGGGACAAGAAGGCCAAAGAGGTACGCATCTTCTTTTCCAAATCTAACCATCTTGCATACGGTGTTAGAATGGGTCATAAGGTTAAGGCCATGAGGGAGAGGTTTGATGAGATCGCAGCTGATAGGAATAAGTTTGGCTTAGAAGAACGTTCTGAGGAGAGTCGAGTTCAGTATAAGGCAAGAAAGCAGACTCATTCTCTTTTACCTGCTGAAGATGTTATCGGGAGGGAGGATGACAAGAAGGCTATTATTGAATCTCTGTTGGATTATGCCAATGCTGAAGAGAATGTTTCGGTCCTTCCGATATTTGGAATCGGAGGCCTTGGAAAGACGACAGTTGCTAAAATTGTCTTCAATGATGAACAAATCAAGAACCATTTTGAGCTAAAATTGTGGGTTTGTGTGTCTGATGATTTTGATGTGAAAATAATTGTTGAGAAAATCATGGAGCAGTGTGTCAAAAACAAGAAACCAGAATACCTTGAAATGAACACGTTAGTCAATGATCTTCAAAAAGAAATTAATGGAAAAAGATACTTGCTTGTGTTAGATGATGTGTGGAATGAGGATCGTGAAGAATGGTTTAGCTTGAAAGCTATTTTGAAGGGTGGCACAAGAGGCAGTGGAATATTGTTGACTACACGTAGTGAAAAAGTGGCAGAGATTACACAATCTAAGCAACCACACAAGTTAAAAGGTTTAGATGATGAACAGTCTTTGTCTTTATTTAAGAAGATGGCGTTTAAAGAGGGGGAAGAACCAAAGAATGCAAGGTTTGTAGAAATTGGGAAGGAAATTTTAAAAATGTGTGTAGGAGTTCCGCTTGCAATAAGAACAATAGGAGGTATGTTGTATTTTAAAAAATCTGAAATGGAGTGGTTATCATTCAAAAACAATGAACTTTCAAAAATACCTCAGAATGAAAGTGACATTTTACCAACACTAAAGTTGAGTTACGATTATCTCCCGTCACACTTGAAGCAATGCTTTGCTTATTGTAGTCTATTTCCAAAGGATTACAAGATTGACAAATCATGTTTGATTAATATGTGGATGGCGCTTGGGTTCATCACGTTGTATGGCGAAAAGCAATGTCTAGAAGATGTTGGTCATGAGTATTTTATGGATTTGCTTTGGAGATCATTCTTTCAAGAAGTTGAAGAAGATGAACTTGGCATTATTTCAAAATTCAAAATACATGATCTCATGCATGATATAGCAATACAAGTAATGGGATCAGAGAGCACCACCATTTATTCAAAAGAGAAACACATTGACGAGAAAACTCATCATGTGTCATTTGGGAATGCGTTGTACTCATCGTCGGAAATTCCGATCTCATTATATAAAGCAAGAAGGATAAGAACATTTCTTTTGCCATGTCAACCAAAGTTTGATACCATAAGATCAAATGATTCAACTTATAGTGCAATTGTGGCTAGTTTTAAGTTCATACGCTTGTTGGATTTGCATAACATGGGGATTAAAACAATTCCAACTTTTATAGAAAAGTTGAAGCATCTAAGATATCTTGATCTTTCTAAGAATGAAGACATTGAGATTCTTCCTAATTCTATTGTTAAGTTGTACAATCTGCAAACACTTAAACTCTCTAGGTGTGAAAACCTTAAAGAATTGCCAAAAGATATTAACAAACTAGTCAACCTTAGGTTTCTTGAGATTGATATGTGTTGGGGTTTGACTCATATGCCAAATGGACTGGGCCAATTGACTCATCTACAGACATTGTCAAGATTTGTGATGAATAAGGGTAAGATCGATTTAGTGTCTAGAAGTAACGGTGGATTGAAGGAACTTGGCAAGCTAAATGAGCTAAGAGGAAATCTGTCAATTGAAAATCTCAAACGCGAAAAAGATGCCGCATTAGAGTGTAAGGATGCAAATTTGAAAGAGAAACGTCTTGATAGGTTAGACTTAAAGTGGGTAGAAGAGGACATTAATGAGACGGGTGCTGGTTACGATGACAAGTCACTGGAAGCCTTGGAACCGCATCTAAATCTCAAAGCATTGAGTTTAGTGCATTACGGGGGAGTGATATTTCCACATTGGTTTCTGTCCCTCACAAATCTTGTCCAATTTAAATTATATTCATGTAAAAAATGCCAATATCTTCCACCATTGGACCAATTTCTTTCTCTCAAAATTATCGATTTGGGCGGATTGGATTGTTTAGAGCACATATCAGATTCAGAGAGAGATAAAAGTGATTCTTTATTCTACCCATCTTTGGAGACACTCAGTATTTGGAATTGCCCTAATTTAAAGGGATGGTGGCGGGGAAGGAGGGATTCTCTTCCTTCATTTCCTTGTCTTTCTAATTTAGATATTCAGTATTGCCCTAATCAGCTGACTTCCTTTCCTTTATTTCCATATCTCGAAAGTTTGAGGTTAATTAATTGTAGCTTGAAGCAGTCATTGGAGAGGATGATGATAAACAACAAGACTTCTTCAGGGAATCTACCATCAATCGCTGCTTCTTCTTCTTCTACAATTGTTGCCCCTCTCTCCAAATTAAGTTGGATGAAAATAGAAGAAGCTTTGCCAGAGGAGTGCCTACCAAATCTCATTTCTCTTCGTTATCTACATCTAGTCAAACTCAAATGTCCTCTTCCTCAAGGCATGCGGTATCTTACGGCACTTCAACATCTGAGAGTTTGGGAGTCTGAGGTGGTTGATTTATTCAATGATTTGGATGAGATGGAATGGCAAGGACTTACGACCCTTCTCTCTTTGAGTTTATATCAACTTCCAAAGTTGGTCTCTCTCCCAATGGGACTTCAACATGTCAGCACTCTACAAAAACTCCATATTAAGAATTGCCCTAATTTGGAATCATTGCCGGAGTCGATCTGCAAACTTATATCTCTTCAATCACTTGAAATTTGGGATTGCCCTAAATTGGAATCATTGCCAGAAGGAATCGGTGCCCTTATCTCTTTGCAAACACTACATATTTGGAATTGCCCTAAATTGGAATCATTGCCAGAAGGAATTGGTGTCCTTACCTCTTTGCAAACACTAAGTATTATAGGATGTCCCATCTTATGGAAAAGATGCAAGAAGCAAATCGGGGAAGATTGGCATAAAATTTCTCACATTCCCAATTTGGGAGGACAACTGTCTGGGCAAGAAGAGTAACCAGGTATATAAAAGTCACCATTTTACTCTCAATCTTCAATTAAAAAAAAAAAAAAAAATCCAAAAGCCCAATTCTTCTTCTCCGTTGTTCTCTCTCAACGTATGTTTTTCTTGATGATTAAATTTCAGACGAAGAAGCAAAGAAACCTGCTCATAAGAATTGGGACTTAATTAAAGCTTTTGGGTGTTGCAATTGTTCAACAACTCACTCACTGGTAATATCAACTTTCTTTTCTTTTCCTTTCCCCCTTTATCTGCTCAATTTTCCTTCATCCAGTTTCTTACATTCTAATAAATCCCATCTTTGTAATTTCAACTGGGTTGATGAAGAGGTGATGTATTTGATGTGCTTTCTTTTTTGTTGTTTAAACAGATTCAAAATTGGCACTGGAATTGAATAAAGGCAAAGTTGCATTCGGCACTGGAATTTGGTAACCAAGCCATAGGAATCCGCTCATTGTACAGGTATTCTGTTGCTTTAATTCCTTTTTATATATAACCTTCCAATTTTCTGTTATGTCTACAGATAATGCCATGTATCACAATTTGTTATCTAAGTTAAATCACTATGACATCATGCTTTATAATAAAATATAATTTTTAAGCATCATGGTTTTATTTTTCAAAAGTATCTTGATATTTAGAAGGAAAATGTTACCAAAACAACAAACTAACTAAAAGTTTTCTCACTTTGTTGATTTTAATATTGTTGGTTGGTTTGAGCTAAAAGAAAAGAATCTCTGATATGATTTATAACATCAAATATCAAGCACCTATTAATTATTGTTATTGTCATTTCAAACTAATTATTGTAGTCGAGACATCCTTTTTTTTAAGCTATTTTTTTCTACTAATAGTAATAGCAGAACCTGATGCATCATTTTAATATGGGTGTTTCAGGCTTTAATCATGTACATTTGTATGGCCAGCTTTTTACAACTAAGTGGCTTTCTCATGTGAATTATCTTTGGAGGTAGCTTATACAACATCCTAACCTCCCTCTCCAGTGTTCTTTGTCCTTTTTTTCTTTCGTTTTTTCTTTCACATCTTCAAGATCTGAATTATCAATTCTTGTTTTATTGTATTTCACATACATTGGTACAGGACTAGAAGTAAAGAGTAAATATATAGGACCCCATGTATAAGTGATGTAGTGCTTTTAATCTCAAAGTACATTGAGATACAGGGAAGATTGCTTTCATAAGTGTGCAAATAACCTCAAGACTCCTATGAAAGGTGAGCAAACGTATCTAAAATCATAATGGCTATAAATTTTAACCACTGCTTTTGTATATTTTAGGATTTTAGATTTGCAACTTTTACTTCTCCTGTTTGATATTTTGTACATTTTTTTTCCTTCTAAATATCCAAAGATATTTCCCCGGTAATGCGGGAGTTGTTTCACTAGTTTGTATAGCAAAAGAGATATGCATGCATCATAGTGCTTGTTTGAAGAAATTCTGCTTTATCAGTTGAATGGGAAAGGGAGAGGAAGAGGAGGATTTTAATTCCTGTGAACCAAAATAATTAGAAACATATGATTGGAAACTTGTTTCTATATCTTTTCTCACATATTTGAAAAATGCAGGAGCAAGAGGATATAGGTCAAGAGTGCACTATGATGCTCACATCCCATCCCAGAGATTGGAATTTCTCTTGGAAGGATTTAACTCCAGTGTTTCTACAGGTTTCTCAGTAAAGATGTAAGTATTAATAAAATTGAAAAATAAGGTCTGAATATATAGCTAGTTACTACAGAACCAAATTTATCAAATACTAATCTAGTTCTCTCTTAATTTTATCCTTTGGTTTCAGGTTGATGAGTTTATCATTTATTGATTCTATATGCAAAAACCTGCGGAGAATTGAATACTAAAGCAGGCAAGAGTTTTATCCTTTTTTTTTTCCAACTAGCCTATACAAAATTTACACAGAAATTTAGAGAGAATTATGGTAACTATCTCATTCCTTACATAATTAATTCTTGCCACACAGAAACTTGGAGTGAATGTTCTTTATTTACGTTGTTTTTCTTGCAATATGATAGGCCATAACAATAACAAAGCATTAGTCACAAATATTGAGGTCAGCTATGGATCCTCATTTCCTCTCAAAGCTTTTTCATTTTTTTTTTTGCGACATGGTAGAATACTTATTACTTCACTCACTTAATTCACTTTTTTATTTCTCAAACTTTGGTTTGATAGGTTATCATGGATGAAAGCTATAGCTTGGTGTTATCACCCAAAGTATTCCCTGCTTTTAAGGATAGCTTAATTTCATGGTGAATGATTCTTGGACTTCTCAACCAGTAAGACTTCATTGAACAAGGATTGCTTGGAGAGTTCTATTACTTCATAACAAAGGCATTCCTTCCATCTTTGGATTAATTTCTTAAGGTTGCTTAGCATACCATGGAGTTATGTTAGAGATATAGCACCTGTGAAATATCATATGAATCTAGCACCTTGTTGGAATTTTTTGTTTAGTGCTCTGCCTGATAGGTTCATGCTTGCTGGTATATTTGTGTTGCTGTTGTCAAGTGTCATTCTTTTGTTGTCCTAAGTTGTAATTGTCTTAGTGCTCTGTTTGCTGGTTCAGATTTGCTGTTGTATTTGTGTTGCTGGTTTTCGGCTTGGTTTCAATGAAATTTCTGCCTCATTGTCCAAATATAAAATAAAATAAAATCTATCACCTTCTATTCTCAAGAACTGGAGTTCCTAACTTTTCTAATGGCTTTTAAATTGAATACTAGACAACAAAAGCTATTAGATAGAAGGAAACAAATGATTTTATTTCCAACAATTTGAGTCCAAAGTAAAATTATAAGGTCTTTACAAAAATTGAACCCTTTTTTCTCATTTTTTGTAAAAAAATTTCCAATTATGTTGTATAAGTAAATTCTCTTCTAGGCAGAAGTTGGCTTTCAAGGTGAAGGCAAGACTGTTCACCTAAATGAGAAAGACTGATGCTTTTAAAACATGAACTTCCTCTCTTTGTGGTCCTGGGATGTTGGAATGGATACCAAGGCTTATTTGATTGAATTCACTGGTGTTTTTCGCGTTTTCTTTTTTTACCCTTTATCTGCTCTTAGGATTTTCAATCTTTAATTTATGACTTTTGCATATTAATAAAAAAACATAGGACTTTTCCTTCATCATTTTCTTCTTTCTGATAAATTGCATCTTTGTTTCTCAAATTGAGTTGATGGGATGGTGTATTTAATGTGCTTCAACTATTGTTTAAACCGAGTAAAATTTGGCTCAGGATGATATTGAGGTAATATTGTAGAGAGAATTAAATCTTGCAACCATGCTGCTAGAATTAGCTCATTGTATAGGAATTTTGATGCATGAAATCCTTTTTTATATGTAAGCACCAAACTTGTTGTTATATCTTCAAATCAAAATCATAATAATAATGACTCACAATTTTTTCTAGTAGCTTGGTCTTCTTTGAAAACACAGCTCGATTTTTTAAATCATTTGATAAATTCCAATAAAATGGAAAATGTTCCTATATGTTATCGAAACAGCAAACTACTATATTCTTCTCACTATCAATTTTATATTATAGGTTGCTTGGGAAAGAAAAAGAACCCCAAAAAGAAAAGATCTCTGGCATTTGTTTCATAACACTAATTATCATATATTATAAAATTAGAGATCCAAAAATATTTTAATTATTGGTGTTGCTACGACAGAATAAATAATATATTTAGCACTATGTTTTTGTGAAGAAATCCTTTCTACAGAGATATTAGCAATAGAACTTCATGCATCATTTTAATGTGTGCCCTTCAAGCTCAGATCATGTACATTTATATTGGCAGTTTTTCACAAAAATCCATAGCTTCCTTTAGTGAACTATCCAAAGAGGCTACTCATACAATATCCTAATTTCTATCTCTAGTCTTTTTTGTCATTCCCCCTTGATTCTTCTTTCACCTCTTTAAGACTTGATTTTTACTTGTAGATTGTTTGGCATTCCATATGACTTCTTGTTGTCAGTTTATGTACTAATATCTATTCTTGATTTGTTCCATTTCACGTGCTAATATGTTGAGAAGTGTAGAGTAAATGATAACCCATGTATAAGGTGATGTTGTGCTCTAATTCCATAATTACATTGAGATACATGGATAATTACTTTGACAAAGTATGCAAATAACCTCATGATTTCTGCAACAGGTGAGCCTACGTATCTGAATTAGTAATGGTTTAACAGTTGCTTAGGTATTCTAGTACATTAAGTTTGGAATTTTTTACTTGTCATGGTTGTGTCTGTTTTTATGTATTATTATGCATTCATCAGAATTGTTATTTGAAGATAGTTTAACTATATATATTGAGTTAAAAAGGTGCAAGGAAAATATATTTCTGGTAGAGAATAAATAATTCCTAATGAATTCTCATTTTAAAGGAGGAATTTGATTTTCCTGAACCAAAATAATGTGAACCATTTGTTTGGATTTTGTTTTTTTGTTTTTGTTTTTTAATATTTTTCTCACTTATTTAGTAAAAAAAATCCAAGTGGAAATTTGTCAAGAGTAGACTAAGCTTTTCACATCCCAGGGTTCAAAATGTATTTCAGAAAGATTTAATTTGTGTGTCTACAGGTGCACACATCTCCATTCTTAGTTCCCTTCAAATTTATTAAGCACTAGCTTAGTTCTCTCTTATCTTTTCCCTTTGGTTTCAGGTATGGGGACTTTATTAGTTATTGGGTTCTATACTTCTATATGCAAATGCCTGAGGATTATTGATAATACAGCAGACAAGAGTTTAGTATTGCATGTTTTTCTAAATCTACTTGGTACAAAAATTATGCAGAAACTAAGAAAAAGAATGGTAATTATCTCTTTCCTCGTAGATTAGGTTTCAATTTTTGAATTTTCTTTTTCTTGAAATATGGTAGAAAAAATATTACTTTCTACATTCTCTTTTTTTAATTTATCCTTGTCTTCGTTTTTTGGCAATATGCATGGCATGGTAGATAAATTTTTACTTTTTCACTTATTCTCCTTTAAATTTATTTCTTAAACATTGGTCTAACAGGTTCCCATGAATGAAGACCATGCTTTTAAGGATAGTTTAATTTCATGGTGAGTGATTCTTGGACTTCTCAACCAGTAAGAATTCATTTAACAAGGTTTGCTTGGAGAGTTCCATTACCTAATATTGAAGGCATTTGGCATTCTTTTCATGTTTGGATTAATTTTGTAAGGTTGCTTGGCATACCATGGAGTTATATTAGAGATATGACACCTGTGAAATATCACATGAATCTAGCACCTTGATGGAATTTTTTGTTTAGTGCTGTGTCTGATAGGTTCAGGCTTGCTGGTGTATTTGAATAACTGTTGTAGAGTACTAAAGTGTCATTCTTTTGTGTCTTGAGTTGTAATTGTCTTAGTGCTCTGTCTGCTGGATCAGACTTGCTGTTTTATTTGTGTTGCTGGTTTTCAGCTTGGTTTCAATGAAATTTCTGCCTGATTATTATAAAATAAAATAAAATCTAGCACCTTCTATTCTTATAAATATTCCTATATGTAATCGAAATAGCAAACTACTATATTTTTCTCACTATCAATTTTTGTACTATAGGTTGCTTGGAAAAGAAATAGAAAAACAAAAACAAAATCTCTGGCATATGTTTCATAACACTAATTATCATATATTATAAAACTAGAGATCCAAAAATCTTTTACTTATTGGTGTTGCGATGATAGACTAATAATATAGTTAACACTATTTTTTTGTGAAGCAATCCTTTCTATGGACATATTAGCAACAGAACTTGATGCATCATTTTAATGTGTGCGCTTTCAAGATTTTATCATGGACATTTATGTTGGCAGTTTCTCACAACAATCCATAGCTTCCTTTAGTGAACCATCCAAAGAGGCAACTCATACAATATCGTAATTTATCTCTCTAGAGTCTTTTTTGTCATTTCCCCCATGTTTCTTCTTTCACCTCTATAAGACCTGATTTACTTGTAGATTGTTTTTCATTCCATATGACTTCTTGTTGTCAGTTTATGTACTAATATCTATTCTTGATTTGCTCCAATTCACTTGCTAATATGATGAGAAGTGTAGAGTAAATGATAACCCCTATATAAGGTGATGTAGTGCTTTCTAATTCCATACTTACATTGAGATACATGATAATTGCTTTGACAAAGTACGTAAATAAACTCATGACTCCTGTGAGAGGTGGCCTACGTATTTGAATTAGTAATGGTTGAACAGTTGCTTTTGTATTCCAGTACATTAAGTTTGTAAATTTTTGCTTGTCATGGTTGTATCTATTTCTAAGTAGTATTATGCATGCATCAGAATTGTTATTTGAAGATTTTTCCCCATGGTCTTGGCGGGCATTGATGAAGACACAAGGCGTTGGAAGGTTGATGTTGTTTGAAGAACCTTCCTACCTTTGAGGCAGACATCATCCTAAACATCCCTCTCAGCTCCGACCTCCCAAATGATCAAATCATATGGATTGGAAATAAGAAAGGTGAATTCTTTGTCAAAAACACATACTATGTAGCACTTCCAATCACTCATCCATTTAATGAGGGTGAAAGCTCAAGAGATGATCCTCTCTCCCCTCTCCGGAAAAGGATGTGGCGCCTCAACATCCCAGCAAAGATTAGAATCTTTGCCTGGCGTGCCTGCATGAATGCCCTCCCCACTATGCATTTCCTAAGAATCAGAGGAGTAAGCACAGATGGTATTTGCCGTGTGTGTGACTTGTGCCCTGAAAGTACTCTGCATGCCCTCATACACTGTGACACTCCCAAAGAGGTGTGGTATCTACAAATATTTGAGAAATTTCTTTGGTAAACAATTGAGAAAGTTTCTCTTTGTTTTTGCAATATCCTTGCAGCTTCACTTCAAGGATAGTGATTAAAGTTCAATTTTATCTATTACTTTTTTATTCTCGTACTAGATACATATACTTTATCCTTTGACTTTTGTTTTTTTTCTTTCAAAAAATTTTTAAGGAAGGCATATTTCTAAAGACACCCCTTGTGGAAAAGCAGAGACAATGGTGAGTAAGAAGGTTTTCATTATTATTCTGAGATAAATAGAGGTAGGGAGTATTAACATATAAAATGAACATAACATGAGGATAACAATTATAGAACAGGAGTCAAAGGCCAAAGTTACTGAAGAGTGACAGTCCAAGTGCCTATATGAACAAGTGTGAATTAATGAAACACCATGTTAAGGCTTCGCCAATAACAATCTCCATTCCAAACCATCTCTTTGGACCATAACAACTTTCATTTTTGTCCTGACCACTAGTCCCCTCACTTTTGGCACTCGTGGAAGTCCCTCCACCTATAGCCAGAGAAATTACCCATAAATTTAAGTAGTTTTCTACAATATCAAAAGAAATTGAAATGAAAAAGAAGACTCATGTATGTTGGTTACATTACCACTAGGACTAGGAGCAGGACTAACATCACTTTGATTAGAACTCCTTCCCAATTGGTAGAAAACTTGAGCTTCTGGTGAATTAGGATCCAAGTGTAGAAGAGTTGCATCCATGACCATGCAAACAAATCATATCAGTGTGTCAAATATTAGCCATTTTTAGTGATATTTGTCCTCATTTTTAAAGAATTGTAAAACCAAAACAGGTCTATAGCACTCACCATTCACTTCTTACATTAAATTTCTTAAAAAAAAAATTAGCTAGAGCAAAACAACTCTTATAGCTGATGCATACCAGGAGACTGGCAGACATTAGCAGGGGCATGGCAAACAGAAGGCAGACCCAAAGCAAGTGTAATATTAAACTGTAGTCCTAATTCAGGATCATTACGATCTCTGATGATGACACACAAGCACTTCTTGTTGTCCTTTAGGACTTGTTTAAGACCAGTGCAAAAGTCTGGTGTAGGTACTTTTGCTTGTCCACCAATGTAAGGCAGACATGTAGCAGTCCTACTAGTTGCCGTGCACACTCTTCATGTTAGGCAGACATGTAGCAGTCCTACTAGTTGCCGTGCACACTCTTCTCTGTCTTTGGCTGCATCTGCCATTGCATAGTTAACCATAGCTGACATTAGCACTGATAGGAATGGAAGTATGAAAGTGCTCAAGTGTTAGGCTATGGCCATTTTGTTTACATACTAAAAGAGGGGATCCAAACTCAATTTATGCTTAGGCTATTTAAAAAGAGCTAGGTGGTAGTGGAGTCTATCATTTCATTTGCTTTGTCCTCGGTTGTCACAACTTTTATTATTACAATCACCAAGTTTAGTGCCACCGACTGGTACTTTTGGATTATTACTTGTTGATAACATCCACATCGAATGATATGTTGGTGCACGCTTGAAGAATAGCTCAACAATTGCTATCTTACTGGATGTGACATTCTATGATTGCAGCAGGATGCAAGAAAAGTAACTAAAATTCCATTCCTCTAAATGGTAAATGCACATGATGCAATCTACTAAAGCACCTTTTCTTTCTTTCTCTATCTTCTGTTTGGGCCACAATTCCTTTGGGCTTGAGTTCATATTTGGGCCACAGCATTCTCCAGGAAGGATGAGGTTTGAGGCTTTGAGATTTGAGGTACCACAAATATCTGGTGTTAGCCTTAGCCCAAACCCCAATAATGATCCACAGTGTTCTCTATTGGATCTTTCCAATCTGCACAACCCTCTTTTGAATAAACTATTTTGGCTACAAGTAAATTTGTCAAATAAATTCTTTACTCAGAACCATCCTTTCCCACAAATCCTATCCTTAAAAAATTACAAATATTAAACATAAACACCTTCCAAGCTATGGACTATAACACCTTTCTAATTAGAAACCCACAGATGCGATGTTTTTCAGTTATGCACATTCATTTAAAAAAGACAACTAACATTGTGTAAATAAAGACATGCAGCAAACGAGTGTAACAAGTTAAGAAAGTTGTAAAACATTGTGTAATTTTTAAGATCATCATTAAGAGTAACCTATTGTGGAGCTGCTGTGTGGATTGTGGAGCTGTTACTGCTGCTGGGTGGAGCAGTTATTGCTACTGTAGACAAGTAGAGCTGTTGCTGATGTAGTTACTAGAGTATAACTGTGTTGTAATTGAGTCACTATAAATGTAATTTTGATTAGTAGAGCTTAAACCACATGGATGTATTAAGACCTAAATTATATTGATTTTACTGTAGATCATCTATTAGTTGATATATTTGGTATTTTATTGTTTCCATGTTACTAATTAATCAATTAATATATTTGTAAATGTATAGAGTGGAACCAAAAAAAATTAACAGTGTTATGCTACAAACTCTTGAAAACACATCATAAGTAATAATAATAATAATAATCATAATAATAATAATGAAAACCATAAACAGTGCAAATTTAAACGTTTCTTGATTTGTTCCATGTCACATGCAAATATGATGAGAAGTGTAGAGTAAATGATAGCCCATGTATAAGGTGATTTAATGCTTCTAATTCTAAACTCAAATTGAGATACATGGATAATTGCTTTGACAAAGTATGTAAATAACCTCATGATTCCAGCGAGGTGAGCCTACGTATCTGAATTAGTAATGGTTTAACAGTTGCTTTTGTCTTCTACCCAAAAAAAAAAAAAAAACCAGTTGCTTTTGTTCTCCAGTTCAGTAAGTTTGCAATTTTCACTTGACATGTTGGTATCTATTTCTAAGTATTATTATGCATGCATCAGAATTGTTGTTTGAAGATAGTTTTACTTCATATATATTGAATTGAAAAGGGATAGGGAAGAAAAATCCATTTTTGGTAGAGAATAAATTTTCTTTATGAATTCTCATTTGAAAAGAGGAATTCGTTTCATGAACCAAAATAATGTGAAGCATTTGTTGGATATTTATTATGCATCTTTCCTCACTTATTTAGTAAAAAAATCCAGGTGGAAATGTGTCAAGAGTAGACTAAGCTTTTCACATCGCAGGATTCGAAGTTTATTTCAGAAGTATTTAACCCGTGTGTCTACAGGTGCATACATCTCCATTCTCTGTTCCCTTCAAATTTATCAAATACCAAATTACTTCTTTCTTAGCTTTTCCCTTTTGTTTCAGGTATGGAAAGTTTATTAGTTATTGGGTTCTATATCTGAAAGCTGAGGATAATTGATAATACATCAAACGATAGTTTAATTGTGCATGTTTTTCTAAACCTACATGGAATGAAAGTATGCAGAAACTAAGAAAAAGAACGGTAATTATCTCTTTCCTTACCTAATTAAATCTCTCCTCATAGATAAGGTTTCAATTTTTGAAATTTTCTTTTTCCCTAAAATATGGTAGAAAAGTATTACTTTCTACCTTCTCTTCATTTTTTTGGCAATGTGCATGGATTGGTAGAAAATTTGTTACTTTCTCACCCATTCTCTAAATTTATTTCTTAAACGTTGGTCTAATAGGTTCTAATAAATGAAGACTATTGGCACTTTGAGAATTCCCTGAAATCCGGGAAGATGATTCTTGGACTTCTAAACTTGTTGAGTTCCGTGAACAAAAGGATTGTTTGGTGAATGTTGTAAAATCATAGACAAGACATTTGATTTCATCTTAGCTCTAATTTCTCAAGGTTGCTTAACATACCATGAAGTTATAGACGCATTTTGAGATAGGAAACCTGTAAAATATCAGGTAATTATATTTCCTGAAGTTTGGGTTCCAAATAAATATGTAAATATGGTCTTGGCACAGATTGGATATTTGAATCTTTATGCTTTAATTTTTTTTTTTCTTTCTAGATATGTTTTGTCTTAGGTAGGATCCTTGAATTAGTGAATCCTGGAATTGAGTATATGTGCACAGAAGTTTCATTTTATTGAGAAGATTATATACATATATGATTATTTGGGCACAAGTTAGCTTTTGATGTGATAGTGTGATGTAGAACGTTTAATATCATTCTAACTCAATGAATACCTTGAAAGCTCAAGGAAGGAAAAAAATGTAATCTGCAGAAATTTGAGAAATTCTCATAGAAGTCCCCCCCCCCAAATCTAATCAAGTATAAGATAATGGTATCTACCAAACTTTGAAAAATTTCTCTTGTAGACAATTGGGGAAGTTACTTTTTGTTTTTGCAACATTCTCAGAGCTTCACTTCAAGGATTATGATTAGAGTTCAATTTTTAACTGTAAATTTTTTTATTCTCATACTAGATATGTATACTTTATCATTAGTTTTTCCTTAAAAAGATTTATAAGAAAAACATAGTTCAAATGACACCCTTTGTGGAAAAGCGGAGACAAAGAGAGAGTTGAAAGGTATTCGTTATTGTTTTGGGATAAATAAAAGCAGGGGGTATTAATAAATGAAAAGAATGTAACATGATTATAACAATTTCGAAACGGCAGTCAAGACTTAAGTTACTGAAAAGTGAGAGTCCAAGTGCTTATATGTACAAGTGTGAACTAATGAAACACCATGTTAAGGCCCTTCTTATAACAAATCTGTGCACTTCATTTTTATTTTCTCTTGCACATCTTGGGCCAGTACTGTGTATCTTCTGTTTGGGCCATAGCATTCTTTAGTTGGACTAACATGTACCCAAGAGAAAACAAGAGGAAGGACAGTCTAGGACGAGGTTTGAGACTTTGAGATTTGAGCCTTAGCCCAAGCCCAAATAATGATCCATAACTTGTCTATAATCAATACCATCATCGGACTTCATTCAACTGAATTTATCATAGTATTAAAGTACAAGGTTGGGGCTACGTCTTAGCTTCTCATTTTATAAATGTATGACATTGTAGTTGACTATATAGCTGGGGCTACGTCTTAGCTTCTCATTTTATAATTGTATGACATTGTAGTTTACTATACAGCTAGCGTAATACTCTACCAATAGAAACAAAAATCCTTTAATTTTTTTTTTTTAACTCATCTTTTTAAGTTTGGAAAAGTTAACAAATGCCCAAGAGGATTGGTTTAAGAAATATTTTTAGAAATTTTTTATGGAAAAAGAACAAAACACCTAATTTTTTTTTTGACAACTTTTGATATTTCTTATGAAAATTATATCAATTTTTAAAAAAAATAAATAAATAAAAATAAGTGAGGCTTAGGTCCAGTGTACTCCAGTGCATGTAGTACACTGGACCTGTTAAGATGGTAACATGTATTCAAAAGTAGACACATGTTATAATCTCAACGGGTCCAATGAAAATAAACACTAGACTCAAACCTCACCCTTTTGAAATAGCACATTAGCTTATGAACAGCTAGTCCGGTGATCAAATAAGTGATCACCATTCTATGTGTATGTAGAGTTGGACATACTTTGAAAGCTCAAGGAAAAAATATAGAATTTGTAGCTAATACCCAATCTCACACTCAAGAAGCTGCTTCCATATCTTTCTCAAATGATCTCATTTGTTGTTAAGTTGTAAATTAGTTATCACCCCTTTAAAAGGAATTAACCCCTTTCGAAATATTTCACACCCTTCCACTCTCAAATATAATCCCTTCCTATTGCCATGTAGGACTGAAGCAGCACACAACTCACAAATGACTTGTGTCTCTATTGGATCTTTCCTATCTACATGACTCTCTTTCATTTCAACCATTTTGGCTACAAGTAAATTTGTCAAATAAATTCTATACTCAGAAGTATCCTTTACCAGATTTATGCTTAAAAAATTACAAATATAAAACACAAACACCTTCCTGGCTCTGGACTATAACACCTTTCTAATTAGAAACCCATAGATGCAATGTTTTTTCAGTTATGCACATTCATTTAAAACAAAAAACAAAACTCATGAATTATGAGATGGCAAACTAGTCACAGAGACACTCACAAAATTAAAGCTTTTGGGTTAAAATTCAATGCAAATTTAATGAAAACCACAACAAGGATCACAAATCTGTACATTTTGTACTAGTTGAAGGTAAATTAGCAAAGTAGTTGTCATAAATTGGATCACTTTAAAGAAAAGAAAGAAAAAAAAATGTCAAAAAAAAATTTGTCCTCTCAAAATCATGATTTTTTTAAATCTCAAACAAAAATAATTGAATTTAAACAAAGTGATAAACATCAATTCGTTATTGATAAACTTATTAGATTCAAATCCTTTAAAAAGAGTTTGTGTTTAAGTGAAAATTTGAAAATATCCACACGCAAAAGGAAAAGATAAACAAAAAAAAAAAAAAAAAAAAATTGATACACGTAGATAAGTATATTTTCTATTTGAATTCGGTTACTTCTTGGTCCTTCCTTTCTTTTTCTTTTTTCTTTTTTTAAACTCAAATACTCTTAATTGTTTGGTTACTCTTTTTCTTTTTTTCTTTTTTTAATTTTTTTAGGGAAGTATGTAGGGTTACTTAAAAAAAAAAAAAAATTTCCTCTCAATATCACGATTTCTTTTAAATCTCAAACAAAAATAATTGATTTTTTTTTTTTTTTGCAAGCAAACAAAGATAATTGAATTTAAAATAAAGTGATAAACATCAATTTGTTATTGATAAACTTCTCAAATTCAAATCTTTAAAAAGAGTTTGTGTTTGACTGAAAAGTTTGAAAATATTCACACACAAAAGGAAAAGATAAGCAAAAAAAAAACAAAAACAAAAACAAAAACAAAAACAAAAACAGATACACTGCATGTAGATACAAATGACAAATGTATACAACAAACACGCGAATAGAGTTTTATGCCAAAGTGATTCCCTTTGGGCTTTATTATACGTATAGACAACTTCAAAAAAAAATAGTTTGTGTGAGTTAAAACTTAAAACTGAAAAGTTTGAAAATATCCACACACAAAAAAAGAGAGAGGAAAAGATAAGGAAAAAAGAAAAGAAAAAGAAAAACAAATACACGTTGGTGCAAAGGTACAAAAATGAAGCAGGAAAATATAAGGGAAAAAAAAAAAGAAAAAAAGAAGAAGATTTTGAGGCATGTGATATTGAAGTCAATCACAGGTAATAAGCAATAAACAAATACCATTGAATCCGTATAAAAATCTCATTCACCCACAGGTAAGTACACCTCAAATTCTAAATCATTGGTAGCCATGGAAGGTAAAAACTCAAACAATAGTCAATGATGAAGAAAAGAAAAGAAAAGAAAAGAAAAGAAAATAATAGAAAAGAAAGAACAACTTGCAATTTAGATTAGAGATGCAGAAGATAGAACTTGAAAAGCCATTTGAATTGTGTAAATTATGTTGAATTGTTTAGAACCCAAATATGGAAATAGAAGAAGAAGAAGAAAGAAGAGGATGTACGGTTGAGATTGAATTTGTGTAATTTGAAGAAGAATGAGAGTAGATGTTATTGGGTTGTAAACTACCAAATCGTACATGGGTTTGTAGGTTATTAAAGTAGAAAAGTTTTATTTTACATATTTATCCCTGTTAATTAAAAACTTGTAAGTAAATGGTATAGGGGTATTTTAGAACTATGAAAATGAGGAATCCAAACAGATGAAGCCCCTTAAGTGCCCGTTTGTTTCAGCTTTTAGGAGCTGAAACGCCACGTTTTTGAAAAGTTCAGCTTATGTTGCCGTTTGGTTCAACCAAAACGCAACTTTTACCCAAAAGTTGCGTTTTGGGCGAAGGCATAAACGCGCACAACACTTATGGAGCGCTGGAGGTTCATAAACAAAAAGCCAGGAAACGTTTTGAAACTAGCCGTTGGGCTCTTCCGAAAATTACCAAACTATCCACAGACTCACAAACTCAACACACAATCTTAAAACTCATCAAATCAGAACAAAAAAAAACAAAAAAAAAAAAAAAAAACAACAACAACAACAACAAAACAAATCTGACCCATCTGAGCCGCAGGGGTGACGCGGACGAGCGGTGGTGACGCGGACAAGCGGCGATCTGCACTCTCTAGCCGGCGATCTGCACTCTCTAGGCGGACTGAGTCGCTGCGTTCGAATCGGAAGCCAGTGTCGGAATGTCGCCGTTGGCGGCTCCGATAACGATTCCGATTCGCGAGTGTTCGCGAGTGCCTTGATTATCGCACCATCGGCGCCGTAGATTCGAACCTTTCCGATCGCCGTCGATTTGGGGAGACTCGCGGTTGCCGCCGGTGGTGAGAGAGACAGAAAGAAAGAGAGAGAGAGAGAGAGCTTTTTTTTTTTTTTTGAGAAATCACGAGAGAGAGAGAGCTAGAGGGACGTCTGAGAAGAAGCCAAAAATAAAATTGAAGAGATAAGAAGTATACTTGTGGAGGAGAAAAAAAAAGAAAAGAAAAGAATAAACGTATGGACCAAAAAAAAGATGGAGTTAAAAGGAAATAAAATAAAAAATAAGTAATTAAAATTGATAAATGTTACAGTAATATTTTCACAATAAATTTTAAGAAGTAGGTTATGATTAACTAATATTGGTGGGAAAAAATAATTTTTTTAGAAAGAGAAAAACTTAGATTATTGGGGTATATTGGTATTGGTATGTATTTTATCATCTTTTTTTTACATTTTTATGTAGTACAATTTAAACTTGGATTATTGGTGTATATTTTATCATCTTTTTATATTTTCATGTAGTACAATTTATTAAACTTGGATTATTGGTGTATATTTTATCATCTTTTTACATTTTCATTTTATGCTTCATGATGATGAAAATTATTTAGATTTAATTATTATTGCCCAAACAAATAATTATGACACTAACAAAGAAAAATTGCCCAAACATTATTAAAATAATACCAATAATAATAATAATAATAATAATAATAATAATAATAATAATATATATTATTATTATTATTATTATTATTATTATTATTATTATTATTATTATTAAATAAACTCACATCCAAAAAAAAGAGTATGAAATAAACTCCCTTCTATATACGTTGTCCTTTTTGGTAATTTATCTCTCAAACTACCACTTTTACAAGTGTTAGCCAAACACTCAGCTTTTTCAAAAAGCACTTTTTAACAGCTTTTACCAAACAGTCAGCTTTTTAAAACTCAACTTTTTCATTATGCACTTTTTCAAAACTCAACTTTTTCATTATGCACTTTTTCAAAAAGCCCAACCAAACTCACCTTAAATAGTAGTATAGATATATAGGAAATATATTTAGACAAATAGTATGTGGCCCTCTTGGTACAGTACCCTTATGTATTAATTGTCAAAAAAATTATAATATGAGGATCAATCATCTATTTGGAGTCTGGACTTTTAAGATTCATAGGCCGATATTCAGTTTTGCACAAAATATAATAGATCCTCATAATATAAATATTCAACGGATTTAAAAACCTATCATATGAGTGAAAACAAAGTGAAAGTTATATCACAATTATTTTATAGTAAGAGTATGACTTTTTCTGGTTTTTATATAATATTTATTTTCCTTCAATGTAACTTAATAATAAGCATTTGATGTACTAATTAGCAAATTGGAAGATATCTACTAGAAAAGAGAGGGGAGATTTGTACAAAAAAATTATATAAATATGACATATTTATCCACGAAATTAATAAAATAAATTTGATTTACATTTTTTTTTTTTTGGAAAGAATTGAACTAGCTTCCTTAATTTATAGATTTTAATCATAAGTTGTTAAAATTTGGATCATAATAATTTGCATATGATATACCTTGAACTCAATTCTATATATATTTTAATTTTTTTAACGATTTAGGCATGTGTTTATAGGGGCCTCTCTTTTGTCAATTATTTTCATTCATCGCAATTTAAGGTTGATGCATTTATTTAATGAGTGTTTTATATTTTGTTGATAAATTCAATAGTTTACAACAAGTAAGGGAGAATTTAAACTTTTAATGTCTCCATTAAAAATACCAAAATGCAGTGGTGGTGGTGGAGCCAGAATTTTTTGTTTGAAAAAGCCAAATTGCGGTACTTAAATATTGGAGAAGAGTTAAGATAATCATCACACACATGCTTAATTTATACCCATCTATTAAAATTTTTATATACGTGTATTTATAATTTATGTATGTAGAAAATTATAACCAACCAAATAGCAAAATGTTGCAATACATAATGGTCAGGGTACATATTGTAGTGCTTTTTGCTAGCTGATGATTCAACACCTTTCATTGATGTATGTTTGTCATAAATAAATAATAAAAGCCTTTCGTTGATCATTCCTATATATATATATATATATATATATTTTTTTTTTTTTCTTTAGTAACAATTGATATTAACATAACGAAATTTAATGAAAATTTGATATTTGCAGTTTTGCAGTAAAATCAACGAAAAATACACATTGTGATGATAATATGACCAAAATAGACCGAATAGACAGAATGGACTGATTAGGACTAAAGTGGACCAAATATGACCAAAATGGACAGAATAAGACGTAATAGGACAAAATAGACAGAATAAGACTGAGTGAACTGAGTAAGACTGAATGGACCGAGTATGACCAAATGGATCGAATAAGACCAAGTGGACTGACTAGGACCAAGCTGGACTGCATAGGACCAAAATGGACTGAATGGAGCAGGTATGACCAAATGGACTGAATGGACCGAAAAAGTACGAGGTGGACAGAATGGACCGATAGACTAAAATGGACTGAACAGAAAGAACGGACCGAATGAATTGAATAGGACCAAATAATGCTGAATGGACCGCATAGGACCAAAATGGACCGAAGTGAAATGAATAGGACTGAATAAGATCAAAGTAGACATAATGGACCAAATAAGACCGAATTAAAGCAAAGTGGACCGAAGAGAACAGAAGTGTATTGAGTAGGACCGAATAAGACCAAAGTGGATAAAATGGACTCAATAGAACCGAACTGAATTGAATAGGACTGAAAAAGGCCAAAGTAAACAGAATGGACCGATTAGGACTAAAATAAACCTAGTAAGACTAAAGTGGACAGAATGGACCGAATAGAAAAAAAATGAATTGAATAGACCGAAGTAGACTGAATAAGACCAAGGTGAACAAAACGGATCGAATTTAACGGAATAGAATTGAAGTGGACTGCATATTACCAAAGTGAACCGAATGGACCAAGGTGGACCGAATAAGACCCAAAATTTTTTTATTTTTAAATTTAAAAATATTAATCTTTTAGACACTTAAATTACTTTAATATTTTGAAACTAAACGTTTGAAAAAAAAAAAAAAAAACCACTTAACTTTGTCAATAGTCTTCTATGTAAAATTTTAGTTCTATTGTAAATTTGTTAGGAAAACAATTTTTTCTATCAACATAATTTTGTGAATTTCACAACTTTCATATGAGGAAGTATTTTATCAACACTTCTGAAATGTTTGAATCTGCAAAGATGCCCTTAGAAATTAGAGAGAGGAAAAAAAGCTAGTAATAATCAATAATTGCATCAACCAATAACAAATTTAATAGATTTTATTGGAAATATTCACCAATAAATCATAAAGAAGTACCATTAGGAGATTTTGGGTGATATTCATCACAACCTAAACAAATTATATATTTTTAATCATTTTCTAAAACAGTTCTATTTTATACATTAAAAACCAATTGTTATTTGTCCATATCTATATAAAAAAAATATCATTATATTACATTGCTTAGCACCATTTTCAATATTTTTGTTGCTAAAATAAGCAAGTATACCAATATTTAGAGAAATATATGGTGTAATCAAACAAATGAGGATTATTTAATTGCAATTTTAACAATTTATAATCACATGCAAAACATGAAAATAAACAGTAAAAAGAATCAAAATGATTTCTAATGATGAAAAATATAGAAACCAATAGTTTTTTTTTTTTTGATATAAAATCATGAGGATTTTTTTTTTAATTCATTAATATGTAGCAATTTCAGCATAAAATTTAACTTGAAAATGAATAGCAATATTGTGAGGTCAAAGCCATCAACAATAACATAACAAATAAAATTTTCTTATGCATAATATCTAAAATTGAACATTGGGAAATTGCATATTAATTCAATATCTTATTCTATCAAAAGTCACAACAGAAAAAATTAGACCATTTCTTTAGATATAGTTTTTAAAAAAGTACCAATTCATGAAAAGGGGAAAGAAAAAAAAACACAAAATAACCCTATCTCCAAATAAAAAAGAAAAGAAAAGAAAAAAAAAGTAGGGTTTTGTGTGGGGGGGGGGGGGGGGTTAAATACTTGTTGTTGTTAAATACTTTAAAAAAATACTATGAACATATACTTAAGATACACTTTGAGGCTATGTATGACATTAGAATAATATGAAAAAAAAAAAAAACTCATTTACATAAATTTTTTTTTTTAAAATCTAGGGGCTATAATTAGCATAATTTTATATATATAAATTTTTTCTGTTGAAAATATAGGAGGACCCCCTCTGTCAATGAGTATAATAACGTGGAGTCAAAAGATATATTCTATTTATTTATATGCCGTTGAAAAAATCCCCAAGTTTATTTATATGCCGTTGAAAAAACCCCCTCTCCATCCTCAATATTTGATTTCAGATTTTTTTTGAGAAGATTTTTTTTAAAGAAAAATTTGAGAAGAATTCGAATGCTTGGAAGTGGGAAAAAAAAGTAAGAAGAAAGAATAGGTTTAGAGAACATTTTATTGATGTTAAAACTTAAAGCAGCAATGGCTTATTTATTTATTTTTACCAAGAAGAAATAAGAATTGTCACCCCCACAATATCATGATATCAATAGTACTATATCAAAAGCAAGTACACATTAAACAGAATAAATTCTACACATTCTTTAAATATAAAAAAATCCTGTATATATTAACCGTAAACAAAATTAAGCTAATCCTTAAAAAAAAAGATAGGTAAGATCCATGTTAGTTTTTGGTAGATAAGCATCTATATTGATGAGAAGGAAAACATCTAAGTTGGCCCAGTCCATCTCCAAGAATAAAGATAAAGACCAAGCAAAAATAATGGCAATATAGACAAACACCACGCTGTTTGTTTACATCTTTGTCTTTAATCTTCATTTTTTGTACTACTTTAACAAATTTCCAAAAAAGTTTACTAATAAGTAATGCATTTGAAAGTGAGACTTGCAGGTGGGAATGGCAATTTGACCCGCTCCTCCCCGCTTTGCCCCGTGAGGGGTAAGCGGGGCAAGGATGAGGCGAAATTTTAAACCCGCACTACGGGGCTGGGCACAGATGGGTTTTGAAATGTCATATTTTGAAATGTCCAAACCTGTCAATCTATCATGGAAACAATAGGAAACAGAATTAATTCCAGCAAGCTAAGGTCACAATTATATTAGTATATAACAAAAAAATTGTAAAAGGTATATGAATTTCATTCATTTAGTGGACAGAATAACTGGATATTAAAACCTAGCCCTAGGCAATCATAATATGCGCATACGATCATGTGTAGGACATGAAAACATAACAATGAAACATGACATCTGCAACTGTACTTTCTTCTGAAACCATTTGCCTATATAGAGCTAGTAAATGAGGTTTGAAAGAACTGATTTGAAGAACATATAGAATTTAATTCCTTTTCTTCAATATTGGCAGTGTATATTAGATTTATTTGTATTTTTTAAAATGTTTCACATTTGTAGAACCACTTCAAACCCAATCACCAATTAAAGAAAGTGCTTGCTATTTCCCCCTTTTTTTTTCTACATTTTAGTCTTGTACTAGAAGCAAGCAATGCAAAATGAATCAAACAAACACGTGTAAGAAGTATAAGAAACACATCTTAACTTGTCACTAGACTCAAACTTGAGCACTATTTTGAAAGTTCCATTGAATTAAATAAAAAAGAGGAAAATCAATGAACGGAAAAAACAATGATGGATCTTAAAAAGCATTCAAAACAAAACAAAACAAAAATGGACCAGATAGACATATAATATTGAACTGTTGTTTAATTGTACAGTAACTAGTTATGTATGTTTTAGCATATCAAAAAGAAAAAGGAAATACCAGTTCACCAGCAAATATGGTTGTAAATCCATCAGCTATTTGACCTGAAACATAACTGTAGCAGCATCCCTATGAAATGATACAACAATGCAGCAACACAAAAAACTTTATTCAAGAACAATTTTAATGAAAGCGTAAGGAAATCAAGTTTCTTGGTAGTATTGTTAGCATGTGCTTGATATAAATTGTTTGCTGACTTCACCATATCCCAAAACTAAAATCACATCATGCTGCAAAGAAAAAGAGTTTGAGTCTGGTTAAATTTCACCAGATTTACATTTTCCGAATAACATATAAAACTTGTACCTGATAAATCCCTTATTACCAAATTCAACATTACCCAGGATAAACACCACTTTCCTTCCATGTATCGTTCTTTTTCAACATAATGTCAAGAAATTTTCAACAGAAAACATCCATAACAACTGTAATGTGATTTTATAAACTGCTGGCCAGGTAATAAGATATATACCTTGGAGAAAGTCCAATATCTGTCAAGAACAATAAGAGGTAAGTAAACCAACAGGCAGCAGTAATATCATTGAGCATGTGACCCATGCCATAATAAATGACAGACCATCTTCCAAAGGGCTTAGTGAACGAATCATCATCAGCAATTTTAATACTATTTCCCTTCATTATACTTTTTTAGCAAATGGGAACCTGCAAAATATGAACTGAAGCTTGGGAGAACAAGCATAAATAGCAATTTAGCAGAGTAACCATGTTGGAAGTTTTTTTTTTTTTTTTTAAAGTATTACTTTTATTCTAATTTGGAATAAATGATCAATTACGTCAACTATAGAAATAATATATTCATGAATTAATTGTCATTTTACTTTCTCATATAAGATGACAGGCTTAGCTACTTACTGAGCTTTAGTGATGCATTTCTATTGTTCAATCTTAATTCATAGATTTTAACCATTACCTTAATTGGCTGAAGTTAATGTCTTTAAACAAATTTAACAACTAAACAAACTATGATATTTCTGTTTATATAATTCAATGTTTACTGGATCCATAATATGTCTATAACATTTATATGTCCAGCTGCCTAAAGGAAATTTAAAAATAAAAGGGTACTTTTTTAAGCAAGCAAATAATGTTGCTATTTGTTAGACTTCTTTCTTATTAGAGATCTCACTAGTATAAGCAATAAAAAGAGAATTTATCTCTAAAGTTTATTTCATTAATAATGGTTTATTGGTAATTTCATTTTGCTCAAATTTCAAGAAAACTCAAGTAATATCTCTCCTTTATTTCCAAAAAATCAGAACTAGGTTTACTGATGATTATACTTTGTCATCCATGCAATGAGTTTATGAGAATTTTACCACACCCAGCAAAATTCTTAAATGCCCTAAATATTTCCAAATATAGTTGTTGCTAAGCCAAGTTGAAGGTAACATGGGTTACCATAATCAAAAAACATGCCAACATACAAGGATAGCAGACTCAAGGGGTAATGAAAGTATACATGCTTGCAGACCCAAGGAGTCACTAACCACCCCTACCCTTTAAGGATAGCTGTGCTGGAGTGAGGGCTACATTGGAATGGTGAAGCACCCTTCATATCGTTGTAATTTAACTTTTTCTTTTTCCTTTTCTTTTTTTGGGGGGAGGGGGTGGGAATTAACGTTTTGGCCTTTCTTTTGGGGAATGGTCTTCCTAACATACAAGATGCTAAGCAGGATGCAGAAATGGCATGAATCCAGACCATTAAAGTATGTGAATGCCACATAGTCCTGCATTAAGTACTAGCATTGCAGGAGATATGGGAAGACTGACACTTTGGATAGCCTTTCAATGATGGCTTGATATAAACATTGGATACAACTTCAATTCAAAATCTTAGGCCATTTTGTTTGGGGATTAACTATTATATCAATCTCTCAAACTCAACACTTACATGTGAGTGCCAACAAGTCGTCCCCTTCATGGCTCATGTTCAAGCCTCCATATCTTTCAGGACACTCTTGCCAATTGAACATACTAACAATGATGCTCTGTTACCAACTATAAGAAATATTTTCGATATCATTTGAGACTAATGAATCGCAAGAGAGGAAAATAATTAAAATAATCTTAACAAAGGGACCAAATCTTGTTCCTCACTTTTCCAGCATTCCTCTCCTCAAATTCAGCTAGATCCCATTTCATATATTTAAAAACACAAGACACACCATCTTGTTCCTAATCTAGGCCAAAATAAAAGTCATTCACTTGGTCTTCAATTTGCTAACAACCTGGCCATCATTTTGCTAACAACTCAAGTTAATTAATTTGATACATTGATGTTGGGCAAGTCTTTTGGCAAATCAAAGAAATTCCCCTGTTGTCCAGCCTAACAGTTGAATAATTTTACTTTCTATTTGCATGATTTACATATAGGACAGGAAGCTCAAATACTCAAATGCATAACTTTTCACAACACATGAATAATGTAAGAAATGGATTTGACCATTTTAAGCTCCACACAGCATTGAACCAGATTCAGATACAGAACAAATGGACTCCAATTAACTCAACAAAATCTGAAATATCAAATTTAGAAAAATTGAAAACAATGAAGGAACCATTTCTATTGAATTTGGCGAACAAAGGGTTCTCAAATTTAACAAAGCTTTTACTTGTTACATAATGTTTCTCAAATACGCTAATAGCTTAATCATATCCAGTGAAGAACCTAGGAAACTTTCTGAATAACTTTCATAGTGCCATCAAAGTAACCCCCTTCCCTCCAGAGTCCAGTCTATATTGGACAGCCCCAAAAGACAAAAACTTTTTAAGTATGCAATCCTCTGAGCCTCATCCATCTCCAATTCAGGAAAAGAAGCATTACCCACATAAAAATCCTCATGTAAAATTCAACAGTCTAATAAGCAAAAGAAAAACTGACTGTACCCTTATAACACCCAAAGCGGAAAGCTATTAAATTTGCAACTTCAACAGCTTAAAAACCAATAATAATCATCAACTAACATGCCCTTCATCCATAGCACCAAAAAAAAAAAAAAAAAAATAACCAGATACAAACTATATATAATAGCAGAAAAACTATAGAACCCAGACACGATTCAAATTCTACATAACTGGAAAGAAACGAAAAAGGGTCAGAAGGAACATACAGGCACAGGAGAGAGGCAGAACCCATCAACTCAAGACCCTCAAACCTTAGCAGAACCGATGTTGTTTGTCAAGTGTGTGAATATATATAATTGAATCTAAGTAGACCAATAAATATTATACTACTATATTCCTTTTCTGTCATCTAAGCAAACTTGTTTGTTTGTTCTCTCCTTAATAATTTCCCTCTTTTTTTTTTTTTTTCTTTCTGTGTTCTGTTTCTTTTTTCCTTTGTTTGGGGAATGTGCCCCATCAATGTCACCGACCGTGAGAGTCTCTGAGATATGGACTCAGAATAAGACCAAAGGACAGTCCTGTCCACGTTTGAACATTTTTTTGATGAAAATAACGGGGATATTTTTGTCTTTTAGTAGTGTATGATTGACTAAGGAAGGGGAGTGGCAGGTGCATTTGGGTGTGCCTTGACCCTTGTTTGTCCGATATAGTTATAGAAAGAGAGACTGACATATATATTGTTCGAATCAAGAAGATGCGGCGCTTTTGGAAGGCTTCAAATTGGTCCCCTACCTCTGATTCCACCCAAGATTCTAAAAAAAACTTCCATTCCTCGCTCCCATATTTTTGCAAAAATATTATTTTTGTCCCTATCTACCATTATTTTACTAACAAAAAAATCCTTTAGTGACTAATAGATTGCACAGTTTGCATATTTAAAGTTTAGATGGCTAATAAAATATTTTAATTACTATTTAAAAATGCCACATCAACCTCTTAAAAACCCATGTCAGAGAAAAAATTTAACTTACTATTTTTTAAGAAAAATAAAAAATAACCAAAAAAAAATCAATCTAGCAGTTTCATTTATTTCTTTCAATTTCTCATACGTAATGACCCAACTCCCCTGTCTTGAACCCATGTCCAAACCTAGAACCTGAAAAATGAAATTGAAAGAAAAAAGGAAATTGCTAAGTTGATTTATTTGGTTCATTTTTATTTTTCTTTAAAATTCGCAATTCAATTTTTTTCTGACATGGATTTTTATGAGGTTGACATGGCATTTTTAAATAGCAATTAAATCATTTTATTAGTCACTTAAGCTTTAAGTGTACCAAGTGCAATCCGCTAGCCACATAAGCATTTTTTTTTAGTAAATTAATTGTAGGGACTAAATTGATTGTAACCAGAAAATGTAGGAATCAAAATTGTGTTTTTACCAAATATTAAAACTTGGGTGTGATATTTTTTCATGATTACATATTATGATTAGAGAAATATTATTTTTATTTCAGTCTACTTTTATAATTGTGAATAATAATTTATGATAAGTAAGAGGTCTATATATCATGCCAAATTTATTAACCTTTGGAAAGAGATAATACCACTGTCTTTCTCTTTATAAAGTTTAGTTTTGTTATTCAGTGAAAAAAATAAGCAAATTCTAATGATGATAGATACTCACCTTTTGAATGCAATTTTGGTTTCTCTATTCATTGTCTGATGTTAAGTGGTTGAATTTTTACTTTTTTCTTTTTGAATAAAGTGGTTGAATTTATGACTAGTTTTGAAACCTATCAAATAGGTAAATCAATCAAATTTGCAAGATCTTAGAACCATTTGAGAATCATTGTATCTAATGACACAACAAATTTCAAATATATATGTGTGTGTATATATATATATGTGTGTGTGTGTGTATTAGTGATGATTATTTGTAAAAATGATATTACACTAATTACATTCTATCGTTTAAAAAAGTTGTAAAATTATTATGAAATTTAATGTTTTTTAGTATATGTAGAATTGTTGATTGATGTTAAGCAGAGGACTGGTGGGTTAAGTCTAGCATCCTATAGAGATGGAGGCCCGGTTGGGCTGAGAATAGCTTCACATTGGCACTGGGCTACCACCTTTTAAGGGAATAAAATTGTTCATTCAGTCTAGGAATGGCAACGGGTCGGGTTTGGGGTTTTTTAATACCCGAACTCAACCCGTTTAATAAACATGTTTTTTCTAACCCTAAACCTACCCCTTCGGGCCCCTGCTGGAAAGCAACGAAAAAGGGTCAGAAGGAACATACAGACACAGGAGATAAGCTAAGCATAACCCATCAACGAGAGCCCCTCAAACGTTAGCAGAACAACCTTTGTTGGTTACCCAAAAGAGAAACCGCTGTTGTTTGTCAACTGTGTGAATATATATAATTGAATCTAAGTAGACCAATAAATATGATACTACTATATTCCTTTTCTGTCATCTAAGCAATGTTGTTTGTTCTCTTCTTTATAAGTTCCTTTCTATTTTCTGTTTCTTCTTTCCTTGGTTTGGGGAATGTGCGTCATCAACGTCGCCGACTGTGAGAGTCTGTGAGTTATGGACTCTCAGAATAAGACCAAAAGACAGTGCTGTCCATGTCTGAACATTTTTTTGATGAAAATAACGGGGATGTTTTTGTCTTTTAGTAGTGGATGATTGACTAAGGAATGAGAGTGGGAGGTGCATTTGGGTGTGCCTTGTTTGTCCGATTTAGTCATAGAGAGAGAGAGAGAGAGAGAGAGAGACTGACATATACATTGTTGGAATCAAGAAGATGTGGCGCTTTTTGAAGGCTTCAAATTGAGCCCATCTCTCTCCTTATCTGGTCCCACTACCACTGATTCCACCTAAGATTCTAAAATAAAACTACCATTCCTTGCTCCCATGATCATGGTTAATGGATGAATATGAAAAGATTTTTGCAAAAATACTTTTTTATCTTTATATTTTGGGGTCGCAATTAATTTAATATCTACATTTTAGGAGCAGTCAATTTCAATTTATAGTCAACTTAATCTCTATCATTATTTCACTAGGGAAAAAAAAAATCTTTACATGGCTAATAGATTACACAGTTTGCACGTTTTTAAAGTTTACATAGCTGATAAAATATTTTAATTGATATTTAAAAATGCCACTTCAATCTCATAAAAATCCATGTAAATGAAAAAAAAAAATTGAATTACTGATTTTTAAGAAAAATTTTAAAAAAAAAACCAAATTAGCAATTTCCTTTTTCTTTCAAATTGAAGGAAAAAGGAAATTGCTAAGTTGATTTATTTGATTTATTTTTATTTTTCTTTAAAATTAGCCATTCACTTTTTACAAACTTGGATTTTTATGAGGTTGACGTGCCATTTTTAAATAGTAATTAAATCATTTTATTAGCTACTTAAGCTTTAATTGTGTTAATGGGTTTTAGTTAGTTCAACTGGTAAAATCTTTAATAGTTGAATAAGAGATCTGGAGTTCAATCCCCACCTACAACAAAAACTTATTGGTGTCTTTATCTAATGATAAAGAGCTACGCCATAGGTTGAAACTCTCTCTCTCTCTCCAAAAAAAAAACTTTAAGTGTGCCAACAACGCAATCCATTAGCCACATTGGCAATTTTTCGTTAGTAAATTAACTGTAGGGATTGAATTAACTGTGACCCCAAAATGTATAGACCAAAATGATGTTTTTACTAAAAATTAAATTTGGGGTGTGATATTTTTTCATGATTACAAATTATAATTAGAGAAATATTATTTTTATTTCAATCTATTTTTATAATTGTGAATAATATTTTATGACATCTAAGAGGTCTATTTATTATGCCAAATTTATCAACTTTTGGAAAGAGATAATACCTCAATCTGTCTTTCTTTTTATAAAGTTTAGTTTTGTTATTCAATGAAAAAAATATGTTAATTCTAATAATGATAGATACTCACCTTTTGAATGCAATTTTGGTTTCTTTTTCATTTTCTGATGTTAAGTGGTTTTTTTTTTTTTTTTTGAGGGGTGATGTTAAGTGGTTGATGTATTTATATTGCTAAATAATGTGCTTGAATTTATGGCTGGTATTGAAACTCATCAAATAGGTAAATCAATCACATTCACAAGATCTTATAACCATTTGAGAATTAATATTTTATGAAACTATTGAGATTATAGATTGTGATTAATGTATAATAAAAGTAATATTCATGATGATTACATGTAAAAGTGATATTACACTAATCACATTTTGTCATCTTAAAAAGTTGTAAAATAATTATGAAATTTAATGTATTTGATTATTTTTAGAATTGTTGATTGATGTTAGGCAAAGGACTAGTGGTCCTTGTCTAGCATCCTGCAAAGATGAAGGCTTAGTTGGGTTGAGAATAGCATCACGTTAGCTCTAGGTTACCACCCTTTAAAGGAATAAAATTGCACATTTACCGTCAACTATAATTTTTGGTGCAGTAGATAAGTGCTTAGTCCTACCAATTGATATTGTAATTGCTTGGTCACAACAAACCAACATTTGACTTAAAGCAAGTAGCTTTTAATTGACACGTTGATTAGATCCTTCTATACCATGCAGAAACAAACTAACAAAGTCGTGGCTGCAAACAAAAGCAACGTTGGTCCTTTGGTCTTTCTTGGATTTTTGATGAGTTTAGTTTCATTAGATTAACTTATTTTGCTTAAAAATAAAGATATAAAGTAAATAAATCGGAGAATAAACTCAGCACAGCACAATAACTACTCCCATAGTTGATACTTCATAAATAACAATACATCAAATTTTTTTTTTTTAATTAACTTTGCACTCTTATACAAACGAGATGAAATATGCATGCAATAGCTATCAACAAGGATAAAATGCCTTATAGTTCAATTAGTTAACACTTTTTAATGTTTCTAACAAACATATCCAGGATTCAAATTCTCACTCTTCCAAAACTATTAGATTATCAAAAAAATAAGGGTAGAATGTCATTGGGTATTAGCAGCCTATTAGCAAGTCAAGTTGTTAGTTTATTTTTTTGGCTGAAAGTTGTTAGTTTTATTTGTGATATAAATCTCTATGAAATTTATTTTGCACCGTTATAGAAACTTATAATACATTAGATATGAATAAATTGTTGTAAGATTTTTGTCTTCCATCACATACTATCCTTTTAAAATTATATTTTTTGTTCCAAAAGACAAAAGAGGGAGAATGACTATGTCTATATGTATTATATATAAGCAAGCCGAATTTAGTGCACATATTCATCTTGTTTAATATGATAAACTCACATATAGAACACAAAATGATATACAAAAACTGTATTAAAATGTGAAAACTGCATTGAGTCAATTATCTTAGTTCTACCAAAACAAAAAGTGTGGAAAACTCAGGTGCAAACTCTTTCCCCAAAGAAGAAAGTGGAAAATCTGTGAAAAAGGCCATCATCTGATCATCCCCATCAGCAATTCGGACATGGGCCTTGCTTAACTTTAAAAGAAATTTATAGGCCACACTCAAGCCCATCAAGAGAAGTTTTGGACTAAGCTTTTGCCCTTCCTGAATCAACTCCAAGTGGTCCTTGTGATTTCGGACTTACCTACTCACTACATCAGCATCACTACTTGTAAAAAAAAAAAAAAGTGTATAATTGCTTAGAAAGACTATAGTGATGCGTGCATCATGAGTATATGAAAAGGTTGCTTTAATAATGGCGATGCGTGGAAAGGAAACACTTTTGTGGTCCACACGTTTTTCTTTCGGTGCTGAGGGCCAATGGGTGTTTTCCCTGCTTTGAAATTTGAATCATTGATGCAAGTTTGGGGAACTAAATTATTACTTTCATTGATCGAAGCACTCAAAAAGCAGGGTCTTTTCTTTTAGTCCACCTGAATAGTCCATCCCACTATCACAGATTGTTCTAGTTTTACTATTACCTTCCAATTCTCAGTTCTCAGTTCTCACAAGATTAGCGTTCGTTCAATTCTCACTAATTAAGAAATGGCGGAAGGAGTTCTGTATGACGTTGCTGCCGGAATTATCGGGAAAGCAGGCAACCTAGCACTCAAAGAGATCGTGCTCATCTGGAGTGTCAACGACGAGATTACAAAACTTGGGGAGACAGTTTCTCTTATCAAAGCTGTGCTTCTGGATGCAGAGGCGAAGCAACACAACAGTGAAGCGATCAAACTGTGGCTGAAAAGCCTTAAGGATGCCATGTGTGATGCGGATGACTTGCTGGACGAAATCTCCACTGAGGCCCTGCGACGGGAAGTGATGACCCGGGACAAGAAGGCCAAAGAGGTACGCATCTTCTTTTCCAAATCTAACCAGCTTGCATACGGTCTTAGAATGGGTCATAAGGTTAAGGCCATGAGGGAGAGGGTTGATGAGATCGCAGCTGATAGGAATAAGTTTGGCTTAGAAGAACGTTCTGAGGAGAGTCGAGTTCGGTATAAGGCAAGAAAGCAGACTCATTCTCTTTTACCTGCTGAAGATGTTATCGGGAGGGAGGATGACAAGAAGGCTATTATTGAATCTCTGTTGGATTATGCCAATGCTGAAGAGAATGTTTCGGTCCTTCCGATAGTTGGAATCGGAGGCCTAGGAAAGACGACTGTCGCTAAACTTGTCTTCAATGATGAACAAATCAAGAGCCATTTTGAGCTAAAATTGTGGGTATGTGTGTCTGATGATTTTGATGTGAAAATAATTGTTGAGAAAATCTTGGAGCAGTGTGTCAAAAACAAGAAACCAGAATACCTTGAAATGAACACGTTAGTCAATGATCTTCAAAAAGAAATTAATGGAAAAAGATGCTTGTGTTAGATGATGTGTGGAATGAGGATCGTGAGGAATGGTTTAGCTTGAAAGCTATTTTGAAGGGTGGCACAAGAGGCAGTGGAATATTGTTGACTACACGTAGTGAAAAAGTGGCAGAGACTACACAATCTAAGCAACCACACAAGTTAAAGGGTTTAGATGATGAACAGTCTTTGTCTTTATTAAAGAAGATGGCGTTTAAAGCGGGGGAAGAACCAAAGAATGCAAGCTTTGTAGAAATTGCGAAGGAAATTTTAAAAAAGTGTGTAGGAGTTCCGCTTGCAATAAGAACAATAGGAGGAATGTTGTATTTTAAAAAATCTGAAATGGAGTGGTTATCGTTCAAAAACAATGAACTTTCAAAAATACCTCAGAATGAAAATGACATTTTACCGACACTAAAGTTGAGTTACGATCATCTCCCGTCACACTTGAAGCAATGTTTTGCTTATTGTAGTCTATTTCCAAAGGATTACAGGATTGACAAATCAAGTTTGATTAATATGTGGATGGCGCATGGGTTCATCATGTTGTATGGCGAAAAGCAATGTCTAGAAGATGTTGGTCATGAGTATTTTATGGATTTGCTTTGGAGATCATTCTTTCAAGAAGTTGAAGAAGATGAACTTGGCAATACTTCAAATTTCAAAATACATGATCTCATGCATGATATAGCAATACAAGTAACGGGATCAGAAAGCACCACCATTTATTCAAAAGACAAAGTCATTAATGAGAAAACTCGTCATGTGTCATTTGGGGATACATTGTACTCATCATCGAAAATTCCGATCTCATTATATAGAGCAAGAAGGATAAAGACATTTCTTTTGCCATGTCAACCAGGGTATAATTTTGGAAATTTGGACCAATCAAATTGTAGTAAAATTATTGCAAGTTTTAAGTTCATACGCTTGTTGGATTTGCATAACATGGGGATTAAAACAATTTCAAGTTCTATTAAAAAGTTGAAGCATTTAAGATATCTTGATCTTTCTATGAATTATGACATTGAGATGCTTCCTAATTCTATTGTGAAGTTGTACAATTTGCAAACACTTAAACTCTCGGAGTGTGATAAACTTAAAAAATTGCCAAGAAATATTAACAAATTAGTCAACCTCAGGTTTCTTGAGATTGTTGAGTGTTTCGGTTTGACTCATATGCCAAATGGATTGGGCCAATTGACTAATCTTCAAATATTGTCAAGATTTGTGATGAGTGAGAGTAGGATTGATACAGTGCCTAGGAGTTACGGTGGATTGAAGGAACTTGGCAGGCTGAATGAGCTAAGAGGAAAACTGTCAATTGAAAATCTCAAACACGGAAAAGATGCCGCATTAGAGTGTAAGGATGCAAATTTGAAAGAGAAACGTCTTGATAGGTTGCACTTAGAGTGGGTAGAAGAAGACAATAAGGAGACGGGTGCTAGTTATGATGACAAGTCACTGGAAGCCTTGCAACCACATCTAAATCTCAAAGCATTGAGTTTACAGCAGTACGGGGGAGTGATATTTCCACATTGGTTTCTGTCCCTCACAAATCTTGTCCAATTCAAATTATATTCATGCAAAAAATGCCAATATCTTCCACCGTTGGACCAATTTCCTTCTCTCAAGATTATCCATTTAAACGGATTGGATTGTTTAGAGCACATATCAGATTCAGAGGGAGATAACTGTGATTCTTTATTCTACCCATCTTTGGAGAAGCTCAATATTAATAAATGCCCTAATTTAAAGGGATGGTGGCAGGGAAGGAGGGATTCTCTTCCTTCATTTCCTCGTCTCTCCGACTTAAACATTTGGAATTGCCCTCAGCTGACTTCCTTTCCTTTGTTTCCATATCTCGAAAGTTTGGACCTAAGTAATTGTAGCTTGAAGCAGTCATTGGAGAGGATGGTGATAAACAACAAGACTTATTCAGGGAATCTACCATCAATCGCTTCTTCTTCTTCTTCTTCTACAATTGTTGCCCCTCTCTCCAAATTAAGTTGGATGAAAATAGAAGAAGTTTTGCCAGAGGAATGCCTACCAAATCTCATTTCTCTCCGTACTCTATGTCTAGTCAAACTCAAATGTCCTCTTCCTCAAGGCATGCGGTATCTTACGGCACTTCAACATCTGAGTGTTTGGGAGCCTGAGGTGGTTGATTTATTCAATGATTGGGATGAGATGGAATGGCAAGGACTTACAACCCTTCTCTCTTTGAGTTTCCATGAACTTCCGAAGTTGGTTTGTCTCCCAATGGGACTTCAACACGTTAGCTCTCTACAAGAACTAGTTATTAAGAATTGCCCTAATTTGGAATCATTGCCGGAGTGGATCTGCAAACTTACATCTTTTCAATCACTTGAAATTGGTGATTTCCCTAATTTGGAATCATTGCCGGAGTGGATCTGCAAACTTACATCTCTTCAATCACTTGAAATTAGTGATTTCCCTAAGTTGGAATCATTGCCGGAAGGAATCAGTGCCCTTACCTCTTTGCATACACTATATATTTGGGGTTGCCCTAATTTGGAATCATTGCCAGAAGGAATCGGTGCCCTTACCTCTTTGCATACACTATATATTTGGGGTTGCCCTAATTTGGAATTATTGCCAGAAGGAATCGGTGCCCTTACCTCTTTGCAAGAACTAAACATTGGAGGATGTCCCACCTTACTGAAAAGATACAAGAAGCAAATCGGGGAAGATTGGCATAAAATTTCTCACATTCCCAATTTGTATCTGTCTTGGCAAGAAGAGCAACCAGGTATATAAAAGTCACTATTTTACTCTCAACCTTCAATTTAAAAAAAAAAAAATCCAAAAGCCCAATTCTTCTTCTCCGTTGTTCTCGCTCAACGTCTGTTTTTCTTGATGATTAAATTTCAGATGAAGAAGCAAAGAAACCTGCTCATAAGAATTGGGACTTAATTAGAGCTTTTGGGTGCTGCAATTGTTCAACAACTCAACAACTCACTCGCTGGTAATATCAACTTTCTTTTCTTTTCCTTTCATTTTTCCCCCTTTATCTGCTCAATTTTCCTTCATCCAGTTTCTCACGTTCTAATAAATTCCATCTTTGTATTTTCAACTGGGTTGATGAAGAGGTGATGTATTTGATGTGCTTTGTTTCTCGTTTAAACAGATTCAAAATTGGCACAAGCTAATATTAGTAGGAGAATTGAATAAAGGCAAAGTTGCATTCGGCACTGGAATCTGGTAACCAAGCCATAGGAATCAGCTCATTGTACAGGTATTCTGTTGCTTTAATTCCTTTTTATGTATAACCTTCCACTTTTCTGTTATGTCTAAAGATAATACCATGTATCACAATTTGTTATCTAAGTTAAATTACTATGACATCATGTTTTATAATAAAATATAATTTTTAAGCATCATGGTTTTATTTTTCAAAAGTGTCTTGATATTTAGAAAGAAAATGTTACCAAAAGTTTTCTCACTTTGTTGATTTTAATATTGTTGGTTGGTTTGAGCTAAAAGAAAAGAATTCTACATCTGATATAATTTATAACATCAAATATCAAGCACCTATTAATTATTGTTATTTTCATTACAAACTAATTATTGTAGTCGAGACATCCATTTTTTTAAGCTATTTTTTTTTTTCTACTAATAGTACTAGCAAAACCTGATGCATCATTTTAATGCGGGTGTTTCAAGCTTTTATCATGTACATTTGTATGGCCAGCTTTTTACAACTAAGTGGCTTTCTCATGTGAATTATCTTTGGAGGTAGCTTATACAATATCCTAGCCTCCCTCTCCAGTGTTCTTTATCCTTTTTTTCTTTCGTTTCTTCTTTCACATCTTCAAGAGCTGAATTATCAATTCTTGTTTTATTGTATTTCACATGCATTGGTACAGGACTAGAAGTAAAGAGTAAATATATAGGACCCCATGTATAAGTGATGTAGTGCTTTTAATCTCAAAGTACATTGAGATAGAGGGATGATTGCTTTCATAAAGTGTGCAAATAGCCTCAAGACTCCTATGAAAGGTGAGCAAACGTATCTAAAATCATAATGGCTATAACTTCTAACCACTGCTTTTGTATATTTTAGGACCTTAGATTTGCAACTTTTACTTCTCATGTTTGATATTTTGTACATTTTTTTTCCTTCTAAATATCCAAAGATATTTCCCCGGTAATGCGGGAGCTGTTTCACCAGTTTGTATGGCAAAAGAGATATGCATGCATCATAGTGCTTGTTTGAAGAAATTCTGCTTTATCAGTTGAATGGGAAAGGGAGAGGAAGAGGAGGATTTTAATTCCTGTGAACCAAAATAGCTAGAAACATATGATTGGAAACTTGTTTGTATATCTTTTCTCACATATTTGAAAAATGCTGGAGGATATAGGTCAAGAGAGCACTATGATGCTCACATCCCATCCCAGAGATTGGAATTTCTCTTGGAAGGATTTAACTCCAGTGTTTCTACAAGTTTCTCAGTAAATATGTAAGAATAAATTAATCTAAAAAATAAGGTCCGAATATATAGCTAGTTACTACAGAACCAAATTTATCAAATACTAATCTAGTTCTCTCTTAATTTTATCCTTTGGTTTCAGGTTGATGAGTTTATCATTTGTTGATTCTATATGCAAAAGCCTGCAGAGAATTGAATACTAAAGCAGGCAAGAGTTATATCCTTTTTTTTCCAACTAGCCTATACAAAATTTACACAGAAATTTGGAGAGAATTATGGTAACTATCTCGTTCTTTACATAACCAATTCTTTCCACAGAGAAACTTGGAGTGAATGTTCTTTATTTCTAATGTTTTTCTTGCAATATGATAGGCCCTAACAATAACAAGCGTTAGTCACAAATATTGAGGTCAGCTATGGATCCTCATTTCCTCTCAAAGCTTTTTCATTTTTTTTGCAACATGGTAGAATACTTATTACTTCACTTGCTTAATTCACTTTTTCATTTCTCAAACTTTGGTCTGATAGGTTATCATGGATGAAAGCTTGGTGTTATCGCTCAAAGTATTCTCTGCTTTTAAAGATAGCTTAATTTCATGGTGAATGATTCTTGGACTTCTCAACCAGTAAGACTTCATTGAACAAGGATTGCTTAGAGAGTTCTGTTACTTCATAACGAAGGCATTCCTTTCATCTTTGGATTAATTTCTTAAGGTTGCTTAGCATACCATGGAGTTATGTTAGAGATATGGCACCTGTGAAATATCATATGAATCTAGCACCTTGTTGGAATTTTTTGTTTAGTGCTCTGCCTGATAGGTTCATGCTTGTTGGTATATTTGTGTTGCTGTTGTCAAGTGTCATTCTTTTGTGTCCTGAGTTGTAATTGTCTTAGTGCTCTGTCTGCTGGTTCAGACTTGTTGTTGTATTTGTGTTGCTGGTTTTCAGCTTGGTTTCAATGAAATTTCTGCCTGCTTATTATAAAATAAAATAAATCTAGCACCTTCTATTCTTATAAATATTCCTATATGTAATCGAAACAGCAAACTACTATATTTTTATCACTATCAATTTTTGTATTATTGGTTGCTTGGAAAAGAAATAGAAAAACAAAACAAAAAAAATCTTTGGCATATGTTTCATAACACTAATTATCATATATTATAAAACTAGAGATCCAAAAATCTTTTAATTATTGGTGTTGCGATGACAGACTAAATAATATAGTTAGCAATATTTTTTTGTGAAGCAATCCTTTCTATAGACATATTAGCAACAAAACTTGATGCATCATTTTAATGTGTGCGCTTTCAAGCTTTTATCATGGACATTTATGTTGGCACTTTCTCACAACAATCCATAGCTTCCTTAAGTGAACCATCCAAAGAGGCAACTCATACAATATCCTAATTTATCTCTCTAGAGTCTTTTTTGTCATTTCCCCCATGTTTCTTCTTTCACCTCTATAAGACCTGATTTACTTGTAGATTGTTTTTCATTCCATATGACTTCTTGTTGTCAATTTATGTACTAATATCTATTCTTGATTTGTTCCATTTCATGTGCTAATATGATGAGAAGTGTAGAATAAATGATAACCCCTGTATAAGGTGATGTAGTGCTTTCTAATTCCATACTTACATTGAGATACATGATAATTGCTTTGACAAAGTACATAAATAAACTCATGACTCCTGTGAGAGGTAGCCTACGTATCTGAATTAGTAATGGTTGAACAGTTGCTTTTGTATTCCAGTAAATTAAGTTTGTAAATTTTTGCTTGTCATGCTTGTATCTGTTTCTAAGTAGTATTATGCATGCATCAGAATTGTTATTTGAAGATATTTCCCCATGGTCTTGGCGGGCATTGATGAAGACACAAGGTGTTGGAAGGTTGATGTTGTTTGAAGAACCTTCCTACCTTTGAAGCAGACATCATCCTAAACATTTCTCTCAGGTCCGACCTCCCAGATGATCAAATCTATGGATTGGAAATAAGAAAGGTGAATTATCTGTCAAAAACACTTACTATGAAGTACTTCCTTATTCATCCATTTATTGAGGGTGAAAGCTCGAAAGATGATCCTCGCTCCCCTCTCTGGAAAAGGATGTGGCACCTCAACATCCAAGCAAAGATTAGAATCTTTGCCTGGCGTGCCTGCATGAATGCCCTCCCCACTATGCATTTCCTAAGAACCAGAGGAGTAAGCACAGATGGTATTTGCCCTGTGTGTAACTTGTGCCCTGAAAGTACTCTGCATGCCCTCATACACTGTGAAACTCCCAAAGAGGTGTGATATCTACAAATATTTGAGAAATTTCTCTTGTAAACAATTGAGAAAGTTACTTTTTGTTTTTGCAATATCCTTACAGCTTCACTTCAAGGATAGTGATTAAAGTTCAATTTTATCTATTACTTTTTTATTCTCGTACTAGATACATATACTTTATCCTTTGACTCATTTTTTTTTTCTTTCAGAAAATTTATAAGGAAGGCATATTTCAATAGACGCTCCTTGTGGAAAAGCAGAGACAATGGTGAGTAAGAAGGTTTTCATTATTATTCTAGGATAAATAGAGGCAGGGAGTATTAACAAATAAAATGAACATAGCATGAGGATAACAATTACAGAACAGTAGTCAAAAGCCAAAGTTACTAAAGAGTGACAGTCCAAGTGCCTATGTGTACAAGTGTGAATTAATGAAACACCATGTTAAGGCTCCACCAATAACAATCTCCATTCCAAACCATCTCTTTGGACCATATCAACATGCATTCTTGTCCTGGCCACTAGTCCCCTCACTTTTGGCACTCGTGGAAGTCCCTCCACCTATAGCCAGAGAAATTACCCACAAAGTTAAGTAGTTTTCTACAATATCAAAAGAAATTGAAATGAAAAAGAAGACTCATGTATGTTGGTTACATTACCACTAGGACTAGGAGCAGGACTAACATCACTTTGATTAGAACTCCTTCCCAATTGGTAGAAAACTTGAGCATCTGGTGAATTAGGATCCAAGTGTAGAAGAGCTGCATCCATGACCATGCAAACAAATCAAATCAGTGTGTCAAATATTAGCCACTTCTAGTGATATTTGTCCTCCTTTTTAAGTAAAGTGTAAAACCAAAACAGGTCTATAGCACTCACCATTCACTTCTTACATTGAATTTCATAAAAAACAATTAGCTAGAGCAAAAAAACTCTTATAGCTGAATGCATACCAGGAGACTGGCAGACATTAGCAGGGGCATGGCAAACAGAAGGCAGACCCAAAGCAAGTGTAATATTAATCTGTAGTCCTAATTCTGGATCATTACGATCTCTGATGATGACACACAAGCACTTCTTGTTATCCTTTAGGACTTGTTGAAGACCAGTGCAAAAGTCTGGTGTAGGTACTTTTGCTTGTCCACCAACGTAAGGCAGACATGTAGCAGTCCTACTAGTTGCCGTGCACACACTTCTCTGTCTTTGGCTGCATCTGCCATTGCATAGTTAACCATAGCTGACATTAGCACTAATAGGAATGGAAGTATGAAAGTGCTCAAGTGTTAGGCTATTGCCATTTTGTTTACACACACAAAGAGGGGATCCAAACTCAATTTATGCTTAGGCTATTTAAAAAGAGCTAGGTGGTAGTGGAGTCAATCATTTCATTTGCTTTGTCCTCGGTTGTCACTACTTTTATTATTACAATCACCAAGTTTAGTGCCACCGACTGGTACTTTTGAATTATTACTTGTTGATAACATCCACATCAAATGATATGTAGTGCACTCTTGAAGAATAGCTCAACAATTGCTATCTTACTAGATGTGACATTCTATGATTGTAGCAGGATGCAAGAAAAGTAACTAAAATTCCATTCCTCTAAATGGTAAATGCACATGATGTAATCTACTAAAGCACCTTTTCTTTCTTTCTCTATCTTCTGTTTGGGCCACAATTCCTTTAGGCTTGAGTTCATATTTGAGCCACAGCATTCTCCAGGATGGATGAGGTTTGAGGCTTTGAGATTTGAGCTACCACAAATATATGGTGTTAGCCTTAGCCCAAACCCATATCATGATCCACAGCATTCTCTATTGGATCTTTCCAATCTGCACAACCCTCTTTTGAATAAACTATTTTGGCAACAAGTAAATTTGTCAAATAAATTCTATACTCAGAACCATCCTTTCCCACAAATCCTATCCTTAAAAAATTACATGTATAAAACACAAACACCTTCCAAGCTATGGACTATAACACCTTTCTAATTAGAAACCCACAGATGCGATGTTTTTCAGTTATGCACATTCATTTAAAAAAAGACAACTAACATTGTGTAAATAAAGACATGCAGCAAACGAGTGTAACAAGTTAAGAAAGTCGTAAAACATTGTGTAATTTTTAAGATCATCATTAAGAGTTACCTATTGTGTAGCTGCTATTGCTGCTGTGTGGATTGTGGAGCTGTTACTGCTGTTGTGATCAGTTATTGCTACTGCAGGCAAGTAGAGCTGTTGCTGATGTAGTTACTAGAGTATAACTGTGTTGTAATTGAGTCACTGTAAATGTAATTTTGATTAGTAGAGCTTAAACCACATGGATGTATTAAGACCTAAATTATATTGATTTTACTGTAGATCATCTATTAGTTGATATATTTGGTATTTTATTGTTTCTATGTTACTAATTAATCAATTAATATATTTGTACATGTATAGAGTGGAACCAAAAAAAATAACAGTGTTATGCTACAAACTCTTGAAAACACATTATAAGTAAAAATAATAATAATGAAAACCATAAACAGTGCAAATTTAAACGTTTCTTGATTTGTTCCATGTCACATGCAAATATGATGAGAAGTGTAGAGTAAATGATAGCCCATGTATAAGGTGATTTAATGCTTCTAATCCTAAACTTAAATTGAGATACATGGATAATTGCTTTGACAAAGTATGTAAATAACCTCATGATTCCAGCAAGGTGAGCCTACGTATCTGAATTAGTAATGGTTTAACAGTTGCTTTTGTCTTCTGCCCAAAAAAAAATAGTTGCTTTTTTTTCAGTTCAATAAGTTTGCAAATTTCACTTATGTTGGTATCAGTTTCTAAGTATTATTATGCATGCATCAGAATTGTTGTTTGAAGATAGTTTTACTTCATATATATTGAATTGGAAAGGGATGGGGAAGAAAAATCCATTTTTGGTAGAGAATAATTTTTCCTGATGAATTCTCATTTGAAAAGAGGAATTCGATTTTCATGAACCAAAATAATGTGAAGCATTTGTTGGATATTTATTATACATCTTTTCTCACTTATTTAGTAAAAAAAATCCAGGTGGAAATATGTCAAGAGTAGACTAAGCTTTTCACGTCCCAGGATTCAAAGTTTATTTTAGAAGTATTTAACCTGTGTGTCTACAGGTGCATACATCTCCATTCTCTGTTCCCTTCAAATTTGTCAAATACCAGATTACTTCTCTCTTAGCTTTTCCCTTTGGTTTCAGGTATGGAAAGTTTATTAGTTATTGGGTTCTATATCTGAAAGCTGAGGATAATTTAATTGTGCGTGTTTTTCTAAACCTACATGGAATGAAAGTATGCAGAAACTAAGAAAAAGAATGGTAATTATCTCTTTCCTTACCTAATTAAATCTCTCCTCATAGATAAGGTTTCAATTTTTGAAATTTTCTTTTTCTTTTCTTTTTCCCTGAAATATGGTAGAAAAGTATTACTTTCTACCTTCTCTTCATTTTTTTGGCAATGTGCATGGATTGGTAGAAAATTTGTTACTTTCTCACCTATTCTTTAAATTTATTTCTTAAACGTTGTTCTAATAGGTTCTAATAAATGAAGACTATTGGCACTTTGAGAATTCCCTGAAAACTGGGCAGATGATTCTTGGACTTCTTAACTTGTTGAGTTCCATGAACAGAAGGATTGTTTGGTGAATGTTGTAAAATCGTAGACAAGACATTTGATTTCATCTTAGCTCTAATTTCTCAAGGTTGCTTAACATACCATGAAGTTATAGACGCATTTTGAGATAGGAAACCTATAAAATATCAGGTAATTATATTTCCTAAAGTTTGGGTTCCATATAAATATGTAAATATGGTCTTGGCACAGATTGGATATTTGAATCTTTATGCTTTAATTTTTTTTCCTTTCTAGTTCTGTTTTGTCTTAGGTAGGATCCTTGAATTAGTGAATCCTGGAATTGAGTATATGTGCACAGAAGTTTCATTCTATTGAGAAGATTATATACATGTATGATTATTGTGATAGTGTGATATAGAACGTTTAATATCATTCTAACTCAATGAATACCTTGAAAGCTCAAGGAAAAAGAAAAATGTAATCTGCAGAAATTTGAGAAATTCTCATAGAAGTTTCTACCCCCCCCACAAAATCTAATCAAGGATAAGATAATGGTATCTATCAAACTTTGAGAAATTTCTCTTGTAGACAATTGAGTTACTCTTTGTTTTTGCAACATTCTCAGAGCTTCACTTCAAGGATTGTGATTAGAGTTCAATTTTTAACTGTAAATTTTTTTATTCTCATACTAGATATGTATACTTTATCATCAGTTTTTCCTTGGAAAGATTTATAAGAAAGACATAGTTCAATTGACACCCTTTGTGGAAAAGCGGAGACAAAGGGAGAGTTGAACGGTATTCGTTATTATTTGGGGATAAATAAAAGCAGGGGGCATTAATAAATGAAAAGAATGTAAAATGATTATAACAATTACGAAACGACAGTCAAGACTTAAGTTACTGAAAAGTGAGAGTCCAAGTGCTTATATGTACAGGTGTGAACTAATGAAACACCATGTTAAGGCCCTTCTTATAAACAAACCCGTGCACTTCATTTTTATTTTCTCTTGCACATCTTGGGCCAGTGATGTCTATCTTCTGTTTGGGCCGTAGCATTCTTTAGTTGGATTAACATGTACCCTAGGACGAGGTTGAGGCTTTGAGATTTGAGCTACAACATAAATCTGTTGTTAGTCTTAGCCCAAACCCAAATAATGATCCATAACTTGTCTATAATCAATACCATCATTGGACTTCCTTCAACTGAATTTATCATGGTATTAAGGTACAAGGTCGGGGCTACGTCTTAGCTTCTCATTTTATAAATGTATGACATTGTAGTTTGCTATACAGCTGGGGCTACGTCTTAGCTTCTCATTTTATAATTGTATGACATTGTAGTTTACTATACAGCTGGTGTAATACTCTACCAATAGAAACAAAAATCCTTTTTAGTTTTTTTTTTTTTTTTTTTTTAACTCATCTTTTTAAGTTTGGAAAAGTTAACAAATGCCCAAGAGGATTGGTTTAAGAAATATTTTTAGAAACTTTTTATGAAAAAAGAACAAAACAACGAATTTTTTATTTTTGACAAATTTTTATATTTCTTATGAAAATGATATCAATTTAAAAAAAAAAAAAAATAAGGTGAGGCTTAGGTCCAGTGCATGTAGTGCACTGGACTTGTTAAGTTGGTAACATGTATTCAAAAGTAGACACGTGTTATAATCTCAATGGGTCCAATGAAAATAAACACTAGACCCAAACCTTACCCTTTTAAAATAGCACATTAGCTTATGAACAGCTATTCCAGTGATCAAATAAGTGATCACCACTCTATGTGTAAGTAGAGTTGGATATACTTTGAAAGCTCCAAGAAAAAATATAGAATCTATAGCTAATACCTAGTCTCACACTCAAGAAGCTGCTTCCATATCTTTCTCAAATGATCTCATTTGCTGTTAAGTTGTAAATTTGTTATCATCCCTTTAAAAGGCATCAACCCCTTTCGAAATTCTTCACACCCTTCCGCTCTCAAATATAATCCCTTCCTATTGCCATGTAGGACTGAAGCAGCACACAACTCACAAATGACTTGTGTCTCTATTGAATCTTTCCAATCTACATGACTCGCTTTCATTTCAACCATTTTGGCTACAAGTAAATTTGTCAAATAAATTCTATACTCAAAAGTATCCTTTCCCAGATTTATGCTTAAAAAATTACAAATATAAAACACAAACACCTTCCCGACTCTGGACTATAACACCTTTCTAATTAGAAACCCATAGATGCAATGTTTTTTCAGTTATGCACATTCATTTAAAACCAAAAGAAAAAACTAAAAAACTAAAAACAAAACTCATGAATCATGAGATGGCAAACTAGTCACAAAGACACTCACAAAATTAAAGCTTTTAGGTTAAAAATTCAGTGCAAATTTAATGAAAACCTCAACAAGGATCACAAATCGGTACATTTTGTACTGGTTGAAGGTAAATTAGCAGAGTAGTTGTCATAAATTATCAATAAGCATGGAGTTAACACATAACACAAAATCCCACAGCTGATATAAATAATTCATTTCGTACTTTACCCTTTATTATAACAAAGGAATGATTTATTGAGTAAGAGAACATAAAGGCAGGAACCACTAAATTGTGGCTTCACACAACCAGAAGATTTATAGTACTTTCAATCTATGATATGCACCTACACTATATCTTCCAAGCACCCTTCAATGATATTTGATCAGCCACCTCATAATGCGTATGATTAGATTTGTAAATCTAATTCGACATATATCTTATGCATACTTTGATATTTGATCATCGTAGAGGAAATCCAAAAAAAAAATGATATTAGGGGTACCATGGACTCTACTGCAATTAAATTACAAATTGAAGAAATCATTTATAAATAGGAAACATCCTATTTATAAAGTGTTGAATCCTAACTCCTAATAATATTAAACCATAGATGTCCTTAATTAAATATAATCATAATCACACACATCAACTTAAAAAAAAAAAAAAAAAGATGAAGAGGCCAAAACAGCCTAAAAATCCCTAACTATACTTGAAAAAGCAATACTTCTAAATTACTGCTGCTCATGAACAATGTGAACTCCAACAATATTGTGAACGAAATTTTTTCTCTTTGAATTTATTTATGTGACATCAACTGCTTAGACTTTCTAACAAATTCAGTTTGAAAACCAATGATTTGATATGTGAAACCTTTCTTATCTAATCCAGTCACTAAACTCTGCCATCAAGACTTGTACTGGTATATCACATGCCATAGCAAAAATGTATAATTTTATTTGCTTGTAATCTAGAATGTTTAAATACAAATAAAGTATTTTTTTTTTAAAATAAGGAGAATTAACGAAGTTTGGCTTTGGCACATACATATATGGCATAAAACCTGGACATTATATATCTTTACTATTAAACTATATATTATAATATACACATAGAAATGAATATATAGGAAATATATATAGACAAATAGTATGTGGCCCAACCTTACGTGACCCAACCTTAACCTACGTATAAATGTAAAAGGTTAATCTATAGCTTACTTATTTAATATTTTGCAACTAAACGTTTGAAAAAAAGGACCACTTAACTTTGTCAATAGTCTTCTATGTAAAATTTCAGTTCTATAGATTTCTATCAACATAATTTTGTGAATTTCACAACTTTCATATGACGAAATATTTTATTAACACTTCTGAAATGTTTGAATCTGCAAAGATGCTTATAAATTAGAGAGAGAAAAAAAGCTGGTAATAATCAATAATTGCATCAACCAATAACAACTTTAATATATTTTATTGGAAATGTTCACTAATAAATCATAAAGAAGTACCATTAGGAGATTTTGGGTGATATTTATCACAACCTAAACAAATTATATATTTTTAATCACTTTCTAAAACAATTCTATGTTATACATTAAAAACCAATTGTTATTTGCCTATATCTATATAAAAAAAAATCAATATATTACATTGCTTAACACCATTTTCAATATTTTTGTTGCTAAAATAAGCAAGTATGCCAATATTTAGAGAAATATATGGTGTAATCAAACAAATGAGGATTATTTAATTGCAATTTTAAAAATTTATAATCACATGCAAAATGTGGCGAGTGGAAGAGTCCTCATCCAAGCCTAAAGCTCAAATCCCAATCGAGTACCCGTGGAGTGAAATATGCCAAACACATATTCTAACAGAATGGCATATTAGTCTGTAAGATCTAGATGAAGGGAATAGGGTTATTTCGAGCACCTAGAAGGAGATAAAAACCATTACAGATTGTTCCCGTGATGTAAGTAGTAAGCTAAGTAGAGCCAAGTCTTAATTGAGGAGATGTGCATGGAAGAAGGATGAAGATCTTCACCTCCGCATTAATGAGGGGACTTCCACCTAACCTCTGCCGCATTAAATGCTTATGAGACAACATGAACATTACAAACACCCCAAAAGTCAAAATTCCAGATAAGGGAAGGGAGAAAACCGATAAAAGAGAGGAAAATATCCTTGAGAACTTGGCTGGCAACAGAACAGCTGTAGAGATCAGAATGAAAGATATATCTATATAAGGTGGGTGGCAGGCCAAAGGGAGGGGAACTAAAAAAAGAAAAAGAAATAGGAGAAAGAAAAAGAGAGAAACACCAAAAACTGATGTAGTGCAACACCGTAGGAAATTGAATTTTCTCTTGTAACACATTAGTTTTACTGGGAATGACTAGTGTTTGTGAAATCAATTGCTTAAGTTTTCCATTGTGGAGTTTTTATTCCCTTTTTTTCTCTTTTATAAATAAATTGTCAGTTAATCAAACTGCTTCCCACAGATCCATCTAATATCCGTAGAGAAAGCTGGTTTTTGACACCCACACTAAACATGAAAATAAATGGTAAGAAGAATCAAAATGATTTCTAATGATGAAAATATAGAAACCAATAGTTTTTTTTTTTTAATATAAAATCATGTGAGAATTTTTTTAATTCATTAATATGTAGCAATTTCGAGCATAAAATTTAACTTGAAAATGAATGGAAATATTGTGAGGTCAAAGCCATCAACAATAAAATAACAAAAAAAAATTTCTTTTGCATAATATCTAAAATTGAACATTGGGAAATTGCATATTAATTCAATATCTTATTCTATCAAAAGTCACAACAATAAAAATTAGACCGTTTCTTTACATATAGTTTTAAAAAAAAAAGTACCAATCCATGAAAAGGGGGAAGGAACACCTTATATTAAAAAAAAACACAATAGCCCTATCTCCAAATGAAGAAAAAAAGAAAGAAAGAAAGAAAGAAAGAAAAAAGTAGGGGTTGGGGGGAGGGGGGGGGGGGTGTTGTTAAATACTTTTAAATTTTTTTTGTTAAATACTTACAAAAATTCCATGAACATATACTTTAGATACACTTTGAGCTAACATTAGAATAATATGAAAAAAAAAATCATTTACATAAATAATTTTTTTTTAAATCTAGGGGCCATAATTAGTTTAATTATACATATATATAATTTTTTTTCTATTGAAAATATAGGAGGGACCCCCTCTGCCAATGAGTATAATAATGTGGAGTCAAAAAATATATTCTATTTATTTATATGCCGTTGAAAAAATCTCCAAATTTTTTTTAATTATTTGTATTTTTTATCCTGTTAAGAGGGGAAAATGTTTCACTATTCACCAAACTCTCCATCCTTAATATTTGATTTCAGATTTTTTTTTTTTTTTTTTTTGAGAAAATTTAGAGAAGAATTCGAATGCTTGGAAGTGGGAAAAAAATGTAAGAGGAAAGAATAGGTTTAGTGAACATTTTATTGACGTTCAAACTTAAAGCAGCAATGACTTTTTTTTTTCACCAAGACGATACAAGAATTGTCACCCCCACAATATCATGATATCAATATTACTATTTCAAAAGCAAGTACACGTTATTTATGAAGAGAGGATTAAAGAATTGGCTAACGGCTAGTTTTTCAAATAAAACCAAAACTGTATCGTTTCTCATTAAAATAAACGCTACCGTTTTGGTCAGGAAAACTAGCGGTAACTTTATCAAGACGGTGACGTTTTGGACACTGCCATCTGAACTTATCTCCTCCTTCTAAATATCAGAACTCTGTTGTTGGTGATAAGATCGTTCTGAAAGCCAGAGTTTGTTGGTTGATGACGTGATTAATCATGTGTGTAATTAGAGGATAAACAGTTCCCAATCTTTACAGATCTTTAGTTAGGTAGTTAGATTAATCTATACGTGAAGCTGTATATATATATCAGAGTAATGAAAAGTTGCTAATCATTTTTTCTTTTTCTCTCACAATTCACTTCATTTTTCTCTCTGAACCTTACATATATATATATATATATATATATATAGTTTAATATTAGTTTTACAAATTGTTGGCGTCTGATGCTTTACTATCCCAGTCAAGCTCTTCGAATCCCGAAGCAAGTAAAAGTCTCTGGAATAAAATCTGGAAATTACATGTATGGTTCTCAACTCCCAGCTTCAGTTTCCTTCGGACCAAAGCATTCTCTAGCTTTAGAGATTTAATGGAGTGTGTTCTATTGAATGCTTCCTCAAAATCTGCTGCACTCTTTTCCATGATTGCTTGGTGTGTATGGCAGCGTCGAAATAGAATTAGAGAGAAGCAACCAACGTGGGAAGTAGTGGATATTGTGAAAAGAGCCGCAGAGCTTCTCCAGGAGTTCCATGACGTTCAAGAACAGTCGCCTAGGAATATAATTCAGAGGGATGAGACTCGTTGGAAGCCTCCTAATCCTGGAATCTATAAGATAAATTTTGATGGTGCTATTTTCGAAGATTCAGCGCTGGCAGGTTTAGATGTGGTCATCAGAGACTCCGCAGGACTTATTATTGTAGCTCTCAGTCAGAAGAATTGCCTCCCAAGTTCGGTGGATTTGGTAGAGGTTATGGCAGCAAGTCGAGCTCTTAGTTTTGCTTGAGAAATTAGTATTTTTCAGGTTGAAGTGGAGGGAAACTCACTCAAGGTCATTCAAGCGGTTAATAAGCTCAGGCCTTGTACCACTATGTTTGGGCACATTATTGAGGAGATTCGAGTAGTTAAAAGTTCTATGGTCATACGTAGTTTCAATCATGTTAAAAGGGGTGGAAATAAGCTTGCTCACGCACTTACTAGAAGAGCAGTTTTAACTGTAGATACTGATGTGTGGTTAGAAGAACTACCACTAGATTTGAATGATGTATTCTAATATGATTTACAGCAATAAAATTACTTAACTTTTCCTCAAAAAAAGAAAAAGAAAAAGAAATGTATATATAGGAAATATAGTTAGACAAATAGTATGATAAAATCCATGATATATATGGCCTGCTTGGTATGGTACCCTTATGTATTAATTGTCAAAAAAATGATTATGTGAGGATCATCTATCTGGAGTCTGGACTATTAAAATTCATAGGCCGATATTCAATTTTTTTACACAATAATAGGTCATCATAATATAAACATTCAACGGATAAAAACCTATCACATGAGAGAAAACAATGCGAAAATTATATCATAATTTTTTCATAATAAGAGTATATATGACTTTGTCTGGTTTTTATATAATATTTATTTTCCTTCAATGTAACTTAAAAATAAGCATTTTGATATACTAATTAGCAAATTGGAAGACGTCTACTAGAAAAGAGTGGTGAGATTTGTACAGAAAAATTATATATAGATGACATATTTATTAAGTTAATTTTTTTTTTTAAAAAGCAGAAAATTTACATTATTTACGTAAGAGATAAAGGTGTACGTGCATAAAAATAAAAAGTATACAACAATAATATATAATGAAAAAAAAAACATATTGACATCAGAATTGTGGATACCATTTCAGCATATAAACGTACAAGTTTCTGTTGGTGGTCTCTTCACTCCCATTACTACTGCACCAAAAATTATAATAATACGTGTATATTTATATATTTTTTTGATAAACTTGTATATTTATATATATATATATATATGACCACTTTAATTTCATGTCTTGATTTAACAGAAAGGAAGAGTTCAACAATATATATTTGCAATATCTTCTGCATATTCTCCTCATGATGGAATGAAAACTCTTTGAGTCTTCCGAGTGTGTGACTATGTGAGAGAGACAACATTTAAGATTTAATTTTAACCCGGGGTAGGGGTTGTTTCCTTGTTGGTGAGATTTTTATTTATTATTTTTTTTTCGTGTTATTTTAATACTTTCTATTTTATTCTAAGATCCTGTTTGTTTCACTTTATTAGGTCATATTTATAGTATTTTAAAATATCACATATTTTACCACCGCGCATCCTTAACACGATGATCACTTCACAAGTATAAGTGCTTGTGGGGTGTAGAGAGTAAGGGTCAGGATTCAAGTTTTCAAGAATGAGCTTCATACACATATACACCTAGATTAGATTAGAGTAGAATTTCTATCATGTATAAAATATATATATATATATATATCATATATTTTAAATCATAGTTACTTTTTTCACACAATTAATAAAATAAATTCGACTTGCTTCCTTTTTTTTAGAAGAATTGAACCAACTTCTTTAATTTATAGATTGTAATCATAAGTTGTTAAAATTTGGATCATAATAATTTGCATATGATATAGCTTGAACTCAATTTTTATATATATTTTAATATTTTTGACGAGTTACGCATGTTTTTATAGGGTCCTCTTTTTTTTAATTATTTTCATTCATCTCAATTTAAGCTTGATGAATTCATTTAATGAGTGTTTTTTTTTTTTTTAATAAACTCAATAGTTTACAACAAGCAATGGAGGATTTGAGTTTTAGATGTCTCAGTTGAAAACACCTAATAGTAACAATCTGCATTTGTACTTTGTTCTGAAACCAAATGCCTATATAGGGCTAGTAAATGAGGTTTGAAAGAACTGATTTGAAGAACATATAGAATTTAATTCCTTTTCTTCAATATTGGCAGTGTATATTAGATTTATTTTTATTTTTTAAATGTTTCACATGTATAGAACCACTTACAAACCCAATCACCAATTAAAGAAAGTGCTTGCTATTTCCCCTTTTTTTTCTACATTTTAGTCTTGTACTAGAAGCAAGCAATGCAAAATGAATCAAACAAACACGCGTAAGAAGTATAAGAAACACGTGTTAACTTGTCACTAGACTCAAACTTGAGCACTATTTTGAAAGTTCCATTGAATTAAATAAAAAAGAGGAATCAATGAACGGAAAAAACAATGATGGATCTTAAAAAGCATTCAAAACAAAAATGGACCAGATAAACATATAATATTGAACTGTTGTTTAATTGTACAGTAACTAGTTATGTATGTTTTAGCATATCAAAAAGATAAAGGAAATACCAGTTCAACAGCAAATATGGTTGTAAATCCATCAGCTATTTAACCTGAAAGCATAACTGTAGCAGCATCCCTACAAAATGATACAACAGTGTCCAAAAAAAAAAAAAATTTTATAGGAGCTAAGCGATTCATTTATACCAGTTAAACAGAACTCAATGCAGCAACACAAAAAACTTTATTCAAGAACAATTTTAAGGAAAGCGTAAGGAAATCAAGAAGTTCTGGGTAGTGTTGTTAGTTGGGGAACTAAATTATTACTTTCATCGATCGAAGCACTCAAAAAGCATGGTCTTTTCTTTTATTCCACCTAAATAGTCCATCCCACTATCACAGATTGTTCTAGTTTTACTATTACCTTCCAATTCTAAGTTCTCAGTTCTCAGTTCTCACAAGATTAGCGTTCGTTCAATTCTCACTAATTAAGAAATGGCGGAAGGAGTTCTGTATGACGTTGCTGCTGGAATTATCGGGAAAGCAGGCAACCTAGCACTCAAAGAGATCGTGCTCATCTGGAATGTCAACGACGAGATTACCAAACTTGGGGAGACAGTTTCTATTATCAAAGCTGTCCTTTTGGATGCAGAGGCGAAGCAACACAACAGTGAAGCGATCAAACTGTGGCTGAAAAGGCTTAAGGATGCCATGTGTGATGCGGATGACTTGCTGGACGAAATCTCCACTGAGGCCCTGCGACGGGAAGTGATGACCCGGGACAAGAAGGCCAAAGAGGTACGCATATTCTTTTCCAAATCTAACCATCTTGCATACGGTCTTAGAATGGGTCATAAGGTTAAGGCCATGAGGGAGAGGTTTGATGCGATCGCAGCTATTAGGAATAAGTTTGGCTTACAAGAATGTCCCGAGGAGAGACAAGTTCGGCATAAGGCAAGAGATCAGACTTACTCTCATGTAAATGCTGAAGATGTTATAGGGAGGGAGGATGATAAGAAGGCTATTATTCGATCTCTGTTGGATAATGCCAATGCTGACGAGAAAGTTTCGGTCCTTCCGATAGTTGGAATCGGAGGCCTAGGAAAGACGACAGTAGCTAAACTTGTCTTCAATGATGAACAAATCAAGAACCATTTTGAGCTAAAATTGTGGGTTTGTGCGTCTGATAATTTTGATGTGAAAATAATTGTTGAGAAAATCGTGGAGTGCATAAAAAATAAGAAACCAAAAGACCTTGAAATGAACACATTAGTCAATGAACTTCAAAAAGAAATTAATGGAAAAAGATACTTGCTCGTGTTGGATGATGTGTGGAATGAGAATCGTGTAGAATGGCTAAGCTTGAAAAATATTTTGGTGGGTGGTGCTAGTGGCAGTAGAATCTTAGTGACCACACGTAGTGAAATAGTGGCAAAGATTACAAAATCTATGCAATCGCACTTGTTAAGGGGTTTAGATGATCAACAGTCTTGGTCTTTACTTAGGAAGATGGCGATTAAAGAGGGGGAAGAATTGAAGAATGCAAGTTTTGAAAATATTGGGAAGGAGATTTTGAAGAAGTGTGGAGGGGTTCCTCTTGCTATAATAGCAATAGGAGGTCTGTTGTATTTAAAAAAATTTGTAGGAGAGTGGCAATCATTCAAAGACAATGAACTTTTGAATATATCACAGAATGACAATAGTATTTTACCAACATTAAAGTTGAGTTATGATCATCTCCCATCACATTTGAAGCAATGCTTTGCTTTTTGTAGTATATTTCCAAAAGATTATGAGATTGAAAAGGTGAGTTTGATTTATATGTGGAAGGCGCAAGGATTCATCAAATTGTATGACGAAAAGAAATGTCCAGAAGATGTTGGTGATGAGTATTTTATGGATTTGCTTTGGAGATCGTTCTTTCAAGAAGTTGAAGAAGATGAATTTGGCAATATTTCAAAATTCAAAATACATGATCTCATGCATGATTTAGCAATAAAAGTAATGGGATCAAAGAGCACTACCATTTATTCAAAAGAGAAAGACATTGATGAGAAAACTCGTCATGTGTCATTTGGGCATATATTATCCTCATCATCGGAGATTCCGATCTCATTATCTAGAGCAAGAAGGATAAAGACATTTCTTTTGCTATGTCAACCAAAGTATGGTAATATAAATTCGGACCATTCAACTTGTAGTGAAATTATTGCAAGTTTTAAGTTCATACGCTTGTTGGATTTGCATAACATGGGGATTAAAACAATTCTAAGTTCTATTAAAAAGTTGAAGCATTTAAGATATCTTGATCTTTCTAAGAATAAAGACATTGAGATTCTTCCTAATTCTGTTGTGAAGTTGTACAATTTGCAAACACTTAAACTCTCGGAGTGTGATAAACTTAAAGAATTGCCAAGAGATATTAACAAATTAGTCAACCTCAGGTTTCTTGAGATTGATAAGTGTTCGCGTTTGACTCATATGCCAAATGGATTGGGCCAACTGACTAATCTTCAAACATTGTCAAGATTCGTGATGAGTAAGAGTAGGATTGATTCAGTGCCTAGGAGTTACGGTGAATTGAAAGAACTTGGCAGGCTAAATGAGCTAAGAGGAAATCTGTCAATTGAAAATCTTAAACAAGTAAAAGATGGCGCATTAGAGTATAAGGCTGCAAATTTGAAAGAGAAACAACGTCTTGATAGGTTGGACTTAAATTGGGTAGAAGAAGACATTGATGAGACAAGTGCTGGTTATGATGACATGTCATTGGAAGCCTTGCAACCGCATATAAATCTTAAAGCATTGAGTTTAGAGCGGTACAGGGGAGTGTTATTTCCACATTGGCTTGTGTCGCTCACAAATCTTGTCCAATTTAAATTAGATTCATGTAAAAAATGCCACTATCTTCCACCGTTGGACCAATTGCCTTCTCTCAAAATTATCGATTTGGATGGATTGGATTGTTTAGAGCACATGTCAGATTCAGAGGGAGATAACTGTGATTCTTTATTCTACCCATCTTTGGAGACACTCTATATTTGGAATTGCCCTAATTTAAAGGGATGTTGGTGGGGAAGGAGGGATTCTCTTCCTTCATTTCCTCGTCTTTCCGACTTAAGAATTTGCAATTGCCCTAATCAGCTGACTTCCTTTCCTTTGTTTCAGTATCTCGAAAGATTGGACCTAAGTGAGTGTAGCTTGAAGCAGTCATTGGAGAGGATGATGATAAACAACAAGACTTCTTCAGGGAATCTACCATCAATCGCTTCTTCTTCTTCTTCTTCTTCTTCTACAATCGTTGCCCCTCTCTCCAAATTAAGTTGGATGGAAATAGAAGAAGCTTTGCCAGAGGAGTGCCTACCAAATCTCATTTCTCTCCGTTTTCTATATCTAGTCAAACTCAAATGTCCTCTTCCTCAAGGCATGCGGTATCTTACGGCACTTCAACATCTGGGTGTTCGGATGTCTGAGGTGGTTGTTTTATCCAATGATTGGGATGAGATGGAATGGCAAGGACTTACGACCCTTCTCTCTTTGAGTTTCTTTAGACTTCCAAAGTTGGTCTCTCTCCCAATGGGACTTCAACATGTCAGCTCTCTACAACAACTCCGTATTAAGGATTGCCCTAATTTGGAATCATTGCCGGAGTGGATTTGCAAACTTACATCTCTTCAATCACTTGAAATTGGTGATTGCCCTAATTTGGAATCATTGCCAAAAGGAATCGGTGCCCTTACCTCTTTGCAAACACTACAAATTAGTAATTGCCCTAATTTGGAATCATTGCCGGAGTGGATCTGCAAACTTACATCTCTTCAATCACTTGAAATTGGTGATTGCCCTAATTTGGAATCATTGCCAGAAGGAATCGGTGCCCTTACCTCTTTGCAAACACTACAAATTAGTAATTGCCCTAATTTGGAATCATTGCTAGAAGGAATCGGTGCCCTTACCTCTTTGCAAAAACTACATATTTGGAATTGCCCTAAATTGGAATCATTGCAAGAAGAAATCGGTGCCCTTACCTCTTTGCAAGCACTACAAATTTGGGATTGCCCTAAATTGGAATCATTGCGAGAAGGAATTAGTGCCCTTACCTCTTTGCAAACACTAGAAATTTGGGATTGTCCCATCTTACTGAAAAGATGCAAGAAGCAAATCGGGGAAGATTGGCATAAAATTTCTCACATTCCCAATTTGGAAGGACAACTGTCTCGGCAAGAAGAGCAACCAGGTATGTAAAAGTCACCATTTTACTCTTAACCTTCAATTAAAAAAAAATCTGAAAGCCCAATTCTTCTTCTCCATTGTTCTCTCTCAACGTTTGTTTTTCTTGATGATTAAATTTCAGATGAAGAAGCAAAGAAACCTGCTTATAAGAATTGGGAATTAATTAAAGCTTTTGGGTGTTGCAATTGTTCAACAACTCAACAACTCACTCACTGGTACTTTCTACTTTCTTTTCTTTTCCTTTTTCCCTCTTTATCTACTCAATTTTCCTTCATCCAGTTTCTTACGTTCTAATAAATTCCATCTTTGTATTTTCAACTGGGTTGATGAAGAGGTGATGTATTTGATGTGCTTTGTTTCTCGTTGTTTAAACAGATTCAAAATTGGCACAAGCTAATATTAGTAGGAGAGTTGAATAAAGGCAAAGTTGCATTCGGCACTGGAATCTGGTAACCAAGCCATAGGAATCAGCTCATTGTACAGGTATTCTGTTGCTTTAATTCCTTTTTATATATAACCTTCCAATTTTCTGTTATGTCTACAGATAATACCATGTATCACAATTTGTTATCTAAGTTAAATCACTATGACATCATGCTTTATAATAAAATATAATTTTTAAGCATCATGGTTTTTATTTTTGCGAAGTATCTTGATATTTAGAAGGAAAATGCTACCAAACGACAAACTAACTAAAAGTTTTCACACTTTGTTGATTTGAGCCAAAAGAAAAGAATTTTACCTCTGATATGATTTATAACATCAAATATCATGCGCCTATTAATTATTGTTATTGTCATTACAAACTAATTATTGTAGTCAAGACATCCTTTTTTTGAGCTATTTTTTTCTACTAATAGAACTAGCAGAACCTGATGCATCATTTTAATGTGGGTGTTTCAGGCTTTTATCATGTACATTTGTATGGCCAGCTTTTTACAACTAAGTGGCTTTCTCATGTGAATTATCTTTGGAGGTAGCTTATACAATATCCTAACCTCCCAAACCAGTGTTCTTTGTCCTTTTTTTCTTTCGTTTCTTCTTTCACATCTTCAAGATTTGAATTATCAATTCTTGTTTTCTTGTATTTCACATACATTGGTATAGGACTAGAAGTAAAGAGTAAATATATAGGACTCCATGTATAAATGATGTAGTGCTTTTAATCTCAAAGTACATTGAGATACAGGGATGATTGCTTTCATTAAGTGTGCAAATAGCCTCAAGACTCCTATGAAAGGTGAGCAAACGTATCTAAAATCATAATGGATATAACTTTTAACCACTGCTTTTGTATATTTTAGGATTTTAGATTTGCAACTTTTACTTCTCCTGTTTGATATTTTGTACATTTTTTTTTCTTCTAAATATCCAAAGATATTTCCCCGGTAATGCGGGACCTGTTTCACCAGTTTGTATAGCAAAAGATATATGCATGCATCATAGTGCTTGTTTGAAGAAATTCTACTTTATCGATTGAATGGGAAGGGGAGAGGAAGAGGAGGATTTAATTCCTGTGAACCAAAATAATTAGAAACATATGATTGGAAACTTGTTTGTATATCTTTTCTCACAAATTTGAAAAATGCAGGAGGATTTAGGTCAAGAGTGCACTATGATGCTCACATCCCATCTAAAAGATTGGAATTTCTTTTGGAAGGATTTAACTCCAATGTTTCTACAGGTTTCTCAGTAAAGATGTAAGTATTAATTAAACTAAAAAATAAGGTCTGAATATATAGCTAGTTACTACAGAACCAAATTTATCAAATACTACAGAACCAAATTTATCAAATCATAAACAAGACATTTGATTTCATCTTATCTCTAATTTCTCAAGGTTGCTTTACATGCCATGAAGTTATAGACACATTTTGAGATAGGAAACCTGTAAAATATTAGGTAATTATATTTCCTAAAGTTTGGGTTCCAAATAAATATGTAAATATGGTCTTGGCACAGATTGGATATTTGAATCTTTATGCTTTTCATTTTTTTTTTTTTTTTTTTCTAGTTATGTTTTGTCTTAGGTAGGATCCTTGAATTAGTGAATCATGGAATTGAGTATATGTGCACAGAAGTTTCATTCTATTGAGAAGATTATATACATAAATGATTATTTGGGCACAAGTTAGCTTTCAATGTGATAGTGTGATGCAGAACATTTGATATCATTCTAACTCAATGAATACCTTGAAAGCTCAAGGAAAAAAAAAAAAAAAATGTAATCTGCAGAATTTTTTGAAATTCTCATAGAAGTTCCCCCCCCCCCCAAAAAAAAAAATCTAATCAAGGATAGGATAATGGTATCTACCAAACTTTGAGAAATTTCTCTTGTAGACAATTGAGAAAGTTACTTTTTGTTTTTGCAACATTCTCAGAGCTTCACTTCAAGGATTATGATTAGAGTTCAATTTTTAACTGTTATTTTTTTTTATTAACATACTAGATATGTATACTTTATCGTCAGTTTTTCCTTGGAAAGATTTATAAGAAAAACATGGTTCAAATGACACCCTTTGTGGAAAAGCTGAGACAAAGGGAGAGTTGAAAGGTTTTTGTTATTATTTTGGGATAAATAAGGGCAGGGGGTATTAATAAATGAAAAGAACGCAACATGAGTGTAACAACTACAAAACAGCAGTCAAGGCTTAAGTTACTGAAAAGTGAGAGTCCAAGTACTTATATGAACAAGTGTGAACTGAAAAAACACCATTCCAAACCATCTCTTTGGGGACCATAACAACTTTCATTCTTGTCCTGATGATGATGATGCCCTTGGCTTTGAAATCATGATATCATTCATCGATCTTAATGACACCAAAATCATAGACCCGTGCACTTCATTTTTATTTTTTCTTGCACATCTTGGGCCATTAATGTCTATCTTCTGTTTGGGCCACAATTCCTTTAGGCTTGAGTTCATATTTGGGCCATAGCATTCTTTAGTTGGACTAATTGTACCCAAGAGAAAACAAGAGGAAGGACAGTCAAGGACGAGATTTGGGGCTTTGAGATTTGAGCTACAACATAAATCTGTTGCTAGCCTTAGCCCAAACCCAAATAATGATCCATAAGTTGTCTATAATCAATATCATCATCGGACTCCCTTAAACTGAATTTATCATAGTATGAAGGTACAAGGCCGGGGCTAGGTCTTAGCTTCTCATTTTATAAATGTATGACATTGTAGTTTACTATACAGCTGGTGTAATACTCTACCAATAGAAACATAATTTTTTTTTTTTAAACCGTCTTTTTAAGTTGGGAAAAGTTAACAAATGCCCAAGGGGATTGGTTTAGAAAATATTTTTAGAAACTTTTTATGGGAAAAAAACAAAACAAATTTTTTTTTTTTTATAATTTTTTATATTTCCCATGAAAATGATATCAAAACTTTTTTAAAATAGCACTTTAGCTTATGAATGGCTAGTCCGGCGATCAAATAAGTGATCACCATTCTGTGTATATGTAGAGTTGGACATACTTTGAAAGCTTAAGGAAAAAATGTAGAATCTATAGTAAATACCTAGTCTCACACTCAAGAAGTTGCTTCCATATCTTTCTCAAATGATCTCATTTGTTGTTAAGTTGTAAATTAGTTATCACCCCCTTAAAAGGTATCAACCCCTTTCAAAATTCTTCACACCCTTCCGCTCTCAAACACAATCCCTTCCTATTGCCATGTAGGACTAAAGCAGCACACAACTCACAAAAGACTTGCTTCTCTATTGGATTTTCCCATTCTTGCATGACTCTCTTTCATTTCAACCATTTTGGCTACAAGTAAATTTGTCAAATAAATTCTATACTCAAAAGTATCCTTTCCAAGATTTATGCTTAAAAAATTACAAATATAAAACACAAACACCTTCCCAACTCTAGACTATAACACCTTTCTAATTAGAAACTCATAGATGCAATGTTTTTTCAGTTCTGCGCATTCATTAACAACTAACATTCGTTAATCAGCCTATTTTTAAAAAAAAAAAAAAAAAAAAAAACCAAAACAAAACTCATGAGTCATAAGATGCAAACTATTCACAAAGACACTCACAAAATTAAAGCTTTTGGGTTGGAAATTCCGTGAGAATTTAATGTAAACCACAACAAGGATCACAAACCGGTACCTTTTTGTATCGGTTGAAGGTAAATTAGCAGAGAAGTTGTCATAAATTATCAATAAGCATGGACTTAACACATAACACTGAATCCCACAGCTTATATAAATAATTCATTTCACACTTTACCCTTTATTATAACAAATGGAATGATTTATTGTGTGAGAGAACATAAAGGCAAGTACCACTAAATTGTGGCTTCAAACAACTAGAAGATTTATAGTACTTTCAATCTATGATATGCACCTGCACTATATCTTTCAATGATATTTGATCAGCCACCTCATAATGTGTATGATTACATTTGTAAATCTAATTCGACACATATCTTATGCATACTATGATATTTGATCATCATAAAGGAAATCCGAAAAAATGATATTAGGGGTAACATGGACTCTACTGCAATTAAATTATAAATTGAAGAAATCATTTATAAATAGGAAACATCCTTTTTTTTTTTTTTTTTTGAACAAGGAAACATCCTATTTATAAAGTGTTGAATCCTAACTTCTAAAAATATTAAACCATAGATGTCCTTAATTAAGTATAATCATAATCACACACATCAACTTTAAAAAAAAAAAAAAAAAAAGAGATGAAGGGACCAAACCAGCCTAAAAATCGCTATCTATACTTGCACACGCAATACTTCTAAATTACTGCTACTCATGAACAATGTGAACTCCTACAAACCTGTGAGCAACATTTTTTCTCTTTGAATTTATTGATGTCTCATCGACTTCTTAGACTTTCTAACAAATTCAGTTTGAAAACCTATGAATTGAGATGTGAAACCTTTCTTATCTAATCCGGTCGCTAAACTCTGCCGCCAAGACTTGTACTGGTATATCACATGCCATAGCAAAAATGTATAATTTTTTCTGTTTGTAATTTAGAATGTCCAAATACAATTTTTTTTTTTTTTTAAAAGGAGAATTAATGAAGTTTGGCTTTAGCACATACATATATGGCATAAAACCAAGACATTATATATCTTTATTATTAAGCTATATATATTATAATATACACATAGAAATGGATATATAGGAAATATAGTTAGATAAATAGTATGATAAAATCCAGGATATATATGGCCCTCTTGGTACAGTACCCTTATGTATTAATTGTCAAAAAAAATTATAATTGAGGATCGATCATCTATTTGGAGCCTGGACTATCAAGATTCATAGGTTGATATTCAATTTTGCACACAATACAATAGATCCTCATAATATAAATATTCAATGGATTTAAAAACCTATCATATGAGAGAAAACAAAGTGAAAGTTATATCATAATTATTTTATAGTAAGAGTATGACTTATTCTGGTTTTTATATAATATTTATTTTCCTTCAATGTAACTTAATAATAAGCATTTTGATTAACTAATTAGCAAATTGGAAGATATCTACTAGAAAAGAGTGGTGAGATTTGTACAGAAAAATTATATATAGATGACATATTTATCCATGAAATTAATAAAATAAATTCGATTTACTTTTTTTTTTTTTTGAAAAGAATTGAACTGGCTTCTTTAATTTATGGATTGTAACCATAAGTTGTTAAAATTTGGATCATAATAATTTGCATATGATATAGCTTGAACTCAATTCTATAATATTTAATTTAATTTTTTTTACAATTTAGGCATGTGTTTATAGGGTCCTCTCTTTTGTCAATTATTTTCATTCATCGCAATTTAAGGTTGATGCATTTATTTAATGAGAGTTTTTTATTTTGTTGATAAATTCAATAGTTTACAACAAGTAAGGGAGAATTTGAACTTTTAATGTCTCCATTAAAAATATCAAGATGTAGTGGTGGCGGAGCCAGGATTTTTTGTTTGAGGGGGCCAAATTGGACAAGAGTCCAGATAAATCATTACACACATGCTTAATTTATATCCATCTATTAAAATTATTTATATATGTGTATTTATAATTTATGTATGTAGAAAATTATAACCAACCAAATAGCAAAATGTTTCAATACATTACGGTCATGGTACATTTTGTAATGCTTTTTGCTAACTGATGATTCAATGCCTTCATTGATGTCTGTTTGTCATAAAAAAAAATGCCTTTCGTTGATCAATTCAATATATTTATTTATTTTTCTTTAGTAACAATTGCTATTAACATAACGAAATTTAATGAAAATTTGATATTTTCAGTTTTGCACTAAAAACAACGAAAAATACACATTGTGATGATAATACGACCAAAATGGACCGAATAGAACTGAATGGACCGATTACAGCCATAATGGACCGCATAAAACTGAATAGAACAGAATGGACTGATTAGGACCAAATATGACCGAAATGGACAGAATAGGACGTAATAGGAGCAAAATAGACCAAAAAAAGACCGAGTAGACTTAGGGCCGAGTAGACTGAGTATGACCAAAATGGACCGAATAGAATGATTAGGACCAAAATGGACTTTATAGGACCAAAATAGACTGAATGGACCTAGTAACACCAAATGGACTGAATGAGCCGAGTAGGCCAAAATGGTCTGAATAGGACAGAATGGACTGAATAGAACAAATAGGACCAAATGCATAGGACCGAAGTGGATTGAATAGGACTGAATAAGATCAAAGTAGACATAATGGACCAAATAAGAGCAAAGTGGACCGAAGAGAGAACAAAAGTGTATTGAATAGGACTGAATAAGAGCAAAGTGGATAGAAGGACTGAATAGGACCGAACTGGATTGAATAGGTTGGAATAAGGCCAAAGTGGCCAGAATGGACTAATTAGGACCAAAATAAATCAAGTAAGACCAAAGTGGACAGAATGGACCGGATAGAGTAGAAATAGATTGAATAAACTAAAGTGGACCGAATAACACCTAGGTGGACAAAACGGACTGAATATGACCAAATAGAATAGAAGTGGACCGAATATTACCAAAGTGGACCGATATCACCGAATATGACCAAAGTGGACTGAATAGACCAAGGTGGACCGAATAAGACCCAATTTTATTGCATTTTTTTTTAATACCTATGCTACTCCTTTTATGTGTGTGTGTGTGTGTGTGTGTGTGTGTGTGTGTGTGTTATGTGCATGACTCCAATGCAATATAATAAAATGTATATAGTTAATCTATAGCTTACTTATTTAACATTTTGAAACTAAACGTTTGGAAAAAAGAACCACCTAACTTTGTCAATAGTCTTCTATGTAAAATTTTAGTTCTATAGTAAATTTGTTAGGAAAAAAAAAATATTTCTATCAACATAATTTTGTGAATATCACTACTTTCATATGACAAAATATTTTATTAACACTTCTGAAATGTTTGAATCTGCAAAGATGCCCTTAGAAATTAGAGAGACAAAAAAAGCTAGTAATAATCAATAATTGCATCAACCAATAACAACTTTAATAGATTTTATTGGAAATATTCACCACTAAGTCATAAAGAAGTACCATTAGGAGATTTTGGGTGATATTCATCACAACCTCAAAAAAATTATATATTTTTAATCATTTTGTAAAACAAGTCTATGTTATACATTAAGAACCAATTGTTATTTGTCTATATCTATATATATATATATATATATATATATATAAATCATTATATTACATTGCTTAGCACCATTTTCAATATTTTTGTTGCTAAAATAAGCAAGTATACCAATATTTAGAGAAATATATGGTGTAATCAAACAACTGAGGATTATTTAATTGCAATTTTAAAAATTTATAATCACATGCAATGTGGGGAGTGGAAGAGTCCTCATTTAGGCCTAAAGCCCAAATCCCAATTGAGCCCCTATGGAATGAAATAGGCCAAACACATATACTAACAGAATGGCCCATTAGTTTGTAAGATCTCGATGGAGGGAATAAGGTTATCTTGAGCACCCAGAAGGAGATAGGAACCATTACAGATCGTTCCCGTGATGCAAGTAGTAAGCTAAGTAGAGCCAAGTCTTATCCAAGGAGATGTGCACAGATGGCTAACATCTTACTTCCCGCTGGTATCTAGAATCTCAAGGAATCTTTCAGAATATGCAAGAAGGATGAAGATCTTCACCTCCGCATTAATGAGGAGACTTCCACCTAACCTCTGCCGCATTAAATGCATTTGAGACAACTTGAATAGTATAAACACCCCCAAAAGTCAAAATTCTAGGATAAAGGAAGCGAGAAAACCGATAAAGGAGAGAAAAATATCCTTGAGAACTCGGCCAGTGATAGAACAGCTGTAGAGATAAGAATGAAAGATATATCTATATAAGGTGGGTGACAGGAAAAAGGAAGGGGACTAAGAAAAAAAGAAATAGGAGAAAGAAAAAGAGAGAAACACCAAAAACTAATGTAGTGTAACACCACAAGAAATTGAATTTTCTCTTGTAACACATTAGTTTTACTGGGAATGACTAGTGTTTGTGAAATCAATTGCTTGATTTTCCTATTGGAGAGTGTTTATTCCCTTTTTTTCTTTTTTATAAATAAATTGCCAGTAAATCAAACTGCTTCCCATGGATCCATCTAATATCCGTAGAGAAAGCTGGTTTTTAACACCCACACAAAACATGAAAATAAGTGGTAAAAAGAATCAAAATGATTTCTAATGATGAAAAATATAGAAACCAATAGTTATATATATATATATATATTTATATATATAATCATATGAGGATTTTTTTAATTCATTAATATGTAGCAATTTCTAGCATAAAATTTAACTTGAAAATGAATAGCAATATTGTGAGGTCAAAGCCATCAACAATAACATATCAAATAAATTTTCTTTTGCATAATATCTAAAATTGAACATTGGGAAATTGCATATTAATTCAATAATTAATTCTATCAAAAGTCACAACAACAAAAAAATAGATAATTTCTTTACATATAGTTTTTAAAAAAGTACAAATCCATGAAAACGGGAAGGAACACCTTATATTAAAAAAAAAAAAAAAAAAAGAAAGAAAGAAAGAAAAAAGTAGGGTTTTTTGGGGGGGGGGGGTGTTGTTAAATACTTTAAAAAAATTCTATGAACATATACTTTAGATACACTTTGCGCTAACATTAGAATAATACGAAAAAAAAAAAAAAAAAACTCATCTACATAAATAATTTTTTTTTAATCTAGGGGCCATAATTAGCTTAATTTTATACACATAATTTTTTTTTTATTGAAAATATAGGAGGGACCCCCTCTGCCAATGAGTATAATAATGTGGAGTCAAAAGATATATTCTATTTATTTATATGCTGCTGAAAAAATCCCCAATTTGTTAAAATTATTTGTATTTTTTATCCTGTTAAGAGGGGAAAATGTTTCACTGTTCGCCAAACTCTCCATCCTTAATATTTTATTTCAGATTTTTTTTGAGAAGATTATTTTTTTTTTTTTTTTTGAGAAAATTTTGAGAAGAATTCGGATGCTTGGAAGTGGGAAAAAAAATGTAAGAAGAAAGAATAGGTTTAGTGTACATTTTATTGATGTTCAAACTTAAAGCAGCGATGGCTTTTTTTTTTTTTTTTTTTTTACCAAGAAGAAATAAGAATTGTCACCCCCTCAATATCATGATATCAATAGTACTATATCAAAAGCAAGTACACATTATTTATTCATCAAGGTTATCTATTTCAAAAGGAATTTGGACCATTATTATTAAACTATATATATTATAATATACACATAGAAATGTATTAAAAGCATTCCAATTAGCGCACATGTCACAACAGATTTGATGGTTTGGCCGCTGACTTCCGATGGTTCATACTTGGTTAAAAGTTCTTACAGATTGTTGGCGTCTGAAGCTTTACTATCCCAGTCGAGCTCTTCCAATCCCGAAGCAAGTAAAAGTCTGTGGAATAAAATCTGGAAATTACATGTTCCTAACAGAGTTCGACATTGCCTATGGCGTGCTTGTAGCGAATCTCTTCCCACAAAAAAGAATCTGCACACAAGGCACGTTGTTCCTACTAGTGAATGTAATCTTTGTGGTGAATTGCCAGACGATACTATTCATGACCTTTGGTTATGTGATAACGTCAAACCAGTGTGGTTCTCAACTCCTAGCTTCAGTTTCCTTCGGACCAAAACATTCTCTAGCTTTAGAGATTTAATGGAGTTTGTTCTATTGAATGCTTCCTCAAAATCTGCTGCACTCTTTTCTATGATTGCTTGGTGTGTATGGCAGCGTCGAAATAGAATTAGAGAGAAGCAACCAACGTGGGAAGTAGTGGATATTGTGAAAAGAGCCGCAGAGCTTCTCCAGGAGTTCCATGACGTTCAAAAACAGTCGCCAAGGAATATAATTCAGAGGGATGAGACTCATTGGAAGCCTCCTAATCTTGGAATCTATAAGATAAATTTTGATGGTGCTATTTTCAAAGATTCGGCGCTGGCAGGTTCAGGTGTGGTAATCAGAGACTCTGCAGGACTTATTATTGTAGCTCTCAGTCAAAAGATTCACCTCCCAAGTTCGGTGGATTTGGTAGAGGTTAGGGCAGCAAGTCGAGCTCTTAGTTTTGCTCGAGAAATTAGTATTTTTCAGGTGGAAGGGGAGGGAGACTCACTCAACGTCATTTAAGTGGTCAATAAGCTCAGGCCTTGTACCACTATGTTTGGGCACATTATTGAGGAGATTCAACTAGTTAAAAATTCTATGGTCATACTTAGTTTCAATCATGTTAAAAGGGGTGGAAATAAGCTTGCCCACGCCCTTACTAGAAGAGCATTTTTAGCTGCAGAGACTGATGTGTGATTAGAAGATCTACCACCACTAGATTTGAATGATGTATTCCAATATGATTTACAGCAATAAAATTACTTACCTTTTCCTCAAAAAAAAAAAAAAAAAAAAAAAAGGAAGAAGAAGAAATGTATATATAGGAAATATAGTTAGACAAATAGTATGATAAAATCCAGGATATATATAGCCTGCCCTTATGTATTAATTGTCAAAAAAATGAGAATGTGAGGATCATTAGGATTCATAGGTCGATATTTAATTTTTTCACACGATAATAGGTCATCATAATATAAATATTCAACAGATTTAAAAACCTATCATATGAGAGAAAACAACGTGAAAATTATATCATAATTTTTTCATAATAAGAGTATGACTTTTTCTAGTTTTTATATAATATTTATTTTCCTTCAATGTAACTTAAAAATAAGCATTTTGATATACTAATTAGCAAATTGGAAGACGTCTACTAGAAAAGAGTGGTGAGATTTGTACAGAAAAATTATATATAGATGACATATTTATTAAGTTAATTCAAAAAAAAAAAAAGCAGAAAAATTACATTATTTACATAAGAGATGAAGCTGTACGTGCATAAAAATAAAAAGTATACAACAATAGTATATAATGAAAAAAAAAACATATTGACATCAGAATTGTGAATACCATTTCAGCATATAAACATACAAATTTCTTTTGGTGGTCTCTTCACTCCCATTACTACTGCACCAAAAATTATAATCATATATATATATATGACCGCTTTAATTTCATGTCTTGATTTAAAAGAAAGGAAGAGTTCAACAATATATATTTGCAATATCTTCTGCATATTCTCCTCATGATGGAATGAAAAATCTTTTGAGTCTTCCGAGTGTGTGACTATGTGAGAGAGACAACATTTAAGATTTAATTTTAACCGGGTTAGAGGTTGTTTCCTTGTTGGTGAGATTTTTATTTATTATTTTTTTTCATGTTATTTTAATACTTTCTATTTTTTTCTAAGAACCTGTTTGTTTCACTTTATTAGGTCATATTTATAGTATTTTAAAATATCACATTTTTTATCACCGCGCATCCTTAACACGATGATCACTTCACAAGTATAAGTGCTTGTGGGGTGTGGAGAGCAAGGGCCAAGATTCAAGCTTCCAAGAATGAGCTTCTTACACATATATATTTAAATTAGGCTAGAGTAGAATTTATATTATATATAAAAAGTATATATATATATATATATATCATATATTTTAAATCATAGTTACATTTTTCACACAATTAATAAAATAAATTCGACTTGCGTCCTTTTCTTTAGAAGAATTGAACCAACTTCTTTAATTTATAGATTGTAATCCTAAGTTGTTAAAATTTGGATCATAATAATTTGCATATGATATAGCTTGAACTCAATTTTTATATATATTTTAATATTTTTGACGAGTTAGGCATGTGTTTATAGGGTCCTCTTTTTTTTAATTATTTTCATTCATCTCAATTTAAGCTTGATGAATTCATTTATTGAGTGTTTTTTTTTTTTATAAACTCAATAGTTTACAACAAGCAATAGAGGATTTGAGTTTTAGATGTCTTAGTTGAAAACACCTAATAGTAACAATCTGCATTTGTACTTTCTTTTGAAACCAAATGCCTATATAGAGCTAGTAAATGAGGTTTGAAAGAACTGATTTGAAGAACATATAGAATTTAATCCTTTTCTTCAATATTGGCAGTGTATATTAGATTTATTTTTATTTTTTAAATGTTTCACATGTAGAACCACTTACAAACCCAATCATCAATTAAAGAAAGTGCTTGCTATTTCCCCTTTTTTTTCTACATTTTAGTCTTGTACTAGAAGCAAGCAATGCAAAATGAATCAAACAAACACGCGTAAGAAGTATAAGAAACACGTGTTAACTTGTCACAAGACTCAAACTTGAGCACTATTTTGAAAGTTCCATTGAATTAAATAAAAAAGAGGAATCAATGAACAGAAAAAACAATGATGGATCTTAAAAAGCATTCAAAACATAAATGGACCAGATAGACATATAATATTGAACTGTTGTTTAATTGTGCAGTAACTAGTTATGTATGTTTTAGCATATCAAAAAGAAAAAGGAAATACCAGTTCAACAGCAAATATGGTTGTAAATCCATCAGCTATTTAACCTGAAAGCATAACTGTAGCAGCATCCCTAGAAAATGATACAACAATGTCCAAAAAAAAAATTATAGGAGTTGAGCGATTCATTTATACCAGTTAAACAGAACTCAATGCAGCAACACAAAAACTTTATTCAAGAACAATTTTAAGGAAAGCGTAAGGAAATCAAGAAGTTCTGGGTAGTGTTGTTGGTGTGTGCTTGATATAAATTGTTTGCTGACTTCACCACATCCCAAAACTAAAATCACATCATGCTGCAAAGAATAAGAGTTTGAGTCTGGTTAAATTTCACCAGATTTACTTTTTCCGAATAACATAAAATTTGTACCTGATAAATCCCTTATTACCAAATTCAACGTTACCCAGGATAAACATCACTTTCCTTCCATGTATTGTTCTTTTTCAACATAATGTGAAGAAAATTTCAACAGAAAACATCTATAACAACTGTAATGTGATTTTATAAACTGCTGGCCAGGTAATAAGATATATACCTTGGAGATAGTCCAATATCTGTCAAGAACAATAAGAGGTAAGTGAACCAACAAGCAGCAGTGATATCATTGCGCATGTGACCCATGCCATAATAAATGACGGACCGTCTTCCAAGGGGCTTAGTGAATGAATCATCATCATCATCAATTTTAATACTATTTCCCATCATTATACTTTTTTAGCAAATGGGAACCTGCAAAATATGAACTGAGGCTTGAGAGAACAAGCATAAATAGCAATTTAGCAGAGTAACCATGTTGGAAGTTTTTTTTTTTTTTTTTTTAATTATTACTTTTATTCTAATTTGGAATAAATGATCATTCACGTCAACTATAGAAAATAATATATTCATGAATTAATTGTCATTTTACTTTCTCATATAAGTTGACAGGCTTAGCTACTTACTGAGCTTTAGTGATGCATTTCTATTGTTCAATCTTAATTCATATAGTTTAACCATTACCTTAATTGGCTGAAGTTAATGTCTTTAAACAAATTTAACAACTAAACAAACTATGATATTTTTGTTTATATAATTCAATGTTTTATTGGATCCATAATATGTCTATAACATTTATATGTCCAGCTGCCGAAAGGAAATTTAAAAATAAAAGGGTATTTTTTTAAGCAAGCGAATAATGTTTCTATTTGTTAGACTTCTTTCTTATTAGAGATCTCACTAGTATAAGCAATAAAAAGAGAATTTATCTCTAAAGTTTATTTCATTAATAATGGTTTATTGGTAAATTCATTTTGCTCAAATTTCAAGAAAACTCAAGTAATATCTCTCCTTTATTTCCAACAAATTAGAACTAGGTTTACTGATGATTATACTTTGTCATCCATGCAATGAGTTTATGAGAATTTTACCACACCCAGCAAAATTCTTAAAAAACCTAAATATTTCCAAACATAGTTGTTGCTAAGCCAAGTTGAAGGTAACATGGGTTACCATAATAAAAAAATATGCCAACATAAAAGGATAGCAAACTCAAGGGGTAATGAAAGTATAGATGCTTGCAGACCCTTTAAGGATAGCTGTGCTGAAGTGAGGGCTACATTGGAATGGTGAAGCACCCTTCATATCGTTGCAGTTTAACTTTTTCTTTTTTTGGGGGGAGGGGGTGGGAATTAACATTTTGGCCTTTCTTTTGGGGAATGGTCTTCCTAACATACAAGATGCTAAGCAAGATGCAGAAATAGCATGAATCCAGACCATTAAAGTATGTGAATGCCACATAGTCCTGCATTAAGTACTAGCATTGCAGGAGATATGGGAAGACTGACACTTTGGATAGCCTTTCAATGATGGCTTGTTATACACATTGGATACAACTTCAATTTAAAATCTTAGCCCATTTTGTTTGGGGATTAACTATTATATCAATCTCTCAAACTCAACACTTACATGTGAGTGCCAACAAGTCGTCCCCTTCATGGCTCATGTTCAAGCCTCTATATCTTTCAGGACACTCTTGCCAATTGAGCATACTAACAATGATGCTCTGTTACCAACTATAAGAAATATTTTCGATATCATTTGAGACTAATGAATTGCAAGAGAGGAAAATAATTAAAATAATCTTAACAAAGGGACCACATCCTGTTCCTCACTTTTCCAGCATTCCTCTCCTCAAATTCAGGTAGATCCCATTTCATATATTTAAAAACACAAGACACATCATCTTGTTCCTAATCTAAGCCAAAATAAAAGTCATTCACTTGGTCTTCAATTTGCTAACAACCTGGCCATCATTTTGCTAACAACTCAAGTTAATTAATTTGATACATTGATGTTGGGCAAGTCTTTTGGCAAATCAAAGAAATTCCCTGTTGTCCAGCCTAACAGGTGAATAATTTTACTTTCTATTTGCATGATTTACATATAGGACAGGAAGCTCAAAAACTCAAATGCCTAACTTTTCACAACACATGAATAATGTAAGAAATGGATTTAACCATTTTAAGCTCCACACAGCATTGAACCAGATTCAGATACAGAACAAATGGACTCCAATTAACTCAACAAAATCTGAAATATCATATTTAGAAAAATTGAAAACAATGAAGGAACCATTTCTATTGAATTTGGCGAACAAAGGGTTCTCAAATTTAACAAAGCTTTTACTTGTTATATAATGTTTCTCAAATACGCTAATAGCTTAATCATATCCAGTGAAAAACCAAGGAAACTTTCTGAATAACTTTCATAGTGCCATCAAAGTAACCCCCTTCCCTCCAGAGTCCAGTCTATATTGGACAGCCCCAAAAGACAAAAACTTTTAAAGTATGCAATCCTCTGAGCCTCATCCATCTCCAATTCAGGAAAAGAAGCATTACCCACATAAAAATCCTCATGTAAAATTCAACAGTCTAATAAGCAAAAGAAAAACTGACTGTACCCTTATAACACCCAAAGCGGAAAGCTATTAAATTTGCAACTTCAACAGCTTAAAAACCAATAATAATCATCAACTAACATGCCCTTCATCCATAGCACCAAAAAAAAATAACCAGATACAAACTATTTATAATAGCAGAAAAACTATAGAACCCAGATACAATTCAAATTCTACAAAACTGGAAAGAAACGAAAAAGGGTCAGAAGGAACATACAGACACAGGAGAAAAGCTAAGCAGAACCCATCAACGAGAGACCTTCAAACCTTAGCAGAACCGATGTTGTTTGTCAACTGTGTGAATATATATAATTGAATCTAAGTAGACCAATAAATATTATACTACTATATTCCTTTTCTGTCATCTAAGCAAACTTGTTTGTTTGTTTGTTCTCTCCTTAATAATTTCCCTCTTTTTTTTTTTCGTTCTGTTTTCTGTTTCTTTTTTCCTTTGTTTGGGGAATGTGCCTCATCGATGTCACCGACCGTGAGAGTCTCTGAGATATGGACTCAGAATAAGACCAAAAGACAGTCCTGTCCACGTTTAAACATTTTTTTGATGAAAATAACGGGGATATTTTTGTCTTTTAGTAGTGTATGATTGACTAAGGAATGGGAGTGGGAGGTGCATTTGGGTGTGCCTTGTTTGTCCGATATAGTCATAGAGAGAGAGAGAGACTGACATATATATTGTTCGAATCAAGAAGATGCGGCTCTTTTGGAAGGCTTCAAATTAGTCCAGCTACCTCTGATTCCACCCAAGATTCTAAAAAAACATTTCCATTCCTTGCTCCCATATTTTTGCAAAAATATTATTTTTGTCCCTCTCTACCATTATTTTACTAACAAAAAAAATCCTTACGTGACTAATAGATAGCACAGTTTGCACATTTAAAGTTTAGATGGCTAATAAAATATTTTAATTACTATTTAAAAATGCCACATCAACCTCTTAAAAACCCATGTCAGAGAAAAAATTTGAATTACTAATTTTTAAGAAAAATAAAAAATAACCAAAAAAAAATCAATCTAGCAGTTTCATTTATTTCTTTCAATTTCTCATACGTAATGACCCAACTCCCCTGTCTCGAACTCATGTCCAAACCTAGAACTTGAAAAATGAAATTGAAAGAAAAAGGAAACTGCTAAGTTGATTTATTTGGTTCATTTTTATTTTTCTTTAAAATTCGCAATTCAATTTTTTTCTGACATGGATTTTTATGAGGTTGACATGGCATTTTTAAATAGCAATTAAATCATTTTATTAGTCACTTAAGCTTTAAGTGTGCCAAGTGCAATCCGTTAGCTACGTAAGCATTTTTTTTAGTAAATTAATTGTAGGGACTAAATTGATTGTAACCAGAAAATGTAGGGATCAAAATTGTGTTTTTACCAAATATTAAAACTTGGGTGTGATATTTTTTCATGATTACATATTATGATTAGAGAAATATCATTTTTATTTCAGTCTACTTTTATAATTGTGAATAATAATTTATGATAGGTAAGAGGTCTATTTATCATGCCAAATTTTTTAACCTTTGGAAAGAGATAATACCACTGTCTTTCTTTTTATAAAGTTTAGTTTTGTTATTTAGTGAAAAAAATAAGCAGATTCTAATAATGATAGATACTCACCTTTTGAATGCAATTTTGGTTTCTCTGTTCATTGTCTGATGTTAAGTGGTTGAATTTTTACTTTTTTTTTTTTTCCTGAATAAAGTGGTTGAATTTATGACTAGTTTTGAAACCTATCAAATAGGTAAATCAATCAAATTTGCAAGACCTTAGAACCATTTGAGAATCATTGTATCTAATGACACAATAAATTTCAAATATATATGTGTGTGTGTGTGTGTGTGTGTGTGTGTATTAGTGATGATTATTTGTAAAAGTGATATTACAATAATTACATTCTATCGTTTAAAAAAGTTGTAAAATTATTATGAAATGGCTTTTATTTTTTTTTGGTTTAGTATTATATATTTTTCACTTATCTCAATTTGAGGTTCACACTTTTTCTCACAAAAATTGCGCATTAGAACTATTAATATGGTCAGAAATGTCATAAGACCAACTCTAAATCATATGTTCGTGTAGATTTGTTCATTTTTTAGAGCTTGCTTTATGACATTTCTAACCGTATTAGTAGTTCTAAATGTGCAATTTTTGTGGGAAAAAGTGTAAATCTCAAATTGAGATAAGTGAAAAATATATGATACTAAACCCAAAAAAGAAGAGCCTCATTGCACGTGTGAAGTGCGTGTGATGAGGCTAGTATATAACTCCTTTATTTTATTTTAACTTATTGTTATCATTTTGCATTCATCCTAATTTGAGGTTTATGCATTTGTCCAATAATATGGTTTTTTTTTAAGGTAAATATTTTGGCAATTAACTTAGATGTAGTAAAATTAGGGTGATTAAGTTAATTTCTATCTTTTTCTTAATATTTAAAAGTAATAATACTCTCTTATATTTTGAATTTTTATTGTTATAATATTCTAAAAAAGTTGTGAATTTTTGTGACAGAAATCCTAATCTCTATCTTGTAGTTGAAAAAAATCATCTTCACAACATGCAAACAATAGATCAACAACCATAGCTAAACTGTAGGTGCAACCAATATATATATATATATATATGCCTTGAATTTCATAGCAAAATCAAATAATCGATCAAACTTCCAAATTCCAAATGGAGTAATAGTAACTCTGAGTAGTAAACTGAATGCTCATGGTATTACAAATTTAAATTGAAATATTAACATAAATTTTAAAAACTAAGAACTATCTACTCCAATGGCTATAGCTCATCACTGACTCCCTTCCATCTCTCTCACTACTATTAATGCTAACAACTATGTCGTTGATGATTAGCTACAACACTGCCCGGGCACAACATCTTTGGAGACAACGTTGGCCTCATTTTATAAATGGGTCACTCACTTGAGAAATAATAAGAAAATTTTAAGACGTTTGCAAACCAAATATTTTTTACAAACACCTAGAACACGTATTTAACCACAAAAGCAATGGACTCAACTCACCACATTCCCCAAATTATGAAATGCAGAAATATAAAAGAAAAAAATGAAGAACAATTAGAAAGAATATTTTTTTTAAAGGAAGAACCAATACCGTAAAATTAAAATAAAATAGATATTAAAGAGACTAAAAAAAATGAGAAGAGGTTGTTCAGTGGGAGGACATTACCAATTACTAAAGTCAAGTAGATGAGCGGATTCAAAATGGCTCTAGATCTAGACTCTAGAGTGGAAATAAAAAAGAAGAATGGCCAAGATCTGCTTTCTCTCCCCATTGGCCAAATCTCTTTTTGGCAACCTCTTCTTCTCTCCACGTAAAAACAAAATTGATACAGGATAAAAAAGATATGAGAAGAAAGTGAAATTTTTTATATAAAAAATTTGTTAGAGAAGAAAGTACAGTTATGTTGCAGTATAGCTACATAATAACTGATCAATAGTGGCAAGCGGAGAAAGTGTGAACTGCAAAGAAACTGAAAAGGAACTCATGAAAAATGTATTTTGCAATGAATTTGGTTTACAATTTATTGTAAAAGGAAAAAAAAATTGAGTTTAGTAATTGTATAAGTGGAAAACGTAGTTGGCAAATTAAAAGCAATTTTTTAAGAGTGGAACATGGTAAATCTAATCGGTTAAAAAAAGGGGAAAAATGATTTTTTTTTTAATTTAACTAAAAATTAGAAGTTTTTAAATTACTAATTTTACATATCTGACCCAATAATTTAAGCCTTTGAAACAGATGAATTTGAAGGTATTTTGGGTATAAAAATTGAGAAATCTAACTAGGAAAAGCCCCTTAAATAATTTTTTTTTTTTGTAGAAACACATACAAATATATATGGAAAGGGAATGAGATAAGAGAATACACTACCACACCCTTAAATAGTAATATAGATAAACAAACCCTTCTTTATTTCTAGGCTCTTTGGTAGTTACAAATTTTGCACATTTCATATTCATTAATCATTCCCACCCAAAAAAAAAAAACACTTCTTTCTTATTTCTCTTTTTTCTATACGCCTCTCTCTCTCTCTCTCTCTCTCTCTCTCTCTCTCTCCTTTTTTCCACACAAGTTTTGCCCTATTTACAGAAATACTCAAAAGCAAGACTTCTTTTCTATTTTCTTCTTTTAAAACAAATAGGTTAACACTTTAACAAAGCAGCGAGAATTATCAGAAAAAAGAAGAGAGAGAGAGAGAGAGAGAGAGAGAGACAGAGTCTGCAAGGGTAGAGACAGAAATCTGTGGGCCGCCAATACGTGAAGCCACCTCCACCAGCCGTACGTCCTCCCACCATTACCAGACCGCCGGAACCGCTACTAACATTTTTAAGAATTAGACGGTAAATATGATTTTGGTTAGATTGGGGTTTAGACTTCTGTTTACAAGTGGTTGATTTTGCATTTACATTTAAAAACACCGAAACGTTGTCACTACTCATTATTATTCTCAACTTTATTCCCATCATTTATTAGAGTTTCAATTTTCATTTGGTTTGGAATTCTGTTCTTCTCAGATTGAAGTTGCTGATTTATGCCCAATATGTTTAGAATGAGAATTTAATCTAAAGTTAATTCATATGCACTTGAATATTGTCAAGGCAACTTTGGTTAGATATGGGCTCAAATTGCAAATTTGGAAGTACTAATACATACGTGCTTAGGAATTTTTTTTTTTTTACATTTGAATTTTACAATGATTCATTAAGTGTTGTTTCTTTTACATGTACACAAGCTGTTTGATAAAATTCTTAAGTGATGTTTTGTTGGCCTTTTTTATTCTCTTCCCCAGTGATGCTATTAGCCCAAAGCCACCGACTCCTTCAAGGTCACTCTTTTCCTCCCTTTCCCACAAAATTGCATCATATAATTGTGAATCGTTTTAACTTTTATTTAGTTTTACTAATTCTTTTATTTTCAAATTGCTTTTGGTTCAAGTATTGTTGATTTCAAAAGTCAATTTGGATTATAAGACTCTAATCTGCACCTAAGAATCAGTTAAATTGTTTGTTCGTTTTTTCAGATTTCAATTTGCTTCCAATAAGGTTCCATTTCTTTATTTCAGCATGTTTTCTTTCCTTTTTCCCCCCCTTTTTTTTATTGTTGTGTTTGGCTGCAGAGAAAGTCTCAGATATTTTCAGAAGTTTAATATGAGATTTTTTGATTTGTAGGTGGTTGACAACTTTCATTGTGATTTGATGGTTGGGTTGTGTACATGAAAGCTTCTTAGAGAGCAACTTGGCTATTGTTGGTGGTAGTGTACAGTTAATGAGGAAGGTTGTGACTTGTGAGGCAATTGGAGCAACGGTATTCTATATTACCCTTCTGTCACTCTCAATTTCTCACTCAAGGTAATAAAAAGTTTCCACCTGTTCTCGAGTGTGAAAGGATTGTGGACTTTTTATTTTTTTTGGTTTTTATGGGTTTTCCTAATTCTTTTGTGTTAAAGTTTATTGCATTGATTTTAGCAATGCTAATGAATTTTTTTTGGGGTGGGGGGGGGGGGGGGGGGGGGGGGGGGGTTTGTGTATAATATGATTGATAAAATTCCTCAATGAAGGAGTGGTACTGGTATACTATGTAGATTAAAAAAGAGTTGTAGGTGTAGTTTCCTTTATTTTAATTTTTGTTTGTTAGCCCACCAAGGAGGTTAAATTTAATCTCAAACTATTGATATTGAACCATACTTTTATATTGTTATTTTGTTGTGAAAGTTTAATACGTAGAACAAGCTTCTTCTTCTTCTTCTTCTTCTTCTTCTTCTTTTTTGTGTGTGCATGTTATCCCATTTATAAAATCTACTAAAAATTGAAACTATCTATTTTTGGTTTGGTTTTTGGAGCCTAGATAAGCCTGCTGTGAGGTAATAACTTTTTAAAAATAAAAAAACATAAAACAGTGAGAAATTTTTCTGTCATTGATGATGGAATTTATATAGCAATTGATATCTATTGGTAAGCTATCTCGGTAAGTGAAAAAGATATTACAAGACATAGTCTATGGAAACTATGATTGCAGACTACAAGATGAGAAAGCATGGTTTGTTTGGTTGATACTAGAAAATAACGTAGCAAAAGACCATAATGTTTCTATGATTGAACACAATATGATATTTCGGTTTTGGTCTTTTTTTTCTTTTTCTTTTTTTATTTTTTATATTGTAAGAGCCTATTGCATTATCAATAGAGAATTTGTTGTGTCAAGGATATTTAAAAAAGAAATTTGGACCCATTAGATTGAGAAGTCTTTTTTACTCATAAGCCTAACTTTTAGTTACTTCTTGAAGTATTTTTCTGTAATGCTTTGTTTTTATTTATGTAGTAAGTTTTGGATGTTCTAAAAGATGTTTTTAAAATAAAATAGTCTTGAAGATGTTAGCACTATTTGAAGAGTGAATTGCACTAGAAATAGGATCAACAGAGGTATCCAGTTTGTGATGAAAATTTAGAACTGGGTATTGTTGAGAGTAGTTCATCTAATGAGGAGAAAGAATAATCTATTTAGGTAGTATTTCTGCACTAACAGATCCACTTAAGAAATGAGAACCATGAGAATGAAAATGAAAACTTGATACTTTACAACTACTAAGTTTGGTTTAGGATATCAAATTTTAAAGCACAAAACAGCTTACTATGTTCTATTTTCCTCGAATACTTGGTACTACTTAGTTAGGAAAGATGATTGTTAAATAGTATTAATGTTATAGGTTCTAGCATCTTATAACACTGATCTTGAATGCCATTTGATATTCTATTATGAATTAAACTATCAAAATGGGTTAGGATAAGTGTATTAGTCATTTTGCTTCTTCGTTGCATAATAGCTCAGCTAGAGGACTCTGCAAACATGAAAATATTAAGTGAACCCCACCTCCATATTGTCATCTGTTGCTGCATTGTCCTCTTGTTTCTGATGGAAATTTTGTTCTCTTGAGTGAGATTATCAGTCATTATGGGTGGTTCTCGCAGTTTTTTTGTTGAATCCAAACTTTTTCAACTGGTGGTAGAGGAAGGGAGACAGTATTTTTCTTTAAGGATTTTTTAGTGGAGTAGGTACTTCATGAAGTTGATCTTCATGGGCAAGAATGCGGCACAATGGCTGATGAAGAGTTTAGTACAGATTGTCGTGGGGGTTAATCCGAAGTATTTCTATAAGTTCAGGGAAGGTGATGTAGCCTACACCCTCCAACAGTGCTCCAACTCTTTTGGCTTGTTCCTTCTATTGTCTAAATTTAAAGTTGGTGGGTCTAGGAGGTCCATTATTTTTCCAGAAGGTCGGGTGAAGAATGGATGGAGAGTGTTTGGGTTAGAATTAAGGAAGATGTTGGAACCTGGAAACTATGTGAACAGAGGTTCTAGTCATTCGAAATTTGTAGCTCAGCTTCACAAGGATAACTCAGGGGTTCATCCTTTTAAATCTTTTGCCGATGCGGTGCGTGGGCATCAGGTGCCGGTGAACATACCAAGTCCGACGACTCTAGGAGGAAGAGATGTGTGTTCTAGGCGCACTAATGTGGAATGTCCCATTTCTAAACATGGGATTTTAAAAATTTTATTTATTTTGTAGTATTACATAAAGCCCAATTCGTGGATTGCACATTTTCATAGTGTTGTATCTTTTATATTTACGCAAACTGTTTGATAAAATTCTTAAGTTTTGTTGGCCTTTTTTAAAAATGGCATTTTCCATACAATATGACAAATGTTGCCAACAAATGTTTTTATTTGGATTTTGTTTCTCCAACTTAAAATGAAGAACCAAAGAAACCTACTTTTAAGAAGTGGGACTTAATTAAAGCTTTTGGGTGCTGCAATTGTTCAACAACTCAATAACTCACTCACTGGTACGATCACCTTTCTTTTCTTTTCCTTTCAACCTTTATTTGCTCATAATATTCTCATTCTTTAACTTATATCTTTGCATGTTAAGCAAAAAATAATGTGAAATTTTCTTTCATCTACTTTCTTACATTTGGACAAATTCCATCTCTGTATTTTCAATCGGGATGTATTTGATGTGCTTTTTTTCCCATTGTGTAAAAAGAGTCAAAATTGGCACAAGGAAATATTTTTTGGGGAATTGAATCTGGTAACCATGCCATAGGAATCACCTCATTGTACAGGCATTCCCTTTGCTTCAATTCCTTTTTATATATAAGCTTACGATTTTCTGTTGTGTCTACGGATGATTCCATCTATCACAATTTGTAATCTAAAATTAAATAACTATGGGCCATGCTTTATAATAAAATATAATTTTCAAGCACCATGGTTTTATTTTGAAAAGTAGCTTGATATTTATGAGGAAAATGTTACTATATGTTACCAAAACAACGAAATAACTAAGTTTTCTCACTTTGTTGATTTAGTATTGTTGGTTAGTTTGAGTTAAAAAAAATTCTATCTTTGACATGTTTTATAACACCATCTATACTTTATAGAGATCAAGCACCTATTAATTATTGTTATTGTCATTACAGACTAAATATTGCAGTGAAAACATCCCTTTTTTTTTGGAGCTATGTTTTCTACTGATATTAACAGTAGAACCTGATGTATCATTTTAATGTTGGTGTTTCAGGCTTTTATCATGTACATTTGTATAGCCAGCTTTCCACAAAAATATGTGGCTTTCTCAAGTGATTCTTGGACTTCTTAACTTGATGGGTTCCTTGAACAAAAGGATTGTTTGGTGGATGTTGTAAAATCATAAACAAGACATTCGATTTCATCTTTGCATTAATTTCTCAAGGTTGCTTACCATACCATAAGGTGTTTGCACTACTTTCTCAAGGTTGCTTACCATGCCATGAAGTTGTAGACATTTTGAGAAAGCAAATCTGTAAAATATCAAGTAATTATATTTCTAACAGTTCAGGTTCCAATAAAATTTGTAAATATGGTCTTGCCACAGATTGGATATTTGAATATGTATACGTTTTTCATTTATTTTTATTTTTATTAATGTTATTTTGTGTTCTTAGGTAGGATCCTTGAATGAGTGAATCCTGGAATTGAGTATATGTGTACAGAAGTTTCATTCTATTGATAAGATTATATACCTAACGAATTATTTGGTTCTTGATTTGTGTCCCCATAATATATCCCCAATGTACTCGGTTTGACACTTTTTTTATTATTAATAATATTTTTACATTATCTATCAAATAAAAAAAGTGATAGTGTGATGCAGAACAAAAACAAGTTAAATGTTATTCTAACTAAATGAATACCTTGAAAGCTCAAGGGAAAAAAAATGGTATCTTCAGAATTTTCTCAAAATTCTCATGGAAGTATCTTTTTCCCCCCAATCTAATCAAGGATAAGATGTATGGTATCTACAAAAATTTGAGAAATTTCTTTTGTAGACTATTGAGAAAGTTGCTTTTTGTTTTTGCAACATCCTTACAGGTTTACTTCAAGGATAGTGATTAAAGTTCAATTTTATTTGTTACTTTTTTATTCTCATACTAGATACATATACTTTATCCTTTGACTCTTTTTTTTTTTTTTTTTTTTTTCAGAAAATTTATAAGGAAGGCATATTTCAAAAGACACCCCTTGTGGAAAAGCAGAGACAAAGGTGAGTTAGAAGGTTTTCATTATTATTCTAGGATAAATAGAGGCAGGGATTATTAACAAATAAAATGAACATAACATGAGGATAACAATTACAAAACAGTAGTCAAAGGCCAAAGTTACTGAAGAGTGACAGTCCAAGTACCTATATGAACGAGTGTGAAGTAATGAAACACCATGTTAAGGCTCCACCAATAACAATATCCATTCCAAACCATCTCTTTGGACCTTAACAACTTTCATTCTTGTCCTGACCACTAGTCCCCTCACTTTTGGCACTTGTGGAACTCCCTCCACCTGTAGTCAGAGAAATTACCCACAAATTTAAGTAGTTTTCTACAATATCAAAAGAAATTGAAATTAAAAAGAAGACTCATGTATGTTGGTTACGTTACCACTAGGACTAGGAGCAGGACTAACATCACTTTGATTAGAACTCCTTCCCAGTTGGTAGAAAACTGGAGCTTCTGGTGAATTAGGATCCAAGTGTAGAAGAGCTGCATCCATGACCATGCAAACAAATCAAATCAGTGTGTCAAATATTAGCCACTTCTAGTGATATTTGTCCTCCTCCTTAAAGTAGTGTAAAACCAAAACAGGTCTATAGCACTCACCATTCACTTCTTACATTGAATTTCATAAAAAACAATTAGCTAGAACAAAACAACTCTTATAGCTGAATGCATACTAGGACACTGGGAGACACTAGCAGGGGCATGGCAAACAGAAGGCAGACTGAAAGCAAATGTAACATTAATCTGTAGTCCTAATTCTGGATCATTGCGATCTCTGATGATGATGCACAAGCATGTCTTGTTGTCCTTTAGGACTTGTTTAAGACCAGTGCAACAGTCTGGTGTAGGAGCTTTTGATTGACCTCCAACGTAAGGCAGACATGTAGCCAGTCCTACTAGTTGCTGTGCACACTCTTCTCTGTCTTTGGCTGCATCTGCCGTTGTATAGCTAACAATAACTGACATTAGCACTAATAGGAATGGAAGTATCAAAGTGCTTGGGTGTAGGGCTATTGCCATTTTGTTTACACATATAGAAAGAGGGGGTCCAAACTCAATTTATGCTTAGGCTATTTAAAAAGAGCTAGGTGGTAGTGGACTCTATCATATCATCTGCTTTGTCCTCAGTTGTCACTACTTTTATTATTACAATCACCAAGTTTAGCACTACCTTTGAATTATTACTTGTTGACAACACTCCACATCGAATTGATATGTAGTGCACTCTTAAGAATATTTCAAGAATTGGTATCTTACTAGATGTGGCATTCTATGATTGCAGCAGGATGCAAGAAAAGTAACTAAAACTTCATTCCTCTAAATGCACATGATGAAATCTACTAAAGCACCTTTTCTTTCTTTAGTCATAGTTGCTAGTAGTACTGACCTGAGATAAGATAACTTGTGTAAAGAAATAGAAGATTGCAGAAGTTCTCCAATGACAACTTAAAACAAGACTTTGGAAAACATATAGTGGGTCACTTCACCTACCCCAATCAAAGGCAACAAATCAGTGACAATGATGCCCTTGGCTTTGAAATCATGATATCATTCACCATTCTCAATGACATCAACATCATAAACCCGTGCACTTCATTTTTATTTTCTCTTGCGAATTTTTTTTGGGGTGGGGGGAGGGAATTCCTTTAGGCTTGAGTTCATATTTGGGCCACAGCATTCTCCAGGAAGGACGAGGTTTTGAGGCTTGAGATTTGAGCTACCACAAATATCTGGTCTTAGCCTTAGCCCAAATCCAAATAATGATCCACAGCATTCTCTATTGGAACTTTCCAATCCGCATGACCCTCATTTGTTTAAACTATTTTGGCTACAAGTAAATTTTTCAAATAAGTTCTATACTCAGCCTTTCCCATAAGTCCTATGCTTAAAAAATTACATATATAAAACACAAACACCTTCCAAGTTGTGGACTATAGCACCTTTCTAATTAGAAACCCATAGATGTGATGATTTTTCAGTTATGCACATTCATTTAAAAAGAGACAACTAACACTGTGTAAATAAAGATACGCAGCAAACAAGTGTAACAAATTAAGAAAGTCATAAAACATTGTGTAATTTCTAAGATCATCATAAAGAGTTACCTATTGTGGAGATACTATTGCTGCTGTGTGAATTAAGGAGCTGTTACTGCTGCTGTGTGAAGCTGTTATTGCTACTTTAGACTAGTGGAGATGTTGCTGATATAGAGCCCGTTTGGATGGGCTGTTCACAAAGCCTTAACGCGCATTTTAGACAAAACATTGTGTTCTAGGCGCACTAATGTGGAATGTCCCATTTCTAAACATGGGATTTGAAAATTTTTACTTATTTTGTAGTATTACATAAAGCCCAATTTGTGGATTGCACATTTTCATAGTGTTGTTTCTTTTACATTTACACAAACTGTTTGATAAAATTCTTAAGTTTTGTTGGCCTTTTTTAAAAATGGAATTTTCCATACAATATGACAAATGTTGCCAACAAATGTTTTTATTTGGATTCTGTTTCTCCAACTTAAAATGAATTACTGGCTTCTATGGATTGCACCTATTCTTTGAACTTGATTTTAGGTTTCTTTTGATTGTATTCTTTTAGAAAACGTGTACATTTTCAAAAAATACTTGCAAGACTTCTCTTTTCAGCAACATTGGCTGGCAAAGTGCCAAGCAAGTCCAAAGGTCCACTGTTAGCCCTAAAATCAAGTCCAAATTTGTTTCATTTATTTTTTAATTATTTTTTTAATCTTGGGTCTCAAACTGTGTTTCTCATTGCTCAATCAAAATGTAGAATTTCAGTTTAAGGGTCATCATGGCTTTTGGCCAATATTCTGTACTCATGGGTCTATCTGTTGGGAGCTTAAGTGCTAGATGAGATGAAACGGTAAGTGTTTTTTCTTGAATCACCTTTTTGGGTTGCTTTGAATTAACCTATTCTATAAGTGTTCTTTTGGTGTTGCATGACATATTCTTGATGAAATCCCTTTTAAATTTAATGTGAGATATTTTGATTCAAAATTTTTTCCCTCAAGTTGTGATAAATCTGAGTAGCTATACTATGGTCGTAAAAAATTTAATTTATTATGGAAAGTATTAATTTGGTTATAGTAGAAAATTTCCTGATAATATTTAATTAAATCTAAAATTACGTGTTATTTTTTTGTTGCATGATATATGTTCGATGAAATTCCTTTTAAATTTGAGATATGATCATAAATTTGAGCAGTTATACTTATACTATGGTTGTTTAAATCAATTTATATGAAAATGAATAATTTGGTTATAAATATGGAGAGCATGATTCTTCCTTTACATATGACATAATTAATATTTCTGTGATTGTAGACAACTTAACTACTTTTACAACTCCATGAACTGACTAATATGTCATTTACTTTGATATACAACAAATTTTGTGCATATTGTTACTAGGTTTAATTTTCTTTCTTGCTTGCTTTGTACTTCCCACGCATGGTTTAATTTTTTTTTCCTTGCTTGCTTTGTCTAATTTTGCTTTTTGTTGACTTCTTCAAAGAGTAGGATTACCAACAAAATAAAGAAAAAAAAGGGAGGGAGAATCGAGGCTGTGGGTCATAATAGGTTGGCTTTTTTTATTTATTTATATTTTTAAATGTATTCTTGTGATTTTATGAGATTGTTCTGCCCCTTTGTAGACAATTAGCCATTTGCTCTAACCTCTAAATTTAGAATGATGTCCTGGGACTATATAATGGTTGTTGGAGCATTAAAGCGAACTGCAGTGGCTGATGCAAATGGGTTTTCCAGAATGAAAAAGTAAAATGTTGGCGAGTTTTATTTAGTTGTAGTTTATTTATAATGTATAATTTGTGTTTCACATCCCTGAGCTTATGAAGTGTTGGGTAGTGCTTATGAACTATCTGTTTAGTTGTTAGCTAATAGCTTTGACTGGGCCCGTGCTTATAAAATATGTGAGTATTTTCATTTAATTGTTATATAATATGCATTTGCAGTAACCCAAATGGGCCAAACCCAGTTGAATGCAGAGGGTGTGGCTTCTTCTTAATTTTACTTCTTTCTTATAAATCTTATTTTCCACATGCTGATTAATTTCTCAGATTCCCAAAAAACCAACAAAACCCTAAGAGGGGGAAAAAAAAAATCTAAACGAGTGCTAATAGCCATGAGTAGTGGAAGCCATGGTTGGTAAGTGATTTTATTGACAGGCTTTGGCTTTGGGATTTTTTTTTCCTAACATTCATTCAGATCAAGACAAATTAGGGCTTTTTTTTTTTTTTTTATTTATGAATTTTACGCTGCCACCAGCCATTGTAGATTCATTGGTATTGCCATCTTTGTGTTTGTTTACTATGTTTGTTTAAATTTGTCAGTGAATACGAAGAACATGCTGAACTATATATTGTGAGAAAATGTCAATACTACCTTTGAAGATCTTAATTTGAATTTCTTTGACATTGTTTCCTTTATATTTAGAATCAATAACGACTAGGGGACTCTCCTCTATGTGTTGGGCTGAACTTTCAGCTTTAGCTCACAAATTTATTTAGTAATCATTAAATGTTTGTTCTCTATATTTAAATGGTACTTTTAAACTGATTGTGTATGACCTCCAAAGTTTGCAAACATAGTTTTTTCTGTGCATCAATTCTAGATAATCCATAGAAGTTATTTTTTGCTGTTGGAATAAATCTATTAGCATGGGGATTGTTCAAATTTCTGGTAATTTTCCTGTTGTTATAATATGCAAAAATGATCCATTAGTGAAAAGTGAAAATTGGAAATAGTAGACACCGATATTAAATCCGTCAACTAACTTATTTTGATCATTTACTTCATTTAGCTTCATCTACAAAACTATTTACATGTGTATTGAAAACTCTTAGAACAAATCTAAAATTAAAGATTTTTCCATTAGTTTTTATAAAATTTCTATTCTGTTTAGTTGTGCGCTAAGTTTTTCACTTAAATTATGTTTTTGATGATTCAACCTATAGTTCTCCAAATTAAGTAGGCGTTATGGAAAGTTCTTTGGTGATGATGTTGCTTATGATCAAAGGAAAAATGAGAGTGACTCTCCCAGCAACTTAAGACATAAGTCCCACAAGTCCCTTGGTGACTCACACAGATTCCCACACTGTTTCCACAACAAATAGCATAGTGACTCCCTCAATGACTTTGACGGGTCCAAACAAGTTCCTATAAGTACAATTTGGTGAGATTTTTTTATCTTCAAAGAATTGGCATTACAATTATCATGGGATTTATTATAGCATAGGAATTGTAAAGCAATCTGCTATAAATTATTATTGCGTAGCCATGAATTATGATTCTATATATCTATTATACTAAGCAATGATTGATGCTTTTGAATGCTTTAGATTCTATCCTCAATTTGTTCAGTTATCACGGATAATCTATTGTTTAGGTTATTCATGATACTTAGATTCAGAGTTTGAACTTTTAGATTAAGTTTATTGTAACTGATTGCATTGTTGTGGTGCCCTTCTTTGCTTTAAGAAGCAAATTATGACTTGACTGAAATAAGATGAACTAAAGTTTATATGAATGAAATAAGATGCATGTGGCAGCATTGTCAATTGTCATTACTCTGTATTCTATACCATATATTAACTATACAAATGACATAACTCTTCATTATGATGAATGTTCTTGGTTTATGAAAATGGAAAATCATTGCAGACATAAATAGAAATGGCTATCTTTATTTTGAACTCTTATGTGCTTACTTAGGATTGATATATATTGGACAGTGTGAGCAACGAAAACAGAACTTTTTTTTTTATTTTGTGCACATGCATGCAATAAATATAGGAACAGGATGGCTTCAATCAGTTTGCCAGATAATGTCTTCCAACTCCTTTTCAGATTGCTTTACTGAATTAACATCTCATGCCGATGGTGTTTGATGATGTGTAATGCTATAAGATGTTGAAACATAAGAAATTCTAGGATCTTTTATTTTTAGTTTTGCATAGTAAAAGCATGCAACTACAGAGGGCAGAACCCACACATACCCAGGACTGCAGTGTAGGGTGTGTTAAGCTGCATAGATTTTTCTTCTCCAAAAAGAAAAAAAGGGTGCTTAGATTTTGGGCAAATGTGACTTTTATTTACTCGAAGTCATTGGCTGAAACTTTTTCACTTAAAATTGTTCATATGCAGGTTTAAAGAAAAGAGATGGGACTCTAGAAGGAGGATGCTTGGGTGAAGATTGTTAGGTGAATGATCTTCGGTATACATTTAAGTGTAGAATATATTCATGCAATGAGGTTTATTTATGTGTAACAATTTATAATAAAAAATGACGTTAATTTATATGTAATATGAAGTTGTATAGATTTGTTGGTGCAAAAGTGAATGTAGATTTTGCGTAAAGTTTTCCCATTTCCTTTAATTTTCTGTTATAAAAAATTAATCTTTATTTTTATATTGTACTCCCTTTTTTCTTTTAGTTTATTCTTATTAGGCTAAGTAGACTCTTATTGAAATTTAATTTCCTTTAAGCTCATTTTCCATGTTAATTAGAATTTAGAGGTGCATGTTTAAAAAGAATAAAAAGAATAGATGGAATTCTAGAATGATGTTTATGTTAAAATTTGAAAATCATTATTTTTTATGATGGCATAATAGGGTTTTGGGTCTATCTATAGTTGATAGCATGCTTGATTCTAAGAAGTCACCATTATTATTTATTAGACCTTACTGGTATCAAATTGGTCTCTTCAACTTTCTAAGCATTTAGATTCATTTATATTAATTTATCTTTAATACAATTACACATTTGTTTTGTCTCTGTTGTTATTTATATATGTGATCTTAGATTTAACTATCCCATGCATCGCACGGGATAGTTAGTATGTATATAAAAGCAAGCCAAATTTAGTGCACATATTCATCTTATCTAATTTGCTAAACTCATGTATTATTAGTACACAAATTGATAATCAAAACTGTGTTAAAATGTGACAACTGCGGATTGAGATTAGGTACAATATCCTATTGCGGATTGAAATTAGGTACAAATATCTTATTGCATTTGATGCAATTCTTTTGAATGGTTGAGCTTGATAGTTGCAAAAAGTAATTTTCAATCTCAACTATTGATTCAAAAAAGTTAAGAAAAATTTTAAAGAAGTAAAAAGTGAGTTAAAAAGGTGAAAAGTGAAAAAAATTTGTAAGCAAAAATGGTAAATTGCACTCAGTACAATACCTTAGATATTTTACCGGATCCTAATCCTGAAAACTACCGAGTTGATTATTATTATTTTTATTTGAGAGGAGCCGAGTGGATTATCTTGGTTCTACCAAAAGTGTGGAAAACTCAGGTGCAAAGTCTTTCAACAAAAACACTCAAGCCCATTAAGAGATGTTTTGGACTAGGCTTTTGTCCTTCCTGAATCAACCCAACTGGGAACCACTAACCCAAAAAGGTTTAAAAGATACTACAACTTACTATTGTGTCGGTTGCTTCAATAATGGCGAAGGTGGGGACAGTACTTGTAGTTGTGGTCCACACGGTTTTTTTTCTGTTCAAAGGGCCTAGTTTTGTCTGCTTTCGATTATTGATGCCAGTTGGGGAATTGTGCATGTTTTGAATTACTAATTTTTAAGAAAAGAAAAAAAACCAAAAAGGAAATTGCTAAGTTGATTTATTTGATTCATTTTTATTTTTCTTTAAAATTAGCAATTCAGTTTTTTTCTAGCATGATTTTTATGAGGTTGACATGGCATTTTTAAATAGCAATTAAATTATTTTATTAGTGACTTAAGCTTTAAGTGTGCCAGCTGTGCAATTCGTTAGTCATATAAGTATTTTTTTTAATAAGTTAATCGTAAAAACTAAATTGACTGTGACTTCAAAATGTAGAGACCAAAATTGTGTTTTTGCCAAAGATTAAAGTTTGGGTGTGATATTTTTTCATGATTACAAATTATGATTAAAGAAATATCATTTTTATTTCAGTCTATTTTTTATAATTGTGAATAATATTTTATGATATGTAAGAGGTCTATTATGCCAAATTTATTAACTTTTGGAAAGAGATAATACCTCTATCTGTCTCTCTTTATAAAGTTTAGTTTTGTTATTCAGTGAAAAAAAAATATCTGATTCTAATAATGATAGACACTCACCTTTTGAATGCAGTTTTGGTTTCTCTGTTTATTTTCTTATGTTAAGTGGTTGAATTTTTTTTATTTTTCTTTTTCTGAAGAAAGTGGTTGAATTTATGGCTAGTTTTGAAACCTATCAAATAGGTAAATCAATCGAATTTGCAAGATCTTAGAACCATTTGAGAATCATAATATCTAATGACACAACAAATTTCTATATATACATACAATGACGGACCTACAGTGGGGCAGGGGGGGGCCATATAGGATATATATATATATATATATACGTGTGTGTGTTGAAATTTTTATATTTTGGTCTTAATAGCCCTCAATTTTTTTTTAAATAGTATACATATTTAATTTGAAAAATTAAAATTTGTCCATATATATATATATATATATATATAAGGATCTCCTTTGAAATAATGTCGAGTTCCATTTTGATAATTGTGTTGAAATGTTTAAGAAACACTTATTTTATATGTAGTATTTTGTTAAATATAAAATAGATGTTAGTTTTTATTTTCATAAAAAAAAAAAATTGTTTTAAGCTTTGGCCCCTTCCAGGTTCGAATCGTAAAAAAATTTGTTTTAAGCTTTGGCCCCTCCCAGATTCGAATCCTGGTTCATACATATATATATATATATATATATATATATATATATATGAGTAAAATACTATTTTGGTCTCTAAACTTTACCAAAAAATTGTTTTTCATTCCTAAACTTTAAGAAGCTCATTTTTCGTTCATAAACTATTGAAAATTTCATATTTCGTCCCTAAACTATTAAAAATGTTTTATTTATGACCTTAAACTTTAATAAAAGTTTGTTTTTCATTTTTAAACTATTGAAAATGTTCTTTTTCATCTTTCTTTTTGTCTATATACTATTCAAAAAACTCTTTACAAAATTTAGGGATGAAAAAAGAACTTTTTAAAATTTAGAGATGAAAAACAAAATTTTTGTAAAGTTTGAGACCAAAATAGTGTGTATATATATATATATATATATTGTAACTATTGAGATTATAGATTGTGATTAATGTATAAAAACAAGTGATGATAATATGTAAAAGTGATATTACACTAATCACATTATGCCATCTTAAGAAGTTATAAAATAATTATGAAATTTAATGTATTTGACTATCTGCAGAATTGTTGATAGATGTTAAGTAGAGGACAGGTGGGTCGAGTCTAGAGTCTTGCAGAGATGGAGGCCTGGTTGGGCTAAGAATAGCGTCACAGTGGCGTTGGGCTACCATCTTTTAAGAGAATAAAATTGTGCATTTACAATCTACTATAATTTTTGGTACAATTAATAAGTGTTTAGTCCTAACCATTGGTATTGTAAGCGCTTGGTCATAACCATTGATAATTCTTGAAACCAATATTTGACTTAGGGTGTTTTTATTTGGAGGTGAAATAGGGTGGATGGAAAATTTTGGAAAGAAAATAGGGAAAAAAACTTTTTTAAAGTATGTTTAATTGGGTAGGAGGGATATAAAATAAATAGTAAGGCCCAAATATTTTCTTTTTTAACCCACCAAAATATTTTTTTCCCAAAATTGAGAGAAAACTAAGTGAAGATAATTTTTTTAATTGTCAAAACTGCCCGTGTGCATGTGCACATGGGCTTCTTCAAGTTGCCTTTTTTTTTTCCCTCCCCTAGTAAGTAATACGTTGCCTTTTTTATTTGTTTTTTTTTTTTTTGGGCAATGTTGCCTCCTCTCTCTCTCTCTCTCTCCTCTCTCTCTCTTATGGGCAGTAACGGTGGCTTTTATTTTTTTCCTATTATTTTTTTTGGGTTATTTGTCACTTTTTTTGTTTTAATTAAGCATCGTTCTTTAACAAGGGTATATGAGTAAATTTATTTAAACTCATTTTTTTTAATTCCTCCACTTTTTCACTCCCAACCAAACAAAAATGAGAAAAAATAATGAGAAAAAATAAAATCTTTTCTATCCTCCAATTTTTTCATCCTCCCACCATTTTCTATCCTCCTACTTTTTCACTTCTCCAATCAAGCGGAGCTTTAAAGTGAGCAACTTTTAATTGACTCATTGACTAGATCCTTCAGTACCATTCCGAAACAAAGTCGTGGCTGTAAACAAAAGCAACGTTGGACCTTTGATCCTTCTAGGATTGTTGATGAGTTTAGTTTCATTGTATTAGCTTATTTTGCTTAAAAATAAAGATATTAAGTAAATAAATTGCAAAGTAAATTCAGCACAATAGTACAACAAAATGACTACTGCCATTATTTATACTTCATAGACAACAATATATCATCCTTTTTTTAAAAAAAAAAATTTAATTAACTCATACACTCTTATACAAACGAGATAAACCTGCAATTAAACAAGGGTGTAATGCTTTATAGTTCAATTGGTTACTACTTTATTCTCAACACTGTTGGGTTATTAGCCTATTGACAAATCAATTTGTTAATTTTATTTTTGATATAATATATACGAAATTTATTTTGCACCGTTAAAAAATTGTAAAATTTTTGTCTTCCATCACTACTCTTTTAAAAATATATTTTTTGTTCGGCAGGAAAAAAGTGGGAGAATGATATATATAAGTGAAAAACAATATAGAAACAAAGAATGTATGAAGAAAACAGAGCAGAGAACAGAGAAGAGAAAGAAGAAGGAAGTTATGAAAAACTAATTCTGATTTTCTTGATCTGATTCATTCACAGGATCCAGTACATATACACAACCATTTCCGTAAAGTTTGGGATCACTGTAACTAATTATAATATGACTTATCAGAAGCTTACACATGGACTTCAACAATAACCATCCTGCCTATACCATTAATCATAAACTACCTACAGCTTTAGTTATAATTCTACTCTACTACAGGTCGTTTGCCTTCTGCCTTGTCCTCTGCTTCAGCCTTATCAGAAGATGTGTCACTTACCTTTTCATCCCCCCTCAAACTGAGGGGAGGATGACCCATCAGTTTGAAAGCAAGGTCCAGAAAGAGAGGGGAAGACAAAGCCTTAGTAAAAATGTCAGCCAACTGATCATGTGTGGAAATGAAATTGATCTGCAGGTCTCTATTAAGAACCTTCTCCCTGATAAAATGATAGTCAACCTCAATATGCTTGGTCCTAGCATGAAAAATAGGATTGGAAGTTAAAGCCAAGGCAGAAACATTATCACACCAAAGCATAGGAGGAATAGATAAGTAAACCCCCAAATCTTTAAGAACCATCCGGATCCAACACACTTCAGCAGCTGTGGAAGCCAAAGCTCTATATTCAGCTTCAGTAGACGACCTAGCCACAGTCAGCTGTTTCTTGGCAGACCAAGTAATAGGAGAATTTCCAAGAAAAATCACCATGCCAGTAATAGACCTACGGTCAAGAGGATCACCAGCCCAGTCTGCATCACAGTAGGCAGACAAAGCTAAATGACCAGGCTGAAAATGAATCCCATGATGCAAAGTACCCTTGAGATATCTAAGTATCCTTTTGGCTGCCATTAAGTGATGCTGAGTAGGTTGACTCATAAACTGACAAACTTGCTGAACTGAATAGGATAAATCAGGTCTGGTGAAGGTCAAATATTGTAAAGCCCCAACCATACTCCTAAAAACAGTAGGATCAGGAAGTAAAGGACAGACTTGAGAGCTAATGTGCACTGTGGGAGAGCAAGGAGTGAGGCAGGGCTTGCAGTCCAACATATTAAATTTGGTAAGCAAGTCCAAAGCATATTTGGACTGATGCACAAAGAGACCCTGAGAGGTGTACTCAATTTGAAGACCAAGGAAATATTTGAGAAGACCAAGATCCTTCAAGTCAAAGGCAGCCCCAAGTCTGGACACAATGTGAGCAATAAAAGAGGGACTATTTCCAGTGATAATAATATCATCCACATATAGAAGCAAGTAAACCACATAGGAATCAGCATGAAGTGTAAACAAGTTACTATCAGCAGAAGAAGCCTTGAAACCAATATGGAAAAGTTCAGAGGTGAAACTATCAAACCAGGCCCTTGGTGCCTGTTTAAGACCATAAATGGCCTTATGAAGAAGACACACATGATCAGGATGAGCAGTATCAACATAGCCAGGGGGCTGAGACATAAAAACCTCTTCTTGTAAAACACCATGAAGGAAGGCATTGGAGACATCCAGCTGCCTTAAAGTCCAATTATTCTGCACAGCCAAAGCTAAAAATATCCTCACAGTAGCTGGTTTGACAACAGGGCTAAATGTCTCTCCATAGTCCAAACCATATTGTTGTAAAAACCCCTTAGCAACCAGTCGTGCCTTGTATCTAGCAACAGCACCATCACTCCCTCTTTTAATTTTATAAACCCACTTGCAATGAACCACATTCTTACCAGGGGGAAGAGGGACTAAAGACCAAGTATGTTGCTTCTGAAGAGAATGAAACTCAGAATCCATAGCTTCAATCCAATGGGGAAACTGAGCAACACAGCACTATTTACAGATGAATGGAAGGCAAAGGATGAAGAAGGAGTGGAAACAGCAGATGGTTGAGAGGAAAAAGGGATAGGATAGACACCATCTTTACTCTGGCCTTGATAGAGAACCTTCCCCGTAGGTAAGTCCACAATTAAGAACTGAGTAGCATCAAAATAGCAATAAGCATTGTTTTGTAAGCAAAGTTTATGAACAGATAGCAAATTGGAAGCCAAATTAGGGACCCTAAGGATATTGTCTAAACGAAATTGATGAGAAGGTGTAAGAAGCTTACCATTTCCAATATGAGTCACAGGCAATTCTTGCCCATTGCCAACAGTAACAGACTCATTCCCCATAGTGGCTTGAGAATGCAAAGAAAGCTGAGATAAATCTGGAGTCACATGGTCTGAGCATCCAGTATCAGTGAGCCAGGCAGAGGGCTGAGATAAAACTGAGTTAGCAGTTGCTGAAGAGGCCATAGAACTAGCTGCCATAGATGCTAGTTTAGCTGGAGCATGCCTGCCTTGATAGGCAAAATTCATTCGATGATAACAGTCTAAGGCAATGTGTCCATTCTTACCACAGATCTGACAAGTAGGTCTAGGATTTTGAGATTGACCTTGAACCTGATGAGAACCAGAACTAGTCCCAGAGGATTGAAAACCACCATTCTTGAACTGTGAATGTGATTGAGAACCAAGAAATGGAGAAGTAGGATTAACAATGCCAGAAGATTGACCAGGATTGTGCCCAAAATTGGGATTGCCAGATGTTTGACCATTATTGAAGCCAAAATTGGGGCCATTATGAAAACCTCTACCACGACCCCTCTGATAACTATTCCTGCCTCTTCCTCTATTATTATATTGATTAAACCCACTTTGAAGCATCATAGCCATAGAAGTATCTCTAGCCTCAAATTTCTTCTTAATGGCTCTCTCTTCAGCATTTAACAGAGTATTTAACTCTTCTAGAGTAATTACATCGTTCCTAGTTCTTATTGCTGAACAGAATGCACCATATTCTTGAGGTAGAGCTTCTAGAACTAGATGAATAAGCTCTTCTTCATCAATAAGAACAGCTACAGAACTCAATCTATCCCTAACTTCTTTAATTCTTTGAAAAAAATTATCAATGCTTTCAGAACCTTTCTTAATACTCAACAATTCATTTCTCAAGCTTAAAACATGAGATCGAGATACAGAGGCAAACCTTTTCTCGAGCACATCCCAAACTCCCTTCGCAGATTTCTGACCCACTGTAATGGCTAAGACTGACGGAGACAAAGTGGAGTTGATAAACGTGAATAGGGCTTGCTCTCGGTTCTTCCAATTGAGATAATCAGGATTTGGTTCACTTGTAAAATATCCAGAACTGTCCTTCAAGAACAGGTCAGGCGCTGCACAAGAACCATCAACGAAGCCTATCATAGCATAAGCTTCAAGAATCACCACGATCTGATGCTTCCAGACCATATAGTTAGCGAAATCCAACTTCATCGTCATCATACTCGCCATATTAGATAGGAGTAGTAGCGATGGATTTACTAACGAATTTGTGGAAGTGGTCGCTGTCGTGGAAGTAGAAGGAGGAGTTGTTGAAAAATTAGGGTTCGGAGCAGAAGCCATTAATGGTGGCTCTGATACCATGAAAAACAATATAGAAACAAAGAATGTATGAAGAAAATAGAGCAGAGAACAGAGAAGAGAAAGAAGAAGGAAGTTATGAAAAACTAATTCTGATTTTCTTGATCTGATTCATTCACAGGATCCAGTACATATACACAACCATTTCCGTAAAGTTTGGGATCACTGTAACTAATTATAATATGACTTATCAGAAGCTTACACGTGGACTTCAACAATAACCATCCTGCCTATACCATTAATCATAAACTACCTACAGCTTTAGTTATAATTCTACTCTACTACAGGTCGTTTGCCTTCTGCCTTGTCCTCTGCTTCAGCCTTATCAGAAGATGTGTCACTTACCTTTTCAATAAGCAAGCCAAATTTAGTGCACATATTCATCGTATTTAATTTGCTAAACTCATGTATTATTAGTACAAAAAGTGATAATCAAAAATGTCTTAAAATGTGAAAATTGCCTTGAGTCGATTGTCTTGGCTCTACCAAAACAAAAAGAGTGGAAAATTCAGGTGCAAAGTCTTTAAACAAAAACTCTAAAGCCCATTAAGAGATGTTTTGGACTGCTGTGTCGGTTGCTTCAATAGTGGCGAAGGTGGGGACAGTACTTGTCTTTGTGGTCCACACGGTTTTCTTTCTATTCAAAGGGCCATTGTAGGTGTTTTGTCTGTTTCGATTATTGATGCCAGTTAGGGAATTGTGCATGTTTTGTACCACAACTACGTGTTTTACTATCATCCAAGCATTCAAAAAGCAGGGTCTTAACTTTTGGTCGGTTTGCTACTCCATCCCTAATCACAAAGATCACAGATCACGCTGGTCTTACTCTTACCCTCCAATTCTCAGTTCTCACAAAGATTAGTGTTCATCCAATTCTCACAATTTTTTTTTTTTTTTTGATAACTATAGACAATGGATTATAATTAATGTACATTAAATGTAATATGAGTGATAATCACATGTAAAAGCGATAATATTCTAAACGCATTCTATCATTTTAATAAGTTATGAAAAAAAAGAAAACAAAAATTCCATAAAATAAATTATTTATTTCAATTTTAGAGCATCTCGTCTCTCTCTCTCCTTTTTTCTCAATATATTTATATATAAAAAAATAAAGAAATGAAGTGTGAATAAATAAATGAAAAAAAGATATTGGAACATCCATTTGGAAGAAATTACCCGAAATTTGATCTTGGTTTATTTGAGATTGTTCCTTTTAATTATAAATTCGTAATCAAAGATGTTTAATGCATTATAGAATTGTTGATTGATATTATTTGAAATCAAAAAAAAAAAATTTGTATCACTATTTTTGTTCCACCAATCATGGTACATATGCCATGTGTTTTGGTTTTTTTTTTTTTTTTTTTTTTTTAAATTTTGATTATTTTATATAAAAAGTGAAACAAATAAATGACAAGTTGTAAATGGTAAAACTCAAAAGATGGTAAAAAGGATTTGTATTCCTTAAAACCAACATATAACTTAAGCAAGAAGCTTTTAATTGACTTATTTTAGGATTGTTGATGAGTTTTGTTTCATTGGATTAACTTATTTTGCTTAAAAAATAAAGTAAATAAATTAGAAAATAAACTCAGTACAGCACGAGGACTACTTTCATTGTCCATACTTCATTGGAATCAAAATATATATCTATACATATATATATATATATATATATATTTTAATCCTCAATTAACTATGTACTCTTCTACAAACAGGATCAAATCTGTAAACAAGAGCTATCAACAAGGATGTAATGTTTTGTAATTTAATTAGTTGGCAATTCCTAATGTTTCTATTCAAGATTTAAATTCTCACGCTCTCCAAATTATAAAATTATCAACAACAAAAAGTGTGGAAAAGTTACTGGATATTATATATATATATATATATGTGTGTGTGTGTGTATGTGAGAGAGAGAGAGAGAGAGAGAGAGAGAGAGAGAAGGCTATCATGAAATCATCATCCCCAATCCCCATCCCCATCCCCAACTCAGCAATGGGCCTTACTTAACACTTAAAACAGTCATAGGCATCACTGAAACCCATGAAGATAAGTTGTAGATTAAGGGTCTATTTGGATAGAGTTTATTGTTAAAAACTGAAAATATTGTAATAAAATAATTTTTAAATGTGTGAATAGTATTACAAAATCCATTTTTAATAAAAAATTATTGAAAAAATATATGCACAGTATATACACAATGCACATACAGTATACACAGTATACACTGCACGCTGTGTCTCCCAGCAGCCAAAAAAGAAAAAAAAAAAAAAAAAAGAGAGAGGAAACCGTGAGCAGCTGGACGTGGACGTGCAGCTGCTCTATCCAAATCGCACCTAAGCTTTTACTCTTCCCGAATCAACTCCAATTAGTGTCCCTTGAAATGTCGGAACAACCTAGCTAGTACGTTTCAACAAGAACAGTATATAACATCCGTGTGAACTCAGAAAAGGTTTAAAAAGAAGATAGAAGTTGAAAACTACAGTAGTCAGCAGGGGATGTGTATATGACAATTAATAATGGCGAAGAGAGGAAAGGAAAACACTAGTGGTACACACGGTTTTCTTTTGGTGCTGAGGTCCAATGGGTGTTTTCTCTGCTTTGAATTAAGGGCTGTCCAGGTATGGGTGCTGGGGTCCACACGGTTTTCTTTAACAATGGCAAGTTGGGCAACTGTGCTTGTTTTCTACGCATCCTTCGTCTACGCGTTTTGCTTTCATCGAAGCACTCAAAAAGTATGGTCTTTGTCTTCTACTCCCCCTGAATAGTCCATTCCCACCCACTGTTACATATTGTTCTGGTTTTACTCTTACCCTCCAGTTCTCTCTGTTCTCACAAAGACAGAATTAGCATTCATTCAATTCTCTCTGATTCAAGAAATGGCGGAAGGAGCTCTGTCCGGCGTTGCTAAAGGAATCGTTGGGAAAGCGGGCGACCTAGTAGTCCAAGAGATTGTGCTCATCTGGGGTGTCAAAGACGAGATTAACAATCTCAAGGACACAGTTTCCACTATCAAAGCTGTCCCTATGTATTAGCCACTTTTAGTGACTTCTTTAAAACCAAAACAACTATATAGCACTCAATATTCACTTCTTATATTGAATTTGATAATAAGCTATTAGTTAGAACAAAACAACTCTTATAGCCGAATGCATAACGGGGCACTGGAAGACATTAGCAGGGGCATGGCAAACAGGAGGTAGTCCCAAAACAAGTGTTACATTAATCTGTAGTCCTAATTCAGAATCATTAAGTTCTCTGATGCTGACACACAAGCACTTACTGTTCTCCTTTAGGACTTGTTTGAGACCAGTGCAACAGTCTGGTGTAGGTACATTAACAAGGTGAAAATGTACTATCAAGTAATACCAGCCTTCTATTTAATTGTTTATGAGAATAAGCTACAAACACAGATGTCCTAACTTTGCATTTAGCTTGAATCACATCATATATCTAAGTGTTTCAGTTATGTAATGTCTCTTAGTAGCAACTTTATAAATTTGTATTTACATAAGTTAGATTATATTTCATTATGTTGCCTTATGCTTTTTCTTTTTTATTTGGAAATATGTGAGGGTATACCATTGTGGCTCTGTGAATTTCAAAGCAGAAAGGTTGTGTATACTTTGCTTGGCCGACCATGGAAATTGATGCTCAAGATATGCATATATGAGTAACTCCATCTTTGAGACTTTATTAAGTTTTATGTCTCCCCTGTTTTTGATAAAAACAATACTACGTCCACAACATGGACTCAGTTTAGTTATAAAATTGGTGCTACAATCTTATTGAATAAAATAAAAATTACTACATATTTTGAAAATCAAACTGTTGAATCTTTTAATACATATGTCAAATTTTGTATCAATCGAATATTATTTACTATATGATCTATAAACTTATGTTTTATGCATAATTTTAAATTACAAAAACTTATAATTTAAACAATTTATTGATAGCATAGCTATTAATCTTTAATTTTTTAGAAATTTTGCAAGCATAGAGGTTATAAGAAAAATATATAATTTAATGATAGATTTGTCAAAATTTACATCTAATAAAAAGATATTGAGTAAGGTGGTAGAGCTATTGATATTTAATTTTCTAAAAATTTTGCAAGTATAAAGGTTATAACAAAAATATGTAATTTAATGGTGGATTTGTCAAAATTTACCTCCAATAAAAAAAATATTGAGTAAGGTTGTAGGTTTAAGTTATAATCAATTTTGTGGCTAAATTTTGTCCCCACAATATTTTCACAACAAATTATAGGTAGTAAATTGTTATTGGTTTTAATTTGAATACACAACTTAACTTATTTTTTTGCCCACTTGTAATAACCAATAACAACCTTAAATTTAAGATTTGATGTAAAAGTGTTGTGAAAATTTTGTGAACATACATTTCACTTTGGATAATGAATCAAAGGAACAAATTGGACCAATATTTTTCTACGTAATCCTTTTTATATATATTTATTCTAGAGTTATGATGATGCAAGGATTCGTCAGTTGAGAAGGAAGATTTCAGATGGAATCAATCTTGCTTTCCTTCTACCTTCATAGAGGGGAAGGTCTCTTGATGTGGTCACCGGTGTGGTGCCTGCCAAAACACCTCCAATGCTTAAGTCAGTTTCCATAAGATTTTTGCAGAAAGAAAATAGCTAGAATAAAATGTCTTAGGTTTTTTTTTTTCTTACCCCCCATTTGTGCTTGCGAAGGCTTTTTATAAGCTTCTCCAGCTCCTAGTCGTTGTGGCAGTTACTGCGGTTTTAACTTCCCTTATAGTAATGCTCTTTACTAAATGATAGGGATTCAATTCATCTCCAACGGGTCGTACAGCTGGTTGTGCCAGGCTGGGGCATCATTGGCGATATTGAATGCTCCCGTGCACTTGCATATTTTCGTATGTATTGGTTTCCTCGTCCGTTCCGCTTACCTCGTTGATGCTGTCTTCATCGTCCATGTTGTTTTACTCGTTTGTGTTTATCTCGTCAGTTTCGTCAGTTGCCCCCCGATTCTTTGGTCGTCGTGACACGTCATGAAGACTGTGGAATGTGAAAAGTTGGCAGGCAACTCTTGGAGTTTCATGCCGCATTAAATGTGTAGTGGTGGCGCCGTACTGATCGTGGCCACGTGGCGAACTTCAGTTGGTGGAGTTAATGCTCCCATCATATGACTCTTTGTTTTTCCCGCTGTTTTTTTTTTTTTTTTTTTTTTTCAGTTTCTGTGCGTTTTGGCTTTTAATCCCTCTTCCTTTGTTCTTTGTCTCTTCTCAAAAAGACTTTTATTGCTCTGAGTCTCTCTTCTCTTTTCTTTGCAAAAACTTCCTCCGGCAATTTTTCCTTTTGAATCGGTGCTTGTGCTGGTGCTTCCGTGCGGTGGTGCTTTCCTTCCAAGGTTTTTATTTTCTCAACTTTCGGCTCCTCTTTCCCCTTCTCCTTTTTGTAATCTCTCTGATTTTTTGTTCCTTTCTTCTCTCATTTTTTCCTTTTTATGGGGGTTTTTGTTTGTGCTGTTCTACTTACATTGTTCCTAGATTTTCATGGTTAGTGGCTCTGAGGTTAGGATAGTTTGCCCATCCATTTCTTTCCTGTTTGCTCGTTTGGGGGGATTTTTAGGTAGTTCACCGTGCCTAGACGGTTTTGTTTTTGAGGGCAACTGTCTGGGGATTGTGTTGGCTGACTTGCTGTGTTTGCTCCGTCAGTCAATTGAGTGGTTTAGAAATAGGGAAGGGGTGCGAGGAGCAATGTCTGACGTCAGATCTAGCGAGCTTGAGACTAGACTCTCGTCTAGTGATGATCTAGTGGGGGGTGACACTGCTGTTTCGTCACTTCGAGAAGTTAGGGCTTTCCACGCCCTTGGGGAAGAGTGTAACCTAGACGCTGAGGCGCTAGGGAGGTTTAAGGATAGATTTCAATTCCCAAAGTGAGTTAGGCTTCGTCTGCCTAGTAAGGATGATCGGGCATGTAGCTTCTTCCCAGGGGAGGTGTGTTTCTATGAGGCGGCCTTTATCTGTGGATTGAGGTTCCCCGTCCATCCTTTCTTGATGGAGTTGTTGGATCACTTTGGTATTGCTCCAGGGCAACTTATGCCTAACTCTTGGAGGATCATGATCAGCTGTATGGGGATATGCTTAAGATTGACGAGCTTGTTTACTTATATCGATTAAAAGCGTCCAAGGAGCATGGGTATTATGAACTAGTATCCTGGGAGAGGAAAAATAGGGTCGTCAAGGGTTTACCATCCTGTTTCAGGTATTGAAAATCCAGATTTTTTTTTTTTTTTTTGGGTTTCTGGGGATGAGTTTGAGACCGCCTCGAGCGAGACTTGGGGTGATCTCCTGCGATTACATTGTCGGTGGGGAACCCCGACATTAGGTGCGTCAATATCTTTTCCTCGTTGCTTCAGTTTCTTATGTGTATTATCATAGTAGCTGATCCTTTCGTTTTTGTTCCGTGTAGTTCAAAAGCGACCAAAGCTTAAGAGCAGATATAGGGATAGGGTGAAAAAAGCCATTGAGTATGCATAGACGGTTGAAAATTGGGACGACCTGGTAGATCCTAGGACTTTGGCATTTTACTGTCTGGGACCAGAGCCTTCTTCTTTTGTTTTCCGGAGTCTAGAGATTGAAGAAAAAAAGAGTAAGTGCTAGACTCGTCCGTAACGATATTTCTTTATCTTTTCCTTCCTGACGAACACTTTTTCCTTTTGCAGGAATGAAGACAAAATTTAACAAGGATATGTACGCGAAGATAAGGCCAAAAAAGAGCGAGCCACTGTCTAATTTGGGGAGAAAGATAGTGCGGGTTACTGGCAAGGGTGTTCCCGCCTCTCCAACTATACAGCCCACTCCCGTCACTTCGGGGGCCGAGGTGACAAGGACTGCTTCCCGTCGACTTCGGTTGAAGAACTCTCCACGCCCGTCGCTAAAAGACAGCGTCTATCCGGGAAGGAGAAAGAGATGGAGAGGATCACTCCTCGTTCGTCCATTATCTGGGATGACGAGGGGCTGGCTGTGGAAAGAGCTCATGGGGCTGTTGTTCCTAAAGACTTGAAGGCACTCTCTGGGGTGCCTTTTAACCGCGTCATAAGCTGTCACAGTCAAAAACTTGTTCAGGTGAGACATTTAGCCATGAACTCTCTTCTTCTTCAGCCATCTTTTTTTTTTTTTTTTTTTGTCTCGTTCTTCTTTTTTCTTTCAGGTTTTGGGGGAGAGTCTCTATATCACCTCTGAGTTCTTGACTCAAGAAGCTAAGGTGGCTTCCCTTTTGTCGAGGGTGGATGCTTTGGAGGCAGAGAATTCCACCTTGAAGAAGGATTTGATTGAATCCATGAGCGAAGCCATTAATTTGAAGGAACAAGTGAAGGGGTTGGACGACGATCTCAGGGCCGAGTATCAGCTGACCCTTGAAAAAGATGAACAACTCCTGGCGTCCCGGGAGAAACTAAAGACCATAGCTGCTAGGTCCGTTGAGGCCTTCCAGACCACCGAAGAATACAACACGGTCTTGTTCAGTTGGTACTTCAAGGGCTTTGAGCTGCTAAGGAGGTATCTTGTCAAGCACCCCTCTAGAGTGGACTTGGACAGCCTAGACCTGGAGGAGGTTGACCAAGAGATGGCCGCTAACGAGGCTGCCCAATCACCTGATGCCCAGCCCGACACCATGGAGAACGCTAATGTTGGTGATGCTCCCGATGATTTCGCCCCTGTTGCTTGATCCTGAAAAAGAATTCTATCCTTTTTTTTTTTTTTTTTTCAGTTCTAATTTTGTAAGAATTTATATTTTGAGAACATCAGTTTAGCCCATTGTTTATGGGTCTTTTAGTTGTAAAAACATTAGTTTGCCCATTGTTTTTGGGCTTTAATTGGATGCACTTATATGCTTTCTATGGTTTGCGCGTTTTATTACCTTTTTTATTTTTATTTATTTTTATTTTTTATTATATGCGCCACTAAGCTTGTGCTTTGTTTGCTTAAGAATGGCCGACTCCGTTTGGCACTTCCTTGTCGTACGACCATTGTTAACTAGTAACAAGGATCCATCAATGGGAATTCTTGTTACTTAACCGTTTTCGAGATTTGATGTCTCTTTTGTTCGTCAGTCGATGAGGATTCTTGCTACTTAGAAATTTTTGAGATTCGATGTCTCGTTTCTTTGCTAGTAACTTACATTCGTCAAGGCGGAATCTTGTTACTTAGTCACTTCCGAGATTCATTGTCTCGTTTGTTCGTCAGTAACTTACATCCGTCAATGTGGAATCTTGTTACTTAATTACTTCCGAGATTCATTGTCTCGTTTGTTCGTCAGTAACCTACATCCGTCAAGGTGGAATCTTGTTACTTAATTACTTTCGAGATTCATTGTCTCGTTTGTTCGTCAGCAACCTACATCCGTCAAGGCGGAATCTTGTTACTTAGCCATTTTTTAGATTGGGGAGGGGGGGTTTCTTAGCTCTTCAGCGGACTAAACCTGCGGACATAGAGACATTTAGCTGAATAACTTCTTTATTAATTTGAATACATTCACTGGTTACATCTATTGGTGGTACTTCTTCAAATGCTCAATGTTCCATGGTCGTGGAAGTTTCTACCCGTCAATGGTTTCCAAATGATAACTTCCTTGTCTAGAGTAGTGAATGACTCGGTAGGGTCCTTCCCATGTAGGACCAAGCTTTCCTTGAGCAGAATCCCTTGTAGCTGTGTTGACCTTGCGTAAGACGAGGTCACCTATTTGAAGTCGTCTAAGCTTCACCCTCTTGTTGTAATATTCTTCCATCTTCTGCTGGTACTTCGTCATCTTGTTAGAGGCTTTGTCTCTCACTTTATCCAAGCAGTCTAGATTGATTTGAAGTTGATCGTCGTTATCTCCTTCGTGGAATGCTTCGCCTCTGAAACTGGTGACTCTTACCTCGATCGGGCTTACAACTTCAGTGCCATAAGTGAGCCTGAAAGGGGTTTCCCCCGTCAGGGTTCTTGCTGTGGTTCTGTAGGCCCACAATACATTCGGAAGTTCGTCCGGCCAAGCACCCTTCGCGTCATCCAACTTGGCTTTTATGATCTTCAGCAACGTCCGGTTTGTCACTTCCGTCTGATCGTTGGCCTGCGGATGGCCTAGGGATGAGAATTTGTTCTTGATGCCCAAACCTGAGCAGAAGTCTTTGAAGCCTTAGCTATCAAATCTGTCGATCATTATCTGATATGATCGTCATTGGTATCCCAAACCTGCAAACTATATTCTTCCAGATGAAACTTCGGATCCGTGCTTCGGTGATAGTTACTATTGCCTCTACTTCTACCCACTTTGTAAAGTAATCAATCACAACCAATAAGAATTTTACCTGTCCTTTACCTTGTGGTAGTGGGCCGACGATGTCAATTCCCCCTTGCGCGAATGGCCACAGGGAGGATATGGTCGTCAGTTGCTCTGCTGGAAGTCGTTGGACGTTCCCGAACTTCTGACAATTGTCACATTTCTTAACGAGTTCAACTGCATCCACCTACATAGTTGGCTAGAAATAACCTATCCGAATGATTTTACTTACCAGGGATCTGGGACTGGCATGGTCCCCACAAATTCCTTCATGGACTTCCCTCAGGATATATTTGGCTTCCTTTTCATCAACGCATTTCAAGTAAGGCATAGAGAAACCTCTCTTGTATAAGGTGTCATTTAAGACCGTGAATCTGGCTGCTCTTTTCTTGACCTTCTTGGCCTCGTCAGCATCTTGAGGGAGGTGTCCATCCTACAAAAAAGACATTATAGGAGTAATCCAGTTGTTTGTACTTTGGATTTGGAATGCTGATACTTCCTCAAAGCTGGGATGTTTCTGGACTTCGACTGCTAGCCCGCTTCCTGATGACCTCTTTTCTGACGATGCCATCTTTGAGACCTCGTCTGCTATAGTGTTTTGGCTTCGAGGGATCTGTTCGAATCTGACTGTGTCGAACTCCTGAGTAAGACGCCTCGTCAAACGGAGGTATTTTGCATTCTATCTTCTTTCATCCCGTACTCTCCCTTTATCTGCCCGGTCACCAGTTTTGAATCACTTTGTACTAGTAGGTTCTTGGCTCCAAGGGCTTTTCCAAGTCTTAGGCCCGTCATTATTCCTTCGTATTCAGTCTCGTTGTTGGTGGCTGGGAACTGCAAATGGACTCCATACTTGAGCATTTCTCCACCAGGGGTGGTTATGACGACCCCCACTCTGCCCTTCTTTTGAGCTGACGAACCGTCAGTCTGTATCGTCCACAAACCATTGTCGTTAGTAGGGTTATCTTCATTAGCAAAAGTGAATTCGGCCACGAAGTCTGCCAGGACTTGTGCCTTGATGGCCGTCCTAGGATGGTAATCTATGTCAAATTGGCTAAACTCGATTGCCCACTAGACCATTCTTCCGGCTGCTTCAGGTTTGTTCATGGACTTTTTGATCGGTTGGTCGGTCATGACCAAGATTGGATTCACCTGGAAGTATTGCCTCAATTTGCGTGAGGCCATTATTAATGCGAACACAATCTTTTCGATCTTCGGGTATTTAAACTCAGCTCCTTGGAAGGCTTGGCTGACGTAATACACTGGGAGCTGCTTCTTACCTTCTTCACGAATTAGGGCTGTGCTCATGGCTGTGACTAATACCGCCAAGTACAATTGTAGAGTTTCCCCCTCTTTGGCCGGGCTTAGAAGGGGTGGATTACTCAAGTAACGCTTAAGCTCCTAAAAAGTTTCCTCACATTCGTTAGTCCATTCGAATGCCTTCTTCAGGGTTTTGAAGAAGGGTTGGCACTTGTCCGTTGCTCTAGAGACGAACCTGTTCAGTGCCGCGATTCTTCTTGTCAGCTTTTGAACTTCTTTAACCGTTCTGAGCGACTTCATGTTGATTATGGCTTGCACTTTCTCCGGGTTTGCTTTTATCCCTATATGGGACACCATGAATCCTAAGAACTTCCCTGAAGCTACACCAAAAATGCATTTTCTTGGATTCAGCTTCATCTGGTACTGTCTGAGAGTGGCAAACGTCTCCTTTAAATTTTCAAGATAAGAAAGTTCTTCTTTACTCTTGACGAGCATGTCATCCATGTACACCTCCATATTCCTGCCAGTCTGTTTCCTGAACATCTTGTTAACTAACCTTTGATAAGTGGATCCTGCATTCTTCAAGCCGAATGGCATCACCTTGTAGCAATAGAGTCCTTGGCTTGTAACGAATGCAGTTTTTTCCTGATCTTCTTCAGCCATCCTTATCTGGTTGTACCCTGAAAATGCGTCCATAAACGTCAGCAACTTGTTTCCAGCTATTGAGTCCACCAGTTGATCTATCCTCAGTAGAAGGAAGCTATCCTTCGGACATGCCTTGTTCAAATCCGTGAAGTCCACGCACATTCTCCATGTCTCATTTGCCTTTTTCACCAGAACGACGTTAGCAAGCCATTCCGGATAGTGTACTTCTCGAATGAAACCTGTTGCCAAGAGCTTAGTGACTTCATCCGTCACTGCCTGATCACGCTCTGGGGCAAAGGTTCTGCATCTCTAATGGACGGGCTTCCTTTCTGGGTTTACTCTTAGTTCATGCTGGATAACTTCTAGGGATATACCAGGCATGTCTTCGTGACTCCATGCGAAGACATCTAAGTTTTCTTTAAGCAATTCGATGAGCTTGGCTTTCATCTCAAGACTTAGCTCCTTCCCTATCTTCCTTGTTTTGGTCGCCTCTCCGTCAGCTAAATCTACCGTTTCCAATGCTTCTTCCTTTTCTTCCTCTTTCTCTTCAATCATCCATGTATGGTTTTCTCTTGCAGCTAACACAGCCTGGTAGCACTCTCGGGCTAAGACTTGATCTCCCCTCACTTCGCCGACCCCCTCATCCGTTGGGAACTTTACTTTTAGACAATAAGTAGACGTTGCCGCCCTCCATTTGTTGAGTGTTGGCCTCCCAATGATGGCATTATAAGATGAAGGACAGTCGACCACCAAGAAATCTAGTTGACGGATTAACTGCCTCGGGTAGGTCCCGATCGTAACTGTTAACGTCACCATGCCTCTAGGATATACCCGGTCTCCGCTGAAGCTGACAAGTGGGGAGTCGAAAGGGCGTAGCCTTTTTGGATCTAGCTTCAGTTGTTGGAAAGCGGGGAGGTAAATAATATCTGTTGAGCTGCCATTGTCCACGAGGATCCTCTTGGTGTTGAACCCTTCTAGAGTTAACATTATAACTAGAGGATCATTGTGTGGTTGTTTCACCCCTCTGGCATCCGCTTCATTGAAGGACATATCCTGGTTAGTCCGTCTTTGCTTGACTGGAGGCACCATATAGACACTGTTCACTTGTCTCTGACATGCCTTCCTGAAAGACCGGAACGATCCTCCAGCAAAAGGCCTTCCTGCGATCATTGCTATCTCCCCGATCACATCCTGCACCAGTTGGGCTTGACGATCATTGTTTCTTGACGAGGATTCTTGCTGGTTCTTGTTTCCGTCCCTGGGTCTGCTGTACTTCACCCTTTTCATATACTTCTGCAGCTTCCCTTTCCGTATCAGCTCCTCAATTTGCTCCTTGAGATCCCGGCAATCCTCCGTGTAGTGATCGTGATCTTTATGGAATCGGCAGTACTTGCTTTTGTCATGAACGTTGGGCGACGAATGCAATGGCCGCAGCCATTTCAAGTGGTGCTCATCTTTAATCTGCAACAAAATCTTGTCAACGGGCATAATTAAAGGGGTAAACCTTACCGTTTGAGGACCTTTATCATCTTTTCTTCTATTATCGTCACTGGCTCGACGATCATGCCGTTACCCCTTCTATCCTCTTCGTTCGTTGTCCCTTATCCCGATGCTTCCCGGCCTCACTGCGTCCCCTATGGCTGGGAGTGCATCTTCAGCATTCATGTATTTTTGTGCTTTTAAGAGCGTCTTCGCCATCGTCTTTGGGAGATTCTTTGCAAGTGATGCCACGAGGTCTCGGGATCTTAATCCCGCCTTGAAAGTCGTCAGCTGCACTTTATCGTCCGCTTCGTCTACCTCCAAAGTCTCTCGTATGAAACGTTTTACATATGACCTCAACGTTTCCCTCTCTCCCTGTTTGATGGTGAGCAAATAATCTGTTGGCCTTTTCGGACGTTGTCCCCCAATATAGTGTCGCAAGAAGGCACCACTTAGTTGTTCAAAGTTGTCTATTGATGATGTTGGCAGCTTGGCAAACCATTCCCTAGCCGCTCCTTTGAGAGTGGTGGGGAAGGACCGACATAGTATCTCGTCAGGGGGTTGTTGAAGGCCTAGCATTGTTTTGAATGTGTTGAGGTGATCTTGAGGGTCTTTCAACCCGTCGAACTGTTCGAGTTGAGGCAAACGAAATTTGGACGGTACCAAATGCTCGAGGACTGCTGTAGTGAAGGGCGAATCTGTGGCCCTTACCATTCTATCCATGCACATGTCCGTTTTTTCTTTAATGAGATTTCGTAGCTCGTCCATCTCCTTTCTCATTTCTCGTATAACATCTGAATTTTGTTCATCAGGAGTGAGTGGTCGGAGAGTACTAACTCTTCTGTGACTATCCCCTTCATCTTTTGGGCCGCCTCTGGACCGACTCTCTTCCTGTTGAACCTGTTGAAGTTGTATCTTCATTTCCTGATACTACCTGGTGAGTTCTTCGACAGTGGCTGCAAGGGCTTGGATTTGCTGGGCCAAGGTGGCGGGATCTTGATTGGATTCCATCTGAATGCAAAAGTTGGTGGGAACCACCTCTCCAAATATGAATATGGAAATGTGATCTTCCTATAGACGGCGCCAAACTGATGATGCAAGGATTCGTCAGTTGAGAAGGAAGATTTCAGACAGAATCAATCCTGCTTTCCTTCTACCTGCATAGAGGGGAAGGTCTCTTGATGTGGTCACCAGTGTGGTGCCTGCCAAAACACCACCGATGCTTAAGTCAGTTTCCGTAAGGTTTTTGCAGAAAGATAATGGCTAGAATAAAATGTCTTAGGTTTTTTTTTCTTACCCCCCATTTGTGCTTGCGAAGGCTTTTTATAAGCTTCTCTAGCTCCTAGCCGTTGTGGCAGTTACTGCGGTTTTAACTTCCCTTTTAGTAACGCTCCTTACTAAATGATAAGGATTCAATTCATCTCCAACGGGTCGTACAGCTGGTTGTGCCAGGCTGGAGCATCATTGGCGATATTGAATGCTCCCGTGCACTTGCATATCTTCGTCTGTATTGGTTTCCTCGTCCGTTCCGCTTACCTCGTTGATGCTGTTTTCATCGTCCATGTTGTTTAACTCATCCATATGTTTATCTCGTCAGTCTCATCAAGTTAATTTAAATTGTTTATTTTTACAGCGGTTCACACATATATTAATTGTAACATTTATATTTATTTTTTAACATTCAGTAGGGATGGTGCTGAAGCGATATGTCGAATTCCATTAAGCCACAGACATGTTACAGACTCGATGATATGGCTTCATAATAGGAGTGGATTGTACACACGGTAAAGTCAGGATATCATGTTGCAAGACAAATTCTCAGAACAGAGAATTGGTCTGAGTGCTCCACGGGCTCCAGTGGCAATGAGTTGTGGACAAAGCTGTGGGGTTTAAAGGTTCCAAATAAGATCAAAGTCTTTGGATGGACAAGGGCGTGTCAATTGTCAAAATATTCTGCCAACACGGGTGAGCCTGGCTCGTCTGAGAATTATTAATTGTTGATGACAATTGTAAGTTATGCAAGATGGCTCCGGAAACAGGACTTCGTGGTTTGTGGGAATGTGCAGTTGCCCAAGACTTCGTTAAATGTCTTCTTCATGGTCTCAGCTGTTTGTCAAAAGTTGCTCAATTTTGTTCTTATTCAAGCATGCATGTGTTACAATCTAGCATGCTATCATTATTCTTTCCAAGGCACCCATGCGTAACAATATAATAATCACAAACATGTTGTAAAGTGCATAATTATAGATTACAAAAGGGATTAATTCCAAAAAAATTGAATTAATCTCAAACATCAATGCACCATTAATTATTTAACTCTTGTTATTGCTTGTGATAATAGATAGGGATGGCCATACTCATTGGGTAATGGATATCAAACCCTACCCGATCCAAATATTTCGGGTAATAGCCGGTTTTTCATGGGTAGATCTTAATTGGGTAGGGTATAAGTATTACCCGAATTGTTCGGGTAGGGTATGGATATTATCCAAACCCGACCCATATTTAAAAAAAAAAAAAAAAAAAAAACCCTAAACAAATACTGAAGTGAACAAAGTACAAACCACTTAACACTCAGTCAATGATCAATCATTTATCGCCTATTTCGCTTCTCCGCAACAAAACCCAGCAACAGCCACCATTTACATTTCCTCAAAACCATTTTCACCTTCCCACGGCGTCATTTTGACTGTCTCTCTCTCTCATTTTCCCCAAAATAAGTTCACGGCATGTACCGACTTTCGCATTGGATGGCAATGGCGATTGCACTAACCCAAAGAACCAGAGCATTTCGGAGTTGGTTTCAAAGCTTCGAACTGTGTATCGGAGTAAAGACTTTGACCATGCCGAAGAGATTTTGGTAGCGAGAGAAACAAAACTGAAACTAGAAATTGAGAAAGAGAAGAAAGAGAACACGTTGTTGATGGAGAAATTCCAGATGGAGAATCTGGATCGGACCTACCTGGAAGACGAGCTTGAAAATCAGAAGAAGGCATTAGAGGCGGCGCTAGAGAGAGAGAGAGAGAGGAAAGCGGAGAAGACAAAGAATATAAAGCAAGATGAGAGGAACGTGGTAGGCCAGGACGCCAGGTAGGGTATAGTAAAAATGTTTTGGATTTAAAAAAAAAAAAAATTAAATGGGTTTCGGGTAGGGTATGGATATCCATGGATAATAAATCCGAGTAAGATTCGGGTATGGATACTAATGGGTATTGATATTCGGGTATCTATGGGTAAATTTTTCGGGTAGGGTATGGGTATACCCGATCCATACCCTACCCATGGCTATCCCTAATAATAGATTCCAAAAAGCATAAAATTTATATTTTAAACTTGGCATGCTTCCGCAACTTAAACACATGGGAACAATTCACATAGGCATGTTATTATTTCACAAAATTGTTTTGTTGTGATATTTAACGCTGTGTATATACTATATTTCACTAAGAAATAATCATGGAAATAAATACTTTTAAAAACTAAAATTAATTCCATAGGATTGTAAAATGCCACAACATCTCATGATATTCATAAAACACCAAGCAATTTCCTTGTATTTCAATCATACAAATATTTGCAAACACCAAACATATTATGTTTTAAAGATCAAAACATATGCCACTTGGACATTTCAAACATAAACTGGTCATATATTGGTGCGTATATGTATTTATTACAATTATTTTGGTCTCAAATCAGTAGGTAACGTTTCTAAAGCCAACTTTTGGTCAGAGAGTTAAAAAAAAAAAAGAGTACCCTTTACCTATCATGTAAAAAAAATGTTAAAACAAACAATGTTATGAAATTTTAAGGCTGCCAATGTTTCAGTCCGTCTGAATATTTTTGCTTATATCTCATGGTACACTAAGAGGTTTACTACACAACATATTATAATTTGAGATTTCGAATCAATTAGAATCAAAATCTAACATTTTATAGTTGTCATTATAGAGACAGAGAGACACGCATAACAATTGTTGCTGCGATGTTTGTGCGCTTAGGGTTTTGTACCAAGCTACTTCTGGTTCATCTAAGAATGGATTGAAGAACTCTACAAAGCTACACAATCAAAATGGTTGCTGCAGAGTTAGTCACATATAAGAGATTCGTGCCAAGAAGTTTTCTACAAGATCAAGTGTAATTGGGGGGATTGGAACTAAGTATGCGTTTGGATATCACTTATTTTGCTAAAAACTGAAGAATGAAAACAATAAAAAAAAAAATATTCCGATTACTATTCACATAAACAGTGCACTGTTCATTTCCCTTGATGCACTGTTCATGTCTCATGAACAGTGCACCAGGCATTGGTCAAAAAAAGCTAGACGCAGACGCTGGGCTCCAAAATGCAAACCAAACAAAGCTTAAACTAGATCAATAGATTATTCACTCGGGGAGGTTTTTACTGCGAGAGTTTTTCCTATCGTGATCAAATCGCTATATCAAACTTATTTTTCGCTATACTCTATTTAGTTTGATGCTTTGATTGTGTCATAACTGAATTTGCATGTAATTCAAACTAATTAATCAAATTGGATAATTAGATAATTAACTTGGTCAATCTATAACCCAACAAAAACCAAAGCTTTTGATAAGCCATTTTGGTACACAAACACAGACCAAGCTAGCATTACAGTATAACAACTTATTACTCAAACAATATACACATCAGTGCAAACCGTTATGTATACATTACCCGGAACATGACAAATTATTGGAAGTAAAGGCTTGAAAATTGGAAACTAAAAAAGGTTAACGAGGATATCATACATCATATTGAAACCCGAAGCCATGGACAGATGTAAAGAACATATAGGAACCCCTCGACCCCGAAGCCATGGACACACAGCAGCAGATGAAGCGTTCATTTATTAGCTTGCACTCAGGGGAGGATAAACTTCGAGCTTACACCCACTCTTCATTTGCAACTGCCGAAGCTCCCATGCCAAAGTTTCAGAGGGATATAAAACTTCCACATCCTGCAAGTCAGTCAAGCACCATAGTTCGTCAGGGAGCGTATCCAAATACTTACAATTATCGATGACCAAGTGTTGAAGGCTTGGCATTGCACCTCTTTCCATGTTCCAATGTTCAATCTCCAAAATTTTCATTATAAAGACCTCCAGTTGAGGAAAACTGCTCCCATCGCAATTGAGGTCCATCTGTACTGGATTGACTCCTCTTATTTTCAGTATTTCAAGTTTAGGAAGGCTACCCAACGCTGTTACGACAGTTGGAGAAATGGTCATGCACAGTAAGGTTATCTTGGAGAGAGTCAACTGGAATGATTCCGGACTTGGAAGATCAAGAAGTCCATTAATTTTCAAAGTTTTCAGATGAGTTAAGGGACGGAGGTTTGACAATAACGTTGGCTCCACCCCGATTGAAGAATGTAATCCTAACTTTTTCAAATTTGGAAATCTGGCCTCGGCAAGGAGGCTCTCAGTGTCTTGATTTATATCTATACCAGTAAGGACTTGAAGATTCGGTAAAGCTTTTGTGTTTGTTCTAGGTAGAGATGTTGGGCCCCCCAGGTACAAATGCTTCAATTTTTGTAACCTCCATAGCTCTTTAGGTAAACACTCTATTACAGATTTTCTCATGTCCAACGTCTCCAGATTCCAGAGGCTGCATATGGAAGCCGGCATGACATCAAGCACACCAGGTTGAATCCTCAGGTACCTCACAAGGATTAGCTTTTTTATTTTCTTGGCAATCGAGCTACGAACCGCCATATTCCCAAAATCTACCACCCGAACCAACCTAAACATTTCACAAACCCTTTTCATGTTGCTTTTATCATACAAAGTTTCATCATCCCCCAAGCAAAATAAAGAACGAGTATAAGAGGGCTCACAAGGATTTGAAGAAATGAATACGCGGGTGGCACATTGGATGGAAAGTCTGCGGGATCTGCTAATGGATGAGACGTTATTTTTTGTACAAATGTCCAGAAACTTCTCTTCAACACTCTCTTTTATGCAGAAGTCTCGTAGAAGATCATGAATACGACATGTTTTGACTCCACCATCTGCCCTTCTCGTTGCCACTTGAATTAAGCTCCGATTAATGAGTTCCTCCAAGTACCATTCAGCAACATCCTCCACATTTCTGTTGTGAGTTTGCTGTATAAATCCCTCAGCTATCCACAGTTGGATTAGTTGCCTCACAGATATCTCAGAACCTTCTGGAAACATACCAAAATATAGAAAGCAAGGTTTCAAGTGCCGGGGTAAGTAGTTGTAGCTTAGAGCCAGTATGTCTGAGCAATTTGATGTTTCCTGATTAAGGTATGGAGTGACATTATCTCTCACCTTTTTCCATATATGACTTGATTTCTCCTTCTTGGCCAAAAGACCCCCCAATACCACGATAGCTAGTGGTAAACCATGACAACGTGCCGCAATTTCTCTCCCTAGACTTTCAAGTTTTGAAGGACATGTAGCTCCTGGGAAAACCTTCTTAGAGAAGAGTTCCCAGCTTTCCTCCTCGTTAAGAACTGGGAGCTCGTAAGGAGGAATACGAGCACTTGCATAATTGGCCACTTCTTTCATGCGGCTAGTGATCAATATTCTACTTCCTTTCGACTTGTCAGGAAATGCAGCACTTACCTCGTCCCAGACTGTATTGTCCCAGATGTCATCCAGGACTAGTAGGTACTTCTTTCCCGTCAAGCATCTATATAGCCCTTTAGTCAAATCATCGTCAGTGAAATCTTGCAAATCTTCACAATTGCTCTCATATATTTTTGCCACCAAACTTTGTAATGAATCTCGCAATTTAGAGTCTTTTATAAGTTTCAACTGCTTGTCCAGCATCTCTTGGAATTCTGTATCACCCTTTTCCTTCATTTCTTCCAAGTGTGTGAATAGTGAGCAGTCTTCCAATTTATCTTTATTGGACCTATAATTAGCTTCTAAATTTTGGAATAATTCCTTGTGCAAGTCGTCTTTCAAGATCTTCAACTTCAACTGCGACGTTGGCTTCGCAGCCTTTAGAAATTCAAGCAACAGATCTCGGGTTTTGTATTTTTGAGATACATAAACCCACCCAAGCACATCGAAATGTTTTTGGACTTGATTGTTGTCGAAAATCTTTCTAGCAAGAGTGGTCTTACCTTGGCCACCCATGCCGATGATTGAAATGACGTCACGTCGAGAATCCCCTTCAACAAGCTGCTTCACCAATATTTCTGTGTCTTCTCTGAAGCCCACCACGTGATCTTTCTCGACAGTTCTCCTACGCTTGTGCAGCATCTCCTCCGCTTCCGCATCTGCTACGGATTCAACTTCTGTGCTGTAGAAGCTCCAATTTTCTTTAATTTCCTTGATGTCATTTTTGATGCGCTCTATCTCTTTTCCAACATCGTGAAGTGTGCTTAATTGGTTGCAGAGACAGATTAACTTCCTCACCTTACTTCTTTTCCTGTGCATTGCTGCTTTTATGATGAATGTATCGATAACATCCTCTGCCTCGTAGGCTACCTCCTTCAACGTGGCTTTCCCTTCAGCATCACGTTTTCCCTCACGATTTTGAAGGTCGCGGTTGATCATGCTCAGTTCGTTTTGAAGTGACCTGACTTGATCCTTCACCCCACCAAGCAACTTTGCTTCATCTGTGAGCAACTGATTCACGTTCTCTAAGAGGAAAGTCACAACACTGCCCACCACACTGTCCACCATATTTGCTTAACAATAGAAGAGTGGAGGGGTGTCTGGAAGCTATACTCTCGAACTATGAATGATTAAAGTAGCAGCTTTAATCCAAAAATGGAGCTTTTAATCCAAAGTAATAATCTCTATTTCAAAACCCAAAAAAACCAATTAACACCAAAGCCCATGAATTGAGAAATAGTAGATCAGGAGTTGGTGACGAATATCTCAAGTTCAGGCCCATCTGGAGTGGCGCTGGCTTGGGAGTAACCAAGGGGTAAAGAGGAGGAAATGTTGGCGTGAAGGCGACATTTTGCCCCGAACTAAATCCAAGCAAAATAAGTGGTAGCAATGAAGAGTCTTCTGATCTCCAATGGGTATGAAAAGAGAGGACAGAGGAATGGGCGGCTGATTGAGAAAGAGATGCTAGAGTTAGAACCGGGGACAGGAATTAGAAACACGCGTGGAAACCGGTAAGAGCATCTTTCCAACGGCATCGCTATATTTTCTATATTTTTATACGGTTTAGACAGTAAATAGCAACGTTTATATTTTATTTGTTTACTTTTTAAATATATCTTTTACCAGATTCTTTATTATTTTCTCCATGTTATTTTAAATATTATTTCTCCTTTCATTATTTATTTATTAAACACATATATCTCTATCTCCACTCTATTTTTGGGTAATTTTTATTTAATTTTATTATTTTACTAATGTATAGTAGCCTATCAGAATTGATGAGCTACTGTTTATGAGAAAAAAGAATCACGATTCAGAGAATCCACTGGGACCATTTTTTTGGTCTCATGCTATGATGTTGTAAGACAACTTGCATATATTTAGTTATATTTTACCAAATGAGAGGGAGATGGTGGTGGGGATTGGGGAGGAGATGGGATAGGAGTACAGACAGAATATGAAAGAGAGACTGTTTGGGAAAAGGAAATCTTTTTGGAGTCTAGTGTGGTGTTTATCATGCGTATACAGCACCAATAATTATCCAACTTTTTTCTATCGAGTTTTTTTACTATATTTTTACAAAGAGGTATGCTAAGACTACACTATTTTGCGCAACTTTAGCCATAATTCACTATGTGAAGAGTTGTAAGTGGTAGATGTGTGGTAGTGGGTCCATGTGAGACCATACCTCTATCACTCACAACTCGCCACGTGGTGAATTGCGGCCAAAGTTATGTGAAATGGTATGGCCCTAACATTTATCTTTTACAAATGATTGAGGGATAGATTCTTATCAGTTCTTATTTAAATCCATTAATTATATTAATTTTTTACTTTTTAATAACTGAGCAAGAATTTGCTGCAAATTAAGTTACAACAACTCCTGCAAAATGCATGCATGTCAAATGGTCATTTAGTGAAAAATTCAATCTTGACAAAGAAATTTTCATTTAAATAAAAGTCTGGACATGTGTCTATTTAAGGTATTAACATGTGTGCACTTTTGTAGAAGTTGTTGCAATGTACTTTGCAACAAATCATTTTCCTTAATAACCACTCACCATATAGCAGTTTGTAAAAAAAACTTATAATTCTAGCATTTTTCTTTTGTATCAGGCTAGTAATCATTTTTTATTTAAGAGTAACTCTACAGCCACAACCTCATATTTCTTGTTCAACTATTAGAAATTTTACCAATTAAGCTAACTAAAATGTCATAGGTTGAAACTCTGTCGATACCATATTTTGGCCCTAATTAACATGTCAAAACAAAGACCAAAATTCAAAAAAATTGAAAAAATGTTCAGAATTACAAGTTTCAAAAGCAAAAAGGATAAAAATAAATAAATTCAACATGATTGGATAGTAGATCAAAAGGTCACAATATTTTAAAACCCCTTTGTTAGCAATTTAGGCCAAAAATCCAACTAGGTATGGTCAAAAAGTTGACTTTTTTATCCAACCGTTTGATCGAGTTGAATTTAGGATTGTCTCATAAGGCATATTTTTCCCTTCAAAACAATAGTTTACAAGGCAAAATTTGGAGTTAAAACAGATGAGATATCACCAAAACACCAAAAACCCTAATAAACCCCTCACTTTTTCTCAAGAAAAATAGGCAGTTTTTGGTCCAACTTCACGCAAAAAACTGTACCAATTGGGCAAGAACTAGAGCGATCTGGCTGGATCATCTTGAAGAACAAGGTCTTGGCTAATTCTCATAAAAAAGGCTCAATGAAATATGCCCCGGATTAGAAGATGAAAATTTTTTATGGAAAAACGTCATAGAAAATTTTAGCACTGCGTCACCTTCTTTCCAAGCGCGATATCTTGACAACCATAGCTCCAAATCAAGCAAGGTGTGAAGAAAAAAGCCTCCCATTTCCCTCATCCCCCTATATATACCCCCTCATTTTTATGAAGAAAAGGAGAGAAAAATAGCGAAAAAGATATAGAGTTTTGTAAAGAAAAATAGGGAGGAAAATAGAAAAAGAGTGAGAAAATTATGAAATAAGCCTTAGATATTCTGAAAAAAAAAAAAAAAAAAAAAAAAAGTTTCTCTCTCCTTTCTCTCTCTTAAGGAAACCCACCAAAAAAAACGCATCTTCTATTGTTGCTTATAACTTTGTGGGTAAGCTTGTAGGGATGGGGTAGTTTTCTTAATAACTACACTCATCCCATCTTATGTTTACTATATATATATATATATATATATATGAAGTTCATTTCTTTACATTGTTTGTTTATTTTACTTGCATTATTGTGGTGTAAATTTCTCTCTTTATTTGGCTAGAGAAGTGTAGTGTATACGTTGCATATGAGTTGTGTGGTGGGCCTTTTTGTATTCTGGACTAGACTATTCCTACCGTACTGTGTCCTAATAGTTTTGGGGTAGGAGAGTTAACATTGGCTCAGTTGGCTCAGAGATCTTGGTCACATGCTCAAGGCATGAGATGCTGTCGTAAATATGTTATAGCAAGAGACACATAATATTACAGGATAATAAAAGAGGTATTCTAACTAAAATGCTTGCTGCCAACCAAAGATAATATTTAAACAGTTTTCGCAATAGGAAAACACTATAATGCGAGTATGGCAGAAATAAGTTAGCAACAATGAAAAGAATAATGTTAATGCTTAATCAATCATGATAAAAGAGGGGAAGGAGGAATTGGTCTATTGAACTTGGTTCCTTAGCAAATTTAAGTCCAAGAAGGGAACTAATCTCCAATGTGAGTAATCTCACAGAAAAATCCTGCCATAGAGATTGCTTACTTTGAAAGAATGGACTTAAGTGGTTTATCCTCAAGCCCTATAAGTTGCTAGAGAGTAGGCTGTTGAGAGGAGGAGAAAGGGAGTAGCCTATTGGTGCATGCCTCATAACACTCTTGCTTTTCTCACTTATTCATTTCCTACTCTCTTGTTTTTCTTTCTTTTTTTGCTTTCTATTTCTCTTTTCTCTCTATGTTTCCTATTGTTCTTCCTTGTCTTTCTGTTGTTGTTTACTGTGCACAGTTAAGACATTTTTTATACTATCTAACATGATAAGATTTATCGTTTTACTCCTTAACTACTTTCGGCCTGGTGTGGGTGTTCTTCTTAGGCCACCCACTAGTTTGCTAGCTGCTCAGCCAGCACCACTACCCTATGCTGGTTGCGCCACGTTTCATTCCCAAACAAAAGGAGTTTTGTTTTATTTCTTGTTTTTCGTGGCATTCCCATTTGGATAAGGGTTAGGTATTATCTCTTACCAACTCCTATGGCATGTATCTAGTGATTTAAGCTCATCTTTTCCTCTTTTGGGTGGTATGTCATCCCAGCAAGACATTTCTCCCAAAAGAACTTAAGTGAGAATCCCAGAATAAGCTTTCCCCTTCTCCCCACCGTTAGACCATTCGCTCTTTTACCTCTGACTCATGGCCCACCGCGCCTATATTGGCTGGTACAAGTGGGTAATGCCTGAGCCTTGTGCGTGCTCCACTCCCATGTGAGTTCATGCTTGTCTGTTGTTCATGCATTTGCTATTACCTGGGGTTTGTCTGGTCTTGCTACGCGTTATGTTGCTTATTTTTAAACCTTTGTGGCATGGATGAGTCATTGGGTCTTTATTCTTTGCATCTCATTTCTTCTTTAGGCTGGGTCTGGTTTGGGCATGGGCCCATTCTTCTTCAATTCAGCCCTTGTCTCCTTTTACTTCTTATTTGTGGTTCGACTAATACTTCTATCACGCCATTGCATTGCTTCTGCCGTGATACCGCTTAACTGTGCTTGCTGGGCCTCCTTTGGGCCTGCCATGTATTTTCTTCACTTAGTTCGCGTTGCCCAGTATTTCTACTAGGTTAGTTCTCATATCATCTCGAGCTTCCTTGACCCATTTTATTTCTCTGGGTATCCTCGGTCCTCTTCATTCCTTTGGGCATCCTTGGCTCATTCCATTCTTACATTCTCATGGACTTTTACTAAATTTTTTGGGTTTCCCCGGCCCAATTACCATATCCTTTACTTTTGGAATTTGTTGGCCTTTACACTAACCCCCTTTACTAATTCCTTTCTTTAAGCTCCTTCGGCCCATTTTTGTTTGTTTTCTACTTCTTATGATTCTCATGGGCTTACTAATTCCTTCTCTAGACTCCCCTGGGCTTGTTTGCTTTTTTTAGGGTCTTTTTTACAACTTTATAGGCCCGTAGACCATTATTCCTATCGTTCGGGCTTAATGGTTTTTCTTACTTTACTAATTCGTCTTCTTTCACCCCTTTTATATTGTTGGGTTTCTTCTTGTTATTGGGCCTTTTTGCCAAAGTGAGCATCAACAAGCTGCATCTGAATTGCGTACCTTTGTTATGGTTGTTTGTGCCTTTTTATAGGTTCTTTCCCTTTTATTATGGGGATAAATGTTGGGGCATTATAGGATTTAATGTCCTTATGCTGATTGGTCCCTCGGTTACACTTTTGCTTGTTTGTTAAGTGAGTTGTTAATCGTGTCATTTATGAGAAGCTTCTTTAATGCTAACTATTTTTGTCCATAGGATGGACGAGAGTAATTTATCTCGTCTCTAGTTTAGGAATGACAATTTTGCTCTGCCCTGCCCCGCTTGACTTGCCCCTCCCACTTTGCTTCTCACAGGTTTTCCCCTCCCCGCAAAGGTGGTGGGGCGGGGATGGGGTGAGATTTTAGCCTTGCACCACGAGGCAAGGTGAGGATGGGTTTAGACTTTTTAGATTCACCCCGCCCCACCCCACCTTGCATTGATAAGGGTTAAATTTTAAATTTTTCACACCCTAAAACCCTACTATTTAAACAAACATATTATTAATTTATTTAATTCTACCTAATGTGGTTTTCTACCTCTTTTTCTCTCTAGAAAAGTTGGAAATAAGGTACCAATTTTAATGTTTTCTTTCGTCTTTATTAGAAACAAATTTATATACTATTGAATTATTGATTTTATACTAAGAGATTTTTGTTTTTATTGTGATATTGTCTTGTAAAACACTTGGATAATATTATTCAATTTTTGCTAATAATTAGTTTGATTTGATGTGATCAATTTATTTGTAATTTCAAGTATATTATTATTAATGAAACATGTTTTATTAAAAAAAAATTGTAATAATTGTGGGCAAATCAACAAGAAGTAGAGTTTTATGGGTGGGGCGAGGTTTACGGGGCCCCAAAGGACGAGAATGGGGTAAGAAAATTTTTCTCGTCATGTAGAGTAGGGATGGGGCAAGACAAAATCATACTAGGCAGGGTTGAAGACCCCATTCTTCGGCCCCGCCTTGCCCCATTGTCATCCTTACTCTAATCGTCTCATGGACGACGTTGAATTTTTGCATCATTTTCTTGGAAATATGGCCATAAACCAAGGGGCTCCAGCTAGATAATTATGCGGCACAATGTTTTAGGTTCTCCATTATACCTTCTGGCATGCTCAAGTCCACCCCCATCCCCCAGGAGGATTCTATAATGTCTCTACATTCCTCATTTTTTGTCCACAAAGCTTCAAAGTGGAAGCGCTTGACATTGGATTCACGTTGAGGTAGAGAATTGGTAAGAAGCAAACCACAATAGTCTGAGGTTGAGTCTACGAGGTGATAGACTCGCACCCCTTCAAATTTCTCAATCCAAACGGTGTTAGCAAGTGCTCTGTCTAGTCTTAATTGTATTCTATTCTCTCCCTTTTGGATATTGCACCAAGTAAAGTCAGCTCCCTGATAGCCCAAATCCAAAAAGCTGCAAAAATTCACTACATTCCTAAATTCCTCCATTTGTTACTGGGGACGGGTGACACCCCCTGCCTTTTCATTAATTGACAATATTTCATTAAAATCTCCTAGGCGAAGCCATGAGAGTTGAAACTGACTATGCAAGAAAGCAAGAAGGTGCCAAGACTCATATCTCTGGTGTGTTTCTGGGTGGCCATAGAAGCCTGTAATCCTCCACTTAGAGTTGCATTCGTTCTCCCTGACAATGGTGTCAATATGGTTCCCCAAATAGCTGTTAATATCCAAATTTACTTCCTGAGTCCAAAACAAAGCCACACCACCTATTCGGCCTTTGCTGGGGACAATAAGTCCATTTGCAAAACCAAACCTATTTTTAATTTTCTCCATTTGCTTAACTTTCGACTTTGTTTCCACGAGGAAGACAATTTTGGGCTTCTAGCGTCGCACCATATCGTGTAGTGCTCTGACTGACCGGGGGTTCCCAAGCCCCCGATAGTTCCAGCTTAGCAGATTCATTGTTCCCGGTAGTGCTACACTGCAGCCATCACCGATCTCTCATTAAAGGTTGGTTGAGGTATACCTACCTCGGTGCATCTTTTCTTTGAGTTGAAAGCTTCCCCTTCTTCCTCAAAAATAAGTTTGCTTGTGCGTTTAGAGCCCACTGGTGTTATTTGTGCTTCAGTAGCCGAGTTTTTGGCTCTCCCTTTTTCCCTAGCTATTTTTTTCAAATGGACCTTTGCTTTTGGTTTTTTTCTTAGTGCTTGGCCCATGTTTGTTGTCAATGTGCCCAAGTCATACTTACCCATGGTTACGGGCTAAGGGGTGGGCTTAAGAGGACTAGAGACCTTTATGAGTTCTTTCTCCTTTTGGGATTTTTAGCCCACAAGGGAAAGAGCATCTTCAACAAACTTTGTTAGGCTTGGGTTGTGTAAGGGCACGGATAGAAGGGCAAAAGATTCAGCACGTGCCATTGGATAGCCCGCATCAGTTCGTCCCACACGTGTGGGGAAGTCACCATCCCTTAGGGTTTTTTCGGATTGTTTCTTCTCCGATCTAACGTCGCTGGTCCTCTCTATGGATCCTTGGTCCTTTTCCCCTATTTTCCCCAGTCCAGCAATACTTCCACTACCACCTTCCATCACTAAGGCGAATGAGTTTTTCGCCGTGGTATGGGTATTATCTTCCATCCCATCCTCATTTCGTCTTTCTCCGCCACCATCACTACTGGTGGACCTGGATTTGTCTCCTATGGCCTTTGTGCTTACATAAGCTCGAAGCCAATCTCCATACTGCCTTAAGGTGTTCTGGTGATCAGTGCACTCTTGGCAATGTTTGTCGTCATGCCATAAGCGGCCACAATGAAAACCAAAAACAAGTAGTCTCTCATATTTGAAGCTAACCTAGAATTTCTCTTCATTGACATTCGCTACCCTTCCCCCTCATCGAAGTGGTTTGTCTAATTGGAGGTTCACCCTAATCCTCATGAATTTTGCTTGGTCTGAATGCCCTGTTCTACGGTTAGATTCAATAAAGTTCCCTAGACTATTGCCAAGCTCTCTGCCCACTTCAATGGACATGTGCTCGAAAGGTAGTCCCCAAATCTGAACCCAGAAAGGGGAATGGGTGAAAACAATATTCAAGGCTGACAAACCTTTCCTCCATCTACACAATAATAGCAAGTTGTTTTTGAAATTCCAGGGCCTATTTCATTCAACCCATTGCAGCTGATATTCAGAGTTGAATTTGAACTGCAAGATGTTGTTTCCTACCTCTACAATCTACAAATCAAAACCTATTTTCCAAGCTGATCTCAGAGTACTTTTTAAAGCCCTCTGGTTCTGATGCCTATCAGTGAGTAGATGCCCAAAGAGGCTTAGTGAGCACTCCTCAAGAAGATCCGCTCTACACTTGGTTGTGATGGATATTTCTTCCTCCTCCTCCTTGGTGAGGCGGAGGTTAATTAGGCCCTCAACCATTGATTGCTCCATACTAGTGTCGAGGGAGGGAGTTATGTCATGAGACCCAAGAGAAAGCCCTGTAAACGGATGGTTAGGGAAGGAAGGCTCGACAAGGTTTTTTAGGCTAAAGGGAAAATTCCTATGAGGGAGAGCTAGTGGGGATTGTACTACTTTTTGCAGAGTATGACTTAAAAGCAAAAAACTTTTAATTGACTAATCAGATTGTTCTATACCACACCAAAACCAAGTAGCGGCTGTAAACAAAAGCAACTTTGGTCCTTTGGTTGGTCTTTTTATTTTATTTTTTATTTCTATTACCTATATAAAAAGCGCGAATGCACCTGTGAACAGTGCTTTTGTCGAGCACCTTGCTTGGTTATTTCATGTTTAACAAATTTACAGCCACGCAACTAACAAAGGAGAGCGAGATTGGTTTGTTTGTTCTATGTAGATGGTTTACACTTCTATCCTTAAAATTTTTTTAATTTGAACAGTTAAAGAGTGTAGGTCTTTGGGTCTTTTGCCCCTATATTATTTGACATTATCTCTTTGCTAGCTTTTTTGGTGAGCCAATTACTCTGTTGATGGACATGAACACAAGACACGGGTTTGAGGGAGAAGAAGAACCCTGGAGAGGAGGACTCTGCTTTACCAACTACTCCACTAATTGACAAAGGGCAGCTATGAGTAAATCATAAAACAAACATGAGAGAGAAACAATTTATAATTTGAATAGTTAGAGTTATCTCTGTTGATTTCAAAACAAAATTCTTGTCTCTTTCGTAACAGTTCGTTAAACGCGTTGATCTTCGGATTGCATCTGATTTGCGTTAAAGCTTCATAGGAACAATATTTTGGTTTAGTCAAGTTGTGAGCCAATACGCACTGTTTAGTAGCAATTTCTTTATGTTGGGTTCTAAAACCTTTAGGTTTAAATGTATTAGAACTCTAATTTGTAATGTTGGCAAACCATGATCAAAATGTTTTAGTCTTGTTTAGACTGCTCAAAGTATGTGTCTTATATGTAAAGTTGGAATCGAGTTGCTGTAGGATTTACTGTGCAATTCTGCCTGGCTCGATCGATCAAGAATTAGACTCGACCGATCGAAAGTCGTGCAAATTGTTTTTCTGCAGAATTTTCCAACTCAGCCCAAGCCCGTCTTATGTGTAGGGTTTTATGTTTTTCCCTAAGTATAAAAGGGAAAACCCTAGCCACGTTTTTAGAGTTGTTACTGATACTCTTTATGCTGTGTGTGTGAATCTTTTGTGAGATCTAGAGGTGTTTGCCTTCATATACACTTAGGGTTATCAATATCTAGATTGATGTCAAGAGCTTGGTGATCAATTCAGTTATAGATTCAAGAGCTTAAAGATATACAAGTGGAAGTGCTTGTGCTTGCTGGGAATCCAAGAAAGAAGTAGTCCGTGGACTCGGAGCTGTCACGTGGTCGTGGTAGTAAGTTTCCTACTCGAGGTAGCAAGTTTCCTACTCGAGGTAGCAATAGGATATTAGTGGTCTAAGTTGCTATTGTGTAAACTTCAATTCTTTCATAGTAGATTCAGTTTTACCTTAAGGATAGCTAGCTTAAATCCTCCTCAAGTTTTTTACCGTGTGGTTTTTCTAGGTCATCATATTGTTTGGTCAGCCTCTGTTTATTTCGATCGATGCTCGATTGGTGCTGGATCAATCAAAGCATTTTCGATCGATCGAACCTGTTTTTCGATCAATCGAAAGTCGTATAGAGAGTTTTTAAAATCATGAGTTTTCTCACGTGTTCAAACACTTTTCAACTTTTTCAAAACTTTTTCTCTCTCTATTCGATCGGTTAAGTCTTCAATCAAGATTTTTGTCATTTTCCTCTGATCTTTTTGCAAGGTTTCTCTCTCCCAAGGCCGGTAAGACGACTTTACCGTTCCTTTTTCATTTTATTTTTTCACTTTTCATGCATTAAATCATGCATTTAGGAGGGCATTTTGAACCTATTTTTTGGGGTTTTGTGTCGATTCAAGTTTTTTTTTTTTTTTTGTGCAATTAATCAATGGGTTTTTGTTGTAGGATGTTATACAACGGTTTTTGATGAGTTAATTTGATCAATTTCGTGGATTTTGAAATCTTAAAATTTCTAGGGCTTGAAGTTACCCAATTTAGGGATTTTGTTCAATTACTTTTAAATTGATGTAATTGGCTTGTTAGATTAATTCATTTGATCATTATAATGTGTTATCTATCTTGTTTAATGATCAAATTGGTAAATTTCTTGAAAATTGTACAAGTGGTTTTTCAAAATTTTGGAGTTTTTGATATAAACTCTATACTCAAGCCAAGTTTGTGTTTTCAAAGTACAATTGAACTTATTCTCACTGCATTAGATAATGCATCACTCAATTGTACTGTTCATGCATCATATAGATTGTTATTTTTTATATTGTTTTGTGCTAACTTGCAGTCTGCCCTTAGTTTTTGTTTTCTTTTCTTTTGGTTTCTTCTGTGTGCCTTGTCCTATCCTTAGCACCATGCCTAGGAAGACTAGAGCCAATAGGAAAGCCTCTTCTTCTTCTTCTCCATCTTTTAAGAGTGATAGGTTTTTGAGTGAGAAACACCAAGAAACATATGAGTCCTTGAACCTGTTTAGGAACGTTTGGGCTGAGAGAATGGTTGTTTTAGATGAGCTTGATCCTGAGATTAGGAGAAACTTTGAGCGTAGGGGTTGGTTACCTTTGCTGGATATTTCTCATCCCCCTTTGACTACCTTGATCAGAGAGTTCTACTCAAACCTTTCGGTCCATTCTTATGATTCCAACACTCTTGTGGGAAGTTGGATACGAGGTGACGAGTACACCATTACTCCTTCAGTAGTGGCTGCTGCTATTGGGGTGCCACTGGTCCAGCATCCTGTTTATCCTTGTGATGAGTCTCCACCTTTTGATGACATTATGTCATACATCACTGGTACTTCTACCCAATGGGGTTTTGGTCTTCGAATCACGTCTGTTGAGTTGACCGAGATTCATTATCTTTTCTTTCAGATTGCTTGTCATTCTTTGTGGCCTATCTCTCATTTGCACACCATCCCTTTAGAGTGTTGTGCATTCTTGTATGCCCTTGTTACCGATGCTCCTATGAGCTCATTTGTTCATACGATCTTTGATTGAGGTTCATCGGAGTAGTTCTGTTTCTCATGCTCTATTCTTCCCTGTTTTTATTCATTGGATTCTTTTGCATTTGGATTTAGCGAACTTTCCTGCTTCTGAGTTCGTGCATATCATTGTTCCTATAGGTGCCACCTTTCTTAGGCAGCGAGCTACTCAAAGAAGATCTAGCTCTAAACGTCCTAGGGTTGAGTCTTTTGGTGTCGTACCTCCTCCTCCTCCTTCTTCTACAGGTGATACTTCTGCTGAGGTGTTTGTCGATCCTGCTACTGCTGCTAATGTTCCTTCGCCTTTTTCTTCGGATGATTAAGACATTTGTCGTATTTTGGTGGACATTTTTGATGATTTTCGTGCTTTGCGAGCGGATTTAGAGAGTATTAGACCGCCACCTCCTTTTGATGATTAATGAGTGCCCTTTGACAATTCGTCACAAAAAGAGGGAGTGCATATTGTGTAGAGAGGAATTTTTGTTGTTAGGGGGAGATTTTATGTTGTTTGAAGCTGTGGAGTTTTTAGATTGTATCTAGGTGCTTCACTATGTATTTAGCCTTTTTGTATTTAGTTTTTTTTGGCTCATGATGTGCTATGTTTCATATGGGTTATATATGATAGGGGGAGACATTTTTTTTTTTTTTTTTTTGTTTCTCGTTTCACATTGTGCCACATTGATTATTGATCTATATTTATAAGGTTATTCGTGATATATGTCTTGTGGTTTATGTTTATGTGAAATCAAGAAGTTATATCGTTTTACTTGTATTTTTCACACATGCGTTTATGTGTTTGTTAAGTGTTACAGGAATATACAGGTTGATTCAGTTGTGCTGTTGTCTATACTTGCAATTGATGGATCGTAGTTAGGTTAAATTTGTTATGTTGGGCTATATTTTTGTAATGGGCTGTTTATATGTAAACTTTGAGCATTTTGTTAAGTTTGTGTTTTTTCACAGATTGCCAAAGGGGGAGTTTGTTGGGTTCTAAGACCTTTAGGTTTAAATGTATTAGAACTCTAATTTGTAATGTTGGCAAACCATGATCAAAACGTTTTAGTCTTGTTTAGACTGCTCAAAGTATGTGTCTTATATGTAAAGTTGGAATTGAGTTGCTGCAGATTTACTGTGCAATTCTGCCTGGCTCGTTCGATCGAGAATTAGACTCGACCGATCAAAAATCGTGCAGATTGTTTTCCTGCAGAATTTTTCAACTCAGCCCAAGCCCATCTTATGTGTAGGGTTTTATGCTTTGCCTTAAGTATAAAAGGGAAAACCCTAGGATTCCACTAATTTGGGGTTTATATAGATTTGATTTGGGTGTTCAATTTGATATTTTAGTTTTCACATTATGCCTCATTGTAAAATTAATCTTTTTCTTCCTATCACACACACACACAAACACATAATTTTATACATGCATGTTAATATTAGCTTTGTTTTATGATGATATTTGCTTTGGAACTTTGGATGCAAATCCAACATTCATGAATGCAGCCGCGAGGGATAACCAGTAATATATATTCATAGTTTTCTTTTATTTACATGAACACAAATTAATTGATGCAAAACCTAAATGTTTTCTTCTCAAAGTTGTATTTAGAGGTTGCCTTAATTGCTTCTATTATGAATAACTAGTAAGTTGTCTGTGCGATGTACGGATAATTTTGTGATATTTTATGTAAAATAGTTTTGAATAATGTTGTACATAAATTATAAAGAAAAAGTAAACTAAATTAGAGTAAAGAAACATATGCATTTTGAGATATTAAAAATTGGTTTAATAGCTTCACTGCATATTTGTAACCTTCTTAAGGTAAGATTATTATTTTTTTAAATCATGAAACCAAAAATAAATGCAAAAGAGTAATGGGACCATGAAATAAACTAATTTGTGTTGTGTTCACATATTTCATACTATGAAATAAAAGTATACCCAACTCTCTGAGTATCTTCGACTCATCGATAATGAGACATTAAGACATGGTGTGGGCAAATGTGTATGCATGTGTCTTATAGATGATTTAAAATTAAACCATGGTAGAATATGACTTTACATTACGCACCAAATATTCCCTCTACGTATATACAAAAAACAAAAACTAACAAACCAAATTACCTAACCTAAATCATATTTAAGCCCCTAATTTAAAAAGAAAAAAAGATTACTCATATGGGTTTTGGTGTCTTGATGGTGGTGGGAGGCTAGTATAATGGAGGTAGTGACCCTCAGATTCCTCTTTCTCTCTCTTTCAAATGTTTTGTTAGTCTCAGGTCTTTTATTTTGGTAATATATAGTGAAATAGTGTCTTTTATTTAACAATCTACAACATTTTTATGTCTCTCTATCTCTCTCTAGAGTCTTATCTCGTTAGTTATTACTATTAGCTCTTACCTTTTTTTTTTTTTAAATACTAAAATAGTAGATATGCTAATAGACATGAAGAATAGTGAAAGGTGTGGTGTAAGCTTAGGCAATTAATGAGATAACAGTAAAATAAGATAATGTGAACTTTTGGGTAACAATAAAAAATTAAAAAATAAAAAAAGCCTTAATGAAAGAGGTAAAAAAAAGGCTAAATACAAAATTAGAGTGCCATTTGGTAGGATCTCATGCACTCTCGCATGAAGTCTCTGAGAGAGAGACATTTTGTAACAACTTTTATTCTACAATATTCTTCTAATTTTTTTTTTTTTACTTATCCTTTGAACTGAATAATTTTAATGGTTATGTGTGTGTAATTTATAACTGTTGTTTCACTACATATTTATAGCCTTCTCAAGGTAAGATTATTATTTTTTAAATCATGAAACCAAAAATAAATGCAAAAGAGTAACAGGACCGTGAAAATCAAATAATTTGTGTTCTGTTCACATATTTAATACTATGAAATAAAAGTATGTCCAACTATCTCACATATTTGTGTTGTGTTCACATATTTAATATTTTGGTGGGTGTGCTAAAAGACATGAAAAAGAGGGAAATGTGTGATGTAAGCTTAGGCAATTAATGAGATACTAATGAGATAACAGTAAAATAAGTTAATGTAAACTTTTGGGTAACAGTAAAAAAAAAATAATGAAAGACGTAAAAAAAATGCTAAATGCAAAATTAGAGCGTCACTTGGCAAGACCTCACGCATTCCTGCATTAGATCTCTGCTTATATATATATATATATATATATATATATATTTATTGATGATTATTCCTTTAAAATTCCAAATCACTAATCAACATGAGTCTCAAAAAAATTTGTGATAAGACTTTATCATACGTATAAAATAAGTATAGATTTGCTTTTCTTTTTTTCTTTTTTTTTTAAAGGATACTGCTATTGTATTCATCCTTATAAGAATTTACGCATAGATTAAATATTCATTATTTTTGACAATTTTTCTTTGATTCCTTTATAATTTACATATTGTGTTGGTTTAAATGAATTTTTTCTCAAGCTTTTAGATGATGGACTTTAGATAAGATGTTCAACTTTTATACGCCAAGCATTGACTATAAGTCTCGTACATGGAACAAATAAAGATAAGAAATTAAGAATATGGTCCATTTTGGTTGGCATTAGCTTGATTTGTCAAGACATCAATTTTCTCTCTTGCCAAAAGTCCGACTTATTTTCGGTGGAAGTTTCCTTGATTATTACTTGTATACAAAATTCCAGGATCATTAAATTAGAATAGGTCCCTTACTAACCTAACCAATTGGAATAAGATGAAATTTCTTCCCATCCACACTAAACGTTGTGTACACTCCAAATTTTTTCTGCATCTCATAATGATACGTTGTTGATAGGTGTTGTCCAAGTCCAACATGATTGAGAGTTGTAATAGAGACTATGGCCCAAAAGCTTTACTATTCAATATTTTGCGAGAAAAATTAAACACTCATTTGATGTAATAGGAGACTATGAAATTTGACATTGTATACACTGGGGTCTATTCTTGATGCTGTGAAATTGTTGTAGATACTAAAAACTTTACTTTGATTAGTTGGGAAGTCATGTTCTATGATAAACATATTAATTTTTTTTAAAAGAAGTTTTATATTTATTAAATGATATATATGTGTATATATATATATATATATATATATGTTGAGGGTCATGTAGGTGAATTGGCACCTCTCTATACACAAAGTGTCTGGGGTTTAAGGGAGAAAATGTTCAAATTACGGGAGTCAGGGAAAAAAGGTTCAAGTTGTGGGGTTAGCAGCATATTATAATTATTTTTAAATTAAAAAAAAAAGATATAGAGATATATATTGTTTTCCTTGAGCTAAACTCAATAAGTTATTTACTCATTTTGTGAATTATCAATTGTAGTTAAGAAAAAAAATTATAACCACAATACTATTCAATTAAACTAACATGAAAATTTAAATTTATTAGATTAAAAAAATGGACATGGAAATGAAAATTTCACAAAAAATTCCTTAAATAAAATTAAAATAATTTTTACTCAATATTGTTTATCAAGCAATCATATACTAACTAACAACATTCCAATCATTACGTGTATAACGGGATGATGAAATGGTTTTTCAGTTTATTTAAGAAATGTGATCTAGCTAATAGAAATTTAAAAATTACGATTACTTTCATGCGTAGTCGTGAATTATAACTTTACGTATATCTTATACATTTTATGAATTTTATTTTATATAAATGTATTTTATAAAATTAACAAAATTTATCATAAAACCCTTTATTGTATTTTTTCAAATCACTACATACAAATGAAAGAAGTTTTTTTCTCAAAAAAATCTTCTCCAGTCATAATATTTACCCAAAAAGAATATACCAAAAAAATAGTGCAACGCATAGGCCAATAACCAGTCTATATATATAATTAAAGCCAAAACTGAAAGAAAATCCAATTAAATTCTAAATTAGATTCCAATTGTTGTCTAATTTTGTGTTACATGTCCAATTTAAGGTTTTTTTTTTTTTTTTTTTTTAACATTGATTCCAAATACCGATGGACTCACCATTCCAAATACATTTCAATATACTAACTTTTTATTTATTTATGAGATAGTTTTTTTTTATGAAATAGTGGCTCCTAAAAAAGGGCCATATATGGGACTGTGATTTCATGAACAACATGTAATTTTTAAATAGACTGATGGTAGGTTGCTATACGTACATACATACATACATGCATATATATATATATAGTCAAAACTGAGAGAAAATTTAATTAAATTCTAAATTGGAGTCTAATTTTGCACCACGTGTCTCATCTAATTTTTAAATTTGTGTGTCAAGTGAATTATTAGGTGCAAAAATCAAAGAATCTAAATTCAATTAGATTCTAATTTGAATTTTAATTGGAGTTCAATTTTTTTTCTATGTATTACATCTAATATTTTAATTTTTATAGTAAGTGAATTATTTCATACAAAAACCAAAGATTCTAGATCCAATTAAATTTTAAATCATATATATATAATTGTAATTTTTTTAAATGTACATATGCATACGCATAGGGTTACACACTACTTTTATTAAATGAATGTATCAATTTTTAAACACAAAATACAAAAATAATTAGGAAATTGATTTCTTACCTTGTTGACATGACACTAATTGTATTCATTACCTGGTCCATTTTGGTCGGCCTTAGCCTGATTTTTCTAGACATCAATTTTCTCTCTTGCCAAGAGTCCGACTTATTTTAGGTGGGGGTTTCCTTGATTATTACTTGTATAAAAAATTCCATGATCATTAAATTGGACTAGGTCCCTTGCTTACCTAACCAATTAGAATATTATGAAATTTCTTCCCATCCACACTAAACGTTGTGTACACACCAAATTTTTTCCACATCTCATAATGATATGTTGTTGATTGGTGTCATCCAAGTCCAACATGATTGAAAGTTGTAATTGAGACTATGGCCCAGAAGCTTTACAATTCAATACTTTGCGAGAAAAATTAAACACTCATTTGATGTAATAGGAGACTATGGAATTTGACATTGTATACACTGGGGTTTGTTCTTGATGTTGTGAAATTGTTGTAGGTACTAAAAACTCTAATTTGATTAGTTGGCAAGTCATGTTCTATAATCATGAAAATTCCACAATGGAAAACTTTTGTGTTCCTACAATAAACATTTTGGAGAGAACATTGTTAGTCCCCTCATCCCATTGGGACCCCTCTATTTATACAAATGAAAAATGGTCCAATATTCCTAAGTATGACTTAGTTACATGGAATTTTTGTGCAAATGTGCCTAGATTTCTTTTAAAAATTTAATTATAATTTTAAACTCTAATTTGATGATTTTTATATGATTTTTGTGGTTTGATTTTGATTCTGTAAAGACATATTAGCCAAAAGAAACGAAAGTAGAGCTATTAAAGAAATCTGTACTTTTAGATTAGCAATTACAAATGGCTAATGTTACATTGTCATTTGTGGTTGTGGTATGAATAGGCGGTTTGTTGTTTGGGCAATTGATTGAGGCAAAGTAATTAACTATATTAAAAGGGATTAGCAACTTTTTCTTTCTCCTTTACCATTTGTGGTATGTATATGCCTTTTTCACATATGCTCAACTAAATTACCCATTAGGGTTTTCCTTAATTATGATAAACATATTAATTTTTTTTATAGAAGTTTTGTATTTATTAAATGGGATATATATATATATATATATATATGTCAAGGGCCATTTTGCTAAATTGGCACCTCTCCATACACAAAGTATCCGGGGTTTAAGGGAAAAAAGGTTCAAATTGTGGGAGTCAGGGGAAAAAATTTAAGTTGCAGGGTTAGCAACATATTGTAATTATTTCTAAATAAAAAAAAGATATAGAGATATATATATATATATATATATTCCTTGAGCTAAAGTAGTTGCGATGGAAGTGTGGAGTCTAGATCCAATTAAATTCTAAATCATATATATATATATATATTTATATAATTGTGATTTTTTTTAAATGTACATGTGCACATGCATAGAGTTACATACTACTTTTATTAAATGAATGTATCAATTTTTAAACACAAAATAGAAAAATAATTAGGAAATTGATTTCTTACCTTGTTGACATGACACTAATTGTATTCTTTACCTGGTCCATTTTGGTCGGCCTCAGCTTGATTTGTCTAAACATCAATTTTCTCTCTTGCCAAAAGTCCGACTTATTTTAAGTGGAAGTTTCCTTGATTATTACTTGTATAAAAAATTCTAGAATCATTAAATTGAAATAGGTCCCTTACTAACCTTACCAATTAGACTACTATTAAATTTCTTCCCATCCACACTAAACGTTGTGTACACACCAATTTTTTTTTGCATCTCATAATGATACGTTGTTGATTGGTGTCATCCAAGTTCAACATGATTGAGAGTTGTAATGGAGACTATGGCTTAGAAGCTTTACCATTCAATACGTTGCGAGAAAAATTAAACACTCATTTGATGTAATAGGAGACTATGGAATTTGACATTAAGTTGTAAAAAAAAATGAAAGTTCCATCGGAGCAATTATTTATTTCTATTTTAGGGCATCTCATCTTTTTTTTTTAATAAAAAAAGAAAAAGAAAGGGGGTGTGGATAAATAAATGACAAAAAGATATTGGAACACCCCATCAAAAAGAAAATATATTGGAACATCCTTATGGAAGAAATGACCCAAAATTTGATCTTGGTTTATTTGAGATTATTCCTTTTAATCATAATCATAGATGTTTAATGTATTTATAGAATGATTGATTGTACTTGAAATTAAATACAAATATTTTGTAATACTTTTTTGGACTAGGCTATACGCCTATACCCCTCTCTAAATCAACAAGAACCCAAATGCAAAAAGGTTTAAAAGATAGATAGAAGTTAAGAACTAAAATAACCCAGTGGAATTGGCTAAGTGGTTGGGCACTTGGTCTTAATGTGGCAGTTCTGGATTTAGCTAGGAGCTCTTTAGTTCAAGTCCAGGCACCAGCACTTTGAAAAAACTCTCTGGACAGCGATTTACCTTGTTATGAGCCCACCTGTTGTGAACAGTAATTAACCTCTAGTTGAAAACTACAAGGAAACACTGTAATTAAAAAAAAGAAAAAAGTTAAGAACTACAATAATCATATACTTTCTCAGGTAACAGTAACAATTTTGTGGTCCACGCGTTTTTGTTTTGGTGCTGAGGGCCTATGGGTGCTTTCCCTGCTTTGAAATTTGAATCGTTGATGCAAGTTGGGGAACTAAAATGATTACTTTCACCGATCGAAGCACTCAAAAATCAGGGTCTTTTTGTTTTATTCAAAAAGAATAGTCCATTCCCACCCCACTGTCACAGATTGTTCTGGTTTTACTCTTACCCTCCAGTTCTCTGTTCTCACAAAGACTGAATTAGCACTCATTAAATTCTCTCTAATTCAAGAAATGGCGGAAGGAGTTCTGTTCGACATTGCTAAGGAAATCATCGGGAAAGCGGACAACTTAGCAGTCCAAGAGATTGCGCTCACCTGGGTTGTCAAAGACGAGATCGAAAAATTCGTGAAGACATTTTCGACAATCAGTGCTGTGCTAAGGGATGCAGAGGAGAAGCAAAACAACTGTCAAGTGAAACTATGGCTGAAGGGGCTTAAGGATGCCATACTTGATGCGGATGACTTACTGGATGAAATCTCCACTGAGGCTTTACGACGGGACAAGAAGGCCAAAGAGGTACGCATCTTCTTTTCAAAATCTAACCCGCTTGCATATGGTCATAAAATGGGTCAGAAGTTTAAGGACATTAGGGAGAGGCTGGTTACCGCCGCAGCAGATAGGAGGTTTTATTTAGGAGAACGTTGTGAGGAGGAACAAGTCAGCCCAGTCAGGTATAAGGCAAGACAGCAGACTCATTCTGTTGTACGTGCTGAAGCTGTTATAGGGAGGGAGGATGATAAGAAGGCTATTATTCGATCTCTGTTGGATACTGCCAATGCTAAAGAGAATGTTTTGGTCCTTCCGATAGTTGGAATCGGAGGCCTAGGAAAGACGGCAGTTGCTCAACTTGTCTTCAATGATGAAGAAATCAAGAATTATTTTGAGCTAAAATTGTGGGTGTGTGTGTCTGACACTTTTGATGTGAAATTAGTTGTTGAGAAAATCATGGAGTGCGTAAAACATAAGAAACCAAAAGACCTTGAAATGAATACATTAGTCAATGATCTTCAAAAAGAAATTAATGGAAAAAGATACTTGCTTGTGTTGGATGATGTGTGGAATGAGGATCGCGAAAAATGGTTTAGCTTGAAAAATTTGTTGATGGGTGGCGCAAGAGGCAGTAGAATAGTAGTGACTACACGTATTGAAAGAGTGGCAAAGATTTCACAATCTATTAAACCATATGTGTTACAGGGTTTAAATGAACAAAATGCTTGGTCTTTATTTAAGAAGATGGCGTTTGTAGAGGGAGAAGGACCGAGGAATCCAAGTTTTGAAAAGATTCGGGAGGAGATTTTGAAGAAGTGTGGAGGGGCTTCTCTTGCTATAAGAACAATAGAAGGTCTGTTGTCTTTAAAAAAATCAGAAAAAGAGAGGATATCATTTAAAGATAATGTACTTTTGAAAATATCATCGGAGGAAAGTGGCATTTTACCAATACTAAAGTTGAGTTATGATTATCTCTCATCACATTTGAAGCAATGCTTTGCTTTTTTAAGTATATTTCCAGAGGATTACGAGATTGACAAATCAAGTTTAATTTATATGTGGATGGCACAAGGGTTCATCACATTGCATGATGAAAAGAAATGTCTAGAAGATGTTGGTCATGAGTATTTTATGGATTTGCTTTGTAGGTCGTTCTTTCAAGACGTTGAACATGATGAACTTGGCAATATTTTGACATGCAAAATACATGATATCATGCATGATATGGCATGTCAAGTATTAGAGAGCGCCATCATTTACGCAAAAGATAAAGACATTGACAAGAGAAGTCGTCATGTGTCATTTAGGGATATGTTGTTCTCATCATCAGAAATTCCGATCTCATTATATAATGCAAGAAGGATAAGAACATTTCTTTTGCCTTGTCAACCAGTGTATATTTTTGGAAATTTGGACTCATCAATTTGCAGTAAAATTATTGAAAGTTTTAAGTTCATACGCTTGTTGGATATGCATAACATGGGGATTAAAACAATTCCAAGTTCTATCAAAAAGTTGAAGCAGCTAAGATATCTTGATCTTTCGGTGAATGAAGGCATTGAGATGCTTCCTAAATCTATTGTCAAGTTGTACAATCTGCAAACACTTAAACTCTCTAGGTGTTATAAACTTAAAGAATTGCCAAGAGATATTAACAAATTAGTCAACCTCAGGTTTCTTGAGATTGATAGGTGTTCGGGTTTGACTCATATGCCAAATGGATTGGGCCAATTGACTAATCTTCATACATTGTCAAGATTTGTGACGAGTAAGAGTAGGATTGATTCAGTGCTTAGGAGTTACAGTGGATTGAATGAACTTGGCAGGCTGAATGAGCTAAGGGGAAATCTGTCAATTGAAAATCTCAAACAAGAAACAAATGCTGCATTAGAGTTTAAGGATGCAAATTTGAAAAAGAAACGTCTTGATAGGTTGGACTTAAAGTGGGTAGAAGAAGACATTAATGAGACGGGTGCTGGTTACGATGACAAGTCACTGGAAGCCTTGCAACCGCATCTAAATCTCAAAGCATTGAGTTTAGTGCAGTACAGGGGAGTGATATTTCCGCATTGGTTTCTGTCCCTCACAAATCTTGTCCAATTTAAATTAGATTCATGTAAAAAATGCCAATATCTTCCACCGTTGGACCAATTACCTTCTCTCAAAATTATCCATTTAAACAGATTGGATTGTTTAGAGCACATATCAGATTCAGAGGGAGATAACTGTGATTCTTTATTCTACCCATCTTTGGAGACACTCAGAATTTGGAATTGCCCTAATTTAAAGGGATGGTGGCGGGGAAGGAGGGATTCTCTTCCTTCATTTCCTCGTCTTTCCGACTTAACAATTGTCGATTCCCCTGAGCTGACTTCCTTTCCTTTGTTTCCATATCTCGAAAGTTTGAAGCTAAGTAATTGTAGCTTGAAGCAGTCATTGGAGAGGATGATGATAAACAACAAGACTTCTTCAGGGAATCTACCATTAATCGCTTCTTCTTCTTCTTCTACAATTGCTGCCCCTCTCTCCAAATTAAGTTGGATGAATATAGAAGAAGCTTTGCCAAAGGAGTGCCTACCAAATCTCATTTCTCTCCGTTCTCTATATCTAGCCAAACTCAAATGTCCTCTTCCTCAAGGCATGCGGTATCTTACGGCACTTCAACATCTGAGAGTTTGGGAGTCTGAGATGTACTTCAACATGTCAGCTCTCTACAACAACTCTTTATTAAGGATTGCCCTATGTTGGAATCATTGCCAGAAGGAATCGGTTCCCTTACCTCTTTGCAAACACTAGGAATTTGGGATTGCCTTAATTTGGAATCATTGCCAGAATGGATCTGCAAACTTATATCTCTTCAATCACTTGAAATTAAGGATTGCCCTAAGTTGGAATCATTGCCAGAAGGAATCGGTGCCCTTACCTCTTTGCAAACACTAAGGATAGTAGGATGCCCCATCTTACTGAAAAGATGCAAGAATCAAATCGGGGAAGATTGGCATAAAATTTCTCACATTCCCAATTTGGTAGGAGAACTGTCTTGGTAAGAAGAGCAACCAGGTATATGAAAGTCACCATTTTACTCTCAACCTTCAATTAAAAAAAATAAAAATCCAAAAGCCCAATTCTTCTTCTCCATTGTTCTCTCTCAACGTCTGTTTTTCTTGATGATTAAATTTCAGATGAAGAAGCAAAGAAACCTGCTTATAAGAATTGGGACTTAACTAAAGCTTTTGGATGCTGCAATTGTTCAACAACTCTCTCACTGGTAATATCAACTTTCTTTTGTTTTCCTTTTCCCCCTTTATCTGCTCAATTTTCCTTCATCCAGTTTCTTACATTCTAATAAATTCCATCTTTGTATTTTCAACTGGGTTGATGAAGAGGTGATTTATTTGATGTGCTTTGTTTCTCGTTGTTTAAATAGAGTCAAAATTGGCACAAGCTAATATTAGTAGGAGAATTGAATAAAGGCAAAGTTGCATTCGGCACTGGAATCTGGTAACCAAGCCATAGGAATCAGCTCATTGTACAGGTATTCTGTTGCTTTAATTCCTTTTTATATTTAACCTTCCAATTTTCTATTATGTCTACAGATAATACTATGTATCACAATTTGTTATCTAAGTTAAATCACTATGACATCATGCTTTATAATAAAATATAATTTTTAAGCATCATGGTGTTATTTTTGCAAAGCATCTTGATATTTAGAAGGAAATGTTGCCAAAACAACAAACTAACTAAAAGTTTTCTCACTTTGTTGATTTTAATATTGTTGGTTGGTTTGAGCTAAAAGAAAAGAATTTTACCTCTGATATGATTTATAACATCAAATATCAAGCGCCTATTAATTATTGTTATTGTCATTACACACTAATTATTGTAGTCGAGACATCCTTTTCTTTAAGCTATTTTTTTCTACTAATAGTACTAGCAGAACCTGATGCATCATTTTAATGTGGGTGTTTCAGGCTTTAATCATGTACATTTGTATGGCCAGCTTTTTACAACTAAGTGGCTTTCTCATGTGAATTATCTTTGGAGGTAGCTTATACAATATCCTAACCTCCCTCTCCAGTGTTCTTTGTCCTTTTTTTCTTTTGTTTCTTCTTTCACATCTTCAAGATCTGAATTATCAATTCTTGTTTTATTGTATTTCAAATGCATTGGTACAGGATTAGAAGTAAAGAGTAAATATATAGGACCCCATGTATAAGTGATGTAGTGCTTTTAATCTCAAAGTAAATTGAGATACAGGGATGATTGCTTTCATAAAGTGTGCAAATAGCCTCAAGACTCCTATGAAAGGTGAGCAAACGTATCTAAAATCATAATGGCTATAACTTTTAACCACTGCTTTTGTATATTTTAGGACCTCAGATTTGCAACTTTTACTTCTCATGTTTGATATTTTGTACATTTTTTTCCCTTCTAAATATCCAAAGATATTTCCCCAGTAATGCGGGAGCTGTTTCACCAGTTTGTATAGCAAAAGAGATATGCATGCATCATAGTGCTTGTTTGAAGAAATTTTGCTTTATCAGTTGAATGGGAAAGGGAGAGGAAGAGGAGGATTTTAATTCCTGTGAACCAAAATAATTAGAAACATATGATTGGAAACTTGTTTGTATATCTTTTCTCACATATTTGAAAAATGCAGGAGGATATAGGTCAAGAGTGCACTATGATGCTTACATCCCATCCCAGAGATTGGAATTTCTCTTGGAAGGATTTAACTCCAGTGTTTCTACAAGTTTCTCAATAAATATGTAAGTATTAATTAATCTAAAAAATAAGGTCCGAATATATAGCTAATTACTACAGAACCAAATTTATCAAATACTAATCTAGTTCTCTCTTAATTTTATCCTTTGGTTTCAGGTTGATGAGTTTATCATTTGTTGATTCTATATGCAAAAGCCTGCGGAGAATTGAATACTAAAGCAGGCAAGAGTTATATCCTTTTTCTTCCAACTAGCCTATACAAAATTTACATAGAAATTTGGAGAGAATTATGGTAACTATCTCGTTCCTTACATAACTACTTCTTTCCACACAGAAACTTGGAGTGAATGTTCTTTATTTCTGTTGTTTTTCTTGCAATATGATAGGCCCTAACAATAACAAAGCGTTAGTCACAAATATTGAGGTCAGCTATGGATCGTCATTTCCTCTCAAAGCTTTTTCATTTTTTTTGCAACATGGTAGAATACTTATTACTTCACTTGCTTAATTCACTTTTTCATTTCTCAAACTTTGGTCTGATAGGTTATCATGGATGAAAGCTATAGCTTGGTGTTACCGCTCAAAGTATTCTCTGCTTTTAAAGATAGCTTAATTTCATGGTGAATGATTCTTGGACTTCTCAACCAGTAAGACTTCATTGAACAAGGATTGCTTGGAGAGTTCTGTTACTTCATAACAAAGGCATTCCTTTCATCTTTGGATTAATTTCTTAAGGTTGCTTAGCATACCATGGAGTTATGTTAGAGATATGGCACCTGTGAAATATCATATGAATCTAGCACCTTGTTGGAATTTTTTGTTTAGTGCTCTGCCTGATAGGTTCATGCTTGTTGGTATATTTGTGTTGCTGTTGTCAAGTGTCATTCTTTTGTGTCCGGAGTTGTAATTGTCTTAGTGCTCTGTCTGCTGGTTCAGACTTGTTGTTGTATTTGTGTTGCTGGTTTTCAGCTTGGTTTCAATGAAATTTCTGCCTGATTATTATAAAATAAAATAAATCTAGCACCTTCTATTCTTATAAATATTCTTATATGTAATTGAAACAGCAAACTACTATATTTTTCTCACTATCAATTTTTGTATTATTGGTTGCTTGGAAAAGAAATAGAAAAAAAAAACAAAAAAAAATCTCTAGCATATGTTTCATAACACTAATTATCATATATTATAAAACTAGAGATCCAAAAATCTTTTAATTATTGGTGTTGCGATGACAGACTAAATAATATAGTTAGCAATATTTTTTTGTGAAGCAATCCTTTCTATAGACATATTAGCAACATTGATGCATCATTTTAATGTGTGCGCTTTCAAGCTAACTTGATGCATCATTTTAATGTGTGCGCTTTCAAGCTTTTATCATGGACATTTACGTTGGCAGTTTCTCACAACAATCCATAGCTTCCTTTAGTGAACCATCCAAAGAGGCAACTCATACAATATCCTAATTTATCTCTCTAGAGTCTTTTTTGTCATTTCCCCCATGTTTCTTCTTTCACCTCTATAAGACCTGATTTACTTGTAGATTGTTTTTCATTCCATATGACTTCTTGTTGTCAATTTATGTACTGATATCTATTCTTGATTTGTTCCATTTCACGTGCTAATATGATGAGAAGTGTAGAGTAAATGATAACCCCTGTATAAGGTGATGTAATGCTTTCTAATTCCATACTTACATTGAGATACATGATAATTGCTTTGACAAAGTACATAAATAAACTCATGACTCCTGTGAGAGGTAGCCTACGTATCTGAATTAGTAATGGTTGAACAGTTGCTTTTGTATTCCAGTAAATTAAGTTTTGTAAATTTTTGCTTGTCATGCTTGCATCTGTTTCTAAGTAGTATTATGCATGCATCAGAATTGTTATTTGAAGATATTTCCCCATGGTCTTGGCGGGCATTGATGAAGACACAAGGCATTGGAAGGTTGATGTTGTTTGAAGAACCTTCCTACCTTTGAAGCAGACATCATCCTAAACATTTCTCTCAGGTCTGACCTCCCAGATGATCAAATCATATGGATTGGAAATAAGAAAGGTGAATTCTCTGTCAAAAACACTTACTATGAAGCACTTCCTTATTCATCCATTTATTGAGGGTGAAAGCACGAAAGATGATCCTCGCTCCCCTCTGTGGAAAAGGATGTGGCACCTCAACATCCCAGCAAAGATTAGAATCTTTGTCTGGCGTGCCTGCATGAATGCCCTCCCCACTATGCATTTCCTAAGAACCAGAGGAGTAAGCACAGATGGTATTTGCCCTGTGTGTAACTTGTGCCCTGAAAGTACTCTGCATGCCCTCATACACTGTGAAACTCCCAAAGAGGTGTGGTATCTACAAATATTTGAGAAATTTCTCTTGTAAACAATTGAGAAAGTTACTTTTTGTTTTTGCAATATCCTTACAGCTTCACTTCAAGGATAGTGATTAAAGTTCAATTTTATCTGTTACTTTTTTATTCTTGTACTAGATACATATACTTTATTCTTCGGCTCATTTTTTTTTTCTTTTAGAAAATTTATAAGGAAGGCTATTTCAATAGACACCCCTTGTGGAAAAGCAGAGACAATGGTGAGTAAGAAGGTTTTCATTATTATTCTGGGATAAATAGAGGCAGGGAGTATTAACAAATAAAATGAACATAGCATGAGGATAACAATTACAGAACAGTAGTCAAATGCCAAAGTTACTAAAGAGTGACAGTCCAAGTGCCTATATGAACAAGTGTGAATTAATGAAACACCATGTTAAGGCTCCACCAATAACAATCTCCATTCCAAACCATCTCTTTGGACCATATCAACTTTCATTCTTGTCCTGGCCACTAGTCCCCTCACTTTTGGCACTCGTGGAAGTCCCTCCACCTATAGCCAAAGAAATTACCCACAAAGTTAAGTAGTTTTCTACAATATCTTGAAATGAAAAAGAAGACTCATGTATGTTGGTTACATTACCACTAGGACTAGGAGCAGGACTAACATCACTTTGATTAGAACTCCTTCCCAATTGGTAGAAAACTTGAGCTTGTGGTGAATTAGGATCCAAGTGTAGAAGAGCTGCATCCATGACCATGCAAACAAATCAAATCAGTGAATCAAATATTAGCCACTTCTAGTGATATTTGTCCTCCTTTTTAAATAAGTGTAAAACCAAAACAAGTTTATAGCACTCACCATTCACTTCTTACATTGAATTTCATAAAAAACAATTAGCTAGAGCAAAACAACTCTTATAGCTGAATGCATACCAGGAGACTGGCAGACATTAGCAGGGGCATGGCAAACAGAAGGCAGACCCAAAGCAAGTGTAATATTAATCTGTAGTCCTAATTCAGGATCATTACGATCTCTGATGATGACACACAAGCACTTCTTGTTGTCCTTTAGGACTTGTTTAAGACCAGTGCAAAAGTCTGGTGTAGGTACTTTTGCTTGTCCACCAACGTAAGGCAGACATGTAGCAGTCCTACTAGTTGCCGTGCACACTCTTCTCTGTCTTTGGCTGCATCTGCCATTGCATAGTTAACCATAGCTGACATTAGCACTAATAGGAATGGAAGTATGAAAGTGCTCAAGTGTTAGGCTATTGCCATTTTGTTTACACACACAAAGAGGGGATCCAAACTCAATTTATGCTTAGGCTATTTAAAAAGAGCTAGGTGGTAGTGGAGTCAATCATTTCATTTGCTTTGTCCTGGGTTGTCACTACTTTTATTATTACAATCACCAAGTTTAGTGCCACCGACTGGTACTTTTGAATTATTACTTGTTGATAACATCCACATCAAATGATATGTAGTGCACTCTTGAAGAATAGCTCAACAATTGCTATCTTACTAGATGTGACATTCTATGATTGTAGCAGGATGCAAGAAAAGTAACTAAAATTCCACCTCTAAATGCTAAATGCACATGATGTAATCTACTAAAGCACCTTTTCTTTCTTTCTCTATCTTCTGTTTGGGCCACAATTCCTTTAGGCTTGAGTTCATATTTGAGGCACAGCATTCTCCAGGAAGGATGAGGTTTGAGGCTTTGAGATTTGAGCTACCACCAATATATGGTGTTAGCCTTAGCCCAAACCCAAATAATGATCCACAGCATTCTCTATTGGATCTTTCCAATCTGCACAACCCTCTTTTGAATAAACTATTTTGGCAACAAGTAAATTTGTCAAATAAATTCTATACTCAGAACCATCCTTTCCCACAAATCCTATCCTTAAAAAATTACATGTATAAAACACAAACACCTTCCAAGCTATGGACTATAACACCTTTCTAATTAGAAACCCACAGATGCGATGTTTTTCAGTTATGCACATTCATTTAAAAAAGGGTAAATTACACTTTACCACCCTAAACTATACACCAGATTACACTTTGCACCCTAAACTATCACATTTATCACACTTTGCACCCCAATGTTACTTTTACCATTAAGTTAGACATAAATTATCACTCTAATTTACCTGTAAAAGTAATGTTGGGGTGCAAAGTGTGATAAATGTGATAGTTTAGGGTGCAAAGTGTGCATTTGAATAGTTTAGGGTGCAAAGTGTAATCTGGTGTATAGTTTAGGGTGGTAAAGTGTAATTTACCCTTTAAAAAAAGACAACTAACATTGTGTAAATAAAGACATGCTGCAAATGAGTGTAACAAGTTAAGAAAGTCGTAAAACAGTGTAATTTTTAACATTGTGGAGCGGTTACTGCTGCTGTGTGGAGCAGTTATTGCTACTGTAGACAAGTAGAGTTGTTGCTGATGTAGTTACTAGAGTATAACTGTGTTGTAATTGAGTCACTGTAAATGTAATTTTGATTGGTAGAGCTTAAACTACATGGATGTATTAAGACCTAAATTATATTGATTTTACTGTAGATCATCTATTAGTTGATTTATCTGGTATTTTATTGCTTCCATGTTACTAATTAATCAATTAATATATTTGTAAATGTATAGAGTGGAACAAAAAAAAATAACAGTGTTATGCTACAAACTCTTGAAAACACATTATAAGTAAAAATAATAATAATAATAATAATAATAATAATAATAATAATAACGAAAACCATAAACAGTGCAAATTTAAACGTTTCTTGATTTGTTCCATGTCACATGCAAATATGATGAGAAGTGTAGAGTAAATGATAGCCCATGTATAAGGTGATTTAATGCTTCTAATTCTAAACTTAAATTGAGATACACGGATAGTTGCTTTGACAAAGTATGTAAATAACCTCATGATTCCAGTGAGGTGAGCCTACGTATCTGAATTAGTAATGGTTTAACAGTTGCTTTTGTCTTCTGCCCAAAAAAAAAAAAAAAATAGTTGCTTTTGTTTTTCAGTTCAATAAGTTTGCAATTTTCACTTATGTTGGTATCTGTTTCTAAGTATTATTATGCATGCATCAGAATTGTTGTTTGAAGATAGTTTTACTTCATATATATTGAATTGGAAAGGGATGGGGAAGAAAAATCCATTTTTGGTAGAGAATAATTTTTCCTGATGAATTCTCATTTGAAAAGAGGAATTCGATTTTCATGAACCAAAATAATGTCAAGCATTTGTTGGATATATATTATACATCTTTTCTCACTTTTTAGTAAAAAAAATCCAGGTGGAAATATGTCAAGAGTAGACTAAGCTTTTCACATCCCAGGATTCAAAGTTTATTTCAGAAGTATTTAACCTGTGTGTCTACAGGTGCATACATCTCCATTCTCTGTTCCCTTCAAATTTGTCAAATACCAGATTACTTCTCTCTTAGCTTTTCCCTTTGGTTTCAGGTATGGAAAGTTTATTAGTTATTGGGTTCTATATCTGAAAGCTGAGGATAATTTAATTGTGCGTGTTTCTCTAAACCTACATGGAATGAAAGTGTGTAGAAACTAAGAAAAAGAATGGTAATTATCTCTTACCTAATTAAATCTCTCCTTATAGATAAGTGTAATACCATTGGGCCCGAATTATACGCAATGGGCCGGCCCACAAACTCTCACAATAAAAGAGGCCCGACTTCACATCTAGAAATGATCCGAGGACGCAATCCGTCCAAATCTACAAAGACACGTGATAAGGAGGGGTGTCGTGCATGATCAAAATACCAAGGAATATAACGTCTGAGGACAGCGTAGTCCTCGGCAAGTGTTGCCGAGGATGACGTAATTGATTTAACGGTCCAACAGCTCCCCTAACAGAAGCCTGTGGTGCTGGAACTAAAGAGATAAAGATAAAGACTAAAGGGGAGGGATAGGGGAACATCCAGAAAAAGCTGCTACCACCGCATTTAAAGCTCTACACCTGCTTCTCTGGCCGCATTAATGAAGAAGTGACGCCTGAACGTTGGGTTTGAACCATATCTTCATCATCAGAGACCTGAGTAAAAAGGGATGATGGGACAAGTATCCAAAAGAGAAGAAGATCAGGGTTACACGTGGAAGAAAGGGAAAATGAGAGAGGCCTATAAAAGGTGAAGGAAGAAGACGTAGAGGGGGGGAGAAAAAAAACTGGAAAAGAGAGAGAGAAAGAGAGAGAACTTGTAAGGAAATTCAAGCATTTGTCCTCGGCAGTAATATACAAAGTAATATTTCGTCCATGATTGACAAGTATATGCATAGGTTCTACGATCAAGCCAAAACCTAGATGTTATTTATCACCCAAATCCATGGATTAAAATCCTGCTCTCTATAAATTCATTGTTTAGGGCTTGGTGATTCAATCCAGTAGAGAAACAAGTCTTTGCCCTTACAATAAGGTTTCAATTTTTGAAAATTTCTTTTTCTTTTCTTTTTCCCTGAAATATGGTAGAAAAGTATTACTTTCTACCTTCTCTTCATTTTTTTGGCAATGTGCATGGATTGGTAGAAAATTTGTTACTTTCTCACCTATTCTCTAAATTTATTTCTTAAACGTCGTTCTAATAGGTTCTAATAAATGAAGACTATTGGCACTTTGAAAATAACCTGAAATCCGAGCAGATGATTCTTGGACTTCTTAACTTGTTGAGTTCCATGAACAAAAGGATTGTTTGGTGAATGTTGTAAAATCATAGACAAGACATTTGATTTCATCTTAGCTCTAATTTCTCAAGGTTGCTTAACATACCATGAAGTTATAGACGCATTTTGAGATAGGAAACCTATAAAATATCAGGTAATTATATTTCCTAAAGTTTGGGTTCCAAATAAATATGTAAATATGGTCTTGGCACAGATTGGATATTTGAATCTTTATGCTTTAATTTTTTTTTTCTTTCTAGTTATGTTTTGTCTTAGGTAGGATCCTTGAATTAGTGAATCCTGGAATTGAGTATATGTGCACAGAAGTTTCGTTCTATTGAGAAGATTATATACATATATGATTATTGTGATAGTGTGATGTAGAACATTTAATATCATTCTAACTCAATGAATACCTTGAAAGCTCAAGGAAAAAAAAATGTAATCTGCAGAAATTTGAGAAATTCTCATAGATATTTCACCCCCCCCCCCACCCCCCCCCCCCCCCCCCAATCTAATCAAGGATAAGATAATGGTATCTACCAAACTTTGAGAAATTTCTCTTGTAGACAATTGAGTTACTTTTTGTTTTTGCAACATTCTCAGAGCTTCACTTCAAGGATCGTGATTAGAGTTCAATTTTTAACTGTAAATTTTTTTTTTTATTCTCATACTAGATATGTATACTTTATCATCAGTTTTTCCTTGGAAAGATTTATAAGAAAAACATAGTTCAAGTGACAACCTTTGTGGAAAAGCGGAGAGAAAGGGTGAGTTGAACGGTATTCGTTATTATTTTGGGATAAATAAAAGCAGGAGGTATTAATAAATGATAAGAATGTAACAAGGGAGAGTTGAACAGTATTCGTTATTATTTTGGGATAAATAAAAGCAGGGGGTATTAATAAATGATAAGAATGTAACATGATTATAACAATTACAAAACGACAGTCAAGACTTAAGTTACTGAAAAGTGAGAGTCCAAGTGCTTATATGTACAAGTGTGAACTAATGAAACACCATGTTAAGGCCCTTCTTATAACAAACCCGTGCACTTCATTTTTATTTTCTCTTGCACATCTTGGGCCAGTAATGTCTATCTTCTGTTTGGGCCATAGCATTCTTTAGTTGGACTAACATGTACCCAACAGAAAACAAGAGGAAGGACAGTCTAGGACGAGGTTTGAGGCTTTGAGATTTGAGCTACAACATAAATCTGCTGTTAGCCTTAGCCCAAACCCAAATAATGATCCATAACTTGTCTATAATCAATACCATCATCGGACTTCCTTCAACTAAATTTATCATAGTATGAAGGTACAAGGTCGGGGCTACGTCTTAGCTTCTCATTTTATAAATGTATGACATTGTAGTTTACCATACAGCTGGGGCTACGTCTTAGCTTCTCATTTTATAATTGTATGACATTGTAGTTTACTATACAGCTGGTGTAATACTCTACCAATAGAAACAAAAATCCTTTTTAGTTTTTTTTTTTTTTTTACTCATCTTTTTAAGTTTGGAAAAGTTAACAAATGCCCAAGGGGATTGGTTAAAGAAATATTTTTAGAAACTTTTTATGGAAAAAGAACAAAACAATTTTTTTTTTTTTGACAACTTTTTATATTTCTTATGAAATGTACTGGACCTGTTAAGTTGGTAACATGTATTCAAAAGTAAACACATGTTATAATCTCAACGAGTCCAATGGAAATAAACACTAGACCCAAACCTCACCCTTTTAAAATAGCACATTAGCTTATGAACGGCTAGTCCGGTGATCAAATAAGTGATCACCATTCTATGTGTATGTAGAGTTGGACATACTTTGAAAGCTCAAGGAAAAAATATAGAATCTATAGCTAATACCCAGTCTCACACTCAAGAAGCTGCTTCCATATCTTGCTCAAATGATCTCATTTGTTGTTAAGTTGTAAATTTGTTATCACCCCTTTAAAAGGCATCAACCCTTTCGAAATTCTTCACACCCTTCCGCTCTCAAATATAATCCCTTCCTATTGCCATGTAGGACTAAAGCAGCACACAACTCACAAATGACTTGCGTCTCTATTGGATCTTTCCAATCTACATGACTCTCTTTCATTTCAACCATTTTGGCTACAAGTAAATTTGTCAAATAAATTCTATACTCAAAAGTATCCTTTCCTAGATTTATGCTTAAAAAATTACAAATATAAAACACAAACACCTTCCCGGCTCTAGACTATAACACCTTTCTAATTAGAAACCCATAGATGCAATGTTCTTTTAGTTATGCACATTCATTTAAAACAAAAACAAAAAAAAAAAAACTAAAAACAAAACTCATGAATCATGAGATGGCAAACTAGTCACAAAGACACTCACAAAATTAAAGCTTTTGGGTTAAAAATTTAGTGCAAATTTAATGAAAACCACAACAAGGATCACAAATCGGTACATTTTGTACTGGTTGAAGGTAAATTAGCAGAGTAGTTGTCATAAATTATCAATAAGCATGGAGTTAACACATAACACAGAATCCCACAACTGATAGAAATAATTCATTTTGTACTTTACCCTTTATTATAACAAATGAATGATTTATTGAGTAAGAGAACATAAAGGCAGGAACCACTAAATTGTGGCTTCACACAACAGGAAGATTTATAGTACTTTCAATCTATGATATGCACTTGCACTATATCTTCCAATCACCCTTCAATGATATTTGATTAGCCACCTCATAATGCGTATGATTAGATTTGTAAATCTAATTCGACATATATCTTATGCATACTTTGATATTTGATCATCATAGAGGAAATCCGGAAAAAAAAAATGATATTAGGGTTACCATGGACTCTACTGCAATTAAATTACAAATTGAAGAAATCATTTATAAATAGGAAACATCCTATTTATAAAGTGTTGAATCCTAACTCCTAATAATATTAAACCATAGATGTCCTTAATTAAATATAATCATAATCACACACATCAACTTAAAAAAAAAAAATTAGATGAAGAGACCAAAGCAGCCTAAAAATCCCTAACTATACTTGAACAAGCAATACTTCTAAATTATTGCTACTCATGAACAATGTGAACTCCAACAATACTGTGAACAACATTTTTTCTCTTTGAATTTATTTATGTCACATCGACTGCTTAGACTTTCTAACAAATTCAGTTTGAAAACCTATGATTTGAGATGTGACCTCTCTTATCTAATCCAGTCACTAGACTCTACTATCAAGACTTGTACTGGTATATCACATGCCATATCAAAAATGTATAATTTTATTTGCTTGTAATCTAGAATGTTTAAATACAAATAAAGTATTTTTAAAAAAAAAATAAGGAGAATTAACGAAGTTTGGCTTTGGCACATACATATATGGCATAAAACCTGGGCATTATATATCTTTATTATTAAACTATATATTATAATATACACATAGAAATGAATATATAGGAAATATATTTAGACAAATAGTATGTGGCCCTCTTGGTATAGTATCCTTACGTATTAATTGTCAAAAAAATTATAATATGAGGATCGATCATCTATTTGGAGTATGGACTATTAAGATTCATAGGCCGATATTCAATTTTGCACAAAATATAATAGATCCTCATAATATAAATATTCAATGGATTTAAAAACCTATCATATGAGTGAAAACAAAGTGAAAGTTATATCACAATTATTTTATAGTAAGAGTATGACTTTTTTTGGTTTTTATATAATATTTATTTTCCTTCAATGTAACTTAATAATAAGCATTTTGATGTACTAATTAGTAAATTGGAAGATATCTACTAGAAAAGAGTGGGGAGATTTGTACAGAAAAATTATATAAATATGACATATTTATCCACGAAATTAATAAAATAAATTTGATTTACATTTTTTTTTTTTAAAGAATTCAACTAGCTTCCTTAATTTATAGATTGTAATCATAAGTTGTTAAAATTTGGATCATAATAATTTGCATATGATATAGCTTGAACTCAATTCTATATATATTTTAATTTTTTTAACGATTTAGGCATGTGTTTATAGGGTCCTCTCTTTTGTCAATTATTTTCATTCATCGCAATTTAAGGTTGATGCATTTATTTAATGAGTGTTTTTATATTTTGTTGATAAATTCAATAGTTTACAACAAGGGAGAATTTAAACTTTTAATGTCTCTATTAAAAATACCAAAATGCAGTAGTGGTGGAGCCAGAATTTTTTGTTTGAGAAAGCCAAATTGCGGTACTCAAATATTGGAGAAGAGTTAAGATAATCATCACACACATGCTTAATTTATACCCATCTATTAAAATTATTTATATACGTGTATTTATAATTTATGTATGTAGAAAATTATAACCAACCAAATAGCAAAATGTTGCAATACATAATGATCATGGTACATATTGTAGTGCTTTTTGCTAGCTGATGATTCAACGCCTTTCATTGATGTATGTTTGTCATAAATAAATAAAAAAAGCCTTTCGTTGATCATTCCTATATATATATATATATATATTTTTTTTTTTTTTCTTTAGTAACAATTGCTATTAACATAACGAAATTTTATGAAAATTTGATATTTGCAGTTTTGCAGTAAAATCAACGAAAAATATACATTGTGATGATAATATGACCAAAATAGACCGAATATGACAGAATGGACTGATTAGGACTAAAGTGGACCAAATATGATCAAAATGGACAGAATAGGACGTAATAGGACAAAATAGACAGAATAAGACTGAGTGAACTGAGTAAGACCGAATGGACCGAGTATGACCAAATGGATCGAATAAGACCAAGTGGACTGACTAGGACCAAACTGGACTGCATAGGACCAAAAAGGACTGAATGGACCAGGTATGACCAAATGGACTGAATAGACCGAAAAAGTCCGAGGTGGACAGAATGGACCGATAGACTAAAATGGACTGAACAGGACCGAATAAGACCAAAGTGGATAAAATGGACTCAATAGAACCGAACTGAATTGAATAGGACTGAAAAAGGCCAAAGTAAACAGAATGGACCGAATAGAAAACAATGAATTGAATAGACCGAAGTAGACCGAATAAGACCAAGGTGAACAAAACGGATCGAATATAACTGAATAGAATTGAAGTGGACTGAATATTACCAAAGTGAACCGAATGGACCAAGGTGGACCGAATAAGACCCAAAATTTTTTTATTTTTAAATTTAAAAATATTAATCTTTTAGACACTTAAATTACTTTAATATTTTGAAACTAAACGTTTGAAAAAAAAAAAAACCACTTAACTTTGTCAATAGTCTTCTATGTAAAATTTTAGTTCTATTGTAAATTTGTTAGGAAAACAATTTTTTCTATCAACATAATTTTGTGAATTTCACAACTTTCATATGAGGAAATATTTTATCAACCCTCCTGAAATGTTTGAATTTGCAAAGATGCCCTTAGAAATTAGAGAGAGGAAAAAAAGCTAGTAATAATCAATAATTGCATCAACCAATAACAAATTTAATAGATTTTATTGGAAATATTCACCAATAAATCATAAAGAAGTACCATTAGGAGATTTTGGGTGATATTCATCACAACCTAAACAAATTATATATTTTTAATCATTTTCTAAAACAATTCTATTTTATACATTAAAAACCAATTGTTATTTGTCCATATCTATATATATATATATATATAAATCATTATATTACATTGCTTAGCACCATTTTCAATATTTTTGTTGCTAAAATAAGCAAGTATACCAATATTTAGAGAAATATATGGTGTAATCAAACAAATGAGGATTATTTAATTGCAATTTTAACAATTTATAATCACATGCAAAACATGAAAATAAACAGTAAAAAGAATCAAAATGATTTCTAATGATGAAAAATATAGAAACCAATAGTTTTTTTTTTTGATATAAAATCATAAGGATTTTTTTTAATTTATTAATATGTAGCAATTTCGAGCATAAAATTTAACTTGAAAATGAATAGCAATATTGTGAGGTCAAAGCCATCAACAATAACATAACAAATAAAATTTTCTTATGCATAATATCTAAAATTGAACATTGGGAAATTGCATATTAATTCAATATCTTATTCTATCAAAAGTCACAACAGAAAAAATTAGACCATTTCTTTACATATAGTTTTTAAAAAAGTACCAATTCATGAAAAGGGGAAAGAAAAAAAAAACACAAAATAACCCTATCTCCAAATAAAAAAGAAAAGAAAAGAAATAGAAAAAGTAGGGTTTTGTTGGGGGGGGGGGGTGTTGTTAAATACTTAAAAAATTTTTTGTTAAATACTTTAAAAAAATACCATGAACATATACTTAAGGTACACTTTGAGCTATGTATGACATTAAAATAATATGAAAAAAAAAAAAAAAAACTCATTTACATAAATAATTTTTTTTTTTAATCTAGGGGCCATAATTAGCATAATTTTATATATATAAATTTTTTCTGTTGAAAATATAGGAGGGACCCCTCTGTCAATGAGTATAATAACGTGGAGTCAAAAGATATATTCTATATATTTATAAGCCGTTGAAAAAATCCCCAAGTTTATTTAAATGCCGTTGAAAAAATCCCTTCTCCATCCTTAATATTTGATTTCAGATTTTTTTTTGAGAAGATTTTTTTTAAAGAAAAATTTGAGAAGAATTCGAATCCTGGGAAGTGGGAAAAAAAAGTAAGAAGAAAGAATAGGTTTAGTGAACATTTTATTGATGTTCAAACTTAAAGCAGCAATGGCTTATTTATTTATTTATTTATACCAAGAAGAAATAAGAATTGTCACCCCCACAATATCATGATATCAATAGTACTATATCAAAAGCAAGTACACATTAGACAGAATAAATTCTACACTTTCTTTCAATATAATAAATCCTGTATATATTATCCGTAAACAAAATTAAGCTAATCCTTAATAAAAAAAGATGGGTAAGATCCATGTTAGTTTTTGCTAGATAAGCATCTATATTGATGAGAAGGAAAACATCTAAGTTGGCCCAGTCCATCTCCAAGAATAAAGATAAAGATCCAAGCAAAAATAATGGCAATATAGACAAACACCATGCCGTTTGTTTACATCTTTGTCTTTAATCTTCGTTTTTTGTACTACTTCAACAAATTTCCAAAAAGGTTTACTAATGAGTAATGCATATGAAAGTGAGACTTGCAGGTGGGAATGGCAATTTGACCCGCCCCTCCCCGCTTCGCCCTGTGCAGGTTAAGCGGGGTGAGGATGAGGCAAAATTTTAAATCCGCACTACGGGGCTAGGCACGAATGGGTTTTGAAATGACATATTTGGAAATGTCCAAACCTGTAAATCTATCATGGAAACTGTAAGGGCACAAAGTTGGCTTTGGGCCCAGCTGCGTGACTAGGCCGGCCTAGGTGGCCTTTACAATAGAATTTGTAGAGAATGGGCTTAAAGCCTAGACTTCTTGGGGCTTTAGAAGGCTATGGGGTAAGGTCTAAGTCCGCTTCCTGCATGCAGTTGGCCAATGGAGTGGTCTATTTCCCTCGTCGGACGTGAGCCGAAGAGCTTCTGTGCTGGGAGACGTCCTGTTCTTTGGGAGGAGAGAGAGAGAGTGTGCCTTCCTCTTTCCTGGGAAAAAATCCGGATCCCTTTCTTTGAACCGCCCTTCTCTATTTATACTTCCCATTCTTGGTTCCCATCTGTCTTTCCCCTGAAAACGCTCCCCAATGCCTATAAGGCTGTCCACCGTCCCGTCAGAAGTTATTTCTCCATTAATGCGGCCAGGCGGGTAGGTGTAAGGCCTTTAATGCGGTGGCAGCAGCTTTATGCAGTGCAAGTCACCCTTGTCTCCCTCCTCGGCCCCTCATTAAGGCCTGGGATGGCTCGCCGAGCTTTAGGAGCCTTTCCATGGACGTCGTACTAGCCTCTCTTGTGCTTGACCCTTATGTCCGAGGAGACTTTCTCCTCGGATCCTCGTCCAATGGGTTGGCGATCTAGTTGGTGGGCCTCTGGGCCCAGTTCCAAGAGTCCACGTTCTCGGACCAGGCCCTAAGCCCATATGGTGCCTTGACGCTTTTACCCCCCACAGAAACAATAGGAAACAGTATTAATTCCAGCTAGCTAAGGTCACAATTATATTAGTATACAACAAAAAAATTGTAAAAGGTATATGAATTTCATTCATTTAGTGGACAAAATAACTAGATGTTAAAACCTAGCCCTAGGCAATCATAATATGCGCATACGATCATGTGTAGGACATGAAACATAACAATGAAACATGACATCTGCAACTGTACTTCCTTCTGAAACCATTTGCCTATGTAGAGCTAGAAAATGAGGTTTGAAAGAACTGATTTGAAGAACATATAGAATTTAATTCCTTTTCTTCAATATTGGCAGTGTTTATTAGATTTATTTGTATTTTTTTAAATGTTTCACATTTGTAGAACCACTTCAAACCCAATCACCAATTAAAGAAAGTGCTTGCTATTTCCCCTTCTTTGTTTCTACATTTTAGTCTTGTACTAGAAGCAAGCAATGCAAAATGAATCAAATAAACATGTGTAAGAAGTATAAGAAACACATCTTAACTTGTCACTAGACTCAAACTTGAGCACTATTTTGAAAGTTCCATTGAATTAAATAAAAAAGAGGAAAATCAATGAACGGGAAAAACAATGATGGATCTTAAAAAGCATTCAAAACAAAACAAAACAAAAATGGACCAAATAGACATATAATATTGAACTGTTGTTTAATTGTACAGTAACTAGTTATGTATATTGTAGCATATCAAAAAGAAAAAGGAAATACCAGTTCACCAGCAAATATGGTTGTAAATCCATCAGCTATTTGACTTGAAACATAAGTGTAGCAGCATCCCTATGAAATGATACGACAATGCAGCAACACAAAAAACTTTATTCAAGAACAATTATAATGAAAGCGTAAGGAAATCAAGTTTCTTGGTAGTATTGTTAGCGTGTGCTTGATATAAATTGTTTGCTGACTTCACCATATCCCAAAAATAAAATCAAATCATGCTGCAAAGAAAAAGAGTTTGAGTCACTGACCACGCCTACCTTTTAAGGATAGCTGTGCTGCAGTGAGGGCTACATTGGAATGGTGAAGCGCCCTTCATATCGTTGTAGTTTAACTTTTTCTTTGTCTTTTTTTGGGGGGAGGGGGTGGGAATTAACATTTTGGCCTTTCTTTTGGGGACTGGTCTTCCTAACATACAAGATGCTAAGCATGATGCAGAAATAGCATGAATCCAGACCATTAAAGTATGTGAATGCCACATTGTCCTGCATTAAGTACTAGCATTGCAGAAGATATGGGAAGACTAAGGGGCTGTTTGAATTTTTTTTTGTCATCACTCATCACTCCTCACTCAATTTTCATCACTCATCACTCCTCACTCATCACTCAAAATACCCCAATTTTTCCAAACACAACCGTTTGGCACCATATCTCAACTACTCATCACTCAAAATTTTCAACTGTTTGTGGACCCCACTGCTGCAACATGGTCAGAGCTACCCACCCATCTTTTTCACTTTTCTCATTTCTCCTTCACCCCTTCACCCCTGTTGCTCTCCCAAAACCCAAACCCGAACATAGCTTCAACCACAACAACAGCAGCAACAACAACAATGACAATCGGACCTACAACGACGATAAAGATGAAGCCCAACAACAACAATGACAATCCATTTTAGCCGGCGCCGATGGTGATGACAACGACGATAAAGATGAAGCCCAGCAAACTTTTCTCACATTTTCTCACCTTTCTCTTCCCCTGCGACGATCTCCATCGTCACCAGCTGCGGCACCAAGCATTCCTTTTTTTTTTTTCTTTTTTTCTTTGTTTTCCTTCAACCCCCAATACCCACAATGACAATCGGACCTACAGCAACGATCGGACCTACACAAACCCAACAATGGCACCACCAGCAGCGAAAACTAAATGGGTTCGATCGGACCTGCACAAACCCACTTGAACAATCGGACCTGCACAAACCCAGCAATGGCACCACCGGTGGCGAAAACTAAATGGGTTCTGTGATAAAGAACCAAAAAAAAAAGAAGAAGAAAGAACTGAGCTTAGACCAGAGGTGAGAGTGACTAAGAAGAAAAAAAATCGCCTTAGACCAGCAAAAAGAATTGATGTCAACGAAGGCCAGAGAAGGAGAGAAAAAAGGAAGAAAAGTGGAGAAGAAATAGTGCCACCATAAAAGCAGTCTGACAGTGGGTCCCTCAATGGCTGTTTAATTACCAAAATGCCATTGAAAACTGAGTTTTGGAAACTGAAAACACCTAAAAAATCAGAGAATTGAGTGATGGAAACAAAAACAGGAAACAAATCCAAACAAACATTTTTTTCATAGGTCCCACTTATTTTGAGTTATGGGTGATGGAAACAGAGTTATGAGCGATAGAAAACACAAAACCAAACAGCCTCTGACACTTTGAATAGCCTTTCAATGATGGCTTGATATACACATTGAATACAACTTCAATTCAAAATCTTAGGCCATTTTGTTTGGATGTTAACTATTATATCAAGCTCTCAAACTCAACACTTACATGTGAGCGCCAACAAGTTGTCCCCTTCATGGCTCATGTTCAAGCCTCTATATCTTTCAGGACACTCTTGCCAATTGAACATACTAACAGTGATGCTCTGTTACCAACTATAAGAAATATTTTCGATATCATTTGAGACTAATGAATCGCAAGAGAGGACAATAATTAAAATAATCTTAACAAAGGGACCAAATCCTGTTCCTCACTTTTCCAGCATTCCTCTCCTCAAATTCAGCTAGATCCCATTTCATATGTTTAAAAAAACAAGACACACCATCTTGTTCCTAATCTAGGCCAAAATAAAAGTCATTCACTTGGTCTTCAATTTGCTAACAACCTGGCCTTCATTTTGCTAACAACTCAAGTTAATTAATTTGATACATTGACGTAATGTTGGGCAAGTCTTTTGGCAAATCAAAGAAATTCCCCTGTTGTCCAGTCTAACAGTTGAATAATTTTACTTTCTATTTGCATGATTTACATATAGGACAGGAAGCTCAAATTCTCAAATGCATAATTTTTCACAACATATGAATAATGTAAGAAATGGATTTGACCATTTCAAGCTCCACAAAGCGTTGAACCAGATACAGATACAGAACATATAGACTCCAATTAACTCAACAAAATCTGAAATATCAAATTTAGAAAAATTGAAAACAATGAAGGAACCATTTCTATTGAATTTGGTGAACACAGGGTTCTCAAATTTAACAAAGCTTTTACTTGTTATATAATGTTTCTCAAATATGCTAATAGCTTAATCGTATCCAGCGAAGAACCTAGTAAACTTTCCGAATAACTTTCAAAGTGCCATCAAAGTAACCCCCTTCCCTCCAGAGTCCAGCGATATTGGACAGCCCCAAAAGACAAAAACTTTCAGAGTATAATGTTGTTTAAACTATAAATCCTAAATATCCTCATGTAAAATCCAACAGTCTAAAAGCAAAAGAAAAATTGAATGTACCCTTATAACACCCAAAGCAGAAAGCTATTAAATTTACAAATTCAACAGCTTAAAAACCAATAGTAATCATCAACTAAACATGTCCTTCATCCCTAGCACCAGAAAAAACTATTAAACCCAGATATAATTCGAATTCTACATAACTGGAAAGAAACGAAAAAGGGTCAGAAGGAACATACAGACACAGGAGATAAGCTAAGCAGAACCCATCAACGAGAGCCCCTCAAACGTTAGCAGAACAACCTTTGTTGGTTACCCAAAAGAGAAACCGATGTGGTGTCAACTATAAAACCCAGATAAATATGATACAATTATATTCCTTTTCTGTCATCTAAGCAACCTTGTTTGTTTGTTCTCTTCTTAATAATTTCCCTCTCAGACTCAGAACAGAATAAGAAGAGCAAAAGACAGTGATGTCCATGTAAGAACATTTTTTCGATGAAATTATCGAGGGTATGTTTGTCTTATAGTAGGGGATGTTTGACTTAGGAATGGGAGTGTCTTGTTTGTCCGTTATATATTCATAGAGAGAAAGACTAACATATATTGTTGGAATCAAGAAGATTGGGCCCATCTCTCTCCATATCTGGTCCCACTACCTCTGATTCCACCCAAGATTCTAAAAAAAAAAGGGCCTGACGTGTCCGTTGATAACTTCACTGGACACACGCCCTTCCCAAAAGAGAAACTACCATTTCTTGGGTCTCAACATACCAAAAGTGTGGACTGGTAGATTTTGCGGACCATGCTGAACGGATCAATATGAAAATATTTTTGCAAAAATACTATTTTTGTCCCTATATTTTGGGGCTGCAATTAATTTGATCTCTACAATTTCAACTTGCAATCAATTTAATCTCTACCATTATTTTACTAACAAAAAAAAAATCCTTACTTGGCTAATAGATTGCACAGTTTGCACATTTAAAGTTTAGGTGACTAATCAAATATTTTAATTGCTATTTAAAAATGCCACGTCAACCTCTTAAAAACCCATTTCAGAGAAAAAATTTGAATTACTAATTTTTAAGGAAAAAAAATAACCAAAAAAAAAAAAAAAATCAATCTAGCCGTTTCATTTTTTTTTTTTTTTTCAATTTCTCATACGTAATGGCCCAACTCCCTTGTCTCGAACCCATGGCCAAACCTAGAACCAGAACAATGAAATTGAAAGAAAAAGGAAATTGCTAAGTTGATTTATTTGGTTCTTATTTTTCTTTAAAATTCGCAATTCAATTTTTTTCTGGCATGGATTTTTATGAGGTTGACATGGCATTTTTAAATAGCAATTAAATCATTTTATTAGTCACTTAAGCTTTAAGTGTGCCAAGTGCAATCCGTTATAAGCATTTTTTTTAGTAAATTAATTGTAGGAATTAAATTGATTGTAACCCCAAAATGTAGGAATCAAAACTGTGTTTTTGCCAAATATTAAAACTTGAGTGTGATATTTTTTCATGATTATATATTATGATTAGAGAAATATCATTTTTATTTCAGTCTACTTTTATAATTGTGAATAATAATTTATGATAGGTAAGAGGTCTATTTATCATGCCAAATTTATTAGCCTTTGGAAAGAGATAATATCACTGTCTTTCTCTTTATAAAGTTTAGTTTTGTTATTCAGTAAAAAAAATAAGTAGATTCTAATAATGATAGACACTCACCTTTTGAATGCAATTTTGGTTTCTCTATTCATTTTTTGATTTTAGTGGTTGAATTTTTACTTATTTTTTGAATAAAGTGGTTGAATTTAAGGCTAGTTTTGAAACCTATCAAATAGGTAAATAAATCAAATTTGCAAGATCTTAGAACCATTTGAGAATCAATGTATCTAATGACACAACAAATTTCAAATATATATATATATATATATATATATATATCAGTGATGATTATTTGTAAAAGTGATATTACACTAATTACATTCTATCATCTAAAAAAGTTGTAAAATTATTATGAAATTTAATGTATATGACAACATGTAGAATTGTTGACTGATGTTAAGCAGAGGACTAGTGGGTTAAGCCTAGCATCCTGTAGAGGTGGAGGCTCGGTTGGGCTGAGAATAGCTTCACATTGGCGTTGGGCTACCACCTTTTAAGGGAATAAAATTGTGCATTCACTAGGAATGGCAATGAGTCAGGTTTGGGACTGGTTTTTTAATGCCCAAACTCGACCCGTTTAATAAACATGTTTTTTTTAACCCCAAACCAGCCCCTTCGATCCCTCGTAGGCCCCGTTCAGCCACTTATGGGCCTAATCTAAAGCCGTGGCCCAATCCGACCGAACCTTTAAAAAAAAATTGATTTTACCACCACACAAACACAAACACAAACATAAACAAAAACACAAATTAGTTTTTTTTTTTTTTTTGGCACTTCTTTGTTAATTCATATTTTTCACTCATTAAAAAAAAAAAAAAAAAAAGACAAACAAAAATCACAAACAGAAACACAATCCCGTCCTCTGATAATCAAATCTCTCTCCGATCTAACAACACGACCACATCTCTCTCTGATCTAACAATCTCTTGCTCTAATCTAACAATCTCGTTCTCCTCCATGACAAACAGCAACCACCACGTGATGCCGCGGGGTAACGCTGAGGCAGAGGACAATACTTTAAGGGGATGTCCAAGTGAGAAAGGTGTGGAGGAAAATTGTGACAGCCCACTGAGACATGATTCAGCACTAGTTGCAGGGCACACCATGGCTGATATTCCAAGGGAAAGTGAGACTTTAAGGCTGGATTTTAATGCCCAATTGTCGGAAATTGGCAGGGAGTTGACACGTTATGATTCCAACATAGGTGGGTTGAAGGAACTGGATGCAGGTGGACAATCTCATTTGGGCTAGCACTCACAAAATTAAAGCTTTTGGATTAGAAAATCAGTGCAAATTTAATGAAAACCACAACAAGGATCACAAATCGGTACCTTTTGTACTGGTTGAAGGTAAATTAGCAGAAAAGTTATCATAAATTATCAATAAGCATGGAATTAACACATAACACAGAATCCCGTAGCTTATATAAATAATTCATTTCGCACTTTTCCCTTTATTATAATAAAAGGAATGATTTATTCAGTAAAAGAACATAATGGCAGGTACCACTAAATTGTGGCTTCACACAAGATACAACCAGAAGATTTATAGTGCTTTCAAGCTATGATATGCACCTGCGCTATATCTTCCAAACATCCTTCAATGATATTTGATTAGCCACCTCATAATGTGTATGATTAGATTTGTAAATCTAATTTGACATATATCTTATGCATATTATGATATTTGATCATCATAGAGGAAATCCAAAAAAAAAAATGATATTAGGGGTACCATTGACTCCACTGCAATTATATTACAAATTGACGAAATCATTTATAAATAGGAAAATCCTATTTATAAAGTGTTGAATCCTAACTCCTACTAATATTAAACCATAGATGTCCTTAATTAAATATAATAATAATGACACACATCAACTTAAAAAAAAATAGATGAAGAGACCAAAACAGCCCAAGAATCCCTATCTATACTTCTAAATTACTGCTACCCATGAACAATGTGAACAACAATACTGTGAACAACATTTTTTCTCTTTGAATTTATTTATGTCACATCGACTGCTTAGACTTTCTTACAAATTTAGTTTGAAAACCTATGATTTGAGATGTGAAACCTTTCTTATCTAATCCAGTCACTAAGCCCTGCCGTCAAGACTTGTACTGGTATATCACATGCCATAGCAAAAATGTATAATTTTATCTGTTTGTAATTTATAATGTTCAAATACAATTTTTTTTTTTAAAGGAGAATTAACGAAGTTTGGCTTTGGCACATACATATATGGCATAAAACCTAGACATTATATATCTTTATTATTAAGCTATATATATTATAATATACACGTAAAAATGTATATATAGGAAATATAATTAGACAAATAGTATGATAAAATCCAGGATATATATATGGCCCTCTTGGTATAGTACCCTTATATGTATTATTTGTCAAAAAAATTATAATATGAGGATCAATCATCTATATGGGGTCTGGACTAATAAGATTCATAGGCCAATATTCAATTTTGCACACAATATAATAGATCCTCATAATATAAATATTCAATGGATTTAAAAACCTGTCATATGAGAGAAAACAAAGTGAAAGTTATATCGTAATTATTTTATAGTAAGAGTATGTCATTTTCTAGTTGTTATATAATATTTATTTTCCTTCAATGTAACTTAATAATAATCATTTTGATGTACTAATTAGCAAATTGGAAGATATTTATTAGAAAAGTGTGGTGAGATTCGTACAGAAAAATTATATATAGATGACATATTTATCCACGAAATTAATAAAATAAATTCGATTAACTTTTTTTTTTTGTTGAAAAGAATTGAACTAGCTTCTTTAATTTATAGATTGTAACCATAAGTTGTTAAAATTTGGATCATAATAATTTGCATTTGATATAGCTTGAACTCAATTCTATATATATTTTAATTTTTTTTAACAATTTAGGCATGTGTTTATAGAGTCCTCTCTTTTGTCAATTATTTTCATTCATCGTAATTTAAATTTGATGCATTTATTTAATTAGTGTTTCTTTTTTTTGATAAATTCAATAGTTTACAACAAGTAAGGGAGAATTTGAACTTTTAATGTCTCCATTAAAAATACCAAGACGCAGTGGAGGAGGAGCCAAGATTTTTTGTTTGTGGGGGCTAAATTGCGGTACTCAAATATTGGACAAGAGTCAATATAAATCATCACACACATGTTTAATTTATACCCATCTATTAAAATTATTTATATACGTGTATTTATAATTTATGTATGTAGAAAATTATAACCAACCAAATAGCAAAATGTTTCAATACATTATGGTCATGGTACATATTGTAATGCTTTTTGCTAATTGATGATTCAATGCCTTTTGTTGTGTATGTTTGTCATATAAAAAATATCTTTCGTTGATCATTCCAATATATATATATATATATATATATATATTCTTTAGTAACAATTGCTATTAACATAACGAAATTTAATGAAAATTTGATATTTGCAGTTTTGCACTAAAAACAACGAAAAATACACATTGTGATGATAATACGACCAAAATAGACCGAATAGGACTGAATGGACCGAGTACAACCAAAATAGACTGTATAAGACGGATTAGAACATAATGGACCGATTACGACCAAAGTAGACTAAATATGACCGAAATGGACAGAATAGGACGTAATAGCCAATAGGAGCAAAATAGACTGAATATGACAGAGTGGACTGAGTAGGACCGAATAGACCAAGAATGACCAAAATGGACTGAATAGACCAATTAGGACTAAAGTGAACTAAATGGACTGAAAAAGACCGAGGTGGACAGAATGGAACGAGTAGACCAAAATGGACTGAGTATGACCGAATGAATTGAATAGGACCAAATAGGACCGAATAGACCAAAGTGGATTGAATTGAATTGAATTTGATCAAAGTAGAAATAATGGACTAAATAAGACCGAAATGGACCGAATTAGAGCAAACTGGACCAAAGAGAATAAAAGTGTATTAAATAGGACCGAACAAGACTAAAGTCGATAGAATGGACTCAATAGGACCAAAATAAGGCCAAAGTCCGTAGACTGCACCAATTAGAACCAAAATGAACCAAGTAAGACCAAAGTAGACCAAATAGATTAGAAATGGATTGAATAGACTGAATGGACCGAATAAGACCAAGGTGGACAAACTGGACCGAATAAGACCGAATAGAACAGAAGTGGACTGATATAACCGAATATGACCATAGTGGACCGAATAAGACCTAAAATTTTTTTATTTTGAAATTTATAAATATTAATCTTTTAGACACCTAAATTACTTTTTATATGTATTTCCTAAGAAATTTAAAAAGTATTATCCAAGGGTTTGAATTTTATTGCATTTTTTTATACCTATGCTACTCCTTTTATATGTGTGTGTGTGCGCGCGTGCGTGTGTGTTATGTGCATGACTCCAGCAATATAATAAAATGTAAAAAGTTAATCTATAGCTTACTTATTTAATATTTTGCAACTAAACGCTTGAAAAAAAGAACCACTTAACTTTGTCAATAGTCTTCTATGTAAAATTTCAGTTCTATAGATTTCTATCAACATAATTTTGTGAATTTCACAACTTTCATATGACAAAATATTTTATTAACACTTCTAAAATGTTTGAATTTGCAAAGATGCTTATAATATTTTTTAAATCTAGGGGCCATAATTAGTTTAATTTTATATATATATATATATATATATATAAATTTTTTTCTATTGAAAATATAGGAGGGACCCCTCTGCCAATGAGTATAATAATGTGGAGTCAAAAAATATATTATATTTATTTTTTTTAATTATTTGTATTTTTTATCCTGTTAAGAGGGGAAAATGTTTCACTATTCACCAAAATCTCCATCCTTAATATTTGATTTCAGATTTTTTTTTTAGAAGATTTTTTTTTTTGAGAAGAATTCGAATGCTTGGAAGTGGGAAAAAAAAAATGTAAGAAGAAAGAATAGATTTAGTGAACATTTTATTGATGTTCAAACTTAAAGCAGCAATGGCTTTTTTTTTTTTCACCAACAAGATACAAGAATTGTCACCCCCACAATATCATGATATCAATAGTACCATATCAAAAGCAAGTACACGTTATTTATGAAGAGAGGATTAAAGAATTGGCTAACGGCTAGTTTTTCAAATAAAACCAAAACGGTATCATTTCTCATTAAAATAAACGCTACCGTTTTGGTCAGGAAAACTAGCTATAACTTTATCAAGACGGTGACGTTTTGGACACTGCCATCTGAACTTATCTCCTTCCTCTAAATATCAGAACTTTGTTGTTGGTAATAAGATTGTTCAGGAAGCCAGAGTTTGTTGGTTGATGACGTGTTAATCACGTGTGTAATTAGAGGATAACAGTTCCCAATATTTACGGATCTTTAGTTAGGTAGTTAGATTAATCGACATGGAAATTACATGTATGGTTCTCAACTCCCAGCTTCAGTTTCCTTCGGACCAAAACATTCTCTAGCTTTAGAGATTTAATGGAGTGTGTTCTATTGAATGCTTCCTCAAAATCTGCTGCACTCTTTTCCATGATTGCTCGGTGTGTATGGCAGCGTTGAAATAGAATTAGAGAGAAGCAACCAACGTGGGAAGTAGTGGATATTGTGAAAAGAGCCGCAGAGCTTCTCCAGGAGTTCCATGACGTTCAAGAACAGTCGCCTAGGAATATAATTCAGAGGGATGAGACTCGTTGGAAGCCTCCTAATCCTGGAATCTATAAAGATAAATTTTGATGGTGCTATTTTCGAAGATTTCGGCGCTGGCAGGTTTAGGTGTGGTCATCAGAGCCTCCGCAGGACTTATTATTGTAGCTCTCAGTCAGAAGATTTGCCTCCTAAGTTCGGTGGATTTGGTAGAGGCCATGGCAGCAAGTCGAGCTCTTAGTTTTGCTTGAGAAATTAGTATTTTTCAGGTAGAAGTAGAGGGGAACTCACTCAAGGTCATTCGAGTGCCCAAACATAGCTGAGGGTACCACTATGTTTGGGCACATTATTGAGGAGATTCGAGTAGTTAAAAGTTCTATGGTCATATGTAATTTCAATCATGTTAAAAGGGGGTGGAAATAAGCTTGCCCACGCCCTTGTTAGAAGAACAATTTTAGCTGCAGATACTGATGTGTGATTAGAAGATCTACCACTAGATTTGAATGATGTACTACTTACCTTTTCCTCAAAAAAATGACAAAAAAAAAAGAGATGTATATGTAGGAAATATAGTTAGACAAATAGTATGATAAAATCCAGGATATATATGGCTTGCTTGGTATAGTACCCTTATGTATTAATTGTAAAAAAAATGATAATGTGAGGATCATCTACCTGGAGTCTGGACTATTAAGATTCATAGGCTGATATTCAATTTTTTTACACAATAATAGGTCATCATAATATAAATATTCAATGGATTTAAAAACCTATCATATGAGAGAAAACAAAGAGAAATTTATATCATAATTTTTTCATAATATGAGTATAACTTTTTCTGGCTTTTATATAATATTTATTTTTCTTCAATGTAACTTAAAAATAAGCATTTTGATATACTAATTAGCAAATTGGAAGATGTCTACTAGAAAAGAGTGGTGAGATTTGTACAGAAATATTATATATAGATGACATATTTATTAAGTTAATTTAAAAAAAAAAAAAAAACAGAAAAATTACATTATTTACATAAGAGCTAAAGGTGTACGTGCATAAAAATAAAAAGTATACAACAATAATATATAATGAAAAAAAATCATATTGACATCAAAATTGTGAATACCATTTCAGCATATAAACATACAAGTTTCTGTTGGTGGTCTCTTCACTCCCATTACTACTGCACCAAAAATTATAATCATATATATATATATATATATATATATATATGACCGCTTTAATTTCATGTCTTGATTTAAAAGAAAGGAAGAGTTCAACAACATATATTTGCAATATCTTTTGCATATTCTCCTCATGATGGAATGAAAAGTCTTTTGAGTCTTCCAAGTGTGCGACTATGTGAGAGAGACAACATTTAAGATTTAATTTTAACCCGGGGTAGGGGTTGTCTCCTTGTTGGTGAGATTTTTATTTATTATTTTTTTTCATGCTATTTTAATACTTTCTATTTTTTGCTAAGAACATGTTTGTTTCACTTTATTAGGTCATATTTACAATATTTTAAAAATCACATATTTTACCACCTCGCATTCTTAACGCGATGGTCAATCCACAAGTATAAGTGTTTGCGAGGTGTGAAAGGCAAGGGTCAAGATTCAAGCTTCCAAGAAAGAGCTTCACACACATATACACTTAGATTAGGCTATAATAGAATTTCTATCATGTATAAATATATATATATATATCATATATTTTAAATCATAGTTACATTTTTCACGCAATTAATAAAATAAATTCGACTTGCTTCTTTCTTTTTGGAAGAATTGAACCAAGTTCTTTAATTTATAGATTGTAATCATAAGTTGTTAAAATTTGGATCATAATAATTTGCATATGATATAGCTTGAACTCAATTTATATATATATATATATATATATATATATTAATATTTTTGACGAGTTAGGCATGTGTTTATAGGATCCTCTTTTTTTTTTTATAATTATTTTCATTCATCTCAATTTAAGCTTGATGAATTCATTTAATGAATTTTTTTTTTTTTTTTTTTACTCAATAGTTTACAACAAGTAACGGAGGATTTGAGTTTTAGATGTCTCGGTTGAGAACACCGAAAAGTAACAATCTGCATCTGTACTTTCTTCTGAAACCAAATGCCTATATGAGCTAGTAAATGAGGTTTAAAAGAACCGATTTGAAGAACATATAGAATTTAATTCCTTTTCTTCAATATTGGCAGTGTATATTAGATTTATTTTTATTTTTTAAATGTTTCACATGTGTAGAACCACTTACAAACCCAATCACCAATTAAAGGAAGTGATTGCTATTTCCCTTTTTTTTTTCTACATTTTAGTCTTGTTCTAGAAGCAAGCAATGCAAAATGAATCAAAATAACACGCATAAGTATAAGAAACACATGTTAACTTGTCACTAGACTCAAACTTGAGCACTATTTTGGAAGTTCCACTGAATTAAATAAAAAAGGGGAAAATCAATGAACGGAAAAAACAATGATGAATCTTAAAAAGCATTCAAAACAAAAACAAAACAAAAATGGACCAGATGGACATATAATATTGAACTGTTGTTTAATTGTACAGTAACTAGTTATGTATGTTTTAGCATATCAAAAAGAAAAAGGAAATACCAGTTCACCATGGTTGTAAATCCATCAGCTATTTGACCTGAAAGCATAACTGTAGCAGCATCCCTATGAAATGATACAACAATGTCAAAAGAAAAAAAAATTATAGGAGCTGAATGATTCATTTACACCAGTTAAACAGAACTCAATGCAGCAACACAAAAAACTTTATTCAAGAACAATTGTGATGAAAGTGTAAGGAAATCAAGAAGTTCTTGGTAGTGTTGTTAGTGTGTGCTTGATATAAATTGTTTGCTGACTTCACCATATCCCAAAACTAAAATCACATCATGCGGCAAAGAATAAGAGTTTGAGTCTGGTTAAATTTCACCAGATTTACTTTTCCCAAATAACATATAAAACTTGTACTTGATAAATCCCTTATTACCAAATTCAACATTACCCAGGATAAACATCACTTTCCTTCCGTGTTTTGTTCTTTTTCAACATAATGTGAACAAAATTTCAACAGAAATCATCTATAACAACTGTAATGTGATTTTACAAACTGCTGGCCAAGTAATAAGATATAAACCTTGGAGAAAGTCCAGTATCTGTCAAGAACAATAAGAGGTAAGTGAACCAATAGGCAGCAGTTATCTCATTGAGCATGTAACCCATGCCATAATAAATGATGGACCGTCTTCCAAGGGGCTTAGTGAACGAATCATCATCATCATCTTCAATACTATTTCCCATCATGGTACTTTTTTAACAAACGGGAACCTGCAAAATATGAACTGAAGCCTGAGAGAACAAGCATAAATAGCAATTTAGCAAAAAATCATGTTGGAGTATTTTTATTAAAAAATGATTAATTTTATTCAAATTTTGAATAAATGATCATTCACATCAACTATTGTAATAATATATTCATGATTTACTTGTCATTTGACTTTCTCATATAAGTTGGCAGGCTTAGCTACTTACTGAGTGTTAGTGATGCATTTCTATTGTTCAATCTTAACTCATAGCTTTTAACCATTACCTTAATTGGCTGAAGTTAATGTCTTAAAACAAATTTGACCACTAAGAAAATTATGATATTTCTGTTTAAATAATGCAATGTTTTACCGGATCCATATAATGTTTATATCATTTATATGTCCAGCTACCTAAAGGAAATTATAAAAAAAAAAAAAAAAAGGTACGGTTTTTAAACAAGCAAATAATGTTGCTATTTGTTAGACTTCTTTCTTATTAGAGATCTCACGAGTATAAGCAATAATAAGAGAATTTATCTCTAAAGTTTATTTCATTAATAATGATTTAATTAGTAATTTCATTTTGCGCGACTTTCAAGAGATCTCAAGTAATATCCCTCCTTTATTTTTAACAAATCAGAACTAGGTTTAGTGATGACTATACTTTGTCATCCATGAAATGAGGTTATTTGAATTTTACCACAGCCAGCGAAGTTCTTAAACGCCCTAAATATTTCCAAACATAGTTGTTGCTAAGCCAAGTCGAAGGTAACATGGGTTACCATAATCAAAAACCATGCCAACATACAAGGATAGCAAACTCAAGAGGTAATGAAAGTATACATGCTTGCAGACCCAAGGAGTCCCCTACCCTTTAAGCATAGTATTGCTGAAGTGTAGACTACATTGGAATTGGTGAAGTAAGTTCTATAGTTTGGATTTCTTTCATACTTGATTTAGACATTTCAGTGTTAGGATCTCAAATCATTCACTAATTTAGATGGAACTTCTTAAAAATTATCTCAATGTCAATACACTTGGGAAATTTTGGGATTTTGGCTTAATTTTTTATTAGAATCATCATTGTCAAACTCAAATCAATAAGCTTGTGTCGAATTAGAAGAATACAAATGTTCTTTATTTAATGCTTTGTTAGCAAAATTATCTGTTATGAAGCATAAATATTCAGAGGAAGATTTACAAACTGTAAGGTAGTGATATTGCTGTAACAAGTCCTTAGTAGGCTGGTTGTTTATCATGTCATAATACTTTGATTCACAAATCTAAATGGTTTCCATCAACCATGAGGACAATGCCTTTACTTTTATTGATAAGAAAATTCAAAATAAGGACAATGCCTCACTTATCTTAAAATGTCACGGAAGTGGAATGGACTTATAAATAACTTGAAATGAAGAAAAGATTAATGGCACAGAATATTAGATCATACCATCATCAAAGCATTTGCGACACCAATAAATATTGATATTATGTACACGAAAGCACTCATGCTTCTAGGTAAGAAAATGATTGCTGCACCAGAAAATATCCAAATTATGCCACCGGCAGAGTAGTAGGCCTTCAGGCGTTGGCCAGTCCATGCAATCTCCTGAAAAGGTCAGATATCAATAAATAAAGAATTTGTAGAAAACACAGTTTTTCAACTAAAAGTACTGAGTTTCACAAGGGGACCTGTAGAATAACAGATATGATGAAGCTGGAAGTGTAGATGATGGCAGAAACCTGCTCCCATCAGTTTGAAAGAATTAGCCATGCATCATTTTTCCAAATAAAATATTTTTAAGATTAAAAGAAATATGATTTGGAAAGGTTTGTCCATGTACCAGAGCTTTAGCTGATTGGGCCATTCATAGATCATTAATAACAAAGAATGCAAGATACGCCTAACAAAAGAAGCCATCTTGATATCAGAACTACAAAGATAGCTTACCAATTTTAGGGAAATCGCTTCTTTTATAATTTGTAATATTAGTGGATTGATTTTTCCAGTAAGGAAGCCCATTTTTCATAGGACATTTTTTCTTGGAGGCTTAAGATATTCTTAAAAATATCAGCTCCTCATATGATGTTATAATATATAAAGTTAAGTTTCTTCTTTCTTTTCTGTTTGTTAAAATGAACACCACTAAACAGGAAAATGCACTGACCTGTGACACATTGACAATTAATCTGGTGAGCACATAAACGATAGCAACTTCATAATATATAACTTGCTTGAACCAGTAAGCCCACGCAATCCTAACATGCAAATTTCCTTGTGCTCCTACCCTGGATCTACATAAGAGAACTAAATAATTATTGTAATTAACTATGCCGAGGTACGCAACCACCAAAAACAGAAGAAAATGCAACGGCAACCAGAACAGAGCCTGCAGCATGCCATATTTTGAAATGTCCAAACCTGTCAATCTATCATGGAAACAATAGGAAGTAGAATTATTTCCAGAAAGCTAAGGTCACAATTCCCCCCCCCCCCCCCCCCCCCCCTTTCTCTCAAAATCACCCAAACAACCAAAAATAGGAGCTTATGTATATAACAAAAATTTTGTAAAAATATATGAATTTCAAACATTTTGGAGAAAGAATAACTGGATATTAAAACCTAGCCCTAGGCAATCATAATATGTGCATACAATCTTGTGTAGGACATGAAAACATGACATTTGCATTTGTACTTTCTTCTGAAACCAGTTGCCTATATAGAGCTAGTAAATGAGGTTTAAAAAAACTGATTTGAAGAAACATATAGAATTTAATTCCTTTTGTTCAATATTGTTAGTGTATATTAGACATTTTTTAAAAAAAGGTTTCACGTGTAAAACCCTCTTGTAAACCCAATCACAAATTAGAGAAAGTGCTTGCTATTTCCTTTTTTTCTTCATTTTATTCTTGTACTAGAAGCAAGCAATGCAAAATGAATCAAACACTCACCTGTAAGAAGTATAAGAAACACATGTTAACTTGTCACTAGACTCAAACTTGAGCACCATTGTGAAGGCTCCAATGAATTAAATAACAAAAAGAAAAATCGAAGAAAGGAAAAAACAATGATGGATATTAAAAAGCATTCAAAACAAAAAATGGACCAGATAGATATAATATTCCACTGTTTTAATTTTACAATATCTAGTTATGTATGTTTAGCATATCAATTTGTGAGTTTAAAAAAAAAAAAAAACAGAAAAATATATAAATATATAAATATGTACCAGTTCACCAGCCAATATGGTTGTAAATCCATCAGCTACTTGACCTGAAAGCATAACCATAGCAGCATCCCTATAAAATGAAACAACAATGTCAAAAAGAGAAATTATAGGAGCTCAACAATTCATTTATACCATGAGGTAAACAGAACTCAATGCAGCAACAGACAAAAAACTTTATTCAAGAACACTTTTGATGAAAACATAAGGAAATCAAGAAGTTCTACGTAGTGTCCTTAGTGTGTTCTTGATATAAATTGTTTGCTGACTTCACTCTATCTCAAAACTAAAATCTGATCATGCTGCAAAGAATAAGAGTTTGAGTCTGGTAGAATATCACCAGATTTACTTTTCCCAAATAACATATTAAACTTGCACCTGATAAATCCCTTATTACCAAATTCAATATTACCCAAGATAAACACCACTTTCCTTCCATACATTGTTCTTTTTCAACATAATGTGAACAAAATTTCAACAGAAAACATCTTTAACAACTGTAATGTGATTTTATAAACTGCTGGCCAGGTAATAAGATATATACCTTGGCGAAAGTCCAATATTTGTCAAGAACAATAAGAGGTAAGTGAAACCAACAGGCAGCATTGACATCATTGAGCATGTGACCCATGCCATAATAAATGACAGACCGTCTTCCAAGGGGCTTAGTGAATGAATCATCATCATCATCATCATCATCTTCAATACTATTTCCCATCATGATACTTTTTTAACAAACGGGAAGCTGCAAAATATGAACTGAAGCTTAAGAGAACAAGCATAAATAGCAATTTAGTAGAGTAATCATGTTGGAGTTTTTTTTTTTTTTTAATGAAAAATTTATTAATTTTATTCTAATTTAAAATAAATGATCATTCACATCAACTATAGAAATAATATACTCATAAATTAATTGTCATTTGATTTTCTCATATAAGTTGACAGGCTTAGCTACTTACTGAGCTTTAGTGATGCATTTCTATTGTTCAATCTTAATTCATTGCTTTTAACCATTACCTTAATTGGCTGAAGTTAATGTCTTTAACAAATTTAACAATTAAACAAACTATGATATTTCCGTTTATATAGTTCAATGTTTTACCGGATCCATAATATGTCTATAACATTTACATGTCCAGCTGCCTAAAGGAAATTTAAAAATAAAACATTTACTTTTTTAAGCAAGTGAATAATGTTGCTATTTGTTAGACTTCTTTCTTATTAGAGATCTCATAGTATAAGCAATAAAAAAAGAATTTATCTCTAAAGTTTATTTCATTAATAATGGTTTATTGGTAATTTCATTTTGTGCAAATTTCAAGAAAACTCAAGTAATATCTCTCCTTTATTTCCAACAAATCAGAACTAGGTTTACTGATGATTATACTTTGTCATCCTTGCAATGAGTTTATGAGAATTTTACCACACCCAGAAAAATTCTTAAAGGCCCTAAATATTTCCAAACATAGTTGTTGCTAAGCCAAGTTGAAGGTAACACGGGTTACCATAATCAAAAAACTTGCCAACATACAAGGACAGCAGACTCAAGGAGTAATGAAAGTATGCATGCTTGTAGACCCAAGGAGTCACTAACCACCCCTACCCTTTAAGGGTAGCAGTGCTGAAGCGAGGGCTACATTGGAATTGGTGAAGTGCCTTTCATATTGTTGCAGTTTTACTTTTTCTTTTTCTATTTTTGGGGGGAGGGGGTGCGAATAAACGTTTTGGCCTTTCTTTTGGGGAATGGTATTCCTAACATAGAGGATGCTAAGCATGACGCAGAAATAGCATAAATCTAGGCCATTCAAGTATGTGAATGTCACATAGTCTTGCATTAAGTACTAGCATTGCAGGAGATATGGGAAGATTGACACTTTGGATAGCCTTTCAATAACGCCTTGATATGCACATTGGATACAACTTCAATTCAAAATCTTAGGCCATTTTGTTTGGGGATTAACTATTATATCAATCTCTCAAACTCAACACTTACATGTGAATGCCAACAAGTCGTCTCCTTCATGGCTCATGTTCAAGCCTCTATATCTTTCAGGACACTATTGCCAATTGAACATACTAACAATGATGCTCTGTTACCAACTATAAGAAATATTTTTGATATCATTTGAGACTAATGAATCGCAAGAGAGGACAAAATTAAAATAATCTTAACAAAGGGACCGAATCTTGTTCCTCTCCTTTCCAGCATTCCTCTCCTCAAATTCAGCTACATCCCACCTCATATGTTTAAAAAAACAAAATATGCCATCTTGTTCCTAATCTAGGCTCAAAATAAAAGTCATTCACTTGGTCTTCAATTTGCTAACAACCTGCCCTTCATTTTGCTAACAATTCAAATTAGTAAATTTGATACATTGATGTAATGTTGGGCAAGTCTTTTGGCAAATCAAAGAAATTCCCCTATTGTCCAGCCTAGCTAACAGATGAATAATTTTACTTTCTTTTTGCATGATTAAATGATTTACGTATAGGACAGGAAGCTCAAATACTCAAATGCATAATTTTTCACAACACATGAATAATGTAAGAAATGGATTTGACCATTTCAAGCTCCACACAGCGTTGAACCAGATACAGATACAGACCATATGGACTCCAATTAACTCAACAAAATCTAAAATATCAAATTTAGAAAAATTGAAAACAATGAAGGAACCATTTCTATTGAATTTGGTGAACACAGGGTTCTCAAATTTAACAAAGCTTTTACTTGTTATATTCATATAATGTTTCTCATATACGCTAACAGCTTAATCATATCCAGTGAAGAACCTAGGAAACTTTCTGAATAACTTTCATAGTGCCATCAAAGTAACCCACTTCCCTCCAGAGTCCAGACTATATTGGACAGCCCCAAAAGACAAAAACTTTCAAAGTATAGTGTTGTTTAAATCCTAACTATGCAACCCTCTGAGCCTCATCCAACCCCAATTCAGGAAAAGAAGCATTCCCCACATAAATATCTCATGTAAGATTCAAAAACAGTCCAATAATCATCAACTAAACATGCCCTTCATCCATAACACCAAAATGAAAACAAAAAAAAAAAAACCAGATACAAACTATATATAATAACAGAAAAACTATAAAACCCAGATACAATTCGAATTCTACATAACCGGAAAGCAACGAAAAAGGGTCAGAAGGAACATACAGACACAGGAGAAAAGCTAAGCAGAACCCATCAACGAGAGCCCCTCAAACGTTAGCAGAACAACGAAAGAAACCGATGTTGTTTGTCAACTGTGTGAATATATTATATATTCCTTTTCTGTCATCTAAGCAATGTTGTTTGTTCTCTTCTTCACAAGTTCCTTTCTATTTTCTGTTTCTTCTTTCCTTTGTTTTGGGAATGTGTGTCATCAATGTCACCGACTGTGAGAGTCTGTGAGTTATGACTCTCAGAATAAGACCAAAAGACAGTCCTGTCCATGTTTGAACATTTTTTTATGAAAATACCAGGGATATTTTTGTCTTTTAGTAGTGTATGATTGACTAAGGAATGAGAGTGGGAGGTGCATTTGGGTGTGCCTTGTGTGTCCGTTTTATATTCATAGAGAGCGAGAGAGAGAGAGAGAGAGAGCGAGAGAGAGACTGACATATATATTGTTGGAATCAAGAAGATGTGGCGCTTTTTGAAGGCTTCAAATTGAGCCCATCTCTCTCCTTATCTGGTCCCACTAACTCTGATTCCACCCAAGATTCTAAAAAAAAAAAAAGAGAGCTACCATTCCTTGGTCTCGTGCCTTAACATACCAAAAATGTGGACTGGTAGATTTTGTGGACCATGATGAACGGATCAATATGAAAATATTTTTGCAAAAATACTATTTTTATTTCTATATTTTGGGGCTGTAATTAATTTGACCTCTATAATTTGAACTTGCAATTAAGTTAATCTCTACCATTATTTTACTAACAAAAAAAATCTTTACATAACTAATAGATTGTACAGTTTGCACATTTAAAATTTAGATGGCTACCTACCAAAAAAAAATTTAGGTGGCTAATAAAATTTGTTAATTGCTATTTAAAAATGCCACATCAACCTCTTAAAAACCCATGTCAAAGAAAAAAATTGAAGTACTAATTTTTAGGAAAAAAAATCAACTTAGCAATTTCATTTTTCTTTCAATTTCTCATACGTAATGGCCCGACTCCCCTCTCTCTAACACAGGAACAAACCCAAAACTTGAAAAATGAAATTGAAAGAAAAAGAAAATTGCTAAGTTAATTTATTTGATTCATTTTTATTTTTCTTTAAAATTAGCAATTCACTTTTTTCATGGATTTTTATGAGGTTGACGTGCCATTTTTAAATAATAATTAAATCATTTTATTAGCTACTTAAGCTTTAAGTGTGCCAACAATGCAATTTTTTAGCTACGTATACATTTTTCGTTAATAAGTTAACCGTAAGGACTGAATTGACTATAACCCTAAAATATAGGGACCAAAGTAGTGTTTTCACTAAAAATTAAAGTTGGAGTGTGATGTTTTTTCATGATTACAAATTATGATTATAGAAATATTATTTTATTTCATACTATTTTTATAATTGTGAACAATATTTTATGACATGTAAGAGGTCTATTTATCATGCCAAATTTATCAACCTTTGGAAAGAGATAATACTACTATCTGTCTTTCTCTTTATAAAGTTTAGTTTTGTTATTCAGGGAAAAAAAATATGCTGATTCTAATAATGATAGATACTCACCTTTTGAATGCAGTTTTGGTTTCTTGTTCATTTTCTGATGTTAAGTGGATATTAGCCTATTGGCTAGTCAATTTGTTAATTTTATTTGTGATATAATATCTATGAAATTTCCATTAAAAAGTTGTAGAAATTGTTGTAAGATTTTTGTCTTCCATCAGTATCCTTTTCAAATTATATTTTTTGTTCCGAAAGACAAAAGAAGGAGAATGATATATATAAAAGCAAGCCAAATTTAGTGCACATATTCATCTTATCTAATTGCTAAACTCATGTATTATTATTTACTAGTATGTAACCCATGCTACCGCACGGGAATTGATATAATTTAATAAAACAATGGAAATAAATATATTACATTTTATTATTTAAGTGATACTATTGGTTTTGTTTTTTTATTTTTATTAATCATGAGTTTAGTCATGTTTAAAAGACTAAGTTTATTCATGTTTAATAAATCTTAGCATCATGTAATTTTTTAACAAATAGCTTTATCATACAAAATTCTAAAGAAAGAATGCTACATAGACATATATATTCAAGGTTAATTTATACATGGTATATATAGCTATGATTAAGTTGCTTTATCACAAACCATTTTTAGCAAAATATTTTAATCAATTAAATGTGAATCTCATAACATGCATTTCATAACAATATATAACAATAGAATAACGTGAATCTCATTAAAAAAAATTTAATCAATTAAAAATCACTAAAATTATGAGCATAAAACGTAAAGACGAACAAATAGGATAAGATCTAATTGTATATATGATTTGCAAAACAGCTTGAGTTCATGTCTTCGCCAATTGTATATAAGTCTGAGTTTTGAGATCCAAGATCTATGAGTAAAGATCTAAGAAGACTATAGTTCAATCTTGAGAAGATTCTCATATTTAATAATTAAAAAAAAAAAACTATACATCTAAAGTCTACATTTGCAGTGAACACTATATATCTCTTTAACACTTCAAAGAAAAAAAAAAAAAAAGAGCCCATCATCAATCCTTTAAACCAAAAATTCTTGAGAAAAAGAAATTGAGAACATAGGATAAAAATAAATAGATCTAATGAAAATAGAGAGTGAGAGTTAGATTATAAACCCCATAAAACTTGCAAACAAAAAATAATAAAAATGAAACTTTTATTGTTGTTTAACAAAAAACTAAAAGGTGAAGCAGAGAGAAACTCAAATTGGAATTCCAAATTAGAGTTTCAATTTTGTGCCATGTGTCTACATCTATGTGAAAAGCAAATCATAATTATCATTCCAATTTTTCAATTAAAATTTGAAATTGAAGTTTAATTTTAAATTCTATGTATCGGGTCAAGTGAGCTACTGTGCTAATTAAACTTTTTCTAGATTTTGCTGTCAAACGTGAAAACCAAAGAGGCTATTTTTTTTTTCCCAAATTAGAGTTCCAATTTTGTGCCATGTGTCTACATTTATATGGAGAGCAAATCATTATCCTTCCAATTGTTCAATTAAAATTTGAAATTGAAGTTTAATTTTATAGATTCTATGTATTGGGTCAAGTGAGCTATTGTATTAATTAAGTTTTTTCTTGATTTTGCCGTCAAACGTGAAAACCAAAGATGCTATTTTTTTTTTTTTTTTTTATAGGCAAAGAGGCTATCTTTATATCTGATGAAATCATTGATTTCACAAGAGACAAGGGAGGGAGAGAGACGTGAGGCACTATGAAGGAGAGATTGAGGACCACCACCATGTCAGACCATCTCCCACCTTCAACCTAGAATCTTGCCACCAATATATATTGCCTGAACCACTATTGATACAGGTATCTTTAAACAATAAAAATTGGTATCAAATATGATTTAGGTTTTGTTATTTTGGATTGATTTTTATTAATTTAGGTATTTGGGTTATTGGTTCTGATTAAGGTTGAATGACAAAGAAAGAAAGTGCATGATCAAAGACGTTTGAAACCCATTTAGCTTAGGGTTGACAGCCATTGAAGGTATTGCCGAGAAAAAAGAAATTTTCTTTGCTTAAACGTGGTTTGGTTGTCATCCTATGTAATGTTCTTTTCTTCTTCTTCTTAATGAATTTCACTCTCTGAATTGTATTAAGTTTCTTTTTTTTTTTATCATTTGTTTTTTAATTCCTTTTGATTTTGGTGTCATTTTTTCTTCTTCAAATTTTCATGTCTATTGGTTTGGGTGTCAATGTGAACTTTCTAATTTATTGAATTCTCTAAATTGGGTTGAGTATTACACGCCAACTAAAAGATGAAAAAAGAAGTAATCAAACCTTAGAAGTATAAACCAGATCATTAAAATTGTGAGTACAATTGGAATCTATGAAAAACCTCTTCTTATATAAGATACACGAATATCCAAATACATGTATTATTGTTAGTGAGAGATACATATCAAATGCCACACCATTCATTGAACAACATAAAGCTATATATGAAGGTTATTATTGGAGAAGGGGAGATAAATCTTGAAATACGCAGATATGGAGAGATGAACCTAAAAAAACAAAAACACTTCGAAAATACAACCGATCCACTTAAATTTAAACAAATGGAACCACATAAATCTTGACACATGGCACAAAATTAGGATTCTAATTTAGATTTAAATGGAACCACATAAATGTTGACACATGGCACACATAAATGTTGACACATGGCACAAAATTAGGATTCTAATTTAGAATTCCAATTGGAGTATATATATATATATATATATATATATATATGATTTGGAATCTAATTAGATCTAGACTCTTCAATTTTTGCACCCAATAATTCACTTGCTATAAAAGTTAAAAAATTAGACGGGCACATAGCACAAAATTGAACTTCAAAAAAATTCAATTTAAAATCTAATTGAATTCTAAATTGAATTTAGACTCTTTGATTTTTACACCTAATAATTCACTTGATACAAAAATTATAAAATTTGATGAGATACATACCGCAAAATCAAACATGATTTAGAATCTAATTGGATCTAGACTCTTTGGTTGTTGCACCCAATATTTCACTTGCCACAAAAATTAAAAAATTAGATAGGGCGCATGACACAAAATTGAACTACAATTAAAATTCATTTTAGAATCTAATTGAATTTAAACTCTTTGATTTGTGAACCTAATAATTCACTTGATACATAAATTTAAAATTAGATAAGACATGTGGCACAAAATTAGACTTCAATTTAGAATTTAATTGTATTTTCATAGAGAGTGAGAGCTAGATTATAAACCTCACAAAACTTGCAAACAAAAAATAATAAAAATGAAACTTTTATTGTTGTTTAACAAAAAACTAAAATAGACAAGCAAATGGCGAAATCTAAAATAGAAAAGATGAAAAAAGAAGTAATCAAACCTTAGAAGCATAAACCAGATCATTAAAATTGTGAGTACAATCTGAATCTATGAAAAACCTCTTCTTATATAAGATACACGAATATCCAAATACATGCATTATTGTTAGTGAGAGATACATATCAAATGCCACACCATTCATTGAACAACATAGAGTTATATATGAAGGTTATTATTGGAGAAGGGGAGATGAATCTTGAAATATGCAAATATGGAGAGATGAACCTAAAAAAACAAAAAACACTTCGAAAATACAACCGATCCACTTAAATTTAAACAAATGGAATCACATAAATCTTGACATATGTCACAAAATTAAGAATCTAATTTAGATTTAAATGGAACCACATAAATGTTGACACATGGCACAAAATTAGGATTCTAATTTAGAATTCCAATTGAAGATTCTCTCTGCTTCACCTATTATATATATATATATATATATATATATAGATTAGTACACAGATTGATAATCAAAACTGTGTTAAAATGTGATAACTACGGAGTGGATTATCTTGGTACTACCAATGCATATAAAGTGGGGAAAACTCAGGTGCAAAGCCTTTTTACAAAAACTCTCAAGCCCATTAAGAGATGTTTTGGACTAGGCTTTTGCCCTTCCTGAATCAACCCAAATGGGCCTTACGACTTCGAACAACCTATGCTATAACCACTGCGTTAACCCAATAATGTTTAGAAGACACTACAAGTTTCTAGTGTGTCGTTTGCTTCAATAATGGCGAAGGTGGGGAACACTTGTGGTCCACACGGTTTTCTTTCTGTTCAAAGGGCCATTGGGGGTGTTTTGTCTTCTTTCAAAAAGCAGGCTCTTATCTTTTTGGTCAATCTGCTAGTCTATCCCTCATCATTCATCACAAAGAGATAGCATTCATTCTGGTTTTACTCTTACCCTCCAGATCTCAGTTCTCACAAAGATAGCATTCGTTCACTTCTCACTAATGGCGGAAGGAGCTCTGTTTGACGTTGCTAGTGGAATCATCGGGAAAGCGGGCAACCTAGCACTCCAAGAGATCGTGCTCATCTGGAGTCTCAAAGATGAGATTACAAAACTTGGGGACACAATCTCTACAATCAAAGCTGTCCTTCTGGATGCAGAGGCAAAGCAACACAACAATGAAGTCAAACTGTGGCTGCAAAGGCTTAAGGACGCCATGTTTGATGCGGATGACTTGCTGGATGAAATCTCCACTGAGGCCTTGCGACGGGAAGTGATGACCCGCGACAAGAAGGCCAAAGAGGTACGCATCTTCTTTTCCAAATCTAACCAGCTTGCATATGGTCTTATAATGGGTCATAAGGTTAAGGCCATGAGGGAAAGGTTTGATGCGATCGCAGCAGATAGGAATAAGTTTCACTTAGAAGAACGTTTTGAGGAGAGACAAGTTCGGTATAAGGCAAGAGAGCAGACTTACTCTCATGTACATGTTGAAGCTGTTATAGGGAGGGAGGATGATAAGAAGGCTATTATTCGATCTCTGTTGAATGCCAATGCTAAAGAGAATGTTTTGGTCCTTCCGATAGTTGGAATCGGAGGCCTAGGAAAGACAGCAGTTGCTCAACTTGTCTTCAATGATGAACAAATCAAGAATTATTTTGAGCTAAAATTGTGGGTTTGTGTGTCTGATAATTTTGATGTGAAAATAATTGTTGAGAAAATCGTGGAGTGCATAAAAAGTAACAAACCAAAAGACCTTGAAATGAACACATTAGTCAATGATCTTCAAAAAGAAATTAATGGAAAAAGATACTTGCTTGTGTTGGATGATGTGTGGAATGAGGATCGTGAAAAATGGTTTAGGTTGAAAGATATTTTGATGGGTGGCGCAAGAGGCAGTGGAATATTATTGACTACACGCATTAAAATGGTGGCAGAGATTGCACAAACTATGCAACCGCACTTGTTAAAAGGTTTAGATGAAACACAGTCCTGGTCTCTATTTAAGAAGATGGCGTTTGTAGAGGGTGAAGAGCCAAAGAGTGCGAGTTTTGAAAATATTGGTAAGGAGATTTTGAAGAAGTGTGGAGGGGTTCCGCTTGCTATAAGAACAATAGGAGGTTTGTTGTCTTTAAAAAAATCAGAAAAAGAGTGGTTATCATTTAAAGATAATGAATTTTCGAAAATATCACAGAATGAAAGTGACATTTTACCAACACTAAAGTTGAGTTATGATTATCTTTCATCACATTTGAAGCAATGCTTTGCTTTTTGTAGTATATTTCCAAAGGATTATGAGATTGAAAAATCGAGTTTGATTTACATGTGGATGGCGCAAGGGTTTATCACGTTGTACGACAAAACAAAATGTCCAGAAGATGTTGGTGATGAATATTTTATGGATTTGCTTTGGAGATCGTTCTTTCAAGATGTCAAAGAAGATAACTTGGGCAATATATCACGATTCAAAATTCATGATCTCATGCATGATATAGCAATACAAGCAACAGGATCAGAGACCACCGCCCTTTATTCAAAAGAGATAGACATTCATGAGAAAACTCGTCATGTGTCATTTGGGGATACATTGTACTCATCATCGGAAATTCCGATCTCATTATATAGAGCAAGAAGGATAAAGACATTTCTTTTGCCATGTCAATTTGGGTATGTTACTTCAAATTTGGATAGTTCAACTTATAGTGCAATTGTGGCTAGTTTTAAGTTCATACGCTTGTTGGATTTGCATAACATGGGGATTAAAACAATTCCAAGTTCTATTAAAAAGTTGAAGCATTTAAGATATCTTGATCTTTCTGAGAATGAAAACATTGAGATGCTTCCTAATTCTATTGTGAAGTTGTACAATTTGCAAACACTTAAACTCTCAGAGTGTGATAAACTGAAAGAATTACCAAGAGATATTAACAAATTAGTCAACCTCAGGTTTCTTGAGATTGATTGGTGTTCAGGTTTGACTCATATGCCAAATGGATTGGGCCAATTGACTAATCTTCAAACATTGTCAAGATTCGTGATGAGTAAGAGTAGGATTGATTCAGGGCTTAGGAGTTACGGTGGATTGAAGGAACTTGGCAGGCTGAATGAGCTAAGAGGAAATCTGTCAATTGAAAATCTCAAACACGGAAAAGATGCCGCATTAGAGTGTAAGGATGCAAATTTGAAAGAGAAACGTCTTGATAGGTTGTACTTAAAGTGGGTAGAAGAAAACAATAATGAGACGGATGCTGGTTATGATGACATGTCACTGGAAGCCTTGCAACCACATCTAAATCTCAAAGCATTGAGTTTAGTGCAGTATGGGGGAGTGATATTTCCACATTGGTTTCTGTCCCTTACAAATCTTGTCCAATTTAAATTATATTCATGTAAAAAATGCCTATATCTTCCACCGTTGGACCAATTTCCTTCTCTCAAAATTATCAATTTGGATGGATTGGATTGTTTAGAGCACATATCAAATTCAGAGGAAGATAACTGTGATTCTTTATTCTACCCATCTTTGGAGACACTCAGAATTTGGGATTGTCCTAATTTAAAGGGATGGTGGCGGGGAAGGAGGGATTCTCTTCTTTCATTTCCTCGTCTTTCCGACTTAACAATTAGGAATTGCCCTCATCTGACTTCCTTTCCTTTGTTTCCATATCTCGAAAGATTGAGCCTAGATAATTGTAGCTTGAAGCAGTCATTGGAGAGGATGATGATAAACAACAAGACTTCTTCAGGGAATCTACCATCGATTGCTTCTTCTTCTACAATTGTTGCCCCTCTCTCCAAATTAAGTTACATGAGAATAGAAGAAGGTTTGCCAGAGGAGTGCCTACCAAATCTCATTTCTCTCCGTACTCTAAATCTAGTCAAACTCAAATGTCCTCTTCCTCAAGGCATGCGGTATCTTACGGCACTTCAACATCTGAAAGTTTGGGAGTCTGAGGTGGTTGATTTATCCAATGATTGGGATAAGATGGAATGGCAAGGACTTACGACCCTTCTCTCTTTGGATTTCTGTGAACTTTCGAAGTTGGTCTCTCTGCCGAAGTGGATCTGCAAACATATATCTCTTCAATCACTTGAAATTTGGGATTGCCTTAATTTGGAATCATTGCCAGAAGGAATCGGTGCCCTTCCTTCTTTGCAAACACTATATATTTGGAATTGCCCTAAATTGGAATCATTGCCAGAAGGAATCGGTGCCCTTACCTCTTTGCAAACACTAGACATTAGAGGATGTCCCAATTTGGAATCATTGCCGGAGTGGATCTGCAAACTTATATCTCTTCAATCACTTGAAATTTGGGATTGCCCTAATTTGGAATCATTGCCAGAAGGAATCGGTGCCCTTACCTCTTTGCAAACACTAAGCATTGTAAGATGTCCCATCTTATTGAAAAGATGCAAGAAGCAAATCGGGGAAGATTGGCATAAAATTTCTCACATTCCCAATTTGGAAGGAGATTTGTCTCGGCAAGAAGAAGAGCCAGGTATATAAAAGTCACCATTTTATTGTCAACCTTCAATTAAAAAAAAAAAAAAAAAAAATCCAAAAGCCCAATTCTTCTTCTCCATTGTTCTCTCTCAACGGCTGTATTTCTTGGTGATTTAATTTCAGATGAAGAAGCAAAAAAACCTGCTCATAAGAATTGGGACTTAATTAAAGCTTTTAGGTGCTGTAATTGTTCAACAACTCAACAACTCACTCACTGGTAATATCAACTTTCTTTTCTTTTCCTTTTCCCCCCTTTATCTGCTCAATTTTCCTTCATCCAGTTTCTTACGTTCTAATAAATTCCATCTTTGTATTTTCAACTGGGTTGATGAAGAGGTGATGTATTTGATATGCTTTCTTTTTCGTTGTTTAAATAGATTCAAAATTGGCACTGGAATTTAATAAAGGCAAAGTTGCATTTGACACTGGAATTTGGTAACCAAGCCATAGGAATCAGCTCATTGTACAGGTATTTTGTTGCTTTAATTCCTTTTTATATATAACCTTCCAATTTTCTGTTATGTCTACAGATAATGCCATGTATCACAATTTGTTATCTAAGTGAAATCACCATGACATCATGCTTTATAATAAAATATAATTTTTAAGCATCATGGTTTTATTTTTCAAAAGTATCTTGATATTTAGAAGGAAAATGTTACCAACACAACAAACTAACTAAAAGTTTTCTCACTTTGTTGATTTTAATATTGTTGATTGGTTTGAGCTAAAAGAAAAGAATTCTACCTCTGATGTATATGATTTATAACATCAAATATCAAGCACATATTAATTATTGCTATTGTCATTACAAGCTAATTATTGTAGTCGAGACATCCTTTTTTTTAAGCTATTTTTTTCTACTAATAGTACTAGCAGAACCTGATGCATCATTTTAATGCGGGTGTTTCAGGCTTTTATCATGTACATTTGTATGGCCAGCTTTTTACAACTAAGTGGCTTTCTCGCGTGAATTATCTTTGGAGGTAGCTTATACAATATCCTAACCTCCCTCTCTAGTGTTATTTGTCCTTTTTTTCTTTCGTTTCTTCTTTCACATCTTCAAGATCTGAATTATCAATTCTTGTTTTCTTGTATTTCACATACATTGGTACAGGACTAGAAGTAAAGAGTAAATATATAGGACCCCATGTATAAATGATGTAGTGCTTTTAATCTCAAAGTACATTGAGAAACAGGGATGATTGCTTTCATTAAGTGTGCAAATAGTCTCAAGACTCCTGTGAAAGGTGAGCAAACGTATCTAAAATCATAATGGCTATAACTTTTAACCACTGCTTTTGTATATTTTAGGATTTTAGATTTTCATCTTTTACTTCTCCTGTTTGATATTTTGTACATTTTTTTTCCTTCTAAATATCCAAAGATATTTCCCTGGTAATGCGGGACCTGTTTCACCAGTTTGTATAGCAAAAGAGATATGCATGCATCATAGTGCTTGTTTGAAGAAATTCTACTTTATCGATTGAATGGGAAAGGGAGAGGAAGAGGAGGATTTTAATTCCTGTGAACCAAAATAATTAGAAACATATGATTGGATACTTGTTTGTATATCTTTTCTCACAAATTTGAAAAATGCAGGAGGATTTAGGTCAAGAGTGCACTATGATGCTCACATCCCATCCCAGAGATTGGAATTTCTTTTGGAAGGATTTAACTCCAATTTTTCTACAGGTTTCTCAGTAAAGATGTAAGTATTAATTAAACTAAAAAATAAGGTCTGAATATATAGCTGGTTACTACAGAACCAAATTTATCAAATATTAATCTAGTTCTCTCTTAATTTTATCCTTTGGTTTCAGGTTGATGAGTTTATCATTTATTGGATTCTATATGCAAAAGCCTAGGGAGAACTGAATACTATAGCAGGCAAGAGTTTAAGAGTGAGTTTTTTTTTCCCCAACTAGCCTATACGAAATTTACACAGAAACTTGGAGAGAATTATGGTAACTATCTCGTTCCTTACCTAATTAATTCTTTCCACACAGAAACTTGGAGTGAATGTTCTTTATTTCTGTTGTTTTTCTTGCAATATGATAGGCCATAACAATAACAAAGCATTAGTCACAAAAATTGAGGTCAGCTATGGATCCTCATTTCCTCTCAAAAATTTTTCATTTTTTTGCAACATGGTAGAATACTTATTACTTCACTCGCTTAATTCACTTTTTATTTCTCAAACTTTGGTCTGATAGGTTATCATGGATGAAAGCTATAACTTGGTGTTACCACTCAAAGTATTCTCTGCCTTTAAGGATAGCTTAATTTCATGGTGAATGATTCTCAACCAGTAAGACTTCATTGAACAAGGATTGCTTGGAGAGTTCTGTTACTTCATAATGAAGGCATTCCTTTCATCTTTGGATTAATTTCGTAAGGTTGCTTAGCATACCATGGAGTTATGTTAGAGATATAGCACCTGTGAAATATCATATGAATCTAGCACCTTTTTGGAATTTTTTGTTTAGTGCTCTGCCTGATAGGTTCATGCTTGCTGGTATATTTGTGTTGCTGTTGTCAAATGTCATTATTTTGTTGTCCTGAGTTGTAATTGTCTTAGTGCTCTGTTTGCTGGTTCAGACTTGCTGTTGTATATGTGTTGCTGGTTTTCGGCTGGGTTTTAATGAAATTTCTGCCTCATCATCCAAAAATAAAATAAAATCTAGCACCTTCTATTCTCAAGAACAGGAGTTCCTAACTTTTCTAATGGCTTTTAAATTGAATACTAGACAACAAAAGCTATCAGACAGAAGGGAACAAATGATTTTATTTCCAACAATTTGAGTTCCAAAGTAAAATTATAAGGACTTTACACAAACATTTTTTTGTAAAAAATTTCCAATTATGTTGTATAAGTAAATTCTCTTCTGGGCAGAAGTTGGCTTTCAAGGTGAAGGCAAGACTGTTCACCTAAATGAGAAAGACTGATGCTTTTAAAACATGAACTTCCTCTCTTTGTGGTCCTGGGATGTTGGAATGGATACCAAGGCTTGTTTGATTGAACTCACTGGTATTTTTCGTATTTCCTTTTTTTACCCTTTATCTGCTCTTAGGATTTTTGTTCTTTAATTTATGACTTTTGCATATTAATAAAAAAACGTGACTTTTCCTTCATCATTTTCTTCTTTCTGATAAATTGCATCTTTGTTTCTTAAATTGAGTTGATGGGATGATGTATTTGATGTGCTTCAACTATTGTTTAAACAGAGTAAAATCTGGCTCAGGGTGATATCGAGGTAATATTGCAAGGAGAATTAAATCTTGCAACCATGCTGCTGGAATTAGCTCATTGAACAGGATTTTGCTGCTTCAAATCCTTTTTATATGTAAGCACTTAACTTGCTGTTATATCTTCAAATCAAAATCAAAACAATAATAATGACTTGCAATTTTTTCTAGTAGCTTGGTCTTCTTTGAAAACACAGCTCTAGTTTTTAAATCATTTGATAAATTCCAATAAAATGGAAAATGTTCCTATATGTTATCGAAACAGCAAACTACTATATTTTTCTTATTATCAATTTTTATATTATAGGTTGCTTGGGAAAGAAAAAGAACAAAAAAAAAAAAAAATTCTGGCATTTGTTTCATAACACTAATTATCATATATTATAAAACTAGAGATCCAAAAATATTTGAATTATTAGTGTTGCTATGACAGAATAAATAATATAGTTAGCACTATTTTTTTGTGAAGAAATCCTTTCTACAGAGATATTAGCAGTAGAACTTCATGCATCATTTTAATGTGTGCGCTTCAAGCTCTGATCATGTACATTTATATTGACAGCTTTTCACAAAAATCCATAGCTTCCTTTAGTGAACCATCCAAAGAGGCAACTCATACAATATCCTAATTTCTATCTCTAGTCCTTTTTGTCATTTCCTCCTTGTTCCTTCTTTCATCTCTTTAAGACTTGATTTTTACTTGTAGATTGTTTGTCATTCCATATGACTTCTTGTTGTCAGTTTATGTACTAATATCCATTCTTGATTTGTTCCATTTCACATGCTAATATGATGAGAAGTTTAGTGCTTCTAATTCCATAATTACATTGAGATACATGGATAATTACTTTGACAAAGTATGCAAATAACCTCATGACTCCTGCAAGAGGTGACCCTACGCATCTGAATTAGTAATGGTTTAACAGTTGCTTAGGTATTCCAGCACATTAAGTTTGGAATTTTCTACTTGTCATGGTTGTGTCTGTTTCTATGTATTATTATGCATTCATCAGAATTGTTATTTGAAGAGAGTTTAACTTTATATAATGAGTTAAAAAGGTGCAAGGAAGGAAAATATATTTCTGGTAGAGAATATATAATACCTAATGAATTCTCATTTTAAATCCAAAATAATGTGAACCATTTTGTTTGGATTTTGTTTTTGTTTTTGTTTTTTGTTTTATATATCTTTTCTCACTTATTTAGTAAAAAATATCCAGGTGGAAATTTGTCAAGAGTAGACTAAGCTTTTCACATCCCAGGGTTCAAAATTTATTTCAGAAGGATTTAATTCATGTGTCTACAGGTGCACACATCTCCATTCTCAATTCCCTTCAAATTTATTAAATACCAGATTAGTTCTCTCTTAGCTTTTTCCTTTGGTTTCAGGTATGGGGACTTTATTAGTTTTTGGGTTCTATACTTCTATATGCAAAAGCCTGAGGATAATTGATAATGCAGCAGACGAGAGTTTAGTAGTGCATGTTTTTCTAAATCTACTTGGTACAAAAATTATGCAGAAACTAAGAAAAAGAGTGGCAATTATCTCTTTTTTAACCTAATTAAATCTTTCCTCATAGATTAGGTTTCAATTTTTGAAATTTCTTTTTCTTGAAATATGGTAGAAAAAGTATTACTTTCTACATTCTCTTTTTTTAATTTATCCTTCTCTTCATTTTTTGGCAATATGCATGGCATGGTAGATAAATTTCTACTTTTTCACTTATTCTCCTTTAAATTTATTTCTTAAACATTGGTCTGATAGGTTCCCATGAATGAAGACCATGCTTTTAAGGATAGTTTAATTTCATGGTGAGTGATTCTTGGACTTCTCAACCAGTAAGAATTCATTTAACAAGGTTTGCTTGGAGAGTTCCATTACCTAATATTGAAGGCATTCGGCATTCTTTTCATGTTTGGATTAATTTTGTAAGGTTATTGGCATACTGAACAGTTGTTTTTGTATTCTAGTACATTAAGTTTGTAAATTTTGCTTGTCATGCTTATATCTGTTTCTAAGTATTATCATGCATGCATCAGAATTGTTATTTGAAGATATTTCCCCATGGTATAAGTGCTCATTGATGAAGACACAAGGTGTTGGAAGGTTGATGTTGTTAGAAGAACCTTCCTACCTTTGAAGCAGACATCATCCTAAATATCCCTATCAACTACACCCTCCCAGATGATCAAATGATATGAATTGGAAGCAAGAAAGGTGAATTCTCTGTCAAAAGCGCTTACTATGTAGCACTTCCAATCATTCATCCATCTAATGAGGGTGAAAGCTCAAGATATGATCCTCGCTTCCCTCTCTGGAAAAGGACGTGTCACCTCAACATCCCAGCAAAGATCAGAATCTTCACCTGGCGTGCCTGCATGAATGCCCTCCCTACTATGCATTGCCTAAGAACCAAAGGAGTAAGCACATATAGTATTTGCCCTGTGTGTGACTTGAGCCCTGAAAGTACTCTGCATGCCCTTATACAGTGTGACACTCCCAAAGAGGTGTGGTGCAGTTGTCTAAACTGTCCAGTGGATTAGGAGAGCTGTCAAGGACTACAAAGGTGCATTATCAACTGCATTTCAGCTGAAATCCAACCCAGCTTTGTGCTGGACTTCCCCACCTCCTGGCTCCTAGCACTCAAAAATATGGTAGAAAAAGTATTTCTTTCTACCTTCTCTTTTTAATTTATCTTTCTCTTCTTTTTTTTTTTTTTTGCAATAAGCATGGATTGGTAGAAAATTTGTTACTTTCTCACTTATTCTTTAAATTTATTTTTTTAAATGTTGATCTAATAGGTTCTCATAAATGAAGACTATTGGCACATAGAGACTTCTTAACTTGATTAATTCCGTGAACAAAAGGATTGTTTGGTGAATTTTGTAAAATTGTAAACAAGACATTTGCTTTCATCTTAGCTCTAATTTCTCAATGTTGCTTACCATACCATGAAGTTATAGACACATTTTGAGATTGGAAACCTGTAAAATATCAGGTAATATTATTTCCAAATGTAAGTTTCAAATAAATTTGTAAATATGGTCTTGGCACAGATTCGATATTTGAATCTATTTTTCATTTCAGATGATGAAATTTCAGATGAAGAACAAAAGAAACCTACTCTTAAGAAGTGGGACTTAATTAAAGCTTTTGGGTGCTGTAATTGTTCAACAACTCAATGACTCACTCACTGGTACTATCACCTTTCTTTTCTTTTCCTTTCCCCTTTATCTGCTCATAATATTCTCATTCTTTGACTTAAATCTTTGCATGCTAAGCAAAAAAATAATGCGAAATTTTCTATCATCTAATTTCTTACATTTGAATGAACTCCATCTTTGTATTTTCAATTGGGATGTATTTGATGTGCTTTTTTTCCCGTTGTGTAAATAGAGTCAAATTGGCACTTGGTAATATTACTTGGGGAATTTAATCTGGTAACCATGCCATAGGAATCACCTCATTGTACAGGTATTCCCTTTGCTTCAATTCCTTTTTATATATAAGCTTACAATTTTCTGTTATGTCTACGGATAATACCATGCATCACAATTTGTTATCTAAAATTAAATCACTCTGGGATCATGCTTTACAATAAAATATAATTTTCAAGCATCATGGTTTTATTGTGAAAAGTTGCTTGATATTTATAAGGACAATATTACTATATGTTACCTAAACAACAAAGTAAGTTTTCTCACTTTGTTGATTTATTATTGTTGGTTGATTTGAGCTGGAAAAAAGTTTCTACCTCCGACATGTTTTACACCAACTATACTTTATAGAGATCAAGCACCTATTAATTATTGTTATTGTCATTACAGACTAAATATAGCAGTCAAGACAAATCCTTTTTTTTTTTTTTTTTGGAGCTATGTTTTCTACTGATAGTAACAGTAGAACTTGATGCATCATTTTAATGTAGGTGTTTCAGGCTTTAATCATGTACATTTGTATAGCCAGCTTTCCACAACAATATGAGGCTTTCTCAAGTGATTCTTGGACTTCTTAACTTGATGAGTTCCATGAACAAAATGATTGTTTGGTGAATGTTGTAAAATCATAAACAAGACATTTGATTTCATCTTAGCTCTAATTTCTGAAGGTTGCTTTACATACCATGAAGATATAGACACATTTTGAGATAGGAAACCTGTAAAATATCAGGTAAATATGGACTTGGCACAGATTGGATATTTGAATCTTTATGCTTTTTTTTTTTTTTTCTTCCTAGTTATGTTTTGTCTTAGGTAGGATCCTTGAATTAGTGAATCTTGGAATTGAGTATGTGTGCACAGAAGTTTCATTCTATTGAGAAGATTATATACATAAATGATTATTTGGGCACAAGTTAGCTTTTGATGTGATAGTGTGATGCAGAACATTTAATATCATTCTAACTCAATGAATACCTTGAAAGCTCAAGGAAAAAAAAATGTAATCTGCAGAAATTTTTTGAAATTCTCTATCCCCCCCCCCCCCCACAAAAAAAAAATCTAATCAAGGATAAGATAATTGTATCTACCAAAATTTGAGAAATTTCTCTTGGAGACAATTGAGAAAGTTACTTTTTGTTTTTGCAACATTCTCAGAGCTTCACTTCAAGGATTGTGATTAGAGTTCAATTTTTAACTGACATTTTTTTTTATTCTCATACTAGATATGTATACTTTATCGTTAGTTTTTCCTTGGAAAGATTTATAAGAAAAACATAGTTCAAATGACACCCATTGTGGAAAAGCTGAGACAAAGGGAGAGTTGAAAGGTTTTTGTTATTATTTTGGGATAAATAAGGGCAGGGGGTATTAATAAATGAAAAGAACGCAACATGAGTGTAACAACTACAAAACAGCAGTCAAGGCTTAAGTTACTGAAAAGTGAGAGTCCAAGTGCTTATATGAACAAGTGTGAACTGAAAAAGCACCATATTAAGGGCCTACTTATAACAAACTCCATTCCAAACCATCTCTTTGGGGACCATAACAACTTTCATTCTTGTCCTAATGATGATGATGCCCTTGGCTTTGAAATCATGATATCATTCATCGATCTTAATGACACCAAAATCATAGACCCGTGCACTTTTTTCATTTTTTTGTCTTTTTATCTTTCTTGCACATCTTGGGCCATTGATGTCTATCTTCTGTTTGGGCCACAATTCCTTTAGGCTTGAGTTCATATTTGGGCCTTAGCATTCTTTAGTTGGACTAATTGTACCCAAGAGAAAACAAGAGGAAGGACAGTCAAAGACGAGATTTGAGGCTTTGAGATTTGAGCTACAACATAAATCTGTTGTTAGCCTTAGCCCAAACCCAAATAATGATCCCTAAGTTGTCTATAATCAATATCATCATCGGACTTCCTTAAAATGAATTTATCATAGTATGAAGGTACAAGGCCGGGGCTAGGTTTAGCTTCTCATTTTATAAATGTATGACATTGTAGTTTACTATACAGCTGGTGTAATACTCTACCAATAGAAACATAATTTTTTTTTTTTGCATGCCGTCTTTTTTCAAAGTTGGGAAAAGTTAACAAATGCCCAAATAAATTGGTTTAGAAAATATTTTTAGAAACTTTTTATGGGAAAAAACAACTATACTCAGAAGTATCATTTCCCAATAAAACAAATTTTTTTTTTTTTATAATTTTTTATATTTCCCATGAAAATGATATCAAAACTTTTTTAAAATAGCACTTTAGCTTATGAATGGCTAGTAACATTGTGTAAATAAATCACCATGCAGTGTATAAGAGTTGGACATACTTTAAAAGTTAAGAAAAAATGTAAATTGTAGTAAATACCTAAGATCATCAAAAGTTGTTCCATATCTTTGGAAATGATCTCATTTGTTGTTAAGTTATAAGCTGTTATCACCCCCTTAAAAGGTATCAACCCCTTTCAAAATTCTAGTGGAGTTGTTGCTGATGTACAATCCCTTGAGTATAATTGTGTTGTAGGACTAAAGAGCACATTGTAATCATAAGACTTTTCTCTATTGGATTTTCCCATTCCATGACTATGTTCATTAATCAAATTATATTAATTTTACTGTAAATTTGTCTATTAGTTGATATACTCAAAATTGTTTTCATGTTACAAGATTAATGCTTAAAAAATTACATATAAAAACACAAACACCTTCCAAACTCTAATAAACACCTTTCTAATAATACTCATAATGAAAACCATAAACAGTGCAAATTTATGGTTAGTCAGCCTTTGAAAAAACAAAAAAACAAAAAACAAAACTATGAGTCATGAGATGGCAAACTTGTCACAAAGACACACAAAATTAAAGCTTTTGGGTTAGAAATTCAGTGCAAATTTAATGAAAACCACAACAAGGATCACAAATCGGTACCTTTTGTGTTGGTTGAAGGTAAATTAGCAGAGAAGTTGTCGTAAATTATCAATAAGCATGGAATTAACACGTAACATAGAATCCTGCAACTTATATAAATAATTCATTTCATACTTTTCCCTTTATTATAACAAAAGGAATGATTTATTAAGATAACATAAAGGCATGTACCACTAAATTGTGGCTTCACACAACCAGAAGATTTTATAGTACTTTCAATCTATGATCTGCACCTGCACTACATCTTCCAAGCATCCTACAATGATATTTGATCAGCCACCTCATAATGTGTATGGTTAGATTTGTAAATCTAATTCGACATATATCTTATGCATACTATGATATTTGATCATCATAAAGGAAATTCAAAAAAATGATATTAGGGGTACCATGGACTCTACTGCTATTAAATTACAAATTGAAGAAATCATTTATAAATAGGAAACATCCTATTTCAAAAGGAAACATCCTATTTATAAAGTGTTGAATCCTAACTCCTAATAATATTAAACCATAGATGTCCTTAATTAAATATAATCATAATCACACACATCAACTTAAAAAAAAAAAAAAAAAAAAAAGGTGAAGAGACCAAAACAGCCTAAAAATCCCTAACTATACTTGCACAAGCAATACTTCTAAATTACTGCTACTCATGAACAATGTCAACTTCTATAATACTGTGAACAACATTTTTTCTCTTTGAATTTATTTATGTCTCATCGATTACTTAGACTTTCTAACAAATTCAGTTTGAAAACCTATGATTTGAGATGTGAAACCTTTCTTATCTAATCAAGTCGCTAAACTCTGCCGACAAGACTTGTACTGGTATATCACATGCCATAGCAAAAATGTGTAATTTTATCTGTTTGTAATTTAGAATGTTCAAATACATTTTTTTTCTTTTTTATGAAGGAGAATGAACGAAGTTTGGCTTTGGCACATACATATATGGCATAAAACCTGGACATTATATATCTTTATTATTAAGCTATATATATTATAATATACACATAGAAATGTATATATAGGAAATATAGTTAGATAAATAGTATGATAAAATCCAAGATATATATGGCCCTCTTGGTATAGTTCCCTTATGTATTAATTGTCAAAAAAATTATAATATGAGGATCAATCATCTATTTGGAATCTAGACTATTAAGATTCATAGGCTGATATTCAATTTTGCACACAATACAATAGATCCTCATAATATAAATATTCAATGGATTTAAAAATCTATCATATGAGAGAAAACAAAGTGAAAGTTATATCATAATTATTTTATAGTAAGAGTATGACTTTTTCTGGTTTTTATATAATATTTATTTCCCTTCAATGTAACTTAATAATAAGCATTTTGATGTACAAATTAGCAAATTGGAAGATATCTACTAGAAAAGAGTGGTGAGATTTGTATAGAAAAATTATATATAGATGACATATTTATCCACGAAATTAATAAAATAAATTCGATTTACTCTTTTTTTTTTTTGGGAAAAGAATTGAACTAGCTTCTTTAATTTATAGATTGTAACCATAAGTTGTTAAAATTTGCATCATAATAATTTGCATATGATATAGCTTGAACTCAATTCTACATATATTTTAATTTTTTTTAACGATTTAGGCATGTGTTTATAGGGTCCTCTCTTTTGTCAATTATTTTCATTCATTGCAATTTAAGGTTGATGCATTTATTTAATGAGTGTTTTTTTTTTTTTTTTGTTGATAAATTCAATAGTTTACAACAAGTAAGGGAGAATTTGAAATTTTAATTTCTTCATTAAAAATACCAAGACGTAGTGGTGGCAGAGCCAAGATTTTTTGTTTAAGGAGGCCAAATTGGACAAGAGTCAAGATAAATCATTACACACATGCTTAATTTATATCCATCTATTAAAATTATTTATATACGTGTATTTATAATTTATGTATGTAGAAAATTATAACCAACCAAATAGCAAAATGTTTCAATACATTATGGTCATGGTACATATATATTATAATGCTTTTTGCTAACTGATGATTCAAGGCCTTTGGTTGATGTATGTTTGTCATAAAAAAAAATGCCTTTCGTTGATCATTCCAATATATGTATTTTTTTTTCTTTAGTAACAATTGCTGTTAACATAAGAAATTTAATGGAAATTTGATATTTGCAGTTTTGCACTAAAACCAACGAAAAATACACATTGTGATGTTACAACCAAAATGGACCGATTACAACCAAAATGGACCGTATAAGACTGAATAGAACATAATGGACAGATTAGGACCAAAGTGAAACAAATATGACCAAAATGGACAGAATAGGACGTAATAGGAGCAAAATAGACTGAAAAAGACTGAGTAGGACTGAATAGACTGAGTATCACCAAAATGAACCGAATAAGACCGAATGAAATGATTAGGACCAAACTGGACTGTATAGGACCAAAATAGATTGGATGGACTGTAAAGGACTGAGGTGAACGGAATGGACTGAGTAGACGAAAATGGACTGAGTAGGACCGAATAGACTGAATGGAACAAATAGGACCAAATAAAACCAAATGGACCGCATAGGACCGAAGTAGATTGAATAGGACTGACTAAGATCAAAGAAGCCATAATGGACCAAATAAGACCGAAATCGACCGAATTAGAGCAAAGTGGACCGAAGAGAACAAAAGTGTATTGAATAGGATCGAATAAGACCAAAGTGAATGGAATGGACTGAATTGGACTGAACTGGATTGAATAGGATCCAATAAGGCCAAAGTGCACAGAATGGACCGATTAGGACCAAAATAAACCAAGTAAGACTAAATCAGACAGAATGGACCGAATAGAGCAGAAATGGATTGAATAGACTGAAGTGGACCGAATAAGACTAAGGTGGAAAAAACGGACTGAATTTGACCGAATAGAATAGAAGTGGACCGAATATTACCAAAGTGGACCGATATGATGGAATATGACCAAAGTGGACTGAATAGACCAAGGTGGACCGAATAAGACCCAAATTTTTTTTTTTTAAATTTATGAATATTAATCTTTTAGACACCTAAATTACTTTTTATATGTATTTCCTATGAAATTTAAAAATTATTATCAAAGGGTTTGAATTTTATTGCATTTTTTTATACCTATGCTACTCCTTTTATATATACATGTGTGTGTGTGCGCGTGCGTGCGTGTGTTATGTGCATGACTCTAGTACAATATAATAAAATGTAAAAAGTTAATCTATAGCTTACTTATTTAACATTTTGAAACTAAACATTTGAAAAAAAAGAACCACTTAACTTTGTCAATAGTCTTCTATGTAAAATTTTTAGTTCTATAGTAAATTTGTTAGGAAAAAAAAAAGATTTCTATCAACATAATTTTGTGAATTTCACAACTTTCATATGACGAAATATTTTATTAACACTTCTGAAATGTTTGAATATGCAAAGATGCCCTTAGAAATTAGAGAGAGAAAAAAAGCTAGTAATAATCAATAATTGCATCAACCAATAACAACTTTAATAGATTTTATTGGAAATACTCAGCAATAAATCATAAAGAAGTACCATTAGGAGACTTTGGGTGATATTCATCACAACCTAAACAAATTATATATTTTTAACCATTTTCTAAAACAATTCTATGTTATACATTAAAAACCAATTGTTATTTGTCTATATCTATATAAAAAAAATTTTAAAAAAAAATCATTATATTACATTGCTTAGCACCATTTTCAATAATTTTGTTGCCAAAATAAGCGGGTATACCAATATTTAGAGAAATATATTGTGTAATCAAACAAATGAGGATTATTTAATTGCAATTTTAAATATTTATAATCACATGCAAAATGTGGGAGTGGAAGAGTCCTCATCCAGGCCTAAAGCCCAAATCCCAATTGAGTCCTCGTGGAGTGAAATAGGCCAAACACATATACTAATAGAATGGCACATTAGTTTGTAAGATCTAGAAGAAGGGAATAAGGTTATCTTGAGCACCCAGAAGGAGATACGAACCATTATAGATCGTTCTCGTGATGCAAGTAGTAAGCTAAGTAGAGCCAAGTCTTATCAGAGGAGATGTGCATAAATGGCTAACATCTTACTTCCAGTTGGTATCTAGAACCTCAGGGAATCTTTCAGAATATGCAAGAAGGATGAAGATCTTCACCTCCGCATTAATGAGGAGACTTCCACCTAACCTTTGCCGCGTTAAATGCATTTGAGACAACTTGAACAATACAAACACCCCCTAAAAGTCAAAATTCCAGGATAAGGAAAGGGAGGAAACCGATAAAGGAGAGGAAAATATCCTTGAGAACTCGGCTGGCGATAAACAGCTGTAGAGATAAGAATGAAAGATATATCTATATAAGGTGGGTGACACACAAAAGGGAGGGGGACAAAAAAAAGAAATAGGAGAAAGAAAAAGAGAGAAACACCAAAAACTAATGTAGTGTAACACCATAGGAAATTGAATTTTCTCTTGTAACACATTAGTTTCACTACGAATGACTAGTGTTTGTGAAATCCATTTCTTGACTTTCCCATTGTGGAGTGTTTATTCCTTTTTTTCTTTTTTATAAACAAATTGTCAGTCAATCAAACTGCTTCCCACGGATCCATCTAATATCCATAGAGAAAGCTGGTTTTTAACACCCACACAAAACATGAAAATAAACTGTAAAAAGAATCAAAATGATTTCTAATGTGAAAAATATAAAAACCAATAGTTTTTTTTTTATATATATATAAAATCATATGAGGATTTTTTTAATTCGTTAATATGTAGCAATTTCGAGCATAAAATTTAACTTGAAAATGAATAGCAACATTGTGAGGTCAAAGCCATCAACAATAACATAACAAATAAAAATTTCTTTTGCACAATATCTAAAATTGAACATTGGGAAATTGCATATTAATTCAATATCTTATTCTATCAAAAGTCACAACAACAAAAATTAGACCATTTCTTTACATATAGTTTTTAAAAAAGTACCAATCCATGAAAACCACCTTATCACAATAACCCTAAAATGAAAAAAAAAAAAAAAAAAAAAGAAAGAAAGAAAAAAAAAGTAGGGTTTTTTTTTGGGGGGGGGGGGGTGTTGTTAAATACTTAAAAAAAGTCTATGAACATATACTTTAGATACACTTTGAGCTAACATTAGAATAATATGAAAAAAAAAAAACTCATCTACATAAATATATTTTTTTTTTAATCTAGGGGTCACTATTAGCTTAATTTTATACACATAAATTTTTTTTTTTATTGAAAATATAAAAGGGACCCCCTCTGCCAATGAGTATAATAATGTGGAGTCAAAAGATATATTCTATTTATTTATATGCGGCTGAAAAAATCCCCAATTTTTAAAAATTATTTGTATTTTTTATCCTGTTAAGAGGGGAAAATGTTTCACTGTTCACCAAACTCTCCATCCTTAATATTTGATTTCAGATTTTTTTTTTTTTTTTTTTTTTTTTTTTTGAGAAAATTTAGAGAAGAATTCGAATGCTTGGAAGTGGGAAAAAAAATGTAAGAAGAAAGAATAGGTTTAGTGAACATTTTATTGATGTTCAAACTTAAAGCAGCAATGGCTTCTTTTTTTTCTTTTTTTCTTTTTTTTTTTTCCACCTAGAAGATACAAGAATTGTCACCCCCACAATATCATGATATCAATAGTACTATATCAAAAGCAACTACACATTATTTATTCATCAAGGTTATCTATTTCAAAAGGAATTTGGACCATTATAATTAAACTATATATTATAATATACACATAGAAATGTATTAAAAGCATTCCAGTTAGCCCACATGTCACAACAGATTTACTGGTTTGGTCACTGACTTCCGATGGTTCATACTCGGTTAAAAGTGCTTACAGATTGTTGGCGTCTGAAGCTTTACTATCCCAGTCAAGCTCTTCCAATCCCAAAGCAAGTAAAAGTCTGTGGAATAAAATCTGGAAATTACATGTTCCTAACAGAGTTCGACATTTCCTATGGCGTGCTTGTAGCGAATCTCTTCCCACAAAAAAGAATTTGTACACAAGGCATGGCCTACTAGTGAATGTAATCTTTATGGTGAATTTCCAGAAGATACTATTCATGGCCTTTGGTTATGTGATAACGTCAAACCAGTGTGGTTCTCAACTCCTAGCTTCAGTTTCCTTCGGACCAAAACATTCTCTAGCTTTAGAGATTTAATGGAGTTTGTTCTATTGAATGCTTCCTCAAAATCTGCTGCACTCTTTTCCATGATTGCTTGGTGTGTATGGCCGCTTCGAAATAGAATTAGAGAGAAGCAACCAACGTGGGAAGTAGTGGATATTGTGAAAAGAGCCGCAGAGCTTCTCCAGGAGTTCCATGACGTTCAAGAACAGTCGCCTAGGAATATAATTCAGAGGGATGAGACTCGTTGGAAGCCTCCTAATCCTGGAATCTTTAAGATAAATTTTGATGGTGCTATTTTCGAAGATTCAGCGGTGGTAGGTTTAGGTGTGGTCATCAGGGACTCCGCAGGACTTATTATTGCAGCTCTCAGTCAGAAGATTTGCCTCCCAAGTTCGGTGGATTTGGTAGGGGCCATGGCAGCAAGTCGAGCTCAGTTTTGCTCGAGAAATTAGTATTTTTCAGGTGGAAGTGGAGGGGGACTCAGTCAAGGTCATTCAAGCAGTTAATAAGCTCAGGCCTTGTACCACTATGTTTGGGCACATTATTGAGGAGATTCGAGTAGTTAAAAGTTCTATGATCATACATAAACATGGCAAAACGGGCTGATCGCATTTTTCACATGATTTTTTTTTTTAATAAAATAAATAACATGTATTTGCCATTTGGAAAGTTATGCAACAAATTAGTTAATGTAAAATGCATTATTTTGAATTCACCACTTATATCAAGAATGAACTCAATTAAACTTATTAATACTTGTTTAATAATTTTAAAATTATACAAATCCTAACATTGCTATTTAAAACAAAATAACACAAAGATAAGTAAAACAAATACACAAGCTTTATTTCTACACAATATCAACATTCCAAAATATAAAAAAAAAATTACAAATGACTTATTGGATAACTCATTTAATAAAGTATAAAAATATATAAGAAATTTACAACCTTGAAAATTAATTTTATAATCTATTATCAATTGTGGTTGGACTCTATTTCAATTGAGATATACATTAAAGTTTAGTTGCTTGCTTATGTATACATGGTCTCTTTTATGAATATTATATCATTATTAAACAACACACACTCTAGGAAATATCATAATTTATTTTAAAAAATTGTTTATTTTAGACATAAATTGTTAAAAAATAGGTCTAGGCATTCATAATTTATGATAATTTGATACTTTGGCTATACTATTTTTACATTTGTGAATGTTTCTCACATGTTTACAATTTTAAATCTATGTTTTTAACTCTACTATAAGTAGATTATCTTGGCATGTACTTTACTATTTGATATCTAAAAATCTTTACTCATTACAAAATACTCAACTATTTATCTTTCAATTAATTTGCATGCAGTTATGTAAATGTATTTATTGTTTCCTTAAAGCTCACAATAAACAATTACACTAATATTGTCTTAATTTTACTTTTTTTTTTTACCCAAAAAAAAGTTTTAAAAAAATGGTTCGAATTTGGGTTCGGGTCGGGTCAGAAAATTCTGACCCGTTTGCTACGTATAACTCATACATAGTTTCAATCATGTTAAAAGGGGTGGGAATAAGCTTGCCCACGCCCTTGCTAGAAGAGAAGTTTTAGTTGCAAATACTGATACGTGGATAGAAGATCTACCACTAGATTTGAATAATGTATTCCAATATGATTTACAGTAATATAATTACTTATCTTTTCCTCAACAAAAAAAAAAAAAAAGAAATGTATATATAGGAAATATAGTTAGACAAATAGTATGATAAAATCCAGGATATATATTGCCTGCTTGGTATAGTACCGTACGTATTAATTGTCAAAAAAATGATAATGTGAGGATCATTAAGATTCATAGGCCGATATTCAATTTTTTCACACAATAATAGGTCATCATAATATAAATATTCAATGGATTTAAAAACTATCATATGAGAGAAAACAAAATGAAAATTATATCATAATTTTTTCATAATAAGAGTATGACTTTTTCTGGTTTTTATATAATATTTATTTTCCTTCAATGTAACTTAATAATAATCATTTTGATATACTAATTAGCAAATTGGAAGATTGATGAATTAGGCATGTGTTTGTAGGGTCCTCTTTTTTGTCAATTATTTTCATTCATCTCAATTTAACGTTTGATGAATTCATTTAATGAGTGTTTTTTTCCCGATAAACTCAATAGTTTACAACAAGAAATGGAGGATTTGAATTTTAGATGTCTCAATTGAAAACACCTAAAAGTAACAATCTGCATCTGTGCTTTCTTCTGAAACCGTTTGCCTATATAGAGCTAGTAAATGAGGTTTGAAAGAACTGATTTGAAGAACATATAGAATTTAATTCCTTTTCTTCAATATTGGTAGTGTATATTAGATTTATTTTTATTTTTTAATGTTTCACATGTGTAGAACCACTTACAAACCCAATCACCAATTAAAGAAAGTGCTTGCTATTTCCCTTTTTTTTTTCCCAACATTGTAGTCTTGTACTAGATGCGAGCAATGCAAAATAAATCAAACAAGCATGCGTAAGAAGTATAAGAAACACATGTTAACTTGTCACTAGACTCAAACTTGAGCACCATTTTGAAAGTTCCATTGAATTAAATAAAAAAGTGGAAAATAAATGAACGGAAAAAACAATGATGGATCTTAAAAAGCATTCAAAACAGAACAAAACAAAAATGGACCAGATAGACATATAATATTGAACTGTAGTTTAATTGTACAGTAACTAGTTATGTATGTTTTAGCATATCAAAAAGAGAAAGGAAATACCAGTTCGCTAGCAAATATGGTTGTAAATCCATCAACTATTTGACCTGAAAGCATAACTGTAGCAGCATCGCTACGAAATGATACAACAATGTCAAAAAAAAAAAAAAAAAATTATAGGAGCTGAACGATTCATTTATACCAGTTAAACAGAACTCAATGGAGCAACACAAAAAACTTTATTCAAGAACAATTTTAATGAAAGCGTAAGGAAATCAAGAAGTTCTTGGTAGTGTTGTCAGTGTGTGCTTGATAGTAATTGTTTGCTGACTTCACCATATCCAAAACTAAAATCACATCATGTTGCAAAGAATAAGAGTTTGAGTCTGATTAAATATCACCAAATTTACTTTTCCCGAATAACATATAAAACTTGCACATGATAAATCCCTCATTACCAAATTCAAAATTACCTATAAAACTTGTACCTGATAAATCCCTTATTACCAAATTCAAAATTACCGAGGAAAACATCTATAACAACTTTAATGTGATTTTATAAACTGCTGGCCAGGTAATAAGATATATACCTTGGAGAAAGTCCAATGCTATCTGTCAAGAACAATAAGAGGTAAGTGAACCAACGGGCAGCAGTGATATATCATTGAGCATGTGACCCATGCCGTAATAAATGACGGACTGTCTTCCAAGGGGCTTAGTAAACGAATAATCATCATCATCATCTGCAATACTATTTCCCATCATGATAATTTTTTAACAAATGGGAACCTGCAAAATATGAACTGAAGCTTGAGAGAACAAGCATAAATAGCAATTTAGCAGAGTAACCATGAAGTATTTTTTTTATAAAAAAATTATTAATTTTATTCTAATTTAAAATAAATTATCATTCACGTCAACTATAGAAATAATATATATTCATAAATTAATTGTCATTTGACTTTCTCATATAAGTTGAGAGGCTTAGCTACTTATTGAGCTTTAGTGATGCATTTCTATTGTTCAATCTTAATTCATTACTTTTGACCATTACCTCAATTGGCTGAAGTTAATGTTTTTAAACAAATTTAACAATTAAACAAACTATGATATTTCCATTCATATGATTCAATGTTTTACTGGATCCATAATATGTCTATAACATTTATATGCCCAGATGCCTAAACGAAACTTAAAAATAAAAAAGGTGAATTTTTAAGCAAGTGAATAATGTTGCTATTTGTTAGACTTCATTCTTATTAGAGATCTCACTAGTATAAGCAATAAAAACAGAATTTATCTCTAAAGTTTATTTCATTAATAATGGTTTATTAGTAATTTCATTTTGTGCGACTTTCAAGAAATCTCAAATAATATCCCTCTTTTGTTTCCAACAAATCAGAACTAGGTTTAGTGATGATTATACTTTTTCATCCATGCAATGAGGTTAATGTGAATTTTACCAATGCTAGAGAAGTTCTTACACGCCCAAAATATTTCCAAACATAGTTGTTGCTAAGCCAAGTTGAAGGTAACATGGGTTACCATAATCAAAAACTATGCCAACATACAAGGATAGCAGACTCAAAAGGTAATTAAAGTATACATGCCTGCAGACCCAAGGAGTCCCCTACCCTTTAAGCATAGCAGTGCTGAAGTGAGGGCTACATTGGAATTGGTGAAGCACCCTTCATATCGATTTCTGTTTAACTTTTTCTTTTCTTTTTTTGGGAGGAGGGGGTGGGAATTAACGTTTTGGCCATTCTTTTGGGGAATGGTCTTGCTAACATACAAGATGCTAATTAAGCATGATGCGGAAAGAGAATGAATCTAGACCATTCGCATATGTGAATGCCACATGGTCCTGCATTAAGTATTAGCATTGCAGGAGATATGGGAAGATTGACACTTGGAAAGCCTTTCAATGACACTTGATATACACATTGGATAAAACTTCAATTCAAAATCTTAGGCCATTTTGTTTGGGGATTAACTACTATATCAATCTCTCAAACTCAAAACTTGCACGTGAACGCCAACAAGTCTTCCCCTCATGGCTAATGTTCAAGCCTCTACCACATCTGACCAAATGGGCCTCTATATTTTTCAGGACACCCTTGCCAATTGAACATACTAACAATAACACTCTGTTACCAACTATAAGAAATATTTTCGATATCATGTGATACTAATGAATCACAAGATAGGACAATAAATAAATTAATTTTAACAAAGGGACCAAATCCTGTTCCTCTCTTTTCCAGCATTCCTAGTTCAGAAAGTGAGAGCTTTCTATGATCATATTATTGACCCTCTATATTGCCCTACTCTCCTCAAACTCGGCTACATCATCTTTTCCTACCATACGCCCAAAACAAAAGTCATTCACTAGGTCTTCAATTTGCTAACAACCTGGCCTTCATTTTGCTAACAACTCAAATCAGTAAATTTAATACATTGATATAATTTTGGGCAACTCTTTTGGCAAATCAAAGAAATTCCCCTGTTGTCCAGCCTAACAAATGAATAACTTTACTTTCTTTTTGCGTGATTTATATATAGGACAAGATTCTTAACTCAAATGAATAATTTTTCACAACATATGAATAATTTAAGAAATGGACTATTTTAAGTTCTACACAGCGTTGAAACAGATACAGATACAGAACATATGGACTCCAATTAACTCAACAAAATCCGAAATATCAAATTAAAAAAAAAAAAAAAACCATTTCTATTGAATTTGGTGAACACAAGGTTCTCAAATTTAACAAAGCTTTTACATGTTATATAATGTTTCTCAAATGCACTAATAGTTTAATTATATCCAGTGAAGAACCTAGTAACCTCCTTTCCTCCAGAGTCCAGACTATATTGGACAGCCCCAAAAGACAAAAACTTTCAAACTATAGTGTCGTTTAAATCCTAAATATCCTCATGTAAAATCCAAGAGTCTAAAAGCAAAAGGAAAACTGAATGTACAACTTCAACAGCTTAAAAACCAATAATAATCATAAACTAAACATGCCCTTCATCCCTAGCACCAGAAAAAACTATAAAACCCAGATACAATTCGAATTCTACATAACTGGAAAGAAACAAAAAAGGGTCAGAAGGAACATGCAGATACAGGAGATAAGCTAAGCAGAACCCATCACCGAAAGCCTCTCAATTGTTAGCAGAACAACCTTTGTTGGCTACCCAAAAGAGAAACCGATGTTGTTTGTCAACTGTGTGAATGTTATTTCTTTTCTCTTTTTTTTTTTTTTTTTTTTTTTTTCGGGGAATGTGTGTCATCAGTCTCACCGACTTTGAGAGCCTGTGAGTTATGGACTATCAGACTCAGAATAAGAAGACAAAAAGACAGTGCTGTCCATGTAAGAAAAAATTTTCGATGAAAATAACGGGGGCATGTTTGTCTTTTAGTAGTGGATGATTGACTAAGGAATGGGAGTGGGAGGTGCATTTTTTTTTTTTTGGTGAAAGGCGATTCATTAAACAAAACTAAAAGGAAACACAAGTTTCAGGACATATTCTATCAAAATACATCCCATTGAGGTCATCCTCATACACATCAATCATGTCCACAGGCGGACTATCAAATAAGAAAAAAAATAAAAAACCTGACTGAAGCTTATCTTGGCAAGACTATCAGCACAGCGGTTAGCTTGGCGGAAGCAGTGCTTAATCCGAATCTGAGGAATGTGAGAAATCAACACTCTACAATCGTCCAGAATAGGGGAGATAAACCTGTTAGCATAGGATGGGTTATTGAGGACACTCACAATGGATTTAGCATCTAGCTCGATCATAAGAGAAGATAAATTAAGACTTCTACACAGCATCAGCCCCTCCCTCAACCCCTAAAGTTCAGCAGCAAAAACGTTAGTGACTCCAATCCTTCTGCTGAAGCCTCTAACCCACTGCCCATTTGAATCTCTAATAACCCCTCCACAACAAGCCAACCCATTTCCACCCTCCACTGCCCCATCAGTGTTAAGCTTAAACCACCCTTCAAGTGGCCTTTCCCAGCAAATCCTTCTCACCACCTTCTGCACTAACGCTCTCGGAGTTGACACGCAATGAATGAACTCCAAAGCTTGATTCAAAATTTCCCCAACCAGCTTCGGGTTTCTACCCTTATTGCTGAAAACAAACATATTTCTACTCTTCCATATATTCCACACAGCAAAGGGAAAAATAATCCTCCAAAGGGGGTTAGCAGCAAGCAAACTACAATTAATTCTACCATTAAAAGACAACCAATTCTGCAAATCACTTCTCCAAAAAGCATGATTTGAAGATGTGACCCCTAGCTGGTTCCACACAAGCTTGATGTGGGGGCAATCACGAAGTGCATGCAAAATGGTCTCCGAGCCTCTTTGACAGATAGGGCAAGTATTGTCATGAATTACCCCTCTTCTCTCAAGGCACACCTTAACCCTAATATTGTTATGCGCACACATCCATAAGAAGGTCTTGATTCTTGGAAGAGTATCCGCTTTCCATATCCAATTGGACGAGAAGGGAGATGCCTCCATTAAACCCATAGCAATCTTATAGGCACTCTTTAACTCAAAGGTGCCTTTAGAAGAATCTGCCCATGCCAATTTATCAACTCCTCTACTAGTGAATGCAGTGGGGGTGGCTTGGATCAGCATCTTAATATCTAGAGGGAGCTCAAAAGGAATTTTTTCCCAAGCCCAACCCATGTCCAACATAAAATCCTTAATCTCCAAATGACTAGCTTCTTGAGTAATAGGGCCCTGAATGAGTTGTCTTAGAGAGCCTTTATGAGTCCAATTACTAGACCAAATATTCAAGCTATTGTCCCTACCAACCACCCATCTACTGCCCCTGTTGAAGGTATCCATAGCTTTCTTCATTGCAGCCCACACAGCTGAGCAAGGAAGCTTATTGGCATTAGGGGCAATACTTCTCCTTGGACTACAATACTTCCTCTTCAAAACTAGAACCTAAGGAGCTTCTCTCTCTGTATTAAATCTCCAATTTAGCTTAGAGAGGAGAGCAGCATTCCTTCCCTTAGCTGCCTGCAACCCCAAACCCCCTTCCTCCTTGGGTTTGGTGACCTTATCCCAACCAACCCAATGGATTTTCCTCACTGTGTCTGAAGACTCCCATAAAAAATTTCGATTGACTCTATCCAACCCATCCAAAATTTTGCTAGGAAGGTGAGAGCACTGCATAACATAAGAAGGTATAGTAGCTAAAGAAGCCTGAATCAAGACTGCCTAGCCAGCCAAAGAATGCAGATTGGCCTTCCACCCCGAAATTTTCTGCTTCACCCTATCAAGGATGAAATTGTAATCGTGGGATGATGAGCCAGGATGCCTAAAAGGAAACCCAAGATACTTTCTAAGGAAAGGTGTGGAGGAAAGGCCAAGAATATCACACAAAGACTCCTTAGTATCCCTATCCACATTCGGGGAAAAATAAACTCTAGATTTTGCCTCATTAACTGTCTGCCCAGATAATAAGCAAAACTCATCGAGCACATCTCTAATGGAGTGGGAGGTGCATTTGGGTGTGCCTTGTTTGTTCGCTTTTTGAAGGCTTCAAATTGAGCCCATCACTATCTCTCCTTATCTAGAACTTTGAAAGGTCCCACTACCTCTGATTCCAACCCTAAAGATTTAATCAAGATTCCTTCTCAATCAATTGAGAATCGTAGAATAGATTTTGACTCGATGCGTTTTTTAGATAGTCAACTATATAAATAGGGTTGTGAAACCTTAATTAGTATGTCTATATGAACGTCCATTAAGTATGTCCTTTATAGTATAATAACTAGCTCCTAGGTAACATTAGGGATATTTACCTTTACTGCTTTTAAACCTGACACTTTACACTTTAGGATAATTTATAATTTTTTTAGAGTGAAATTATGGTTTCCTGGATTATTTGTTGTGTTTTTTAAATAGAAATAAACAAACAAATAACCCAAGCTATTGTGTTATTATTTGTTTTGTTATACTTTGAATGTGTTGTTATTGGTACTACCTCTCTCTCTCTCTTTCTCCTATTCTTTTTCTTCTTTGATGTCCAACTGTTCTTCGTTTTTTTCTTTTATCTTTTTGCATTTCATAATTTAGGTGCTGTGGTGGGTTAGTCTATTGGTTTTGTGGGTGATGAGTTAAATACATCTTCTAGGTGTTACAAAAAAATCATGATTTGTGTCAACTGTCCCAAGTCTCCTTCCTTCCAAAATATTTGGTTTGCAATGACTATATTCTCTTTTATTATATCTCAGGAACCAGTGACTTAGTTTTAAAAAGAAGCCAATGTTGTCTATAAAAGATTTCAAACCCATATAGTGTTTTAGTTGATAATCGGCAACATGGCAGGTAGCATTAATAAAAATGAGAGACTGAAGGGACTCAGTGATGAGACATGGTCATTAGAGCAGGTGAAAGACTTCAAGAAAGAGGAGAGGCTAATACCCACATTAATTTGCAAAAGGAGTCAAAGTTTTCTTGACCACATTAAATATTTTATATTGCATAGTGAGAATTGAGGATATACTGTTATTTGTTCAACTTCATGCAACTTTTAAATTTATTTTACTAGAAGCATTTGGTTTTACTTTGGGTGTCACTCTATTTGGAGATGATTGGAACTTTGATCAAGACAACATGTTTATACAATGCATTGAAGATACGTTTGGTGTAGGTTCTAACAAATGGCTTTAGTAAGCTTGGTTCGTTTGGTGTAGGTCCTAACAAATGGCTTTAGCAAGCTTGGTTTAGATCGAGGTAATCAAAAGGAATGCTTATGCTTTATTTTGATAAGGTGAAGTTATAACTAATTTATATCTCTTGCTTGAGGTATTTAGTGCTTTGTAAGGAGATAACTTACTAAAATCAATGCTTTGAATTTTTAAAGGAGATTTTAGAGTATAGTTCAAAACTTAGTTTTTAACTAAGATCCATGCAACATTTTTTCCTTTGAGCATGCACTTGAAATTCCAATGTCTCTTTAGTTTCAATAGTTTATTGTTCTCTTCATTCATCTTATTTCAATTTCATGTTCATTCTCTGAATTCTATTGGGTTTTTCTTTTCTTCCTTCTTACTCTTTTTTTGTCTGCAAGCCTTCTATGGCAGTTGTTGAAAAGGCAAAACTGCAAAGATGTACAAGCTGTTGAAATTAAAAACCGTTTTGGAATGAAACAGGAAAAATTTTAGGGCTTTTAAAATAGCGATATAGAGATTTGAGACTATAAAGCAGAGAAACATAAATCAGAGTCTTTACACATGGTTAGATTTCCAAAATCCTTACTTGTAAAGTTTTGTTTTTTATTTTTAAAATTTGGATGTCATTAATAATTTATATTTGGGTATTTTGGTTGTGCTTCAAGTATTTTGGTCTAAATGCAACACCTTCCTACTTTGGAACGCACTCCATCACTAAGTAAGTTTTCTCTTTATATTTTCATACCTTGAAGTTCAACTTATTTGAATTCTCATTTTTCCCTTACCTTGACAAACTTTCTTCCCTCAACTATTATACTTCTAGAACTTTTTTAAAAAAGTTTTATTTATATAGTAAATAAAAAATTAGAAAAAAATACATGAATTATGCATTAACTTTGATAAATGTTTGGGTGGTTTCAATAAAGATATTTCCGTTAGAACTGGTTTCTACTTCGAGTAGTTCTTTTGATTTGGTTTGGTTTTGGATATTTGGATTAATATGGTTTTGGGTAATTTGAATTGATAATTAAGAGTTAGATTTGGTCTCTGTTTAGTTAGCTATACCTAGTAAAGTTTAATGTTCCTCTGAATATTAGTATGTTAGTATTGAGAAAAAGATCAAGGTTCCTGGAGTTATTGTCTGCAATACTCTTGCTTACATAATGAAGGTAGGTATTAGTTTCAACCCTGTTGGTATTCTTCTCACCTATTCCACAGTTTGAGGGCATTACATAGTTTACCTAATGAGCAAGTCTGTACCCTCTAGTTTGCTGCATTTCATTGAGTTTATACTATTTATTGAGGATATGTGCAACCATATAGTGTAATTTCTTATGTGATCTCAATATTTGTAATTTGTTTCACAATATGTATTTATTCCGATAGCATGTTTTGTGCATGTCACGTATGCTCAGTATATTTATGTATGAAATGGCAAAATATGAGTGTTAGTTATGGACGTTTGGTAGCAAAAACAAATGCCAACCAAAATGCTCACACTACTGCACATGATCTCATTTTTACTAAATTCAACTTTTGAATGGTGAAACTAGAGAAAGAGATTATTTAATCTATTAAGAGGAAATTTTCTTTTCTATTTATTTGAGGAAATTAATAAGATTTTTTTTTCCCTGAAGGCGTGTGAGCCCTACACTTTTGGGAGCATTTAAGTCACCATGGGAAAGGAAGAACTCTGCCGAGAGCTTGGAAACCACTTTCTATTGTACTTTTAGACTACGATTTAACTTTGCCCTGTCTTGTGGTGAAAAAAGAGACTACAACATACGGTGACTCAATGTATACAATAAATGATCATTGTCATTCATGAAAAGTGGAAGCCATGTATAATCAGATTAGTTTGATATTTATTGGGATGTAATGTGAGTTTTCGTTATTAAAATTATTTCCTCATCTAGAAAGATTATATGGTATGGTGTAGCCAATGTTTCATATCAAAAAAGTTTACTGGGAATAACATAAACTTGATGGTCTGCAAAGACATAAATTGATGTACCAACTCAACACTACAATGTCATTAATATAATTGTCTTAGAGGATGAGTGTCAGATTTGCCATGTGACAATAGTTTTTCTGAGTTTTGACTCCCTCAATCTTTCTTATACAAGCTTTGATATTTTGACATGGTGGTAATGCATGCTTAATATGTATAATTATTACAAAGTGTAATAATTTGTATAAAATGAAAATTATGGCATATTGGCTCTTACTTATATCAAACTTCATTACTTCAATAATATCTTTCATTTTTTTTTCCTTCTATTTTTTTAAGGCACATGCCTCATTTTGAATAAATTAGAGAAAATACAAGTATCATATATCATTTCAATAGCTTTCCTATGCATCGCACAGGTTTGAGGCTAGTAGAGATAAAGATCCAAGCAAAAATAATGGCAGTGGGCTACAAAGCCACATTATCCGCTTCTTTTGCGTCCATTGGATATGACATGCATACTCAACAATGCTACAATATACTAAAGGATAACCCGATGTGTTATTTATTTATTTTTGCTGGATTAAAAAAGGAGGTTTTTGGTAAGGATTCATGGAACTCACCTCACGTGACCCAACACGATATTAACATTGTGTATGTTCCTCCAGTATAAAGTCACAAGTTGTAGAAAAAACAAGTTCTAAAACGTCTTGTCGTTTAGTAATGAGAGATTTTCCATTAAACTAGGACGACATGTTGCTGAGAGAGCCTAAATTTTTGTGGACAAAACAACACGTTGTTTGTCTACTTCTGTCTTTAATCTTCATTTCTTGTACTGCTTTAACAAATTTCCAAAAAGGTTTACTAATGAGTAATGCATTTGAAAGCGAGACTTGTAGGTACGCAAGTGTGGGTTTTGGTTGAACCCAAGAATACTTTAATAGTTTCTAAAGGATATGGAAAATATTGGTAAGGTCCTAAAATTAAAGGCACGGTAGTAGAACACAAATAATCAATAAATATATAAGGTTTAGGGACATACCTCAAAAAATTATGAGTAAACCCAAATAGATTACCAATATCAACAAACATGTATGTGCACACTTGGCACACAACCTAAGCAAATACTCCTCTCCATGCTCCTCCTTTCATGACAGCTTTCAATGGGGCAAGCCACCATAATCTCTAGAAGAATGAGATCTACGGTTTTACTTTCATTTAACATTAAGTGTGGAGAGAGGGCCTAGCCTTATGTACACTTAATATTCACCCATTATTTTTGATGTTTTTGATTGATATTAATATTTTTTGAAGGGGTCCATTTTCTTTTAACTATTATTATTATGCTTTATATTTTCCTTTTTTTTTGTACAACTAAATATTTTTTTTCAAACTTTTTCACCAATGAAGAAAGCTACATCATGCATCAAAAAATGTCAATGATAAATTCTCACATGAAACGATAAGAATTCTATAAATTCAACTTTTAATTCTTATGGATAAGGTTAATTGCTTCCCCCATATAAAACATAGAGCCAAAAGAAACCAATGACTAGCATTGAAGAGCTTTAGCAATCGAATGTACTAAATAAACAAATACAACATTGCATTGTACATATTCATAATAGGCCAAAAGAGACACGAGGGATATATAAATTGTCGTAAGATTTTTATCTTCCTAAATCCTATCACTATCCTTTTGAAATTATATTTTTATCCTCAAAGACAAGTGAGGGTGAATAATGCTAGCAATTTTAAGTTCACATATGAAAAAAAATCTAATAAGTGGGGAAAACTCAGGTGAAAACTTTTTTCACCAAAGAAGAAAGCTACATTATGTGAAAAAGGCTATTATTTATAATCCCATCAGCAAATTTTTTTTTTTAAAGTCATGGGCCGCACTCAAAGCCCATCAACAGAAGTTTTTGGACTAGGCTTTTGCAAATTGCAAGCCCTTCTTGAATCAACTCTAAGGAGTGGGCCTTCCTCAAAAAAAAAAAAAAAACTCTAAGGAGTGGGCCATGCAAATTGGAACAACCTAGTACGAAGTACGAACACGGTTTGCTTTCGGTGCAGTGGGGGCCACTGCCGTTGGTGTTTTGTCTGATTTTAATATGTATATTTTTTTGGTTCGCATCGTTGTGTTCCACTACTAAAGTGTTATTATACTAATTAAGAGTTCACAGTCATCGAAGCACTCAAAGAGTCAAACAGCATATTCTGCTCTCAGTTCTCTGTTCTCACAAAGACAGCTTTAGCATTCAAGAGGTTGCGCTTATCTGGGGTGTTAAAGACGAGATCAACAAACTCAAGGAGACAGTTTCCACAATCAGTGCTGTGATTTTGGATGCAGAGGCGAAGCAACACAACAGTGAAGTGATCAAACTGTGGCTGAAAACGCTTAAGGATGAAATCTCCACTGAGGCGTTGCGACGGGAAGTGATGACCCGTGACAAGAAGGCCAAAGAGGTACGCATCTTCTTTTCCAAATCTAACCAGCTTGTATATGGTGTTAGAATGGGTCATAAGGTTAAGGAGATGAGGGAGAGGCTAGTTGCTATAGCTGCGTATAGTCAGTTTCACTTGGATGAGATATACGGTGTCTACAAAAATTTGAGAAATTTCTCTTGTAGACAATTGAGAAAGTTACATTTTGTTTTTGCAACATCCTTAGAGCTTCAGTTCTAGGATAGTGATTAGAGTTCAATTTTATCTGTTCCTTTTTAATTCTCATACTAGATTCATATACTTTATCCTTTTACTCTTTCTTTTGAGAAGATATATAAGAAAAACATATTTCAAATGACACCCCAAGTGGAAAAGCTGAGACAAAGGGATAGTTGGAAGGTGTTTTTTTTGGGGGGATAAATATAGGCATGGAGTATTAAAACAATGAAATGAACATAACATGAGGATAACAATTACAAAACAGCAGTCAAGGCCAAAGTTACTGAAGAGTGACAGTCCAAGTGCCTATATGAACAAGTGTGAACTGATGAGATACCATGTTAAGGCCCTATCTATAACAAACTCCATTTCAAACCGTCTCTTTGGATCATAACACCCTTCATTCTTGTCCTGACCACTAGTCCCCTCACTTTTGGCACTCGTGGAACTCCCTCCACCTGAAGCCAGAGAAATTGCCCCCAAATTTAATTAGTTTTCTACTATATCAAAAGAACAGTAATTAAATTTTTTAATGAAAAAGAAGACTCGTGTATGTATGTTACATTACCACTAGGACTAGGAGTAGGACTACCATCACTTTGATTAGAATTCCTTCTCAATTGGTAGAAAACTTGAGCTTCTGGTGAATTAGGATCCAATTGTAGAAGAGCTACATCCATGACCATGCAAACAAATCAAATCAGTGTGTCAAATATTAGCCACTTTTAGTGATATTCATCCTTCTTTAAAACCAAAACAACAATATAGCACTCAACATTCACTTCTTATATTGAATTTCATAAAAAGCTATTAGCTAGAACAAAACAACTCTTATGGCTGAATGTATAACAGGACACTGGGAGACATTAGCAGGGGCATGGCAAACAGAAAGTAGGCCCAAAGTAAGTGTTACATTAATCTGTAGTGCTAATTCAGGATCATTACGTTCTCTGATGCTGACACACAAGCACTTCTTGTTGTCCTTTAGGACTTGTTTGAGACCAATGCAACAGTCTGGTGTAGGTACATTAACAAGGCGAAAATGTACTGTTAAGTAATACCAGCCTTCTAGTTATTTGTTTATGAGAGTAAGCTACAAACACAGATGTTCTTACTTTGTATTTAGCTTGAATCACATAATATGTCGAAGTGTTTCAGTTATGTAATGTCTCTCAGTAGCAACTTTGTAAATTTGTATTTACATAAGTTAGATTATATTCCATTATGCTGTCTTATGCTTTTTTTTTTTTTTTTTTTTTAACTGTAAATATGTGAGGGTATACCATTGTGGCTCTGTGAATTTCAAAGCAGAAAGGTTGTGTATACTTTGCTTGGCTGAACTTGGAAATTGATGCTCAAGATGCATATATGAGTAACTCCATCTTTGAGACTTTATTAAGTTTAATGTCTCCCCTGTTTTTGATAAAAACAATGCTACATCTACAACAAGGATAAAGTTTAGTTATAAAATTGGTTGTAGCCTTAGACTATAATCTTACTTAATAAAATAAAAATTACTGCATATTTTGAAAATCTCTTAATACACATGTCAAATTTTGTATCAATTGGATATTATTTACTATATGATTTATAAGCTTATGTTTATGCATAATTTTAAACTATAAAAATTTACAATTTATTGATGATATAGTTTTTGATCTTTAATTTATTGGTTGTAGCCTTAGACAGTGAAATAGATGAATAATTTGTGCTTGGTGGTGGATTGGCGTAAACCAAATCAAAGTGTCAATACAAAGTGACTATTGTGTGTGGCCATTAATTAATCTCAGTGAGTTGGGGTGCAACTTGTGTGGCTATAATTTTTTTTTTTATTTGTAGTTTTAAGGAAATATAAACTTGCTATAGTAGAGGCGTTAACCAATTTGGAGTGTTGTGTTAGTAAAGTAGTGTTAATTTCTTTGGGCTTTTGGGGGCTTCCGGCCTTTGTGAGATTAAATAGTCGTGTTAATAAATTAGCGCTAAGCAACTAAGGTGGGTGAGTGAAATATATTTATTATTATTTATTATTGTGATATTAGGGAACTTAATGGACATAATCTAAGTAAAAACTGCACAAATAGAAACAGTTCGGCTTTTTTTCTTTTTCTTTTTTTTCTGGCGGCAACTTGTGGAGGTGGAACAATGGTGGAGGAGCAACGTAGAGAGTTAGACGGAGACAAACGGGGAGAGAGAGAGAGAGAGAGAGAGAGAGAGAGACAAATGGCTTGAACACCAAACGTAGAGAGAGAGAGAGAGAGAGAGAGAGAGAGAGAGAGAGAGTCAGAAGTTTTCTTTTGTTGGGTTTAGAGATAGGTTTAGAAGGTAATAAATTAGGGTAATTAATGAGATTTTAATAAAAATATTTGTAATAATAAGGGTCTTTTTTTAACCGTTGGATTTACTTAAATCTAATGGTTTAAAAAGGTGTAACTTGAATATATATATATATATATATATATATATATATAAGCTTCCAGTTTTCTGTTATGTCTACCAATAATGCCATTTATCGCAATTTGTTATCTAAGTTAAATCACCATGGGATCATGCTTTGTAGTAAAATATAATTTTCAAGCATCATGTTTTTATAAAAGTAGATTGATATTTACAAGGAAAATGTTACCATATGTTACCAAAACAACGAACTAACTAAGTTTTCTCACTTTGTTGACTAATAATGTTGGTTGGTTTGAGCTATAAAAAAAGAAAAAAAGAAAAAGAAATCTTCCACTGACCTTTTTTTCAACACCAAATATACTTTATAGAGATCAAGCACCTATTAATTATTGTTGTTGTGATTTCAGAAATATTGCAGTCAAGACAATTCCTTGTTTTTGAAGCTATTTTTTCTACAGATAGTAAGAGTAGAACCTGATGCATCATTTTAATGCGATCACTTTAGGCTTTTATCATGCACATTTATTTAGCCAGATTTCTACCACAATACATGGCTTGCTCAAGTAAATCATCAATTGAGGTAACCTATATACAATATTCTAACCTCCCTCTAGTGTTCTTTGTCCTTATTTCTGTTGTTTCTTCTTTCACATATTCAATATGTAAGCGTAATTTTGTCTTTCATTTGATCTTGTCCATTTACATACTAACATCAAATCTTGATTTACTGTATTTCACATGCATTAGAACAAGACAAGAAGTGGAGAGTAAATGTAGGGCCCCATGTGTAAGTGATGTAGTGCTATTGATCTCAAAGTACATTCAGATACAGGGATTATTGCTTTCATATAGTTTGCATATAGCCTCAAGACTCCTGTGATAGGTAAGCCTACTTATCTAAAATTGCAATTGTTTAACTACTGCATTTGTATATTTTAGTATTTTAGATTTTCAACTTTCACTTCTCCTGTCTGAATCTGTTTCTAGATATAATTTTTGCATGTCCTTTTTTTTAGCTCTATATATCCAAAGATACTTCCCCCAGTAATGCGGGAGCTGTTTGACCAGTTTGTGTAGCAAACGAGATATGCATGCATCATAGTGCTTCTTTTAAGACATTTTAGCTTTATCTATTGAGTGGGAAAGGGATAGGAAGAGGAGGAATTTATTTCCTGCGAACCAAATAATATGGAACATATGATTGGAAACTACCTTGTATATCTTGTCTCACTTTTATGAAAAATGCCTAAGGAAATAGGTCAAGAGTGCAATAAGATGCTCACAGCCCAGGGATTGAAATTTCTTTTGGAAGGGTTTTGCTCCCGTGTGTATACTGGTTTCTCATATCCCTCGAAATTTCTCAAGTACTTTTTTTATCAGTAAAGAAGTTCTTAGATACAAATCTCATTCTCTTTTAACTTTGCCCTTAGGTTTCAGATTGATGAGTTTATCATTTGTTGGCTCTATATACAAAAACCTGAGGAGAATTGAATACTAAAGAAGGCAAGAATTTAAGAGTCCGTGTTTTTTTTTCTAAACTAGCCTATATGAGATTTACACAGAAACTAGGAGAAAATAATGGTAACTATCTCATTCCTTACCAAATTAAAATTTTCCTCATATGTTTGGCTTCAATTTTTGAGGTTTTTTTTTTTTTTTTCTTCTTGCAAAATGATAGGCAACAACAACAACAAAGTGTTAGTCCCAAATTTTGAGGTTAGCTATGGATCCTCATTTCCTCTCAAAACTTTTTCCTTTTTTTGCAATATGGTAGAAAACTTATTACTTCACTCACTTATTCATTTGCTTCTACGCTGTGGTGAGGTTTTTTGGTTCTGGAGCTTTGCCCTTAGATCTTTTGGTGTTTCTTGGGTTTTACCTAAAAGGGTTATTGACTTGCTAGCCGGTTGGAGGAATTGGTTGGGGAAGCATTCTTCAAATGTTTGGAATTTGGTACCACATTGTGTCATGTGGATAATTTGTAGGGAGAGAAATAATCGCATATTTGAAGATTCTGTGCTTTTTGGGGATAAGCTCTTAGAGTTGTTTGCAACCACTTTGTTTGATTGGTCTCGTGCGTGGGTTTTAGTTGTTTGAAATCCATTCCGCTATTTTTAGATTCACTTTTTTCATGTACATAAGTTGTTTTGTTTTCCTTTGTTGCTTGTAAATATTTCCTTCATCTATTTGATGGAGTAGCTTCTTTTTAATACAAATTTTTCTTACCTATTAAAAAAAAACTTTGGACTGATAGGTTATCATGGATGAAATCTATGGCTTAGTGTTACTACTCAAAGTATTCGCTGCCTTTAAGGATAGCTTAATTTCATGTTTGGATTAATTTCTTAAGGTTGCTTAGCATACCATGGAGTTATTTTAGAGATATGTCACCTGTGAAATATCACATGAATCTAGCACCTTGTTGGAATTTTTTGTTTATTGCTCTATCCGATAAGTTCAAGCTTGCTGGTGTATTTGTATTGCTGTTGTAAAGTGTCATTTTTTTGTTGTCCTGATTTGTAATTGTCTTTGTTCTCTGTCTGCTAGTTCAGACTTGCTGTTTTCTAGTTTTCAGCTTGGTTTCAATGAAATTTCTGGCTGATTATCCAAAAATAAAATAAAATCTAGCACCTTCTATTCTCAAGAGCAGGAGTTCCTAACTTTCTGATGGCTTTTAAATTGAATACCAGACAACAAAAGCTATCAGACAGAAGAGAACAAATGATTTTATCTCCAATGATTTGAGTTCCAAAGTTAAATTATAAGGTCTTTACACAAATTGGACCCTTTTTCTTCATTTTTTTCATAAATAAATTTCAATTATGTTATATAAGTAAATTCTTTTCTGGGCAGAAGTTCACTTTCAAGGTAAAGGCAGGACTCTTCACCTAAATGAGAAAGATAGATGCTTATAAACATGTGGCTTGTAAACACAAACTTCCTCTATTTGTGGTTGTGGGATGTTGGAATCGATGCCAAGGCTTATTAGACTGAACTCATTGGTATTTATCTCATTTCCTTATTTTACCCTTTATCTGCTCTTAGGATTTTTCGTCCTTAATTTATGACTTTTGCATATTAAGAAAAAAGCATGTGATTTTTCCTTCATAATTTTCTTTTCTCTAATAAATTTTGCATCTTTGTATCTCAATTTGAGTTCATGAGATGATGTATTTGATGTGCTTCAACTATTTTTTAAACAGAGTAAAATTTGGCTTGAGGTATATCAAGGTAATATTTCTGGGAGATTTAAATCTTGCAACCATGCTGCTGGAATTAGCTCATTGTATAGGAATTTTGCTGGTTCAAATCCTTTTTATATGTAAGCACCTAACTAGCTGTTATATTATTTATTACAAATCACAATCATAATAATAATTATAATGACTAACAATTTTTTCTAGTAGCTTGGTCTTATGTGAAAACACAGCTTGATTCTTTATAATAATAAAAAGTTCTTTATAATCACTTGATAAATTCCAATAAAATGGAAAACGTTCCTATATGTTATCGAAATAGGAAACTACAATATTTTTCTTACTATCGATTTTTATATTATAGATTGATTGGGAAATAAAAAGATAAAAAAAATAAAAATCTCCGGCATATGTTTCATAATACTAATTATGATATATTATAAATCTGGAGATCCAAAAATTTGTTAATTATTGTTGTTGCTATGACAGACTAAATAATATAGTTAACACTATTTTTTTCAAACTACCCATGGCCGATAAACCTTTTCTTCTTCTTTGCCTCTTCCTCCACGTTGAAGCCTTTTTCTCTGCCTCTCTCAATTCTCAATACCCCTAAACCATAGCCCATCGCCGCTCTCTCACTCCTTTAGCATCCCACCGCTGTCATGTATCGGTGAGTTTTTATCTTTGATTTAAGTTTGTTTATTAATTATATAGGGTTTGATATTTTGTTTGGATTGATTTCAATTTTGGTATTCAAATTAAGTTTTTCTCTTCAGACATTTTTTTATCAGGCTTTGATATTTGTTTGGGTCTTTAGGTTATATTTGGTTCTCATAATGGTATTTGAATTATAAGTGGTTATGTTTTGATTATTTGGGTTAAATTTGTTCATCTACGGTTTCTGGGTTAAAACGTAGTTTCCTTCAGATGGCAAAGATATAAGCTTTACAAGTCAAGTGGGAATAAAAAAGTAAATTAATTGGACCCTTTTTCCTTAATCTAGGTCCTATAAAGAATAAGATGATGAATTCAATTTCTGTAGCTCTATTCCTTTTACGTTTCAAAATCAATTTTCTCTGTGCTTGAAATTTGCATATTTGTTTAATATTAATTCTTCTAGAATAAGTATTTGTCATTGTTCATTCTCTACCCTATTGCTTCTCTTCTAATTGCCATATGCTCTATGCGTACTTTGCCCCATCCTTGCTACTCTGATTGTTTTTCCTACCCCCATCCCTTCTCTGTAGTAGTAGTATATTTGGAAGGTAAGCACACTCTTTCCCACTTCAACCACTATTTTCAATTCCTATAACTTCTCTCTGGTGCTTTTCCAATTTGAATTTCTATATTTAAAATTTTCTCCTCCTGCTGAATCGTCTAGGGTTTTCCTTTGATCCCTATTGAAGGATAGATTGGTTTATTCTCTTTCTTTGGATGCTTTGTCTCATATTATCATCTATGTATTTTGGTTTGGGTAACATTAGGGATTTTCACTCTTGGGTAACGTTCGGGATTTTTACCTTTGCTGCTTTTAAATCTGACACTTTACAGTTTAGGATTAATTTATAATTTTTTTAGAGTGAAATTATGATTTCCTGGATTATTTGCTGTGTTTTTTAAATAGAAATAAACAAATAAATAACCAAGAATACTGTGTTATTCTTTGTTTTGTTATACTTTGAATGTGTTTTTATTGGTACTCTCTCTCTCACTCTTCCTCCTATTCCTTTTCTTCTTTGATGTCCAACTGTTCTTCATTTTTTTCTTTTATCTTTTTGCATTTCATAATTTAGGGGCTGTGGTGGTTTAGTCTACTGGTTTTGTGGGTGACGAGTTAAATACATCTTCTAGGTGTTTTCAAAAAAATCATGATTTGTGTCAATTGTCCCAAGTCTCCTTCCTTCCAAAATATTTGGTTTGCAATGCCTATATTCTCTGTTATTATATCTCAGGAACCAGTGACTTACTTTTAAAAAGAAGCCAATGTTGTCTATAAAAGATTTTAAACCCAGATAGTATTTTAGTTGATAATCAGCAACATGGCGGGTAGCATTAATAAAAATGAGAGAGTGAAGGGACTCAGTGATGAGACATGGTCATTGGAGCAGGTGAAAGACTTCAAGAAAGAGGAGAGGCTAATACCCACATTTGCAAAAGGAGTTAAAGTTTTCTTGACAACATTAAATATTTTATATTGTATAGTGAGAATTGAGGATATACTGTTATTTGTTCAACTGCATGCAACTTTTAAATTTATATTACTAGAAGCATTTGGTTTTACTTTGGGTGTCACTCCATTTGGAGATGATGGGAACTTTGATCAAGATAGCATGTTTATACAATGCATTGAAGATACGTTTGGTGTAGGTTCTAACAAATGGCTTTAGCAAGCTTGGTTCGTTTGGTGTAGGTCCTAACAAATGGCTTTAGCAAACTTGGTTTCGATCGAGGCAATCAGAAGGAATGCTTATGCTTTATTTTGATATGGTGAAGTTGTAACTAATTTATATCTCTTGCTTGGGGTATCTGGTGCTTTGTAAGGAGCTAACTTACTAAAAGCAAGGCTTTGAATTTTCAAAGGAGATTTTAGAGTAAAGTTCAAAACTTAGTTTCTAACTAAGATCCATGCAACATTTTTTCCTTTGAGCATGCACTTGAAATTCCAATGTCTCTTTAGTTTCATCAGTTTATTGTTCTCTTCATTCATCTTGTTTCAATTTCATGTTCATTCTCTAAATTCTATTTGGTTTTTCTTTTTCTTCCTTCTTACTCTTTTTTTGTTTGCAAGCCTTCCATGGCAGTTGTTGAAAAGGCAGGACTGCAAAGATGTACAAGCTGTTGAAATTAAAAACCGTTTTGGAGTGAAACGGGAAAATTTTGGGGCTTTTAAACTAGCTATGTAGAGATTTGAGACTATAAAGCAGAGAAAGATAAATCAAAGTCTTCACACATGGTTAGATTGCCGAAATCCTGACCTGTAAAGTTTTGCTTTTTATTTTTAAAATTTGGATGTCATTAATAATTTATATTTGGGTATTTTGGTTGTGCTTCAGGTATTTTGGTCTAAATGCAACACCTTCCTGGTTTGGAACGCACTCCATCACTAAGTAAGTTTTCTCTTTATATTTTCATACCTTAAAGTTCAACTTATTTGAATTCTCATTTTTCCCTTACCTTGGCAAACTTTCTTCCCTCAACTGTTATACTTCTGGAACTTCTTTAAAAAAGTTTTATTTATATAGTAAATAAAAAATTAGAAAAAATACATGAATTATGCATTAACTTTGATAAACTTTTGGGGGGTTTCAACAAAGATATTTAAGTTAGAATTGGGTTCTACTTCGAGTAGTTCTTTTGATTTGGTTTGGTTTTGGATATTTGGATTAATATGGTTTTGGGTAATTTGAACTGGTAATTAAGAGTTAGATTTGGTCTTTGTTTAGTTAGCTATACCCAATAAAGTTTAATGTTCCTCTGAATATTAGTATGTTAGTATTGAGAAAAAGATCAAGATTCCTGGAGTTATTGTTTGCAATACTCTTGCTTACATAATGAAGGTAGGTATTACTATTAGTTTCAACGCTGTTAGTATTCTTCCCACCTATTGCATGATTGAGGGCACTACACAGTTTACCTAATGAGCAAGTCTGTACCCTGTAGTTTGCTGCATTTCATTGAGTTTATACTATTTATTGAGGATGTGTGCAACCATATAGTGTAATTTCTTATGTGATCTTAATATTTGTAATTTGTTTCACAATATGAATTTATTCCGATAGCATGTTTTGTGCATATCATGTATGCTCAGTATATTTATGCGTGAAATGGCAAAATATGAGTGTTAGTTATGGATGTTTGGTAGCAAAAACAAATGCCAACCAAAATGCTCACACTACAGCACATGATCTCATTTTTACTAAATTCAACTTTTGAATGGTGAAACTAGAGAAAGAGATTATTTAATCTATTAAGAGGAAATTTTCTTAATAGGCATGGAGTATTAAAAAATGAAATGAACATAACATGAGGATAACAATTACAAAACAGCAGTCAAAGCCAAAGTTACTGAAGAGTGACAGTCCAAGTGCCTATATGAACAAGTGTGAACTGATGAAATACCATGTTAAGGCACTGCCCATAACAAACTCCATTTCAAACCATCTCATTGGATCATAACAGCCTTCATTCTTGTCCTGACCACTAGTCCCCTTACTTTTGGCACTCGTGGAACTCCCTATACCTGAAACCAGAGAAATTGCCCCCAAATTTAATTAGTTCTCTACTATATCAAAAGAACAGTAATTAAATTTTTTAATGAAAAAGAAGACTCGTGTATGTATGTTACATTACCACTAGGACTAGGAGTAGGACTACCATCACTTAGATTAGAACTCCTTCCCAATTGGTAGAAAACTTGAGCTTCGGGTGAATTAGGATCCTAGTGTAGAAGAGCTACATCAATAACCATGCCAACAAATTAAATCAGTGTGTCAAATATTTGCCACTTTTAGTGACATTCATCCTTCTTTAAAACCAAAACAACTATATAGCACTCAACATTCACTTCTTATATTGAATTTCATAAAAAGCTGTTAGCTAGAACAAAACAACTCTTATAGCTGAATGTATAACGGGACACGGAGACATTAGCAGGGGCATGGCAAACAAAAGGTAGTCCTAAAGCAAGTGTTACATTAATTTGTAGTTCTAATTCAGGATCATTACGCTCTCTGATGTTGACACACAAGTACTTATTGTTGTCCTTTAGGACTTGTTTGAGACCAGTGCAACAGTCTGGTGTAGGTACATTAACAAGGTGAAAATGTACTGTCAAGTAATACCAGCCTTCTATTTAATTGTTTATGAGAGTAAGCTAGAAACACAGATGTTCTAACTTTGCATTTAGCTTGAATCACATAATATATCTAAGTGTTTCAGTTATGTATTGTCTCTTAGTAGCAACTTTATAAATTTGTATTTACATAAGTTAGATTATATTTCATTATGCTGCCTTATGCTTTTTCTTTTTTAATTGTAAATATGTGAGGGTATACCATTGTGGCTCTGTGAATTGCAAAGCAGAAAGGTTGTGTATACTTTGCTTGGCCGAACTTGGGAATTGATGCTCAAGATATGCATATATGAGTAACTCCATCTTTGAGACTTTATTAAGTTTTATGTCTCCCCTGTTTTTGAAAAAAAAAATGCTACGTCCACGACATGGACAAAATTTATCTACAAAATTGGTACTACAAACTTATTCAATAAAATAAAAATTATTACATTTTTTGAAAATCTAACTGTTGAATTGCATGTTCTTTACTCTCTTAATGCGTATGTCAAATATTGTATCAATCAGATATTATTTACTGTATGATCTATAAACTTATGTTTTATGCATAATTTTAAACTACAAAAATTTACAATTTAAACAATTTATTGATGACATAGCTATTGATCTTCAATTTTTTAGAAATTTTGCAAGCATAGATGTTATAAGAAAAATATATAATTTAATAGTAGATTTGTCAAAATTCACCTCCAGTAAAAAGATATTGAGTAAGGTTATAGAGCTATTGATATTTAATTTTTTAGAAATTTTGCAAGTATAAAGGTTATAAGAAAAATATGTAATTTAATGGTGAATTTGTCATAATTTACTTCCAATAAAAAGATACTGAGTAAGGTTGTAACCTTAAACTACAACTAATTTTGTAACTAAATTTTATCCCCACAACATTTTTACAACAAATTATAGGTGGTAAATTGTTATTGGTTTTAATTTGAATACACAACTTAACTCATTTAAGATTTGTTGTAAAATTATTGTGAAAATTTTGTAAACATAACATTTCTCTTTGAATAATTAATCAAAGGAACAAATTGGACCCATATTTTTCTACGTAATCCTTTTTATATATATTTATTCTTGAGTTAATTTAAATTGTTTATTATTACAGCGGTTCACACATATATTAATTGTAACATTTATATTTATTTTTTAAAATTCAGTAGGGATGGTGCTGAAGCGATATTAACATTTATATTTATTTTTTAAAATTCAGTAGGGATGGTGCTGAAGCGATATGTCGAATTCCATAAGCCACAGACATGTTACAGACTCGATGATATGGCTTCATAATAGGAGTGGATTGTACACACGGTAAAGTCAGGATATCATGTTGCAAGACATTCTCATAACAGAGAATTGGTCTGAGTGCTCCACGGGCTCCAGTGGCAATGAGTTGTGGAGAAAGCTATGGGGTTTAAAGGTTCCAAATAAGATCAAAGTCTTTGGATGGACAAGGGCATGTCAATTGTCAAAATATTCTGCCAACACGGGTGAGCCTGGCTCGTCTGAGAATTAATTGTTGATGACAATTGTGAGTTATGCAAGATGGCTCCGGAAACAGGACTTCGTGGTTTGTGGGAATGTGTAGTTGCCCAAGACTTCGTTAAATGTCTTCTTCATGGTCTCAGCTGTTTGTCAAAAGTTGCTCAATTTTGTTCTTATTCAAGCATGCATGTGTTACAACCTAGCATGCTATCATTATTCTTTCCAAGGCACCCATGCGTAACAATATAATAATCACAAACATGTTGTAAAGTGCATAATTATAGATTACAAAAGGGATTAATTCCAAAAAAATTGAATTAATCAAAAACATCGATGCACCATGAATTATTTCACTCTTGTTATTGCATGTGACAATAGATTCCAAAAAGCATAAATTTTATATTTTAAACTTGGCATGCTTCCACAACTTAAACACATGGGAACAATTCACATAGGCATGTTATTATTTCACAAAATTGTTTTGTTGTGATATTTAACGCTGTGTATATACTATATTTCACTAAGAAATAATCATGGAAATAAATAATGTTAAAAACTAAAATTAATTCCATAGGATTGGAAAATGCCACAACATCTCATGATATTCATAAAACACCAAACAATTTCCTTGTATTTCATCATACAAATATTTGCAAACACCAAACATATTATGTTTTAAAGATCAAAACATATGCCACTTGGACATTTCAAACACAAACTGGTCATATATTGGTGCGTATATGTATTTATTACTATTATTTTGGTCTCAAATCAGTAGGTAACGTTTCTAAATGAACTACAATATTTACTCTGTTTCCGTTGCACGTGGTACTAAAGCCAACTTTTGGTCAGAGAGTTTTTTTTTTTAAAAAGAAAAAAAAAAGAAAAAGAAAAAAAGAGTACCCTTTACCTATCATGTAAAAAAAATGTTAAAACAACAGAGTTACGAAATTTTAAATGGCTGCCAATGTTTCAGTCCGTCTGAATATTTTTGCTTATATCTCATGGTACACTAAGAGGTTTACTACACAACATATTATAATTTGAGAGTTCGAATCAATTAGAATCAAAATCTAACATTTTATAGTTGTCATTATAGAGACAGGGAGACACGCATAACAATTGTTGCTGCGATGTTTGTGCGCTTAGGGTTTTGTACCAAGCTACTTCTGGTTCATCTAAGAATGGATTGAAGAACTCTACAAAGCTACATAATCAAAATGATTGTTGCAGACTTAGTCACATATAAGAGATTCGTGCCAAGAAGTTTTCTACAAGATCAAGTGTAATTGGGGGAATTGGAACTAAGTATGCGTTTGGATATCGCTTATTTTGCTAAAAGTTGAAGGATGAAAACAATAAAAAAAATATTCCAATTACTATTCACATGAACAGTGCACTGTTCATTTCCCTTGATGCACTGTTCATGTCTCATGAACAGTGCACCAGGCGTTGGTAAAAAAAAGCTAGACGCAGACGCTGGGCTCCAAAACACAAACCAAACAAAGCTTAAACTACCTATATAGATCAATAGATTATTCACTCGGGGAGGTTTTTACTGCGAGAGTTTTTCCTATCGTGATCAAATCGCTATATCAAACTTATTTTTCGCTATACTCTATTTAGTTTGATGCTTTGATTGTGTCATAACTGAATTTGCATGTAATTCAAACTAATTAATCAAATTGGATAATTAGATAATTAACTTGGTCAATCTATAACCCAACAAAAACCAAAGCTTTTGATAAGCCATTTTGGTACACAAACACAGACCAAACTAGCATTAGCGTATAACAACTTATTACTCAAACAATATACACATCAGTGCAAACCGTTATGTATACATTACCCGGAACATGACAAATTATTGGAAGTAAAGGCTTGAAAATTGGAAACTAAAAAAGGTTAACGAGGATATCATACATCATATTGAAACCCGAAGCCATGGACAGATGTAAAGAACATATAGGAACCCCTCGACCCCGAAGCCATGGACACACAGCAGCAGATGAAGCGTTCATTTATTAGCTTGCACTCAGGGGAGGATAAACTTCGAGCTTACACCCACTCTTCATTTGAAACAGCCGAAGCTCCCATGCCAAAGTTTCAGAGGGATATAAAACTTCCACATCCTGCAAGTCAGTCAAGCGCCATAGTTCGTCAGGGAGCGTATCCAAATACTTACAATTATCGATGACCAAGTGTTGAAGGCTTGGCATTGCACCTCTTTCCATGTTCCAAAATTCAATCTCCAAATTTTTCATTATAAAGACCTCCAGTTGAGGAAAACTGCTCCCATCGCAATTGAGGTCCATCCGTACTGGTCTGACTCCTCTTATTTTCAGTATTTCAAGTTTAGGAAGGCTACCCAACGCTGTCATGACATTTGGAGAAATGTTCGCGCACAGTACGGTTATCTTGGAGACAGTCAACTGGAATGATTCCGGACTTGGAAGATCATAAAGTCCCTTAATTTTCAAAGTTTTCAGATGAGTTAAGGGACGGAGGTTTGACAATAACGTTGGCTCCACCGCGCTTGAAGAATGTAATCCTAACTTTTTCAAATTAGGAAATCTGGCCTTGGCAAGGAGGCTCTCAGTGTCTTGATTTAGAGCTATACCAGTAAGGACTTGAAGATTCGGTAATGCTTTTGTGTCTGTTCTAGGTAGAGATGTTGGGCCCCCCAGGTACAAATGCTTCAATTTTTGTAACCTCCATAGCTCTTGAGGTAAACACTTTATTTTAGATTTTCTCATGTCCAACGTCTCCAGATTCCAAAGGCTGCATATGGAAGCCGGCATGACATCAAGCACACCAGGTTGAATCCTCAGGTACCTCACAAGGATTAGCTTTTTTATTTTCTTGACATTCGAGCTACGAATTGTCATATTCCCAAGATCTACCACCCGAACCAACTTAAACATTTCACAAACCCTTTTCAAGTTGCTTTTATCAATCAAAGTTTCATCATCCCCCAAGCAAAATAAAGAACGAGTATAAGAGGGCTCACAAGGATTTGAAGAAATGAATACGCGGGTGGCACATTGGATGGAAAGTCTGCGGGATCTGCTAATGGATGAGACGTTATCTTTTGTACAAATGTCAAGAAACTTCTCTTCAACACTCTCTCTTATGCAGAGATCTCGTAGAAGATCATGAATACGACATGTCTTGACTCCACCATCTGCCCTTCTCTTTGCCACTTGAATTAAGCTCCGATTAATGAGATCCTCCAAGTACTCTTCAGCAACATCCTCCACATTTCTGCTGTGAGTTTGTATAAATCCCTCAGCTATCCACAGTTGGATTAGTTGCCTCACAGATATCTCAAAATCTTCTGCATACATACCAAAATATAGAAAGCAAGGTTTCAAGTGCCGGGGCAAGTAGTTGTAGCTTAGAGCCAGAATGTCTGAGCAATTTGATGTTTCCTGATTAAGGTATGGAGTTACGTTACCTGTCACCTTTTTCCATATATGTCTTGATTTCTCCTTCTTGGCCAAAAGACCCCCCAATACCACAATAGCTAGTGGTAAACCATGACAACTTGCCGCAATTTCTCTCCCTAGTTTTTCAAGTTTTGAAGGACATGTAGCTCCTGGGAAAACCTTCTTAGAGAAGAGTTCCCAGCTTTCCTCCTCGTTAAGAACTGGGAGTTCGTAAGGAGGAATACGAGCACTTGCATAATTGGCCACTTCTTTCATGCGGCTAGTGATCAATATTCTACTTCCTTTCGACTTGTCAGGAAATGTAGCACTTACCTCGTCCCAGACTGTATTGTCCCAGATGTCATCCAGGACTAGTAGGTACCTCTTTCCCGTCAAGCATCTAAGTAGCCCTTTAGTCAAATCATCATCAGTGAAATCTTGCAAATCTTTACAATTGCGTTCATATATTTTTGCCACCAAACTTTGTAATGAATCTCGCAATTTAGAGTCTTTTATAAGTTTCAACTGCTTGTCCAGCATCTCTTGGAATTCTGTATCATCCTTTTCCTTCATTTCTTCCAAGTGTGTGAATAGTGAGCAGTCTTCCAATTTATCTTTATTGGACCTATAATTAGCTTCTAAATTTTGGAATAATTCCTTGTGCAAGTCGTCTTTCAAGATCATTAACTTCAACTGTGACGTTGGCTTCACAGCCTTTAGAATTTCAAGCAACAGATCTCGAGTTTTGTATTTTTGAGATACATAAACCCACCCAAGCACATCGAAATGTTTTTGGACTCGATTGTTGTCGAAAATCTTTCTAGCAAGAGTGGTCTTACCTTTGCCCCCCATGCCGATGATTGAAATAACGTCACGTCGAGAATGCCCTTCAACAAGCTGCTTCACCAATTTTTCTGTGTCTTCTCTGAAGCCCACCACGTGATCTTTCTCGACAGTTCTCCTGCGCTTGTGCAGCATCTCCTCCGCTTCCGCATCTGCTACGGATTCAACTTCTGTGCTGTAGGAGCTCCAATTTTCTTTAATTTCCTTGATGTCATTTTTGATGTGCTCTATCTCTTTTCCAACATCGTGAAGTGTGCTTAATTGGTTGCAGAGATAGATTAACTTCCTCACCTTACTTCTTTTCCTGTGCATTGCTGCTTTTATGATGAATGTATCGATAACATCCTCTGCCTCGTAGGCTACCTCCTTCAACGTGGCTTTCCCTTCAGCATCACGTTTTCCCTCACAATTTTGAAGGTAGTCGTTGATCATGCTCAGTTCGTTTTGAAGTGACCTGACTTGATCCTTCACCCCACCAAGCAACTTTGCTTCATCTGTGAGCAACTGATTCACGTTCTCTAAGAGGAAAGTCACAACACTGCCCACCACACTGTCCACCATATTTGCTTAACAATAGAAGAGTGGAGGGGTGTCTGGAAGCTATACTCTCGAACAATGAATGATTAAAGTAGCAGCTTTAATCCAAAAATGGAGCTTTTAATCAAAAGTAATAATCTCTACTTCAAAACCCAAAAAAACCAATTAACACCAAAGCCCATGAATTGAGAACTAGTAGATCAGGAGTCGGTGATGAATATCTTAACTTCAGGCCCATCTGGAGTGGCGCTGGCTTGGGCACTATCTATATCACACAGGACCAGGGGAGTAACGAAGGGGTTAAGAGGAGGAAATGGTGGCGTGAAGGCGATTTTGCCCCGAACTAAATCCAAGCAAAAAGAGTGGTAGCACTAGAGAATCTTCTGATCTCCAGTGGGGCTGAAAAGAGAAGACAGAGGTATTGGCGGCTGATTGAGAAAGAGATGCTAGGGTTAGAATCTGGTACCTGGGACAGAAAAGAGAGGACAGAGGTATTGGCGGCTGATTGAGAAAGAGATGCTAGGGATGGAATCTGGTACCTGGGACAGGAATTAGAAAAACACGCGCGTAAATCACTAAAGACAACTTGCGTATATTTAGGGTCCGGTGATATAGCTAAAAATTGAAAAATTAAAAATTAAAAATATTTAGCAAAATAATTTTTAAACGTGTGAATAGTATTACGAGACCCATTTTTAATAAAAAGTTGCTAAAAAGTGTGCGCACAGTATATGAACAGTGTGCGCACAGTACGTGCATAGTGTGCGCAATATGTGCACAGTGAGTTGTCCCCTGAAAGTCTGAAACACGCAAAAAAAAAAAAAAGACGCGTTCAGTGTAATCCAAACCCACCCTTAGTTATATTTAACCAAACGAGAGGGAAGAAAACAAGCATAATTTTAGGAATAAGTCTAGTGTCATATAAAGTGACAAAACAAATGTCATAATTCAACTATGTGGCGAGTTGTGATTGGTGGAGAGGTATCCCCACATAAACCCATCATCACCTCTCTACTAACTACAACTCACCACATAGACGAATTATAACATTTGTTGTGCCACTTTATATGACACTAGACTTATTCTTAAAATTATGCTTGTTTTCTTCCCATAGTTGTACCCAACAACTCTGCGTTTTACTATCATCGTTGTGGTCTTTTCATATTCAAAAAGCACTTAAAAAGAGTGGTCTTTTCATATTCATCGTTGTCCCAATACCTCTGATTCCACCTAAGATTCTAAAAACACTACCATTCCTCAACCAACCCAAAAGTGTGGACTGGTAGATTTTGTGGCCATCCTGAACGGATGAATATAAAAAGAGTAAAGCATGGGTTTGATATTTTTTCATGATTCTCTTCTATTGGATTGTAGGACCCACGTCACCAGATTTCTCAAGTAAAAATAAGCCACTATTGCTGTGAAGTAAACAAGTGTGCTATCGCTCTAGCTAGGAAGAGTTCAAAGCTTGACCAGGATTTTAATGTTTTTTATAGTCCTCATGTGGACATTGGACATTTGTATACTTTTCTTTTATAACAATGTAGGTGTGCACTATGAGAGGGATTCTGCCCTCAAACTGCTTCTTCTTTTGATTAGTTAACGAAATTCGGATTTTACCAAATTTTATTTTCATATCACATATTATGATTAGAGAAATATTATTTTTATATGAGTCTATTTTAATAATTCTGTATAATATTGAATCATATGAAAGAAGTCTATTTATTGTGCCAAATTAACCAACTTTTGGAAAGAGATGATACCTCTATCGGTCTTTTGCTTTATAAAGTTTTTTATTTTTGTTCGGCCAAAAAGAAATAGATGATTCTAATAATGGTAGGTGCAAAAAGTACTAACCTTTTTAATGCAATTTTGGTTTCTCTATTAATCACAAGGAGATCCATCAAATAGGTAAATCAATTCAATTTGCTAGATCTTAGAACCATTTGAGATTCAATATATCTAAAAACACAACAAATTTCTTAATTTTTTTTTGATAACTATAGATGATGGATTGTGATTAATCTATATCTATATCTATACTACTATTATATCTATACTACCATTTAAGGGGCATCCCATGTTTGGATTCCTTAATTTTGATATCTAAAATACCCTCATCGTACCCACTTAAAAGTTTTCAACTAATAGGAATAAATATATAAATTAAGTTTTCAACTAATGGTGATAAATATCTATACTACTATTTAAGCGGCTGCACCTGTTTGGACCGGATTTTTTTTGTTCCAAAATACCCCTACACCCCTAGGTTTAAGTAGAGACAAAATTAAAGGATAGTTTGGTAAAAATACATATCTAACTTGCACTAAAATATTGCCTACAAAATAGGAACACTCTTCCACTAACCCACTTCTTCAAAGTAACTATACGTTTATTGTTTTTTTTTTGGCAAAAATGCAAAACTGACCCTCTAACTTTCACATTTTTTCATTTCAATCTTCTGACTTTCAGTTTTGTCAATTCGGTACTCTAACTTTCAAGTTTTGTCAATTTAGGGTTCCGTAACAACTGCCGTCAGTTCTGCCGTTTTGCATGTGTTTTTTTTTTTTAAATTCGGAATTAAAATAAAATTAGAAAAATCTGGAAAAATGAAAGACATTAACACTGAATCAAAACAAAACAAAGCACCCAAATCCGGAATCCCTAACCGTGTAACTTTGAGAGAGAGAGCCGATTTGAGAAAGAGAGAGAGAGAGAGAGTTCACCAGCTGCTCTCCTTGCCGTCCCTCGCCGTACCTCGTTGCTTTGCTCTCCTCGCTGCGTGGGTCGGTGATAGCTTCGAAGATGGGTGAGGAGAATGATGAATCGGGTCGGCGATGGTGCGTGGGGTGGACGGTGAGGATGATGGATGAACGTAGCTGGGCTTCGAAGATGGGTGAGAAGGACGACGAATCGGGTCGGCGATGGTGAAACAGCAAAGAAATAGAAAGATGGGTGAGGAATAAAAGAGAGAATGACTGTGAAACGCAAGAGGAATAGAAGAAATAGAAAAGGAAGTAGAGAAATTTCGTTTTTGCATGTTTGATTTTTTGTTTTCTTGTGCTGTGAGAGTTTTGTAAAAGTTTCTTTTCTCTTGTCTGCTTTCACAGCTCTGGTTTCGAATCAAAATCAATTAAAAATCGCTTTCAAATTTTTTATTTCTATATTTTTTGCTCTGCAGCTAAGACTTCTTGGATTATCTCTCTGATTTTTATCTCTCAGATTTTTCTTATTTTATTTTAATTCTCAATTTTCAAAAAAAAAAAAAAAAAAACACGTGCTTAGTGGTTTAACGGCAGCACTAACGGCAGCTGTAACAGAGTCCTACATTGATAAAAATTGAAAGTTAGAGGGTTGATTTGACAAAACTGAAAGTTAGAGGACTGAAATGAAAAAATGTGAAAGTTAGAGGGTCAGTTTTACTTTTTTGCCTTTTTTTTTTTTAAATAGAAAAATAAGTTAAACACCTCGCGTTTATCCAAAAACAAATCTAAATATATTAAAAAAAAACTAAAGGACAATTCGGATTGTTTTTGTTCTAAAATGCCCTTACATTTCTATGTTTAAGTAGAGACAAAACTAAAGGACAATTCAGTAAAAATAAAACCCTAATTTCCACTAAAACATTGCCTAAAAAATAGGGTCATTTTCCTTTTGATTTTCAAATTTTTTTATCCACTTATAAATTATATTCTTAAAATAAAAATTATATATATAATAAGAAACATAGATTTTTTTTTGCTACTACCACTAAAAAAAGAAAAAGCCTTATCTCACGAGCGAAATGCGTGGGATGAGGCTAGTATAAATTAAAACTTCTACATTTTAAGACCCACAAACTCACGTACGCTTTGCCAGTTTCTATCTCACTTTCTATCTCTCGTTATTCTTCAAATTGAAGACATTCAGTTTAGCTCTACATTGTTCTTTCTTTTTCTTCTACTTTTGGATTTGGTTTCTAAACAATTTAAACAGACACCATCAAAGGCTCCAACAAGTTTTTAGGTTTTATTTTTTGTAAGTTCCTTTTTGTTTTGTTTTCTTTTGTTTATCATTAACTTTCTTTGAGTTCTTACCTGCTATAGCTGCCAAGTATTCATAATTTAAGGAGTACTTACCCGTGGGTGAATGTGATTAGGGATTCAGGGGTGTTTGTCTGTGGCTTATTTCCCGTAGCTGGGTTTGAAATTTCAAAAGGAAGGTTTGTGCTTGACTCCTTGAAAAAGGATATTGGTAAGGGTTTTTTCTTTTTGTTTTGGCCTAGAATTAAACACAAACTCTATTTTTGGTTTATTTTTGGAATTTACCCTATTTTTTTTCGGGGATTACACTACTTGGTTTGATTTTTTTTTAAAATTTTTAATTTATAGAAATTTGCGCTTCTTTTCTTTTTTTATATAGTCGGAATTTACGCTTCTCTTTGTAAAATAACGTGACAAACTAAAACTCACCTCCAGTGTGTTAACTAACTGCATATATTTTCACCAAAAAAAAAAAAAAAAGTAACTGCATATATCAACTTCATCACTTATAGTACCTCAAGTCTTCAATTGCGCATGGCATAATTTACTGGGTTTTCTTTTTTAATAGAAAATGCTCGCCTTGGCTCGCACATGAATTGTAACCTATTTTATCAATAGCGTGTCACATTGTGATCCATAAGAACAAAATTTTTACTATCCATTGATCATAATTAATCCAACCAATAAATATTGGCATGGATCTTTTTTTATATAGGAATTTACTCTCTTTGTAAAATAACGTGACTTAACATGCATGCTACTTGGATTGGTGTTTTTTTAATAGGACTTTTTTTAGGGGATTACGTTACTTAATTGTTTTTTCAATTTAAAGGAAACACAAATTTTTAAACTTTTTATATTAAAGTTTCCTTCTTTTTTTCCTAACTCTTTTATCTCTTTCAGGTTGACATATATATGCACAAATTTATTGGATTGCATTGAGAAGGCATTGGAATGAAATATTAGATAAATTCGGGTGAGAGACTTTACAAGAATTATTGTATGATTCAAACCTCACATGAAGTGGTTGTTATCTAAGAAATTGTTGTAAAAAAATTTCTCTTATAACGGAAACTATATTTATCATTTGTATAATTCTATGTGAAATTCAATTTACATTTTTTTTTAATTATCATTTTACTACTCCATCAAAAATGTTAGGTACCTTTTCTCAATTTTAAAGGTAGTTGACATATTTGAAATTTAAACTCTTTTTAACTTTTGTTATGGATGTGTAATAAGTGGCCGACTAACTTTTAGGATTAAAACCTTACATTTTAGGATTAAAATTGAGTCTTTTACCATAAAAGAAAAAAAAATGGTAGTTGCTAAATTTTAAATAGAGTTTAAATTCAGTTCGGAGTTGGTGTAAAACACTGCTTTTATGCCAGTCAATGAAAACATACCGTGTTGTTATTTGGCTTATTTTACAATTCTTATCTTCCTCTTTGAGCATTTTACCGTAAAAGAAAAAAAAATGGTAGTTGCTAAATTTGAAATATAAGCTCTTTTTAACTTTTTGTTATCGATGTGTAGTACACGACTAAATTTAAGGATTAAAACACAACGTTTTGAGATTAAATACAATTTGATAACTGTCATAAATAAAAGAACAACAACAACACCACTAAAAAGAAAAAAATGTGGATGCACATCTAGAGCCTTTCCTTAACAAAAAAACTAAAACAACAAAAATTTGAGTCTTTTACTATAGAAGAAAAAAATGATGTTTGGTAAATTGTAAATATAAACTCTTTTTAACTTTTTGTTATGGATGTGTAGTACATGACAAAATTTTAGGATTAAAACACTATATTTTAGGATTAAATACAATTTGATAACTGTCATAAATAAAAGAACAACGTCAACACCACTAAAAAGGGAAAAAAAATGTGAATGCACATCTAGAGCCTTTCCTTAACAAAAATAAAAAATAAAAATAAAAAACTAAACCAATTTTTTATTTTTGAGTCTTTTACTGTAAAAGTAAAAAATGGTAGTTGCTAAATTTTAAATATAAGCTCATTTTAACTCTTTGTTATTGAAGTGTAGTATACGGCTAAATTTTAGCATTAAAACACTACATTTTAGGATTAAAATACAACTTAATAACTTTCATAAATAATTTTTTCTTTAAAAGAAAAAAACAAAAACAACACCACCAAAAATGTATTGTTTTGATTTTAGTACAATAGATATTATATATATTACATTTTGTGATTGTTACTAAATTAAATGAAATATGATTATGAATTACAATACTATTTATTAAATTAGTACATTGAAAAGAAAAAAAAAATTAATGAGACTGTCTTAAAAATATTGCCATGCGCAATGTGCGGGATCCATGACTAGTGTATAATAAAAGTAATATCAACGATCAAATATAAAAGTGATATAACACTAATTACATTCTACCACTTTAATAAGTTGTAAAAAAAAAAAAAAATGAAAGTTCCGTCATAGCAATTATTTATTTCTATTTTAGGGCACCTTATCTCTCTTTTTTTTTTTAATTAAAAAAAAAAAAACAAAGAAAGGGGTGTGGATAAATAAATGACAAAAGATATTGGGACATCCTTATGGAAGAAATGACCCAAAATTTGATCTTTGGTTTATTTGAGATTATTCCTTTTAATCATAATCATAGATGTTTAATGTATTTATAGAATTTTTGATTGATTGTACTTGAAATTGAATACAAATATTTGCCAATGGGGGCTTGGCTAAGTGGTCATGGGTTCAGCTTAGGGCCTAAAAAGCTCAGGTTCGAATCCCGCTGACCGCAAGCTCTTGTTGGTGGGTATACTTAGTGAGGGGTGTACTCACGCAAAGTGAGGTGACTCTCACACGGATGTGTTCCCCTGGGGACCCCGGCTCCCTGCCCGGTGGCGTAATATAACCATAAAATTCACCATTTCCGTTGATTAAAAAAAAAAAAAGAATACAAATATTTTGTAATACTTTTTGGACTAGGCTATACCCCTAAATCAACAAGAAGCCAAGACCAAATGCAAAAAGGTTTAAACGATAGATAGAAGTCAAGAACTACAGCAGTGGCCCTAGTGGGTGAATGAGTACGTGAATGAGTATGACAAGGTTGCTTTAATAAAATAAGTAATGGCGTAGAGCGGAAGGGAAACACTTTGTGCCTTTGTGGTCCACACGGTTGATTTAATAAATGATGGATGCAAGTTTGGGGAAAGATGCACCAATCATTTATTAAATCATCCAACCACTCAAAAACAAAAATTAGGAGTGGAAAGGTAACACGTTTTCCTTTCGGTGCTGGGGGCCAATGGGTGTTTTTTCCCTGCTTTGAAATTTGAATCATCGATACAAGTTGGGGAACTAAATTATTACTTTCATCGATCCACTGTCACAGATTGTTCTGGTTTTACTCTTATCCTCCAGTTCTCTCTGTTCTCACAAAGACTCAATTAGCATTCATTCAATTCTTTCTAATTCAAGAAATGGCGGAAGGAGTTCTGTTCGACATTGCTAAGGAAATCATCGGGAAAGCGGGCAACTTAGCAGTCCAAGAGATTGCGCTCACCTGGGGTGTCAAAGATGAGATCGAAAAATTCGTGAAGACAGTTTCGACAATCAGTGCTGTGCTAAGGGATGCAGAAGAGAAGCAAAACAACCATCAAGTGAAACTATGGCTGAAGGGGCTTAAGGACGTCATACTTGATGCGGATGACTTACTGGATGAAATCTGCTCTGAGGCTCTACGACGGGACAAGAAGGCCAAAGAGGTACGCATCTTCTTTTCCAAATCTAACCAGCTTGCATATGGTCATAAAATGGGTCAGAAGTTTAAGGCCTTGAGGGATAGGCTGGATACCGTCGCAGCAGATAGGAGGTTTTATTTAGAAGAGCGTTCTGAGGATAAACAAGTCAGCCCAGTCAGGTATAAGGCAAGACTGCAGACTCATTCACTTGTAAGTGCTGAAGATGTTATTGGAAGGGAGGAGGATAAGAAGGCCATTATTGGAACTCTGTTGGATCCCAATGTTGAGGAGAATGTTTCTGTCCTTCCGATAGTTGGTATCGGAGGACTGGGAAAGACGACACTTGCTCAACTTGTCTACAATGATGACAAAGTCAACAACCATTTTGAGCTAAAATTGTGGGTGCCTGTCTCTGAGAATTTTGATGTGAAAATAATTTTAGAGAAAATCTTAGAGAGTGTAGAACGTATAAACCCAGGAAATTTTTCAATAGAGATGTTAGTCAGTCTTGTTCTTAATGAAATTCAAGGAAAAAGATATTTGATTGTGTTGGATGATGTGTGGAATGAGAATCCTGAATTATGGTTTAGCTTGAAAAATATTTTGATGGATGGCGCTAGAGGCAGTAGAATAGTAGTGACTACACGTAGTCAAAGAGTGGCAGAGATTTCACAATCTATTCAACCACTTGTGTTAAAGGGCTTAGATGAACAAAAAGCTTGGTCTTTATTTAAGAAGATGGCGTTTGAAGAGGGGGAAGAACTAAAAAATGCAAGCTTGGTAGAAATTGGGAAGGAAATTGTAAAAATGTGTGGAGGAGTTCCGCTTGCAATAAGAACAATAGGAAGTTTGTTGTATTTTAAAAGATCCGAAATAGATTGGTTATTATTCAAAAACAATGAACTTCTAAAAATATTTCAGAATGGTAGTGATACTTTACCAACAATAAAGTTGAGTAAATTGAGTTACGATCTTCTCCCGTCACATTTGAAGCAATGCTTTGCTTATTGTAGTCTATTTCCAAAGGATTACATAATTGACAAATCAAGTTTGATTTATATGTGGATGGCGCAAGGGTTCGTCACGTCACATGATGAAAAGCAATGTCTAGAAGATGTTGGTCATGAGTATTTTATGGATTTGCTTGGGAGATCGTTCTTTCATGAAGTTAAACAAGATGGACTTGGCAATATTTTGACATTCAAAATACATGATGTCATGTGTAATATGGCATTTCAAGTATTAGAGAGCACCATCATTTATGCAAAAGAGAAAGACATTGATGAGAGAAGTCGTCATGTGTCATTGGGGGATATGTTCTCATCATCACAAATTCCGATCTCATTATATACATTGGGGGATATTTTCTCATCATTAGAAATTCCGATCTCATTATATAATGCAAGAAAGATAAGAACATTTCTTTTGCTTGGTTTTTCAAACTATGTGGGGGATAAATCAACTTATAGTGCAATTATTGCAAGTTTTAAGTTCATGCGCTTGTTGGATTTGCATAACACAGGGATTAAAACAATTCCAAGTTCTATAAAAAAGTTGAAGCATCTAAGATACCTTGATCTTTCTATGAATGAAGACATTGAGATGCTTCCTAAATCTATTGTCAAGCTGTACAATCTGCAAACACTTAAACTCTCTTGGTGTTATAAACTTAAAGAATTGCCAAGAAATATTAACAAATTAGTTAACCTCAGGTTTCTTGAGATTAATGAGTGTTCGGGTTTGACTCATATGCCAAATAGACTGGGCCAATTGACTAATCTACAGACATTGTCAAGCTTTGTGATGAGTAAGGGTAGGATTGATTCAGTGCCTAGGAGTATTGGTGGATTGAAGGAACTTGGCAGGCTAAGTGAGTTAAGAGGAAATCTGTCAATTGAAAATCTCAAACAAGTAAAAGATGCTGCATTAGAGTATAAGGATGCAAATTTGAAAGAGAAACGTCGTCTTGATAGGTTGGACTTAAATTGGGTTGAAGAAGACATTGATGAGACGGGTTATGAAGACATGTCTTTGGAAGCCTTGCAACCACATATAAATCTCAAAGCAATGAGTTTACAGCGGTACGGGGGAGTGATATTTCCACATTGGTTTCTGTCCCTCACAAATCTTCTCCAATTTAAATTAGATTCATGTAAAAAATGCCAAAATCTTCCACCTTTGGACCAATTGCCTTCTCTCAAAATTATCGATTTGTACGGATTGGATTCTTTAGAGCACATGTCAGATTCAGAGAGAGATAACAATGATTCTTTATTCTACCCATCTCTAGAAAGACTCCTAATTAAGGATTGCCCTAATTTAAAGGGATGGTGGCGGGGAAGGAGGGATTCTCTTCCTTCATTTCCTCGTCTTTCCTCCTTAAACATTTGGGATTGCCCTCAACTGACTTCCTTTCCTTTGGTTCCATATCTCAACCATTTGTGGATACATAATTGTAGCTTGGAGCAGTCATTGGAGAGGATGATGATAAACAACAAGACTTCGGGGAATCTACCATCAATCGCTTCTTCTTCTTCTTCTTCTTCTTCTTCTTCTACAATTATTGCCCCTCTCTCCAAATAAAGTTCCATGTGTATAGAGAACATGGAAGAAGCTTTGCTAGAGGAGTGGCTATGAAATCTCATTTCTCTCCACGCTCTATATCTACACAAATGTCCTCTTCCTCAAGGCATGTGATATCTTACGGCACTTGAACAACTGAATGTTTGGAACTCTGAGGTGGTTGATTTATCCAATGATTGGGATGAGATGCAATGGCAAGGACTTAGGACCCTTCTCTCTTTGAGTTTCCATGAATTTCCGAAGTTGGTCTCTCTTCCAATGGGACTTCAATATGTCAACTCATATCTCTATATTTTGTATTGTCCTAGTTTGATAGCTATACCGGAGTGGATTTGCAAACTCATATCTCTTCAATCACTTGATATTTATTATTGCCCTAAATTGGAATCATTGCTAGAAGGAATCGGTGCCCTTACCTCTTTGCAAACACCAGAAATTAAGTATTACCCTAATTTGGAATCATTGCCAAAAGGAATCGGTGCCCTTTCCTCTTTGCAAAAACTGCGCATTGGTTCATGTCTCATCTTACTGAAAAGATGCAAGAAGCAAATCGGGGAAGATTGGCATAAAAATTCTCACATTCCCAATTTGGAAGGAGAACTGTCACGGCAAGAAGAAGAGCCAGGTATATAAAAGTCACCATTTTACTCCCAACCTTCAATTAAAAAAAAAAAATCCAAAAGCCCAATTCTTCTTCTCCATGCATTGTTCTCTCTCAACATCTGTATTTCATGGTGATTATATTTCAGATGAAGAAGAGCCAAATGAATAAGCAAAGAAACCTGCTAATAAGAATTGGGACTTAATTAAAGCTTTTGGGTGCTGCAATTGTCCAACAACTCAACAACTCACTCACAGGTACTATCTTCTTTCTTTTCTTTTCCTTTTCCCTTTATCTAATTTCTTACATTTCAATTGATTCCATCTTTTTATTTTCAACCAGGTTAATGTAGTGATGTATTTGATGTGCTTCGTTACCCATTGTGTAGTGATGTATTTTCAACGGCTGTCGGCGCTGAACCCTTGCCCGACAGCCGTTGCAGTCTTCGCATCCATGGCTGGGACATCGAAACTCGCAAGCTCTTCATTCTCACCTCCTCCAACCTCCAGCTGTCAGTCCCTCTCTATCTCTCTCTTCTTCTTTTTTTATTCTTTTTATTCTATTTCTAAATTTTTTAAATTACTAAACTCAGAGCATAAACTGAACCAATTCATATAATGATTTTGTTGTTGTTGTGTTCATTTTAGCTTGTGCAAATTGAATTTTGCTTTCAATCTCACTATATCGCTAGCTATATATAGTCAAAAAGTGGTGATCAGTCAGATTTTCTTGAATGTGATGAAAATGTTAGGAGAAGTTTTTGAGTAGTTATGTGGAAATTGAAAATTGGTAAAGCCTCTTGACATCGTCATTAAACTAGGAACCTAGGATCATATGTTGCCTTCACCGGGATGCAAAAATTGACATAAAAAACACGAATGTACATTGGATTTTATTTGGTAGAGGTTGAGTGTTGAGTTGGGGAATTAGCCTCTCCAAAACAAATTGGGAATAAGGCTTATTTGGTGGTAGTTATGGAAAATTGGAGATCTTCATGTTGCCAGAAGAAGTTTGATGATATATGTTAGGGGTCTATGAGTATATGTTACCACCTAAGTCATCATGGTTATGTTATGTGCTTGCAAGTGGGAAGAAAAGCTTCAGACTTCTCACTTGCCATAGATGGTTTCAGGGAGAGTTATTTAATTCTTAAACATGTGGATAGTGGCACCAAAATTCATTTCAATGCAATCGATGCTCTAACTGGTTGGAAGCAGGAGGCGTTATGTCTAGTTGAGGTCCCTGCAGCAACAACGCGGAAATTCAGTAGGTAAGCTAGGTGTCTATATGTAATTTCTTTGTTGTGGACAACTGGGTCTATAAATTTTTTCAAGTATAAGTCTTGAACGATTACTACTTTTGTGAACTGTTATATCACCTACTTTATTAGTTTACATGTGGAACTGTTTTTTTGAACCTGATGCATCATTTTAATGAGGGTGCTGCAGGCTTTTGTCATGTACATTTATATAGCCAACTTTCTACAACAATATGTGGCTTTCTCAAGTGATTCATCAATGGAGGTAACTTATATACAATATCATTTGATCCTGTCCATTTACATACTAAAATCAATTCATGTTTAACTGTATTTCACATGCATCAGCACAAGAAAAGAAATGGAGAGTGAATGTAGGGCCCCATGTATAAATGTTGTAGTGCTCTTATCTCAAAGTACATTGAGATATATGGATGATTGCTTTCATATAGTTTGGTTTAATATATTAAAAAAAAAAAAAACTTTACCCTTTGGTTTAAGGTGAGTATATCATTTATTGGGCTTAATTTGCAAAAACCTGAGGAGAATTGAATACTAAAGCAGGCAAGAATTTAAGGGTGCGTGTTTTTTATCCAAACTAGCCTATAAAAAGTTTACACAGAAACTAGGAGAAAGTAATGGTAACTATCTTATTCCTTATCACATTAAATCTTTCCTCACTGGTTTGGCTTTGAGTTTTTTTTTAAATTTTTCTGGCAATATGATAGGAAACAACAACAACAACAATAGAGTGTTGTTCCCAAGTTTTGAGGTTAGCTATTGATCCTCATTTCCTCTCAAAACCTTTTCCTTTTTTGCAATATGGTAGAAAACTTATTACTTCACTCACTTATTCACTTGTTTATTTCTCAAACTTTGGTCTTATAGGTTATCATGGATGGAAGCTGTAGCTTGGTGTTACCACTCAAACTATCCCCTACCTTTAAGGGTAGCTTAATTTCAAAGTGAATGATTTTTGGACTTCTCAACTAGTAAGACTTCGTTGAACAAGGGTTGCTTGGAGTGTTCCGTTACTTAATAAAGAAGGCATTTGTTTCATCTTTGGATTAATTTCTTAAGGTTGCTTAACATACCATGGAGTTAATATTAGAGATATGGCGCTTGTTAAATATCACATGAATCTAACACCTTGTTGGAATTTTTTGCTTAGTGCTCTATCTGATAGATTCAGGCTTGTTGGTGTATTTGTATTGCTTTTTCAAAGTTTCATTCTTTTGTTGTCCTCAGTTGTAATTGTCTTAGTGCTCTATCTGCTGGTTCAGACTTGCTGGTTTTTGGCTTTGTTTCAATGAAATTTCTGCTTGATTATCCAAAAATAAAATAAAATAATATCTAGCACCTTCTATTCTTAAGAACAGGAATTCCTAACTTTTCTAATGGTTTTTAAATTGAATACTAGACAACAACAGCTATCAAACAAAACACAACAAATGATTTTAATTTCAATGATTTGAGTTCCATTGTAAAATTATAAGGTCTTTTCACAAATTGGACCCTTTTTCTTCAATTTTCATAAAAAAATGTTATATAAGTAAATTCTTTTCTGGGCAGAAGTTCTCTTTCAAGGTGAAGGCGAGGCTGTTCACCTAAATTGGAAAGATCAATGCTTTTAAACACAAACTTTCACTCCTTGTCATTGTGGGATGTTGGAATGGATACCAAGGTTTATTAGACTGAACTCACTGGTATTATCTCATTTCCTTTTCTTTTTTTTTTAAACCCTTTATCTACTCCTAGGATTTTAGATCTTCAATTCATAACTTTTGCATATTAAAGAAAAAACAAACACGTGACTTTTCCTTCATCATTTTCTTCTTTCTAATAAATTGCATCTTTGTATCTCAAATTGCTTTGATGAGATGAGGTATTTGATGTGCTTCAACTATTGTGTAAATAGGAATTTGGCTGAAGGTGATAACAAGGTAATACTACAGGGAGAATTAAATCTTGCAACCATGCTACTGGAATTAGCTCATTAAATAGGAATTTTGCTGGTTCAAATCCTTGTTATATGTAAGCAACAAACTTGCTGTTATGTCTACAAATTAAAATAACTCACAATTTTGTCTAGTAGCTTGTTCTTATTTGGAAACACAGCTTGATTTATTAATTTATTTGATAAATTCCAATAAAATGGAAAATGTTCCTATATGTTATTGACATGGCAAACTACTATATTTTTCTCACTATCAATTTTTATTATTGGTTGCTTGGGAAAGAAAAAGAAGAAGAAAAAAAAATCTTTGGGTATGTTTCATAACACTAATTATCTTATATTATAAAACTAGAGATCCCAAAAACAATTCATTATTGTTGTTGCTATTACAGACTAAATAATGAAATTAACACTATTTGTTTTGTGAAGCTATTCTTTCTGCAGAAATATTAGCAACAGAACTTGATGCAATATTTTAATGTGAATGATTCAAGCTTTGATCATGAGCATTCATATTGGCAGTTTTTCACAACAATCCATAGCTTCCTTTAGTGAACCATCCAAGGAGGCAACTCATACAATGTCCTAATTTCACTCTCTAGAGTCCTTTTTGTCATATTCCCCCTTGTTTCTTCTTTCACCTCTTTAAGACCCGATTTACATGTAACGTTGTTTTTCTTTCCATGTAACTTCCTTGTTGTTAGTTTATGTCTTAATATCCATTCTTGATTGGTTCCATTTCACTTGCTAATATGATGACAAGTGTAGAGTAAAAGATAACCCATGTATAAGATGATGCAGAACTTCTAATTCCATAATTACATTGAGATACATGGATAATTACTTTGACAAAGTATGCAAATAACCTCATGACTCCTGCAAGAGGTGAGCCTATGTATCTGAATTAGTAATGGTTTAACAGTTGCTTTTATATTCCAATACATTAAGTTTGCAATTTTTACTTGTCATGGTTGTATCTGTTTCTAAGAATTGTTATGCATTCATCAGAGCTGTTATTTGAAAATAGTTTAACTTTATACATTGAGTTAAAAAGGTATGCGGAAGGAAATATATTACATCTTTTCTCACTTATTTAATAAAAAAATCCAGGTGGAAATATGTCAAGAGTGGACTAAGCTTTTCACATCCCGGGGTTCAAAATATATTTAAGAAGGATTTAACCCATGTGTCTACAGGTGCATACATCTCCATTCTCAGTTCCCTTCAAATTTATTAGGTACCAAATTAGTTCTCTCTTAGGTTTTCCCTTTGGTTTCAGGTATGGGGAGTTTATAGTTAGTGGCTTCTATATGCAAAAGCTTGAGGATAATACAGCAGACAAGAGTTTAGTTGTGCATGTTTTTCTCAATCTACTTGGAACAAAAAATATGCAGAAACTAAGAAAAAGAATGGTAATTATCTCTTTCCTTTCCTGATTAAATCTTTCCTCATAGATTAGGTTTCAATTTTTGAATTTTTCTTTTTCTTGAAATATGGAAGAAAAAATATTACTTTCTACATTCTCTGTTTAATTTATCTTTCTCTTTTACATTTTTTGGCAATATGCAAGGTATTGGCACAAATTGGATATATGAATCTTTATGTGTTTTTTTTCTTAGTTATCTTTTGTTCTTAGGTAGGATCCTTGAATTAGTGAATCCTGGAATTGAGTATTGTGTACAAAAGTTTCATTCTATTGATAAGATTATATGCATAAATGATCTTTTGGGCACAAGTTGCCTTTCACTGTGATAGTTCGATATAGAACGAAAACAAGTTAGATATCATTCTCACTCAATGAATACCTTGAAAAATTCTCATAGAAGTATTTTTCTCCCCCAATCTATAATCAAGGATAAGACGTGGTATCTACTAAAATTTGAGAAATTTCTCTTGTGGACAATTGAGAAAGTTACTTTTTGTTTTTGCAACATCCTAGGACGTCACTTCAAGGATAGTGATTAGAGTTTGATTTTATTTGTTCCTTTTTTATTCTCATACTAGATACATATACTTTATCCTTCAACTCATAGGTCTTCTTTGGGAAGATTTATAAGAAAAACATATTTCAAATGACACCCCAAGTGGAAAAGCTAAGAAAAAGGGAGAGTTGGAAGGTTTTTTTTTTGGGGGGGGGGGGGGGGGTAAATAGAGGCCTTACCTCCTTACAAACACTGAAAATTACAGTTTCCCGTCTTATTGGAAAGATGCAAGAGGCAAGCTGGGGAGCACTGGCCTAAGATTTCCCCTTTACATCATGCGGGCCTGTTTTTAGAGTGGTTGTAAGAGTCAAATTGTGGTCCCCCAACATATTGAATCCTGAACTCCTAATAATATTAAACCATAAAAGTCCTTAATTAAATATAATCATAATCACACACATCAACTTTCAAAAAAAAAAATTGATGAATAGACCAAAACAACCTAAAAATCCCTAACAATACTTGCACTTGATTTACACAAAATTCAGTGCCCTTACCTCTTTTCAAACACTAGATTTAAGATGGTGTCCCATCTTATTGAAAAGATGCAAGTAGCAAATTGGGGAATATTGGCATAAAATTGCTCACATTCCCAATTTGGAAGGAAATCTGGCTCGGCAATAAGAGGAGCCTGGTATATAAAAGTCTACCATTTTACTCCAAACCTTCAGTTAAAAAAAAAAGAAAATACAAAAACCCAATTCTTCTTTTCCATTGTTCTCTGTCAACGTCTGTATTTCTTGGTGATCAAATCTCAAATAAAGAAGAACCAAATGAAGAAGCAAAGAAACCTGCTCATAAGAATTGAGACTTAATTAAAGCTTTTGGGTGCTGCAATTGTTCAACAACTCACTCACTAGTAATATCACCTTTCTTTTCTTTTCCTTTTCCCCCTTTATCTGCTTATAATATTCTTTTTATGACTATGCATCTTAAGAAAAAGAATAATGTCAATTTTACTTCATCCAGTTTCTTACATTCTAATAAATTCCATCTTTGTATTTTCAACTGGGTTGATGAGGAGGTGATGTATTTGATGTGCTTTGTTTCTCATTGTTTAAACAGAGTCAAAATTGGCACAAGCTAATGTTAGTGGGAGAATTGAATGAAGGCAAAGTTGCATTCAGCACTGGAATCTGGTAACCAAGCCATAAGAATCAGCTCATTGTTCAGGTATTTTGTTGCTTTAATTCCTTTTTATATATAAGCTTCCAATTTTCTGTTATGCCTACAGATAATACCATGCATCACAATTTGTTATCTAAGTTAAATCACTATGACATCATGTTTTATAATAAAATATAATTTTCAAGCATCATGGTTTTATTTTTGCCAAGTAGCTTGATATTTAGAAGGAAAATGTTATTATATGTTACCAAAACAACGAACTAACTAAAAGTTTTCTCACTTTGTTGATTTAATGTTGTTGGTTGGTTTGAGCTAAAAGAAAAGAATTCTACCTGTGACATGATTTATAACATCAAATATCAAGCACCTATTAATTATTGTTATTGTCATTACAAACTAATTATTGTAGTTGAGACATCCTTTTTTTTAAGCTATTTTTTTCTACTTATGGTAATAACAGAACCTGATGCATCATTTTAATGCGGGTGTTTCAGCTTTTATCATGTACACTAGTCGCTAACCCGTGCGATGCACAGAATAGTTGAACGAAAGTTATACACATTCACTTTTATTGGTATAATCATTTGAAACCAATCAAATTAGATAATTCTAATTCTAAATAATCGTTAAAATATGTATAAATAGATTAGTCAAATAAACAACATTCATCTAAATGTCACAATAATATGGTTCAAGCATGTTCCAATGAAAAACCATTTCAAATAATTACAACATATCAATTTCTAAAAAGAAACATGATCAAACATTGTATTACTTTCTCTTTTTTAAATTATCCACATAAAAAAATAAATAAATAAGCAGACTCCATACAACCTAGAGATCATTATCAATTATGACAATAAAAAATTATATGACTAAAAATAAAGGTGGATAAATACTAAAAAAATTATATAAATCACAACAGTGAGCTATTATACATTTATAGGATTTGAATCCCATGTGATTTAAAAAGATGTCGAGCTTAAGAGTAAAATAGTGATCCTAGACCAATTAAATATTTTATTAAGCCACTCTACCACTCTCAATGTCCTCAAATTACTAACAAAGTCCATTAAACACACTCAATTCAGATTCACTAATTCCAAAGAATTTCCAAATATTATTTTCTATACAACAAGCAACATGCAATGCCTTATCTACTTTTGTCTTCCATCAAGTGTAACAATTTATATTTTGAGAATCATTAAACAAATGCAAGAGAATCAAATTTTACAAAAATATTTCTTCTTGATAAACTTATTTAAATTTATTCCTTTTAAAAAAATCTGTACTATGCAAAAAACTAATCAATTTATGCAATGTGAACTATCGGGCTCTCTTAATTGTTAGACAATATGCCTTGCATTTAACTTGTGTAAAGATTCTAATCCCAAACAACATATGTTTGTTTAACAAATAAATTATAGACAACTTTTAGCCTATGAACACGACATCACCTATTCTCATCCCAAACAATATGTATGTTCATAGTCTTCGCATAAATTACAGAAAACTTTTAGCCTTTGAACACAACATCATCTAATGTTAGTTGGTATGAGAGAAGTCTTTTGTGTCAAGAATACAATCGACAAAAAAATATTTCCCACAAAAAACAATAGTCTAGAAATAATCAATTATATGCTGAAGAAAATGCATTCGATCATTTTTCTTATTCTATCGCAACTATCGTACCAAGAAATAGACGTTGGACCAAATGATCTAGATGAATGTCGTATTCCCATTTTCCTTGTCTCTTTGTTTTTCTCTTGTCAACTATCATTTGGCCAATCCATGCAATTTGAGTTACTTTTCTAGTCACCTCTTTCTATTTTATCGTATTTAAATTAAAGATTATATAGTATTTACAAAGGGAAAAAAGTAAAGATTATATAATATTTACAAAGGGGAAAAATCATATAATGAGCCAATGAGCTTTAGGCTTTAACTCAAATGACACTTCCTCTTCCTATAAAAGCAAGGTGATGTGTAATTTACCAATTAAAAAAAATGCAAATGGAAATTAAATAAAGAACTTGAAAAACATTGATTCTTTTTTTGAAGAGAAGATTTTTTATTTATGTTAAATAGAGTTCAATCCAGTAGTGACAATTGGGGTTGTAAGAATCGTGGACTGTGACCAATCCAAAAATTCCTATTAACCAAATGAACTAAAAATATAGGTAAAGAATGTGATGCTGTGCTTGCAACTCCATGAACGAAAACTTTAACTGCCTAAACTTCTCAGCTCTCTCTTTAAATGTGCCATTGAAGCTTGTCATCCCCTCAAGTATCACTTGAAATCATCACATATCTCTAGCCAACCTTATAGCTTCCATGGCTGCCATTAATTACATCCATTGTGGTTGAATCCTTATCATAACACTTATGCTTACTCAGTGTTGCTAGTGTTATTGCTACTGTTACTCTCCTAACATTCAGATGATTACTCCAGGGCTTCCTTAAAGAACACTGCACATTAAAGTTTACCTTTACATACCACATTGAATTTATAAGGTTTCCAACTCAAATTGAATTCAATTTTTAGATGTATAATACTATTGATATATTAGAAATTAGACATTACATGATTTCATTCTTGTGAAGTGTGAAACTGCCTGGAAAATATTTATACCATTTAATCATCTATTTTAATAAATTTTAGAGAGTTAGAAAAATAAAAAATAAAAGGAAACATTTTTAGAATTTTTTTTCATTTTCTCTGAATCAATAAACTATTGCCTTATATCACCAAAAAAAAAAAAAACCAAATCATAATAAGTAAAGTAAGAATAGCTACAAACATTGAGAGAAAATAGGAGTTTCAATTTTAATATATATTTTTCAAGATTGTAGTTTTAATGTTTTAAACAATGCTAATGAGCTAAATCATATAATAATGGGCAAAATGCATAACCTTGTTATTGTCAACATTATATTAAAATAATAAAATAATTAATTAGAATGGATAAGAGGAAGCTTGACTATGTTCCACTTAAAAGCTCTCTAGCTTCAGATTGTACATGTGAGTTCTAGTTCAGGAAGAGAAATGAATGAATTGATAGAAAAACAAAGGATCAAGTCAACCCATCAATTACCTTCCGGGCGGGGGGGGGGGGGGGGGGGATAAAAGGCTGAAGAATTGGAGTTCAATAACATACAATGAGAAAGGATGCTCGCAAAACTATTAAAGAATGATCATCTGAAACACAACTCCTACAAAATGATATTAATTCAACAAAGCAGTTAAAATTTTACTTTTAGTAATATCAGAATTGACGCATTGTTCAAAAGAGTAGCAAATATATTTTTTAATAAGCATGGAGGTGAAAGCTTCCAACTATATACTATATTCAACCTTTCTTTTTATTTATTAAAAATGATAGATTTTTATTATGTAAACAACAATGTACAATGGTTCAAACAAATGTGCTAAGAAAGGAGGGCAACCCATCCAAACACCCTCCACTTTGTCAGCCAGATTTGCACTTGACCTGATGATGTATACAAAAGAAATAGTTCTAAACTAAGAATTGAATGAGTGAATTCAACAATAAAACCAAGGTAAGTGAGATTTAGGAGATTGCTATCAAAAGTTTGGAGTATTCTTTGATTATCACCTTTACAATAATGTTCTTTAGTCCAGTCCTAATTGCCAATTGAGCTACTTCTCTCATCACCCACCCAGCTACCATCACCGCTTCTATTTTACCTAGAAGAGCTTTGTTCATGGGATATAAAACACACCCAAATTGATCCCTGGCCACAATTCCAATTATAGTTCATTTTTGCCACATTAGTGACACGCTAGAAAGACATATCCGATGGTTTCAATATTCTAGCAGGTCCTTAGAGTCTATAGGGGTTATTTCATTGCTGGTTGAAGGTTAACGACCTTCCCCTTCATATGCAGGGATGCAAAGTTTTTTTTTTTTTTTTAATCAATCTAGAGGTAGATGTTCATATCTATACAAATATAACAATTATCATTAATTAACCAAATCAACTAACATGTGTAACCCAATTCACAAAGGCCCCTGGCTCATGAAAAAGGTGGGGTTGAATACCTAATCTTCTTGCACTTTCTCTGCTTAATTTATTTCAATATAAGAACATCGTATTTTGGGAAAATGAAAAAGATAGAAACAAAAGAAATAGAGGAAATCTTACTACACAAATGGTGGTAAGCTTTTCACATCATGCAAATCTCTTAAAGGCCTTTGGCCGAACACCTAGTAGATATAAGCATTTGATTTTCCACACATAATCTTTCTACACAAACGGGGTAAGTTTTTAACACCTGCAATCCATGAACCATAGCATTACAATTAAATTCAAAAGGTTAAATGATAAGATTTAAAAAAAGAAAAAAAAAAAAAAAACAATGATGTTTGGAGCTTTATACAACAAATTGAACATTAAGTTTTACGTCTTCTCCAGCATGCCACTCCAAAATCCTAACTGTTGTCTTTAAGCTTCTCTTGTCCTACGTTATGTGTTGTTCTTCCTGAGCAATTACACCAATTTCTCCACATGAACTTGAGCTCAACCCACTTCTAAATATAACATACTGGTTGAAAGTGGAACAATACCACATTTGTGCTGCAATTATGGGAGATGAACACAAAACAACTCTCTTAATTCCTTCAAAGGTAACTATCGTCTGAAACTCCCTATCATGATATTGAATTTTCTATAGTTCTACACTTTCAATCCAATTTATTTAGCAACAGAAACTTAAGGGAAAACATCAGGATAAGGAAGGACATTGAAAAGGCACAATCAATACTAAAGAGAGAGAGAGAGAGAGAGAGAGAGAGAGAGAGAGAGAGAGAGAAGAGCAGTTATGTTGTGGACTTTAAAATGAAGAAATAAGATAGAAAGTCCAAGTTGAATTTGAGGTAAAGAAAAAGGGAAAAAAATACATCAAGCAAAAAAAAAGGACATTTTCCCCATTTTCTGTTGTAATAAAAGGTTCGCTATATATCAACTATTTATTTTGGTTCTCCATAGCATTACAACTTCTTTTCACACACCTCATTATCTACTTCATACAATAAGCTCTGTCACATTCACAGAGTTTGTGTTGGCATTTTAGAGTAAGACAACATCTTTAGTTAGTGAACATGATCTTCGACTTTATTTGGATATAACTCCTAGTTTTACTGCTAATTTTATATATGTTTCTTTTGAGTTATAAAAATAAATATATGGATAGGTATTCAATCCCTCAAAAAAAAAAAAACTGTCAAATCAAGTAGAATTCACGTATGTAAATGTGAAGTAAATGTGAAACCGTAAAACAAAATGGTGGGGAGAAACAAAATGTGGGGAAGGGGAAAGGAAAGGAAGGGAGAGGAATCTGAAACCGTGGAACAAAAGGAAATGGAAAAGGCTTTGAGTTTGGGATTTATGGTGGAATTAAATTAATAAGAAGTGGTATTTATGGTGGAGATAGGGATGGGAATTAAATTAATAAGAAGTGGGCTTTATGGTGGAGACATGGGTGAGATTTATTTTATATTTTTTAGTATTTTAAAATTTATAAAAACTATTTTTAAATTGTTGAACAAATAAAAAAAATATAATGGAAATGACATGGCTGCTTATGTGGCTCATTGTAAACATAGCAACATTAAATGCTACGCTTCAGCTTTTAGTAATATATAGATTTGTATAACCAGCTTTTTACAACAAAGTGGCTCTCTCATGTGAATTATCTTTGGAGGTAGCTTATACAATATCCTAACCTCCCTCTCCAGTATTCTTTGTCCTTTTTTTCTTTTGTTTCTTCTTTCACATCCTCAAGATCTGAAATATCAATTCTTGTTTTATTGTAATTCACATAAATTGGTACAGGACTAGAAGTGGAGACTAAATATATAGGACCCCATGTATAAGTGATGCAGTGCTTTTGATCTCAGAGTACATTGAGATACAGGGATGATTGCTTTCATATAGTGTGCAAATAGCCTCAAGACTCCTATGAAAGGTGAGCAAACGTATCTAAAATCATAATGGTTATAACTTTTAACCACTGCTTTTGTATATTTTAGTACTTTAGTTTGCAACTTTTACTTCTCCTATTTGAATCTTCTTCTAAGTATTTTGTACGTTTTTTTTTTTCTTTCTAAACATCCAAAGATATGTCCCCGGTAATGCGAGCTGTTTCACCAGTTTGTATAGCAAAGAGAGAGGCATGCATCATAATGCTAGTTTGAAGACATTTCTGCTTTATCTGTTGAATGGGAAAGGGTGAGGAAGAGAAGGATTTTAATTCCTGTGAACCAAAATAATAAGAAACATATGATTGGAAACATTTTTGAATATCTTTTCTCACATATTTGAAAAATGCAGGTGGATATAGGTCAAGTGTGCACTATGATGCTCACATCCCATCCCAGAGGTTTGAATTTCTTTTTGAAGGATTTAATTCCAGTGTTTCTATAGGTTTCTCAGTAAAGATGTAAGTATTAATTAAACTAAAAAATAAGGTCCGAATAAATAGCTAGTTACTACAGAACCAAATTTATCAAATACTAATCTAGTTCTCTCTTAATTTTACCCTTTGGTTTCAGGTTGATGAGTTTATCATTTATTGGATTCTATATGCAAAAGCCTGGGGAGAATTGAATACTAAAGCAGGCAAGAGTTTGAGAGTGAATGTTTTTTTTTCCCAACTAGCCTATACGAAATTTACACAGAAACTTGGAGAGAATAATGGTAACTATCTCGTTCCTTACCTAATTAATTCTTTCCACACAGAAACTTGGAGTGAATGTTCTTTATTTCTGTTGTTTTTCTTGCAATATGATAGGCCATAACAATAACAAAGTGTTAGTCACAAATATTGAGGTCAGCTATGGATCCTCATTTCCTTTCAAAACTTTTTTATTTTTTTCCAACATGGTGGAACGCTTATTACTTCACTCAATTCACTTTTTTATTTCTCAAACTTTGGTCTGATAGGTTATCATGGATGAAAGCTATAGCTTGGTGTTACCACTCAGAGTATTCTCTGCTTTTAAGGATATCTTAATTTCTTGGTGAATGATTCTTGGACTTCTCAACTAGTAAGACTTCATTGAACAAGGATTGCTTGGAGAGTTCTTTTGCCTCATAACTAAGGCATTCCTTTCACCTTTGATTAATTTCTTATGGTTGCTTAACATACCATGGAGTTATGTTAGAGATATAGCACCTGTGAAATATCATATGAATCTAGCACCTTGTTGGAAGTTTTTGTTTAGTACTCTGTCTGATAGGTTTAGGCTTGCTGGTGTATTTGTATTATTGTTGTAAAGTGTCATTCTTTTGCTGTCCTGAGCTGTAATTATCTTAGTGCTTTGTCTGCTGGTTCAGACTTGCTGTTGTATTTGTGTTGCTGGTTTTCAACTTGGTTTCAATGAAATTTCTGCCTGATTATCCAAAAATAAAATAAAATCTAGCACCTTCTATTCTTAAGAGCAGGTGTTCCTAACTTGTCTAATGGCTTTTAAATTGAATGCTAGACTATAACACCTATCAGACAGAAAAGAGCAAATGATTTTGTTTCCAATAATTTGAGTTCCAAAGTAAAATTATATGGTGTTTACACAAATTGGATCTGTTTTTTCATAAAAAAATTTCGGTTACGTTACATAAGTAAATTCTTTCCTGGGCAAAAGTTGGCTCTCAAGGTGAAGGTGGTACTGTTCACCTAAATGAGAAAGATTGATGCTTTTAAACACGAACTTCCTGTCTTTGTGGTCTTGGGATGTTAGAGCTTAGAATGGATACCTAGGCTTATTTGACTGAACTCACTGGTATTTATCTCATTTCCTTTTTTTACCCTTTATCTGCTTGTAGAATTTTTGGTCTTTAATTTTTGACTTATGAATATTAAGAAAAAAACACATGACTTTTCCTTCATCATTTTCTTCTTTCTAATAAATTGCATCTTTATATCTCAAATTTAGTTGATGAGATGATGAATTTGATGTGCTTCAACTATTGTTCAAACAGAGTAAAATTTGGCTCAAGGTGATATTGAGGTAATATTGCTGGGAGAATTAAATCTTGCAACCATGCTACTGGAATTAGCTCATTGTATAGGAATTTTGCTGGTTCAAATCCTTTTTATATGTAAGCACCCAACTGGCTTTTTTATCTACAAAATTTAGTGCCACCGAATGGCACTTTTGAATTATTACCTGTTGATAACACACCACGTCCATCGAATGATATGTAGTGCACTCTTAAGAATAGCTCAACAATTTTTTTTTTTTGGGTAAAAGAATAGCTCAACAATTGCTATCTTACTAGATGTGGCATTCTATGATTGCCGCAGGATGCTAGAAAAGTAACTAAAGCACCTTATCTTTCTTTAGTCATAGTTGCTAGTAATACAAGACCTGAGATGAGATAACATGTGTAAAGAAATAGAAGATCGCATTTCCTCAAGGTCAATTTAAAACTTAAAACAAGACTTAGGATAACATATACCGTTCCTAATGAGATTAACATCATAAGCCCAAGCACCTCATTTTTCTTTCCTCCTGCACACCTTGGGCCAGTATTCTCTGTCTTATATTTGGGCCACAATTCCTTTAGGCTTGAGTTCATATTTGGGCCACAGCATTCTCTAGGAAGGATGAGGTTTGAGCCTTTGAGATTTGAGCTACCACAAATATCTGGTTTCGGCCTTAGCCTAAACACAAACACCTTCCAAGCTGTGGACTATAGCACCTTTATAATTAGAAACCCATAGATGCGATGTCTTTTCAGTTATGCACTTATGCACATTCGTTTAAAAAAAGACAACTAACACTGTAAATAAAGACACGCAGCAAATAAGTGTAACAAGTTAAGAAAGTCATAAAACATTGTTGAGATGCTATTGCTGCTGTGTGGATTATGGAACTGTTACTGCTGCTGTGTAGAGCTGTTATTGCTACTTTAGACTAGTGGAGTTGTTGCTGATGTAGTTACTTGAGTATAACTGTGTTGTAATTGAATCAATGTAATTGTAATTTTGATTAATAGAGCTTGAGCCAAGTGGATGAATTAGGACCTAAATTATATTAATTTTACTGTAGATCATCTATTAGTTGATATATTTGGTATTTTATTGTATTCATGTTACTAATTAATCAATTAATATATTTTATTGGTATTTTACTGTTTGCAACAAACTCTTGCAAACGCATCATAAGTAAAAAAAGATAAAAATAATAATAATAATGAAAACCATAAACAGTGCAATTTATGGTTAATCAGCCTATTTTAAAAAAAAATACAAAAAACAAAACTCATGAGATGGCAAACTAGTCACAAAGACACTCACAAAATTAAAGCTTTTGGGTTAGAAATTCAGTGCAAATTTAATGAAAGCCACAACAAGGATCATAAATCGATACCTTTTGTATTGGTTGAAGGTAAATTAGCAGAGAAGTTGTCATAAATTATCAATAAGCATGGACTTAACACATAACATGGAATCCCACAGCTTATATAAATAATTCATATCGCACTTTACCCTTTATTATAACAAAAGGACCCATTTATTGAGTGAGAGAACATAAAGATAGGTACCACTAAATTGTGGCTTCAAACAACCAGAAGATTTATAGTACTTTCAATCTATGATATGCACCTGCACTATATCTTTCAATGATATTTGATCAGCCGCCTCATAATGTGTATGATTAGATTTGTAAATCTAATTAGACACATATCTTATGCATACTATGATATTTGATCATCCTAAAGGAAATCTGAAAAAATGATATTAGGGGTACCATGGACTCTATTGCAATTAAATTATAAACTGATGAAATCATTTATAAATATGAAACATCCTATTTATAAAGTGTTGAATCCTAAATCCTGATAATATTAAACCATAGATGTCCTTAATTAAATATAATCATAATCACACACATCAACTTTCAAAAAAAAAAAAAAGATGAAGAGACCAAAACAACCTAAAAATCCCGATCTATACTTGCACACACAATACTTCTAAATTACTGCTACTCAACAATGTGAACAACATTTTTTCTCTTTGAATTTATTTATGTCACATCGACTGCTTAGACTTTCTAACAAATTCAGTTTGAAAACCTGTGATTTGAGATGTGAAACCTTTCTTATCTAATCCGGTCACTAAATTCTGCTGTCAAGACTTGTACTGGTATATCACATGCCATAGCAAAAATGTATAATTTTATCTGTTTGTAATTTAGAATGTTTAAATACAATTTTTTTTTTTAAAAAAAAAGGAGAATTAATGAAATTTGGCCTTGGCACATACATATATGGCATAAAACCCGGACACTATATATCTTTATTATTAAGCTATATATATATAATAATAATAATAATAATAATAATAATAATAATAATAATATACACATAGCAATGTATATATATGAATTATAGTTAGGCAAATAGTATGATAAAATTCAGGATATATATGGTCCTCTTGGTATAGTACCCTTATGTATTAATTGTCAAAAAAAATTATAATATGAGGATAGATCATCTATCTAGAGTCTGGACTATTAAGATTCATAGGCCGATATTCAATTTTGCACACAATATAATAGATCCTCATAGTATAAATATTCAATGGATTTAAAAACCTATCATATGAAAGAAAACAAAGTGAAAGTTATATAAAAATTATATTATAGTAAGAGAATGACTTTTTCTGGTTTTTATATAATATTTATTTTTCTTCAATATTACTTAATAATAAGCATTTTGATGTACTAATTAGCAAATTGGAAGATATCTACTAGAAAAGAGTGGTGAGATTTGTACAGAAAAATTATATATAGACGACATATTTATCCACGAAATTAATAAAATAAATTCGATTTACATTTTTTTTTTTTAAAAGAATTGAACTAACTTCTTTAACTTATAGATTGTAACCATAAGTTGTTAAAATTTGGATCATAATAATTTGCATATGATATAGCTTGAACTCAATTCTATATATATTTTAATTTTTTTTAATGATTTAGGCATGTGTTTATAAGGTCCTCTCTTTTGTCAATTATTTTCATTCATCGCAATTTAAGGTTGATACATTTATTTAATGTGTTTCTTTTTTTTTGATAAATTCAATAGTTTATAACAAGTAAGGGAGAATTTGAACTTTTAATGTCTCCATTAAAATTACCAAGACGTAGTAGTGGCGGAACCAGAATTTTTTGTTTGAGGGGGGCCGAATTGCGGTACTCAAATATTGGACAAGAGTCAAAATAAATCATCACACACATGTTTAATTTATACCCATCTATTAAAATTATTTATATACGTGTATTTATAATTTATGTATGTAGAAAATTACAACCAACCAAATAGCAAAATGTTTCAATACATTATGGTCATGGTACATATTGTAATGCTTTTTGCTAATTAATGATTCAATGCCTTTTGTTGATGTATGTTTGTCATAAATAAAAAGTGCCTTTCATTGATCATTCCAATATATATATATATATATATATATATGTATATATATGTATATATATTTTCTTTGGTAACAATTGCTATTAACATAACGAAAATTTGATATTTGCAGTTTTGCACTAAAAACAATGAAAATACACATTGTGATGATAATACCACCAAAATGGATTGAATACGACTAAAATAGACTGCATAAGACCGAATAGGATGGAATGGACCGATTAGAACCAAAGTAGACCAAATATGACCGAAATGGACAGAATAGGATGTAATAGGAGCAAAATAGACCGAATAAGACCGAATGGACTGAATAGAATGAGTATGAAAAAATGGACCGAATAAGACTGAATAGTCTGATTAGGACTAAACTCGATTATATAGGACTAAAATGGACGGAATGGACCGAAAAAGACCGAGGTGGACAAAATGGAGCAAGTAGACGAAAATGGACTGAATAGGAACAAACGGACCAAATAGAATGAATAGGACCAAATAAAACCGAATGGACAGTGTAGGACCAAAATGGACAGAAGTGAATTGAATAGGACTGAATAAGATCAAAGTAGACATAATGGACTAATTTTTTAAATCTAGGGGCCATAATTAGCTTAATTTTATATATATAATTTTTTTCCTATTGAAAATATAGGAGGGACCCCCTCAGCCAATGAGTATAATAATGTGGAGTCAAAAGATATATTCTACTTATTTATATTTTATATACCGTTGAAAAAATCCCCAAAATTTTTTTAATTATTTGTATTTTTTATCCCGTTAAGAGGGGAAAATGTTTCACTGTTCACCAAACTCTCCATCCTTAAAATTTGATTTCAGATTTCTTTTGACAAGAATTCGAATGCTTGGAAATGGGAAAAAAAAATGTAAGAAGAAAGAATAGGCTTGGTGAACATTTTATTGATGTTCAAACTTAAAGCAGCAATGGCTTCTTTTTTTTTTTTTTTTTACCAAGAAGATATAAGAATTGTCACCCCCACAATATCATGATATCAACAGTACTATATCAAAAGCAAGTACACATTATTTATTCATCAAGGTTTTCTATTTCAAAAGGAATTTGGACCATTATTATTAAACTATATATATTATAATATACACAGAAATGTATTAAAAGCATTCCAATTAGCGCACATGTCACAACAGATTTACTGGTTTGGCCGCTGACTTCCAATGGTTCATACTCGGTTAAAAGTGCTTACAGATTGTTGGCGTCTGAAGCTTTATTATCAACAAATACATTTATTTTGATAAATTATTGCAGCTCTCAGTCAGAAGATTTGCCTCCCAAGTTCGGTGGATTTGGTAGAGGCCATGACAGCAAGTCAAGCTCTTAGTTTTGCCCGAGAAATTAGTATTTTTCAGGTGGAAGTGGAGGGGGACTCAGTCAAGGTCATTCAAGCGGTTAATAAGCTCAGGCCTTGTACCACATGTGTCGAACCACTTACAAACCCAATCACCAATTAAAGAAAGTGCTTGCTGTTTCCCTTTTTTTTTTTCTACATTTTAGTCTTGTGCTAGAAGCGAGCAATGCAAAATGAATCAAACAAACACGTGTAAGAAGTATAAGACACACATGTTAACTTGTCACTAGACTCAAACTTGAGCACTATTTTGAAAGTTCCATTGAATTAAATAAAAAAGAGGGAAATCAATGAATGGAAAAAACAATGATGGATCTTAAAAAGCATTCAAAACAAAACAAAACAAAACAAAACAATAATGGACCAGATAGACACATAATATTGAACTATTGTTTAATTGTACAGTAACTAGTTATGTATGTTTTAGCATATCAAAAAGAAAAAGAAAATACCAGTTCACCAGCAAATATGGTTGTAAATCCATCAGCTATTTGACCTGAAAGCATAACTGTAGCAGCATCCCTATGAAATGATACAACAATGTCAAAAGAAAAAAAAAATTATAGGAGCTGAATGATTCATTTACACCTGTTAAACAGAACTCAATGCAGCAACACAAAAAACTTTATTCAAGAACAATTGTAATGAAAGTGTAAGGAAATCAAGAAGTTCTTGGTAGTGTTGTTAGTGTGTGCTTGATATAAATTGTTTGCTGACTTCACCATATCCCAAAACTAAAATCACATCATGCTGCAAAGAATAAGAGTTTGAGTCTGGTTAAATTTCACCAGATTTACTTTTCCCAAATCTATATATTACTAAAAGCTGAAGCGTAGCATTTAATATTGCTATGCTCACATTGAGCCACGTCAGCAGCCACATCATTCCCATCCTCTTTTCTGAATTTTAATTTAATTTTAAAATAGATTTTACCAATTTTAAAATATTAATAAAAATAAAATTATAACCAGCCCTATCTCTATTTTAAAGTCCACTTCTTATTAATTTAATTCCAATCTATATATTACTAAAAGCTGAAGCGTAGCATTTAATGTTGCTATGCTCACATTGAGCCACGTCAGCAGCCACATCATTCCCATCCTCTTTTCTGAATTTTTAATTTAATTTTAAAATAGATTTTACCAATTTTAAAATATTAATAAAAATAAAATTATAACCAGCCCTATCTCTATTTTAAAGTCCACTTCTTATTAATTTAATTCCAATATAAAGCCCAAGCCCACACAAAAAGCCTTTTCAACTAAATCCATTTGTGAAACCTGATTTTTTCACGGTTACAACTTCTTGTCTCCCAGTCCCACGTTTTGTTTCATTGTTTCAGGTTTAGTCCCTTCCCCTTCCCCACTTTTTGATTCTCACGGTTTCAGCTTCAATTCTACTGTTTCACTCATGGTTTCATCTTCCTATTCTACGGTTTTAGCTTTTGTTTTGGCTTCTAACAGCAGCCTCTCTAACTTCCTTCCTTCCTTCCTCTCCTCACATCTATATAAATACTAAAGTAAGCAGGGTGGTTTAGTTGAGGTATCCCTACATTCCAATTTCTTTTGTGTTCTATTCTTTTGCTTGATGGTTTTTTTTTTCCCTTTCTACGTTTGTTTCTGCCTAGGGTGTTGAATTTGTTACTGCTGGGTTATTTAATTGGGTGGTTTTAAACACCATGTTCCATTTTAGTTTTCTTAATTCAAGATATTGAGTCACATTTTAATCTTTGAAAGAAAATTTGGATTTTCACTCTAATTAACTCTCTTTTTTCAGATATGCCAAAGGAACTTCCAAACTGGGCAAAACCAAGAGGTGCAATTAGAAATAGTCTTTTGTTCTTTGCAATGGGCAGTGTTGGGAAAGGTAATACAAAATTTAGAGTCTTTTTTTCAAACACTATTTTCATTTGATTGTTGATATATAATATGCATTTACAGTAAACCAAACCCAGTTGAACGCATAGTGTGGCTTCTTCTTAATTTTTCTTCTTTCTTATTAATCTTATTTTTCCACTAGCTGGTTGGTTTCTCACCGTCCCAAAAAACCAACAATATGATTTTGAATTCTAGGTTCTATATTTTATTTTGCAAATTGAAGGGTTTAACATCAATTATGACATATATCATGTGCTTTCTTATGATATAAAAGCCGTGGAAGAGTTGGGTTTTTGGCTTTACACTGTTCATGAAATAATTTAATAACTTTTGTTGCTTCGTATATTTGATAGTCTTCAATTTGTTTGTTCTGTCTATTTCTTATGTTATTGTTGTTGTTTGTTGTGTTATAGGAATTGTTCAATGTGTAAATAAGTTGTATATTTATGTTTTAAACTATTAATTTCTTTTAGTTATAATAACAATCGTTAATATCTTAGACATTCTTCAGAAGGAAAAGAAATCCTATATCTTAGACATTGATACATGAGGTGTGGATTGTTGACTTGGCTTTGATTGTTTGAACTATTTGATGTGCTCATCCCACACTTAGGATTGATCATTATCGGTTTTATGGTACATTCTAATGTTGAAATTTTGTGCACACCATATGTTTAACAAAATGTCTTACTTACTCTTGCATTAGTTTATATCCACTTCATGGTTTGTGCCTGTTGGTTTTAGTTGGCAATTTAGTCATGTACACTAGACATTGATACATGAGGTGTGGATTGCTGAATTGGCTTTGATTGTTTAAACTATTTGATGTGCTCATCCCACACTTAGGATTGATCATTATCGGTTTTATGGTACATTCTAATGTTGAAATTTTGTGCACACCATATGTTTGACAAAATGTCTTACTTACTCTTGCATTGGTTTATATCCACTTTATAATTTGTGCCTGTTGGTTTTAGTTGGCAATTTAGTCCTATGTACACTAGAACTTTCCATCATCAAAACCCAAGTTGCAACATTAGAAAATTTAATAATCTTCTTAAATAGGAATGAATTCTAGACTATACCTTCTTTATTAATCTATGTATATAACTAAACAACTACAACTTTAAATTTGATTTAGATCATCTAGATAGGCATGTTTTATAAATTAATTGCGGTAAAGTGAAACAAAAAATTACATCTCAATCAAATGTAGCCATTCTTAGACCTCATACTCCTATTAATGGCCCGTATCTTTCCTAAAAATATCTAAGTCCAGTTAATTACATTTCAAATGTATGCAATTCATATCACTTCTTGGTAGTAGTTTCTTATTTGATGTGTTGTTTAAGAAAATAGGGCAATGATTAGTGAAGGAAAAGACAATTCAATTTTTGTTAGTGGAAATAGAGGTGCTGATAAAATTGAGACAACAAAGATGTTCATGAGATATCTTGCACACTTAGGTGGGCATCTAGAGTAAAAGGACGCATAGTTGGATTTCAAATTTTCCTAAATGAGTATATGCTTGGCATATTATCAAAAAAATTAAGTAAGAATCAAGGTTTATGTCCACATTGACCTTTAATATCACAGTCCAACCCAATTTTTGAGGCCTTTGGCAATGCCAAAACAATTCAAAACAACAACTCAAGCTTTTTATTAGTTTTCCATGGTTTGCTTTTCAATGAAGACTATCTTTACACTTTTATTTCTTTCATTTCAATTATACATACTACATATATATTTCTTAATTATGCATATGTTTTAGGTATATCTATTTGAACTTCTCATTATAATGTCTCTTTCATGTCATAGTGATTTTTTTTTTTTTTTGTTTTTTTTTTTTTTGTGAAAAGGTCATGGTGACATTATTATGTAGATATAGTTGGGAAGAAATTAGAACAAATCTACTAGAAAGTTCTCCTGTTTGCTAGATTACCAATTCTGAAAGAAAATACCGTTGCTTTTACCTCTTATGTGCCACACCACCTACGGTATTTTACAATATTCTACTCATTAATTTGTCTCTTTATATATGTCATTTTAAATATAAGTTCTGTTTCAAGTTTTTTTTTTTTTTTTTAATTTGCTCGCATTTTCTTTTTATTGGGAGGATTTGATATGATTTGCAATGGGAGAGACAAGATTGCAACTCCAGAGCAGTTAAGATTCTTTTTTTTTTTTTTTTTTTTTTGCCTGGCTTATTTATTGACCTTCTACCAAGTTTTTATGCGCTAAGACTAACTGATTGCAAATGGATATCATTTTCAGTTTAGGCAAGCAGAAGAAACAGCATTGAAGCTTGATTTGGACAGGCGTTAATATGTTGTTACTTATGTAGTGAGCCACATCAAGTGCAAGTTTTACTCATTATAATGTCTATCAATATTGTATGCTTTGTTTGAGGACTCAGGTTGTGTTGCAAAGCTGTTTGTACCATAAAATTGTTCATTTCCCTGCCTCTGTATTGATTAATAACAGCAACTAGATAAATGTGTGGCCTAGCAAAATGCCAAATGTTGAAGTTATCATTTCTTTAAACTTTAAAGTTCACCTCTTAAGGCAACATGGAGCGGTTGTAAGTTATTAATGAAAAGAGAATATGGACACACTAATATAGGTGAGTGAGTAATGGGGATACTTTGTCATGGAAAATGGGAATTAAATTGTGAGAACCATGATTGGGGCTAGGGGGTTTGGTGTCATGGTGAAGAGTAAGTTTTTATTTAATTTTGGTTATCTTATATTCAATATCAAGGAATAAGATATTTTCGTGATAGCTGAAAGAGCACCCTTTTCAATATTAATTGTTTAGTAACCAATACCAATCAAGCTTTATACTCAATAACAAAAATTCAATTCCTTAATTCAAAGATTAGTGTTATTCTATAAAAATTCAATTCATAATATATTTGAATTGTCATTGTAGATATGAGACTTCTTTTTTGTTGGTTTGATTGTGTTTGGATTTAATTTAAGTTTATGGATTGTGTTTTTGTTAATTGTAATTTAAGTTTCATTGATATTTTTTATTTAGTAAATTAATGTTTCATATCAAAAGTAGGAATTTTTTAGACTAGAATTCAATGTACAATCAAAGAAGAAGAAACAAAAAATTGTTTAAATTTTCATTACATAATAACTTCCCTGTGCATCGCACGGGTTAGCGACTAGTAACATATAAAACTCGTACTTGATAAATCCCTTATTACCAAATTCAACATTACCCAGGATAAACATCACTTTCCTTCCGTGTTTCGTTCTTTTTCAACATAATGTGAACAAAATTTCAACAGAAATCATCTATAACAACTGTAATGTGATTTTACAAACTGCTGGCCAGGTAATAAGATATAAACCTTGGAGAAAGTCCAGCATCTGTCAAGAACAATAAGAGGTAAGTGAACCAATAGGCAGCAGTGATATCATTCAGCATGTAACCCATGCCATAATAAATGATGAACCGTCTTCCAAGGGGCTTAGTGAACGAATCATCATCATCATCTTCAATACTATTTCCCATCATGATACTTTTTTAACAAATGGGAACCTGCATAATATGAACTGAAGCCTAAGAGAACAAGCATAAATAGCAATTTAGCAAAAAATCATGTTGGAGTATTTTTATTAAAAAATGATTAATTTTATTCAAATTTTGAATAAATGATAATTCACATCAACTATAGTAATAATATATTCATGATTTACTTGTCATTTGACTTTCTCATATAAGTTGGCAGGCTTAGCTACTTACTGAGTGTCAGTGATGCGTTTCTATTGTTCAATCTTAACTCATTGCTTTTAACCATTACCTTAATTGGCTGAAGTTAATGTCTTAAAACAAATTTGACCACTAAGCAAATTATGATATTTCCGTTTATATAATGCAATGTTTTACCGGATCCATATAATGTTTATAGCATTTATATGTCCAGCTGCCTAAAGGAAATAAAATATAAATAAATAAAAAAGGTACATTTTTTAAGCAAGCAAATAATGTTGCTATTTGTTAGACTTCTTTCTTATTAGAGATCTCACTAGTATAAGCAATAATAAGAGAATTTATCTCTAAAGTTTATTTCATTAATAATGATTTAATTAGTAATTTCATTTTGCGTGACTTTCAAGAGATCTCAAGTAATATCCCTCCTTTATGTCCAACAAATCAGAACTAGGTTTAGTGATGATTATACTTTGTCATCCATGAAATGAGGGTTTGTGAATTTTACCATAGCCAGCAAAGTTCTTAAATGCCCTAAATATTTCCAAACATAGTTGCAGCTAAGCCAAGTTGAAGGTAACACGGGTTACCATGATCAAAAACCATGCCAACATACAAGGATAGCAGACTCAAGAGGTAATGAAAGTATACATGCTTGCAGACCCAAGGAGTCCCCTACCCTTTAAGCATGGTAGTGCTAAAGTGAGGACTACATTGGAATTGGTGAAGTACGTTCTATAGTTTGGATTTCTTTCATACTTGATTTAGACATTTCAGTGTTAGGATCTCAAATCATTCACTAATGTAGATGGAACATCTCAAAAATTATCTCATTTTCAATACAATTGGGAAATTTTGGGATTTTGGCTTAATTTTTTATTAGAATCATCATTGTCAAACTCAAATCAATAAGCTTGGGTCGAATTAGAAGAATACAAATTTTCTTTATTTAATGCTTCGTTAGCAAAATTATCTGTTATGAAGCATAAATATTCAGAGGAAGATTTATAAACTGTAAGTTTGTCATCTTGCTGTAACAAGTCCTAGAAGGCTGGTTGTTTATCATGTCATAATACTTTGATTCACAAATCTAAATGGTTTCCATCAACCATGAGGACAATGCCTTTACTTTTATCGATAAGAAAATTCAACAATAAGGACAATGCTTCACTTATCTTAAAATGTCACACCGAAGTGCAATGGACTCATAAATAACTTGAAATGAAGAAAAGATTAATAGCACAGGATATTAGATCATACCATCATCAAAGCATTTGCAACACCAATAAATATTGATATTATGTACATGAAAGCACTCATGCTTCTAGGTAAGAAAATGATTGCTGCACCAGAAAATATCCAAATAATGCCACCAGCAGAGTAGTAGGCCTTCAGGCATTAGCCAGTCCACGCAATCTCCTGAAAAGGTCAGATATCAATAAATAAAGAATTTGTAGAAAACACAGTTTTTCAACCAAAGAACTGAGTTTCACAAGGGGACCTGTAGAATAACAGATACGATGAAGCTGCAAGTGTAGATGATGGCAGGAACCTGCTCCCATCAATTTGAAAGAATTAGCCATGCATCATTTTTCCAAATAAAATATTTTTAAGATTAAAAGAAATATGATTTGGAAAGGTTTGTGCACGTACCAGAGCTTTAGCTGATTGGGCCATTCATAGACCATTAATAACATAGAATGCAAGATACGCCTAACACCAAGAAGCCACCTTGATATCAGAACTACAAAGATAGCTTACCAATTTTAAGGAAATCGCTTCTTTTATAATTTGTAATATTAGTGAACTGATTTTTCCAAGAGGGAAGCCCACTTTTCATAGGACATTTTTTCTTGGAGGCTTAAGATATTCTTAAAAATATCAGCTCCTCATATGATGTTATAATATATAAAGTAAAGTTTCTTCTTTCTTTTCTGTTTGTTAAAATGAGCACCACTAGACAGGAAAATGCACTGACCTGTGACACATTGACAACTAATCTGGTGAGCACATAAACGATAGCAACTTCATAATATAGAACTCGCTTGAACCGGGATCCCAGCAAGGTTAGTACTCTAGGACAGAGTGAGCTCCTCGGACTGAAGGGTTTGTCAACGATCATGGAAGGTGAAAGTGACGGGCTGGAGAAAGAGCTGTCCTTGGATTTATTTATGCGTCTGGAGCGTGGGCCTAATGGGAAATGGGCTTTAGTGTGGTCTGAGGTTAATGAAGTGGGCCCAAAACCAAAACCTTCAAACCCTTATAAGCCCATCAAGCCTAAGTCTTTTCCCCAAAGCCCGCTAAAGTCTGCCAAGCAAAAATTTGTTTGGAGGCCTCGCCAAAACCCAAAGAAGTCTTACCCAAAGCCAGCCCACCCTCACAATGTTAAGTCAGATCCCGTTGCCCATGTCGTGTCTCATGAACTGAAGCCGTTGAAGACCCAGCCTCAATTTGAGAGACAAGAGGGCGCGAGTGTTAGGGGGGCTGCGTGGTCGTCGACGTCGGAGTGTGGAGACCCATTTTCCGGTAGCGGACTGGAGTCTGAGGGTTGCTCCGATTCCGGTACGCTCCACGCCGGCATGGATTTTTCTGGGTTCGAAAGTCCGGATGCCGAGGAGTCTCACGGTGGTGACTTTTGGGACTCTGGGGTCTCCGAAGAGATGGGGTTAAATCTGGACTTGGCAAGGTATGAGCCGGTGCAAAACAACTTTTTTCCCTTTCAAGCTTCGGGTAGTGGGTTGGAAGCTGAGGATGGGGAAAGGGGGATCCTAGGAGAAGAGGTGGAATTAGTTAGGGAACCTTTGTCAGTTTCTGGGATTCACTTGCTGCCATGGGAGCCCAGCGGGGTGTTTGACAGTGGGAGTAGCAGTGGAGAGAAAGAGAATTGTGTGTTGAATTGTGAAGCTCTGGCTCAGTGGGTTCCTTATGAAAACAACGTGGGGTTGTTGACTCAGGATTCTGGCGAAGGAATGCAGGTGACTGGGACTGGTCCACCTTCGATTTGGGTGTCCAAGTTGATGAAAAAATTCTGTAAAATGGTGGGTTTCCCTATTGTGAAACATGAAGCTCACTGTTTGGCTCTATTTCGCATCCTGGAACAGGAATGTCTCAAAGTCAATGAAGATGGGGTATCTAAGCGTCCTGCAAACTCAGGGTCTCGTGGCCTTAGAGAGCTTAAAGGGCTTATTTCCTATATTAATTATGATGGTGTCGATTCAAGGAGTAGGAGTAGAGCTGATTCGACGGATTTGGGGGTTGACCGTAGTTTTAAATGACTTTACGACTTCTTTCTTGGAATGTACGGGGACTTAACAACCCCCGGAAGAGAGAGGTTTGTAAGAACCTTTTAAAAGAGTGGAAGTGTGATTTGGTTTGTTTTCAAGAATCGAAAGTCTCTGTCATTGACGCTGCCTTTGTTTGGAGTTTATGGGGTAGTCCTTTCATAGATTGGGTGGTCTTAGAAGCAGTGCAGTCTTCGGGTGGGGTTTTGTTGGTTTGGGATAAGAGGGTTGTGGAGAAATTGGATGTGATTATTGGTCAGTTTTCTATCAGTGTTTTGTTCAGAGGAGTGGTGGATGATTTTGTTTGGGCTTGTTCAGGTGTGTATGGCCCAAATGTCAATGGGCAGCGGCCTTTTTTGTGGGAGGAGTTAGCTCAGGTGCGAGCTAGGTGGCCCACGGCCTGGTGTCTAGTTGGGGATTTTAATATAATTAGGTTCCCAAGTGAGAGGCTTGGCTGCGAGTCTTTTAGTCCTGCTATGATCGCTTTCTCGGATTTTATTCAGAATAATTCCTTAGTTGATTTACCTTTAGAGGGGGCTTCCTTCACTTGGTTTAGAGATTCTACTCTTCCCTCTATGTCAAGAATTGACAGGGCTTTGGTTTCTCCCGATTGGGAGGAGCACTTTGAGAATGTTTCCCAACGGGTTCTTCCTCAGGTTCTCTCCGATCACTGCCCCCTTCTATTGGAAGCTGGTGTTGTTGGTCGTGGTCGTAGCCCTTTCAAGTTTGAAAACATGTGGTTGAAAGTCGATGGTTTTGTTGATAGAGTTAAACTTTGGTGGGATGGTTACAGCTTTGGGGGCTCTCCAAGTTACATCTTGGCCCAAAAAATGAAGGCTCTGAAAGCAGACATAAAAAAGTGGAACAGGGAGGAGTTTGGTGACTTGGCTTTTAGAAAGAAGTCTTTGCTTTCTGAGCTGTTGGGTTTAGATGCGAGAGAGGAGTTAGTGGGTCTTTTAGTTGAGGATCAGAGTCGGCGTCTTCAACTCAAACGAGACATAGAACAGTTGGCTTCTCTTGAGGAGACTTCCTGGAGGCAAAAATCTCGGGCCTTGTATGTGAAGGAGGGTGATAATAATACCCGATTTTTTCATAGATTAGCAAACTCTCATAGAAAAGCTAATCAAATTAAAAGGATTGAGGTGGATGGTGTTCTTTATGAGGATGAGTCTGATGTGCGCTCCCAAATTGTTCTCTTTTATCAAGGATTGTATAAGGAAACTGAGATGGAGCGTCCTACTATGGATGGGCTTGTCTTTGATCGGATTGATGATGATGAGCGTTTATCCTTAGAGAGGGATTTCTCGAAGGAGGAAATCATCCAGGTTCTTAGGGAGATGGAGGGTGACAAAGCTCCTGGTCCTGATGGTTTCACTATGGCTTTCTTTCAGAAATGTTGGAGTGTTGTGGAAAAGGATGTAATGGATTTTTTTAACAACTTCCATAGGCACTCGGTGTTTGAGCGGTCTTTGAATGCATCTTTCCTCACCTTAATTCCTAAAAAGTGTAATGCCGTTAACATCAAGGACTATCGCCCAATCAGTTTGGTGGGTAGTGTGTATAAGCTGCTGTCCAAGGTGTTGGCTAATAAGTTGAGGGTGGTTTTGGATAAGCTCATCTCCGAGACTCAAAACTCGTTTGTTGGAGGTAGACAGATTCTGGATTCGGTGCTTATTGCAAATGAATGTCTAGATAGCAGGTTGAAGAGCAGAATTTCGGGTGTGGTTTGCAAGCTGGATATTGAAAAAGCTTATGACTATGTGAATTGGGAGGCCTTGTTTTACTTGTTGGACAGGATGGGTTTCGGGTTGAAATGGAGGGGGTGGATTAAGGCGTGTGTTTCTTCTATCCGTTTTTCAGTCTTGGTTAATGGATCCCCTTCAGGTTTTTTTGCTAGCTCTCGTGGGTTGAGACAAGGGGACCCTCTTTCCCCGCTCTTGTTTCTTTTGATTATGGAGGTTTTAAGCAGACTCTTGAAGAAGACAGAGGAGTGTAACCTTATTCGGGGTTTTCATGTGGGTGTGGGGAACTCGGTGGGTGTGAGTATTTCCCATCTGTTATTTGCTGATGATACTATCCTATTCTGTGATGCCTCGAGGGAACAGCTGCTGTCCATAAGGTTGGTGTTGTCTTGTTTTCAGGCTTTCACGGGTTTGAAGGTCAATGTAAGGAAAAGTGAGATTGTCCCTGTTGGGGAGGTAAATCATCTAGATGCTCTGGCTAGTATTCTTCACTGTAGAGTGGGCAGCCTTCCTATGAAATACTTGGGGATGCCTCTGGGTTCCTCTTTTAAGACTGCCTCTATTTGGAATCCTATTTTGGAGAATATGGAGAAGAAGCTCTGTGGGTGGAAGCGTTTATATCTATCTAAGGGTGGTAGACTTATGTTGCTCAAGAGTACTCTTTCAAGTCTTCCAACGTATTTCCTTTCTCTTTTTACTATTCCTAAAGCTGTGGCGGCTAGATTGGAAAGTATTCAGAGGAATTTCCTTTGGGGGTCTTCTAAGGGGTGTTTCAAATATCCCTTGGTGGCCTGGGATAAGGTGTGCCTTCCTGCTAAGAAGGGTGGTTTGGGGATAAGAAAGGTGGTGCCGTTTAATCAAGCTCTTTTAGGGAAATGGCTGTGGAGATATGGTCTTGAAGTATCCCATCTTTGGCGGCGAGTTATCTCCTCCAAATATGGGGATGGTCAAGGGGGATGGAGGACTAATGCGTGTAGGAGGTCCCATGGGTGTGGCCTATGGAGAAGCATTTATGAAGGGTGGGAGAGTTTCTCTAAGCATCTGTCTTTCGTAGTGGGTGATGGCTCTCGTATCCGCTTCTGGCATGATAGGTGGATTGGGGTTAATACCCTCAAAGATCTCTATCCTCAGCTCTATGTGTGTTCAGCAGTCAAGGATGCTTGTATCTCTGAGGGTTTGTGGACTCCAGAAGGGGGCACTGTTAGAGTGTGGAATCTAAGGTTTTATAGAGCTTTTGAAGATTGGGAATTGGCTGATTCGTATTCTCTCCTCCAGCTTATCCAATCTCGTATTCCTCAGGGTGATAGGAGGGATACTCTTCACTGGCGGCTAAAAGGGGATGGTAAGTTTGACACTCGGTCTTACTACCATGCGATCCGGAGTGCCTCGTTTTCTTTGTTTCCTTGGAAGGGTGTTTGGAAACCAAAGATTCCTAAGCGGGTAGCGTTCTTTCTCTGGACTGCCGCTCATGGTCGGATCCTCACTTTGGATAATTTAATGCTAAAAGGCCGCCCTTTGGCTAGTTGGTGTTGTATGTGTTGCTGTGATGGGGAGTTCGTTAATCACCTTCTTCTTCATTGCCCGGTTTCCTATTCCCTTTGGTCTTCTTTGCTTCAAGCCTTTGGTATTCTTTGGGTGATGCCGGCTTCGGTGGCGGGTTTGTTACTTTGCTGGCATCAATGGTTTGGGTCACACAACTCGGATATTTGGAACTTGGTTCCGGGATGTCTAATGTGGATTGTGTGGTTGGAACGAAACCATCGTTCCTTTGAGGACAAAGGGAAGACATTGGATGAGTTAAAGCTTTTATGTCATCGTAGTCTTTTTGAGTGGTCTCGGTGTTGGGGTTTCACTGATCGCTCTTCTCTCCCTGAGTTTTTGTCCTCCCTTAGTTTAGCTTCCTGATTTCCCTTTGTTTGTAGTGTTGTTTTTCCTTTTTCTGTTTTATGTTCATCATCATGAACTTCTTGTATTCCTTTTTTCTATTGTTTATAAAATTTTTCCGGATTACCTATTAAAAAAAAAAGAACTCGCTTGAACCAGTAAGCCCATGCAATCCTAACATGAAAATTTCCTTGTGCTCCTACCCTGGATCTACATAAGTAAATAATTATTGTAATTAAGTATGCTGAGGTACCCCCAAACTTTCTAAAATTTCGAATATTTCCCTTATATTGATGGAGTTGGAATTTCTCACATCTAGCTTCTAACCAAATGGTTCAATTAAACAATGTGAAAAAATGAGGTCTTTATCCATCTAGTACCAAAGGCAAACAACAAAACTTGAAATTAAATGCCCATAGTTATTTTTTTTTATCTTAAACCAAACAAAATTAAGAATGATAACACTATTACAGGTCATGGTACTATAAGATCAATTTTTTATCTCGCAACACATCAAGAAAGCATTATAAAGACATTTCCTAGAAACTTCAAAGATTAAGACTATTTATGTCACCTTGGCTCTTGGTTCCAAAAAGGAATATGCCCATGAAGCAGCATCCAACAAAAATTGATGAACATGCAATCCATCGATGCTGCTCGGTAGAATACAGTGATTAAAATCCAGAAGGAAAACTCTTAATAATAGATCAAAAATTCTTTGGACATACCTGATTTTCAACGTCAGCATATGTGTTTGCTTTGGTGACGGCAAAGACTATTAGAGCAACTGCATATAGGCTGAGGTTGGCAATCTATAAAAAAAGTTACCCAAAAAAAAAAACCTTCATTGGTACCATGTTACAACATACAGACAAGTACAACCAAATAGAATTCAGTTCGAAGCTGACCATTGTAAATGCATTTCGACAGCTAGTCAGCACTACTCTACTCATTGAATTCAGGGTGAAGCAATTCACCATAGACTGTCAACAAAACAGTTAAGGTTCAAAGAATAAGTGAAAAATACTTCCAAAGCCAATGACACGTGTTTCTTCCTTTTATCTTTTCCATCAATGTGGAGGGGCCAGGTGAAGGGTTCACTGGTGCCCCATGCTTTAAGGAATTTCCATAAGGTCCCCCTGTTTTATGTGATCATCCTTTTGTAAATTAAAAAACTTTCAGTCTAGTCCCTCTGCATAGACAAAAATTCAGAAATAAAACAAAATAGCCATTTGTTTCCAATCAGTTTTTTAGGCTTCAATTAAATGCCCAAAAAATTTTGAGTGTTCACAGAATGATAACCACTTAAAGGAGTGGCAGCAGTGCCTTTTCCCTTGTTCTTATATAGGATAAAAAATAGAAATGATGATTTGCACATTTCAACTGGAAATTGTAGATTGAGAAGGTTATTACATTTGTGAAACATGAGTAGCAGCCCAACCAACATTGAAGATTGCTGCAAACAAGCTGTAGCCAACAGTTTCCAATGTTCATGAAGAAGTACCAAAGATCTTACAAGGTACGCAACCACCAAAAACAGAAGAGAATGAAATGGCAACCAGAACAGAGCCTGCAGCATGCCATATTTTGAAATGTCCAAACCTGTCAATCTATCATGGAAACAATAGGAAGCAGAATTATTTCCAGCAAGCTAAGGTCACAATTCCCACCCCCACCCCCCCTCAAAATCACCCAAACAACCAAAAATAGGAGCTTATGTATTTAACAAAAATTTTGTAAAAATATATGAATTTCAATCATTTAGGAGACTGAATAACTGGATATTAAAACCTAGCCCTAGGCAATCATAATATGTGCATACAATCTTGTGTAGGACATGAAAACATAACAATCAGACATGACATCTGCATTTGTAACCATTTGCCTATATAGAGCTAGTAAATGAGGTTTAAAAAAACTGATTTGAAGAACATAAGAATTTAATTCCTTTGGTTCAATATTGTTAGTGTATATTAGACATTTTTTTTAAAAGGTTTCCCATGTGTAAAACCCTGTTGTAAACCCAATCACAAATTAGAGAAAGTGCTTGCTATTTCCTTTTTTTTTTCCTTCATTTTATTCTTGTACTAGAAGCAAGCAATGCAAAATGAATCAAGCACTCACATGTAAGAAGTATAAGAAACACATGTTAACTTGTCACTAGACTCAAACTTGAGCACCATTGTGAAGGCTCCGATGAATTAAATAACAAAAAGAAAAATCGAAGAAAGGAAAAAACAATGATGGATATTAAAAAGCATTCAAAACAAAACAAAACAAAAAATGGACCTGATAGATATAATATTCCACTGTTTTAATTTTACAGTATCTAGTTATGCATATTTAGCATATCAATTTGTGAGTTAAAAAAAAAACAGGAAAAAATATAAATATGTACCAGTTCACCAGCCAATATGGTTGTAAATCCATCAGCTACTTGACCTGAAAGCATAAACATAGCAGCATCCCTATAAAATCAAACAACAATTTCAAAAAAAGAAATTATAGGAGCTCAACAATTCATTTATACCATTAGGTAAACAAAACTCAATGCAGCAACAGACAAAAAACTTTATTCAAGAACAATTTTGATGAAAACATAGAAAATCAAGAAGTTCCAGGTAGTGCCCTTAGTGTGTGCTTGATATAAATTGTTTGCTGACTTCACTATATCTCAAAACTAAAATTTCATCATGCTGCAAAGAATAAGAGTTTGAGTCTGGTATAATATCACCAGATTTACTTTTCCCAAATAACATATAAAACTTGTACCTGATAAATCCCTAATTACCAAATTCAACATTACCCAGGATAAGCACCACTTTCCTTCCATGTATCATTCTTTTTCAACATAATGTGAACAAAATTTCAACAGAAAACATCTTTAACAACTGTAATGTGATTTTATAAACTGCTAGCCAGGTAATAAGATATATACCCTTGGAGAAAGTCCAATATCTGTCAAGAACAATAAGAGGTAAGTGAACCAACAGGCAGCAGTGATATCATTGAGCATGTGACCCATGCCATAATAAATGACAGACCATCTTCCAAGGGGCTAAGTGAACGAATCATCGTCATCATCTTCAATACCATTTCCCATCATGATACTTTTTTAACAAATGGGAACCTGCAAAAATATGAACTGAAGCTTGAGAGAACAAGCATAAATAGCAATTTAGCAAAGCAATCATGTTGGAGTTTTTTTTTTATAAAAAATTTATTAATTTTATTCTAATTTAAAATAAATGATCATTCACATCAACTATAGAAATAATATATTCATAAATTATTTGTCATTTGACTTTCTCATATAAGTTGACAGGCTTATCTACTTACTGAGCTTTAGTGATGCATTTCTATTGTTCAATCTTAATTCATTGCTTTTAACCATTGCCTTAATTGGCTGAAGTTAATGTCTTTAAACAAATTTAACAATTAAACAAACTATGATATTTCCATTTATATAATTCAATGTTTTACCGGATCCATAATATGTCTATAACATTTACATGTCCAGCTGCCTAAAGGAAATTTAAAAATAAAGAAGGTAATTTTGAAGCAAGCAAATAATGTTGCTATTTGTTAGACTTCTTTCTTATTAGAGATCTCACTGGTATAAGTAATAAAAAGAGAATTTATCTCTAAAGTTTATTTCATTAATAATGGTTTATGAGAATTTTACCACACCCAGCAAAATTCTTAAATGCCCTAAATATTTCCAAACATAGTTGTCGCTAAGCCAAGTTGAAGGTAACATGAGTTACCATAATCAAAAAACATGCCAACATACAAGGATAGCAGACTCAAGGGGTAATGAAAGTATACGTGCTTGCAGACCCAAGAAGTCACTAAACACCCCTACCCGGCTTTAAGGGTAGCAGTGCTGGAGTGAGGGCTACATTGGAATTGGTGAAGCACCCTTCATATCGTTGCAATTTAACTTTTTCTTTTTCTTTTTTTGGGGGAAGGGGGTGGGAATAAACGTTTTGGCCTTTCTTTTGGGGAATGGTCTTCCTAACATACAAGATGCTAAGCATGATGCAGAAATAGCATAAATCTAGACCATTCAAGTGTATGTGAATGCCACATAGTCCTGCATTAAGTACTAGCATTGCAGGAGATATGGGAAGCTTGACACTTTGGATAGCCTTTCAATGACACCTTGATCTGCACATTGGATACAACTTCAATTCAAAATCTTAGGCCATTTTGTCTAGGGATTAACCATTATATCAATCTCTCAAACTCAACACTTACATGTGAACGCCAACAAGTCGTCCCCTTCATGGCTCATGTTCAAGCCTCTATATCTTTCAGGACACTCTTGCCAATTGAACATACTAACAATGATGCTCTGTTACCAACTATAAGAAATATTTTTGATATCATTTGATACTAACGAATCGCAAGAGAGGACAAAATTAAAATAATCTTAACAAAGGGACCGAATCCTGTTCCTCTCTTTTCCAGCATTCCTCTCCTCAAATACAGCTACATCCCATCTCATATGTTTAAAAAAACAAGACACACCATCTTGTTCCTAATCTACGCCCAAAATAAAAGTCATTCACTTGGTCTTCAATTTGCTAACAACCTGCCCTTCATTTTGCTAACAACTCAAATTAGTAAATTTGATACATTGATGTAATGTTGGGCAAGTCTTTTGGCAAATCAAAGAAATTCCCTTGTTGTCCAGCCTAGCAAACAGATGAATAATTTTACTTTCTTTTTGCAAGATTTACATATAGGACAGGAAGCTCAAATACTCAAATGCATAATTTTTCAAAACACATGAATAATGTAAGAAATGGATTTGACCATTTCAAGCTCCACACAGCGTTGAACCAGATACAGATCAGAACATATGGACTCCAATTAACTCAACAAAATCTGAAATATCAAATATAGAAAAATTGAAAACAATGAAGGAACCATTTCTATTGAATTTGGTGAACACAGGGTTCTCAAATTTAACAAAGCTTTTACTTGTTATATTCATATAATGTTTCTCATATACGCTAACAGCTTAATCATATCCAGTGAAGAACCTAGGAAACTTTCTGAATATCTTTCATAGTGCCATCAAAATAACCCACTTCCCTCCAGAGTCCAGACTATATTGGACAGCCCCAAAAGACAAAAACTTTCAAAGTATAGTGTTGTTTAAATCCTAACTATGCAACCCTCTGAGCCTCATCCAACCCCAATTCAGGAAAAGAAGCATTACCCACATAAATATCCTCATGTAAGATTCAAAAACAGTCTAATCAGCTTCAAAACCAATAATAATCATCAACTAAACATGCCCTTCATCCATAACACCAAAATGAAGAAAAAAAAACAGATACAAACTATATATAATAACAGAAAAACTATAAAACCCAGATACAATTCGAATTCTACATAACTGGAAAGCAACGAAAAAGGGTCAGAAGGAACATACAGACACAGGAGATAAGCTAAGCAGAACCCATCAACAAGAGCCCCTCAAACGTTAACAGAACAACCTTTGCTGGTTACCCAAAAGAGAAACCGATGTTGTTTGTCAACTGTGAATATATATAATTGAATCTAAGTAGACCAATAAATATGATACTACTATATTCCTTTTCTGTCATCTAAGCAATGTTGTTTGTTCTCTTCTTCATAAGTTCCTTTCTATTTTCTGTTTCTTCTTTCCTTGGTTTGGGGAATGTGCGTCATCAACGTCGCCGACTGTGAGAATCTGTGAGTTATGGACTCTCAGAATAAGACCAAAAGACAGTGCTGTCCATGTCTGAACATTTTTTTAATGAAAATAACGGGGATGTTTTTGTCTTTTAGTAGTGGATGATTGACTAAGGAATGAGAGTGGGAGGTGCATTTGGGTGTGCCTTGTTTGTCCGATATAGTCATAGAGAGAGAGAGAGACTGACATATAATGAAGATGTGGCGCTTTTTGAAGTCTTCAAATTGAGCCTATCTCTCTCCTTATCTGGTCCCACTACCCCTGATTCCACCTAAGATTCTAAAATAAAACTACCATTCCTTGCTCTCATGTCTCAACTTACCAAAAGTGTGGACTGGTAGATTTTGTGGACCATGATGATGGTTAATGGATGAATATGAAAAGATTTTTGCAAAAATACTATTTTTATCATTATATTTTGGAGTCGCAATTAATTTGATATCTATTTTAGGAGCAGTTAAATTCAATTTATAGTCAATTTAATCTCCATCATTATTTCACTAGGGAAAAAAAAAAATCTTTACATGGCTAATAGATTGCACAGTTTGCACATTTTTAAAGTTTACGTGGCTGATAAAATATTTTAATTGATATTTAAAAATGCCACTTCAATCTCATAAAAATCCATGTAAAAGTAAAAGAAAAAAAAATTGAATTAATAATTTTTAAGAAAAATTAAAAAAAAAAAAACCAACTTAGCAATTTCCTTTTTCTTTCAAATTGAAAGAAAAAGGAAATTGCTAAGTTGATTTATTTGATTCATTTTTATTTTTCTTTAAAATTAGCCATTCACTTTTTTCAAACTTGGATTTTTATGAGGTTGACGTGCCATTTTTAAATAGTAATTAAATCATTTTATTAGCTACTTAAGCTTTAATTGTGTTAATGGGTTTTAGTTAGTTCAATTGGTAAAATCTTTAATAGTTGAATAAGAGATCTGGGGTTCAATCCCCCACCTACAACAAAAACTTATTAGTGTCTTTGTCTAATGATAAAGATCTACGCCATAGGTTTAAACTCTCTCTCTCTCAAAAAAAAAAAAACTTTAAGTGTGCCAACAACGCAATTCATTAGCCACATTGGCAATTTTTCGTTAGTAAATTAACCGTAGGGATTGAATTAATTGTGACCCCAAAATATATAGACCAAAATAGTGTTTTTACTAAAAATTAAATTTGGGGTGTGATATTTTTTCATGATTACAAATTATAATTAGAGAAATATTATTTTTATTTCAGTCTATTTTTATAATTGTGAATAATATTTTATGACATCTAAGAGGTCTATTTATTATGCCAAATTTATCAACTTTTGGAGAGAGATAATACCTCTATCTGTCTTTCTTTTTATCAAGTTTAGTTTTGTTATTCAATGAAAAAAATATGTTAATTCTAATAATGATAGATACTCACCTTTTGAATGCAATTTTGGTTTCTTTTTCATTTTCTGATGTTAAGTGGTTTTTTTTTTTTTTTTTTTTTTGAGGGGTGATGTTAAGTGGTTGATGTATTTATATTGCTAAATAATGTGCTTGAATTTATGGCTAGTATTGAAACTCATCAAATAGGTAAATCAATCACATTCACAAGATCTTAAAACCATTTGAGAATCAATATTTTTTGAAACTATTGAGATTATAGATTGTGATTAATGTATAATAAAAGTAATATTCATGATGATTACATGTAAAAGTGATATTACACTAATCACATTTTCTCATCTTAAAAAGTTGTAAAACAATTATGAAATTTAATGTATTTGATTATTTTTAGAATTGTTGATTGATGTTAGGCAAAGGACTAGTGGTCCTAGTCTAGCATCTTGCAAAGATGAAGGCCTAGTTGGGTTAAGAATAGCATCACGTTAGCGCTAGGTTACAACCCTTTAAAGGAATAAAATTGTGCATTTACCATCAACTATAATTTTTGGTGCAGTAGATAAGTGTTTAGTCCTAACAATTGATATTGTAATTGCTTGGTCACAACAAACCAACATTTGACTTAAAGCAAGCAGCTTTTAATTGACACATTGATTAGATCCTTCTATACCATACAAAAACATACTAACAAAGTCGTGGCTACGAACAAAAGCAACGTTGGTCCTTTGGTCTTTCTTGGATTTTTGATGAGTTTAGTTTCATTAGACTAACTTATTTTGCTTGAAAATAAAGATATAAAGTAAATAAATCGGAGAATAAACTCAACACAGCACAATAACTACTCCCATAGTTGATACTTCATAAATAACAATACATCAATTTTGCACTCTTATACAAACGAGATCAAATATGCATGCAATAGCTATCAACAAGGATAAAATGCCTTATAGTTCAATTAGTTAACACTTTTTAATGTTTCTAACAAACATATCCAGGATTCAAATTCTCACTCTCCCCAAACTATTAGATTATCAAAAAAATAAGGGTAGAATGTCATTGGGTATTAGCAGCCTATTAGCAAGTCAAGTTGTTAGTTTTTTTTTTTTGCTGAAAGTTGTTAGTATTATTTGTGATATAAATCTCTATGAAATTAATTTTGCACCGTTATAGAAACTTATAATACATTAGATATGAATAAATTGTTGTAAGATTTTTGTCTTCCATCACATACTATCCTTTTAAAATTATATTTTTTGTTCCAAAAGACAAAAGAGGGAGAATGACTATGTCTATATGTATTATATATAAGCAAGCCGAATTTAGTGCACATATTCATCTTATTTAACATGATAAACTCACGTATAGAACACAAAATGATATGCAAAACTGTATTAAAATGTGAAAACTGCATTGAGTCAATCATCTTAGTTCACAAAAACAAAAAGTGTGGAAAACTCAGGTGCAAACTTTTTCCCCAAAGAAGAAAATGGAAAATCTGTAAAAAAAAAAGGCCATTATCTGATCATCCCCATCAGCAATTCGGACATGGGCCTTGCTTAACTTTAAAAGAAAGTTATAGGCCACACTCAAGCCCATCAAGAGAAGTTTTGGACTAAGCTTTTGCCCTTCCTGAATCAACTCCAAGTGGTCCTTGTAATTTCGGACTTACCTACTCACTACATCAGCATCACTATTTGTTAAAAAAAAAAAAAAAAATCAGTGTATAATTGCAGTGTGAACCCATAAAATTATAGTGTGAGACGTGCATCCCGAGTATATGTAAAGAAACACTTTTGTGGTCCACACGTTTTTCTTTCGGTGCTTAGGGCCAATGGGTGTTGTCCTGCTTTGAAATTTGAATCATTGATGCAAGTTGGGGAATTAAATTATTACTTTCATCTATCGAAGCACTCAAAAGCATGGTCTTTTCGATTATTGATACCAGCTAGGGAACTGTGCATTTTGTACCCTACAACTACGTGTCTTACTATCATCCAAGCATTCATAAATCAAGGTCTCATCTTTTGGTCTATCTGCTAGTCCGCCCCCTTTCACACATATCATAGATAACAGGTCATTCTGGTCTTACTCTTACCCTCTGGTTCTCAGATCTCACAAAGATTAGCGTTCATTCAATTCTCACTAATCAAGAAATGGCGGAAGGAGCTCTGTTTGACGTTGCTGCTGGAATCATCGGGAAAGCGGGCAACCTAGCACTCAAAGAGATCGCGCTCATCTGGAGTGTCAACGACGAGATTACAAAACTTGGGGAGACAGTTTCTCTTATCAAAGCTGTGCTTCTGGATGCAGAGGCGAAGCAACACAACAGTGAAGCGATCAAACTGTGGCTGAGAAGCCTTAAGGATGCCATGTGTGATGCGGATGACTTGCTGGACGAAATCTCCACTGAGGCCCTGCGACGGGAAGTGATGACCCGGGACAAGAAGGCCAAAGAGGTACGCATCTTCTTTTCCAAATCTAACCAGCTTGCATACGGTCTTAGAATGGGTCATAAGGTTAAGGCCATGAGGGAGAGGTTTGATGAGATCGCAGCTGATAGGAATAAGTTTGGCTTAGAAGAACGTTCTGAGGAGAGTCGAGTTCAGTATAAGGCAAGAAAGCAGACTCATTCTCTTTTACCTGCTGAAGATGTTATCGGGAGGGAGGATGACAAGAAGGCTATTATTGAATCTCTGTTGGATTATGCCAATGCTGAAGAGAATGTTTCGGTCCTTCCGATATTTGGAATCGGAGGCCTTGGAAAGACGACAGTTGCTAAAATTGTCTTCAATGATGAACAAATCAAGAACCATTTTGAGCTAAAATTGTGGGTTTGTGTGTCTGATGATTTTGATGTGAAAATAATTGTTGAGAAAATCATGGAGCAGTGTGTCAAAAACAAGAAACCAGAATACCTTGAAATGAACACGTTAGTCAATGATCTTCAAAAAGAAATTAATGGAAAAAGATACTTGCTTGTGTTAGATGATGTGTGGAATGAGGATCGTGAAGAATGGTTTAGCTTGAAAGCTATTTTGAAGGGTGGCACAAGAGGCAGTGGAATATTGTTGACTACACGTAGTGAAAAAGTGGCAGAGATTACACAATCTAAGCAACCACACAAGTTAAAAGGTTTAGATGATCAACAGTCTTTGTCTTTATTTAAGAAGATGGCGTTTAAAGAGGGGGAAGAACCAAAGAATGCAAGGTTTGTAGAAATTGGGAAGGAAATTTTAAAAATGTGTGTAGGAGTTCCGCTTGCAATAAGAACAATAGGAGGTATGTTGTATTTTAAAAAATCTGAAATGGAGTGGTTATCATTCAAAAACAATGAACTTTCAAAAATACCTCAGAATGAAAGTGACATTTTACCAACACTAAAGTTGAGTTACGATCATCTCCCGTCACACTTGAAGCAATGCTTTGCTTATTGTAGTCTATTTCCAAAGGATTACAAGATTGACAAATCATGTTTGATTAATATGTGGATGGCGCTTGGGTTCATCACGTTGTATGGCGAAAAGCAATGTCTAGAAGATGTTGGTCATGAGTATTTTATGGATTTGCTTTGGAGATCATTCTTTCAAGAAGTTGAAGAAGATGAACTTGGCATTATTTCAAAATTCAAAATACATGATCTCATGCATGATATAGCAATACAAGTAATGGGATCAGAGAGCACCACCATTTATTCAAAAGAGAAACACATTGACAAGAAAACTCATCATGTGTCATTTGGGAATGCGTTGTACTCATCGTCGGAAATTCCATCTCATTATATAAAGCAAGAAGGATAAGAACATTTCTTTTGCCATGTCAACCAAAGTTTGATACCATAAGATCAAATGATTCAACTTATAGTGCAATTGTGGCTAGTTTTAAGTTCATACGCTTGTTGGATTTGCATAACATGGGGATTAAAACAATTCCAACTTTTATAGAAAAGTTGAAGCATCTAAGATATCTTGATCTTTCTAAGAATGAAGACATTGAGATTCTTCCTAATTCTATTGTTAAGTTGTACAATCTGCAAACACTTAAACTCTCTAGGTGTGAAAACCTTAAAGAATTACCAAAAGATATTAACAAACTAGTCAACCTTAGGTTTCTTGAGATTGATATGTGTTGGGGTTTGACTCATATGCCAAATGGACTGGGCCAATTGACTAATCTACAGACATTGTCAAGATTTGTGATGAATAAGGGTAAGATCGATTTAGTGCCTAGAAGTAACGGTGGATTGAAGGAACTTGGCAAGCTAAATGAGTTAAGAGGAAATCTGTCAATTGAAAATCTCAAACGCGAAAAAGATGCCGCATTAGAGTGTAAGGATGCAAATTTGAAAGAGAAACGTTTTGATAGGTTAGACTTAAAGTGGGTAGAAGAGGACATTAATGAGACGGGTGCTGGTTACGATGACAAGTCACTGGAAGCCTTGGAACCGCATCTAAATCTCAAAGCATTGAGTTTAGTGCATTACGGGGGAGTGATATTTCCACATTGGTTTCTGTCCCTCACAAATCTTGTCCAATTTAAATTATATTCATGTAAAAAATGCCAATATCTTCCACCATTGGACCAATTTCTTTCTCTCAAAATTATCGATTTGGGCGGATTGGATTGTTTAGAGCACATATCAGATTCAAAGAGAGATAAAAGTGATTCTTTATTCTACCCATCTTTGGAGACACTCAGTATTTGGAATTGCCCTAATTTAAAGGGATGGTGGCGGGGAAGGAGGGATTCTCTTCCTTCATTTCCTTGTCTTTCTAATTTAGATATTCAGTATTGCCCTAATCAGCTGACTTCCTTTCCTTTATTTCCATATCTCGAAAGTTTGAGGCTAATTAATTGTAGCTTGAAGCAGTCATTGGAGAGGATGATGATAAACAACAAGACTTCTTCAGGGAATCTACCATCAATCGCTGCTTCTTCTTCTTCTACAATTGTTGCCCCTCTCTCCAAATTAAGTTGGATGAAAATAGAAGAAGCTTTGCCAGAGGAGTGCCTACCAAATCTCATTTCTCTTCGTTATCTACATCTAGTCAAACTCAAATGTCCTCTTCCTCAAGGCATGCGGTATCTTACGGCACTTCAACATCTGAGAGTTTGGGAGTCTGAGGTGGTTGATTTATTCAATGATTTGGATGAGATGGAATGGCAAGGACTTACGACCCTTCTCTCTTTGAGTTTATATCAACTTCCAAAGTTGGTCTCTCTCCCAATGGGACTTCAACATGTCAGCACTCTACAAAAACTCCATATTAAGAATTGCCCTAATTTGGAATCATTGCCGGAGTCGATCTGCAAACTTATATCTCTTCAATCACTTGAAATTTGGGATTGCCCTAAATTGGAATCATTGCCAGAAGGAATCGGTGCCCTTATCTCTTTGCAAACACTACATATTTGGAATTGCCCTAAATTGGAATCATTGCCAGAAGGAATTGGTGTCCTTACCTCTTTGCAAACACTAAGTATTATAGGATGTCCCATCTTATGGAAAAGATGCAAGAAGCAAATCGGGGAAGATTGGCATAAAATTTCTCACATTCCCAATTTGGGAGGACAACTGTCTGGGCAAGAAGAGTAACCAGGTATATAAAAGTCACCATTTTACTTTCAACCTTTAATTAAAAAAAAAAAAAATCCAAAAGCCCAATTCTTCTTCTCCGTTGTTCTCTCTCAACGTATGTTTTTCTTGATGATTAAATTTCAGATGAAGAAGCAAAGAAACCTGCTCATAAGAATTGGGACTTAATTAAAGCTTTTGGGTGCTGCAATTGTTCAACAACTCAACAACTCACTCACTGGTAATATCAACTTTCTTTTCTTTTCCTTTTCCCCCCTTTATCTGCTCAATTTTCCTTCATCCAGTTTCTTACATTCTAATAAATCCCATCTTTGTAATTTCAACTGGGTTGATGAAGAGGTGATGTATTTGATGTGCTTTCTTTTTTGTTGTTTAAACAGATTCAAAATTGGCACTGGAATTGAATAAAGGCAAAGTTGCATTCGGCACTGGAATTTGGTAACCAAGCCATAGGAATCCGCTCATTGTACAGGTATTCTGTTGCTTTAATTCCTTTTTATATATAACCTTCCAATTTTCTGTTATGTCTACAGATAATGCCATGTATCACAATTTGTTATCTAAGTTAAATCACTATGACATCATGCTTTATAATAAAATATAATTTTTAAGCATCATGGTTTTATTTTTCAAAAGTATCTTGATATTTAGAAGGAAAATGTTACCAAAACAACAAACTAACTAAAAGTTTTCTCACTTTGTTGATTTTAATATTGTTGGTTGGTTTGAGCTAAAAGAAAAGAATAATACCTCTGATATGATTTATAACATCAAATATCAAGCACCTATTAATTATTGTTATTGTCATTTCAAACTAATTATTGTAGTCGAGACATCCTTTTTTTTAAGCTATTTTTTTCTACTAATAGTAATAGCAGAACCTGATGCATCATTTTAATATGGGTGTTTCAGGCTTTAATCATGTACATTTGTATGGCCAGCTTTTTACAACTAAGTGGCTTTCTCATGTGAATTATCTTTGGAGGTAGCTTATACAACATCCTAACCTCCCTCTCCAGTGTTCTTTGTCCTTTTTTTCTTTCGTTTTTTCTTTCACATCTTCAAGATCTGAATTATCAATTCTTGTTTTATTGTATTTCACATACATTGGTACAGGACTAGAAGTAAAGAGTAAATATATAGGACCCCATGTATAAGTGATGTAGTGCTTTTAATCTCAAAGTACATTGAGATACAGGGAAGATTGCTTTCATAAGTGTGCAAATAACCTCAAGACTCCTATGAAAGGTGAGCAAACGTATCTAAAATCATAATGGCTATAAATTTTAACCACTGCTTTTGTATATTTTAGGATTTTAGATTTGCAACTTTTACTTCTCCTGTTTGATATTTTGTACATTTTTTTTCCTTCTATATATCCAAAGATATTTCCCCGGTAATGCGGGAGTTGTTTCACTAGTTTGTATAGCAAAAGAGATATGCATGCATCATAGTGCTTGTTTGAAGAAATTCTGCTTTATCAGTTGAATGGGAAAGGGAGAGGAAGAGGAGGATTTTAATTCCTGTGAACCAAAATAATTAGAAACATATGATTGGAAACTTGTTTCTATATCTTTTCTCACATATTTGAAAAATGCAGGAGCAAGAGGATATAGGTCAAGAGTGCACTATGATGCTCACATCCCATCCCAGAGATTGGAATTTCTCTTGGAAGGATTTAACTCCAGTGTTTCTACAGGTTTCTCAGTAAAGATGTAAGTATTAATAAAATTGAAAAATAAGGTCTGAATATATAGCTAGTTACTACAGAACCAAATTTATCAAATACTAATCTAGTTCTCTCTTAATTTTATCCTTTGGTTTCAGGTTGATGAGTTTATCATTTATTGATTCTATATGCAAAAACCTGTGGAGAATTGAATACTAAAGCAGGCAAGAGTTTTATCCTTTTTTTTTTTCCAACTAGCCTATACAAAATTTACACAGAAATTTAGAGAGAATTATGGTAACTATCTCATTCCTTACATAATTAATTCTTGCCACACAGAAACTTGGAGTGAATGTTCTTTATTTATGTTGTTTTTCTTGCAATATGATAGGCCATAACAATAACAAAGCATTAGTCACAAATATTGAGGTCAGCTATGGATCCTCATTTCCTCTCAAAGCTTTTTCATTTTTTTTTTTGCGACATGGTAGAATACTTATTACTTCACTCACTTAATTCACTTTTTTATTTCTCAAACTTTGGTTTGATAGGTTATCATGGATGAAAGCTATAGCTTGGTGTTATCACTCAAAGTATTCCCTGCTTTTAAGGATAGCTTAATTTCATGGTGAATGATTCTTGGACTTCTCAACCAGTAAGACTTCATTGAATAAGGATTGCTTGGAGAGTTCTATTACTTCATAACAAAGGCATTCCTTCCATCTTTGGATTAATTTCTTAAGGTTGCTTAGCATACCATGGAGTTATGTTAGAGATATAGCACCTGTGAAATATCATATGAATCTAGCACCTTGTTGGAATTTTTTGTTTAGTGCTCTGCCTGATAGGTTCATGCTTGCTGGTATATTTGTGTTGCTGTTGTCAAGTGTCATTCTTTTGTTGTCCTAAGTTGTAATTGTCTTAGTGCTCTGTTTGCTGGTTCAGATTTGCTGTTGTATTTGTGTTGCTGGTTTTCGGCTTGGTTTCAATGAAATTTCTGCCTCATTGTCCAAATATAAAATAAAATAAAATATCACCTTCTATTCTCAAGAACTGGAGTTCCTAACTTTTCTAATGGCTTTTAAATTGAATACTAGACAACAAAAGCTATTAGATAGAAGGAAACAAATGATTTTATTTCCAACAATTTGAGTTCCAAAGTAAAATTATAAAGTCTTTACAAAAATTGAACCCTTTTTTCTCATTTTTTGTAAAAAAATTTCCAATTATGTTGTATAAGTAAATTCTCTTCTAGGCAGAAGTTGGCTTTCAAGGTGAAGGCAAGACTGTTCACCTAAATGAGAAAGACTGATGCTTTTAAAACATGAACTTCCTCTCTTTGTGGTCCTGGGATGTTGGAATGGATACCAAGGCTTATTTGATTGAATTCACTGGTGTTTTTCGCGTTTTCTTTTTTTACCCTTTATCTGCTCTTAGGATTTTCAATCTTTAATTTATGACTTTTGCATATTAATAAAAAAACATAGGACTTTTCCTTCATCATTTTCTTCTTTCTGATAAATTGCATCTTTGTTTCTCAAATTGAGTTGATGGGATGGTGTATTTAATGTGCTTCAACTATTGTTTAAACCGAGTAAAATTTGGCTCAGGATGATATTGAGGTAATATTGTAGAGAGAATTAAATCTTGCAACCATGCTGCTAGAATTAGCTCATTGTATAGGAATTTTGATGCATGAAATCCTTTTTTATATGTAAGCACCAAACTTGTTGTTATATCTTCAAATCAAAATCATAATAATAATGACTCACAATTTTTTCTAGTAGCTTGGTCTTCTTTGAAAACACAGCTCAATTTTTTAATCATTTGATAAATTCCAATAAAATGGAAAATGTTCCTATATGTTATCGAAACAGCAAACTACTATATTCTTCTCACTATCAATTTTATATTATAGGTTGCTTGGGAAAGAAAAAGAACCCCAAAAAGAAAAGATCTCTGGCATTTGTTTCATAACACTAATTATCATATATTATAAAATTAGAGATCCAAAAATATTTTAATTATTTTGGTGTTGCTACGACAGAATAAATAATATATTTAGCACTATTTTTTTGTGAAGAAATCCTTTCTACAGAGATATTAGCAATAGAACTTCATGCATCATTTTAATGTGTGCCCTTCAAGCTCAGATCATGTACATTTATATTGGCAGTTTTTCACAAAAATCCATAGCTTCCTTTAGTGAACTATCCAAAGAGGCTACTCATACAATATCCTAATTTCTATCTCTAGTCTTTTTTGTCATTTCCCCCTTGTTTCTTCTTTCACCTCTTTAAGACTTGATTTTTACTTGTAGATTGTTTGGCATTCCATATGACTTCTTGTTGTCAGTTTATGTACTAATATCTATTCTTGATTTGTTCCATTTCACGTGCTAATATGTTGAGAAGTGTAGAGTAAATGATAACCCATGTATAAGGTGATGTTGTGCTCTAATTCCATAATTACATTGAGATACATGGATAATTACTTTGACAAAGTATGCAAATAACCTCATGATTTCTGCAACAGGTGAGCCTACGTATCTGAATTAGTAATGGTTTAACAGTTGCTTAGGTATTCTAGTACATTAAGTTTGGAATTTTTTACTTGTCATGGTTGTGTCTGTTTCTATGTATTATTATGCATTCATCAGAATTGTTATTTGAAGATAGTTTAACTATATATATATTGAGTTTAAAATGTGCAAGGGAGGAAAATATATTTCTGGTAGAGAATAAATAATTCCTAATGAATTCTCATTTTAAAGGAGGAATTTGATTTTCCTGAACCAAAATAATGTGAACCATTTGTTTGGATTTTGTTTTTTTGTTTTTGTTTTTTAATATTTTTCTCACTTATTTAGTAAAAAAAATCCAAGTGGAAATTTGTCAAGAGTAGACTAAGCTTTTCACATCCCAGGGTTCAAAATGTATTTCAGAAAGATTTAATTTGTGTGTCTACAGGTGCACACATCTCCATTCTTAGTTCCCTTCAAATTTATTAAGCACTAGCTTAGTTCTCTCTTATCTTTTCCCTTTGGTTTCAGGTATGGGGACTTTATTAGTTATTGGGTTCTATACTTCTATATGCAAATGCCTGAGGATTATTGATAATACAGCAGACAAGAGTTTAGTATTGCATGTTTTTCTAAATCTACTTGGTACAAAAATTATGCAGAAACTAAGAAAAAGAATGGTAATTATCTCTTTCCTCGTAGATTAGGTTTCAATTTTTGAATTTTCTTTTTCTTGAAATATGGTAGAAAAAATATTACTTTCTACATTCTCTTTTTTTAATTTATCCTTGTCTTCGTTTTTTGGCAATATGCATGGCATGGTAGATAAATTTTTACTTTTTCACTTATTCTCCTTTAAATTTATTTCTTAAACATTGGTCTAACAGGTTCCCATGAATGAAGACCATGCTTTTAAGGATAGTTTAATTTCATGGTGAGTGATTCTTGGACTTCTCAACCAGTAAGAATTCATTTAACAAGGTTTGCTTGGAGAGTTCCATTACCTAATATTGAAGGCATTTGGCATTCTTTTCATGTTTGGATTAATTTTGTAAGGTTGCTTGGCATACCATGGAGTTATATTAGAGATATGACACCTGTGAAATATCACATGAATCTAGCACCTTGATGGAATTTTTTGTTTAGTGCTGTGTCTGATAGGTTCAGGCTTGCTGGTGTATTTGAATAACTGTTGTAGAGTACTAAAGTGTCATTCTTTTGTGTCTTGAGTTGTAATTGTCTTAGTGCTCTGTCTGCTGGATCAGACTTGCTGTTTTATTTGTGTTGCTGGTTTTCAGCTTGGTTTCAATGAAATTTCTGCCTGATTATTATAAAATAAAATAAAATCTAGCACCTTCTATTCTTATAAATATTCCTATATGTAATCGAAATAGCAAACTACTATATTTTTCTCACTATCAATTTTTGTACTATAGGTTGCTTGGAAAAGAAATAGAAAAACAAAAACAAAATCTCTAGCATATGTTTCATAACACTAATTATCATATATTATAAAACTAGAGATCCAAAAATCTTTTACTTATTGGTGTTGCGATGATAGACTAATAATATAGTTAACACTATTTTTTTGTGAAGCAATCCTTTCTATGGACATATTAGCAACAGAACTTGATGCATCATTTTAATGTGTGCGCTTTAAAGATTTTATCATGGACATTTATGTTGGCAGTTTCTCACAACAATCCATAGCTTCCTTTAGTGAACCATCCAAAGAGGCAACTCATACAATATCGTAATTTATCTCTCTAGAGTCTTTTTTGTCATTTCCCCCATGTTTCTTCTTTCACCTCTATAAGACCTGATTTACTTGTAGATTGTTTTTCATTCCATATGACTTCTTGTTGTCAGTTTATGTACTAATATCTATTCTTGATTTGCTCCAATTCACTTGCTAATATGATGAGAAGTGTAGAGTAAATGATAACCCCTATATAAGGTGATGTAGTGCTTTCTAATTCCATACTTACATTGAGATACATGATAATTGCTTTGACAAAGTACGTAAATAAACTCATGACTCCTGTGAGAGGTGGCCTACGTATTTGAATTAGTAATGGTTGAACAGTTGCTTTTGTATTCCAGTACATTAAGTTTGTAAATTTTTGCTTGTCATGGTTGTATCTATTTCTAAGTAGTATTATGCATGCATCAGAATTGTTATTTGAAGATTTTTCCCCATGGTCTTGGCGGGCATTGATGAAGACACAAGGCGTTGGAAGGTTGATGTTGTTTGAAGAACCTTCCTACCTTTGAGGCAGACATCATCCTAAACATCCCTCTCAGCTCTGACCTCCCAAATGATCAAATCATATGGATTGGAAATAAGAAAGGTGAATTCTTTGTCAAAAACACATACTATGTAGCACTTCCAATCACTCATCCATTTAATGAGGGTGAAAGCTCAAGAGATGATCCTCTCTCCCCTCTCCGGAAAAGGATGTGGCGCCTCAACATCCCAACAAAGATTAGAATCTTTGCCTGGCGTGCCTGCATGAATGCCCTCCCCACTATGCATTTCCTAAGAATCAGAGGAGTAAGCACAGATGGTATTTGCCGTGTGTGTGACTTGTGCCCTGAAAGTACTCTGCATGCCCTCATACACTGTGACACTCCCAAAGAGGTGTGGTATCTACAAATATTTGAGAAATTTCTTTGGTAAACAATTGAGAAAGTTTCTCTTTGTTTTTGCAATATCCTTGCAGCTTCACTTCAAGGATAGTGATTAAAGTTCAATTTTATCTATTACTTTTTTATTCTCGTACTAGATACATATACTTTATCCTTTGACTTTTGTTTTTTTTCTTTCAAAAAATTTTTAAGGAAGGCATATTTCTAAAGACACCCCTTGTGGAAAAGCAGAGACAATGGTGAGTAAGAAGGTTTTCATTATTATTCTGAGATAAATAGAGGTAGGGAGTATTAACATATAAAATGAACATAACATGAGGATAACAATTATAGAACAGGAGTCAAAGGCCAAAGTTACTGAAGAGTGACAGTCCAAGTGCCTATATGAACAAGTGTGAATTAATGAAACACCATGTTAAGGCTTCGCCAATAACAATCTCCATTCCAAACCATCTCTTTGGACCATAACAACTTTCATTTTTGTCCTGACCACTAGTCCCCTCACTTTTGGCACTCGTGGAAGTCCCTCCACCTATAGCCAGAGAAATTACCCATAAATTTAAGTAGTTTTCTACAATATCAAAAGAAATTGAAATGAAAAAGAAGACTCATGTATGTTGGTTACATTACCACTAGGACTAGGAGCAGGACTAACATCACTTTGATTAGAACTCCTTCCCAATTGGTAGAAAACTTGAGCTTCTGGTGAATTAGGATCCAAGTGTAGAAGAGTTGCATCCATGACCATGCAAACAAATCATATCAGTGTGTCAAATATTAGCCATTTTTAGTGATATTTGTCCTCATTTTTAAAGAATTGTAAAACCAAAACAGGTCTATAGCACTCACCATTCACTTCTTACATTAAATTTCTTAAAAAAAAAATTAGCTAGAGCAAAACAACTCTTATAGCTGAATGCATACCAGGAGACTGGCAGACATTAGCAGGGGCATGGCAAACAGAAGGCAGACCCAAAGCAAGTGTAATATTAAACTGTAGTCCTAATTCAGGATCATTACGATCTCTGATGATGACACACAAGCACTTCTTGTTGTCCTTTAGGACTTGTTTAAGACCAGTGCAAAAGTCTGGTGTAGGTACTTTTGCTTGTCCACCAATGTAAGGCAGACATGTAGCAGTCCTACTAGTTGCCGTGCACACTCTTCATGTTAGGCATACATGTAGCAGTCCTACTAGTTGCCGTGCACACTCTTCTCTGTCTTTGGCTGCATCTGCCATTGCATAGTTAACCATAGCTGACATTAGCACTGATAGGAATGGAAGTATGAAAGTGCTCAAGTGTTAGGCTATGGCCATTTTGTTTACATACTAAAAGAGGGGATCCAAACTCAATTTATGCTTAGGCTATTTAAAAAGAGCTAGGTGGTAGTGGAGTCTATCATTTCATTTGCTTTGTCCTCGGTTGTCACAACTTTTATTATTACAATCACCAAGTTTAGTGCCACCGACTGGTACTTTTGGATTATTACTTGTTGATAACATCCACATCGAATGATATGTTGGTGCACGCTTGAAGAATAGCTCAACAATTGCTATCTTACTGGATGTGACATTCTATGATTGCAGCAGGATGCAAGAAAAGTAACTAAAATTCCATTCCTCTAAATGGTAAATGCACATGATGCAATCTACTAAAGCACCTTTTCTTTCTTTCTCTATCTTCTGTTTGGGCCACAATTCCTTTGGGCTTGAGTTCATATTTGGGCCACAGCATTCTCCAGGAAGGATGAGGTTTGAGGCTTTGAGATTTGAGGTACCACAAATATCTGGTGTTAGCCTTAGCCCAAACCCCAATAATGATCCACAGTGTTCTCTATTGGATCTTTCCAATCTGCACAACCCTCTTTTGAATAAACTATTTTGGCTACAAGTAAATTTGTCAAATAAATTCTTTACTCAGAACCATCCTTTCCCACAAATCCTATCCTTAAAAAATTACAAATATTAAACATAAACACCTTCCAAGCTATGGACTATAACACCTTTCTAATTAGAAACCCACAGATGCGATGTTTTTCAGTTATGCACATTCATTTAAAAAAGACAACTAACATTGTGTAAATAAAGACATGCAGCAAACGAGTGTAACAAGTTAAGAAAGTTGTAAAACATTGTGTAATTTTTAAGATCATCATTAAGAGTAACCTATTGTGGAGCTGCTGTGTGGATTGTGGAGCTGTTACTGCTGCTGGGTGGAGCAGTTATTGCTACTGTAGACAAGTAGAGCTGTTGCTGATGTAGTTACTAGAGTATAACTGTGTTGTAATTGAGTCACTATAAATGTAATTTTGATTAGTAGAGCTTAAACCACATGGATGTATTAAGACCTAAATTATATTGATTTTACTGTAGATCATCTATTAGTTGATATATTTGGTATTTTATTGTTTCCATGTTACTAATTAATCAATTAATATATTTGTAAATGTATAGAGTGGAACCAAAAAAAATTAACAGTGTTATGCTACAAACTCTTGAAAACACATCATAAGTAATAATAATAATAATAATCATAATAATAATAATGAAAACCATAAACAGTGCAAATTTAAACGTTTCTTGATTTGTTCCATGTCACATGCAAATATGATGAGAAGTGTAGAGTAAATGATAGCCCATGTATAAGGTGATTTAATGCTTCTAATTCTAAACTCAAATTGAGATACATGGATAATTGCTTTGACAAAGTATGTAAATAACCTCATGATTCCAGCGAGGTGAGCCTACGTATCTGAATTAGTAATGGTTTAACAGTTGCTTTTGTCTTCTACCCAAAAAAAAAAAAAAAAACCAGTTGCTTTTGTTCTCCAGTTCAGTAAGTTTGCAATTTTCACTTGACATGTTGGTATCTATTTCTAAGTATTATTATGCATGCATCAGAATTGTTGTTTGAAGATAGTTTTACTTCATATATATTGAATTGAAAAGGGATAGGGAAGAAAAATCCATTTTTGGTAGAGAATAAATTTTCTTTATGAATTCTCATTTGAAAAGAGGAATTCGTTTCATGAACCAAAATAATGTGAAGCATTTGTTGGATATTTATTATGCATCTTTCCTCACTTATTTAGTAAAAAAATCCAGGTGGAAATGTGTCAAGAGTAGACTAAGCTTTTCACATCGCAGGATTCGAAGTTTATTTCAGAAGTATTTAACCCGTGTGTCTACAGGTGCATACATCTCCATTCTCTGTTCCCTTCAAATTTATCAAATACCAAATTACTTCTTTCTTAGCTTTTCCCTTTTGTTTCAGGTATGGAAAGTTTATTAGTTATTGGGTTCTATATCTGAAAGCTGAGGATAATTGATAATACATCAAACGATAGTTTAATTGTGCATGTTTTTCTAAACCTACATGGAATGAAAGTATGCAGAAACTAAGAAAAAGAATGGTAATTTTCCTTACCTAATTAAATCTCTCCTCATAGATAAGGTTTCAATTTTTGAAATTTTCTTTTTCCCTAAAATATGGTAGAAAAGTATTACTTTCTACCTTCTCTTCATTTTTTTGGCAATGTGCATGGATTGGTAGAAAATTTGTTATTTCTTACCCATTCTCTAAATTTATTTCTTAAACGTTGGTCTAATAGGTTCTAATAAATGAAGACTATTGGCACTTTGAGAATTCCCTGAAATCCGGGAAGATGATTCTTGGACTTCTAAACTTGTTGAGTTCCGTGAACAAAAGGATTGTTTGGTGAATGTTGTAAAATCATAGACAAGACATTTGATTTCATCTTAGCTCTAATTTCTCAAGGTTGCTTAACATACCATGAAGTTATAGACGCATTTTGAGATAGGAAACCTGTAAAATATCAGGTAATTATATTTCCTGAAGTTTGGGTTCCAAATAAATATGTAAATATGGTCTTGGCACAGATTGGATATTTGAATCTTTATGCTTTAATTTTTTTTTTTTCTTTCTAGATATGTTTTGTCTTAGGTAGGATCCTTGAATTAGTGAATCCTGGAATTGAGTATATGTGCACAGAAGTTTCATTTTATTGAGAAGATTATATACATATATGATTATTTGGGCACAAGTTAGCTTTTGATGTGATAGTGTGATGTAGAACGTTTAATATCATTCTAACTCAATGAATACCTTGAAAGCTCAAGGAAGGAAAAAATTGTAATCTGCAGAAATTTGAGAAATTCTCATAGAAGTCCCCCCCCCCCCCAAATCTAATCAAGTATAAGATAATGGTATCTACCAAACTTTGAAAAATTTCTCTTGTAGACAATTGAGGAAGTTACTTTTTGTTTTTGCAACATTCTCAGAGCTTCACTTCAAGGATTATGATTAGAGTTCAATTTTTAACTGTAAATTTTTTTATTCTCATACTAGATATGTATACTTTATCATTAGTTTTTCCTTAAAAAGATTTATAAGAAAAACAAGTTCAAATGACACCCTTTGTGGAAAAGACAAAGAGAGAGTTGAAAGGTATTCGTTATTGTTTTGGGATAAATAAAAGCAGGGGGTATTAATAAATGAAAAGAATGTAACATGATTATAACAATTTCGAAACGGCAGTCAAGACTTAAGTTACTGAAAAGTGAGAGTCCAAGTGCTTATATGTACAAGTGTGAACTAATGAAACACCATGTTAAGGCCCTTCTTATAACAAATCTGTGCACTTCATTTTTATTTTCTCTTGCACATCTTGGGCCAGTAATGTGTATCTTCTGTTTGTGCCATAGCATTCTTTAGTTGGACTAACATGTACCCAAGAGAAAACAAGAGGAAGGACAGTCTAGGACGAGGTTTGAGACTTTGAGATTTGAGCCTTAGCCCAAGCCCAAATAATGATCCATAACTTGTCTATAATCAATACCATCATCAGACTTCATTCAACTGAATTTATCATAGTATTAAAGTACAAGGTTGGGGCTACGTCTTAGCTTCTCATTTTATAAATGTATGACATTGTAGTTGACTATATAGCTGGGGCTACGTCTTAGCTTCTCATTTTATAATTGTATGACATTGTAGTTTACTATACAGCTGGCGTAATACTCTACCAATAGAAACAAAAATCCTTTAATTTTTTTTTTTTTAACTCATCTTTTTAAGTTTGGAAAAGTTAACAAATGCCCAAGAGGATTGGTTTAAGAAATATTTTTAGAAATTTTTTATGGAAAAAGAACAAAACACCTAATTTTTTTTTTTGACAACTTTTGATATTTCTTATGAAAATTATATCAATTTTTTTAAAAAAATAAATAAATAAAAATAAGTGAGGCTTAGGTCCAGTGTACTCCAGTGCATGTAGTACACTGGACCTGTTAAGATGGTAACATGTATTTAAAAGTAGACACATGTTATAATCTCAACGGGTCCAATGAAAATAAACACTAGACTCAAACCTCACCCTTTTGAAATAGCACATTAGCTTATGAACAGCTAGTCCGGTGATCAAATAAGTGATCACCATTCTATGTGTATGTAGAGTTGGACATACTTTGAAAGCTCAAGGAAAAAATATAGAATTTGTAGCTAATACCCAATCTCACACTCAAGAAGCTGCTTCCATATCTTTCTCAAATGATCTCATTTGTTGTTAAGTTGTAAATTAGTTATCACCCCTTTAAAAGGAATTAACCCCTTTCGAAATATTTCACACCCTTCCACTCTCAAATATAATCCCTTCCTATTGCCATGTAGGACTGAAGCAGCACACAACTCACAAATGACTTGTGTCTCTATTGGATCTTTCCTATCTACATGACTCTCTTTCATTTCAACCATTTTGGCTACAAGTAAATTTGTCAAATAAATTCTATACTCAGAAGTATCCTTTACCAGATTTATGCTTAAAAAATTACAAATATAAAACACAAACACCTTCCTGGCTCTGGACTATAACACCTTTCTAATTAGAAACCCATAGATGCAATGTTTTTTCAGTTATGCACATTCATTTAAAACAAAAAACAAAACTCATGAATTATGAGATGGCAAACTAGTCACAGAGACACTCACAAAATTAAAGCTTTTGGGTTAAAATTCAATGCAAATTTAATGAAAACCACAACAAGGATCACAAATCTGTACATTTTGTACTAGTTGAAGGTAAATTAGCAAAGTAGTTGTCATAAATTGGATCACTTTAAAGAAAAGAAAGAAAAAAAAAATGTCAAAAAAAAATTTGTCCTCTCAAAATCACGATTTTTTTAAATCTCAAACAAAAATAATTGAATTTAAACAAAGTGATAAACATCAATTCGTTATTGATAAACTTATTAGATTCAAATCCTTTAAAAAGAGTTTGTGTTTAAGTGAAAATTTGAAAATATCCACACACAAAAGGAAAAGATAAGCAAAAAAAAAAATGATACACGTAGATAAGTATATTTTCTATTTGAATTCGGTTACTTCTTGGTCCTTCCTTTATTTTTCTTTTTTCTTTTTTTAAACTCAAATACTCTTAATTGTTTGGTTACTCTTTTTTTTTTTTTTTTTTTTTTTAGGGAAGTATGTAGGGTTACTTAAAAAAAAAAAAAAAAATCTCCTCTCAAAATCACGATTTTTTTTTTTAAATCTCAAGCAAAAATAATTGATTTTTTTTTTTTTTTGCAAGCAAACAAAGATAATTGAATTTAAAATAAAGTGATAAACATCAATTTGTTATTGATAAACTTCTCAAATTCAAATCTTTAAAAAGAGTTTGTGTTTGACTGAAAAGTTTGAAAATATTCACACACAAAAGGAAAAGATAAGCAAAAAAAAAAAAAAAAAACTGATACACTGCACGTAGATACAAATGACAAATGTATACAACAAACCCGCGAATAGAGTTTTATGCCAAAGTGATTCCCTTTGGTCTTTATTATACGTATAGACAACTTCAAAAAAAATAGTTTGTGTGAGTTAAAACTTAAAACTGAAAAGTTTGAAAATATCCACACACAAAAATAGAGAGGAAAAGATAAGGAAAAAAGAAAAGAAAAAGAAAAACAAATACACGTTGGTGCAAAGGTACAAAAATGAAGAAGGAAAACATAAGGGAAAAAAAAAAAAAAAAAAAAAAGAAGATTTTGAGGCATGTGATATTGAAGTCAATCACAGGTAATAAGCAATAAACGAATACCATTGAATCCGTATAAAAATCTCATTCACCCACAGGTAAGTACACCTCAAATTCTAAATCATTGGTAGCCATGGAAGGTAAGAACTCAAACAATAGTCAATGATGAAGAAAAGAAAATAAAAGAAAAGAAAGAACAACTTGCAATTTAGATTAGAGATGCAGAAGATAGAACTTGAAAAGCCATTTGAATTGTGTAAATTATGTTGAATTGTTTAGAACCCAAATATGGAGATAGAAGAAGAAGAAGAAAGAAGAGGATGTACCGTTGAGATTGAATTTGTGTAATTTGAAGAAGAATGAGAGTAGATGTTATTGGGTTGTAAACTACCAAATCGTACATGGGTTTGTAGGTTATTAAAGTAGAAAAGTTTTATTTTACATATTTATCCCTGTTAATTAAAAACTTGTAAGTAAATGGTATAGGGGTATTTTAGAACTATGAAAATGAGGAATCCAAACAGATGAAGCCCCTTAAGTGCCCATTTGTTTCAGCTTTTAGGAGCTGAAACGCCACGTTTTTGAAAAGTTCAGCTTATGTTGCCGTTTGGTTCAACCAAAACGCAACTTTTACCCAAAAGTTGCGTTTTAGGCGAAGGCATAAACGCGCACAACACTTATGGAGCGCTGGAGGTCCATAAACAAAAAGTCAGGAAACGTTTTGAAACTAGCCGTTGGGCTCTTCCAAAATTACCAAACTATCCACAGACTCACAAACTCAACACACAATCTTAAAACTCATCAAATCAGAACAAAAAAAAAAAAAAAAAAAAAAAAAAAAAAAACAACAACAACAACAAAACAAATCTAACCCATCTGAGCCGCAGGGGTGACGCGGACGAGCGGTGGTGGCGCGGACCAACGGCGATCTGCACTCTCTAGCCGGCGATCTGCACTTTCTAGGCGGACTGAGTCGCTGCATTCGAATCGGAAGCCAGTGTCGGAATGTCGCCCTTGGCGGCTCCGATAACGATTCCGATTCGCGAGTGTTCGCGAGTGCCTTGATTATCGCACCATCGGCGCCGTAGATTTGAACCTTTCCGATCGCCGTCGATTTGGGGAGACTCACGGTTGTCGCCGGTGGTGAGAGAGACAGAAAGAAAGAGAGAGAGAGAGAGAGAGCTTTTTTTTTTTTTTTTGGAGAAATCACGAGAGAGAGAGAGAGCTAGAGGGACGTCTGAGAAGAAGCCAAAAATAAAATTGAAGAGATAAGAAGTATACTTGTGGAGGAGAAAAAAAAGAAAAGAAAAGAATAAACGTATGGACCAAAAAAAAAGATGGAGTTAAAAGGAAATAAAATAAAAAATAAGTAATTAAAATTGATAAATGTTACAGTAATATTTTCACAATAAATTTTAAGAAGTAGGTTATGATTAACTAATATTGGTGGGAAAAAATAATTTTTTTAGAAAGAGAAAAACTTAGATTATTGGGGTATATTGGTATTGGTATGTATTTTATCATATTTTTTTACATTTTTATGTATTACAATTTAAACTTGGATTATTGGTGTATATTTTATCATCTTTTTATATTTTCATGTAGTACAATTTATTAAACTTGGATTATTGGTGTATATTTTATCATCTTTTTACATTTTCATTTTATGCTTCATGATGATGAAAATTATTTAGATTTAATTATTATTGCCCAAACAAATAATTATGACACTAACAAAGAAAAATTGCCCAAACATTATTAAAATAATACTAATAATAATAATAATAATAATAATAATAATAATAATAATATTATTATTATTATTATTATTATTATTATTATTATTATTATTATTATGAAATAAACTCACATCCCAAAAAAAGAGTATGAAATAAACTCCCTTTTATATACGTTGTCCTTTTTGGTAATTTATCCCTCAAACTACCACTTTTACAAGTGTTAGCCAAACACTCAGCTTTTTCAAAAAGCACTTTTTAACAGCTTTTACCAAACAGTCAGCTTTTTAAAACTCAACTTTTTCATTATGCACTTTTTCAAAACTCAACTTTTTCATTATGCACTTTTTCAAAAAGCCCAACCAAACTCACCTTAAATAGTAGTATAGATATATATAGGAAATATATTTAGACAAATAGTATGTGGCCCTCTTGGTATAGTACCCTTATGTATTAATTGTCAAAAAAATTATAATATGAGGATCGATCATCTATTTGGAGTCTGGACTTTTAAGATTCATAGGCCGATATTCAGTTTTGCACAAAATATAATAGATCCTCATAATATAAATATTCAACGGATTTAAAAACCTATCATATGAGTGAAAACAAAGTGAAAGTTATATCACAATTATTTTATAGTAAGAGTATGACTTTTTTTGGTTTTTATATAATATTTATTTTCCTTCAATGTAACTTAATAATAAGCATTTGATGTACCAATTAGCAAATTGGAAGATATCTACTAGAAAAGAGAGGGGAGATTTGTACAAATAAATTATATAAATATGACATATTTATCCACGAAATTAATAAAATAAATTCGATTTACATTTTTTTTTGGAAAGAATTGAACTAGCTTCCTTAATTTATAGATTGTAATCATAAGTTGTTAAAATTTGGATCATAATAATTTGCATATGATATAGCTTGAACTCAATTCTATATATATTTTAATTTTTTTAACGATTTAGGCATGTGTTTATAGGGTCCTCTCTTTTGTCAATTATTTTCATTCATCGCAATTTAAGGTTGATGCATTTATTTAATGAGTGTTTTTTTTATTTTGTTGATAAATTCAGTAGTTTACAACCAGTAAGGGAGAATTTAAACTTTTAATGTCTCCACTAAAAATACCAAGATGCAATGGTGGTGGAGCCAGAAATTTTTGTATGAGGAATTAAGCCAAATTGCAGTACTCAAATATTAGAGAAAAGTTAAGATAAATCATCACACACATACTTAATTTATACCCATCTATTAAAATTATTTATATTATTATATACATGTATTTATAGTTTATGTATGTAGAAAATTATAACCAACCAAATAGCAAAATGTTGCAATACATAACGGTCATGGTACATATTGTAGTGCCTTTTGCTAGCTGATGATTCAACGCCTTTCGTTGATGTATGTTTGTCATAAATAAATAAATAAAAAGCCTTTCGTTGATCATTCCAATATATATATATATATATATAAATTTTTTTTTTCTTTTCTCTTTAGTAACAATTGCTATTAACATAACGAAATTTAATGAAAATTTGATATTTGCAGTTTTGCACTAAAAACAACGAAAAATACACATTGTGATGGTAATATGACCAAAATAGACCGAATATGTCAGAATGGACCGATTAGAACTAAAATGGACCAAATATGACCAAAACGGACAGAATAGAACGTAATAGGAGAAAATTAGACTGAATAAGACTGAGTAGACTGAGGTGGACCGAATGGACTAAGTATGACCAAATGCATCGAATAAGACCAAATGGACTGAATAGGAGCAAACTGAACTGTATAGGACCAAAATAAACTGAATGGACTGAGTATGACCAAATAGACCGAATGGACCGAAAAAGACCGAGGTGGACAGAATGGACCGATAGACCAAAATGGACTGAGTAGAACCTAACAGACCGAATGAAGCGAATAGGACCAAATAAACTGAATGGATCGCATAGGACCAAAATGGACCGAAGTGAATTGAATAGGACTGAATAAGATCAAAGTATACATAATGGACCAAATAGGACCGAATTGAATCAAAGTGGACTGAAGAGAACAAAAGTGTATTGAATAGGACCGAATATGACTAAAGTGAATAGAATGGACTCAATAGGACTGAACTGAATTGAATAGGACTGAATAAGGCCAAAGTGAACAGAATGGACTGATTAGGACTAAAATGAACCGAGTAAGACTAAAGTTAATTGAATAGACCGAAGTAGACCGAATAAGACCAAGATGGACAAAACGGACCGAATATAACCGAATAGAATTGAAGTGGACTGAATATTACCACAGTGGACCGAATGGACCAAGGTAGACCGAATAAGACCCAAATTTTTTTTTTAAAAAATTTAAAAATATTAATCTTTTAGACACTTAAATTACTTTAATATTTTGAAACTAAACGTTTGAAAAAAAAAAACCACTTAACTTTGTCAGTAGTCTTCTATGTAAAATTTTTGTTCTATAGTAAATTTGTTAGGAAAACAATTTTTTCTATCAACATAATTTTGTGAATTTCACAACTTTCGTATGAAGAAATATTTTATCAACACTTCTGAAATGTTTGAATCTGCAAAGATGCCCTTAGAAATTAGAGAGAGGAAAAAAAGCTAGTAATAATCAATAATTGCATCAACCAATAACAAATTTAATAGATTTTATTGGAAATATTCACCAATAAATCATAAAGAAGTACCATTAGGAGATTTTGGGTGATATTCATCACAACCTAAACAAATTATATATTTTTAATCATTTTCTAAAACAGTCCTATTTTATACATTAAAAACCAATTTTTATTTGTTCATATCTATATAAAAAAAAATCATTATATTACATTGCTTATCACCATTTTCAATATTTTTGTTGCTAAAATAAGCAAGTATACCAATATTTAGAGAAATATATGGTGTAACCAAGCAAACAAGGATTATTTAATTGCAATTTTAACAATTTATAATCACATGCAAAACATGAAAATAAACAGTAAAAAGAATCAAAATGATTTCTAATGATGAAAAATATAGAAACCAATAGTTTTTTTTTTAATATAAAATCATGAGGATTTTTTTTTAATCCATTAATATGTAGCAATTTTGAGCATAAAATTTAACTTAAAAATGAATAGCAATATTGTGATGTCAAAGCCATCAACAATAACATAACAAATAAAATTTTCTTATGCATAATATCTAAAATTGAACATTGGGAAATTGCATATTAATTCAATATCTTATTCTATCAAAAGTCACAACAAAAAAAAATTAGACCATTTCTTTACATATAGTTTTTTAAAAAGTACCAATTCATGAAAAGGGGAAAGAAAAAAAAAACACACACACACACACACAAAATAACCCTATCTCCAAATAAAAAAGAAAAGAGAAAAAAGTACGGTTTTGTGGGGGTGGGGGGGTGTTGTTAAATACTTTAAAAAAATATATGAACATATACTTAAGATACACTTTGAGCTATGTATGACATTAGAATAATATGAAAAAAAAAACTCATTTACATAAATAATTTTTTTTTTAAATCTAGGGGCCATAATTAGCATAATTTTATATATATAAATTTTTTCTGTTGAAAATATAGGAGGTACCCCCTCTGTCAATGAGTATAATAACGTGGAGTCAAAAGATATATTCTATTAATTTATACACCGTTGAAAAAATCCCCAAGTTTATTTCTATGCCATTGAGAAAACCCCCTTCCCATCCTCAATATTTGATTTCAGATTTTTTTTTAAAGAAAAATTTGAGAAGAATTCGAATGCTTGGAAGTTGGAAAAAAAAGTAAGAAGAAAGAATAGGTTTAGTGAACATTTTATGTATGTTCAAAATTAAAGCAGCAATGGCTTATTTATTTATTTTTACCAAGAAGAAATAAGAATTGTCACCCCCACAATATCATGATATCAATAGTACTATATCAAAAGCAAGTACACATTAAACAAAATAAATTCTACACTTTCTTTTAATATAATAAATCCTGTATATATTAACCGTAAACAAAATTAAGCTAATCCTTAAAAAAAAAAAAAAAAAGGTAAGATCCATTTTAGTTTTTGGTAGATAAGCATCTATATTGATGAGAAGGAAAACATCTAAGTTGGCCCAGTCCATCTCCAAGAATAAAGACAAAGACCAAGCAAAAATAATGGCAATATAAACAAACACCACGCTGTTTGTTTACATCTTTGTCTTTAATCTTCGTTTTTTGTACTACTTTAACAAATTTCCAAAAAGGTTTACTAATAATTAATGCATATGAAAGTGAGACTTGCAGGTGGGAATGGCAATTTGACCTGCCCCTCCCCGCTTCACCCCGTGCGGGTTAAGCGGGGCGAGGATGAGGCAAATTTTAAACCCGCACTACAAAGCTGGGCACGGATGGGTTTTGAAATGTCATATTTTGAAATGTCCAAACCTGTCAATCTATCATGGAAACAATAGGAAACAGAATTAATTCCAGCAAGCTAAGGTTACAATTATATTAGTATATAACGAAAAAATTGTAAAAGGTATATGAATTTCATTCATTTAGTGGTCAGAATAACTGGATATTAAAACCTAGCCCTGGGCAATCATAATATGCGCATACGATCATGTGTAGGACATGAAAACATAACAATGAAACATGACATCTGCAACTGTACTTTTTTCTGAAACCATTGGCCTATATAGAGCTAGTAAATGAGGTTTGAAAGAACTGACTTGAAGAACATATAGAATTTAATTCCTTTTCTTCAATATTGGCAGTGTATATTAGATTTATTTGTATTTTTGTAGATGTTTCACATTTGTAGAACCACTTCAAACCCAATCACCAATTAAAGAAAGTGCTTGCTATTTCCCCTTTTTTTTTTCTACATTTTAGTCTTGTACTAGAAACAAGCAATGCCAAATGAATCAAACAAACACGTGTAAGAAGTATAAGAAACACATCTTAACTTGTCACTAGACTCAAACTTGAGCACTATTTTGAAAGTTCCATTGAATTAAATAAAAAAGAGGAAAATCAATGAACGGAAAAAACAATGATGGTTCTTAAAAAGCATTCAAAACAAAACAAAACAAAACAAAACAAAAAGGAACCAGATAGACATAATATTGAATTGTTGTTTAATTGTACAATAACTAGTTATGTATAATACCAGTTCACCAGCAATTATGTTTGTAAATCCATCAGCTATTTGACCTGAAACATAACTGTAGCAGCATCCATGAAATGATACAACAATGCAGCAACACAAAAAACTTTATTCAAGAACAATTTTAATGAAGCGTAAGGAAATCAAGTTTCTTGGTAGTATTGTTAGCATGTGTTTGATATAAATTTTTTGCTGACTTCACCATATCCCAAAACTAAAATCACATCATGCTGCAAAGAAAAAGAGTTTTGAGTCTGGTTAAATTTCACCAGATTTACATTTTCCGAATAACATATAAAACTTGTATCTGATAAATCCCTTATTACCAAATTCAACATTACCCAGGATAAACACCACTTTCCTTCCATATTGTTCTTTTTTAACATAATGTCAAGAAATTTTCAACAGAAAAAATCCATAACAACTGTAATGTGATTTTATAAACTGCTAGCCAGGTAATAAGATATACACCTTGGAGAAAGTCCAATATCTGTCAAGAACAATAAGAGTTAAGTGAACCAACAGGCAACAGTGATATCATTGAGCATGTGACCCATGCCATAATAAATGATGGACCGTCTTCCAAGGGGCTTAGTGAACGAATCATCATCATCAATTTTAATACTATTTCCCATCATTATACTTTTTTAGCAAATGGGAACCTGCAAAATATGAACTGAAGCTTGAGAGAACAAGCATAAATAGCAATTTAGCAGAGTAACCATGCCGGAAGTTTTTTTTTTAATAAAAAAATTATTACTTTTATTCTAATTTGGAATAAATGATCATTCACGTCAACTATAGAAATAATATATTCATGATTTAATTGTCATTTTACTTTCTCATATAAGCTGACAGGCTTAGCTACTTACTGAGCTTTAGTGATGCATTTCTATTGTTCAATCTTAATTCATAGATTTTAACCATTACCTTAATTGGCTGAAGTTAATGTCTTTAAACAAATTTAACAACTAAACAAACTATGATATTTCTGTTTATATAATTCAATGTTTTACTGGATCCATAATATGTCTATAACATTTATATGTCCAACTGCCTAAAGGAAATTTAAAAATAGAAGGGTACTTTTTTAAGCAAGCGAATAATGTTGCTATTTGTTAGACTTCTTTCTTATTAGAGATCTCACTAGTATAAGCAATAAAAAGAGAATTTATCTCTAAAGTTTATTTCATTAATAATGGTTTATTGGTAATTTCATTTTGCTCAAATTTCAAGAAAACTCAAGTAATATCTCTCCTTTATTTCCAAAAAATCAGAACTAGGTTTACTGATGATTATACTTTGTCATCCATGCAATGAGTTTATGAGAATTTTTCCACACCCAGCAAAATTCTTAAATGCCCTAAATATTTCCAAATATAGTTGTTGCTAAGCCAAGTTGAAGGTAACATGGGTTACCATAATCAAAAAACATGCCAACATACAAGGATAGCAGACTCAAGGGGTAATGAAAGTATACATGCTTGCAGACCCAAGGAGTCACTAACCACCCCTACCCTTTAAGGATAGCTGTGCTGGAGTGAGGGCTACATTGGAATGGTGAAGCACCCTTCATATCGTTGCAGTTTAACTTTTTCTTTTTCTTTTTTTGGGGGGAGGGGGTGGGAATTAACGTTTTGGCCTTTCTTTTGGGGAATGGTCTTCCTAACATACAAGATGCTAAGCAGGATGCAGAAATGGCATGAATCCAGACCATTAAAGTATGTGAATGCCACATAGTCCTGCATTAAGTACTAGCATTGCAGGAGATATGGGAAGATTGACACTTTGGATAGCCTTTCAATGATGGCTTGATATACACATTGGATACAACTTCAATTCAAAATCTTAGGCCATTTTTTTTGGGGATTAACTATCATATCAATCTCTCAAACTCAACACTTACATGTGAGTGCCAACAAGTCGTCCCCTTCATGGCTCATGTTCAAGCCTCCATATCTTTCAGGACACTCTTGCCAATTGAACATACTAACAATGATGCTCTGTTACCAACTATAAGAAATATTTTCGATATCATTTGAGACTAATGAATCGCAAGAGAGGAAAATAATTAAAATAATCTTAACAAAGGGACCAAATCTTGTTCCTCACTTTTCCAGCATTCCTCTCCTCAAATTCAGCTAGATCCCATTTCATATATTTAAAAACACAAGACACACCATCTTGTTCCTAATCTAGGCCAAAATAAAAGTCATTCACTTGGTCTTCAATTTGCTAACAACCTGGCCATCATTTTGCTAACAACTCAAGTTAATTAATTTGATACATTGATGTTGGGCAAGTCTTTTGACAAGTCAAAGAAATTCCCCTGTTGTCCAGCCTAACAGTTGAATAATTTTACTTTCTATTTGCATGATTTACACATAGGACAGGAAGCTCAAATACTCAAATGCATAACTTTTCACAACACATGAATAATGTAAGAAATGGATTTGACCATTTTAAGCTCCACACAGCATTGAACCAGATTCAGATACAGAACAAATGGAGTCCAATTAACTCAACAAAATCTGAAATATCAAATTTAGAAAAATTGAAAACAATGAAGGAACCATTTCTATTGAATTTGGCGAACAAAGGGTTCTCAAATTTAACAAAGCTTTTACTTGTTATATAATGTTTCTCAAATACGCTAATAGCTTAATCATATCCAGTGAAGAGCCTAGGAAACTTTCTGAATAACTTTCATAGTGCCATCAAAGTAACCCCCTTCCCTCCAGAGTCCAGTCTATATTGGACAGCCCCAAAAGACAAAAACTTTCAAAGTAAGTGTGTTTAAACTATAAATCCTAAATATCCTCATGTAACAACAGTCTCCAAAGGAAAAGAAGCATTACCCACATAAAAATCCTTAATGTAAAATTCAACAGTCTAATAAGCAAAATAGAAAAACTAAACATGTACCCTTATAACACCCAAAGCGGAAAGCTATTAAATTTGCAAACTTCAACAGCTTAAAAACCAATAACAGGAATCATAAACTAACATGCCCCTCAAACGTTAGCAGAACAACCTTTGCTGGTCATAGCATGTTGTGTCAAAAAAAAAAAAAATAAACAATTATATTCCTTTTCTGCTATCAAGATTGTTTGTTTGTTCTCAAACTATATAACAGAATAGAAGAAAAAGACATATGTAAGAACATTTTTTCCCAGGGTATGTTTGTCTTTTAGTAGAGGATGTTTGACTAAGGATGGGATTTGTTTGTGCGATTATATATTCATAGAGGCTTATATTATTTTTTTTGGTTTAGTATTATATATTTTTCACTTATCTCAATTCGTGGTTCACACTTTTTCTCACAAAAATTGCACATTAGAACTATTAATATGGTCAGAAATGTCATAAGACCAACTCTAAATCATATGTTCGTGTAGATTTGTTCATTTTTTAGAGCTAGCTTTGTGACATTTCTAACCGTATTAGTAGTTCTAAATGTGCAATTTTTGTGGGAAAAAGTGTAAATCTCAAATTGAGATAAGTGAAAAATATATGATACTAAACCCAAAAAAAGAAGAGCCTCATCGCACGTGCGAAATGTGTGTGATGAGGCTAGTATATAACTCCTTTATTTTATTTTATTTTATTTTAACTTATTGTTATCATTTTGCATTCATCCTAATTTGAGGTTTATGCATTTGTCCAATAATATGTTTTTATTTATTTATTTTATTTAAGGTAAATATTTTGGCAATTAACTTAGATGTAGTAAACTTAGGGCGATTAACTTAATTTCTATCTTTTTCTTAATATTTAAAAGTAATAATACTCTCTTATATTTTGATTTTTTATTGTTATAATATTCTAAAAAAGTTGTGAATTTTTGTGACACAAATCCTAATCTCTATCTTGTAGTTGAAAAAAATCATCCTCTCAACATGCAAATAATAGATCAACAACCATAGCTAAACTGTAGGTGCAACCAAAAAGATATATATATATATATATATATATGCCTTGAATTTCATAGCAAAATCAAATAATCGATCAAACTTCCAAATTCCAGATGGAGTAATAGTAACTCTGAGTAGTAAACCGAATGCTCATGGTATTACAAATTTAAATTGAAATATTAACATAAATTTTAAAAATTAAGAACTATCTACTCCGATGACTATAGCTCATCACTAATTCCCTTCCATCTCTCTCACTACTATTAATGCTAACAACTATGTCGTTGATGATTAACTACAATACTGCCCGGGCACAACATCTTTGGAGACAACGTTGGCCTCACTTTATAAATGGGTCACTCACTTGAGAAATAATAAGAAAAATTTTAGATGTTTGCAAACCAAATATTCTTTACCAACACTTAGAACACGTATTTAATCACAAAAGCAACAGACTCAACTCACCACATTCCCCAAATTATGAAATGTAGAAATATAAAAGAAAAAAATGAAGAACAATTAGAAAAAATATTTTTTTTAAAAGGAAGAACCAATACCGCAAAATTAAAAGAAAATAGATATTAAAGAGACTAAAAAAAATGAGAAGAGGTTGTTCGATGGGAGGACATTACGAATTACCAAAGTCAAATAGATGAGCGGATTCAGAATGGCTCTAGATCTAGACTCTAGAGTGGACATACAAAAGAAGAATGGCCAAGATCTGCTTTCTCTCCCCATTGGCCAAATCTCTTTTTGGCAGCCTCTTCTTCTCTCCGCATAAAAACAAAATAGATACAGGATAAAAAAGAGATGAGAGTAAAGTGCAATTTTTTATGTAAAAAATTTGTTAGAGAAGAAAGTGCAGTTATGTTGCGGTATAGGCGTATAGCTGCATAATAACTGATCAATAGTGGCTAGTGGAGAAAGTGTGAACTGTGAAGAAACTGAAAAGGAACTGATGAAAAACGCATTTTGCAATGAATTTGGTTTACAATTTATTATAAAAGGAAAAAAAAATTGAGTTTAGTAATTGTATTAGTGGAAAACGTAGTAGGCAAATTAAAAGCAATTTTTTAAGAGTGGAGCATGGTAAAAAAAGGGGAAAAATCTAATTAAAAAAAGTTGTTCAAAAAAAAGTGGACCTATCACAAAAAAAAAAAAAAAAAAAAAAAAAAAAAGGGGGAAATCCAAAAGAAAAGGGAAAACTGGGAGAGAAAATGGGGAAGTGTTTTTTTTTTTTTTTTTTTTAATTTAACTAAAAATTAGAAGTTTTAAAATTACTAAGTTTACATATCTAACCCTATAATTTAAGCCTTTGAAAAAGATGAATTTGAAGGAATTTTGGGTATAAAAATTGAGGAATCCAACTAAGGAAAGCCCCTTAAATAGTTTTTTTTTTTTTTTTTTTTGAGAAACACATACACATATATATGAGAAAGAGATGAGATAAGGAAATACATTCTCACGCCTTTAAATAGTAGTATAGATAAACAAACACTTCTTTATTTCTAGGCTGTTTGGTAGTAACAAATTTTGCACATTTCATATTCATTCCCACCAAAAAAAAAAAACACTTCTTTCTTATTTCTTTTTTTCTATACACCTCTCTCTTGAGTCTTTTGTTTAAATATTGCAAAAAATAGAGTTTTTTTTTTATGGTTATAGGCATTGTTCAAAGTTATTTAGGAAAGTGAGGAGAGAGGGTGAATTTCGGCAACAATGTTGCTGAAATTCTAAGAAAAGTAGGAGAGAGAAAGAGAAAAAACAAGTGAGAGAAAATTTGGAATTTTGGTAACAGTGTTACCAAAATTCTGCCTGCCTAACCCCTTGCCCGGTGCGTGAGTGCCCGCGAGTGACCAAAGGAAAAAAAGAAGAAGAGGTTTTTGGCAATGCCATTGCCGAAAATGGGGGGAAGAAAAAAAAAAAAAAAGAGCTTTTTGGCAATGGCATTGCCGAAAATGGGGGAAGAAATAAAAAAATTTAAAAAAAAGAAGAAGAGCTTTTTGGCAATGGCATTGCCGAAAATGGGGGAAGAAAAAAAAAGATGCTACGTCCACAACAATTTTACATCATATTCACAACAAATCACAGGTGGTTAGTTGTTATTGGTTCAAATTTAAACCTAACACTAAAATTACTAATTTGCCCTAACAATAACAACCAGTAATAACCTACCATTTAGAATTTATTGTAAAAATGTTGTGACCATATCATTTTAAAAAAAAAAAAAAAAAGAGGTTTTTGGCAATGTCATTGCCGAAAATGGGAAAAAAAAAAAAAGTTTTTGGCAATGGCATTGCCGAAAAAAAAAAAAAAAAAAAAAAAAAAAAAAAAAAAAAAAAAGAGGATTTTTATAGGAAATGAAAGGAATCTGGAATGTAATTGATTGAACAAGTTGGCCTCGGTTGAATAAAGGAGTTTTACACATGTACGGTTGGCCTTGGTCATAGTGGGAACACATTTTGTTTTCATTTGTATAATATTCTATTCTAGTCTTATCTTTTTTTCTTTTCTTTTTTTGAGTAATATTGTTTTTTTTTCCCCCTCCATTTTCGGCAATGTCATTGTCAAAAAGTTTTTTTTTTATTCCCCCATTTTCGGTAATGACATTGCCAAAAACCTCTTTTTTTTTTTTTTTTTTTTAGAAATGATATGGCCACAATATTTTCACAACATTTTTACAACAAATTCTAAATGACAGGTTGTTACTAGTTGTTATTGTTGGGGCAAATTAGTAATTTTAGTGTTAGGTTTAAATTTGAACCAATAACAACTAACCACCTGTGATTTGTTGTGAAAATGATGTAAAATTATTGTAGACGTAGCATTTTTTTTTTCTTCCCCCATTTTTGGCAATGTCATTGCCAAAAAGCTCTTTTTTTTTTTTCCTTCCCCCCATTTTCGGCAATGGCATTGCCAAAAACCTCTTCTTCTTTTTTTCCTTCGATCACTCGCGGGCACTTGCACACCGGGCAGGGGGCTGGGCAGGCAGAATTTCGGTAACACTGTTACTGAAATTCCAAATTTTCTCTCACCTGCTTTTTACTTTCTCTCACTTGTTTTTTACTTTCTCTTTCCTACTTTTCTTAGAATTTCGGCAACACTGTTGCCGAAATTCACTCTCTCTCCTCACTTCCCTAAATAACTTTGAACAGTGCCTATAACCATAAAAAACTCTATTTTTTGCAATATTTAGACAAAAGACTCTCTCTCTCTCTCTCTCTCTCTCTCTCTCTCTCTCTCTCTCTCTCTCTCTCTCTCTCTCTCTCCTTTTCCACATAAGTTTTGCCCTATTTACATAAATACTCAAAAGCAAGACTTCTTTTCTATTTTCTTCTTTTAAAACAAATGGGTTAACACCTAACAAAGCAGTGAGAATTATCAGAAAAAAGAAAATAGAGAGAGAGAGAGAGAGAGCGAGAGAGAGAGAGAGTCTGCAAGGGTAGAGACAGAAATCTGTGGGCCGCCAATATGTGAAGCCACCTCCACCAGCCGTACGTCCTCCCACCATTACCAAACCGCCAAAACCGCTACTAATATTTTTAAGAATTAATCGGTAAATATGATTTTGGTTCGATTGGGGTTTAGACTTTTGCTAACAAATGGTTGATTTTGTATTTACATTTAAAAACACCGAGACATTGTCACTTTTCGTTTGGTGGATTAAGGAATCGTTTCAATGATATTTTTCACATTTTAGTGATGTTCAGTCTCTCTGATGTGTACCTCTAATTTCTTTCAAGACTTTGTTTGCTCAAGCAATCCAATTTATTGCTCTCCTAACTCATTATTATTCTAAACTTTATTCCCATCATCTATTAGAATTTCAATTTTCATTTGGTTTGGAATTTGTTCTTCTCAGATTGAAGTTGTTGTTTTATGCCCAATATGTTTAGAATGAGAATTTAATCTAAAGTTAATTCATATGACACTTGAATATTGTCAAGGCAACTTTGGTTAGATATGGGCTCAAATTGCAAATTTGGAAGTACTAATACATACGTGCTTAGGATTTTTTTTTTGTTACATTTGAATTTTACAATGATTCATTAAGTGTTGTTTCTTTTACATGTACACATGCTGTTTGATAAAATTCTTAAGTGATGTTTTGTTGGCCTTTTTTATTCTCTCACTATTAGCCCAATGCACCGACTCCTTCAAGGTCACTCTTTTCCTCTCTTTCCCACAAAATTGCATCGTATAATTGTGAATCATTTTAACTTTTATTTAGTTTTACTAATTCTTTTATTTTCAAATTGCTTTTAGTTCAAGTATTGTTGATTTCAAAAAGTCAATTTGGATTATAAGACTCTAATTTGCACCTAAGAATCAGTTAAATTGTTTGTACGTTTTTTAGATTTCAATTTGCTTCCAATAAGGTTCCATTTCTTTATTTCAGCATGTTTTCTTTACTTTTTTTTTCCCCCTTTTTTGATTGTTGTGTTTGGCTGCAGAGAAAGTCTCATATATTTTTAGAAGTTTAATATGAGATTTTTTGATTTGTAGGTGGTTGACAACTTTCATTGTGATTTGATGGTTGGGTTGTGTACATGAAAGCTTCTTAGAGAGCAACTTGGCTATTGTTGGTGGTAGTGTACAGTTAATGAGGAAGGTTGTGACTTGTGAGGCAATTGGAGCAGCGGTATTACCCTTCTGTCACTCTCAACTTCTCACTCAAGGTAATAAAAAGTTTCCACCTTTTCTTGAGTGTGAAAGGATTGTGGACTTTTTTTTTTTTTGGTTTTATGGGTTTTCCTAATTCTTTTGTGTTAAAGTTTATTGCATTGATTTTAGCAATGCTAATGAATTTTTTTTGGGGTAGGGGGGGGGGGGGAGGGTTTGTGTATAATATGATTGATAAAATTCCTCAATGGAGTGGTACTGGTATACTATATAGATTAAAAAAGAGTTGTAGCTGTAGTTTCCTTTATTTTAATTTTTGTTTGTTAGCCCACCAAGGAGGTTAAATTTAATCTCAAACTATTGATATTGAACCATACTTTTATACTTTGGCTGTTTAAAATCAATTTATATGGAAATGAATAATTTGGTTATAAATATGGAGAGCATGATTCTTCCTTTACATATGACATAATTAATTTTTCTGTGATTGTAGACAACTTAACTACTTTTATGACTCCATGAACTGACTAATATGTCATTTACTTTGATATACAACAAATTTTGTGCATATTGTTAATAGGTTTAATTTTCTTTCTTGCTTGCTTTGTACTTCCTATGAATGGTTTAAATTTTTTTTCCTTTTGCTTTGTCTAATTTTGCTTTTTGCTGACTTCTTCAAAGAGTAGTATTACCAACAAAATAAAGAAAAAAAGAGAGAGGGAGAATCGAGGCTGTGGGTCATAATAGGTAGGCTTTTTTATTTATTTATATTTTAAAATGTATTCTTGTGATTTTATGAGATTGTTCTACCCCTTTGTAGACAATTAGCCATTTGCTCTAACCTCTAAATTTAGAATGATGTCCTGGGACTATATAATGGTTGTTGGAGCATTAAAGCGAATTGTAGTGGCTAATGCAAATAGGTTTTTCAGAATGAAAAAGTAGAATGTTGGCAAGTTTTATTTAGTTTTAGTTTATTTATAATGTATAATTTGTGTTTCACATCCCCAATCTTATGAAGTGTTGGGTAGTGCTTATGAACTATCTGTTTAGGTGTTAGCTAATAGCTTTGACTGGGCTTGCGCTTATAAAATATGTGACTGTTTTCATTTAATTGTTGTTAATTTTGCTTCTTTCTTGTAAATCTTATTTTTCCACATGCTAATTAATTTCTCAAAGTCCCAAAAAACCAACAAAACCCTAAGAGGAAAAAAAAAAAAGATCTAAACGAGTGCTAATAGCCATGAGTAGTGGAAGCCATGGTTGGTAAGTGATTTTATTGATAGGCTTTGGCTTTGGGATTTTTTTTTCTAACATGCATTCAGATCAAGACAAATTAGGGCTTTTTTATTTTTTTATTTATAAATTTTACGCAGCCACCAGCCATTGTAGGTTCATTGGTATTGCCATCTTTGTGTTTGTTTTCTATGTTTGTTTAAATATGTCAGTGAATACAAAGAACATGCTGAACTATATATTGTGAGAAAATGTCAATACTACCTTTGAAGATCTTAATTTGAATTTCTTTGACATTGTTTCCTTCATATTCAGAATCAATAACGACAAGGGGACTCTCCTCTATGTGTTGGACTGAACTTTCAACTTTACCTCACAAATTTATTTAGCAATCATTAAATGATTGTTCTCTACATTTAAATGGTACTTTTAAACTGATTGTGTATGACCTTTAAAGTTTGCAAACATAGTTTTTTCTGTGCATCAATTCTAGATAATCCATAGAAGTTATTTTTTGCTGTTGGAATAAATCTATTAGCATGGGGATTGTTCAAATTTCTAGTAATTTTCCTAGTTATAATATGCAAAAATGATCCATTGGTGAAAAGTGAAAATTGGAAATAGTAGACATCGATATTGAATCCATCAACTAACTTATTTTGATCATTTACTTCATTTAGCTTCATCTACAAAACTATTTACGTGTGTATTGAAAACTCTTAGAACAAATCTAAAATTAAAGATTTTTCCTTTAGTTTTTATAAAATTTCTATTCTGTTTAGTTGTGTGCTAAGTTTTTCACTTAAATTATGTTTTTGATGATTCAACCAATGATCCTCCAAATTAAGTAGGCGTTATGGAAAGTTCTTTGGTGATGATGTTGCTTATGGTCAAAGGAAAAACGAGAGTGACTCTCCCAGCAACTCAAAACTTAAGTCCCACAAGTCCCCTGGTGACTCACACAGATTCCCACACTGTTTCCACAAAAAATAGCATAATGACACCCCCAATGACTTTGACAGGTCTAAACAAGTTCCTATAAGTACAATTTGATGAGATTTTTTATCATCAAAGAATTGGCATTACAATTATCATGGGATTTATTATAGCATAGGAATTGTAAAGCAATCTGCTATAAATTGTTATTGCATAGCCATGAATTTTGATTCTATATATCTATTATACTAAGCAATGATTGATGCTTTTGAATGCTTTAGATTCTATCCTCAATTTGTTCAGTTATCATGGATAATCTATTGTTTAGGTTATTCATGATACTTAGATTCAGAGTTTGAACTTTTAGATTAAGTTTATTGTAACTGATTGCATTGTTGTGGTGCCCTTCTTTGCTTTAAGAAGCAAATTATGACTTGAATGAAATAAGATGAACTAAAGTTTATATGAATGAAATAAGATGCATGTGGCAGCATTGTCAATTGCCATTACTCTGTAGTCTATACTATATATTAACTATACAAATGACATAGCTCTTCATTATGATGAATGTTCTTGGTTTATGAAAGTGGAAAAGCATTGCAGACATAAATAGAAATGGCCATCTTTATTTTAAATTCTTATGTGCTCAGTTAGGATTGATATATATTGGACAATGTGAGCAAAGAAAACATGCAGAACTTATTTTTTATTTTGTGCACATGCATGCAATAAATATATGAACAGGATGGCTTCAGTTAGTTTGCCAGATAATGTCTTCCAACTCCTTTTCAGATTGCTTTACTGAATTAACATCTCATGCTGATGGCGTTTGATGATGTGTAATGCTATAAGACGTTGAAACATAAGAAATTCTAGGATCTTTTGTTTTTAGTTTTGCATAGTAAAGCATGCAACTACAAAAGGCAGAACCCACACATACCCAGGACTGCAGTGTAGGGTGTGTTAAGCTGCATAGATTTTTCTTCTCCAAAAAGAAAAAAAGGGTGCTTATATTTTGGGCAAATGTGACTTCTATTTACTCGAAATCATTGGCTGAAACTTTTTCACTTAAAATTGTTCATATGTAGGTTTAAAGAAAAGAGATGGGACACTAGAAGGAGGATGCTTGGGTGAAGATTGTTAGGTGAATGATCTTCAGTATACATTTAAGTGTAGAATATATTCATGCAATGAGGTTTATTTATTTGTAATAGTTTATAATAAAAAATGACGTTAATTTATATGTAATAGGAAGTTGTATAGATTTGTTGGTGCAAAAGTGAATGTAGATTTTGCATAAAGTTTTCCCATTTCCTTTAATTTTCTATTAAAAAAAAATTACAGTTTTTATTTTTATATTATACTCCCTTTTTTATTTTAGTTTATTCTTACTGGGCTAAGTAGACTCTTATTGAAATTTGATTTCCTTTAAGCTCATTTTCCATGTTAATTAGAATTTAGAGGTGCATGTTTAAAAAGAATAAAAAAGAATAGATGGAGTACTAGAATGATGTTTATGTTAAAATTAGAACATCATTATTTTTTATGATGGCATAATAGTGTATTGGGTCTAACTTTAGTTGATAGCATGCTTGATTCTAAGAAGTCACCATTATTATTTATTAGACCTTACTGGTATCAAATTGGTCTCTTCAACTTTCTAAGCATTTAGATTCATTTATATTTTGACAAAAAAAAAAAAAAGATTCATTTATATTAATCTATCTTTAATACAATCACACATTTGTTTTGTCTCTGTTGTTATACATATATGTGATTTTAGATTTAATTATCTCGTGCATCGCATAGGTTAGCGACTAGTATATATATATATATATGTATGTATGTATGTATGTATGTATATAAAAGCAAGCCAAATTTAGTGCACATATTCATCTTATTTAATTTGCTAAACTCATGTATTATTAGTATACAAATTGATAATCAATACTGTGTTAAAAGGTGACAACTGTGGATTGAAATAAGGTGCAATAGGGTGACAACTGTGGATTGAAATCAGGTGCAATACCCTATTGTACCTGATGCAATTCTTTTGAATGGTTGTGTTTGATAGTTGCAAAAAGCAATTTTCAATCTCAACTATTGATTCAAAAAAGTTAAGAAAAATTAAAAAAAAAAAAGTAAGAAGTTGAAAGTTAAAAGGGTGAAAAGTAAAAAAAAATTTATGAGCAAAAATGATAAATTGCACCCGGTAGATATTTTACCTGATCCTAATCCTGAAATCTACCGAGTGGATTATTATTATTTTTATTTGAGAGGAGCCGAGTGGATTATCTTGGTTCTACCAAAAGTGTGGAAAACTCAAGTCTTTCAACAAAAACACTCAAGCCCATTAAGAGATGTTTCGGAACAGGCTTTTGTCCTTCTCGAGTCAACCCAACTGGGAACCAATGCGTTAACCCAAAAAGGTTTAAAAGAAACTACAAGTTTCCACTGTGTCGGTTGCTTCAATAATGGTGAAGGTGGGAACAGTAGTTGTAGTTGTGGTGCAGACGGTTTTCTTTCTGTTCAAAGGGCCATTGTAGGTGTTTTGTCTGCTTTTGATTATTGATGCCAGTTTGGGAACTGTGCATGTTTTGTACCCTACAATTACGTGTTTTACTATCATCCAAGCATTCAAAAAGCAGGGGAATCTTTTGGTCAATCTGCTACTCCATCCCTATATGACATTATTAACACATTTAAAGCTGGCTAATAAAATATTTTCATTGTTATTTAAAAATATCACGTCAATCTCATAAACATTCATGTCAGAGAAACAAAATTGAATTACTGATTTTTAAGAAAAATAAAAATAACCAAAAAAAATCAACTTAGCAATTTCATCTTTCTTTCAATTTCTCATACGGAATGGCCTGACTTGTCTCTCTCGAACCCATGTCCAAACCCTGAAAAATGAAAAAGGAAATTAAAAGAAAAAGAAAATTGCTAAGTAGATTTCTTTGATTCATTTTTATTTTTCTTTAAAATTGGCAATTCAAAATTTTTTTTTTTACATGGATTTTCCTGAGGTTGACGTGCCATTTTTAAATAGCAATTAAATCATTTTATTAGTCATTTAAGTTTCTAGTGTGTCAATTGTGCAATTCACGTAGGTAATTTTTGTTAATAAGTAAATCCTAGAGACCAAATTGACTATGACAATATGTTCTCAAAATGTAAGAACCAAAATTTTGTTTTTGCCAACGATTAAAGCTTAGGTGTGATATTTTTTCATGATTACATGTTATGAATAGAGAAATATCATTTTTATTTCAGTCTATTTTTATAATTGTGAATAATATCTTATGATATGAAAGAGGTCTATTTATCATGCCAAATTTATTAACCTTTGGAAGGAGATAATACCTCTACTGTCTTTCTCTTTATAAAGTTTTGTTTTGTTATTCAGTGAAAAAAATTAAGCAGATTCTATTAATGATAAATACTCACCTTTAAAATGCAATTTTGGTTTCTTTGTTCATTTTCTGATTTTTTTTTTATATAAAATAGAATTTATACTCTAGTATAATTTAAGTGTATATGTATGTAAAACTCTCTTTTGGAGATTTAATCTCAGTCCTTACCCCCCACACCTCATAAACATTTATATTTGTAGAGTGACCACCTCATCAAAGGGGAGCGGTGGTCATTTTCTGATGTTAAGTGGTTGATTTTTTTTCCTTTTTGAATAAAGTGGTTGAATTTATGGCTAGTTTTGAAACCCAACAAAATAGGTAAATCAATACATGTAACTATTGAGATTATAGATTGTGATTAATGTATAAAAATAAGTGGATTTGACTTATCTCCAGTACTTTTTTAACTAGAATATCCATTTGTTTTAATGAAAAACTGTCATATCCCTACTAACTAAACAAAATGTAGAGATTAAAACCCACTATTACTTGCTATTGTGTATTTAAAACAAAAGGAGACCTCTAGTTAAAAAATTACTAGAGATAAACTAAATCCAAAACAAGTAATATCAGTGATGATTATATGTAAAAGTGATATTACACTAATCATATTTTGTCATCTTAAAGAGTTGTAAAATAATTATGAAATTTAATGTATTTGACTATATGTAGAATTGTTGATTGATGTTAGGCATATGACTAGTGGGTCAAGCCTTGCGTCCAGCAGAGGTGGAGGCCCGGTTGGGCTGAGAATAGCATCACATTGACACTGGTCTACCACTTTTTAAGGGAATAAAATTATGCATTTACCATCAACTATAATTTTTGGTGCAGTGTATAAGTGTTTAGTCCTAACTATTGGTATTGTAAGCACCTGGTCATAACAATTGATAATTCTTGAAACCAACATTTTACTTAAAGTAAGTAGCTTTTAATTGACTCACTGATTAGATCCTTCAATACCATTCCAAAACAAAGTCATGGCTATAAACAAAAGCAACGCTGGAGCTTTGGTCTTTCTAGGATTGTTGATGAGTTTAGTTTCATTGGATTAACTTATTTTTCTTGAAAATAAAGATATTAAGTAAATAAATTGAAAAATAAACTCATCACACAGCACAATAACTACTCCCATTGTTTATACTTCATAGACAACAATTTATCAATTTTTTTAAAATTTTAAATTAATTTATGCACTCTTATACAAATGAGATCAAACCTGCAATTAAACAATAGCTATCGACGAGGGTGTCATGCCTTATAGTTCGACTGGTAGGTATTTATTGGTATTCTCAACAAAAAAATATCAAGTTTAAATTACCACTCCCCAACCAAAAAAGAAAAAAAAAACATAAGGGTGGAATGTTGTTGGGTTATTAGCCTCTTGGCAAGTCAAGTTGTTAATTTTATTTGTGATATAATATCTATGAAATTTCCATTAAAAAGTTGTAAAAATTGTTGTAAGAAATTATATTTTTTTGTTCCGAAAGACAAAGAAGGGAGAATAATATATATGTATATATAAAAGCAAGCCCATTAAGAGATGTTTCGGCCTATGCTTTTGCCCTTCCTAAATCAACGCAACTGGGCCTTGCGACTTCGAATAACCTATACTAGAACCAATGCGTTTAACCCAAAAAGGTTTAAAAGATACTATCGTGTCGGTTGCTTTTTTTTTTTTTTTTTTGACTAAAGGAGGTAGAATGTGTCGGTTGCTTCAATAATGGTGAAGGTGGGAACACTTGTGGTCCACACGGTTTTCTTTCTGTTCAAAGGGCCATTGTAGGTGTTTTGTCTGCTTTCGATTATTGATGCCAGCTGGGGAACTGTGCATTTTGTACCCTACAACTACGTTTACTATCATCCAAGCATTCAAAAAGCAGGGTCTTATCTTTTTGGTCTATCTGCTAGTCCATCCCCAATTACACATATCTGCTAGCTCTCAGTTCTTAACAAAGATCAGCGTTCATTCAATTCTCACTAATTGAGAAATGGCGGAAGGAATTCTGTATGACGTTGCTGCTGGAATTATCGGGAAAGCAGGCAACCTTGCACTCAAAGAGATGGCGCTCATCTGGAGTGTTAACGACGAGATTACCAAACTTGGGAAGACAGTTTCTTTTATCAAAGCTGTGCTGCAGGATGCAGAGGCGGAGCAACACAACAGTGTCGCGATCAAACTGTGGCTGGAAAGCCTTAAGGATGCCATGTGTGATGCGGATGACTTGCTGGACGAAATCTCCACTGAGGCCCTGCGACGGGAAGTGATGACCCGGGACAAGCAGGCCAAAGAGGTACGCATCTTCTTTTCCAAATCTAACCATCTTGCATACGGTCTTAGAATGGGTCATAAGGTTAAGGCCATGAGGGAGAGGTTTGATGAGATCGCAGCTAATAGGAATAAGTTTGGCTTAGAAGAACGTTCTGAGGAGAGTCGAGTTCAGTATAAGGCAAGAAAGCAGACTCATTCTCTTTTACCTGCTGAAGATGTTATCGGGAGGGAGGATGACAAGAAGGCTATTATTGAATCTCTGTTGGATTATGCGAATGCTAAAGAGAATGTTTCGGTCCTTCCGATAGTTGGAATCGGAGGCCTAGGAAAGACGACGGTCGCTAAACTTGTCTTCAATGATGAACAAATCAAGAACCATTTTGAGCTAAAATTGTGGGTATGTGTGTCTGATGATTTTGATGTGAAAATAATTGTTGAGAAAATCTTGGAGCAGTGTGTCCAAAACAAGAAACCAGAATACCTTGAAATGAACACGTTAGTCAATGATCTTCAAAAAGAAATTAATGGACAAAGATACTTGCTTGTGTTAGATGATGTGTGGAATGAGGATCGTGAAGAATGGTTTAGCTTGAAAGCTATTTTGAAGGGTGGCAAAAGAGGCAGTGGAATATTGTTGACTACACGTAGTGAAAAAGTGGCAGAGATTACACAATCTAAGCAACCACACAAGTTAAAAGGTTTAGATGATCAACAGTCTTTGTCTTTATTTAAGAAGATGGCGTTTAAAGAGGGGGAAGAACCAAAGAATGCAAGGTTTGTAGATATTGGGAAGGAAATTTTAAAAATGTGTGTAGGAGTTCCGCTTGCAATAAGAACAATAGGAGGTTTGTTGTATTTTAAAAAATCTGAAATGGAGTGGTTATCGTTCAAAAACAATGAACTTTCAAAAATATCTCAGAATGAAAATGACATTTTACCAACACTAAAGTTGAGTTATGATCATCTTCCATCACACTTGAAGCAATGCTTTGCTTACTGTAGTCTATTTCCAAAGGATTACGAGATTGAAAGGGTGAGTTTGATTAATATGTGGATGGCGCATGAGTTCATCATGTTGTATGGCGAAAAGCAATGTCTAGAAGATGTTGGTCATGAGTATTTTATGGATTTGCTTTGGAGATCATTCTTTCAAGAAGTTGAAGAAGATGAACTTGGCAATATTTCAAAATTCAAAATATATGATCTCATGCATGATATAGCAATACAAGTAACGGGATCAGAAAGCACCACCATTTATTCAAAAGACAAAGTCATTGATGAGAAAACTCGCCATGTGTCATTTGGGGATACATTGTACTCATCATCAAAAATTCCGATCTCATTATATAGAGCAAGAAGGATAAAGACATTTCTTTTGCCATGTCAACTAGAGTATATTTTTGGAAATTTGGACCAATCAAATTGTAGTAAAATTATTGCAAATTTTAAGTTCATACGCTTGTTGGATTTGCATAATATAGGGATTAAAACAATTCCATGTTCTATTAAAAAGTTGAAACATCTAAGATATCTTGACCTTTCTGAGAATAAAGACATTGAGATGCTTCCTAAATCTATTGTCAACTTGTACAACCTGCAAACACTTAACCTCTTTTGTTGTTATAGTCTTAAAGAATTGCCAAGAAATATTAACAAATTAGTCAACCTCAGGTTTCTTAAGATTCATGGGTGTTCTGGTTTAACTCATATGCCAAATGGGCTAGGCCAATTGACTAATCTACAGACATTGTCAATATTTGTGATAAGTAAGGGTAGGATGGATTCAGTGCCTAGGAGTAACGGTGGATTGAAGGAACTTGACAGGCTAAATGAGCTAAGAGGAAATCTGTCAATTAAAAATCTCAAACAAGTAAAAGATACCGCACTAGAGTATAAGGATGCAAATTTGAAAGAGAAACAACATCTTGATAGGTTGGACTTAAATTGGGTAGAAGAACACATTGAGGAGACAGGTGTTGGTTACGACGACAAGTCAATGGAAGATTTGCAACCACATATAAATCTCAAAGCATTGAGTTTAAAGTGGTACGGGGGAGTGATATTTCCACATTGGCTTGAGTCACTCACAAATCTTGTCCGATTTGATTTAGATTTATGTGAAAAATGCCAATATCTTCCACCATTGGACCAATTGCCTTCTCTCAAAATTATCTATATGGAACGATTGAAGTGTTTAGAGTACATATCAGATTCAGAGACAGATACCAGTGATTCTTTATTCTACCCATCTTTGGAGACACTCCATATTCAGGATTGCCCTAATTTAAAGGGATGGTGGCGGGGGAGGAGGGATTCTCTTCCTTCATTTCCTCGTCTTTCCTCCTTAGAAATTAGGGATTGCCCTAATCAGCTGACTTCCTTTCCTTTGTTTCCATATCTCGAAAGTTTGTGGCTAGTTGATTCTAGCTTGAACTTGAAGCAGTCATTGGAGAGGATGATGATAAACAACAAGACTTTAGGGAATCTACCATCAATCGCTTCTTCTTCTTCTTCTTCTTCTTCTACAATTGTTGCCCCTCTCTCCAAATTAAGTTTCATGAATATAGAGAACAACGTAGAAGCTTTGCCAGAGGAGTGCCTACGAAATCTCATTTCTCTTCGTACTCTATATCTAGAAAAATGTCCTTTTCCTCAAGGCATGCGGTATCTTACTTCACTTCAAGATCTGAATGTTTTTAACTCTCTGGTGGTTGATTTATCCAATGATTGGGATGAGATGGAATGGCAAGGACTTACAACCCTTCTCTCTTTGAGTTTCTGTGAACTTCCAAAGTTGGTCTCTCTCCCAATGGGACTTCAACATGTCAGCTCTCTACAACAACTCGATATTAAGGATTGTTGTAGTTTGGAATCATTGCCGGAGTGGATCTGCAAACTTGTATCTCTTCAATCACTTGAAATTTCGAGTTGCCCTAATTTGGAATCATTGCCAGAAGAAATCCGTGCCCTTACCTCTTTGCAAACACTAGAAATTAGCCAATGTCCCATCTTACTGAAAAGATGCAAGAAACAAATCGGGGAAGATTGGCATAAAATTTCTCACATTCCCAATTTGGAAGGAGATCTGCCTCGGCAAGAAAGAAGAGCCAGGTATGTAAAAGTCACCACTTTATTCCCAACCTTCAATTAAAAAAAAAAATCCAAAAGCCCAATTCTTCTTCTCCATTGTTCTCTCTCAACGTCTGTATTTCTTGGTGATTAAATTTCAGATGAAGAAGAACCAAATGAAGAACCAAATGAAGAAGCAAAGAAGCCTGCTCTTAAGAATTGGGAGTTAATTAAAGCTTTTGGGTGCTGCAATTGTTCAACAACTCAACAACTCACTCACTGGTACTATCTCCTTTCTTTTCTTTTCCTTTTCCCCCTTTATCATAATATTCTCATTTTTTAAATTTTGTTTTGGAAAAAAAAATTAATGTGAACTTTCTTCATCTAATTTCTTACATTTCAAATAATTCCATATTTTTATTTGATGTGCTTCATTTCCCATTGTGTAAACAGAGTCAATATTACTAGGAGAATTGAACTGGGCAACCGTGCCATAGGATTCAGCTTATTGGACAGGTATTCAATTCCTTTTTAAATATATAAGCTTCCAATTTTCTATTATGTCTACTGATAATGCCATTTATTACAATTTGTTATCCAAGTTAAATCACTATGGGATCATGCATTGTAGCAAAATATAATTTTCAAGCATCATGGTTTTATTTTGAAATGTAGCTTGATAAGTTGATATTTACAAGGAAAATGTTACTATATGTAACTGAAACATCGGACTATCTAAGTTTTCTCAGTTTGTTGATTTTAATATTGTTGACTGGTTTGAGCTAAAAAAACATGAATTCTACCACTATCCTGCTTTATAAATTATAACACCAAATATACTTTATAGAGATCAAGCACCGATTCATTATTTTTATTGTCATTACAAACTAAATACTGCAGTCAAGACAAATCCTTTTTTTTTAAGCTAGTTTTTCTACTGATAGTAACAGTAGAATCTGATGCATTATTTTAATGCGAGTGCTGCAGGCTTTTATCATGTACATTTATATAGCTAGATTTCAACAACAATATGTGGCTTTCTCAAGTGATTCATCAATGGAGGTAACTCATGTACAATATCCTAACCTCCCTCTCAAGTGTCCTTTGTGCTTGCTTTTGTTTCTTCTTTCGCATCTTTGCATCCTCATATCCTAACATCAATTCTTGTTTTACTATATGTCACATGCATCAGCACAAGACAAGAAGTAGAGAATAAATATAGAGCCCCATGTGTAAGTGATGTAGTGCTTTTAATCTAAAGTATATTGAGATGCAGAGATGATTGCTTTCATACAGTTTGCATATAGCCTCAAGACTCTTGTGAAAGGTAAGCCTTCTTATCTAAAATTGCAGTTGTTTAACTACTGCTTTTGTATATTTAGTATTTTATATTTGCAATTTTTACTTCTCCTGTCTAATTTTGTTTCTAGGTATAATTTTTGTATGTCCTTTTTTTTTTCCCTCTGAATATCCAATAATACTTCCCCTAGTAACGTGGGAGCTGTTTCACTAGTTTGTATAGTAGACAAGATGCGTTTGCATCATAGTGCTTTTTTTGAGACATTTTAGCTTTATCTATTGAATGGGAAAGGAAGAGGAAGAGGAGGAATTTAATTCCTGTGAACCAAAATAATATGAATTTATTTGAAAAATGCTGAAGGAAATAGGTCACGAGTGCATTAAGTTGCTTACATCCCAGAGATTGAAATTTATTTTGGAAGGATTTAGCTCCAGTTGTATACAGGTTTTTCATATCCCTCCAAATTTATCAAGAACTTTTTTATTTTTTGTCAGTATATAAGTAAGTATTTTATCAAACAAAAAGACAAGGTCCAAATATACAGTTAGTATACTACAGAACCAAATTTCTTAGATACTAATCTCATTCACTCTTAAATTTACCCCTTGGTTTCAAGTTGATGAGTTTACCATTTATTAGGCTCTATATGCAAAAACCTGAGGAGAAATGAGTACTAAAGCAGGCAAGGATTTAAAAGTGCATGTTTTTTTCCAAACTAGACCATGTGATGTTTACACAGAAACAAGAAGAAAATAATGGTAACTATCTCATATCTTACCACATTAAATCTTTCCTCATAGGTTTGGCTTCAATTTTTGAGTTTTTTAATTTTTTTTTTCTTGCAATATGATAGGCAACATCATCAACAATGCATTATTCCCAAGTTTTGAGGTTAGCTATGGATCCTCATTTCCTCTCAAAACTTTTTCCTTTTTTTGAAATATGGTGGAAAACTTATTCACTCCCTTGTTCACCTTTTTATTTCTCAAACTTTGGTCTGATAGGTTCCCATGGATGAAAGCTATAGCTTAGTGTTACCACTCAAAGTATTACCTGCTTTTAAGGATAGCTTAATTTCATAGTGAATGATTTTTGGACTTCTCAACCTGTAAGACTCTGTTGAACAAGGGTTGCTTGGGGAGTTCTGTTATTTAATAAAGGTGGCATTTCTTTCATCTTTGGATTAATTTCTTGAGGTTGATTAGCATACCATGGGGTTATATTAGAGATATGGCACCTACGAAATATCACCTAAGGGTTGGTTTGGATAGAGATGATTGCGTCCACGTTTGCATTTTGAGCGTTTCAGCCTTTTTTTTTTTTTTTTTTTGCGCACGGGTTTCAACCAAGGGACAACATTACTGTTCATCCATTGTGTGCTTACTGTTTTGCACTATTCACGTACTGTTCATACACTTTTCACCCACTTTTTTTTTTTTTTATTAAAAGTGGATCCTATAGTACTATTCATACATTTAAAAATTATTTTGTTACAGTATTTTCAGTTTTTAGCTGTATCCAAACGAACCCTAAATCTAACACCTTGTTGGAATTTTTTGTTTAGTGCTCTGTCAGATAATTGCTTTGACAAAGTATGTAAATAAACTCATGAGTCCTATGAGATATGAGCCTATGTATCTGAATTAGTAATGGTTGAACAGTTGCGTTTGTATTCCAGTACATTAGGTTTGTAAATATTTGCTTGGCATGCTTGTATCTATTTCTAAGTATTATAATGCATGCATCAGAATTGTTTTGAAAATATTTCCCCATGGTCTCAGTGCTCATTGATGAAGACATAAGGCGTTGGAAGGTTGATGTTGTTAGAAGAACCTTCCTACCTTTGAAGCAGACATCATCCTAAACATCCCTCTCAGCTACACCCTTTCAGATGATCAAATCATATGGATTGGAAACAAGAAAGGTGATTTCTCTGTCAAAAGTGTATGTAGCACTTCCAATCATTCATCCATTTAATGAGGGTGAAAGCTCAAGAGATGATCCTCGCTCCCCTCTCTGGAAAAGGATGTGGCTCCTCAACATCCTAGCAAAGATCAGAATCTTCGCCTAGTGTGCCTGCATGAATGCCCTCCCCACTATGCATTTCCTAATAACCGGAGGAGTAAGCACAGATGGTATTTGCCCTATGTGTGACTTGTGCCCTGAAAATACTCTGCATGCCCTCATACACTGTGACTCTCCCAAAGATGTGTGGAGCAATTGGCTAAATTGTCTAGTGGATTAGGGAACAAATTATGGGGATTTTATTGATCTAGCACTTCAGTTCACCACTAATGGCACCACTCAAGACTTGGAAACTTTTTTTGTCACAGCCTGGCCTATTTGAAGACTTGGAAACTTTTTTTGTCATAGCCTGGCCTATTTGGTACGACCGGAATCAAATGGTACATGAGTCAACCTCATCACTTCCCATCCAAATATGGGAAACTGCTAGGAGAACTGTCAAGGACTACAAAGGTGCCTTATCAACTGTATTTCAGCTGAAATCCAACCCAGCTTTGTGCTGGACTGCCCCCCCTCCTGGCACTCACAAATATGGTAGAAAAAATATTACTTTCTACCTTCTCTTTTTAAATTATCTTTCTCTTCTTCATTTTTTTGGCAATGTTATTTTCAACAATTTGAGTTCCAACGTAAAATTATAAGGTCTTTACACAAATTGGACCTTTTTCTTCATTTTTTCATAAAACATTTCCAATTATGTTATATAGGTGAATTCTTTTTTGGGCAGAAGTTGTCTTTCTAGGTGAAGGTGAGACTGTTCACCTAAATGAGAAAGATCAATACTTTTAAACACGAACTTCCTCTCTTTGTTGTCGTGGGGTGTTGGAATGGATACCAAGGCTTATTAGACTAAATTCACTTGTATTATCTCATTTCCTTTTGATTTTTTAAACCCTTTATCCGCTCTTAGGATTTTAGATCTTTAATTTATAACTTTCGCATATTAAGAATAAAAAACGTGACTTTTCCTTCATCATTTTCTTCTTTCTAATAAATTGTATCTTTGTATCTCAAATTGCTTTGATGGGATGATGTATTTGATGTGCTTCAACTATTGTTTAAATAGGAATTTGGCTCAAGGTGATTTATAAAAAAAAAAAGGAATTTGGCTCAAGGTGATATCAAGGTATTATTGCAGGGAGAATCAAATCTTGCAACCATGCTGCTGGAATTAGCTCATTTAACCCGTGTGTTTACAGGTGTATACATCTCCATTCTCAGTTCCCTTCAAATTTATTAAGTACTAGATTAATTCTCTATTACCTTTTGCCTTTGGTTTCAGGTATGGGGAGTTTATTAGTTATTGGGTTCTATATGCAAAAGCCTGAGAATAATTGATAATACAGCAGACAAGAGTTTAGTAATGCATTTTTTTCTAAATCTACTTTGTACAAAAATTATGCAGATGCTAAGAAAAATAATAGGAACCATCTCTTTCCTAACCTAATTAAATCTTTCCTCATAGATTAGGTTTCAATTTTTGAATTTTCTTTTTCTTGAAATATGGTAGAAAAAGTATTTGTATTACTGCTGTAGAGTACTAAATTGTCATTCTTTTGTTGTCCTGAGTTGTAATTGTCTTAGTGCTTTGTCTGCTGGTTCAGAGTTGTTGTATTTGTGTTGTTGGTTTTCAGCTTGGTTTCAATGAAATTTCTGTCTGATTATCCAAAAATAAAATAAAATCTAGCACCTTCTATTCCTATAAATATTCCTATATGTTATCGAAATAGCAAACTACTATATTTTTCTCACTATCAGTTTTTGTATTATAGGTTGCTTGGAAAAGAAAAAGAGAAAGAAAATCTCTGGCATATGTTTCATAACACTAATTATCATATATTATAAAACTAGAGATCCAAAAATCTTTTAATTATTGGTGTTGCTATGACAGACCAAATAATATAGTTAGCACTATTTTTTTGTGAAGCAATCCTTTCTATAGAGATATTAGCAACAGAACTTGATTCATCAGGAGATATTAGCAACAGAACTTGATGCATCATTTTAATGTGTGCACTTTCAAGCTTTTATCATGTACATTTATGTTGGCAGTTTCTCACAACAATCCATAGCTTCCTTTAGTGAACCATCCAAAGAGGCAACTCATACAATATCCTAATTTATCTCTCTAGGGTCCTTTTTGTCATTTCCCCCTTGTTTCTTCTTTCACCTCTTTAAGACCTGATTTACTTGTAGATTGTTTGTCATTCCATATGACTTCTTCTTGTCAGTTTATGTACTAATATCTATTCTTGATTTGTTCCATTTCACGTGCTAATATGATGAGAGGTGTAGAGTAAATGATAACCCATGTATAAGGTGATGTAGTGCTTTCTAATTCCATACTTACATTGAGATACATGATAATTGCTTTGACAAAGTATGTAAATAAACTCATGACTCCTATGAGAGGTAGTCTACGTATCTGAATTAGTAATGGTTGTACAGTTGCGTTTGTATTCCAGTACATTAAGTTTGTAGATTTTTGCTTGTCATGCTTGTATTTGTTTCTAAGTATTATTATGCATGCATCAGAATTGTTATTTGAAGATATTTCCCCCATGGTCTCAGCGCTCATTGATGAAGACACAAGGTGTTGGAAGGTTGATGTTGTTAGAAGAACCTTCCTACCTTTGAAGCAGACATCATTCTAAACATCCTTCTCAGCTACACCCTCCCAGATGATCAAATCATATGAATTGGAAGCAAGAAAGGTGAATTCTCTGTCAAAAGCGCTTACTATGTAGCACTTCCAATCATTCATCCATCTAATGAGGGTGAAAACTCAAGCGATGATCTTCACTCCCCTCTCTGGAAAAGGATGTGACACCTCAACATCCTGGCAAAGATCGGAATCTTCGCCTAACGTGCCTGCATGAATGCCTTCCCCACCTTTGCATTGCCTAAGAACTGGAGGAGGAAGCACATATGGTATTTGCCCTGTGTGTGACTTGTGCCTTGAAAGTACTCTGCATGCCCTCATACAGTGTGACACTCCCAAAGAGGTGTGGAGTAGTTGTCTAAACTGTCCAGTGGATTAGGAGACAAATTCTGGGGATTTTACTGATCTTGCATTTCAGTTCATCACCAATGGCACCACTCAAGACTTGGAAACTTTTTTTGTCACAGCCTGGCCTATTTGGTACAGCCGGAATCAGATGGTACATGAGTCAACCTCATCACTTCCCATCCAAATATGGGAAACTGCTAGGAGAACTTTCAAGGACTACAAAGGTGCCTTATCAACTGCATTTTAGCTGAAATCCAACCCAGCTTTGTGCTGGACTGCCCCACCTCCTGGCACTCACAAATATGGTAGAAAAATTATTTCTTTCTACCTTCTCTTTTTAATTTATCTTTCTCTTCTTCATTTTTTTGGCAATAAGCATGGATTGGTAGAAAATTTGTTACTTTCTCACTTATTCTCTAAATTTATTTCTTAAACGTTGATCTAATAGGTTCTCATAAATGAATACTGTTGGCACTTAGAGACTTCTTAACTTGATTAGTTCCGTGAACAAAAGGATTGTTTGGTGAATTTTGTAAAATCGTAAACAAGACATTTGCTTTCATCTTAGCTCTAATTTCTCAATGTTGCTTACCATACCATGAAGTTATAGACACATTTTGAGATAGGAAACCTGTAAAATATCAGGTAATATTATTTCCACCTGTTTGAGTTCCAAATAAATTTGTAAATATGGTCTTGGCACAGATTGGATATTTGAATCTTTATGTTTTTCATTTCAGATGATGAAATTTCAGTTGAAGAAATTTCAGATGAAGAACCAAAGAAACCTACTCTTAAGAAGTGGGACTTAATTAAAGCTTTTGGGTGCTGCAATTGTTCAACAACTTAACAACTCACTCAGCTGGTACTATCACCTTTCTTTTCTTTTCCTTTCCCCTTTATCTGCTCATAATCTTCTCATTCTTTGACTTGTATCTTTGCATGTTAAGCAAAAAAATAATGTGAAATTTTCTTTCATCTAATTTCTTACATTGAATAAATTTCATATTTGTATTTTCAATTGGGATGTATTTGATGTGCATTTTTTCCCGTTGTGTAAATAGAGTCAAATTGGCACAAGGTAATATTACTTGGGGAATTGAATCCGGTAACCATGCCATAGGAATCACCTCATTGTGCAGGTATTCCCTTTGCTTCAATTCTTTTTTATATATAAGCTTACAATTTTCTGTTATGTCTACGGATAATACCATGTGTCACACTTTGTTATCTAAAATTAAATCACTATGAGATCATGCTTTATAATAAAATATATAATTTTCAAGCATCATGGTTTTATTGTGAAAAGTTGCTTGATATTTATAAGGAAAATATTACTATATGTTACCTAAACAACAAACTAACTAAGTTTTCTCACTTTGTTGATTTAATATTGTTGGTTGGTTTGAGCTAAAAAAAAATTCTACCTCTGACATGTTTATAACACCAACTATACTTTATAGAGATCAAGCACCTATTAATTATTGTTATTGTCATTACAGACTAAATATTGCAGTCAAGACAAATCCTTATTTTTTTGGAGCTATGTTTTCTACTAATAGTAACAGTAGAACCTGATGCATCATTTTAATGCAGGTGTTTCAGGCTTTTATCAAGTACATTTGTATAGCCAGCTTTCTACAACAATATGTGGCTTTCTCAAGTGATTCTTGGACTTCTTAACTTGATGAGTTCCATGAACAAAAGGATTGTTTGGTGAGTGTTGTAAAATCATAAACAAGACATTTGATTTCATCTTTGCACCAATTTCTCAAGGTTGCTTACCATACCATGAAGTCTTTGCACTTTTTTCTCAAGGTTGCTTACCATCACGAAGTTATAGACATTTTGAAATAGGAAACCTGTAAAATATCAGGTAATTATATTTCCAATAGTTGAGGTTCCAAAAAAAATTGTAAATATAGTCTTGGCACAGATTGGATATTTGAATATGTATGTTTTTCATTTATTTTTATTTTTTTAGTTATGTTTTGTTCTTAGGTAGGATCCTTGAAGTAGTGAATCCTGGAATTGAGTATATGTGTACAGAAGTTTCATTCTATTGATAAGATTATACACATAATTATTTGGGCACAAGTTGGCTTTCAATGTGATAGTGATGCAGAACGAAAACAATTTAGATGTCATTCTAACTAAATGAATACCTTGAAAGCTCAAGGAAAAAAAATGGAATCTTCATAAATTTAGCAAAATTCTCATAGAGGTTTTTTTCCCCAATCTAATTAAGGATAAGATATATGGTATCTACAAAAATTGGAGAAATTTCTCTTGTAGACAATTGAGAAAGTTACTTTTTTGTTTTTTTTGCAACATCATTTGAGCTTCACTTCAAGGGTAGTGATTAGAGTTCAATTTTATCTGTAACTTTTTTATTCTCATACTAGATACATATAGATATACTTTATCCTTGGATTCATAGGCCTTCATTGGGAAGATTTATAAGAAAAACATAGTTCAAATGACACCCCTTGTGGAAAAGCTGAGACAAAGGGAGAGTTGGAAGGGTTTTATTATTATTTTGGGATAAATAGAGGTAGGGAGTATTAATAAATGAAAAGAACATAACATGAGTATAACAATCTCCATTCCAAACCATCTCTTTTAACCATAACAACCTTCATTCTTGTCTTGATCAATAGTCCACTCACTTTTGGCACTCGCGGAACTCCCTACACCTATAGCCAGATAAATTAGCCACAAATTTAAGAAGTTTTCTACAGTATCAAAAGAAATTGAAATGAAAAAGAAGACTTATGTATGTTGGTTACATTACCACCAGGACTAGGAGCAGGACTACCATCACTTTGATTAGAACTCCTTCCAAATTGATAGAAAACTTGAGATTTTGGTGAATTAGGATCCAAGTGTAGAATAGCTACATCCATGACCAAGCAAACAAATCAAATTAGTGTGTCAAATATTAGCCACTTATAGTGACATTTATCCTTTTTGATAAAGAAGTGTAAAACCGAAAAAAAACTCTATAGCACTCACCATTCGTTTCTTACAGTGAATTTCATAAAAATCTATTAGCTAGAACAAAACAAGTCTTATAGTTAAATGCATACCAGGACACTAGGAGACTCTAGCAGGGGCATGGCAAATTGAAGGCAGGCCCAAAGCAAGTGTTACATTAATTTGTAGTCCTAATTCAGGATCATTACGATCTCTGATGATGACACACAAGCACTTCTTGTAGTCCTTTAAGACTTGTTTAAGACCAGTGCAACAATCTGGTGTAGGTGCTTTTGCTTGACCACCAATGTGAGGCAAACATGTAGCCAGTCCCACTAGTTGCTGTGCACATTCCTCTCTGTCTGTGTCTTTAGCTAACCACAACTGACACTAGTTGCGAACCCACGCATTGCGCGTGATTATTTTTTAAAATAGTCTCATTATTATTATTATTTTGTAATTTGAACTAATTTAATGAAAAGTAATGTATTTCATAATCATATTTATCACAAAATAATTTTTTATTATTGTAGAATTGTTTTATTTAAAATTGGAAACCTTAATTCCACCATAGTCGATTGACTAATTTTTTCATCTCTAAGTCAATTAAACACATTTTCCATGCTACATAGAAACCTTCTTTTCCATAAGGGTTGAAATAATGTGGGTAATATTTTTTTTCTATGGAAGTTAAAAAAATTAAAATTCACCTTGTCTTGATGTTTTCTAAAAATTAAATTTGGCAATTTTCTTTCAGTAATTGTAAAAATTCCAAGCAATAATTTAGAAGGTAATTCATGTTACATGTTCAGGCTTTGATTGTGTAATTTTATGATTGATTTGGGTTGTAATTTATAAGTTGATTATGATGGTGTATATCTAAAAAAGTCTAACTTTGTAGTTTATGTAATTAAATATAGTGTTGTGTGTGATTTAAAGGTGATGATGGTTGTAGTAATTAAAAATTGGTTTTTCATTGTCTTTTAAGTTAATAAAAACCTTACATATACTTTTTTTTTTTTTTCAAAAAAACCTTTAAATATTTTTTTAACTTGAATCTTTACATATACCTTACTTAGTAAACTCTATACATTTCATTTTCTTAGATGCATAAAAAAAGACATTTATTCCATAATAATAGTGGCTAATTAGTTTTTTCATGATCTCATTTCACACACACATATACTTAGATTAGGCTAGAGTAAAATTCTATCTTGTATAAAAAAAAAAAACGTGGTGTGTGTGAAGAATATAAGCATTTAAGGATTTTTTTAATATTTTATTATTTATGAATAATGTTAAATAAAATTTCAAAAAAAGGATTTCAAAAATTTTCATCTTTATTTAATTAAGTGAATTTAACGATTTATTTATTTGCATTGTAACGTTTTATGGGACTAATTTATGAGAAAAGTTTTTTATTCTATTTTTTTAATTAAGTGTTCCTAAATTGATATTTGTTTTGTATTTCATTTTTCCATTGATGCATTGTAACATTTCATGGAACAATTTTTATTTATTGAATTTAAAAAAAATATTATATGTTTAATTTAAAAAAAATGAGACAGATTATAAATAATTATGATATGGAGGACATTGCTAAAGTTAAATGTTCAATAAAATAATATGAGAAGAAAAATAGTAAAAATGAAATGTATAGCAATAAACACCATATTATTTTAGTTATGCTATGTAATAAAATAATATTATCTTTTTATATACTATCTTTATAATGCAATAATATAACATTTAAAAACCAATGAGAATAAAAAATAATAATAACATAAAACATAAAACTAAATCGTATCAAGCTGGATTATCGGTCAATTCCAATTTTAGCAAACTAACCGACTTCTAGTAGTCTAAGATTGATTTTTGTGATGCATTTGGTTGAACTTTCAATATTGCATCAATATGTTTTGATAGTCAACCTGTTACACTAAAATAAAAAATATCTATACCAAAAATTGAAGAAAAAAAAATATATATATATATATATATATATAGAAGAGAGAGAGAGAGAGAGAGAGAGAGAGAGAGAGAGAGAGAGAGAGAGAGAGAGAGAGAGAGAGAGAGAGAGAGAGGCTTGTGTGTGAAAATATAGAAATTATGCATGGAATAAGAGAGGGAATGGCAATTTTATACTATGAGGATAAGAATAAGAAGAGTAAAAAATAAAGGAAGATAAAAAGATAGAATAATAGTAATATTGTAGTGAGGATATGAAAGTTAAAATGGAATGAAAAAGGTTGAAAAAAGTTAAAGTAGAGAGTAGTGGGGATATGAAAAGCTAAAATGGAATTGAAAATTTAATAATAAATAAGAATAGTTAATAATAAGATAAATTACATATGATATTTTGATTGTAATATAAAAGAGTATTTAATTCACTTTAAATGTTTAAAAATTGTATAAAAAATTGGAAAAAAATTAACAATGACATGGCCACTGACGTGCCTTAACGTGAGAGTAGCAACATTAAATGTTATACTTCAGCTTTTAGTAATAATATATAGATATAGAAGTGATATCAATTTTTATTTAAATGATTTATTAACAAATACCTTAACAAAACACTTCATAAAGTTTAAAATTTCTCTAGCATTTCTATTATCCAACTACTCTTTATATCCTTTTACGGGGACCAATTTGTGAAGAATTTTCACACTTGAAAACGAAAGTGAGATATGGAGAGAGGTAAGGTAACCTCCACAATTTCCTTATCCCCTCCTTCCTCTTTACAACCATATATTTATGCTGCTTTATATTCAAGTTGCTTTTAACTTGCAATTTGACTTACAAGAATCATCACACACCCATATTGACTTACAAAAACAACAAACGCAAAGTAGGAAATCAAATCCTTACGTTGAGATTCAAATTTAAAAAAAGAAAAACCAAAACAAAAAGGTAAAATATCTAATTTTCTGATGGGTATGTCTCTCATTGTCCAAGAGTGACTCCGTCAATGTACACAAAGGAAAAAAAAAGAAAAAAAAGAAGTTATAACATAAAAGCACACCACAAACTTCACTAAAAAAAACCATGATAATCATGTATTAAGTTGATTGTATTTGCAAATAGTTGTAAGGTAGAGAGTAGTGGAGATATGAAAAGCTAAAATGGAATTGAAAATTTAATAATAAATAAGAATAGTTAATAATAAGATAAATTACATATGATATTTTGATTGTAATATAAAAGAGTATTTAATTCACTTTAAATGTTTAAAAATTGTATAAAAAATTGGAAAAAAAATTGACAATGACATGGCCGCTGACGTGGCTTAACGTGAGCATAGCAACATTAAATGCTACACTTCAGCTTTTAGTAATAAATATATAGATATAGAAGTGATATCAATTTTTTTTAAAATGATTTATTAACAAATACCTTAACAAAACACTTCATAAAGTTTAAAATTTCTCTAGCATCTCTATTATCCAACTACCCTTTATATTCTTTTATGGGGACCAATTTGTGAAGAATTTTCGCACTTGAAAATGAAAGAGAGATATGGAGAGAGGTAAGGTAATCTCCACAATTTCCTTATCCCCTCCATCGTCTTTACAACCATATATTTATGCTGCTTTATCTTCAAGTTGCTTTTAACCTGCAATTTGACTTACAAGAATCATCATACACCCATATTGACTTACAACAACAACAAAAGCAAAGTAGAAAATCAAATCGTTACGTTGTGATACAAATCAAAAAAAAAAAAAAAAAAACCAAAACAAAAAGGTAAAATATTTAATTTTCTGATGGGTATGTCTCTCATTGTCCAAGAGTGACTCCGTCAATGTACACAAAGGAACAAAAGAAGTTATAACATAAAAGCACACTATAAACTTCACTAAAAAAACCATGATAATCACGTATTAAGTTGATTGTATTTGCAAATAGTTTTAAAGTAGAGAGTATTGGGGATATGAAAAGCTAAAATGGAATTGAAAATTTAATAATAAATAAGAATAGTTAATAATAAGATAAATTAAATACGATATTTTGATTGTAATATAATAGATTATTTAATTCACTTTAAATGTTTAAAAATTGTATAAAAAATTGGAAAAAAAAATGGATAATGACATGGCTGCTGACGTGGCTTAATGTGAACGTTGCAACATTAAACGCTACGCTTAAGCTTTTAGTTCTATATAGATATAGAAGTGATATCAATTTTTTTAAAATGACTTATTAACAAATACCTTAATAAAACACTTCATAAAGTTTAAAATTTCTCTAGCATCTCTATTATCCAACTACCCTTTATATCCTTTTATGGGGACCAATTTGTGAAGAATTTTCACACTTGAAATTGAAAGAGAGATATGGAGTGACTCCGTTAATGTACACAATGGAAAAAAAGAAGAAGCTATAACATAAAAGCACACCACCAACTTCACTAAAAAAACTATGATAATCATGATATTTTGATTGTAATATAACAGAGCATTTAATTCACTTTAAATGTTTAAAAATTGTATAAAAAATCATAAAAGAAAATGATAATAACATGGCTGCTGACATGGCTTAACGTGAGCGTAGCAACATTAAATGCTACGCTTCAGCTTTTAGTAATATATAGATTAGCACTAAAAGGAATGGAAGTATCAAATTGCTTGGGTGTAAGGCTATTTCCATTTTGTATCATTGCATTTGCTCTCAGTAGTCACTACTTGTTGAAAACATTCCACACTGAATGATACACACTCTTTAAGGATAGCTCAACAATTGCTATCTAATGGAGCAAGGCGTACTGCTTGCTTAGGAATTGCAGTTGTCTCATGTCATTTTGGAGTGTGATGCCAAATGACAACTCCACACAATGGCGGCGCCACGTTGAGTTCAGGGTGTTCCCAGGAACACCCTGAACTGAAAAAAAAAAAAATTTATATATAATAATTAATTTTTTTTTATTTGTTTACCCTTCAAAAAAAAATGAGGAACACCCTCAAATAAAATAAAAAAAATTTCTTTGTTCTACTTTCAAGCCGAAAACAAAAAAAAGCCCAAAAAAAAATTTTTGAACTAAAAAATGAAAAAAAAAAAAAATTGTAACAGAGCCCACCAGGAAAAAAAGCCCAACATCAATCGGTAAAACAAACCCAATCTAAAGAAAAAAATAGGGTAAAGCAAACCTAACATATTAGGTAGCAAACCCATGGATTCAAAAAAAAAAACCAAACAAACCAAAACCCAATATACAGAAATCAGAAACCAACGGACGGCGCTTGAAAGAAAGAAAGAAACCTAACCTAAAGTCTAAAGAAAAAAACCTAACCCATAAACCCAATACACTGAGCTCCAGAACGCCAGAACCAACGGATCGCCGGATCGGAGAAGGAGATCGCCAGATCGAGCTTCAAACTCGAGCTCTAGAACGGCAGAACACATCGGATCGGTCTTCCTCGCCTTGACGTGTTGCCCGAATCCCGACGGTGCCGCCCCTCAAGGTATTTCATCTCTGTCTCAATCTCTCTATGTCTCAGTCTCTCTCTCTTCATCTCAATCTCTTAGTCTCTCTCTCTCTCTCTCTCTCTCTCTCTCTCTTTGTGTCTCAGTCTCTCTCTCTTCATCTCAGTCTCTCTTTTACTCTTTATTATATTTAGCCTGTTTGTTTTTGGTTTTATCCGATGTTGGTGTGGTTTTTTTTTTTTTGATACAGTGTTGCCGTGTTGGTGTGGGGTAAGGAGTTGGTGTAGGTGTTGGTGATATTATTAATTGTTTTTTTTTTTTTTTTTTTTTTTTTTTTTTTTTTTTTTTTTTTTGAAACTGGTGGTTGTGTTTTTTGTGTGAGATACAGTAAACTGGCTTTATATTTTTGTGGAATATTCATATTTAAACTTTTAGGCAATGTTTGGATTGCGCTGAACGCATCTGCGTTCAACGTTTTCCTGCTTTCTTTTTCTTTTCCTTTTTCTTTTTTGTTGCACGTTTCAGGGGATAACGCGCAGTGCACATACTGTGCACACACTGTGCACGTATTGTGTGCGCACTGTTCATGTATTATGCACACACTTTTCAGCAACTTTTTATTAAAAATAGGTCCCGCAGTACTATTCACACATTTAAAAATTATTTTGCTACAATATTTCCAATTTTCAGTTTTCAATTTTCAGTTTTCAGTTTTCAGCTGTATCTAAACGGACCCTTTGTCTTCTTATCAGTTAAGGAAAATGATAAGAGATTAAAACCTATTTGGATTAGGAATTTAAGTGTTATTGGAATTCTAGCCTATCTAAACAACCTTAATTTGAGTTTTATTTGGAATTAAAGTCTTGGAAGCTTATTTAAGTTTTAGTGGGTCTTAAACTCTAGCTCAAGTAGGAGTGTTATTTAAGAGTACTAATTGGAGTGAGATTGGTCTTCTTAGACTGAATTGGAGTGTTATTTTAGAGGTATCTATATTGGGTCTTTTAAGTCAGTCATATGAAAGGTAGAGAGAGACGCTAGATGCTAAAAGCTACAGCAAAAAGGATTATTGCCAAACTTGACAAAGACGACATAAGGTAACTATTAAAAAGCTGATTAGTGATTGTGTGTGGTATCATAGGTTAAAGATACGTGTTTTTTTTATCTCCATACAGTAGAGTTTATATTACAATATTACATGGTGCAAGATATCTCTAAGTTGATGGTATAAGATTTCTTGAAGTTTCTGCGTTATGACTTAATTAAGTGGCATGATAGGTATCTATATCCATGTAGAGAGTAAAGAGTTAAAATTGATGTACATAGCATGGTGAGTCATAAGATTACATATTATACCCCAATTGAGATCGAATTCCCTATATCCAATTTAAATAGACTATCATGAGATGTAAGTAATATTGATGCTTGTGGATTATTTCGGATCTGATGGTAAAGTATTAAATACTAATGATAGACCTTTGGTTAAAAACATTGTTAGGATCTGAAATGCGAGTATGATGTATAAAGGTCCATATGTGATTTTGGAAGAGGGATAGCATGAATGTTTTATATAAATAGTGTAAGTATGGCTTAACACAGCAAAATCATCTATTTGTGTATTAAGTTCAAGTGACATCGGCTTGGATATTTGAGATCTACCGAGTTTTGGTGATTTGAGGTAAGTGTACTTCAGAACATGACGTCACTCAAGACGTGCATATTTATATATATTTTTGGTAAAAATATATTTATATATACCTAATTGCAAAAGTGAAGTTTCCAAAAACTTATACCATTGTTAATGCTTTATACATATCCATATTTTATTATTTCTTGTATATTATTTTGAAACTATATGTGCTAAGAATGACTCAAAATTATATTTTTGAGAAAGTATTTGTCATATGATATATGATTGGTATTGACAATATTGTAATAAAGTAAAAATATTTTCAAACGGTCAGCTAGACAATCTGCAACCTTCGCCAACACAGGGGTAAGTGTTGGTCTTCGACCGATGTAGTTTTATTATGGTGTGGTGCAGTGTTATCGTTTGCTCTTCGGGGCCAGTGTTATCGTTTGTTCTTTGGAGCCAGTGTTGCCTTTACGAGGTTAGTGTTATTGTTCCCTATGGGAATCATCCACCGAGTGTTTAGCAGCTTATGTCTTTGTCTGGCTAATGTTTAATGTTTTCCATATCAAACTATTGTTTTTATTGTTATTGGCTTTTGTAAGTGGAAAAATCGTTTATTACTATAATATATTGTTTCTACCTATTTAGTGTATTTTGGCTGATTAAAGTAGTTACTATTTTATTTACCGATTACAGTGTTATGGTAAATGTTTTCTTTCTAACAGTTTTATACAATATATTATATTATTGTTAAAAATATTTGTAAATGTTTTGTAAAGACTATATTTTGTCAGTGATACTAATGTTTTGTTTTGAAAGACATCCTCATGTCATGTATTTTCTTATTAGGCTTCTAGCTCACCTCCCCCCCCCCCCCCCCCCTCCCTCCCTTTTTTCTCCACTCTTTCATATTAGAGCAATGGAATATCTTTTGATGGTAGATCATTGGAGCCATAGATTGAAGACTTCTTTTGGAGCTATGTTAGTTGATGGACTGTTTTAGTATATTTTCTTAGGATAGTGAGTTTGACATTTGTGGAACTCTTTGAGATTGTATTTGGAGACTTTATTGTTAAACTTTTTGTTTTTATGGATTTCATAAGAAAGATTTTGATGGTTTGAAGTTTGTTTTGTGGATATTTAATTATGCTCTGTTTCATTATATTATTGTTGATTATTTATAAGACAGGTATTCTTGGTGTGGGTTTGGGGTGTTACATATTAGTGCTTGACAACTAACCTAAGAGAAAAATGTAGAGGTAGAGAAAAAACTTTTTTTTTTTTTAAAAAAAATTTAGCTAAAAATTAGGAGTTTTTAAATTACTAATTTTACATGTCTAACCCTATGATTTATAAGAAAAATATAGTTCTAATGACACCCTTTGTGGAAAAGCTGAGACAAGGGAGAGTTGGAAAGTTAAAAAAAAAAAAAAAAAATTTGGGATAAATAGAGGTGGGGAGTATAAATAAATGAAAAAAAAAACATAACACGAGTATAACAATTACAAAACAAAAATAGCAGTCAAGGCCAAAGTTACTGAGGAATTGACAATCCTAGTGCCTATATGAACAGGTGTGAACTGAAGAAACACCATGTTAGCCCCGCCAATGACAATTTCCATTACAAACCATCTCTAGTCTTGACCATTAGTCTCCTCACTTTTGGCACTCATGGAACTCCCTCCACCTATAGCCAAAGAAATTACCACGAATTTAAATAGTTTTCTACAATATCAAAAGAATAGTAATTAAATTGAAATGAAAAAGAAGACTCATGTATTTACATTACTACTAGGTCTAGGGGCAGAACTACTATCACTTTGATTGGAAGGGGCATGGAAATCGGAAGACGTACAGGCCGAAAGTAAGTGTTATATTAATTTGTAGTCCTAATTCAGGATCATTACGATCTCTGATGATGATGCACAAGCTCTTCTTGTTGTCCTTGGACTTGTTTGAGACTATGCCACAGTCTGGATGTAGGTGCTTTTGCTTGACCACCAACGCAAGGCAGACATGTAGCCAGCCCTACCTGTTGCTTTGCACACTATTTTGTCTTTGGCTGCATCTGCCATTGCATAGCTAACCATAACTGACATTAGCACTAAGAGGAATGGAATTGTTTAATTGTTTAACTCAAAAAATATTATGCGAATATTATCTGCTCATAATATTCTCTTTCTTTAATTTATATCTTTTCAATATGTGAACTTTCTTTCATCTAATTTCATACAGTTTAATAAATTCCATCTTTGTATTTTTGAGTATATCTAATATACCAGTTTTTAGCTGTGAAAATACATACTAGCTACCACCAATTTCTAACCTTTGTTGAATACTTCGATCTTTTCGTTAGAATATAGTCCCTGGATATACAAAACATCCTTAAAAGAAAAAAACTAATTACAAGAGATTTATGTTTCGAAAAAAAAAAATTATAAAGACGCAAGGAAGCTAGACAAGTGCCTATATATACTTAAACTCGAAAGCAATACACTGGAGATAATTTTTATCATGCTTGTGATATCCTATCCTACCTAACTTTATCATTCACTTTTTATTTTATTTAGACGAGGATAAAAACAGTACGTCTTCAGTGACCAAATGCTCAATAATAAATAGTGTTTCCACTGTCCAAGCACTAAAGTTTGAAAGACCTCTAGCATATTAAGCTAGTCCATGCACAACCTTATTGCCATCCCATGGAACGAAAGAGAGTTAGTCCTATCAAACTGCTGGAGTTGTGGTAAAGACCCTGTAAATGTAATGCTGTTAGAGATGCTTAGTGGAGGGTGGAGGAGTGGTCATGTCTAGTGGAGAGAGCTTACCATGACCTGAGAGTCTCCCTAAAAAATTTCATCTATAATCCCCATCTCCCAAGATTTCATGCACTAGTCAAGCCTTCATTGCTTCTTTCAACAGCACCAAATGTAAAAAATATCCTTGATCTCAAATAGATAACCACCCAAAATAATAATAATAATAATTTATAATAAATAAACAAGCACACAAGGTAAATATTAAGGCATTGGAACTTAAGCATTGTGAAATGCTTTAAAGTGCATTAAACAATTGCTCTTAAAAAGCTAAAGTAGACCCTCGAGACAATCAAAGGATTGCAATTTCGTGCAATTATTTTAATTATGGAATAACATAATTAAAATCCAATTATACTGATGGAGTGGATCCTTTTGCTAATATAGGTAAACTTCAGGTATAAAATTCAAGCAATGTCAACTTTAGGAGCGTACTTTCAATTGCACTATCTTCTGGCTGCTAGTAGTGGGTTAAATCCCACTACCTCGGCTCTGTGACAAACTTCTTTGTCTTTTTGGGTAACGGCCAATCAGCCACGACAACCTTCTCTCTCTCTCTCTCTCTCTCTCATTAAGTCTCTTTGTCTTCATTCTCTAGCATGTATCAGATGGTTTGCACCTACCTTTTTCCATTTTTGGTAAAAATGCATTCCCAACAAGGCATATTTTCAAGAGTGGTCTAGGCAGGATATCAAATCTAGGTCCTTTCCTCCCTCCTCCAAACCACACTCTCTATTTCTCTTCATTTGTGGGCCTTGCCACTCCTGCATTGGCTGGGTTGCACGATGACAGAGCTCCTAACCTTGCTACGTTTGTCTCTCTCTCTCTTTTTTTTTTTTTTTTTCCTTTTTTTCACGTGTTTCTTGTCGCGATGGTTTTGTCTTATTTCTTCATGCATTTCCTGTAGCCGTGACTGTGTCTTATTTCTTCTTCACGCGTTTCTTGCCACTATGGCTTTATCTTATTCTTTGCACATTTCCTGTTGCTGTGGTTTTGTCTTATTTTTGCCGCTATGACTTGACATTATTTCACCATGTTAGCCTTATAGAATTTGGAGTATATCCTTATCCCCTTGTACAAGGGCATTGTGGGCTTTGTGAGTTAGCTCTATTTTGTTGCATTGAGCGTCTACTGACCCTTTCAATTTTTTCTTTCTTCGGGCCTTTGGAATATGACCCAATTGCTATTTCTTTGCTCATGCCTTGAACCCATCTCTTGGGGTTTTCTTGGGCTTTTCTCTTCATGAACTTTTGGGTACAAATTTGCAAAAATGGGTATTAACACCAAGCACGACTTGGAGTCCATCTTATATAAAAGAACCTGGAGCATCCTTTTATATAAAACTTTCCTGGACATAAACGAAACAGTGGAACTGCAAAGATTTGAGCTAAGCTAATGAGATTGCAACAATGAATTAGCAAGGAAAACCAGTGTTTGTTCAAAGAGAAAAGAAGAGAAAATGTAGAGAGAAAATTCAGAGAGAGAACGAAGAAAGAAGAAACTTTCTGAAATGAAAACCTTGCATTAACACTGATTACAATGGGTATTATATATATATACAGTCCACAAGATCATTAACTGCCTAACTAAATTCCCTAATTATAAGGTTGAGAACATCCTCGTGTGGGTTGAGCCTTTGTTCAATTGTGGCCAAGATATATTTGGAAGTCAGAATCAACGGAGATATCAGTCCTAAAGCCAAATTTTTGATATATATCATACCCCAAAAATTGTGCTATTATTAAGTGATTAGATTAGATTATCGAAATATATATATATATATATCAGAAGCATGAATTGAATGAGTAAAAAAGTTAGAAACAGCAATTCGTTTGCTAAAACATTACAGAATCCCACGAGAAATTGTGAAGTGATTCAAGATTACTTGTCTTCCTAGTGTAAGTTGATCCCTCTTCTTGAAAATTATTCAGAAAAAAGACTAGTATGGTATTGCCTCTATCCTTAATTTGATTCTGCCATCAAGTCTCAAAGATATATTGCGTGTAGTACTAAGACGCATCTACGTAAATCAACGTTTTTATTTTAATGCAGGATTAGTGCTCGTGGAGGAGGAGTCCAGGACAAAATGCAGTCAGTGCGACACTGTCAAGAGTAACATGCTGCAAAATTTTGCAATTCCTTTTTTATTTATTATTATTTTTCTTTTATAGTTCCTTGTATCACTGTTCACGGTGACATTCATGATGCGTGCTGTGTGTTCAGGTATAAATAATATACATTGAACTAGCAATGTAAATTTTACACCGTAGATTAGTACAATGTAAATCTATAACTACCGTAATTAATTAATTTGGGTCACAACAAAATTTTACAATAATTTTTTTTTTTCCTTTTACATTTTATCAGTACAATTTTAAATTTTTTAAATGACCCATGTGTGGAGCAATAGGCAAATTTGGTCATATTGTGAAATTGTTATAAATTTTTGTCATTTTTTTGGTAGAGAATTTTTTTCTGTAACTATTAAAGGAGTTGGAACATAATAGTTTTTAAGGCAAAAATATCATTTTGATTCTTATATTTTCGAGTCATTGTTAATTTGATTTCTACGTTTTGATAGCAGTTAATTTGGTCATTGTTGTTTTCAATTTCTAGTCAATTTTTATTAGTAAGTTGATGATAAAAACTAAATTGACTACAAGTTAAAAATAATAGGGACCAAATTGACTACTATAAAAATGTAGAAACCAAATTATAATGATGGCAAAATAAATGGATCAAAATGGTATTTTCGCTTGGTTTTTATAATTGTTGGCATGACTTATTTTAATTGATGCATAATAAACATTGTATTAGTAATGAATTTAATTGGAAATATTATTGTTTCAATCACAACAGACTATGTTAATAGTTGTAAAGAGTTCTTTGTATCACTAATGTTATTCATAACTTATATACACACTAGACAGTTGAATGAAAAAAGAAAAAGAAAAATCACATTAGCAGTGCCCTTTGTGAAAATTGATTCAAACACGCGCTATTTTTATATATGAGTTCTAGGAAAAACTCTATTGAATTAACGAGTCGATATCCTCATAAAGGAGAGAAGTTTCTAGATACATTTCACAGGATTGCTCATGGGATGGAGATCTTTACTAAAGCTAAGGAATGAAGCTAGAAGACTTGTTAGGTTTGAGGCATGGTGATGGGAAGAGAATGTTTTTTCAGCATGATCAGTGGCATCCTGATGGAGCTGTATTCCCGAAGCATGGCGATAAATCATCTATGATGCAGCTAGCTAGCAACTTTCAAGCCAAACTAGTACTCTATGCTCAGGTCAGACGATCTTCTTAATATTCAGAGTCAATTTTGGTTAAAAGAGCTCAAAGATGAACACAAAGCCATATGGTTAACTTTGGTTTTAGGAAAATTTTCAGGAGATTAGAGACAAATCTTAGGTAGTGGAATGGTGTAAAGTGATCCGGTTTAATTTGTCCATCCGAAAGCATGCTTTTATTGTCTTGTTAGCTTCAAGTAATAATCTACTTGTTGTAAAATAGTGGAAGCTCAAATTACCAAGATTGATTGTGAAATATTTTATGCTTGAGAAATAACTCCAAACAAACATTAGAACAAAGAAAATTAATAATAAAAAAAAAATAGACACAAAACAAAGAGAATTATGTGGTTCAGCAATAACATCCATCCATGAGCAATGACGAAGAATTTCACTATATCAAATTTAGGATAATATAGAGATGCACTCTCATAAACCCAGATCCCAAATAAACCCAAATAGTTCTCCATCACAAATACAAAAGCAAAGAACCGAACGTTGACAAATACCAAATATGAATACCGAATACCAAATACAAATTGTGCACAAACCAAAGAGAGAGTCACAAATTAAATCCAAAAGTTGCCCTTCATCCATATGGACTCCAATTAACTCAACAAAATCTGAAATATCAAATTTAGAAAAATTGAAAACAATGAAGGAACCATTTCTATTGAATTTGGTGAACACAGGGTTCTCAAATTTAACAACGCTTTTACTTGTTATATTCATATAATGTTTCTCATATACGCTAATAGCTTAATCATATCCAGTGAAGACAAAAACTTTCATAGTGCCATCAAAGTAACCCCCTTCCCTCCAGAGTCCAGATTATATTGGACAGCCCCAAAAGACAAAATCTTTTATAGTGTTGTTTAAATCCTAACTATGCAACCCTCTGAGCCTCATCCAACCCCAATTCAGGAAAAGAAGCATTGCCCACATAAATATCCTCGTGTAAAATTCAAAAACAGTCTAATAAGCAAAAGGAAAACTGACTGTACCTTATAACACCCAAAGTGGAAAGCTATTAAATTTACAATTTCAATAGCTTCAAAACCAATAATAATCATCAACTAAACATGCCCTTCATCCATAGCACCAAAAAAAAAAAAAAACCATACGAACTATATATAATAACAGAAAAACTATAAAACCCAGATACAATTCGAATTCTACATAACTGGAAAGAACAAAAAAGGGTCAGAAGGAACATACAGACACAGGAGATAAGCTAAGCAGAACCCATCAACGAGAGACCCTCAAACCTTAGCAGAACCAACTTTTGTTGGTTACCCAAAAGAGAAACCGATGTTGTTTGTCAACTGTGTGAATATATATAATTGAATCTAAGTAGACCAATAAATATGATACAACTATATTCCTTTTCTGTCATCTAAGCAACCTTGTTTGTTTGTTCTCTTCTTAATAATTTCCCTCTCTTTTTTTTTTTTCTCTGTCTTCTGTTTCTTTTTCCTTTGTTTGGGGAATGTGCGTCATCAATGTCACCGACTGTGAGAGTCTGTGAGCTATGGACTCTCAGAATAAGACCAAAAGACAGTGCTGTCCATGTTTGAACATTTTTTTTATGAAAATAACGGGGATGTTTTTGTCTTTTAGTAGTGGATGATTGACTAAGGAATGGGAGTGGGAGGTGCATTTGGGTGTGCCTTGTTTGTCCGATACAGTTAGAGAGAGAGAGAGAGAGAGAGAGAGAGACTGACATATATATATATATATATATATATTTTTGGAATCAAGAAGATGTGGCGCTTTTTGAAGGCTTCAAATTGAGCTCATCTCTCTCTCTCCTTATCTGGTCTCACTACCATTCCTTGCTCCCATGTTTCAACGTACCAAAAGCGTGGCCTGGTAGATTTTGTGGACCATGCTGAATGGATGAATATGAAAAGATTTTTGCAGAAATACTATTTTTGTGTCTTTATTTTGAGGTCGTAATTAATTTAATTTTTTACATTTTTTTAATGTGTTGATTCCTACATTTTGATAGTAGTTAATTTTAACTTGCAATTAATTTAATTTCTACCATTATTTCACTAACAAAAAAAAATCATTACATGGTTAATAAATTGCACAGTTTGCACAATTAAAATTTACATGACTAATAAAATAATTTAATTGTTATTTAATGCCACATCATTCTTGTAAATCCATGTCAAAGAAAAAATTGAATTACTAATTTTTAAGAAAAAATCTCAACTTAGCAATTTCATTTTTTTTTTCAATTTCTCATAAGTAATGGCCCAACTCCCCTCTCTCTAACCCAGGTCCAAACCCAAGACCTGAAAAATGAAATTGAAAGAAAAAGTAAATTGCTAAGTTAATTTATTTGATTCGTTTTTATTTTTCTTTAAAATTAGCAATTCACTTTTTTCATGCTTGGATTTTTATGAGGTTGACGTGCCATTTTTAAATAGTAATTAAATCATTTTATTAGCTACTTAAACTTTAAGTGTGCCAATAGAGCAATTTTTTAGCTATGTATGTATTTTTCGTTAGTAAGTTGAACGTAGGAACTGAATTGACTATAACTCTCAAAATAGGGACCAAAATGGTGTTTTCACTAAAAATTAAAGTTGGGGTGTGATATTTTTTCAGGATTACAAATTATGATTAGAGAAATATTATTTTGTTTTAGACTATTTGTATAATTGTGAACAATATTTTATGACATGTAAGAGGTCTATTTATCATGCCAAATTTATCAACCTTTGGAAAGAGATAATACCTCTATCTGTCTTTCTCTTTATAAAGTTTAGTTTTGTTATTCAGTGAAAAAAATATGCTGATTCTAAAGTGATAGGTACTCACATTTTGAATGCAATTTTGGTTTCTTGTTCATTTTCCGATGTTAAGTGGTTATTAGCCTATTGGCAAGTCAATTTGTTAATTTTATTTGTGATATGATATCTATGAAATTTCCATTTAAAAGTTGTATATATTGTTGTAAGATTTTTGTCTTCCATTGCTATCCTTTTGAAATTATATTTTTTGTTCCGAAAGACAAAAGAGGGAGAATGATATATATAAAAGCAAGCCAAATTTAGTGTAAATATTCATCTTATCTAATTTGCTAAACTTCATGTATTATTAGTACACAGAATGATAATCAAAACTGTGTTAAAATGTGAAAACTGCCGAGTGGATTATCTTGGTTCTACCAAAACATAAAGTTTGATAAACTCAGGTGCAAAGTCTATCCACAAAAACTCTCAAGCCCATTAAGAGATGTTTTGGACTCAGCTTTTGCCCTTCCTGAATCAACCCAACTGGGCCTTGCTACTTCGAACAACCTATACTAGAACCATTGCGTTAAACCAAAAAGGTTTAAAAGATACTTTATTTGCACCTAGTGATATTGCTATATAAGCATTGATACCATGAATATATTTCACTTCATTTGATTTTGATTTTGATTAAATCATGCTTCCAAGATATGGCTGTGTCCATACTCTTCCATTAATATGCCTTGCCCAAATTATGATCTTGGTGTAACTTTGCACGTTTCCACTGCAGGGGTGTTCGTTTCTTAGTATCCAAGCATTCAAAAAGCAGCCTTATCATCCAAGCATTCAAAAAGTAGAGTCTTATCTTTTGGTAAATCTACTAGTCTATCCCTTATCACACAGATCACAGATCATTCTGGTCTTACTCTTACCATCTAGGTCTCAGTTCTCACAAAGATCAGCATTCATTCAATTCTCACTAATTAAGAAATGGCAGAAGGAATTCTGTATGAGGTTGCTGCTGGAATTATCGGGAAAGCAGGCAACCTAGCACTCAAAGAGATCGCGCTCATCTGGAGTGTTAACGACGAGATTACCAAACTTGGGAAGACAGTTTCTTTTATCAAAGCTGTGCTTCAGGATGCAGAGGCGAAGCAACACAACAGTGACGCAATCAAACTGTGGCTGGAAAGCCTTAAGGATGCCATGTGTGATGCGGATGACTTGCTGGACGAAATCTCCACTGAGGCCCTGCGACGGGAAGTGATGACCCGGGACAAGAAGGCCAAAGAGGTGCGCATTTTCTTTTCCAAATCTAACCATCTTGCATACGGTCTTAGAATGGGTCATAAGGTTAAGGCCATGAGGGAGAGGTTTGATGAGATCGCAGCTGATAGGAATAAGTTTGGCTTAGAAGAATGTCCCGAGGAGAGTCGAGTTCGGTATAAGGCAAGAGAGCAGACTTACTCTCATGTAAATGCTGAAGATGTTATAGGGAGGGAGGATGATAAGAAGGCTATTATTCGATCTCTGTTGGATAATGCGAATGCTGACGAGAAAGTTTCGGTCCTTCCGATAGTTGGAATCAGAGGCCTAGGAAAGACGACAGTAGCTAAACGTGTCTTCAATGATGAACAAATCAAGAACCATTTTGAGCTAAAATTGTGAGTTTGTGTGTCTGATAATTTTGATGTGAAAATAATTGTTGAGAAAATCATGGAGTGTGTCAAAAACAGGAAACCAGAGGACCTTGAAATGAATACATTAATCAATGATCTTCAAAAAGAAATTAATGGAAAAAGATGCTTGTGTTAGATGATGTGTGGAATGAGGATCGTGAAAAATGGTTTAGCTTGAAAGCTATTTTGAAGGGTGGCAAAAGAGGCAGTGGAATATTGTTGACTACACGTAGTGAAAAAGTGGCAGAGATTACACAATCTAAGCAACCACACAAGTTAAAGGGTTTAGATGATCAACAGTCTTTGTCTTTATTTAAGAAGATGGCGTTTAAAGAGGGGGAAGAACCAAAGAATGCAAGCTTTGTAGAAATTGGGAAGGAAATTTTAAAAATGTGTGTAGGAGTTCCGCTTGCAATAAGAACAATAGGAGGTATGTTGTATTTTAAAAAATCTGAAATGGAGTGGTTATCATTCAAAAACAATGAACTTTCAAAAATACCTCAGAATGAAAATGACATTTTACCAACACTAAAGTTAAGTTACGATCATCTCCCATCACACTTGAAGCAATGCTTTGCTTATTGTAGTCTATTTCCAAAGGATTACAGGATTGACAAATCAAGTTTGATTAATATGTGGATGGCGCACGGGTTCATCACATTGTATGGTGAAAAGCAATGTCTAGAAGATGTTGGTCATGAGTATTTTATGGATTTGCTTTGGAGATCATTCTTTCAAGAAGTTGAAGAAGATGAACTTGGCAATATTTCAAAATTCAAAATACATGATCTCATGCATGATATAGCAATACAAGTAACAGGATCAGAAAGCACCACCATTTATTCAAAAGACAAAGTCATTGATGAGAAAACTCGTCATGTGTCATTTGGGGATGCATTGTACTCATCATCGCAAATTCCGATCTCATTATATAGAGCAAGAAGGATAAAGACATTTCTTTTGCCATGTCAACTAGGTTATTTTTTTGGAAATTTTGACCAACCAAATTGTAGTAAAATTATTGCAAGTTTTAAGTTCATACGCTTGTTGGATATGCATAACATGAGGATTAAAACAATTCCAAGTTCTATTAAAAAGTTGAAACATTTAAGATATCTTGATCTTTCTAATAATGAAGACATTGAGATGCTTCCTAACTCTATTGTCAAGTTGTACAATTTGCAAACACTTAAACTCTCGGAGTGTGATAAACTTAGAGAATTGCCAAGAGATATTAACAAATTAGTCAACCTCAGGTTTCTTGAGATTGATAGGTGTTCGGGTTTGACTCATATGCCAAATGGATTGGGTCAATTGACTAATCTTCAAACACTGTCAAGATTTGTGATGAGTATGAGTAGAATTGATTCAATGCCTAGGAGTTACGGTGGATTGAAGGAACTTGGCGGGCTGAATGAGCTAAGAGGAAATCTGTCAATTGAAAATCTCAAACACGGAAAAGATGCAGCATTAGAGTGTAAGGATGCAAATTTGAAAGAGAAACGTCTTGATAGGTTGTACTTAGAGTGGGTAGAAGAAAACAATAATGAGACAGGTGCTGGTTATGATGACATGTCACTGGAAGCCTTGCAACCACATCTAAATCTCAAAGCATTGTGTTTAGTGGAGTTCGGGGGAGTGATATTTCCACATTGGTTTCTATCCCTCGCAAATCTTGTCCAATTTAAATTAGATTTATGTAAAAAATGCCAATATCTTCCTCCGTTGGATCAATTGCCTTCTCTCAAAATTATCGATTTGGATGAATTGGATTGTTTAGAGCACATATCAGATTCAGAGGGAGATAACTGTGATTCTTTATTCTACCCATCTTTGGAAGAACTCGATATTTGGAATTGCCCTAATTTAAAGGGATGGTGGCGGGGAAGGAGGGATTCGCTTCTTTCATTTCCTCGTCTTTCCGACTTAACAATTAGGAATTGCCCTCAGCTGACTTCCTTTCCTTTGTTTCCATATCTCGAAAGTTTGAACCTAAGTAATTGTAGCTTGAAGCAATCATTGGAGAGGATGATGATAAACAACAAGACTTCTTCAGGGAATCTACCATCGATTGCTTCTTCTTCTACAATTGTTGCCCCTCTCTCCAAATTAAGTTACATGGGAATAGAAGAAGCTTTGCCAGAGGAGTGCCTACCAAATCTCATTTCTCTCCGTTATCTATATCTAGGCAAACTCAAATGTCCTCTTCCTCAAGGCATGCAGTATCTTACGACACTTCAACATCTGATTGTTTGGGAGTTTGAGGTGGTTGATTTATTCAATGATTGGTATGAGATGGAATGGCAAGGACTTACGACCCTTCTCTCTTTGAGTTTTTGTAGACTTCTGAAGTTGGTCTCTCTCCCAATGGGACTTCAACATGTAAGCTCTCTACAAGAACTCTGTATTAAGAATTGCCCTAATTTGGAATCATTGCCGGAGTGGATCTGCAAACTTACATCTCTTTAATCACTTGAAATTAGTGATTGCCCTAATTTGGAATCATTGCCGGAGTGGATCTGCAAACTTACATCTCTTCAATCACTTGAAATTAGTGATTTCCCTAATTTGGAATCATTGCCGGAGTGGATCTGCAAACTTACATCTCTTCAATCACTTGAAATTTATGATTTCCCTAAGTTGGAATCATTGCCAGAAGGAATCGGTGCCCTTACCTCTTTGCAAACACTAGAAATTTGGGGTTGCCCTAATTTGGAATTATTGCTAGAAGGAATCGATGCCCTTACCTCTTTGCAAACACTATATATTTGGGACTGCCCTAATTTGGAATCATTGCCAGAAGGAATCGGTGCCCTTACCTCTTTGCAAACACTAAATATAGTAGGATGTCCTATCTTACTAAAAAGATGCAAGAAGCAAATCGGGGAAGATTAGCATAAAATTTCTCACATTCCCAATTTGGTAGGAGATCCGTCTCGGCAAGAACAGCAACCAGGTATATAAAAGTCACCATTTTACTCTCAACCTTCAATTAAAAAAAAAAAATCCAAAAGCCCAATTCTTCTTCTCCATTGTTCTCTCTCAACGTCTGTTTTTCTTGATGATTAAATTTTAGATGAAGAAGCAAAGAAACATGCTTATAAGAATTGGGACTTAATTAAAGCTTTTGGGTGCTGCAATTGTTCAACAACTCAACAACTTACTCACTGGTACTTTCTACTTTCTTTTCTTTTCCTTTTTCCCTCTTTATCTGCTCAATTTTCCTTCATCCAGTTTCTTACGTTCTAATAAATTCCATCTTTGTATTTTCAACTGGGTTGATGAAGAGGTGATGTATTTGATGTGCTTTGTTTGTCATTGTTTAAACAGATTCAAAATTTGCACAAGCTAATATTAGTAGGAGAATTGAATAAAGGCAAAGTTGCATTCGGCACTAGAATCTGGTAACCAAGCCATAGGAATCAACTCATTGTACAGGTATTCTGTTGCTTAATTCCTTTTTATGTATAACCTTCCAATTTTCTATTATGTCTACAGATAATACCATGTATCACAGTTTGTTATCTAAGTTAAATTACTATGACATCATGTTTTATAATAAAATATAATTTTTAAGCATCATGGTTTTATTTTTCAAAAGTGTCTTGATATTTAGAAAGAAAATGTTACCAAAAGTTTTCTCACTTTGTTGATTTTAATATTGTTGGTTGGTTTGAGCTAAAAGAAAAGAATTCTACATTTGATATGATTTACAACATCAAATATCAAGCACCTATTAATTATTGTTATTTTCATTACAAACTAATTATTGTAGTCGAGACATCCTTTTTTTTAAGTTATTTTTTCTACTAATAGTACTAGCAAAACCTGATGCATCATTTTAATGCAGGTGTTTCAGGCTTTTATCATGTACATGTGTATGGCCAACTTTTTACAACTAAGTGGCTTTCTCATGTGAATTACCTTTGGAGGTAGCTTATACAATATCCTAACCTCCCTCTCCAGTGTTCTTTGTCCTTTTTTTTCTTTTGTTTCTTCTTTCACATCTTCAAGATCTGAATTATCAATTGTTGTTTTATTGTATTTCACATACATTGGTATAGGACTAGAAGTAAAGAGTAAATATATAGGACCCCATGTATAAGTGATGTAGTGCTTTTAATCTCAAAGTACATTGATATACATGGATGATTGCTTTCATAAAATGTACAAATAGCCTCAAGACTCCTATGAAAGGTGAGCAAACGTATCTGAAATCATAATGGCTATAACTTTTAACCACTGCTTTTGTTTATTTTAGGACTTCAGATTTGCAACTTTTACTTCTTCTGTTTGATATATATATATATATATATATATATATTTTTTTTCCTTTCTAAATATCCAAAGATTTTTCCCCGGTAATGCGGGAGCTGTTTCACCAGTTTGTATGGCAAAAGAGATATGCATGCATCATAGTGCTTGTTTGAAGAAATTCTGCTTTATCTGTTGAATGGGAAAGGGAAAGGAAGAGGATTTTAATTCCTGTGAACCAAAATAATAAGAAACATATGATTGGAAACTTGTTTGTACATCTTTTCTCACGTATTTGAAAAATGCAGGAGGATATAAGTCAAGAGTGCACTATGATGCTCACATCCCATCCCAGAGATTGGAATTTCTTTTGGAAGGATTTAACTCCAATGTTTCTACAGGTTTCTCAATAAAGATGTAAGTATTAATTAAACTAAAAAATAAGGTCCGAATATATAGCTAGTTACTGCAGAACCAAATTTATCAAATATTAATCTTAATTTTATTTTATCCTTCGGTTTCTCTCTTGATTTTATCCTTTGGTTTCAGGTTGATGAGTTTATCATTTATCGGATTCTATATACAAAAGCTTGGGAGAACTGAATACTAAATTAGGCAAGAGTTTAAGTGTGATTTTTTTTTTTTTTTTTCCAACTAGCCTATACAAAATTTACACTAAAACTTGGAGAGAATTATGGTAACTATATCATTCCTTACCTAATTAATTCTTTCCACACAGAAACTTGGAGTGAATGTTCTTTATTTCTGTTGTTTTTCTTGCAATATGATAGGCCATAACAATAACAAAGCGTTAGTCACAAATATTGAGGTCAGCTATGGATCCTCATTTCCTCTCAAAACTTTTTCATTTTTTTGCAACATGGTAGAATACTTATTACTTCACTCGCTTAATTCACTTTTTTATTTCTCAAACTTTGGTCTAATAGGTTATCATGGATGAAAGCTATAGCTTGGTGTTACCACTCAAAGTATTCTCTGCTTTTAAGGATAGCTTAATTTCATGGTGAATGATTCTCAACCAGTAAGACTTCATTGAACAAGGATTGCTTGGAGAGTTCTGTTACTTCATAATGAAGGCATTCCTTTCATCTATGGATTAATTTCTTAAGGTTGCTTAGCATACCATGGAGTTATGTTAGAGATATAGCACCTGTGAAATATCATATGAATCTAGCACCTTTTTGGAATTTTTTGTTTAGTGCTCTGCCTGATAGGTTCATGCTTGTTGGTATATTTGTGTTGTTGTTGTTGTTGTCAAATGTCATTATTTTGTTGTCTTGAGTTGTAATTGTCTTAGTGCTCTGTTTGCTGGTTCAGACTTGCTGTTGTATATGTGTTGCTGGTTTTCAGCTTGGTTTTAATGAAATTTCTGCCTCATCATCCAAAAATAAAATAAAATAAAATAAAATCTAGCACCTTCTATTCTCAAGAACAGGAGTTCCTAACTTTTCTAATGGCTTTTAAATTGAATACTAGCCAACAAAAGCTATCAGACAAAAGGGAACAAATGATTTTATTTCCAACAATTTGAGTTCCAAAGTAAAATTATAAGGACTTTACACAAACATTTTTTGTAAAAAAATTCCAATTATGTTGTATAAGTAAATTCTCTTATGGGCAGAAGTTGGCTTTCAAGGTGAAGGCAAGACTGTTCACCTAAATGAGAAAGACCGATGCTTTTAAAACATGAACTTCCTCTCTTTGTGGTCCTGGTATGTTCTAATGGATACCAAGTCTTGTTTGATTGAACTCACTGGTATTTTTTGCATTTCTTTTTTTTACCCTTTATCTACTCTTAGGATTTTCGATCTATAATTTATGACTTTTGCATATTAATAAAAAAACATGTGATTTTCCTTCATCATTTGCTTCTTTCTGATAAATTGCATCTTTGTTTCTCAAATTGAGTTGATGGGATGATGTGTTTGATGTGCTTCAACTATTGTTTAAATAAAGTAAAATTTGGCTCAGGGTGATATCAAGGTAATATTGCAAGGAGAATTAAATCTTGCTACGATGCTGCCAGAATTAGCTCATTGTATAGGAATTTTGCTGCTTCAAATCCTTTTTATATGTAAGCCCCTAACTTGCTGTTTTATCTTCAAATCAAAATCATAACAATAATGACTTGCAATTTTTTCTAGTAGCTTGGTCTTCTTTGAAATAACAGCTCTATTTTTTAAATCATTTGATAAATTCCAATAAAATGGAAAATGTTCCTATATGTCATTGAAACAGCAAACTAATATATTTTTCTTAATATCAATTTTTATATTATAGGTTTCTTGGGAAAGAAAAAGAACAAAAAAAAAAAAAAAAAAACTCTGGCATTTGTTTCATAATACTAATTATCATATATTATAAAACTAGAGATCCAAAAATATTTTAATTATTGGTGTTGCTATGACAGAATAAATAATATAGTTAGCACTATTTTTTTGTGAAGAAATCCTTTCTACAGAGATATTAGCAATAGAACTTCATGCATCATTTTAATGTGTGTGCTTCAAACTCTGATCATGTACGTTTATATCGGCAGTTTTTCACAAATATCCATAGCTTCCTTTAGTGAACCGTCCAAAGAGGCAAGTCATGCAATATCCTAATTTCGATCTCTAGTCCTTTTTGTCATTTCCCCCTCGTTTCTTCTTTCACCTCTTTAAGACTTGATTTTTACTTGTAGATTGTTTGTCATTCCATATGACTTCTTGTTGTCATTTTATGTACTAATATCTATTCTTGATTTGTTCCGTTTCACATGCTAATATGATGAGAAGTGTAGAGAAAATGATAACCATGTATAAGGTGATGTAGTGCTTCTAATTCCATAATTACACTGAGATACATGGATAATTTCTTTGACAAAGTATACAAATAACCTCATGACTCCTGTAAGAGGTGAGCCTACGTATCTGGATTAGTAATGGTTTAATAGTTGCTTAGGTATTCCAGCACATTAAGTTTGGAATTTTCTACTTGTCATGGTTGTGTTTGTTTCTATGTTATTATGCATTCATCAGAATTGTTATTTGAAGATAGTTTAACTTTATATATTGAGTTAAAAAGGTGCAAGGAAGGAAAATATATTTCTGGTAGAGAATAAATAATTCCTAATGAATTTTGATTTTAAAGGGGGAATTTGATTTTCATGATCCAAAATAATGTGAACCATTTGTTTGGATTTTGTTTTTGTTTTTTCTTTTATATCTTTTCTCACTTATTTAGTAAAAAAAATCCAGGTGGAAATTTGTCAAGAGTAGACTAAGCTTTTCACATCCCAGGGTTCAAAATTTATTTCAAAATAATTTAATTCGTGTGTCTACAGGTGCACACATCTCTATTCTCAGTTCCCTTCAAATTTATTAAATACTAGATTAGTTCTCTCTTAGCTTTTCCCTTTGGTTTCAGGTATGGGGACTTTATTAGTTATTGGGTTCTATATTTCTATATGCAATAGCCTGAGGATAACTGATAATACAGCAGACAAGTTTAGTAGTGCATGTTTTTCTAAATCTACTTGGTACAAAAATAAAGCAGAAACTAAGAAAAAGAATGGTAATTATCTCTTTTTTAACCTAATTAAATCTTTCCTCATAGATTAGGTTTCAATTTCTGAATTTTCTTTTTCTTGAAATATGGTAGAAAAAGTATTACTTTCTACATTCTCTATTTTTAATTTATCCTTCTCTTCGTTTTTTGGCAATATGCATGGCATGGTAGATAAATTTTTACTTTTTCACTTATTCTCCTTTAAATTTATTTCTTAAACATTGGTCTAATAGGTTCCCATGAATGAAGACCATGCTTTTAAGGATAGTTTAATTTCATGGTGAGTGATTCTTGGACTTCTCAACCAGTAAAAATTCATTTAACAAGGTTTGCTTGGAGAGTTCCGTTACCTAATATTGAAGGCATTCGGCATTCTTTTCATGTTTGGATTAATTTTGTAAGGTTACTTGGCATACTTAACAGTTGCTTTTGTATTCCAGTACATTAAGTTTGTAAATTTTTGCTTGTCATGCTTATATCTGTTTCTAAGTATTATTATGCATGCTTCCGAATTGATATTTGAAGATATTTCCCCATGGTATAGGTGCTCATTGATGAAGACACAAGGTGTTGGAAGGTTGATTTTGTTAGAAGAACCTTCCTACCTTTGAAGCAAACATCATCCTAAACATCCCTCTCAACTACACCCTCCCAAATGATCAAATCATACGAATTGGAAGCAAGAAAGGTGAATTCTCTGTAAAAAGCACTTACTATGTCGCACTTCTAATCATTCATCCATCTAATGAGGGTGAAAGCTCAAGATATGATCCTCGCTCCTCTCTCTGGAAAAGGATGTGGCACCTCAACAACCCAGCAAAGATCAGAATCTTCACCTGGGATGCCTGCATGAATGCCTTCCCCACTATGCATCGCCTAAGAACCAAAGGATTAAGCACATATGGTATTTGCCCTGTGTATGACTTGTTCCCTGAAAGTACTCTGCATTCCCTCATACAGTGTGACACTCCCAAAGAGGTGTGGTGCAGTTGTCTAAACTGTCCAGTGGATTAGGAGACAAATTATGGGGATTTTTCTAATCTAGCATTTCAGTTCATCACCAATGGCACCACTCAAGACTTGGAAACTTTTTTTGTCACAGCCTGGCCTATTTGGTACAACTAGAATCAGATGATACATGAGTCAACCTCATCACTTCCCATCCAAATATGGGAAACTTCTAAGAGAACTGTCAAGGTGCCTTATCAACTGCATTTCAGCTGAAATCCAACCCAGCTTTGTGCTGGACTTCGCCACCTCCTGGCACTCACAAATATGGTAGAAAAAGTATTTCTTTCTACCTTCTCTTTTTAATTTATCTCTCTCCTCTTCTTTTTTTTGGCAGTAAGCATGGATTGGTAGGAAAATTTTTACTTTCTCACTTATTCTCTAAATCTATATATTACTAAAAGCTGAAGCGTAGCGTTTAATACTGCTACTCTCACGTTGCGCCACATCAGTTGCCATGTCATTCTTTTTTTAAAAAAAAATTTGTTCTACAATTTTAAAATGGTTTTTACAATTTTCAGCCCTATAAATGCATCACACTACTTATTTATTTACTTCCACTATCACCCTATAATAAATTCAGCCCACTACATATTTATTTACTTCCACTATCACCCTATAATAAATTTGTATAATTAATCCAGTCCACCTATTATTTATTTAGTTCTACTATCAAGCCCAACCCAAAGCCTTTTCAGTTCAGCTTTAGGGTTTTGTGTGAGCCTTTTCAGCTTAAAGGAAAAAAAAAAAAAAAAAAACGTTGAAGCCTTTCAAGCATTAGGGTTTTTATTTTTTATTTTTTTCCCAATTTCCCTATAATTTTTTTTAACATTTATTTTTTTAATATTACACTTCTCTAACCTTTGTCTCTCTCTTACCATTTCATCTCCTCACTACTTCTTCAATCTTTCTCCCTCCCTTACCTTTTCATCTCTCCACTACCCTCTACATTAATATCATTCTTCCACTCTCCCTTCATCTTCCTTTATTTTTGTCTCTTCTTATTCACACCCTCTTACTATAAATTTGTCACTATCTCTTCTATTCTATGCATAGTTTTCCCTAAAAAAAAAAAAAAAAAGGTTCTCTCTCTCTCTCTCTCTAAATTTTTGGTGGATTTTTTTTTTCTTGCGTTTCTACTTTAGGTTGATAATTTTTTAAATTCTTTAATAATCTATTTTGGGTTAATGTGATTTAAGTTTGTTTTTTAAATTGTTTTTTTTTCTTTGATTGTTAAATGTTATCCTATTGTATTATAAAAAATTAAATATAGCATATAACAATATAATATTATTATATTACATAGCATGATTTGGATAATTTGGTATTTATTCCGTTACATAGCATGATTTTTTATAATGCTTAATTTAGATGTTAAACTATGAGACTTTACTAATTTTGTTTATTTTCTAATCCTTTGTGGTGGACAAAGTACTCTTAATAGTTGTATTAGAAGTGCTCTATAATACAATTCATTTAAAGAAAAACAAAGGTTAGCCAAACGAAAATAATTGGATACATGACAAATTTTAACTTTTGTAAATTTATTTTAATTATTATTATTTTATAACAATGCATGTATAGAAATTTAATTCTTAGATTTTGCTAATAATTGTTTATTTGATAATATGTGTTGGGTGGCAGTAATTATAATTTCTACAAAGAAAATAACCTTAATAGATTATAAAAAACAAAATTTTATCCTAATATTGGTTCAATTAATCATTGTTGAGTTTTTTTAATTTTTTTTAGTTTACATTTTTTTGATGTTTTGGATTGTTCCTATATTACATTTATGATTGTTCCTGTAATAAATAAAAATATAATTACGAAACACTTTACTCATTATTAGATTAGTTTAAATTGTAAAAAAAAATAATAATAAAACCACCATAAAAAATAATTATCACGCGCAACGCGCGGGTTCACAGCTAGTTTGTTTCTTAAATGTTGATCTAATAGGTTCTCATAAATGAAGACTGTTGGCACTTAGAGACTTCTTAACTTGATTAATTCCGTGAACAAAAGGATTGTTTGGTGAATTTTGTAAAGTCGTAAACAAGACATTTGCTTTCATCTTAGCTCTAATTTCTCAATGTTACTCACCATACCATGAAGTTATGGACACATTTTGAGATAGGAAACCTGTAAAATATCAGGTAATATTATTTCCAACTGTTTGAGTTCCAAATAAATTTGTAAATATGGTCTTGGCACAGATTGGATATTTGAATCTTTATGTTTTTCATTTCAGATGATGAAATTTCAAATGAAGAAATTTCAGATGAAGAATCAAAGAAACCTACTCTTAAGAAAGGGGACTTATTTAAAGCTTTTGGGTGCTGCAATTGTTCAACAACTCAATAACTCACTCACTGGTACTATCACCTTTCTTTTCTTTTCCTTTCCCCTTTTATCTGCTCATAATATTCTCATTCTTTGACTTATATCTTTGCATGTTAAGCAAAAAAATAATGTGAAATTTTCTGTCCTCTAATTTCTTACATTTGAATGAACTCCATCTTTGTATTTTCAATCGGGATGTATTTGATTTGGTTTTTTTCCCGTTGTGTAAATAGAGTCAAATTGGCACAAGGTAATTTTACTTGGGGAATTGAGTTTGGTAACCATGCCGTAGGAATCACCTCATTGTACTGGTATTCCCTTTGCTTCAATTCCTTTTTATATATAAGCTTACAATTTTCTGTTGTTAGGACAATTGTAGTTCAAGTTGTTAGCATATGTCGCTATTTTATGTAATTGGCTTATCCTTAGACTAAACACACTTTACTTGTAATTGGGTAGATTTAGGATGTATTTAACACTTCAAGAAACAGTGTTTCAAGATCTAGTGTTGAAGTCATCAAAGTCTGTCCAAGAAACAAGCAAAGAAGTGCAAGTTTTTAAAGCTCGACACCTACCTCGACACATGCATCTATCAAGCTTTAAGAAGCTATTTTGCCCCGAGCCTCGACAGCTTCTCGACAGATCCTCGACACCTCTATCTGTCGAGAATTAAAGGAAACAGATTTTCAGTTCTGTTTCAAGTCCAATCCGTGAATGTGTCTTTGGGACTTCTTTTCTCCTAACCCTAGACATATAAAAGGATTATTTTAAGGGCTGTAAAGATGATGCAAGTTGCACATTCATTCAGAACTTCTTGTTCATGCAATTTGTGATATGAAAGACAAAGTTCGTGCCCTAGTTCATCTCTGATGATTTGAAGAACTTTGCAGCCAACAATTCTCTCTCTAGTTGGTGTTTGAAGTCGCATACTGGGATCCGTGCATCTGGTTAGTCACGTACTTGGGAGCCGTGCATTGAAAGGAGAAACTGTCACTACAGAACAAGTCCAATTAGGTATTGGGGTAAAAGTTCAACTGTAGGTTGGTAAGGTACTTGGGATTCCTTGCTTGTAACTGCTTGTTGTGATAATAGTGGAGTTTCAGGAGTAGTGACCTTAAATCACCCGGTGGGGTTTTTGCCATAAGGTTTTCCCCATTCGTGAACAAATCACCGTGTTATTTATTTTCCGCTGCATAACTTAGTTTCGGTGATTTGTTTGTGGTACCACATGATATTGCATATTAATTTGATTAATTAATAACTGGGCTAATTAATTAATCTAAGTTATCACAAGGGGTCAACGCGTTTGTGGCCTGGCATCTGTTATATCTACGAATAATACCATGTATCACAATTTGTTATCTAAAATTAAATCACTGTGGGATCATGCTTTATAATAAAATATAATTTTCAAGCATCATGGTTTTATTGTGAAAAGTTGCTTGATATTTATAAGGAAAATATTACTATTTGTTACCTAAACAACAAACTAACTAAGTTTTCTCACTTTGTTGATTTAATATTGTTGGTTGGTTTGAGCTAAAAAAAGTTTCTACCTCCGACATGTTTTATAACACCTACTATACTTTATAAAGATCAAGCACCTATTAATTATTGTTATTGTCATTACAGACTAAATATTGCAGTCAAGACAAATCCTTTTTTTTTTTTTTTGGAGCTATGTTTTCTACTGATAGTAACAGGTGAACCTGATGCATCATTTTAATATAGGTGTTTCAGGCTTTTATCATGTACATTTGTATAGCTAGCTTTCCACAACAAAATGAGGCTTTCTCAAGTGATTCTTGGACTTCTTAACTTGATAAGTTCCATGAACAAAACGATTGTTTGGTGAATGTTGTAAAATCATAAACAAGACTTTTGCTTTACATACCATGAAGTTATAGACACATTTTGAGATAGGAAACCTGAAAATTATTAGGTAATTATATTTCCTAAAGTTTGGGTTCCAAATAAATATGTAAATATGGTCTTGGCACAGATTGGATATTTGAATCTTTTTGCTTTTCATTTTTTTTTTTCTTTCTAGTTATGTTTTGTCTTAGGTAGGATCCTTGAATTAGTGAATCTTGAAATTGAATATATGTGCACAGAAGTTTCATTCTATTGAGAAGATTATATGCATAAATGATTATTTGGGCACAAGTTAGCTTTCGATGTGATAGTGTGATGCAGAATTTTTAATATCATTCTAACTCAATGAATACTTTGAAAGCTCAAGGAAAAAAAAATGTAATCTGTAGAAATTTGAGAAATTCTCATAGAAGTCCCCCCCCCCCCTCCCAATCTAATGAAGGATAAGATTATGGTATCTACCAAACTTTGAGAAATTTCTCTGGTAGACAATTGAGAAAGTTACTCTTTGTTTTTGCAACATTCTCAGAGCTTCACTTCAAGGATTGCGATTAGAGTTCAATTTTTAACTGTTACTTTTTTTATTCTCATACTAGATATGTATAATTTATCGTCAGTTTTTCCTTGGAAAGATTTATAAGAAAAACATAGTTCAAATGACACCCTTTGTGGAAAAGCTGAGACAAAGGGAGAGTTGAAAGGTTTTTGTTATTATTTTGGGATAAATAAAGGCAGGGGGTATTAATAAATGAAAAGAACGTAACATGAGTATAACAATTACAAAACGGCAGTCAAGGCTTAAGTTACTAAAAAGTGAGAGTCCAAGTGCTTATATGAACAAGTGTGAATTGATGAAACACCATGTTCAGGCCCTTCTTATAACAAACTCCATTCCAAACCATCTCTTTGGACCATAACAACCTTCATTCTTGTCCAGATCACTAATCCCCTCACTTTTGGCATTCGTGGAACTCCCTCCACCTAAAGCCAGAGAAATTGTCCACAAATTTAAATAGTTTTCTACAATATCAAAGTAACAGTAATTAAATAGAAATGAAAGAGAAGACATGTAGCCAGTCCTATTTGTTGTGCACACTCTGTGTCTTTTGCTGCATCTGCCATTGAATAGCTAACATATATTGGGTCACTTCACCCACCCCAACTAAAGGCAACAAGTCAGTGATGATGATGATGGCCTTGGCTTTGAAATCATGATATCATTCGCCATTCTTAATGACATCAAAATCATAAACCCCTGCACTTCATTTTTATTTTCTCTTGCATATCTTTGGCCAGTAATGTTTATCTTCTGTTTGGGCCACAATTCCTTTAGGCTTGAGTTCATATTTGGGCCAGAGCATTCTTTAGTTGGACTAACATGTACCTAAGAGAAAACAAGAGGCAGGACAGTCAAGGACGAGGTTTGATATTTAAGCTACAACATAAATCTGTTTTCAGCCTTAGCCCAAACCCAAATAATGATCCATAACTTGTCTATAATCAATATCATTATCGGACTTCCTTCAACTGGGTTTATCATAGTATGATGGTACAAGGCCGGGGCTAGGTCTTAGCTTCTCATTTTATAAATGTATGACATTGTAGTTTACTATACAGCTGGTGTAATACTCTACCAATAGAAACATTTTTTTTTTTTTTAACTCATCTTTTTAAGTTGGGAAAAGTTAACAAATGCCCAAAGAGATTGGTTTAGGAAATATTTTTAGAAACTTTTTATGGAAAAAGAGCTAAACGATTTTTTTTTTTTTTTTACAACTTTTTATATTTCCCATAAAAATTATATCAAAACTTTTCTAAAATAGCACATTCACCTATGAACGGCTAGTCCGGTGATCAAATAAGTGATCATCATTCTGTGTGTATGTAGAGTTGGACATACTTTGAAAATTCAAGGAAAAAATGTAGAATCTGTAGCAAATACCCAGTCTCACACTCAAGAAGCTGCCTCCATATCTTTCTCAAATGATCTCATTTGTTGTTAAGTTGTAAATTAGTTATCACCCCTTTAAAAGGCATTAACCCCTTTTGAAATTATTCACACCCTTCCGCTCTCAAATACAATCCCTTCCTAGTTCCTATTACCACGTATGACTAAAGCAGCACACAACTAACAAAAGACTTGCGTCTCTATTGGATATTTCCAATCTGCATGACCCTCTTTCATTTCAACCATTTTGGCTACAAGTAAATTTGTCAAATAAATTCTATACTCAGAATTGTCCTTTCCCATAATCCTATGCTTAAAAAATTACAAATATAAAACACAAACACCTTCCCAACTGTGGACTATGACACCTTTCTAATTAGAAACCCATAGATGCGATGTTTTTTCAGCTATGCAAATTCATTTAAAAAAAAGACTAATAACATTGTGTAAATAAAGACACACAGCAAACAAGTGTAACAAATTAAGAAAGTCATAAAACATTGTGTAATTGTTAAGATCATCATAAAGAGTTACCTATTGTGGAGATGCTATTGCTGTTGTGTGAATTATGGAGCTGTTACTGCTGCTGTGTGGATCTATTATTCCTACTTTTGACTAGTGGAGTTGTTGCCAATGTAGTTACTTGAGTATAAACTGTGTTGTAATTGAGTCATTGTAATTGTAATCTATATATATAATTGTAGGGATGAAATACTCGAATAAGGATATTGAGTCGTGGGCCACACCCGAGGACGTCCAAGAGCCCAAGGACAAACTAGTATTAGTAAAGGTAAGTAGATTATTGGGCTGAGGAAGAGGTCTGGTCACAACAAGCAGGTGATGTTGTCCGAGGAGCCACCCTTCCTCAGCCAACAAAGTGGAATCCTAAAGTCTGACCACCCATCAAGTACTGGGCAGTGGGCAATTGTGCTTGTGAGGATAAACTTCAGAGAGAAGTGAGTCGACAGATAGTAGAAGAATATGTGAGAAGAAAGCTGCTACCACCACATTGAATGCACTACACCTAACCAACTAGCTGCATTAATGTGGAGATGATACCTGAACAGTGACTTCTAGTCTTACATCTACCCACAAAGACTTCAAGAAGGTTTTGATGGGACAAGTATCAAGAAAATTAGTTATTTGATCAACAAGTGGAAGAATATAAAAGGGAAAGGATTACATTACCGAAGGGGGCATGAGAAAAATGAAGAGAGAGAGAGAGAGAGAGAGAGAGAGAGAGAGAGAGAGAGACCACTTTGTAATCAAGAACTTGAATATTTGTATAAGTCTGAGAGCTAAATATAAGAACATATCATCCTTGGACTTGACAGAGGAGTGTTTTTCTTTTCAACTTATTTATCTTAGTCATTCCAACACTAAATTAGCCCATTGTGATTCATATTTGACTCGTTGAACATTCAGTGATAAACCCACTCTCTTACAAATTTTTTGTTGTGGGCTTATTGGGCCATTGCCCAAAATTTCTGGGCTATGGATCAATTTGTGACCTTCCAATAATAATAGGTAAAGCTGAGAGAAAATTCAATTAGATTTCAAATTGAAATTCAATTAGAATCTAATTTTGTGCCACGTGTCTCATTTAATCTAAGTTTTTAAATTTTTGTGCCAAGTAAGTTAATTCAATGAAAAAATTGGATTTCAATTAGAATTTAATTTTGAGACATATGTCTCATCTAATCTAAGTTTTTTAATTTTTGTACCAAATGAGTTAATTTAGTGTAAAAAATGAGGAGTCCAATATAAGTAAACCATAAAAAACATAATTTTTGAATGATTTTATATTTTTGAGCCTTTGTTTTTGTAGAACTAAAAAAAATTCAAGTTTATAAGTCATCTATATATATATATATAATTGGAATTCAATTAGAGTCTAATTTTGCACCATGTGTCCTTTATAATCAAAATTTTTAAATTTTTTAACCAAGTTATTTATTTCAGTGTAAAAATTAGATTTCAATTAGAGTTTAATTTTATGGCACGTGTTCCATCTAATTGAAATTTTTTAATTTTTGTGTCAAATGAGTTAATTTAGAATAGAAAACGAGAAGTCCAATACAAATAATTCATAAAAAACATAATCATATATCTAACACTGCATATAAAATTAGAGGAAGAGAGAGTTTGAATAATTTTATATTTATAAGCCTTTTTTTATAACTAAAAACAATTCATTTGGAACAAAAATTATATATATATATATATATATATATTAATAGGTAAAGCTTAGAGAAAATCCAATTAGATTCTACAATTAAAGTCCAATTTTGCGCCTTGTGTTCTAAATTATTTATTTTTAAAGAGATTTTTATTTCTTAATTTTGGAATAAAATGTGAGATTAAATCAAAAATATCCATTCAAGTGAGTTATTGTGTACAAAAACCAAAGATTTTAGAATTAATGAACATAAAAATATTTAAAAAATGGACAATTTACATTTTCTACCTAATAACATTCTTACAAGACTTTTAAAGAATTAAAAAAAAATATAAGAATGACTATCAACTATATTTAGATTATATATGTAAGATTATTATACTATGCATCTTAATGTGTATCTTTTAAGTATATCTATGAATATGCATGGGATTACAAGCTAGTTTTGATTAATAGAGCTTGAGCCAAGTGGATGTATTAGGACCTAAATAATATTAATTTTACTGTAGATCATCAATTAGTTGATATATTTGGTATTTTATTGTTTTCATGTTACTAATTAATCAATTAATATATTTTTAAATGTTTAGAGAGGAACCAAAGAAAAATAATAGTGCTATGCTACAAACTCTTGCAAACCCATCATAAACCATAAACCATGCAAATTTATTGTTAATCAGCCTATTTTAAAAAAAAAAAAAAAAAAAAACAGGAAAAACAAAACTCATGAGATGTCAAACTAGTCACAAAGACACTCACAAAATTAAATCTTTTGGGTTAGAAAATTCGGTGCAAATTTAATGAAAACCACAACAAGGATCACAAATCGATGCCTTTTGTATTGGTTGAAGGTAAATTAGCAGAGAAGTTGTCATGAATTATCAATAAGCATGGAATTAACACATAACAGAGAATCCCCCAGCTTATATAAATAATTCATTTCGCACTTTTTCCTTTATTATAACCAATGATTTATTGAGTAAGAGAACATAAAGGCAGGTACCACTAAATTGTGGCTTCAAACAACCAAAAGATTTATAGTGCTTTCAATCTATGATATGCACCTGCACTATATCTTTCAATGATATTTGATCAGCCACCTCATAATGTGTATGATTACATTTGTAAATCTAATTCGACACATATCTTATGCATACTATGATATTTGATCATCATAAAGGAAATCCGAAAAAATGATATTAGGGGTATCATAGACTATACTGCAATTAAATTACAAATTTAAGAAATCATTTATAAATAGGAAACATCCTATTTACAAAGTGTTGAATCCTAACTCCTGATAATATTAAACCATAGATGTCCTTAATTAAGTATAATCATAATCACACACATCAACTTTAAAAAAAGAAAAAAGAAAAAAAGATGAAGAGACCAAAACAGCCTAAAAATCGGTATCTATACTTGCACACACAATACTTCTAAATAACTGCTACTCATGAACAATGTGAACTCCTACAAGCTACAACACTGTAAACAACATTTTTTCTCTTTGAATCTATTTATGTCACATTGACGGCTTAGACTTTCTTACAAATTTAGTTTGAAAACCTATGATTTGAGATGTGAAACCTGTCTTAATCTAATCTGGTCACATACCATAGCAAAAATGTATAATTTTATCTGTTTGTAATTTAGAATGTTTAAATACACAATTAACGAAGTTTGGCTTTGGCACATACATATATGGCATAAAACCCGGATATTATATATCTTTATTATTAAGCTAAATATATTATAATATACACAAAGAAATGTATATATAGGAAATATAGTTAGACAAATAGTATGATAAAATCCAGGATATATATGGCCCTCTTGGTATAGTGCCCTTATGCATTAATTGTCAAAAAAAATATATAATATGACGATCGATCATCTATCTGGGGTCTGGACTATTAAGATTCATAGGCCGATATTCAATTTTGCACACAATATAATAGATCCTCATAATATAAATATTCAATGGATTTAAAAACCTATCATATGAGAGAAAACAAAGTGAAAGTTATATCGTAATTATTCTATAGTAAGAGTATGACATTTTCTAGTTTTTATATAATATTTATTTTCCTTCAATGTAACTTAATAATAAGCATTTTGATGTACTATTTAGCAAATTGGAAGATATCTACTAGAAATGAGTGGTGAGATTTGTACAGAAAAATTATATATAGATGACATATTTATCCACGAAATTAATAAAATAAATTCGATTTACATTTTTTTTTTTGAAAAGAACTGAACTAGCTTCTTTAATTTTATAGATTGTATCCATAAGTTGTTAAAATTTGGATCATAATAATTTGCATATGATATAGCTTGAACTCAATTCTATATATATTTTAATTTTTTTAACGATTTAGGCATGTGTTTATAGGGTCCTCTCTTTTGTCAATTATTTTCATTCATCGCAATTTAAGGTTGATACATGTATTTAATGAGTGTTTTTCATTTTTTGTTGATAAATTCAATAGTTTATAACAAGTAAAGGAGAATTTGAACTTTTAATATCTCCGTCAAAAATATCAAGACACAGTGGTGGTGGAGCCAGGATTTTTTGTTTGAGTGGGCCAAATTGCTGTACTCAAATATTGGACAAGAGTCAAGATAAATCATCGCACACATGCTTAATTTATACCTATCTATTAAAATTATTTATATACACGTATTTATAATTTATGTATGTAGAAAATTACAACCAACCAAATAGCAAAATGTTTCAATACATTATGGTCATGGTACATATTGTAATGCTTTTTGCTAATTGATGATTCAATGCCTTTCATTGATGTATGTTTGTCATAAAAAAAAAAAATGCCTCTCGTTTGATCATTCCAATATCTATATTTTTTTTCTTTAGTAACAATTGCTATTAACATAACGAAATTTAATGAAAATTTGATATTTGCAGTTTTGCACTAAAAACAACGAAAAATACACATTGTGATGATAATACGACCAAAATGGACGGAATGGACCGATTACAACCAAAATGGACCGTATAAGACCAAATAGAACAGAATGGACTGTTTAGGACCAAAGTGGACTAAATATGACCGAAATGGATAGAATAGGACGGAATAGGAGCAAAATAAACCGGATAATACCGAGTGGACTGCATAGGACCGAATGGACCGAGTATGAAAAAAATTGACCAATTAGGACCAAAGTGGATTGTATAGGACCAAAATAGACTGAATAGACCGACTATGACTAAATGGACTCAATGGACCAAAAAGACCGAGGTCGATGGAATGGACCCAGTAGACCAAAATGGACTTAGAAGGACCGAACGGATGGAATAGCACCGAATAAAATGATTAGGACCAAATAAGACTGAATGGACTGCATAGGACTAAAATAGACCGAAGTAGATTGAATAGGACTGAATAACACTAAAGTAGACATAATGGACCAAATTAGACCGAAATGGACCTAATTGGAGAAAATTGGACCGAAGAGAACAAAAGTTATTGAATAGAACTAAATAAGATGAAGGTGGACATAATGGACTGAATAGGACCGAACTGAATTGAATAGGACGCAATAACTCCAAAGTGGATAGAATGGACCGATTAGGACTAAAATGGACCAAGTGAGACCAAAGTAAACAGAATAGAACAGAAATAGATAGAATAGACCGAGCTGGACCGAATAAGACTAACGTGGACAAAACGGTCTGAATATTACCAAAGTGAACCGATATGACCAAAGTAGACTGAATGGACCAAGGTGGACCAAATAGGGCCAAATAGGTCCCAATTTTTTGTTTTAATTTATAAATATTAATCTTTTAGACACCTAAATTACTTTTTATAAGTATTTCTTAGGAAATTTAAAAATTATTATCAAAGGGTTTGAATTTTATTGCATTTGTTTTATACCTATGCTACTCCTTTTATATATACTAGCTTTTAATCTCATGCATATGCGTAAATACACTTAAAAAACACATGGCGGAACTCTAATGTGGAATTCTAATTTGAGTTTCTCTTAGATTCACATATTATTATTATATATATATATATATATATATATATATAGATGTGTGTGTGTGTGTGTGTGTGTCTAGTGCAATATAATAAAATGTAAAAATATAATCTATAACTTACTTATTTAATATTTTGAAACTATGGGTTTGTTTAGTTGTGTTGTTTAAACAACATTTTTCGTTATTTAAACAACATAACATGTATTTTTGTAACATTTTTTCACCCCACGTATTTTCACAACATTTAAACAACATTATTGGTACAATATTACTAAACGGGCCCTAAATGCTTGAAAAAAAGAACCACTTAACTTTGTTAATAGTCTTCTATGTAAAATTTTAGTTCTATAGTAAATTTGTTAGGGGAAAAAAAAAAGATTTCTATCAACATAATTTTGTGAATTTCACAGCTTTCATATGATGAAATATTTTGTCAACACTTCTGAAATACTTGAATTTGCAAAGATGCCCTTAGAAATTAGAGAGCGAAAAGAAAAGCTTGTAATAATCAATAATTGCATCAACCAATAACAACTTTAATAAATTTTATTGGAAATATTAACCAATAAATCATAAGGAAGTATCATTAGGAGATTTTGGGTGACATATATATCCATGAAATTAATAAAATAAATTCGACTTACTTCTTCTTTCTTTTTAGAAGAATTGAACTAGCTTCCTTAATTTATAGATTGCAATAATAAGTTATTAAAATTTGGATCATAATAATTTTCATATGCTACAGCTTGAGCTCAATTATATATATATATATATATATATATATATATTATTTTTTTTTCTTCTCAAATTTTTTTTATATATATTTTAATATTTTTGATGAGTTAGGCATGTGTTTATAGGGTCCTCTTTTTTGTCATTTATTTTCATTCATCTCAATTTAAAGTTGATGCATTTATTTAATGAGTTCTTTTTTTTTTTTTATAAACTCAATAGTTTACAACAACCAATGGAAGATTTGAATATTAGATGTCTCAGTTGAAAACACATAAAAGTAACAATTGCTATTAACATAGCGAAGTTTAATGAAAATTTTATATTTGCACTAAAAACTATGAAAAATATACATTGTGATGATAATACGCAGAACACTCATATTTTTGGAAAGGAAATCCTACATCCTTGTGTATGAGAAAAGTGTGTATGGCACAGTCACTCCAAGCAATCTATTTATTTGGGACCCATTTCGTTTTACTTATTGCCCAACTTTTTTTGTTCATTTGGTTTCGTTCAACTCTTTAAAAATTTATTGTATTTTTATATTTTTTCTATATTAAACATAATAAATCCTACACTTTCTTTCAATATAATAAATCTTGTATTAACTGTACACAAACTAAGCTCATCCTATTTAAAAAGATGGGTAAGATCCATGTTATTCTTTGCTAGATAAGCATCTATATTGATGAGAAGGAAAACATCTAAGTTGGCCCAATCCATCTCCAAGAATAGAGATAAAGATCCAAGCAAAAATAATGACAATATAGACAAGCAACACGTTGTTTGTTTACATCTTTGTCTTTAATCTTCGTTTTTTGTACTATAACAAATTTCCAAAAAGGTTTACTAATGAGTAATGCATTTGAAAGTGAGACTTGCAGGTGGGAATGACAATTTTGCCCTGTCCCGCTTAATCCGCCCCTCCCCGCTTCGCCCCGTGCGGGTTAAGCGGGGCAAGGATGGGGTGAAATTTTAAACCCGCTCCATGGGGTGAGGCAGGGATGGGTTTTGAAATGTCTAAACTTGTCAATCTATCATGGAAACAATAGGAAATATAATTAATTCTAGCAAGCCAAGGTCACAATTATATTAGTACACAACAAAAAAATTGTAAAAGGTATATGAAAGTTGAGCACTATTTTGTAAATATATATATATATATATTTTTTTTTTTTCCTTTCTAAATATCTAAAGATTTTTCCCCGGTAATGCGGGAGCTGTTTCACCAGTTTGTATGGCAAAAGAGATATGCATGCATCATAGTGCTTGTTTGAAGAAATTCTGCTTTATCTGTTAAATGGGAAAGGGAAAGGAAGAGGATTTTAATTCTTGTGAACCAAAATAATAAGAAACATATGATTGGAAACTTGTTTGTATATCTTTTCTCACGTATTTGTAAAATGCAGGAGGATATAGGTCAAGAGTGCACTATGATGCTCACATCCCATCCCAGAGATTGGAATTTCCCTTGGAAGGATTTAACTCCAGTGTTTCTACAGGTTTCTCAGTAAATATGTAAGTATTAATTAATCTAAAAAATAAGGTCCAAATATATAGCTAGTTACTACAGAACCAAATTTATCAAATACTAATCTAGTTCTCTCTTAATTTTATCCTTTGGTTTCAGGTTGATGAGTTTATCATTTATTGATTCTATATGCAAAAGCCTGCGGAGAATTGAATACTAAAGCAAACATGAGTTTAAGAGTGAATTTTTTTTTTTTTTTTCCAACTAGCCTATACGAAATTTACACAAAAACTTGGAGAGAATTATGGTAACTATCTCGTTCCTTACCTAATTAATTCTTTCCACACAGAAACTTGGAGTGAATGTTCTTTATTTCTGTTGTTTTTCTTGTAATATGATAGACCATAACAATAACAAAGCGTTAGTCACAAATATTGAGGTCAGCTATGGATCCTCATTTCCTCTCAAAACTTTTTTCATTTTTTTGCAACATGGTAGAATACTTATTACATCACTCACTTAATTCACTTTTTTATTTCTAAAACTTTGGACTGATAGGTTTTCATGGATGAAAGCCATAGCTTGGTGTTACCACTCAAAGTATTCTCTGCTTTTAAGGATAGTTTAATTTCATGGTGAATGATTCTTGGACTTCTCAACCAATAAGACTTCATTGAATAAGGATTGCTTGGAGAGTTTTGTTACTTCATAAGGAAGGCATTCCTTTCATCTTTGGATTAATTTCTTAAGGTTGCTTAGCATACCATGGAGTTATGTTAGAGATATAGCACCTGTGAAATATCATATGAATCTAGCACCTTGTTGGAATTTTTTATTTAGTGCTATGCCTGATAGGTTCGTGCTTGCTGGTATATTTGTGTTGCTGTTGTCAAGTGTCATTCTTTTGTTGTCCTGAGTTGTAATTGTCTTAGTGCTCTGTTTGTTGGTTCAAATTTGCTGTTGTATTTATGTTGCTGGTTTTCGGCTTGGTTTCAATGAAATTTCTGCCTCATTATCCAAAAATAAAATAAAATCTAGCACCTTCTATTCTCAAGAACTGGAGTTCCTAACTTTTCTAATGGCTTTTAAATTGAATACTAGACAACAAAAGCTATCAGACAGAAGGGAACAAATGATTTTATTTCCAACAATTTGAGTTCCAAAGTAAAATTATAATGTCTTTACACAAATTGAATCCTTTTTCCTCATTTTTTGTAAAAAATTTCCAATTATGTTGTATAAGTAAATTCTCTTCTGGGCAGAAGTTGGCTTTCAAGGTGAAGGCAAGACTGTTCACCTAAATGAGAAAGACCGATGCTTTTAAAACATGAACTTCCTCTCTTTGTGGTCTTGGGATGTTGGAATGGATACCAAGGCTTATTTGATTGAACTCACTAGTATTTTTTGCAGTTCCTTTTTTTACCCTTTATCTGCTCTTAGGATTTTCGATCTTTAATTTATGACTTTTGCATATTAATAAAAAAAAAACATGTGACTTTTCCTTCATCATTTTCTTCTTTTCGATAAATTGCATCTTTGTTTCTCAAATTGAGTTGATGGGATGATGTATTTGATGTGTTTCAACTATTGTTTAAACAGAGTAAAATTTGGCACAGGGTGAAATCGAGGTAATATTGCAAGGAGAAATAAATCTTGCAACCATGCGGCTAGAATTAGCTCATTGTATAGGAATTTTTCTGCTTCAAATCCTTTTTATATGTAAGCACCTAACTTGCTATTATATCTTCAAATCAAAATCATAATAATAATAATAATGACTCGCAATTTTTTTCTAGTAGCTTGGTCTTCTTTGAAAAATGGAAAATGGTCCTATATGTTATCAAAACAGCAAACTACTATATTTTTCTCAATATCAATTTTTATATTATAGGTTGCTTGGGAAAGAAAAAGAAAAAGAAAAAAATCTCCGGCATTTGTTTCATAACATTGGTGTTGCTACGACAAAATAATTATTGGTGTTGCTATGATAGAATAAATAATATAGCTAGCACTATTTTTTTGTGAAGAAATCCTTTCTACAGAGATATTAGCAATAGAACTTCATGCTTCATTTTAATGTGCGCTTCAAGCTCTGATCATGTACATTTATATTGGCAATTTTTTCACAAAAATCCATAGCTTCCTTTAGTGAACCATCCAAAGAGGCAACACATACAATATCCTAATTTCTATCTCTAGTCCTTTTTGTCATTTCTCCCTACGTATCTGAATTAGTAATGGTTTAAGAGTTGCTTAGGTATTCTAGCACAATAAGTTTGGAATTTTTTACTTGTCATGGTTGTGTCTGTTTCTATATATTATTATGCATTCATCAGCATTGTTATTTGAAGATAGTTTAACTTTATATATTGAGTTAAAAAGGTGCAAGGAAGGAAAATATATTTTTGGTAGAGAACAAATAATTCCTAATGAATTCTCATTTTAAAGTAGTAATTTGATTTTCATGATCCAAAATAATGTGAACCATTTGTTTGGATTTTTGTTTTTGTTTTTTTTTTTTTTAATATCTTTTCTCACTTATTTAGTAAAAAAAATCTGGGTGGAAATTTGTCAAGAGTAGACTAAGCTTTTAACATGCCAGGGTTCAAAATTTATTTCAGAAGGATTTAATTCGTGTGGCTACAGGTGCACACATCTCCATTCTCAGTTCCCTTCAAATTTATTAAATACTAGATTAGTTCTCTCTTAGCTTTTCCCTTTGGTTTCAAGTATGGGGACTTTATTAGTTATTGGGTTCTATACTTCTATATGCAAATGCCTGAGGATAATTGATAATACAGTAGACAAGAGTGTAGTAGTGCATGTTTTTCTAAATCTACTTGGTACAAAAATTATGTAGAAATTAAGAAAAAGAATGGTAATTATCTCTTTCCTAACCCAATTAAATCTTTCCTCATAGATTAGGTTTCAATTTTTTAACTTTATTTTTCTTGAAATATAGTAGAAAAAGTATTACTTTCTACATTCTCTTTTTTTAATTTATCCTTCTCTTCGTTTATTGGCAATATGCATGGCATGGTAGATAAATTTTTACTTTTTCACTTATTCTCCTTTAAATTTATTTCTTAAACATTGGTCTAATAGGTTCCTATGAATGAAGACCATGCTTTTAAGGATAGTTTAATTTCATGGTGAGTGATTCTTTGACTTCTCAACCAGTAATAATTCATTTAAAAAGGTTTGCTTGGAGAGTTCCGTTACCTAATATTGAAGGCATTCGGCATTCTTTTCATGCTTGGATTAATTTTGTAAGGTTGCTTTGATTTTTACAAAACCCTCTTCTTCTCAACCCTCTCTCCTTCAAAAATTTAGAAAATGTTATTCTTTTATAAAAAGATTAATGAAGAAATTGATAGTTTTATCTTGACTCAATATTCATTTGTGATCTGTTTGGATTGAAGAGGAGGGAGGAAGAATAAAGTAAAGTTAAATTGGATTGAAGAGAAGGGAGAGAGAGTAAAGTAAAGTTAACTAAAAATTAGACTAATTTATTGCCAACTCTACTTTCCCTCCCTTCCTCTCAATTCAAACAAGGCCATGTTGACTGGATTTCGGTATTTGTTTTGGTATGGCCAAAACGATTCCTATGTGGCCATTATTTAAACCAACAAAAAATAGAAGTATTTCTGTTCTAGGCTGGTCCTAAACGTAGGGATGCATAATGTTTGTATTTCTGTCATAACGTTTGCAACATTTCGGCATTTCGCGAACCAAATGGCCCGACAAATTGGCTATGCATGAAATAAAGGATTTTCGGAGCAGAGCAAGAATAATCAATAATGATATTAGGATACATGTCACAGGATTCATTGTGAATTTGTGATAACTGAGGATCGAGCTTTATTTGCTAAAATACAGACTCTCCAGTCCATAATGTTTCTAAACGAAATCGATCACAGACTTACAACATGATCGAATACATTTGGTAAACTACAAGCAAAGCATTATTACAAAGTCTAGATGCAGCTAAACCAACAAGAAGGAAAGCACTCCAAGTCTCCATAAAATTAACACTGAACCACCGATTTTCAATGGTGAGAAAAGACAAAAGGCCTAAGGAAATTCACAAAGGCGAAAGATAGGACCAAAATTCCAGCAACAGTTGCGGTGCCTCTCCAAAAATCACGGAAATAGAGACTTGTGAAGGATGCCATAAGTTTGTTCCAACAATTCTCATAGTGCCCATGAAGTTGTTCACTGAGTCCATAGTAATGGGAACCATTACCTTCTACAATTTGTTGGGAAAGTCTGTTGATCAGAATTGCCACTGCCTTGTTGCTGCCTAGCCAGTTAACAAGAACATTTTTCTCAACAAGCAAATCCACATCTCCTGCAGTGTTTATAAGATGATCTAATAGCACAATATAATTACAGATGTAAGCTTCCTCTAGATAATGACATTGCTCGAAGGCCATGAGATTTCTGATAACACGTTCAGTCACGTCCCCTACTGTTAAGGATGGGATTTCCAAGACAGGCTGCATGTTCTCCAAGCATTTGAAGCATGGAAAGCAGCTCAAGAGCCAGGACAAATTTAAACATGGACATTTCTCCAATAAGCGACTCTTCTGAAACTGAACGTCATGGAAGAGTCTATTTGGGACTTCTCTAAATTCCACTCCTGCCTCAGCCAACTTTGTTGCACAAGGTAGATGTTTAATACTTTTTCCACATTTTGGAGCGCATTCGCATGGAAGGAGAAGATATCTCAGGAAATCAATAAAATGTCCGATTTGCTTGTCCTCACCAGGCAACATTTTCTTGCAATCATTATCAGAAGAGCGATTTAAACCGAACTCTTCCCAAAAATGTAAAAAGTAATCGAGGACAAGCTTATGAAAGGACTTATCCTCATCTTTGCAACCTTCATTTTGCTGGTATGCGGTATGTTGATCAGGAAGGTCATCATAGGCATATTTATGTAAGTCCTCGAGAACAAAAAATGGAACCTGATTCTCAAGTAATATTAAGTCCTGCAAAATAGAGTAGCTTAGCCTTTGGTTTTGCTGGTCGAGGTAGCATTCTTCCATTTGAGGAGAGGAAGTGCCATTCGAGGTACGACTCTTTAGCGAGGCTCGCTTAGTCCTCCACAAGTGCTCAATGATAAAAATAGAATCCAAAAGAATCATATTCATGAAATCTTTACTGTTGATATTAATGCTCTCCGCATAATAATGACGAATAGTTTCTTCCTTTTTTTCAATGCATCTTGCAAGCTCCGCTGCGCTTTTCTTAGTTCGATGACAGGCTCCCTTGAAATATCTCAGTTTCATTTCTTCCATGTTCTTCAATTTTTCGTCTTTGTGATGAAATGGGCCAATTGAAATTAGCATTGGAGTGTAGGCATCATGATTTACTTTGCGGAGTTCCGGGGGAACCTTGTAGATGAAACACTTGTACGTTTGTGGAATGTCTATAATCAACTGATCAAGCTCCATGTCCAGGACTAGTGGAAATTCTATAATCAACTCCTTGCGTTCATAATTCACATTCTTCAATGGAATCCGTCAAGCTCTTTCTTCTAGTGACAAAAACAACATTGACTAGCCAGGTAAGTCTTAAGTGAATAAGTAAATTGACTCTAGCAAAACTTATTTCAGTAGGCACAACTGCATAGGTTTCCATCCTTAACAATAATACTACTCCCAGTAGATTTGACAAACGTTCTACACAACAATTATAAAATTTAATATCCACATACGCAATAGAATATATATTCTCATCAAAGCCAAAGTTAGCGGTCGACCCTCCCTACATATGCCATGAGCTATTTCAATCACTTTTAATTTTTTATGACCAGATGGTGATCAAAAACGTTTTATGGCTTAGAAGAAGGGTGAGAGGAAGATTCATTGGGCAAAATGGAGTACATAGTGTACCTAAAAATGGAGAGGTGGAATGGGGTTTAAGGAACTAAGAGCTTTGAACTCAACATTCATGCTATGTAGAGGTTAAATCACCGATTTTCCTAAAAGTTTAAGCTATTGAGATATGATAAATTTAATAATTTAACTGCATACTTTTAATACTTCCCTTACATTTGGATTCAAACTTCCTTTTAATAAGTGAGCCCAACATATTAGATTTTAAATGGAAGGTAGAGTAGAAGAGACATGATTTAACTTAGAACCTCTTATTTTGATACCATGGTAAATAATTGATTTTCCCAATAGGTTAAGATTTTGGGATAGGTGAATTCTATAAGATGCCCATACCTTACTATACCAAGCTCTCAAGGCTAGGTACTTTGCATTATGCTCCTTCATGGCAATGTAATAGAAACCAGATGCATCCTATGTGTGGAGAAGCATCCTTGAAGCTCAAGATATCATAGTCAAAAGTTCAAGTTGTAGGAAAATCGAGAATGAAAATCATTTAAAATATGGGGGAAGGGGAGGGGACAACTGACTAATAACACCCACAACCTACAGAGTTGTTTAAGATAAAAATTTCGTAGCTTAATTGGTACTTTTCCATACACAAAGTACTTGGAGTTTAGGGTGGAAATAGATCAAGTTGCGAGATTAGCAGTATATTGCAATTATCTCAAAAAAAAAAAATTGTCACATCTAATGGTAGCTTGCCCCACCCCCCCCCCCCCCCCAACACACACACACACACACACACACACACACACACACATATGTTCACCACCACCAGCTTTGTGACAAGAAGCACAAGTCAATGCCCTAATAGATGATGGAGCAAGGATAAGTTCTAGTCATGAAATCCTTACCACATAAGGCGGAAACAATACTTAATACACCATAAACTCAAGATTTTCATGTCTATAATTAATTATAAATAGCTTAAGAAGTCATGTCTATAAATTTAAATATATGTTTTTAACTCAAGAAGGTATTATACGGATTGGGTCAGCAAATTCTGACATGTTTTGCCATGTCTATATGTTACTCGCTCTCACATGATGGGAAAAAAAAAGTTTGAACTCTATTTGTCTTGATATAAAATATTTTCCATTAAAAAGTATTTTCAATGGAAAATATATTCTAAGAAACTACTTATTTTCTAGTGTTAGATTGCATTCTTAAGAATGCACATAAAAATATTTTCTGAAGCTTGACTTCAATAAAAAGTCATCGTAAAAAAGGACATCAATATTACAACAAATCCAGTTAAATCAAATACCTTAATAGATGAGGTGGGCGGTGGTTGGGGAGGGGAGGGATCGTCGAAAAAAAAGTAAAGACATTAGCTAAGCAACTAACTGCCTGCCAGAGTAGGGAGGGGTGGCTTGGACAAAAATTCTTGATAATTCAAAAATCTTTTTGGTTTTTATCAAATCAAGTTGATATTTGGATTTTCTTTATAATTCTTATCTAGTATTTTTCCTTCTTATATTCTAGGGTGTCATGCTATTCTATACTACTAAAAACAAGATTATCGGTTTGGTTTTCAATTTTTTGCTTACTAAAATATCTTCATACAAATTCTTAAACTCTCTAAATTTCCTCTATTATTTTGTTAAATAATTTTAAATTAAAAAACACAAACCGGTTAAAAGAGTAATTTACCTTTTTTAAGTTTTAGGTTTTTCTTTTTATCTTCTCCATTTAGCCTAAAACTTAAGATATTATCTCTATCTCATTTTTAAACATTATTTCATATTACCTTATCTCTTTCCTAAAAAAAACACACGCACAAAAAATTATTTATATATCACATTTAAACATTATAACACTAAAAAAAAAAAAAAAAATTTATTGCATGCAAAATGCACTCTTTAATATTTGTTAAAATACACACGGTTGGGGATATATCACTTTTTCTTTAGATTAGCGTCTCCTAATATTTGTTAGAGGAAGTTAATTAGTTGAGTGAAAAAACCACATTAGAAAGGATAAACTATAAAGTATAATTAACCAACCTTAAAATGTATATTTTTAATTAAATTTTATAAATATGAACTCAATTAAATTACTAAACTATAAAAAAATAAACTAGATTATCAGTTTTTGGCGAACTTTATATTGTAGAACAAAATTAAAGTGGAACGATGTATTAAAGAACCATGCAAATTCTATTTGAACAGAAAGGATGAAGAAAAGAACCTGTGAATTGTACTTGAAAGAAATAGCTAGCACAATTTGATAGAGATCATGTCCAACAAAACAAGGCTAGGACTATTTGATTCTCTCTCTTCTTTCTCATAGCTTATCTCATTCATCTAAGAAACAATCATCTACTTCTGTACACTTCATAGCAATTCTCAAAACCTTCTTGCCCTCCTATTTATTGAGCGAATCCCCCAACCCTTCTTCTCTCTACGTCATAACGATGACGTTTTTTGACAAACATACAATGTAACTGTCTCACCTACTTGTCATTAATCTGTGCATTATTGGTAACAAGGACCATTGCCATTGTCTAAATGCCACAACTCGCCACGTGGTGAGTTGTGGTTGGTGGAAGGATGGTCCCGCCATCATCCTTCTACCAACCACAACTCGCCACGTGGCGAGTTATGGCCTTTTGTGTGGCACCAGAGGGACCCTTTTTCCTTGGATAAATCTAGTGCCACAAAAAATGGCACACAAAATGTCACAACTCGCCATGTGGCGAGTTGTGATTGGTGGAAGGATGGTCCCACCACCATCTTTCTACCAACCACAACTCTCCATGTGGCAAGTTGTGACCTTTTGTGTGGCACCAGAAGGACCCTTTTTCCTTAGATAAATTTGGTGCCATAAAAAATAGCACACAAAATGCCACAACTCGCCACGTGGTGAGTTGCGGCCTTTTGTGTGCCATTTTGTGTGGCACTAGAAGGACCCTTTTTCCTTAGGGCAAGAATTATTAATGCTGTCACTTTCAGCTTCATAAGCTGGCCGGTGAAAACAAAAAGTCAAGATGAAGGGCCACACCCCACATGAATGATTAATGTTTTCTTGACTTTATTTTTAGTCTTTGTGACATGAAGAGAAACACGATCCACTCACACATGACCTGATTTTTTGTTGGTAAACATCACATGAGCTTATTCACTTACATCTTAATCACACAGAATGCAAGCTAGAAGCGGGGCCCGGGTGTAACCTATAAGAGAAATACTCGTCGCATCCATATTAGGATCCGTTTAGTTGGGGCTTAAAAAGTGGGGAATAACCAATATGAAAGAGATGAAAAAGTTGGTGATAAAAGAGATCTTAATTTTTCCTTATGATGTTTGGTTTTTGTGTTGAAAAGTTGAGGAATAGCAAACTCTTTTTTTTTTTTTTTTTTTTTTTTTGAGAAGAAAAATAAGACAAAAATATAGTTTGCGAAAATTTATTTGCATACCCTATCAGATTAAAAAAAAGTAACAAAATATTTTTATTAGAGAATTGTGTGTGGATAAGCATTTCATTAGAAGAAAAAAAAACCGGTAAATGAGGGGAAAAAACCAAAACAGATGAACACAAATAAAAATAAATAAATAAACCCAAAATGAGAAGCAACAGAAAATGACAAAAAATGGGGGAAGCTATATAAAATAAAAATAAAACGTTGTGCAATGGGCATTTTCATCCAAGCTACCCCAACCATTTTGCAGCCCCGTTTCTTTTCAAATTTCTCCCCTATTTGTGGAGACTGCATTTTGATGGGCTTAGGAGAAAATAGCTAAGCCCCTATAGTTTTCCCTCACATTTTATCCTGCAATCAAATACTCAAATATATCATTTTCTCTCCAGTTTCCCTCCCCCTAAAATTATCCCAACCAAACGGATCCTAAGAGATGCCTGCACCCATAAAACACACATTTAGTTTCACATGCCTACCACATGACATGCTCTATTGTGAGTGAATGTGTACCATAGGTACACCAAGTTAGAATTATTGAAGTAATAGGTACTCACTCCACCTCCCATTCCTCCACTCTATCTATTTATCTAAAAAAATCAACAAACATAATTAGTTATACAAGTTGATGCAAAATTTAGTGTGACAACAATTTGTATTTTAATCTAATAGTTATAATAGTGGGAGAACGGCACGAGGGAAACAAAAAATGGTGTGAGACTCCACAGTGTTTTTTTTTTTTTTGGGGAAGGTGGGGCAAAGATAAAACAACATTTTTTGCAAAGATTAAGAGTAAACAAAATACGATATCAAAACCTATTATATGAGATTGTTAAGGTAAGAAATTGCAAAGGCAATAAAACAACTATTTGGGGATCCAATTGAATCAAACACATCTCAGTGTAGGTGACAGTGTCCTTTAATAGGTGCAATTCTAAGTGCTTTAAAGTAATGTATTTGTTTTATTATGGAATTGAGGATATAACTTTTCCATTAAGTAATAGAGGGCACAACTTTATTAGTCGATATATATATACAAACTCTAGATGGGTGCTAAAACAATGTTAAGAACATCGAAAATATGAAGTACAAAGTAGAATTTTTAAGAAAGAAAAGGATATCACAAACTTAATCCCTTATGTGTGCATGTTTGTTTCTTAAAAAAAAAAAAAAAAAACCTTAACGTATTGGAAATTTCGAAACCAACTACAAGCAATGCCAAACTTACAACTAATTGATAATATCACAATAAAAATACTTAAATATCAATCTTGAAGAAAAAAGGCCTAACGAAATTCAAGATAGTTACAAGCAGGACTATGATCCCTATAACAGTTGCAGTGCCTCTCCAAATATCATGGAAATATATTGTCCTCAAGGATCCCATATTACGGTTGCAATTGTTGTCATAGTACCCATTCAGTTGTTGAGCGAGTTCTTGGTAACAGGATCTCTTTTGCTCTATTTCAAGGCCAAGTTTGTTACCATAATGGCACTACTCCAAGGCCATGAGATTTCTGAAAATGCCTTCAGTTTCGTCATCTACAACCAAGCGTGGGACTTCTAAGAAAGTTTGCGTATTCACCAAGCACGGAAAGCGTTTCAAGAATGGTAAGCAACGCAAGAGCCATGAGCAAGTGAAGCAAGGAAATATTTCCGTAAGGTTACTCTTCTTGAATTGTATATCAAGTAAACTTCTCCCGTCAGCCTTTTTGAAAATCACTCCAGCCTCGTCCAGCATTTTTGCATTATGAAAATTTCAATAGGTTGTCCAGTGCTTTTAAACTCCGAAGGAAGTAGAAATATCTCATCAAATCAGTAACTGCTTTACTTTCTTCTTATCAATTTTTGTTTGTTTTTTTTTTTTTTTTTTCTCTCTCAAAAGATGAGAAAAAGTAATTACGGGCAAGCTTCAGAAAGGAAATACATTTGTTTTGTTTAGACTTAGAAAATTGTATGTATAACCCATCGAGAATAAAAAATGGAAGTTGATTTTCAAGTGATAACAAATCTTGTTGTATATGTTTCCTCAGCAATAGCTTACTTATTATGCAATCCTTTCATCTCCTCTCGCATTGCAGCATCCATCTTCTCCACACTCGCAGCAGACCTCAAGAAGCGCTCAATGATAAAGATTGAATCCAATACAACTACTTTCACAAAATCTTCGCTGCTGATATCAAAGATCTCTTCATAACAGCGACGAATCTTTAATTCGTTTGTTTCAATGACGCCTGCAATATCCTTGTGCCATGTCCCAGTTCAATAACAGAATTCCCTAAGATATCTTATGAAGAGGATTAAAACGTAGATGACGGATCCGTTTGAGTAGACGTGGCGCCGTTAGAAGACAGATCCAAGGTGCACAGGTAAAGGATGGACGGATTCAGGGCCACGTGGTCTCCATCCAATGTAATTGATCTCCCACGACTTCTAAATGGAAATAACTTGTGTATCACGATTAAACTCTAACTTATAGAGTCCTAATGCGGGTAGAATCCTAGTTGAGGAGGATCCCGTAATACGCACCCATTAATGAAGATCTTCCCTAAAATAAAGCGCCTTGATGTGCAAGAAATGGATGATAACTCTACTATAAAAACCCATGAACCCTCGAGATACAAGGTACGCATAATTCATCCCAGCTCTAGCACTTTAGAGCTGTAAAAAGCTCTAATTTGACCTTCGGAGGGTTTTTGGCCGGCACCACACCGGTGCTCTCATTAGGTTTTCTCTATTTCATGTACAGGTGTCGTTTCGAGCACGTGAGGACTGTGTGAGTGACTGGTGATTTTTCGTCTTCATCAGTTGGTGTCATTTGTTGGAAATGATCGCTGAAACAAGCCATACATACCACTTCCCTGACAAAGGTTGCATGATACTCACTCGTTCGATGGCAACAACCAACAATAATCAGGGTGACGAACCACATACTACGGCCTTGGAGAGCCAAGTCCAAACCCTCGCAGCAGCAGTGAAGCACCTAACCAAGCAAAACCATGATTTGGAGGAGTAGTTGAGGCAAAAGAATGTCGGCCTTGGTACACAAGAGGAGGACCAAGAAGGAATAAGCGCTGAGTGGAGAAACCAGGAAGGGTTAGACGGAAGCATTGCTCCAAGTAGACTGGAGCGGCAGGACATAAGCCGGCCATCTATCACTAATACTCTCCCACCTCATATAGTCGCCGAGATGCAGACAATGAGGGAACGAATGGACGTGATGATGAATGCTCTCAGAGGACGAGTATCTAGTGACCTCGATGATCTAGTCCAGCGAACTGATTCACTATTCATAGCGCTTGTCAGTTTATGTCCCCTTCCCCAGAAATTTTGCATGCCTCAAGTGGAAAGTTATGATGGATTCAAGGACCCCTTAGACCACTTGGAGTCTTTCAAAACTATAATGCACCTTCAAGGGGTACCAGACTAGATCATGTGCAGAGCCTTCCCTACTACGCTGAAAGGACCCGCGAGAATCTGGTATAGTAGACTGACAAGCAACTCCATTTGCACTTTCAAGGAGTTTGGCGCTCAATTCGTGTCACACTTTATCGGGGGTCACAAGTATAAGAAACCCACCACGTGTTTGATGAACATTAGGCAGTGTTAAGACGAGGCGCTAAGATCGTACATAACTCGCTTTAACAAAGAGGCTCTCTCGATAGATGAAGTGAACGACAAAATACTCATAGTAGCGTTCACCAATGAGTTGCGGAAGGGTAAGTTCCTATTCTTTCTGTATAAGAACGACCCGAAGACTATGTCAGAGGTACTTTATAGGGCGACCAAATACATGAATGCGGAAGACGCGTTACTGGCCCGAGAAGAGAAGCCTAGAAAAAGGGAGAGACAGGAAGATACACGACAAGATAGATGACGGAAGATAGCCAGGACTGGAGAATGACAGGACGACAGACGTTCCAAACCACCTACAGGGAAGTTCATGAACTTCACCCCTCTGACGGCTCCGATCGACCAAGTGCTAATGCAGATAAAGGATGAAGGAGCCCTGATCTTTCTCGGCAAATTAAGGGAGAATCCTAATAAGAGGTCAAGGGACAAATATTGCCGTTTTCATCGTGACCACAGCCATGATACAGCTGATAGCTATGACCTGAAGCAACAAATTAAACCCCTTATCAGACAAGAAAAGCTGTAAAGTTTCATCAGCAAAGAAAAGATGAATCTGCCACAAGATCAGGCCTCTCGACGCGAGAACGAGCATCCCAAACCGCCGATAGGAGACATAAGGATGATTGTTGGGGACACCGCTACGGCAAGGTAGTCTAAAAAAGCCTGCAAAACATATTTACTGATGGTTTAGAGCATCTAGTTGACGAGCTCTACACCAAAAATAAAACGAATTGATACCCCAATCGTTGGGTTTTCAGAAGAGGATGCATGACGCCTTCACCATCCGTATGACGACGCACTCATCATCAACATATGAGCAAGAGACTACAATATGCATCGAATCTTGGTTGATAACGGAAGCTCAGCTGATATCCTCTACTACCCTGCATTCCAACAGATGGGGATTAGTAGAGAGCGGCTGGTTTTAACAAACGCTCCACTCGTCGGCTTTGGAGGGACAAGGGTTTACCCTCTTGGCGTAGTCATATTGTCTGTGACAGTGGGAGATTACCCACAACAGATCACAAAGGATGTGGCTTTCCTTATGGTCGATTTCTCATCTGCCTACAATGCTATCCTAGGATGACCTACTCTCAATGCATGGAAGGCTGTAATCTCGACCTACCATTTGATGATTAAGTTCCCTACTGAGTATGGAATAGGAGAGTTGCATGGAGATCAAATTGCTATGCGTGAATGCTACATAGCAATGATGGAGATGGACGATCACCTTTCAACTATGAATATAGAAGAACGGCAAACAGTAGCAGAACCGATAGAAGAACTGGAAGAAGTACCCCTTGGCGATTCTAAGCCCAAGCGAACCACAAGAATAGGTACTCTGGCCAGCCCAACGATACGGCAAGCGATCGCAGCTTTCTTAAGGAAGAATCAAAACGTATTTGCTTGGAGTCATGAAGACATGCCAAGAATTGACCCGTCAGTCTTAGTTCATAGGTTGAATGTGTCACCCTCGTTTCTCCAGTCTGACAAAAAAAGTGAGTGTTTGCCCCTAAGCAAGACCATGCTATAGCCGAGGAAGTTCAAAAGTTGTAGGAAGCAGATTTTATACGTGAAGTATACTATCCAGATTGGCTAGCAAATGTAGTGATGGTGAAAAAAGCCAATGAAAAGTGACGAATGTGTGTAGATTTCACAGATCTAAATAAAGCCTGCCTCAAAGATAGTTACCTACTGCCACATATCGACATCTTGGTAGACTCGATCGCAAGACATGAACTTTTGAGTTTCATGGATGCTTCTTTCGGCTACAACCAGATAAAGTTGAATGAATCTGATTAGGGGAAGACCTTATTTGTTACAAGCCAGGGGCTTTTCTACTACAAAGTAATGCCTTCGGACTCAAGAATGCAGGAGTCACATATCAGAGATTGATGAACAGGATGTTCGTGCACCAGATTAGGAGAAATGTACAAGTTTACATAGATGAAATGCTGGTGAAAAGCATCCAGGAGTCTAACCACTTGAGCAACCTACAGGAGACCTTCAACACTCTTCGGTCATACAACATGAAATTGAATCCGGATAAGAGTACATTCGGTGTAACAACAGGAAAATTCTTGGGATTTATGGTATCCCAAAGAGATATCGAGGTCAACTCGTAGAAGGTAAAGGCGATAATGGAATTGGTTCCGCCAAAGACGGTAAAAGAAGTACAAAGCATGAATGATAAAAATAGCAGCCCTAAATAGGTTCGTATCAAGGGCAACGGATAAATGCCTCCCTTTCTTCTGCACACTGAATAAATCGTTTGAATGGACAAATGAATGCCAAAAGGCATTTGAAGATTTGAAGATGTATCTCTCTTCTTCGCCATTACTCAACCCCTCCAAGCCGGGGGAAGAGTTGTTTCTATACTTAGCCGTCTCCCTAGCGGCAGTCAGCACAGCTCTTGTCAGAGAAGAAGATAGGGTACAACAACTCGTATACTTTGTTAGCCGAGCACTCAGCGGAGCAGAAGAAAGGTACCCTCAGATGGAAAAGCTAGCATTCGCATTAGTGACCGCAACACAAAAACTTAAGCCATCCTTTCAAGCACACATCACAAATGTCTTGACAGATAAACCCTTACGAAAAGCGATGAGTAGCCCCAAAGCTGCGGGACAGATGGCATTATAGGTGGTCGACCTGAGTGAGTTCGACATTCGATACCAACCACGGACTATTATGAAGGGATAGGTAGTAATGGACTTCATTGCTGAGTTCACTTTCATGGAAGACTAGGGGCAAAGGAAACTCTCATGTGGAGCATCCACACAAATGGATCTTCTAATAAACATGCAGGAGGGGCTGGTGTGGTACTCCACACCCTAGAGGGAGATAAGATCGAGTGCATGATCCGTCTGGACTTTTCCACCACCAATAACGAAGCGGAATACGAAGCCTTGATAGCAGGACTAGACCTCACAATAGCCATAGGAACCAAGAATATGGTCGTATACTCCGATTCTCAAATCGTGACCAGTCAAGTTAATGGTAGTTACGAGTGCAAGAATGAAAGAATGAAGAGGTATCTCGAGGAAGTGAAGGGCTGAACAAGTAAACTTCAGATCAAGTTGGTTCAAATCCCAAAGGAAGAGAACCAAGATGCCAACCAACTTGCGAAAGCATCTTCAGCAAAACCTATTATCGTCCCCGACCAGGTATTATCCTTTGTTCAACTCTCATCATTGATAGACAGTATTGGCGGGCAAGAAATAAGTAATGAAAACTGTTGGATTACCCCGATAGCTGCCTACCTGAGGGACAGTAAGCTACCAGACGACAAAGAGGCTGTAAGAAAGTTAAAGGTTAAAGCGTCCAATTCATCTTGATTAAGGACATTCTGTACAAAAGGGGTTTCTCCCGACCCTACCTAAGGTGCCTCGCCTCTAAAGAGTCGGACTACATTATGAGGGAGGTTCATGAAGGAGTTTGCAAAAGTCACTCTAGAAGAAGGTCCTTGGTGCATAAGTTACTCTGGGCAGGATATTACTGGTCAACAATGCAAAAAAATGTCGACGTATACATTAGAACTTGTGACAAGTGCTAGAGGTTTGGCAATCTCATAAGGCAGCCAACAGAAGAGCTCACCCCTATGACGGCCCCATGGCCGTTCGCACAATGGGTTCAAAGGGCCTAGTTTTGTCTGCTTTCTATTATTGGGATTCAGATCAGGTGCAACCTGGTGCAATTGTAATCAAGGGTTGAGATTGAAGGTTGAAAAAGTAACTTTCAATCTTAACCATTAAATAAAATATATTAAAAAAGAGTTAAAGAGTTAAAATTAAGAAGTAAAAAAAGTAAAAAAAAAAAAATGTGAGAGGGAATGGGTGAATTGCATCACCTGATCCAAATCCCTATTATTGATGCTAGTTGGGGAACTGTGCATGTTTTGAATTACTAATTTTTAAGAAAAAAAAAACTAAAAAAGAAATTGCTAAGTTGATTTATTTGATTCATTTTTATTTTTCTTTAAAATTAGCAATTCAGTTTTTTTCTAGCATGGATTTTTATGAGGTTGACATGGCATTTTTAAATAGCAATTAAATTATTTTATTAGTGACTTAAGCTTTAAGTGTGCTAGCTGTGCAATCAGTTAACTACATAAGTATTTTTTGTTTGTACGTTAATCGTAGAGACTAAAATTGATTATGACTCCAAAATGTAGGATTAAAATTGTGTTTATTCCAAAGATTAAATCATATTCTGCTATCTTAAAAAGTTATAAAATAATTATGAAATTTAATGTATTTGACTATCTGTAGAATTGTTTATAGATATTAAGTAGAGGACAGGTGGGTCGACTCTAGAGTCTTGTAGAGATGGAGGCCTAGTTGGGCTGAGAATAGCTTCACATTGGCATTGGGCTACCATCTTTTAAGATAATAAAATTGTGCATTTACAATCTACTATAACTTTTGGTACAATGAATAAGCGTTTAGTGCTAACCATTGGTATTGTAAGCGCTTGGTCATAACCATTGATAATTCTTGAAACCAATATTTGACTTAAGATGTGTTTATTTGGAAGTGAAATATGGTAGATGGAAAATTTTGGAGAGAAAATAGGAAAAAAGACTTTTTTAAAGTGTGTTTGGTTAGGTAGGAGAGATGGAAAATAAATAGTAAGGCTCAGATGTTTTCTTCTTGAACTCACTAAAATGTTTTCTTCCCAGAATTGAGAGAAAACTAAGTGAAGATAATTTTTTTTAATAGTAAGGCTTAGATGTTTTCTTCTTCAAGTTGCCTTTTTTTTTTTTTTTTTTCCCCTAGTAAGTAATACGTTGCCTTGTTGCTTTTTTTATTTGTTTTTGTTTTTTGTTTTTTGTTTTTTTTTTTTTTTTTTTTTTTTGGGCAATGTTGTCTCTCTCTCTCTCTCTCTCTCTCTCCTCTTGTGGGCAGTAACGTTGCCTTTTATTTCCTTTTTTTTTTTTTTTTTTTGTTTATTTGTCACTTTTTTTTAATTAAGTATCCTTCTTTAACAAGGGTTTATGAATAAATTTATTCAAGCTCATTTTTTTTCATTCCTCCACCTTTTTACACTCAAACAAACAAAAATGAGGAAAAATAAAATCTTTTCTATCCTTCAATTTTTTCATCCTTCCACCATTTTCTATCTTCCCATGTTTTCACTTTTCCAACTAAATAGACCCTTAAAGTAAGCAACTTTTAATTGACTCATTGATTAGATCCTTCTTTACCATTCTGAAACAAAGTCGTGGCTGTAAACAAAAGCAACTTTGGACCTTTGATCCTTCTAGGATTGTTGATGAGTTTAGTTTCATTGTTTTAGCTTATTTTGCTTAAAAATAAAGATATTAAGTAAATAAATTGCAAAGTAAATTCAGCACAACAGAACAACACAATGACTACTGCCATTATTTATACTTCATAGACAACAATATATCAACCTTTAAAAAAAAAATTAAATAAATTAACTCATGCACTCTTATACAAACGAGATAAATTTGCAATTAAACAAGGGTGTAATACTTTATAGTTCAACTGGTTACTACTTATTGGTATTCTCAGCACTGTTGGGTTATTAGCCTATTGGCAAATCAATTTGTTAATTTTATTTCTAATATAATATCTATGAAATTTATTTTGCACCGTTAAAAAATTGTATAAATTGTTGTAAAATTTTTGTCTTCCATCACTATTCTTTTAAAAATATATTTTTTGTTCGGCAGGACAAAAGTGGGAGAATGATATATATAAGCAAGCCAAATTTAGTGCACATATTCATCGTATTTAATTTGCTAAACTCATGTATTATTAGTACAAAAAGTGATAATCAAAACTGTCTTAAAATGTGAAAATTGCCTTGAGTCGATTGTCTTGGTTCTACCAAAACAAAAAGAGTGGAAAATTCAGGTGCAAAGTCTTTAAACAAAAACTCTCAAGCCCATTAAGAGATGTTTTGGACTGCTGTGTCGGTTGCTTCAATAGTGGCGAAGGTGGGGACAGTACTTGTCTTTGTGGTCCACACGGTTTTCTTTCTATTCAAAGGGCCATTGTAGGTGTTTTGTCTGCTTTCGATTATTGATGCCAGTTGGGGACTTGTGCATGTTTTGTACCACAACTACATGTTTTACTATCATCCAAGCATTCAAAAAGCAGGGTCTTACCTTTTGGTCAGTTTGCTACTCCATCCCTAATCACAAAGATCACAGATCACTCTGGTCTTACTCTTACCCTCCAATTCTCAGTTCTCACAAAGATTAGCGTTCATCCAATTCTCACAATTTTTTTTTTTTTGATAACTATAGACAATGGATTATAATTAATGTACATTAAAAGTAATAAGAGTGATAATCACATGTAAAAGCAATAATATTCTAAACGCATTCTATCATTTTAATAAGTTGTGAAAAAAAAGGAAACAAAGATTCCATAAAATAAATTATTTATTTCAATTTTAGAGCATCTCGTCTCTCTCTCCTTTTATATATATATATAAAATAAAGAAATGAAGTGTGGATAAATAAATGACAAAAAGATATTGGAACATCCATTTCGAAGAAATTACCCAAAATTTGATATTGGTTTATTTGAGATTGTTCCTTTTAATTATAGATTCGCAATCAAAGATGTTTTATGCATTATAGAATTGTTGAATGATATTATTTGAAATTGAAAAAAAAATAATTTGTATCACTTTTTTTTTCCACCAATCATGGTACATATACCATGTGTTTTGATTTTTTTTTTTTAATTTTGATTATTTTATATAAAAAAATGAAATAAATGAATGGCAAGTTGTGAATGGTGAAACTCAAAAGATGGTAAAGATAATTTGTATTCCTTAAAACCAACATATAACTTAAGCAAGAAGCTTTTAATTGACTTATTTTAGGATTGTTGATGAGTTTTGTTTCATTGGATTAACTTATTTTGCTTAAAAAATAAAGTAAATAAATTGAAAAATAAACTCAGTACAGCACAAAGACTACTTTCATCGTCCATACTTCATTGGCATCAAAAGATATATATATATATATATATATTTTTTTTTTTTTTAATCCTTAATTAATTATGTACTCTTCTCTAAACATGATCAAATCCGTAAACAAGAGCTATCAACAAGGATGTAATGTTTTGTAATTTAATTAGTTGGTAATTCCTAATGTTTCTAATTGATAAATCCAGGATTTAAATTCTCACGCTCTCCAAATTATAAAATTATCAACAACAAAAAGTGTGGAAAACTCAGGTGCAAACTCTTTCCCCAGAAAAAAGAAAGTGGATATTATATACATATATGTGGAAAGGCTATCATGAAATCATCATCCACATCTCCAATTCAGCAATGGGCCTTACTTAACCCTTAAAAAAGTAATAGGCCTCATTGAAGCCCATCAAGATAAGTTGTAGACTAAGCTTTTACCCTTCCCAAATCAACTCCAATTAGTGGGCCTTGAAATTTCGGACAACCTAGCTGGTACGTTTCAACAAGAACAGTACATAATATCCGTGTGAACTCAGAAAAGATTTAAAAAGAAAGATAGAAGTTAAAGGATTCAGTAGTGCAATGTGTAGGGTATTGCAATAATGGTGGAAAGGACAACACTTGTGGTCAACGGTTGAGGTCCAATGGATGTTTTCTCTGTTTAAAAAATTTCGGAGTATTAATTTCAACAAGAACAGTAAATTGAATAAAAAGATTTAAAAAGAAAGATAGAAGTTAAAGAAGAGTTAAAATTGCACCTTAAAATAAAAAAGTTGAGTTGAAGTAAAAAAAATTGTGAAAAAAATAGGTAAATTGCACCAGGTGCAATACCTTAGGTATTGCACCTGATCCAAATCCGAAGTTAAAAACTACAGTGGTCAGTAGTGGATGTGTATGTGACAATCAATAATGGCGAAGAGTGGAAAGGACAACACTTGTGGTCCACACGGCATTCTTTCGGTGCTAAGGTCCAATGGGTGTTTTCTCTGCTTTGAATTAAGGGCTGTCCAGTGGGTGCTGGGGTCCACGATTTTCTTTAATAATGGCAAGTTGGGAAACTATGCTTGTTTTCTACGCATCCTTCATCTACGCGTTTACTTTCATCGAAGCACTCAAAAAGTATGGTCTTTGTCTTTTATTCTACCTAAATAGTCCATTCTCACCCACTTTCACAGATTGTTCTGGTTTTACTCTTACCCTTCAGTTCTCTGTTTCTCACAAAGACACAGTTAGCATTCATTCAATTCTCTCTAATTCAAGAAATGGCGGAAGGAGTTCTGTTCGACATTGCTAAGGAAATCATTGGGAAGGCGGGCAACCTAGCACTCAAAGAGGTTGCACTCATCTGGGGTGTCAATGACGAGATCAACAAACTCAAGGAGAGAGTTTCCATAATCAGTGCTGTGATTTTGGATGCAGAGGCGAAGCAACACGACAGTGAAGAGATCAAACTGTGGCTGAAAAGGCTTAAGGATGCCATGTGTGATGCAGATGACTTGCTGGATGAAATCTCCACTGAGGCCTTGCGACGGGAAGTGATGACCCGTGACAAGAAGGCCAAAGAGGTACGCATCTTCTTTTCCAAATCTAACCAGCTTGCATATGGTGTTAGAATGGGTTATAAGGTTAAGGAGATGAGGGAGAGGCTAGTTGCTATAGCTGCGGACAGGCAGTTTCCCTTGGTTGAACGTTGTGAGCAGATACAAGTCAGGAATGAGGCAAGACGGCAGACTCGTTCCCTTGTAAGAGCTGAAGGTGTTATTGGGAGGGATGAGGATAAAAAGGCCATTATTGGATCTCTGTTGGATCCCAATGTTAAGGAGAATGTTTCTGTCCTTCTGATAGTTGGTATCGGAGGACTAGGAAAGACGACACTTGCTCAACTTGTCTTCAATGATGAAGAAATCAAGAACCATTTTAAGCTAAAATTGTGGGTGTGTGTCTCTGACGATTTTGATGAGAAGATAATTGTTGAGAAAATCTTGGAATGTATAAAAAATGAGAAACCAAAAGACCTTGAATTGAACACATTAGTCAATAATCTTCAACAAGAAATTAATGGAAAAAGATACTTGCTTGTATTGGATGATGTATGGAATGAGAATTGTGAAAAATGGCTTAGCTTGAAAGATATTTTGATGGGAGGCGCAAGAGGCAGTGGAATATTATTGACTACACGCATTAAAAAAGTGGCAGAGATTGCACAAACTATGCAACCGCACTTGTTAAAGGGTTTAGATGAAGCACAGTCTTGGTCTCTACTTAAGAAGATGGCGTTTGTAGAGGGTGAAGAGCCAAAGAGTGCAAGTTTTGAAAATATTGGGAGGGAGATTTTGAAGAAGTGTGGAGGGGTTCCGCTTGCAATTAGAACAATAGGAGGTCTGTTGTATTTAAAAAAATCTGTAAGAGAGTGGCAATTATTCAAAGACAATGAACTTCTGAATATATCTGAGGAAGACAGTAATATTTTACGAACACTAAAGTTGAGTTACGATCATCTCCCATCACACTTGAAGCAATGCTTTGCTTATTGTAGTCTATTTCCAAAGGATTACGAGATTGAAAAGGCGAGTTTGATTTATATGTGGATGGCGCAAGGATTCATCAAATTGAATAACGAAAAGCAATGTCCAGAAGATGTTGGGCATGAGTATTTTATGGATTTGCTTTGGAGATCATTCTTTCAAGATGTTGAAGAAGATGAATTTGGCAATATATCAACATTCAAAATGCATGATCTCATGCATGATTTAGCAACAAAAGTAATGGGATCAGAGAGCACTACCATTTATTCAAAAGAGAAAGACATTGATGAGAAAACTCGTCATGTGTCATTTGGGCATATATTATCCTCATCATTGGAAATTCCGATCTCATTATATAAAGCAAGAAGGATAAGAACATTTCTTTTGCCTTGTCAACGAAAGTATGGTAATATAAATTCGGACCATTCAACTTGTAGTGAAATTATTGCAAGTTTTAAGTTCATACGTTTGTTAGATTTGCATAACATGGAGATTAAAACAATTCCAAGTTCTATCAAAAAGTTGAAGCATCTAAGATATCTTGATCTTTCTGAGAATAAAGACATTGAGATGCTTCCTAATTCTATCGTGAAGTTGCACAATTTGCAAACACTTAAACTCTCTAAGTGTGATAAACTTAAAGAATTGCCAAGAGATATTAACAAATTAGTTAACCTCAGGTTTCTTAAGATTGATGGGTGTTTGGGTTTGACTCATATGCCAAATGGACTAGGCCAATTGACTAATCTTGTCCAATTTGAATTAGCTTCTTGTGAAAAATGCCAAAATCTCCCACCATTGGACCAATTGCCTTCTCTCAAAATTATCTTTTTGTACGAATTGGATTGTTTAGAGCACATATCAGATTCAGAGAAAGATAACATTGATTCTTTATTCTACCTATCTCTGGAGAGACTTGTAATTGTTGGTTGCCCTAATTTAAAGGGATGGTGGCGGGGAAGGAGGGATTCTCTTCCTTCATTTCCTCGTCTTTCCGTCTTAAGAATTTATGATTGCCCTCAGCTGACTTCCTTTCCTTTGTTTCCATATCTCGAAAGTTTGACTCTACACAAGTGTAGCTTGAAGCAGTCATTGGAGAGGATGATGATAAACAACAAGACTTCTTCAGGGAATCTACCATCATTCGCTTCTTCTTCTACAATTGTTGCCCCTCTCTCCAAATTAAGTTTCATGCAAATAGAAGAAGCTTTGCCAGAGGAGTGCCTACCAAATCTCATTTCTCTCCATACTCTAACTCTAAACAAATGTCCTCTTCCTCAAGGCGTGCGATATCTTACGGCACTTCAACATCTGAAAGTTCGGAACTCTGAGGTGGTTGATTTATCTAATGATTGGGATGAGATGGAATGGCAAGGACTTAGGGCCCTTCTCTCTTTGGAATTCTATTGTCTTTGGAAGTTGGTCTCTCTCCCAATGGGACTTCAATATATCAGTTCTCTACAACATCTCAATATTTGGAACTGTTACAATTTGATAGCTATACCGGAGTGGATCTGCAAACTTATATCTCTTGAATCACTTGAAATTAGCCATTGCCCTAATTTGAAATCATTGCCAGAGGGAATCGGTGCCCTTACCTCTTTGCAAACACTAGGTATTAGTCGATGTCCCATCTTGCTGCAAAGATGCAAGAAGCATATTGGGAGAGATTGGCATAAAATTTCTCACATTCCCAATTTGAATGGAGATCTGTCTCGGCAAGAAGAAGAGCCAGGTATATAAAAGTCACGTTGTTTACTCCCAACTTTCGATTAAAAAAAATCTAAAAGCCCAATTCTTCTTCGCCATTGTTCTCTCTCAACATCTGTATTTCTTGGTGATTGAATTTCAGATGAAGAAGAACCAATTGAAGAAGCATAGAAAACTGCTCGTAAGAATTGAGACTTAATTAAAGCTTTTGGGTGTTGCAATTGTTCAACAACACAACATAACAACTCACTCACTGGTACTATCTCCTTTATTTTCTTTTCCTTTTCTCCCTTTATCTGCTCATGATATTCTCATTTTTTAAATTATGTTTTGGAAAATAAAATTAATGTGAACTTTCTTTCATCTAATTTCTTACATTTCAAATAATTCCATGTTTTTATTTGATGTGCTTCATTACCCATTGTGTAAACATAGTCAATATTACTAGGACAATTGAACTAGGCAACCGTGCCATAGGATTCAGCTCATTGTACAGGTATTCAGTTCCTTTTTAAATATAAAAGCTTCCAATTTTCTGTTATGTCTACAGATAATGCCATTTATCACTATTTGTTATCTAAGTTAAATCACTATGGGATCATGCTTTGTAGCAAAATATAATTTTCAAGCATCATGGTTTTATTTTGAAATATAGCTTGATAAGTTTATATTTACAAGGAAAATGTTACTATATGTTACCAAAACATCAAACTATCTAAGTTTTCTCAGTTTGTTGATTTTAATATTGTTGGCTGGTTTGAGATAAAAACAACATGAATTCTACCGCTGACCTGTTTTATAAATTATAACACCAAATATACTTTATAGAGATCAAGCACCGATTCATTATTTTTATTGTCATTATAGACTAAATGCTGCAGTCAAGACAAATCCTTGTTTTTTTTTTCTTTTTTTAAAAGCTAGTTTTTCTACTGATGCTAACAGTAGAACCTGATGCATCATTTTAATGCGAGTGCTGCAGACTTTAATCATGTACATTTATATAGTCAGCTTTCAACAACAATATGCGGCTTTCTCAAGTGATTCATCAATGGAGATAACTCATGTACAATATCCTAACCTCCCTCTCAAGTGTCCTTTGTGCTTACTTCTTTTGTTTCATCCTTCGCATCTTTGCATCTTCAGATACTAACATCAATTCTTGTTTTTCTGTATTTCACATGCATCAGCACAAGACAAGAAGTGGAGAGTAAATATAGGGCCCCATGTGTAAGTGATGTAGTGCTTTTGATCTCAAAGTACATTGAGATACAGAGATGATTGCTTTCATACAGTTTGCATATAGCCTTAAGACTCCTGTAATAGGTAAGCCTACTTATCTAAAATCGCAATTGTTTAACTACTGCTTTTGTATATTTTAATATTTTATATTTGCAACTTCTACTTCTCCTGTCTAATTCTGTTTCTAGGTATAATTTTTGTATGTCCTTTTTTTTCCCTCTAAAGATCCAATGATACTGCCCCTAGTAATGTGGGAGCTGTTTCACCATTTTGTATAGCAAACAAGATGTGTTTGCATCATAGTGCTTTTTATGAGACGAGGAAGAGGAGGAATTTAATTCCTATGAACCACAATAATATGAATTTATTTGAAAAATGTAGGAGGAAATAGGTCACGAGTGCATTAAGCTGCTTACATCCCAGAGATTGAAATTTATTTTGGAAGGATTTAGCTCCAGTGTGTATACAGGTTGATGAGTTTATCACTTATTGGGCTCAATATGCAAAAACCTGAGGAGAATTGAATGCCAAAGCAGAGGCAAGAATTTAAAAGTGCATGTTTTTTTTCCAAACTAGACTATGCGAATTTTACATAGAAACAAGGAGAACGTAATGGTAACTATCTCATTCCTTACCATATTAAATCTTTCCTCATAAATTTGGCTTCAATTTTTGAGTTTTTTTTTTTTTTTTTTTTTTTTTTTTTTTTTTTTCTAGCAATATGATAGGCAACATCATCAACAAAGCGTTATTCCCAAGTTTTGAGGTTAGCTATGGATCCTCATTTCCTCTCAAAACTTTTGCCTTTTTTGAAATATGTTGGAAAACTTGGGGGCTGCTTGGATCAATTTTTTTTATCACTCAATTTCCATTACTCAATTTTCGTCACTCATCGCTTTAAAATACCACACCCGTTTGGCACTATCACTCACTTCCCATCACTCAATATTTTTCACACTATTTGTGGGTCTCATACCTGTCAATCCGTGCATTTTTTTTTTCCCCAGTACCCAGATCACCCAAACCCAGTGAAGAAAAAAAAAAAAAAAAAAAAAAACCCAGAACTGAAGATCGAACCCAGTGAAGAAGAAGAAGAAGAAGAAAAAAAAAACCAGAATTGAAGACCGAACCCAGAAAAAAAAAAAAAAAAAAAAAAAAAAAAAAAAAAACTCAGTTGGTCAAAAGTTGCGGCTGTGGGTCTCCCATGTATGTTTAATTACAAAAATGTCATTGAGTTATGAGTTATGGAAACTGAAAACAGCCAAAATGTGTTTTCAGTTTCTATAACTCATAACCCAAAAATTAGAGAATTGAGTGATAGAAACAGAGTTATGGTGCTCCTAAACGGACTTCTCGCTATGGATCCCACCATTTTTCAGTTATAAGTTGTGGAAATAGAGTTATGAGTTATGGAAATTGATGATCCAAACGGCATTTATTCGCTCTCTTATTCACCTTTTTATTTCTCAAACTTTGGTCTGATAGGTTACCATGGATGAAAGCTATAGCTTGGTGTTACCACTCAAAGTATTACCTGCTTTTAAGGATAGCTTAAATTCATGGTGAATGATTTTTGGACTTCTCAACTAGTAACACTTGTTGAACAAGGGTTGCTTGGAGAGTTCTGTGACTTAATAAAGAAGGCATTTCTATCATCTTTGGATTAATTTCTTAAGGTTGCTTAGCATACCATGGAGTTATATTAGAGATATGGCACCTGTGAAATATCACATAAATCTAACACCTTGTTGGAATTTTTTGTTTAGTACTCTGTCAGAAAGGTTTAGGCTTGCTGGCGTATTTGCATTGCTACTGTAAAGAGTCATTCTTTTGTTGTCCTGAGTTGTAATTGTCTTAGTGCTCTGTCTGCTGCTTCGAACTTGCTGTTTTATTTGAGTTGCTGGTTTTCGACTTGGTTTCAATTAAATTTCTGCCTGATTATCCAAAAATAAAAGAAAATCTATCACCTTCTATTCTCAAGAACATGAGCTCATAACCTTTCTAATGGCTTTTAAATTGAATACTAGACAAAAACAGCTATCAGACAGAGGAGAATAAATGATTTTATTTCCCATGATTTTATTTCCAAAGTAAAATTATAAGGTCTTTACACAATTGGTCCCTTTTTTTTTTCATTTTTCATAAAAATTTCCAATTATGTTATATAGGTAAATTCTTTTTTGGGCAGAAGTTGGCTTTCAAGGTCAAGGCAAGACTGTTCACCTAAACGAGTAAGATCGATTCTTTTAAACATGACCTTCCTTTCTTTTTGGTCACGGGATATTGGAATGGATACCAAGGCTTATTTGAATGAACTCACTGGTATTTTTCTCATTTCCTTTTTTTACCCTTTTTCCGCTCTTAGGATCTTCGATATTTAATTTATGACTTTTGCATTTTAATAAAAAACATGTGACTCTTCCTTCAACATTTTCTTCACTCTAATAAATTGCATCTTTGTATCTCATATTGCGTTGATGACATAATGTATATGATGTGCTTCAAATATTGTTTAAACAAAGTAAAATTTGGCTCAAGGTGATATAGAGGTAATATTGCAGGGAGAATTAAATCTTGCAACCAGGCTGCTGGAATTAGCTCATTGTATAGGAATTTTGCTGTTTCAAATCCTTTTTATATGTAAGCACCTAACTTCTATCTCTAGTCCTTTTTGTCATTTTCCCCTCGATTCTTCTTTCACCTCTTTAAGACTTGATTTTTACTTGTAGATTGTTTGTCATTCCATATGACTTCTTGTTGTCATTTTATGTACTAATATCTATTCTTGATTTGTTACATATCACATGCTAATATGATGAGAAGTGTAGAGAAAATGATAACCCATGTATAAGGTGATGTAGTGCTTCTAATTCCATAATTACGTTGAGATACATGGATAATTACTTTGACAAAGTATGCAAATAACCTCGTGATTCCTACAAGAGGTGAGCCTACGTATCTGAATTAGTAATGGTTTAACAGTTGCTTAGGTATTCCAGCACATTAAGTTCGGAATTTTCTACTTGTCATGGTTGTGTTTGTTTCTATGTATTATTATGCATTCATCAGAATTGTTATTTGAAGATAGTTTAACTTTATATATTGACTTAATAAGGTGCAAGGAAAATATATTTCTGGTAGAGAATAAATAATTCCTAATGAATTCTCATTTTAAAGTAGGAATTTGATTTTCATGATCCAAAATAATGTGAACCATTTGTTTGGATTTTGTTTTTTTTTTTTTTTAATACCTTTTCTCACTTATTTAGAAAAAAAAATCCAGGTGGAAATTTGTCAAGAGTAGACTAAACTTTTCACATCCCAAGGTTCAAAATTTATTTCAGAAGGATTTAATTCATGTGTCTACAGGTGCACACATCTCCATTCTCAGTTCCCTTCAAATTTATTAAATACCAGATTAGTTCTCTCTGAGCTTTTCCCTTTGGTTTCAAGTATGGGGACTTTATTAGTTATTGGGTTCTACACTTCTATATGCAAAAGCTTGAGGATAATTGATAATACAGCATACAAGAGTTTAGCAGTGCATGTTTTTCTAAATCTACTTGGTACAAAAATTATGCAGAAACTAGGAAAAAGAATGGTAATTATCTCTATTTTAACCTGATTAAATCTTTCCTCATAGATTAGGTTTCAATTTTTGAATTTTCTTTTTCTTGAAATATGGTAGAAAAAGTATTACTTTCTACATTCTCTTTTTTTAATTTATCCTTCTCTTCGTTTTTTGGCAATATGCATGGCATGGTAGATAAATTTTTACTTTTTCGCTTATTCTCCTTTAAATTTATTTCTTAAACATTGGTCTAATAGGTTCCCATGAATGAAGACCATGCTTTTAAGGATAGTTTAATTTCATGGTGAGTGATTCTTGGACTTCTCAACCAGTAAGAATTCATTTAACAAGGTTTGCTTGGAGAGTTCCGTTACCTAATATTGAAGGCATTCGGCATTCTTTTCATGTTTGGATTAATTTTGTGAGGTTGCTTGGCATACTGAACAGTTGCTTTTGTATTCCAATACATTAAGTTTGTAAATTTTTACTTGCCATGCTTATATCTGTTTCTTTTGTATACTGAACAGTTGCTTTTGTATTATTATGCATGCATCAGAATTGTTATTTGAAGATATTTCCCCATGGTATAGGTGCTCATTGATGAAGACACAAGGTGTTGGAAGGTTGATGTTGTTAGAAGAACCTTCCTACCTTTGAAGCAGACAACATCCTAAACATCCCTCTCAACTACACCCTCCCAGATGATCAAATCATATGAAGCAAGAAAGGTAAATTCTCTGTCAAAAGCGCTTACTATGTAGCACTTCCATTCATTCATCCATCTAATGAGGGTGAAAGCTCAAGATATGATCCTCGCTACCCTCTCTGGAAAAGGATGTGGCACCTCGACATCCCAGCAAAGATCAGAATCTTCACCTGGCGTGCCTGCATGAATGCCCTCCCCACTATGCATTGCCTAAGAACCAGAGGAGTAAGCACATATGGTATTTTCCCTGTGTGTGACTTGTGCCCTGAAAGTACTCTGCATGCCCTCATACAGTGTGACACTCCCAAAGAGGTGTGGTGCAGTTGTCTAAACTATCCAGTGGATTAGGAGACAAATTCTAGGAATTTTTCTGATCTAACATTTTAGTTCATCACCAATGGCACCACTCAAGACTTGGAAACTTTTTTTGTCACAGCCTGGCCTATTTGGTCCAACCGTAATCAGATGATACATGAGTCAACCTCATCACTTCCCATCCAAATATGGGAAACTTCTAGGAGAACTGTCAAGGACTACAAAGGTGCCTTATCAACTGCATTTCGACTGAAATCCAACCAAGCTTTGTGCTGGACTTCCCCACCTCCTGGCACTCACAAATATGGTAGCAAAAGTATTTCTTTCTATCTTCTCTTTTAAATTTATCTTTCTCCTCTTCATTTTTTTGGCAATAAGCATGGATTGGTAGAAAATTTGTTACTTTCTCATTTATTCTCTAAATTTATTTCTTAAATGTTGATCTAATAGGTTCTCATAAATGAAGACTGTTGGCACATAGAGACTTCTTAACTTGATTAATTCTGTGAACAAAAGGATTGTTGGGAAAATTTTGTAAAATCGTAAACAAGACATTTGCTTTCATCTTAGCTCTAATTTCTCAATGTTGCTTACCATACCATGAAGTTATAGACTCATTTTGAGATATTTGAGATAGGAAACCTATAAAATATACTGTTTGAGTTCCAAATAAATTTGTAAATATGGTCTTGGCACAGATTGGATATTTGAATCTTTATGTTTTTCATTTCAGATGATGAAATTTCAAATGAAGAAATTTCATATGAAGAACCAAAGAAACCTACTCTTAAGAAGTGGGACTTAATTAAAACTTTTGGGTGCTGCAATTGTTCAACCACTCAATAACTCACTCATTGGTACTATCAACTTTCTTTTCTTTTCCTTTCCCCTTTTATCTGCTCATAATACTCTCATTCTTTGACTTATATCTTTGCATGTTAAGCAAAAAAATAATGTGAAATTTTCTGTCATCTAATTTCTTACATTTGAATGAACTCCATCTTTGTATTTTCAATTGGGATGTATTTGATGTGCTTTTTTTCCCCTTGTATAAATAGAGTCAAATTGGCACAAGGTAATATTACTTGGGGAATTGAATCCGGTAACCATGCTGTAGGAATCACCTCATTGTTCAGGTATTCCCTTTGCTTCAATTCCTTTTTATATATAAGCTTACAATTTTCTGTTATGTCTACAGATAATACCATCTATCACAATTTGTTATCTAAAATTAAATCACTATGGGATCTTGCTTTATAATAAAATATAATTTTCAAGCATCATGGTTTTATTGAGAAAAGTTGCTTGATATTTATAACGAAAATATTAGTATATGTTACCTAAACAACAAACTAAGTAAGTTTTGTCACTTTGTTGATTTAATATTGTTGGTTGGTTTGAGCTAAAAAAAGTTTCTCCCTCCAACATGTTTTATAACACCAACTATACTTTATAGAGATCAAGCACCTATTAATTGTTGTTATTGTCATTACAGACGAAATATTGCAGTCAAGACAAATCCTTTTTTTAAAATTTTTGGAGCTATGTTTTCTATTGATAGTAACAGTAGAACCTGATGCATCATTTTAATGTAGGTGTTTTAGGCTTTTATCGTGGGTAGTGGATTTTGTGAAAAGAGCCACAGAGCTTCTCCAGGAGTTCCATGACGTTCAAAAACAGTCGCCTAGGAATATAATTCAGAGGGATGAGACTCGTTGGAAGCCTCCTAATCCTGGAATCTATAAGATAAATTTTGATGGTGCTATTTTCGAAGGTTCAGCGCTGGCTGGTTAAGGTGTGGTCATCAGAGACTCCGCAGGACTTATTATTGTAGCTCTCAGTCAGAAGATTCACCTCCCAAGTTCGGTGGATTTGGTAGAGGTTATGGTAGCAAGTCGAGCTCTTAGTTTTGCTTGAGAAATTAGTATTTTTCAGGTAGGAGTAGAGGGGAACTCACTCAAGGTCATTCAAGTGCCCAAAAATAGTAGAGGGTACCACTATGTTTGGGCACATTATTGAGGAGATTCGAGTAGTTAAAAGTTCTATGGTCATTCATAGTTTCAATCATGTTAAAAGGGGTGGAAATAAGCTTGCCCACGTCCTTACTAGAAGAGTAGTTTTAGTTACAGATACTGATGTGTGGTTAGAAGATTTACCGCTAAATTTGAATGATGTATTCTAATATGATTTACAGCAATAAAATTACTTACCTTTTCCTCAAAAAAAAAAATAAATAAGAAGAAATGTATATATAGGAAATATAGTAAGACAAATAGTATGATAAAATCCAGGATATATATAGCCTGCTTGGTGTAGTACCCTTATGTATTAATTGTAAAAAAAATGATAATGTGAGGATCATTAAGATTCATAGGTTGATATTCAATTTTTTCACACAATAATAGGTCATCATAATATAAATATTCAATGGATTTTAAAACCTATCATATGAGAGAAAACAAAGTGAAAATTATATCATAAGTTTTTCATAATAAGAGTATGACTTTTTCTGGTTTTTATATAATATCTATTTTCCTTCAATGTAACTTAATAATAAGCATTTTGATATACTAATTAGCACATTGGAAGATTGATTAATTAGGCATGTGTTTATAGGGTCCCCTTATTTGTCAATTATTTTCATTCATCTCAATTTAAGGCTAATGAATTCATTTATTGACTGTTTTTTTTTTTATAAACTCAATAGTTTACAACAAGCAATGGAGAATTTGAATTTTAGATATCTCAGTTGAAAACACCTAAAAGTAACAATTTGCATTTGTACTTTCTTCTGAAACCATTTGCCTATATAGAGCTGGTAAATGAGGTTTGAAAGAACTGATTTGAAGAACATATAGAATTTAATTCCTTTTCTTCAGTATTTGTAAAGTGTATATTAGATTTATTTTATTTTTTAATGTTTCACATGTGTCGAACCACTTACAAACCCAATCACCAATTAAAGAAAGTGCTTGCTATTTCCCTTTTTTTTTCTTCCATTTTAGTCTTGTACTAGAAGCGAGCAATGCAAAATGAATTAAACAAACACGTGTAAGAAGTATAAGAAACACATGTTAACTTGTCACTAGACTCAAACTTGAGCACTTTTGAAAGTTCCATTGAATTAAATAAAAAAGAGGAAAATCAATGAACGGAGAAAACAATGATGGATCTTAAAAAGCATTTAAAACAGAACAAAACAAAAATGGACTAGATAGACATATAATATTGAATTGTTGTTTAATTGTACAGTAACTAGTTACGTATGTTTTAGTATATATCAAAAAGAAAAAGGAAATACCAATTCACCATCAAATATGGTTGTACATCCATCAGCTATTTGACCTGTAAGAAAATCAAGAAGTTCTTGGTAGTGTTGTTAGTGTGTGCTTGATATAAATTGTTTGCCGACTTCACAATATCCCAAAACTAAAATCACATCATGCTGCAAAGAATAAGAGTTTGAGTCTGGTTAAATTTCACAAGATTTACTTTTCCCAAATAACATATAAAACTTGCACTTGATAAATCCCTTATTACCAAATTCAACATTGCCCAGGATAAACATCACTTTCCTTCCATGTTTCATTCTTTTTCAACGTAATGTGAAGAAAATTTCAACAGAAATCATCTATAACAACTGTAATGTGATTTTATAAACTGCTGGCCGGGTAATAAGATATAAACCTTGGAGAAAGTCCAGTATCTGTCAAGAACAATAAGAGGTAAGTGAACCAACAGGCAGCAATGATATATCATTGAGCATGTGACCCGTGCCATAATAAATGACGGACCGTCTTCCAAGGGGCTTAGTGAAGGAATCATCATCATCATTTTTAATACTATTTCCCATCATGATACTTTTTTAGCAAATGGGAGCCTGCAAAATATGAACTGAAGCTTGAGAGAACAAGCATAAATAGCAATTTAGTAGAGTAACCATGTTGGGAGTATTTTTTTTATAAAAAATTTATTATTGTTATCCTAATTTGGAATAAATGATCATTCACTTCAACTATAGAAATAATATATTCATGAATTAATTGTCATTTTACTTTCTCATATAAGTTGACAGGCTTAGCTACTTACTGAGCTTTAGTGATGCATTTCTATTGTTCAATCTTAATTCATAGATTTTAACCATTACCTTAATTGGCTGAAGTTAATGTCTTTAAAAAAATTCAACAACTAAACAAACTATGATATTTCTGTTTATATAATTCAATGTTTTACTGGATCCATAATATGTCTATAACATTTATATGTCTAGCTACCTAAAGGAAATTTAAAAATAAAAAAAGGTACTTTTTTAAGCAAGCGAATAATGTTGCTATTTGTTGGACTTCTTTCTTATTAGAGATCTCACTAGTATAAGCAATAAAAAGAGAATTTATCTCTAAAGTTTATTTCATTAATAATGGTTTATTGGTAATTTCATTTTGCGCGAATTTCAAGAAAACTCAAGTAATATCTCTCCTTTATTTCCAACAAATCAGAACTAGGTTTACTGATGATTATACTTTGTCATCCATGCAACTGGTTTATGAGAATTTTACCACACCCAACAAAATTCTTAAATGCCCTAAATATTTCCAAACATAGTTGTTGCTAAGCCAAGTTGAAGGTAACATGGGTTACCATAATAAAAAAACATGCCAACATACGAGGATAGACTCAAGGGGCAATGAAAGTATACATGCTTGCAGACCCAAGGAGTCACTAACCACCCCTACCCTTTAAGGATAGCAATGCTGGAGCAAGGGCTACATTGGAATGGTGAAGCGCCCTTCATATTGTTGCAGTTTAACTTTTTCTTTTTCTTTTTTTGGGGGGAGGGGGTGGGAATTAACGTTTTGGCCTTTCTTTTGGGGAATGGTCTTCCTAACATACAAGATGCTTAGCATGATGCAGAAATAGCATGAATCTAGAACATTCGAGTATGTGAATGCCACATAGTCCTGCATTAAGTACTAGCATTGCAGGAGATATGGGAAGATTGACACTTTGGATAGCCTTTCAATGACGCCTTGATATACACATTGGATACAACTTCAACTCAAAATCTTAGGCCATCTTGTTTGGGGATTAACTATTATATCAATCTCTCAAACTCAACACTTACATGTGAAAGCCAACAAGTCGTCCCCTTCATGGCTCATGTTCAAGCCTCTAACACATCTAACCAAATGAGCCTCTATATCTTTCAGCACACTCTTGCCAATTGAACATACTAACAATGATGCTCTGTTACCAACTATGAGAAATATTTTCGATATCATTTGAGAGTAATGAATTGCAAGAGAGGACAATAATTAAAATAATCTTAACAGAGGCACCGAATCCTGTTCCTCTCTTTTCCAGCATCCATCTCCTCAAATTCAGCTACATCCCATTTCATATGTTTAAAAAAACAAGACACACCGTCTTGTTCCTAATCTAGGACAAAATAAAAGCCATTCACTTGGTCTTCAATTTGCTAACAACTTGGCCTTTATTTTGCTAACAACTCAAATTAGTTAATTTTATACATTGATGTAATGTTTGCTAGTATTTAGGCAAATCAAATAAATCCCCCTGTTGTCCAGCCTAGCTAACAGATGAATAATTTTACTTTCTTTTTGCATGATTTACATAAAAGACAGGAAGCTCAAATACTCAAATGCATAACTTTTCACAACACATGAATAATGTAAGCTCCACACAGCATTGAACCAAATTCAGATACAGAACATACGGACTCCAATTAACTCAACAAAATCTGAAATATCAAATTTAGAAAAATTGAAAACAATGAATGGACCATTTCTATTGAGTTTAGTTGAACACAAGGTTCTCAAATTCTTTACTTGTTACATTTAGTCAATTTTAATGTTTCTCAAATACACTAAATTCACTAATAGCTTAATCAAATCCCGTGAAGAACCTAGGAAAATTTCTGAATAACTTTCATATCCCCCTTGTTGTCTATCATAGTGTCATCAAAGCAACCCCCTTTCCTCCAGACTATATTGGACAGCCCCAAAAGGCAAAAACTTTCGAAGTACAGTGTTGTTTAAATCCTAACTATGCAACCCTCTGAGCCTCATCCAACCCCAATTCAAGAAAAGAAGCATTACCCACATAAAAATCCTCATGTAAAATTCAACAGTCTAATAAGCAAAAGAAAAACTGATTGTGCCCTTATAACATCCAAAGCGGAAAGCTATTAAATTTACAACTTAAAAACCAGTAATAATCATCAACTAAACATGCCCTTCATCCATAGCACCACAAAAAAAAAAAAAAAAAAAAAACAGATACAAACTATATATAATAACTAAAAAACTATAGAACCCAGATACAATTCGAATTCTACATAACTGGAAAGAAACGAAAAAGGGTCAGAAGGAACATACAGACACAGGAGATAAGCTAAGCAGAACCCATCAACGAGAGACCCTCAAACCTTAGCAGAACCAACCTTTGTTGGTTACCTAAAACAAAAACCGATGTTGTTTGTCAACTGCGTGAATATATGAATGATACAACTTATATTATTGAATCTACTATATTCCTTTTCTGTCATCTAAGCAATGCTGTTTGTTTGTTCTCTTCTTCATAAGTTCCCTTTCTATTTTCTGTATCTTTTTTCCTTTGTTTGGGGAATGTGCGTCATCAATGTCACCGACTGTGAGCCTCCGTTTCAATACGAAAGAAAAATGAAAATTATTTCACTATTTAGTTTATTTTTTTTATTATTTATTTATTTATTATATTATTTTAATTAATTTTTACCTTTATTTACAGTATATTTAACAATAAATTTTTAATGTCAGCAAAATAAACGATATCTAAATAGACTTTAAGAGTATTTGAGTTATGTACTCTCAGAATAAGACCAAAAGACAGTCCTGTCCATGTTTGAACATTTTTTTACGAAAATATCGGGGATATTTTTGTCTTTTAGTAGTGTATGATTGACTAAGGAAGGTGCATTTGGGTGTGCCTTGTTTGTCCGTTATATATTCATAGTCATAGAGAGAGAGACTGACATATATAGTATATATATTGTTGGAATCAAGAAGATGTGGCGCTTTTTGAAGGCTTCAAATTGAGCCCATCTCTCTCCTTATCTGGTCCGACAACCTCTGATACTAAAAAAAGCCTACCAAAAGCGTGGACTGGTAGATTCTGTGGACCATGCTGAACGGATGATTATGAAAATATTTTTGCAAAAATACTTTATAGAGGCTGCAATTCATTTGATCTCTACAATTTTAGCTTGCAACTAAGTTAATCTCTACCATTATTTTACTAACAAACAAAATTCTTATGGCTAATGAATTGCACAGTTTGCACATTTAAAGTTTAGGTCGCTAATAAAATTTTTTAATTGCTACGTAATGTCCCAACTCCCCTCTCTCAAAGCTATGTCCAAACCTAGAACCTAAAAACTGAAAAATGAAATTGAAAGGAAAAGAAAATTGCTAGTTGATTTATTTGGTCCATTTTTATTTTGCTTTAAAATTCGTAATTCAATTTTTTTTCTGGCATGGATTTTTATGAGGTTGACGTGGCATTTTTAAATAGCAATTGAATCATTATATTAGTCACATAAACTTTAAGTGTGTCAACTGTGCAATCTATTAAGCACGTAAACATTTTTTTTAGTAAGTTAATTATATGGATTAAATTGATTATAACCCCAAAATGTAGGGATCAAAATTGTATTTTTGCCAAATATTAAAACTTGGGTGTGATTTTTTTTTCATGATTACATATTATAATTAGAGAAATATCATTTTTATTTTAGTCTACTTTTATAACTCTGAATAATAATTTATGATAGGTAAGAGCTCTATTTATCATGCCAAATTTATTAACCTTTGGAAAGAGATAATACCTCTGTCTTTCTCTTTATAAAGTCTAGTTTTGTTATTCAATGAAAAAAATAAGCAGATTCTAATAATGATAGATACTCACCTTTTGAATGCAATTTTGGTTTCTCTGTTCATTTTCTTATGTTAAGTGGTTGAATTTTTACTTTTTTTCTAAAGAAAGTGGTTGAATTTATGGCTAGTTTTGAAACCTATCAAATAGGTAAATCAATCAAATTTGCAAGATCTTACAACCATTTGAGAATCATTGTATCTAATGACACAACAAATTTCAAATATATATATATATATATATCAGTGATGATTATTTGTAAAAAGTGATATTACACTAATCACATTCTATCATCTAAAAAAGTTGTAAAATTATTAAGAAATTTAATGTATTTGACTATATGTAGAATTGTTGATTGATGTTAAGCAGAGGACTGGTGGGTTAAGTCTAGCGTCCTGTAGAGGTGGAGGCTCGGTTGGGTTGAGAATAGCTTCATATTGGCGCTAGGCTACAACCTTTTAAGGGAATAAAATTGTGCATTCACTGGGAATGGCAACGGGTCGGGTTTGGGGCTGGTTTTTTAATGCCTGAAATCGACTCGTTTAATAAACGTGTTTTTTTTTAACCCCAAACTTGCCCCTTCAGGCCTCCACAGGCCCTGTCTAGCCACTTATGGGCCTAATCTAAAGTCGTGGCCCAATCCGACCCAACCTTTAAAAAAAAATTTTGATTTTACCACCACACAAACACAAACACAAGCATAAACAAAACACAAATCAAAATTTTTTTTTTTGCTCTTCTTTGTTAATACATGTTTTTTCACTCAAAAAAAATTTCACAAACAGAAACACAATCCTGTCCTCCAATCATCAAATCTCTCTCTGATCTAACAATCTCGTGCTCCGATCTAACAACACGACCACATCTCTCTCTGATCTAACAATCCCGTGCTTTAATCTAACAATCTCGTGCTCCTTCGTGACAAATAGCAACCACCACGTGATGAGGATAAGGGTGAGGGTGATTGGGTGAAGAGTGGCTGAGAGAAAAATGAGAGTGAGAGTGAGAGTGAGAGTGAGAGTGAGAAAGGTAAGGGGCGGCGAGGCTAAGTGAGGCCATGGGGCTGAACGAAGCCTTGAGGAGAGTGTGAGGCTAAACAAGGCATGAGGCTAAGTGAGGTTGTGAAGGGAGAATCTGAGTGAGGCCGAAAGAGGGTGGTAGGTAGAGAGAGAGAGAGAGAGAGAGAGAGAGAGAGAGAGAGAGAGTGAGTGAGTGAGTGAGGGTGGCTGAGAGATGAGGGATTGAGGGTTAGGTTTAGAAAAATGAAATCTGAAATGAAAGAGGAGAATTTATACTAGGGTTTTTAATTTTTTTAATAATATATATGTATATGGGTTGGGTTCAGACCGAGTATGCATAAAACCCATACCCAACCTGAACCTGCTTCGAGTTTGATTTTTAAAACCCAATCCTGACCCTCTTGTTTAGCAGGTCAAGTCAGGCTAGGTACACGCTGGTTGGGTTATATTTTGCCATCCCTAGCATTCACCATCAACTATAATTTTTGATATAGTAAATAAAGACCTATTTGGTTATGTTATTTAAATAACAATTTTTGTTGTTTAACAACACATTATGTATTTTTACAACACTTTTTTTTATATTTTTATAATCCTTAAATAAGGTTATTAGAATAATATTACCAAACAAACCCTAAGTGTTTAGTCCAAACCATTGGTATTGCAAGCTCTTGATCATAAGAGCATTTGCACTGAGACGACCAAATGCTATATGTTGGCAAATTTGACCATCAAAACACAAAAACTAAGCTCCATCCGGACGGCTGATTGTAAAATTTGTTGAATACTGCTACAGTACCATCTTAGGGGTAAGGTGGTACTGTAGCAGCTTGGATTTATTTTTTTACTAATTTCTTCTCTCTCCTCTAGTTGTCTCCCACTTCTCCCTCTCCCGCATCTCACTCTCATTTCTCTGCCTTTTCATCACTCTCTCTTCAATCTTCAGGCTTCATCACTACATCACTTCACCACTTCTCAATCTTCGCCGACCCATCTTCAGTCTTTACCAACCCGCCGCCGCATGCAAGCCTTTCTCTCATCCTCTCTCTTTCCATAACTCATCTCAGACCAAGCGGGTTTGTTCATGGGTTTCCGGCATGGTTGTGGGTTTGTAGGATTCTCTGGGCGAGATCGTCGTGATCAAGGATTTGGTAGTTGTTGTGGCGGCGAGATCAGCGTGGTTGTGGGTTTGCAAATCAGATTTGGTTGTGGGAGGTGATGGGTTTACTAATCAGTTTTGGCCGTGTGTTTGGGGCTGAGTTTCGGTGGTGGCATCGGTGTGGTGGGCCCTGGGTTGTGGTGGCACGGTGGGTCTGGGGCTGAGTTTGGTAGGTTTGCTTGGTGGGTCAGGTGGATAGGCACCTCTTCTTTCTCCCACCATTTTGTTTCCCTAATTTAAATGGTTAATTTGACATGCTTACTATTTTTTTTAATCTCTGTGTTCTGTTATTAATTGTTGTGTTTGGTTTTGGGGACACAACTTCAAAGCATAGAAACCAAGAACCATCTGAAAACCAAAACTACAAATTGTTTTTTTATTTTCATTTTACTTTCTGCCTCCAATTTGTGTTTTGTGTTTTCTTTATTTCATATATTTCTTGCTTTTTTGGCTTCCACTTTTCAGGAAACAGAGGTCTCTTCTCACGAAACCTTGCAGCAAGTTGTTCTCCCATGTCCAGCACAGATTCTGATGTGTACCTCTCATTTCTTTCAAGACTTTGTTTGCTCAAGTAATCCAATTTATTGCTCTCCTAACTCATTATTATTCTCAACTTTATTCCCATCATCTATTAGAGTTTCGATTTTCATTTGGTTTGGAATTTGTTCTTCTCAGATTGAAGTTGCTGATTTATGCCCAATATGTTTAGAATGAGAATTTAATCTAAAGTTAGTTCATATGCACTTGAATATTGTCAAGGCAACTTTGGTTAGATATGGGCTCAAATTGCAAATTTGGAAGTACTAATACATACATGCTTAGGAATTTTTTTTTTTTTACATTTGAATTTTACAATGATTCATTAAGTGTTGTTTCTTTTACATGTACACAAGCTGTTTGATAAAATTCTTAAGTGATGTTTTATTGGCCTTTTTTATTCTTTTCCCCAGTGATGCTATTAGCCCAAAGCCACCTACTCCTTCAAGGTCACTCTTTTCCTCCCTTTCCCACAATATTTCATCGTATAATTGTGAATTGTTTTAACTTTTATTTAGTTTTACTAATTCTTTTATTTTCAAATTGCTTTTAGTTCAAGTATTGTTGATTTCAAAAGTCAATTTGGATTATAAGACTCTAATCTACACCTAAGAATCAGTTAAATTGTTTGTTCGTTTTTTAGATTTCAATTTGCTTCCAATAAGGTTCCATTTCTTTTTATCAGCATGTTTTCTCTTCTTTTTTTTTCCCCCTTTTTTGATTGTTGTGTTTGGCTGCAGAGAAAGTCTCAGATATTTTCAGAAGTTTAATATGAGATTTTTTGATTTGTAGGTGGTTGACAACTTTCATTGTGATTTGATGGTTGGGTTGTGTACATGAAAGCTTCTTAGAGAGCAACTTAGCTATTGTTGGTGGCAGCGTACGGTTAATGAGGAAGGTTGTGACTTGTGAGGCGATTGGAGCAACTGTATTCCATATTACCCTTCTGTCACTCTCAACTTCTCGCTCAAGGTATTAAAAAGTTTCCACCTTTTCTTGAGTGTGAAAGGATCGTGGGCTTTTTTTTTTTTTTTTGGGTTTTTATGGGTTTTCTTAATTCTTTCATGTTAAAGTTTATTGCATTGATTTTAGCAATGCTAATGAATATATATATATATATATATATTTTTTTTTTTTGGGGGGGGGGGGGGGGGGGGGAGGGGGGAGGGTTTGTGTATAATATGATTGATCAAATTCCTCAATGAAGGAGTGGTACTGGTATACTATATAGATTAAAAAAGAGTTGTAGCTATAGTTTCCTTTATTTTAATTTTTGTTTGTTAGCCCACTAAGGAGGTTAAATTTAATCTCAAACTATTGATATTGAACCATACTTTTATATTGTTATTTTGTTGTGAAAGTTTAATGCTTAGAACTAGCTTCTTCTTCTTCTTCTTTTTTGTGTGTGCATGTTATCCCATTTATAAAATCTACTAAAAATTGAAACCATCTATGTTTGGTTTGGTTTTTGGAGCCTAGACAAGCCTGCTGTGAGGTAATAACTTTTTAAAAATAAAAAAAACATAAAACAGTGAGAAAATTTTCTGTCATTGATGATGGAATTTATATAGCAACTGATATCTATCGGTAAGCTATCTCGGTAAGTGAAAAAGATATTTCAATACATAGTCTTCTGTCATATAATTTATAGAAATTACGAATGCAGACTACAAGATGAGAAAGCATGGTTTGTTTGCCTGATACTAGAAAATAACGTAGCAAAAGGCCATAATGTTTCTATGATTGAACACAATATGATATTTCGGTTTTGGTCTTTTTTTTTTTTTTTTTCTTTTTTTATATTGTAAGAGCCTATTGCATTATCAATAGAGAATTTGTCGTGTCAAGGATATTTAAAAAAGAAATTCGGACCCATTAGATTGAGAAGTCTTTTTTACTCATAAGCCTAACTTTTAGTTACTTCTTGAAGTATTTTTCTGTAATGCTTTGGTTTTATATATGTAGTAAGTTTTGGATGTTCTAAAAGATGTTTTTAAAATAAAATAGTCTTGAAGATGTTAGCGCTATTTGAAGAGTGAATTGCACTAGAAATAGGATCAACAGAGGTATCCAGTTTGTGATGAAAATTTAGAACTGGGTATTGTTGACAGTAGTTCATCTAATGAAGAGAAAGAATAATCCATCTAGGTAGTTTTTCTGCACTAACAAATGCACTTAAGAAATGAGAACCATGATAATGAAAAAGAAAACTTGATACTTTACAACTTCTAAGTTTGGTTTAGGATATCAAATTTTAAGGCCTACTGTTATTGGCATCATAAAGCACTAAACAGCTTACTATGTTCTATTTTCCTTGAATACTTGGTATTATTTGGTTAGGAAAGATGATTGTTAAATAGTATTAATGTTATAGGTTATAGCATCTTATAACACTGATCTTGAATGCCATTTGATATTCTATTATGAATTAAACTATCAAAAAGGGTTAGGATAAGCGTATTAGTCATTTTACTCTTCGTTGCATAATAGCTCAGCTAGAGAACTCTGCAAACATGAAAATACTTGCAATCTTTACAGCAACATTGGCTGGCAAAGTGCCAAGCAAGTCCAAAGGTCCACTGTTAGCCCTAGAATCAAGTCCAAATTTGTTTCATTTATATTTTAATTATTTTTTTAATCTTGGGTCTCAAACTGTGTTTCTCATTGCTCAATCAAAATGTAGAATTTCAGTTCAAGGGTCATCAAGGCTTTTGGCCAATATTTTGTACCCACTGGTCTATCTGTTGGGAGCTTAATTGCTAGATGAGGTGGAACGGTAGGTGTTTTTTCTTGAATCATCTTTTTGGGTTGCTTTGAATTAACCTATTCTATAAGCGTTCTTTTGGTTTTGCATGACATATTCTTGATGATATCCCTTTTAAATTTAATGTGAGATACTTTGATTCAAATTTTTTCTTCTCATGTTGTGATAAATCTGAGTAGTTATACTACGGTTGTAAAAAATTTAATTTATTATGGAAAGTATTAATTTGGTTATAATAGAAAATTTCCTGATAATATTTATTTAAATCTAAAATTACGTGTTCTTTTTTTGTTGCATGATATTTGTTCGATGAAATTCCTTTTAAATTTGATATATGATCATAAATTTGAGTAGTTATACTTTGGCTGTTTAAAATCAATTTATATGGAAATGAATAATTTGGTTATATATATGGAGAGCATGATTCTTCCTTTACATATGACAATTAATTTTTTTTGTGATTGTAGACAACTTAACTACTTTTATGACTCCATGAACTGACTAATATGTCATTTACTTTGATATACAACAAATTTTGTGCATATTGTTAATAGGTTTAATTTTCTTTCTTGCTTGCTTTATACTTCCTATGCATGGTTTAAATGTTTTTTCCTTGCTTGCTTTGTCTAATTTTGCTTTTTGTTGACTTCTTCAAAGAGCAGTATTACCAACAAAATAAAGAAAGAAAGAAAGGGAGAATCGAGGCTGTGGGTCATAATCTAAGAAGCACGGGTGCGTTTCGAGACTCGGGTGCGGGTGCGGGACTCGGCAATTTTTGAAAAATGTGGGTGCAGGTGCGGCGGGACTCGGCAATTAAAAAATTATTAAAAATATTTTTATTTATATTTTTTATATATTTGAACTATTAAAATATTTTTAAAAAACCTATTATTATGTCTTAATTCACAAAACAAAGAAAGAAGGAGGCAAGAAACACAAAATAAAACACAAAACCAAAAAGAAAACACAAAAGGAGCAATAAATATTCAAAATAAAATTAAGGAAGGACAGATTTAGGGTGTTTGGGCCTCATTCAGAGCGTATTTCGGCCATTCCGGTATCATTCAAGGCCGATTTCGGCCTATTTCGGCCGATTTCGGTCTGTTTCGGCCGTTTCGGCCTGTATCGGCAGTTTCGGTCGCCGGCCGATACGGTGTGTTTTTGGCCGAAAATGACCGGTTCGGCGCGAATCGGCCCGAGTCGAAGCCGCGTCGGCGCGAATCGAGCCGAGTCGGCGCGAATCCGTGAAAAAAAAAAAAAAGTCAGACGCGGCACCGATGCGCGGGCAACCGCGTCGGACGCCGCGTCCCGCGTCGCGCCGCGTCAGACTCGGGTGCGGCACCCTCCCAGCCGCACCCGTGCATTCTAGGTCATAATAGGTAGGCTTTTTTTATTTATTTATATTTTTAAATGTATTGCTGTGATTTTATGAGATTGTTCTGCCCTATGATGCACGGACATGGACACGGACACGGATACGACACAGACACGGACACGGGGATTCGGCAAGAACACGACACGGCAATTAAATAATTAATTAAATTTCATATTTAGGCATATTTTTTAATATTTTTAGACATAAATACATTTATGATTAAAATTTAAATTATGTAAGGACTACAAATAAGTAAACTAACATCCAAAGTGGTACAATACACATAAAATGCTCAGGGACAAACCAAAAAGCAAAGAAAAAAAAAAATATATATATATATATATATATATATACAGTATAACACAGTAACAGTGAGAGTGAAAAAAAAAAAAAAAAGCGCTATAAGTAACGCAGCGAGTCAGTGACAATGAAAGAGAAAAACCAGAGGGCCTTCGCCTGAAAGAAAGAAAAAAAAAAAACCAGAGAGAGAGAGATGAGAAGAGATCGGATCTTTCGCCTGTGTCCTGTCCAGAGTCAAGTTTTTGATAAAAATGATAAAAACAATACTATGTCCACAACATGGACAAAGTTTAACTACAAAATTGGTGTTACAAACTTATTGAATAAAATAAAAATTACTACATATTTTGAAAATCAAACTGTTGAATTGCACGGTCTTTACTCTCTTAATACATATGTCAAATTTTGTATCAATCGGATATTATTTACTGTATGATCTATAAACTTATGTTTTATGTATAATTTTAAATTACAAAAACTTACAATTTAAACAATTTATTAATGACATAACTATTGATCTTTAATTTTTTAGAAATTTTGCAAGCATAGAGGTTATAAGAAAAATATGTAATTTAATAATAGATTTGTCAAAAATTCACCTTCAATAAAAAGATATTGAATAAGGTGGTAGAGCTATTAATATTTAATTTTCTAAATATTTGCAAGTATAAAGGTTATAAGAAAAATATGTAATTTAATAGTGGATTTGTCAAAATTTGCCTCCAATGAAAAGATATTGAGTAAGGTTATAGCCTTAAGCTACAATCAATTTTGTAGCTAAATTTTGTCTCCACAATATTTTCACAACAAATTAGAGGTGGTAAATTGTTATTGGTTTAAATTTGAATACACAACTTAACTTATTTTTTTGCCCACCTGTAACAACCAATAATAACCTTAAATTTAAGATTTGTTGTGAAAATTTTGTAAATATAGCATTTCTCTTTGGATAATGAATCAAAGGAACAAATTGGATCCATATTTTTCTACGTAATCCTTTTTATATATATTTATTCTAGAGTTAATTTAAATTGTTTATATTTACAGGGGTTCACACATATATTAATTGTAACATTTATATTTATTTTTTAAAATTCAGTAGGGATGGTGCTGAAATGACATGTCGAATTCCATTAAGCCACAGACATGTTACAGACTCGATGATATGGCTTCATAATAGGAGTGGAATGTACACACGGTAAAGTCAGGATATCATGTTGCAAGACTAATTCTCAGAACAGAGAATTGGTCTGAGTGCTCCACGGGCTCCAGTGGCAATGAATTGTGGACAAAGCTATGGGGTTGAAGGTTCCAAATAAGATCTAAGTCTTTGGATGGAGGTGGGCATGTCAAAATATTCTCCCAACACGGTGAACCTGGCTCGTCTGAGAATTATTAATTGTTGATGACAATTGTGAGTTATGCAAGATGGCTCCGGAAACAGGACTTCGTGTTCTGTGGGAATGTGGAGTTGCTAAAGACTTCATTAAATGTCTTCTTCATGGTCTTAGGTGGGGATCCATTAGCTGTGTTAAGTGGGGAGGCAATGCTTTAGCCCACTCTAGCTCGTTTTGCTAGTAATGTGTCTGAGGATATCGTTTGGATGAAGGTTTCTCTTCCATCAGCTATTATCCTATTGAACAAAGCTTTTTCCTTTATCCAAAAAAAAAGTTGTCGGAGCAATTTTCTTTTCACATGCTTAAGAACACCTGTGTAAATTACCATTTTAATTACAAAGGTTAATTACCAAAGTAAATTCTTAATTGACATTTTATGTCATTGTACAATACCCAATTTTGTTTGTTCTTATTCAAGCATGCATGTGTTACAATCTAGCATGCTATCATTATTCTTTCCAAAGCACACGTGCGTAACAATATAATATTCACAAACATGTTGTAAAGTGCATAATTATAGATTACAAAAGGGATTAATTCCAAAAAAATTGAATTAATCTGAAACATCAATGCACCATGAATTATTTAACTCTTGTTATTGCATGTGATAATAGATTCCAAAAAGGCATAAAATTTGTATTTTAAACTTGGCATGCTCCCACAACTTAAACACATGGGAACAATTCACATAGGCATGTTATTATTTCACAAAATTGTTTTGTTGTGATATTTAACGCTGTGTATATACTATATTTCACTAAGAAATAATCATGGAAATAAATAATTTTAAAAACTAAAATTAATTCCATAGGATTGGAAAATGCCACAACATCTCATGGTATTCATAAAACACCAAGCAATTTCCTTGTATTTCAATCATACACATATTTGCAAACACCAAATATATTTTGTTTTAAAGATCAAAACATATGCCACTTGGACATTTCAAACATAAACTGGTCATATATTGGTGCGTATATGTATTTATTACTATTATTTTGGTCTCAAATCAGTTGGTAACGTTTCTAAATGAACTACAATATTTACTCTGTTTCCGTTGCACGTGGTACTAAAGCCTACTTTTTGGTCACAGAGTACCCTTTACCTATAATGTGAAAAAAATGTTAAAACAACAGAATTATGAAATTTTAAGGGCCTGTTTGATACTATTGTTTTAACACATTTCAACACATTTTAAACAACATTACATACATTTTTCTACACTTTTTCACCCACACATATATCAAAAACATTTAAACAATATAACTTGAACTACTCTCCCAAACAACCCCTAAATGGTTGCCAATGTTTCAGTCCGTTTGAATATTTTTGCTTATATCTCATGGTACACTAAGGCTTGGTTTGGATAGCTGAACGCGTCCAGCGTTCAGCGTTTCCAGCCTTTTTTTTTTTTTTTTATCCCTGCGCACAGGTTTCAAAAGGGGACATTGGATATTGTTCATTACTGTGCATGTACTGTTCATGCACTGTTCATAAACAGTGCACGCACTTTTCATAAACAGTGCACGCACTTTTCAGCCTATTTTTAATTAAAAATAAGACTCACAACACTATTTACACATTTACAAATTATTTTGCTACAGTGTTTTCAATTTTCAGTTTTCAGCTGTATCCAAACGGACCCTAAGAGATTTACTACACAACATATATTAATTTGGGGGTTCAAATCAATTAGAATCAAAATCTAACATTTTATAGTTGTCATTATAGAGACAAAGAGACACGCATAACAATTGTTGCAGCGATGTTTGTGTGCTTAGGGTTTTGTACCACGCTACTTCTGGTTCATCTAAGCATGGATTGAAGAACTCTACAAAGCTAAACAATCAAAATGGTTGTTGCATAGTTAGTCACATATAAGTGATTCGTGCGAAGAAGTTTTCTACAAAATCAAGTGTAATTGGGGGGATTGGAACTAAGTGTGTATTTGAATACTGCTTATTTTGCTGAAAATTGAAAATAATAAAAATATATATATTCCGATTATTGTTCACATGAATAGTGCATTGTTCATTTTCCTTGATGTACTATTCATGACATAAACAGTGCACCAGGCGCTGGTCAAGAAAAAAAAAAAAAAAAAAAGCTAGACGCAGATGCTAGGCTCCAAAAAGCAAACCAAACGGAGCTTAAAATTCTTCTATAGATCAATAGATTATTCACTCAGTGAGATTTTTACTGCGAGGGTTTTTCCTATTGCGATCAAATCGTCATGTCAAACTTATTTTTCGCTATACTCTATTTAGTTTGGTGATTTGATTGTGTCATAATTGAATTTGCGCATAATTCAAACTAATTAATCAACTTGGATAATTGGATAATTAACTTGGTCAATTTATAACCCAACAAAAACCAAAGCTTTTGATAAGCCATTTTGGTACACAAACACAGACCAAACTAGCATTATAGTATAACAACTTATTACTCAAACAATATACACGCCAACTTATTACTCAAACAATATACACGCCAGTGCAAACCGTTATATATACATTACCCGGAACATGACAAATTATTGGAAGTAAAGGCTTGAAAATTAAAAACTAAAAAAGGTTAACGAGGATAGCATACATCATATTGAAACCCGAAGCCATGGACAAATGTAAAGAAGATATAGGAACCCCTCAACCCCGAAGCCATGGACACACAGCAGCAGATGAAGCGTTCATTTATTAGCTTGCACTCAGGGGAGGATAAACTTCGAGCTTACACCCACTCTTCATTTGCAACTGCCGAAGCTTCAATGCCAAAGTTCTAGAGGGATATAAAACTTCCACTTCCTGCAAGTCAGTCAAGCACCATAGTTCGTCAGGGAGCGTATCCAAATACTTACAATTGTCGATGACCAAGTGTTGAAGCCTAGGCATTGCACCTCTTTCTATGTTCCAATGCGTGATCTCCAAAGTCTCCATTTTAAAGACCTCCAGTTGAGGAAAACTGCTCCCATCGCAATTAAGGACCATCTGTACCGGATTGACTCCTTTTATTTTCAGTATTTCAAGATTAGTAAGGCTACCCAATGCTGTCACGACAGTTGGAGAAATGTTCATGCACAGTAAGGTTATCTTGGAGAGAGTCGATGGAAATGATTCTGTACTTGGAAGATCAAAAAGTCCATAAATTTTTAAAGTTTTCAGATGAGTTAAGGGACGGAGGTTTGACAATAACGTTGGCTCCACCCCGATTGAAGAATGTAATCCTAACTTTTTCAAATTAGGAAATCTGGCCTTGGCAAGGAGGCTCTCAGTGTCTTGATTTATAGCTATACCAGTAAGGACTTGAAGATTCCGTAAAGCTTTTGTGTTTCTTCTAGGTAGAGATGTTGGGCCACCCAGGTACAAATGCTTCAATTTTTGTAACCTCCATAACTCTTTAGGTAAACAATTTATTTTAGATTGTCTCATGTCCAACGTCTCCAGATTCCAGAGGCTGCATATGGAAGCCGGCATGACCTCAAGCTCACCAGGCTGAATCCTCAGGTACCTCACAAGGATTAGCTTTTCTATTTTCTTGGCATTCGAGCTAAGAGTCGCCATATTCCCGAGATCTGCCACCCGAACCAACTTAAACATTTCACAAACCCATTTCAAGTTGCTTTTATCATTCGAAGTTTCATCATCCCCCAAGCATAATAAAGAACGAGTATAAGAGGGCTCACAAGGTTTTGAAGAAATGAATAGGTGGGTGGCACATTGGATGGAAAGTCTGCGGGATTTGCTCATGGGTGAGATGTTATCTTTTGTATCTTTTGTAAAAATGTCAAGAAACTTCTCTTCACCACTCACTTTAATGCAGAGGTCTCGTAGAAGATCATGAATATGACATGTTTTGACTCCACCATCTGCCCTTCTCGTTGCCACCTGAATTAAGCTCCGATTAATGAGTTCCTCCAAGTACCATTCAGCATCATTCTCCACATTTCCGTCGGGAGTTTGCCGTATAAATCCTTCAGCTATCCACAGTTGGATAAGTTGCCTCACAGATATCTCAAAACCTTTTGGAAACATACCAAAATATAGAAAGCAAGGTTTCAAGTGCCGGGGCAAGTAGTTGTAGCTTAGAGCCAGTATGTCTGAGCAATCTGATGTTTTCTTATTAAGGAATGGAGTGACGTTACCTGCCACCTCTTTCCATATATGACCTGATTTCTCCTTCTTGGCCAAAAGACCCCCCAATACCACAATAGCTAGTGGTAAACCATGACAACTTGCCGCAATTTTTCTCCCAAGTTCTTCAAGTTGTTTTGAAGGACATGCAGCTCCTTGGAAAACCTTCGTAGAGAAGAGTTCCCAACTTTCGTCCTTGTTAAGAACTGGGAGTTCGTGAGGAGGAATATGAGGACTTGCATGATTGGCCACTTCTTTATCGCGGCTAGTGATCAATATTCTACTTCCTTTCGACTTGTCAGGAAATGCAGCACTTACCTCCTTCCAGACTGTATCGTCCCAGATGTCATCCAGGACTAGTAGATACCTCTTTCCTGTCAAGCATCTAAATAGCCCTTTAGTCAATTCATCATCAGTGAAATCTTGCAAATCTTTCCAATTGCTTGCATATATATTTGCCACCAAACTTTGAAATGAATCTCGCAATTTAGAGTCTTTTATAAGTTCCAACTGCTTGTACAGCGTCTCTTGGAATTCTGTATCATCCATTTCCTTCATTTCTTCCAAGTGTGTGAATAGTGAGCAGTCTTCCAATTTATCTTCATTGGAGCTATAATTGGCTTCTAATTTTCGGAATAATTCCTTGTGCAAGTCGTCTCTCAAGATCATCAACTTCAACTGTGACGTTGGCTTCACAGCCTTTAGAAATTCAAGCAACAGATCTCGGGTTTTGTATTTTTGAGATACATAAACCCACCCAAGCACATCGAAATGTTTTTGGACTTGATTGTTGTCGAAAATCTTTCTAGCGAGAGTGGTCTTACCTTGGCCACCCATGCCAATGATTGAAATGACGGCACGTGGAGGATCCCCTCCAACAAGCTGCTTCACCAATATTTCTGTGTCTTCTCTGAAGCCCACCACGTGATCTTTCTCGACAGTTCTCCTGCGCTTGTGCAGCATCTCCTCCGCTTCCGCATCTGATACGGATTCAACTTCCGTGCTGTAGAAGCTCCAATTTTCTTTAATTTCCTTGATGGCATTTTTGACGCGCTCTATCTCTTTTCCAAGATCGTGAAGTGTGCTTAATTGGTTGCAGAAACATATTAACTTCCTCACCTTACTTCTTTCACTGTGCATTGTGGTTTTCATGATGAAAGTATCGATAACATCCTCTGCCTCGTAGGCTACCTCCTTCAACGGGCGTTTTCCAGGAACATCACGTTTTCCCTCACTATTTTTAAGGAAGTCGTTGATCATGCTCAGTTCGTTTTTAAGTGACCTAACTTGATCAGTCACCCCACCAAGCAGCTTTGCTTCATCTATGAGCAACTGATTCACGTTCTCTAAGAGGAAAGTCACAACACTGCTCACCACACTGTCCACCATATTTGCTTCACAATAGAAGAGCGGAGGGGTGTCTGGAAGCTATACTCTCGAACTATGAATGATTAAAGTAGCGGTTTTAATCCAAATATGGAACTTTTAATCCAAAGTAATAATCTCTACTTCAAAACCCAAAAAAACCAATTAACACCAAAGCCCATGAATTGAGAACTAGTAGATCAGGAGTTGGTGATGAATATCTCAAGCTCAGGCCCATCTATATTACACAGGACTAGGGGAGTAACGAAGGGGTTAAGAGGAGGAAATGGGGGCGTAAAGGCAACATTTTGCCCCGAACCGAACTAAATCCAAGCAAAAAAGAGTGGTAGCACAGGATAGTCTTCTTATCTAGCAATGGCCTCTCATCTAGAAAGAGAGAGGACGGGCGGCTGAAAAGAGAGGAGAGAGGGATGGGCGGCTGATTGAGGAAGAAATGCTAGGGTTTAGATGCTTACTTTTAAATAAAACCTAAAACGACGTCGTTTGAGTAATAGAAACTTAAAAAATAAAAAAAATAAATAAAAATTTAAAAAAAAAGTGCTGTTGGGAAGGTTAGAAGCTGGGACAAAAATTAAAAACACCACTAAAGGCAACTTGCATATATTTAATTAGTTATATTTTACCTAACGAGAGGGAGATGGTGGTGGGGACTGGGGAGGAGATGGGATAGGATAGTAGACAGAATATAGAAGAGAGACTGTTTGGGAAAAGAAAATATTTTTGGAGTCTAGTGTGGTGTTTTCATGGGAATACAGCACCAATAATTATCCAACTTTTTCTATTCAGTTTTTTTACTCTATTTTTACAAAGAAGAAGGTTAGATGTGTGGTGGTGGATTCATGTGAGTCATACTCCTATCACTCACAACTCGTTATGTAGCGAGTTGTGGCCAAAATTGTATGAAATAATACGGTCCTAGCATTTCTCTTTTACAAATGATGGAGGGAAAGATTCTTATCAATTTTTGTTTAAATCCATTAATTATATTAATTTTTTAGTTTTTAATAAGTGAGCAAGAATTTGCTGCAAATTAAATTACAGCAACTCCTGCAAAATGCATACATGCCAAGTGATCATTTGGTGAAAAATTTAATCTTGACAAAAATTTTCATTTAAATATAAGTCTCGACAGGTGTCTATTTAAAGTATTGACATGTGTGCATTTTTGTAGGAGTTGCTGCAATGTAGTTTGCAACAAATTATTTTCCTTAATAACCACTCACCATATAGCAGTTTGTAAAAAGGCTTATAATTCTTGCATTTTTCTTTTGTATCAAGCTAGTAATCATCTGTTATATAAGAGTAACTCTACAGCCACAACCTCATATTTCTTGTTCAATTATTAGAAATTTTACCAATTACGCTAATTGAAATATCATAGGCTGAAACTCCGTCGATACCATATTTTGGCCCTAATTCACATGTCAAAACAAAGACCAAAATTCAAAAAAATTAAAAAAAGGTTCAGAATTACAAGTTTCAAAACCAAAAGGGGTAAAAATAAATAAATACAACATGATTAGATAGTAGATCAAAATATCACAATATTTTAAAACCCCTTTGTTAGCAATTTAGGCCAAAAACCCTAATTGGGTATGGTCAAAAAGTTGACTTTTTTATCCAATCGTCCGATCGAGTTGAATTTTGGATTGTCTCATAGGGAATATTTTTCCCTTCAAAACAATAGTTTACAGGGCAAAATTGGAGTTAAAACGGATCAGATATCACCAAAACACCAAAAACCTTAATAAAATCCTCACTTTTTCTCAGGAAAAATAGGCAACTTTTGGTCTGATTTCACGCAATAAACTGTATCAATTGGGCAAGAACTGAAGCGATCTGGCTGGACCATCTTGAAGAACAAGGTCTTGGCTAGTTCTCATAAAAAGGGCTCAATGAAATATGCCCCGGATTAGAAGATGCAAATTTTTTATGGAAAAACGTCACAGAATTTTTTAGCACCGCGTCACCTTCTTTCCAAGCGCGATATCTTGACCACCATAGCTCCAAATCAAGCAAGGTGTGAAGAAAAAAGCCTCCCATTTCCCTCATCCCCCTATATATACCCCCTCATTTTTGTGAAGAAAGGGAGAGAAAAATAGTGAAAAAGACATAGAGTTTTGTAAAGAAAAATAGGGAGAAAAATAGAAAAAGAGTGAGAAAATTCTGAAATAAGCCTTAGAAATTATGGGGGAAAAAAAAAGGCAAAAAACTCATTTTAGTCCCTACATTTTCACGCGATTCCCACTTTGGTCCCTAACTTTTTTTTCCACCGATTTTAATCTCTATCCTGGAAAATGCGTCTTGTTTTTGTCCCTGACGTTATATCAAAGACGGAAATTTCACAGCTGACAAACCGAATAAATTAAAAATATTAAAATAATGCCCACAAATGCCACATCATTTAAAAAAAATCAACTTATGAATTTTAACTAAATGAAAAAAAAGGAAAAATCGGAAATAAAAACCAAAAATCATATAAATTGAGACCTAGCTTTATCTTGAGGAAGAACAAACAAGAACGAAAACCCAGAAACATTTAGTGGACTTTAGAATCGTTTGATCTTATGCAATTATTTGTTAATCTGATTGAAGAACACAAAAGTAAGAAAAGAAGAAAAAAAAAAAGTGAGAAAATTCTAAAATAAGCCTTAGAAATTCTGGGGGAAAAAAAAAGTTTCTCTCTCCTCTCTCTCTAGGAAACCCACCAAAAAAAAAGCATCCTCCATTTTTGCTTATAACTTTGTGGGTAAGCTTGTAGGGATGGGGTAGTTTTCTTAATAACTACACCTATCCCATCTTATGTTTGCTAGATATGTGTGTGTGTGTGTGTGTGTGTGCGTGTGTGTGTGTGTGTGAAGTTCGTTTTTTTACATTGCTTCAATTAATTTTCCTTTGATGGGTTGGTGGATTGAATGGCTTTTGGGTCTAATGGTGTGTGTTGTGTTTGATCTTTGATTGTTCAACTTGTTTGGGTATGAAGTCTATGGTTTTGATTTTTTGGGTTTGAATTTGTTGGGTTTGTTTATTGTGTTCATGGTGTCAGATTTTTCATTTACTCAGCTAAAACTCAAGTTCCATGTGGTTTTTTTTTTTTTTTAAATTCCACGTCAGACCTATATTAGTTGGATCTCGAGTTTGTTAAACTCGATTTTGGGTTAGAACTCAATTTTGTCAAACTTGAATTCCAAAAACATTATACATAACACCTAAGGGATTGTTTGGTACATATGTTTAAACATATGTTTTCAATTTTTAAGGGGGAATGTGCAGACTAGCAATGTGAGGGGCTTCTATGTAGTAAGTTAGGCAACGTTTGAAAGAAAAATGGAAAGTAGCATCTCGAGTTTCTAAAACTCGAGATCTACATTTAAACTCGAGTCTCCAAGACTCACTTTGTATTGATGACTTGGATAGAAATGGCAAGAAATGCCACATAGATCTCGAGTCTCTTAGACTCGAGTTCTACCAAAGAAATAAACTAAGAACCCAGTAGATCTTTGAAGAAGAGAGAAACCTAACACCCAGAACGATGAAGAAAAGAGAAACCCAGCACCCAGAACAATGAAGAAAAGAGAAATCCAGAACAAAGATAAAGAAAAACTCAGAATAAAGATGAAGAAAAACCCCGAACGAAGATGAAGAAAAACCTAGAACGAAGAAGATGAAGCCCAAACCGATCGAAACCCAGAACGAAGATGATGAAGAAACCCAAAACGATCTGACGATGAAGAACAGAGGAAGAACCCAGAACGTTGGAGCTCCGATTGGACGATATGCACAAAGAAGAACGATGGGACTGACTCAGAAGACCGCGAGGAAGACAAAGGACGATCTGAAAGGGAAAAATGGTGGAACTCTAGTTTCTAAAACTCGAGTTCTACGTGGAATTTTTTCCATGTCAGCTTCTACCACTTGAGTCTCGAGTTTTTAAAACTTGAGTTTCAAGATTGAACTCGAGTTTTTAGAACTTGAGTGATTAAAACTTGAGATGCTAGTTTCTAACATTATTTTGAAACGTGACAACTAATTAAATTTTTTTATATTTAATATTATTTGAAAATAAAATTTTAATTTTTAAATAATATTATATATATATATATATTTCTACACATTTTTTTATTTGTATCTATTTCTAAAAAATTACAAACAATGTTGCCAAATAGCCTGAGATTCTTCTAAAAAGTTACTTTCCAGCAAATTTTTCAGCACAGTATGACTTAAGCAAAAAACTTTTAATTGACTAATCAGATCGTGCTATGCCACACCAAAACCAAGTAACGGCTGTAAACAAAAGCAACGTTGGTCGTTTGGTTGGTCTTTTTATTTTATTTTTTTTATGAACGTCCATTGGTTGGTCTTTCTAGATTGTTGATGAGCTGTTTTATTTTTATTTTTATTTTTATTTTTTGAATCGAAATTGTTGATGATATTTAGGATACGTTTGGATAGAGCTTATTTTTGCTGAACTGAAAATTGAAACTGAAATCACTGTAGCAAAATAAATTTTTAATGTGTGAATAGTATTGCGGGACCCACTTTTTTATAAAAAATTGCTAAAAAAGTACATGAACAGTGCGTGAACAGTGCCAAACAGTGATTTTTTCTCCCGCACAGTACCGCTACAGTGAAAAAACGTGTATGAACAGTGCCGGTTACTGTTCATGCACGTTGAAAAAAAAAAAAAACAAGAGAAAACGCAGAAACGGAAACGGGCTGCTGAACCCAAGCACATACTTATGGTTCGTTTGGATAGAGCTTATTTTTGCTGAACTGAAATCTGAAACTGAAAACACTGTAGCAAAATAATTTTTTAATGTGTGAATAGTACTGCGGGACCCATTTTTAATAAAAAATTTTCTGAAAAGTGAAATTTGTGGGTCATATGAACAGTAAACGGGACCCACAAATATAATAAAAAATTGAAAAGTCAACAAAATCGGCTACTGTTCATGTTACTGTTCACGACCAGTAACATGAACAGTGCCAATGTCCCCCTGAGGCGTGCAGCAGCGCAGCAGAAGAGAAAAAAAAAAAAAAAAAAACAAAAGGAAGCAAAACGCTTCAAACGCAAACGGAAAAAAAATAAACTGGATCCAAACGAGTATTTAGTAAACAAATTTAATTAAAAGATAGAGATCGAAGTTTAAAAACTACACCAACAGTGTCTTGGTCTAGTGGTGCCAGGGGCTAGACTTGGTAGGGAGAACTACGGTTCGATCCCCCGCAAGCCCGTTGAGAGGAGTTTAAAACCTTAACCCTGGGATCCGCTCCGAAACCGGATTAGTCGGCCCAGTGAGTTCGGATACCGGTTGAGAAACCAGAAAAAAAAAAAAAAAAAAGAAGTTTAAAAACTACAGTAGTGCGTGATTCGTGATATGACAAGGTTGCTTTAAGGGAAACATTTTGTGCCTTTGTGGTCCACACGGTTGATTTAATAAATGAATGATGCAAGTCTGGGGAAAGATGCATGTTTTGTTCACATCATTGTACCCCATAACTACGTGTTTTACTATCATCCAAGCACTCAAAAACAAAAAGGAGAGTGGAAAGGTTACACTTTTGTGGTCCACACGTTTTTCTTTCGGTGCTGAGGGCCAATGGGTGTTTTCCCTGCTTTGAAATTATGCTTGTTTTCTTCGCATCCTTGTACCAAGAAAGGGGTGTGGATAAATAAATGACAAAAAGATATTGGGACATCCTTATGGAAGAAATGACCCAAAATTTGATCTTTGGTTTATTTGAGATTATTTGGATCCGACGTTTGTTGGGTTTGGCTTTTTTTTTTCTGCTACAACATGTGTCGGGAGGATAAATTTCATTGTTTATGCTACTGTTCATGAACAGAAGCGGTATATATTTGACTCTTCAGCCCTTTTCATCACATTCGTAAATTCTGTGCATTATTTACGAGACCCACAAATATCACTTTTTAATAATTTTTTCATTAAAAATATATCTTACAATACTATTTATATATTTAAAAATTATTTTATTATAATATTTTTAATTTTTGTATCCAAACGAACCGATAATATATTTATAGAATTTTTGATTGATCGTACTTGAAATTGAATACAAATACTTTGTAATATTTTTTGGACTAGGCTATACGCCTATACCCCTCTCTGAATCAACAAGAACCCAAATGCAAAAAGGTTTAAAAGATAGATAGAAGTCAAGAACTACAGTAGTGCGTGAATGAGTATGTGAATATGACAAGGTTGCTTTAATAAAAGGAAAATGTTAACCAGCACCGCTTGGTGCTGGTTAAGAGCAAAAAAGAAAAAAAAAATTTATAAAAAAAAATCTGAAATAGCACTTATAATACTGAAAAAGTAATATAAATCGGAGAAAAAGATAAATATAATCTCAGAAAAAGGCGTGCTTAACACAATCCATAAATAATGGCGAAGAGCGGAAGGGAAACACTTCGCGCCTTTGTGGTCCACACGGTTGATTTAATAAATGATTGATGCAAGTTTGGGGAAAGATGCATGTTTTGTTCACATCGTTGTACCCCACAACTACGCGTTTTACAATCATCCAAGCACTCGAAAACAAAAAGTAGGAGAGTGGAGAGGTAACAGTAACACTTTTTGGTCCACACGTTTTTCTTTCGGTGCTGAGGGCCAATGGGTGTTTTCCCTACTTTGAAATTTGAATCATTGATGGAAGTTGGGGAACTAAATTATTACTTTCATCGGTCGAAGCACTCAAAAAGCAGGGTCTTTTTATTTTATTCAAACAAAATAGTCCATTCCCACCCCTCTGTCACAGATTGTTCTGGTTTTACTCTTACCCTCCAGTTCTCTGTTCTCACAAAGACTCAATTAGCACTCATTCAATTCTCTCTAATTCAAGAAATGGCGGAAGGAGTTCTGTTCGACATTGCTAAGGAAATCATCGGGAAAGCGGGCAACTTAGCAGTCCAAGAGATTGCGCTCACCTGGGGTGTCAAAGACGAGATCGAAAAATTCGTGAAGACAGTTTCGACAATCAGTGCTGTGCTAAGGGATGCAGAGGAGAAGCAAAACAACCGTCAAGTGAAACTATGGCTGAAGGGGCTTAAGGATGCCATACTTGATGCGGATGACTTACTGGATGAAATCTCCACCGAGGCTTTACGACGGGACAAGAAGGCCAAAGAGGTACGCATCTTCTTTTCCAAATCTAACCCGCTTGCATATGGTCATAAAATGGGTCAGAAGTTTAAGGACATTAGGGAGAGGCTGGTTACCGCCGCAGCAGATAGGAGATTTTATTTAGAAGAACGTTGTGAGGAGAGACAAGTCAGATATAAGGCAAGAGAGCCGACTCATTCTGCTGAAGATGTTGTTATTGGGAGGGAGGATGATAAGAAGGCCATTATTGAATCTCTGTTGAATCCCAATGTTAAGGAGAATGTTTGTGTCCTTCCGATAGTTGGTATCGGAGGACTAGGAAAGACGACACTTGCTCAACTTGTCTTCAATGATGAACAAATCAAGAACCATTTTGAGCTAAGATTGTGGGTGTGTGTCTGACGATTTTGATGTGAAGATAATTGTTGAGAAAATCTTGGAATGTATAGAAAATGAGAAACCAGCAAAAGACCTTGAAATGAACAGGTTAGTCAATTATGTTCATGAAGAAATTAATGGAAAAAGATACTTGATTGTGTTGGATGATGTGTGGAATGAGGATCTTGAAAAATGGTTTAGCTTGAAAAACGTTTTGATGGGTGGTGCAAGTGGTAGTAGAATCTTAGTGACTACACGTAGTGAAATAGTGGCAGAGATTACACAATCTATGCAACCACACTTGTTAAAGGGTTTAGATGATCAGCAGTCTTGGTCTTTATTTAAGAAGATGGCGTTTAAAGAGGGGGAAGAACCGAAGAATGCAAGCTTTATAGAAATTGGGAAGGAAATTTTAAAAATGTGTGAAGGAGTTCCGCTTGCAATAAGAACAATCGGAGGTTTGTTGTATTTTAAAAAATCAGAAAAAGAGTGGTTATTATTCAAAAACAATGAATTTTTAAAGATATCTCAGAATGAAAGTGATACTTTACCAACAATAAAGTTGAGTTATGATCTTCTCCCGTCACATTTGAAGCAATGCTTTGCTTATTGTAGTCTATTTCCAAAGGATTGCGAGATTGACAAATCAAGTTTGATTTATATGTGGATGGCCCAAGGGTTCATCACGTTGCATGATGAAAACAAATGTCTAGAAGATGTTGGTCATGAGTATTTTATGGATTTGCTTGGGAGATCGTTCTTTCATGAAGTTAAACATGATGTACTTGGCAATATTTTGACATTCAAAATACATGATGTCTTGTGTGATATGGCATCTCAAGTATTAGATAGCTCCATCATTTATGCAAAAGAGAAAGATGTTGACGAGAGAAGTCGTCATGTGTCATTGGTGGATATGTTCTCATCATCAAAAATTCCGACCTCATTATATAAAGCAAGAAGGATAAGAACATTTCTTTTGCCATGTCGACCTGTGTATATTTATGAAAATTTGAGCCCATCAATTTGCAGTAAAATTATTGAAAGTTTTAAGTTCATACGCTTGTTGGATTTGCATAAAACACGGATTAAAACAATTCCAAGTTCTATCAAAAAGTTGAAGCATCTAAGATATCTTGATCTTTCGGTGAATGAAGACATTGAGATGCTTCCTAAATCTATTGTCAAGTTGTACAATCTGCAAACACTTAAACTCTCTAGGTGTTATAAACTTAAAGAATTGCCAAGAGATATTAACAAATTAGTCAACCTCAGGTTTCTTGAGATTGATAGGTGTTCGGGTTTGACTCATATGCCAAATGGATTGGGCCAATTGACCAATTTACGGATATTGTCAAGATTTGTGATGAGTAAGGGTATGATCGATTCAGTGCCTAGAAGTATCGGTGGATTGAAGAAACTTGGCAGGCTAAATGAGTTAAAAGGAAATCTGTCAATTGAAAATCTCAAACACGGAAAAGATGCTGCATTAGAGTGTAAGGATGCAAATTTGAAAGAGAAACGTCTTGATAGGTTGGACTTAGAGTGGGTGGAAGAAAACAATAATGAGACGGGTGCTGGTTATGATGACATGTCACTAGAAGCCTTGCAACCACATCCAAATCTCAAAGTATTGAGTTTAGTGGAGTACGGGGGAGAGATATTTCCACATTGGTTTCTGTCCCTCACAAATCTTGTCCAATTTAAATTATATTCATGTAAAAAATGCCAATATCTTCCACCGTTGGACCAATTTCCTTCTCTCAAAATTATCAATTTGAACGGATTGGATTGTTTAGAGCGCATATCAGATTTAGAGGGAGATAACAGTGATTCTTTATTCTACCCATCTTTGGAAGAACTCTATATTTGGAATTGCCCTAATTTAAAGGGATGGTGGCGGGGAAGGAGGGATTCTCTTCCTTCATTTCCTCGTCTTTCTAATTTAGAAATTTGGCATTGCCCTCAGCTGACTTCCTTTCCTTTGTTTCCATATCTCAAAAGTTTGTGGCTAAATAGTTGTAGCTTGAAGCAGTCATTGGAGAAGATGATGATAAAGAACAAGACTTCTTCAGGGAATCTACCATCAATCACTTCTTCTTCTTCTTCTTCTACAATTGTTTCCCCTCTCTCCAAATTAAGTTATGTGAATATAGAAGAAGCTCTGCCAAAGGAGTGCCTACCAAATCTCATTTCTCTCCGTTCTCTATATCTAGCCAAACTCAAATGTCCTCTTCCTCAAGGCATGCGGTATCTTACGGCACTTCAACATCTGAGAGTTTGGGAGTCTGAGGTGGTTGATTTATTCAATGATTGGGATGAGATGGAATGGCAAGGACTTACGACCCTTCTCTCTTTGGGTTTCCATGAACTTCCGAAGTTGGTCTCTCTCCCAATGGGACTTCAACATGTCAGCTCTCTACAAGAACTCTATATTCAGAATTGCCTTAATTTGGAATCATTGCCAGAGTGGATTTGCAAACTTATATCTCTTCAATCACTTGAAATTAAGGATTGCCCTATGTTGGAATCATTGCCAGAAGGAATTAGTGCCCTTACCTCTTTGCAAACACTATACATTCGAGGATGTCCCATCTTACTGAAAAGATGCAAGAAGCAAATCGGGGAAGATTGGCATAAAATTTCTCACATTCCCAATTTGGTAGGAGATCTGTCTCGGCAAGAACAGCAACCTGCTTATAAGAATTGGGACTTAATTAAAGCTTTTGGGTGCTGCAATTGTTCAACAACTCAACAACTCACTCACCGGTAATATCAACTTTCTTTTCTTTTCCTTTTCCCCCCTTTATCTACTCAATTTTCCTTCATCCAGTTTCTTACGTTCTAATAAATTCCATCTTTGTATTTTCAACTGGGTTGATGAAAAGGTGATGTATTTGATGTGCTTTGTTTCTCATTGTTTAAACAGATTCAAAATTGGCACAAGCTAATATTAGTAGGAGAATTGAATAAAGGCAAAGTTGCATTCGGCACTGGAATCTAGTAACCAAGCCATAGGAATCATCTCATTGTACAGGTATTCTGTTGCTTTAATTACTTTTTTATATATAACCTTCCAATTTTCTGTTATGTCTACAGATAATACCATGTATCACCGTTTGTTATCTAAGTTAAATCACTATGACATCATGCTTTATAATAAAATATAATTTTTAAGCATCACGGTTTTATTTTTGCAAAGTGTCTCGATATTTAGAAGGAAAATGTTACCAAAACAATGAACTAACTAAAAGTATTCTCACTTTGTTGATTTTAATATCGTTGGTTGGTTTGAGCTAAAAGAAAAGAATATCTCTGATATGATTTATGACATCAAATATCAAGCACCTATTAATTATTGTTATTGTTATTACAAACTAATTATTGTAGTCGAGACATCCTTTTATTTAAGCTATTTTTTTCTACTAATAGTACTAGTAGAACCTGATGCATCATTTTAATGCGGGTGTTTCAAGCTTTTATCATGTACATTTGTATGGCCAGCTTTTTACAACTAAGTGGCTTTCTCATTTGCATTATCTTTAGAGGTAGCTTATACAATATCCTAACCTCCCTCTCCAGTGTTCTTTGTCCTTTTTTTCTTTTGTTTCTTCTTTCACATCTTCAAGATTTGAATTATCAATTCTTGTTTTATTGTATTTCACATACATTGGTATAGGACTAGAAGTAAAGAGTAAATATATAGGACCCCATGTATAAATGATGTAGTGCTTTTAATCTCAAAGTAGATTGAGATACAAGGATGATTGCTTTCATTAAGTGTGCAAATAGCCTCAAGACTCCTATGAAAGGTGAGCAAATGTATCTAAAATCATAATGGCTATAACTTTTAACCACTGCTTTTGTATATTTTAGGACCTTAGATTTGCAACTTTTACTTCTCATGTTTGATGTTTTGTACATTTTTTTTCCTTCTAAATATCCAAAGATATTTCCCGGTAATGCTGGAGCTGTTTCACCAGTTTGTATAGCAAAAGAGATATGCCTGCATCATAGTGTTTGTTTGAAGAAATTCTGCTTTACCGGTTGAATGGGAAAGGGAGAGGAAGGGGAGGATTTTAATTCCTGTGAACCAAAATAATTAGAAACATATGATTGGAAATTTGTTTGTATATCTTTTCTCACATATTTGAAAAATGCAGGAGGATATAGGTCAAGAGTGCACTATGATGCTCACATCCCATCCCAGATATTGGAATTTCTCTTGGAAGGATTTAACTCCAGTGTTTCTACAAGTTTCTCAGTAAATATGTAAGTATTAATTAATCTAAAATATAAGGTCCGAATTTATAGCTAGTTACTACAGAACCAAATTTATCAAATACTAATCCAGTTCTCTCTTAATTTTATCCTTTGGTTTCAGGTTGATGAGTTTATCATTTATTGATTCTATATGCAAAAGCCTGCGGACAATTGAATACTAAAGCAGGCAAGAGTTTTATCCTTTTTTTTCCAACTAGCCTATACAAAATTTACACAGAAATTTGGAGAGAATTATGGTAACTATCTTGTTCCTTACATAACTAATTCTTTCCACATAGAAACTTGAAGTGAATGTTCTTTATTTCTGTTGTTTTTCTTGCAATATGATAGGCCATAACAATAACAAAGCGTTAGTCACAAATATTGAGGTTAGCTATGGATCCTCATTTCCTCTCAAAGCTTTTTCATTTTTTTTGCAACATGGTAGAATACTTATTACTTCACTCGCTTAATTCACTTTTTCATTTCTCAAACTTTGGTCTGATAGGTTATCATGGATGAAAGCTATAGCTTGGTGTTATCGCTCAAAGTATTCTCTGCTTTTAAAGATAGCTTAATTTCATGGTGAATGATTCTTGGACTTCTCAACCAGTAAGACTTCATTGAACAAGGATTGCTTGGAGAGTTCTGTTACTTCATAACGAAGGCATTCCTTTCATCTTTGGATTAATTTCTTAAGGTTGTTTAGCATACCATGGAGTTATGTTAGAGATATGGCACCTGTGAAAGATCATATGAATCTAGCTCCTTGTTGGAATTTTTTGTTTAGTGCTCTGCCTGATAGGTTCATGCTTGTTGGTATGTTTGTGTTGCTGTTGTCAAGTGTCATTCTTTTGTGTCCTGAGTTGTAATTGTCTTAGTGCTCTGTCTGCTAGTTCAGACTTGTTGTTGTATTTGTGTTGCTGGTTTTCAGCTTGGTTTCAATGAAATTTCTGCCCGATTATTATAAAATAAAATAAATCTAGCACCTTCTATTCTTATAAATATTCCTATATGTAATCGAAATAGCAAACTACTATATTTTTCTCACTATCAATTTTTGTATTATTGGTTTCTTGGAAAAGAAATAGAAAAACAAAACAAAAAAAAATCTCTGGCATATGTTTCATAACACTAATTATCATATATTATAAAACTAGAAATCCAAAAATCTTTTAATTATTGGTGTTGCGATGACAGACTAAATAAGATAGTTAGCACTATTTTTTTGTGAAGTAATCCTTTCTATAGACATATTAGCAACAGAACTTGATGCATCGGGAAATATTAGCAACAGAACTTGATGCATCATTTTAATGTGTGCGCTTTCAAGCTTTTATCATGGACATTTATGTTGGCAGTTTCTCACAACAATCCATAGCTTCCTTTAGTGAACCATCCAAAGAGGCAACTCATACAATATCCTAATTTATCTCTCTAGAGTCTTTTTTGTCATTTCCCCCATGTTTCTTCTTTCACCTCTATAAGACCTAATTTACTTGTAGATTGTTTTTCATTCCATATGACTTCTTGTTGTCAATTTATGTACGAATATCTATTCTTGATTTGTTCCATTTCACGTGCTAATATGATGAGAAGTGTAGAGTAAATGATAACCCCTGTATAAGGTGATGTAGTGCTTTCTAATTCCATACTTACATTGAGATACATGATAATTGCTTTGACAAAGTGCATAAATAAACTCATGACTCCTATGAGAGGTAGCCTACGTATTTGAATTAGTAATGGTTGAACAGTTGCTTTTGTATTCCAGTAAATTAAGTTTGTAATTTTTTGCTTGTCATGCTTGTATCTATTTCTAAGTAGTATTATGCATGCATCAGAATTGTTATTTGAAGATATTTCCCCATGGTCTTGGCGGGCATTGATGAAGACACAAGGCGTTGGAAGGTTGATGTTGTTTGAAGAACCTTCCTACCTTTGAAGCAGACATCATCCTAAACATCCCTCTCAGCTCCGACCTCCCAGATGATCAAATCATATGGATTGGAAATAAGAAAGGTGAATTCTCTGTCAAAAACCCTTACTATGAAGCACTTCCTTATTCATCCATTTAATGAGGGTGAAAGCTCAAAAGATTATCCTCACTCACCTCTCTGGAAAAGGATGTGGCACCTCAACATCCCAGCAAAGATCAGAATCTTTGTCTGGCGTGCCTGCATGAATGCCCTCCCCACTATGCATTTCCTAAGAACCAGAGGAGTAAGCACAAATGGTATTTGCCCTGTGTGTAACTTGTACCCTGAAAGTACTCTGCATGCCCTCATACACTGTGAAACTCCCAAAGAGGTGTGGTATCTACAAATATTTGAGAAATTTCACTTGTAAACAATTGAGAAAGTTACTTTTTGTTTTTGCAATATCCTTACTGCTTCACTTCAAGGATAGTGATTAAAGTTCAATTTTATCATTTACTTTTTTATTCTTGTACTAGATACATATACTTTATCCTTTGACTCATTTTTTTTTTCTTTCAGAAAATTTATAAGGAAGGCATATTTCAATAGACACCCCTTGTGGAAAAGCAGAGACAATGGTGAGTAAGAAGGTTTTCATTATTATTCTGGGATAAATAGGGGCAGGGAGTATTAACAAATAAAATGAACATAGCATGAGGATAACAATTACAAAATAGGAGTCAAATGCCAAAGTTACTAAAGAGTGACAGTCCAAGTGCCTATATGAACAAGTGTAAATTAATGAAACACCATGTTAAGGCTCCGCCAATAACAATCTCCATTCCAAACCATCTCTTTGGACTATAACAACTTTCATTCTTGTCCTGGCCACTAGTCCCCTCACTTTTGGCACTCGTGGAAGTCCCTCCACCTATTGCCAGAGAAATTACCCACAAAGTTAAGTAGTTTTCTACAATATCAAAAGAAATTGAAATGAAAAAGAAGACTCGTGTATGTTGGTTACATTACCACTAGGACTAGGAGCAGGACTAACATCACTTTGATTAGAACTCCTTCCCAATTGGTAGAAAACTTGAGCATCTGGTGAATTAGGATCCAAGTGTAGAAGAGCTGCATCCATGACCATGCAAACAAATCAAATCAGTGTGTCAAATATTAGCCACTTCTAGTGATATTTGTCCTCCTTTTTAAATAAGTGTAAAACCAAAACAGGTCTATAGCACTCACCATTCACTTCTTACATTGAATTTCATAAAAAACAATTAGCTAGAGCAAAACAACTCTTATAGCTGAATGCATACCAGGAGACTGGCAAACATTAGCAAGGGCATGGCAAACAGAAGGCAGACCCAAAGCAAGTGTAATATTAATCTGTAGTCCTAATTCAGGATCATTACGATCTCTGATGATGACACACAAGCATTTCTTGTTATCCTTTAGGACTTGTTTAAGACCAGTGCAAAAGTCTGGTGTAGGTACTTTTGCTTGTCCACCAACGTAAGGCAGACATGTAGCAGTCCTACTAGTTGCCGTGCACACACTTCTCTGTCTTTGGCTGCATCTGCCATTGCATAGTTAACCATTGCTGACATTAGCACTAATAGGAATGGAAGTATGAAAGTGCTCAAGTGTTAGGCTATTCCCATTTTGTTTACACACACAAAGAGGGGATCCAAACTCAATTTATGCTTAGGCTATTTGAAAAGAGCTAGGTAGTAGTGGAGTCAATCATTTCATTTGCTTCGTCCTCGGTTGTCACTACTTTTATTTTTACAATCACCAAGTTTAGTGCCACCGACTGGTACTTTTGAATTATTACTTGTTGATAACATCCACATCGAATGATATGTAGTGCACTCTTGAAGAATAACTCAACAATTGCTATCTTACTAGATGTGACACTCTATGATTGTAGCAGGATGCAAGAAAAGTAACTAAAATTCCATTCCTCTAAATGGTAAATGCACATGATGTAATCTACTAAAGCACCTTTTCTTTCTTTCTTTCTCTATCTTCTGTTTGGGCCACAATTCCTTTAGGCTTGAGTTCATATTTGGGCCACAGCATTCTCCAGGAAGGATGAGGTTTGAGGCTTTGAGATTTGAGCTACCACAAATATATGGTGTTAGCCTTAGCCCAAACCCAAATAATGATCCACAGCATTCTCTATTGGATCTTTCCAATCTGCACAACCCTCTTTTGAATAAACGATTTTGGCTACAATTAAATTTGTCAAATAAATTCTATACTCAGAACCATCCTTTCCACAAATCCTATCCTTAAAAAATTACATGTATAAAACACAAACACCTTCCAAGCTATGGACTTTAACACCTTTCTAATTAGAAACCCACAGATGCGATGTTTTTCAGTTATGCACATTCATTTAAAAAAAAGACAACCAACATTGTGTAAATAAAGACATGCCGCAAACGAGTGTAACAAGTTAAGAAAGTCGTAAAACACTGTGTAATTTTTAAGATCATCATTAAGAGTTACCTATTGTGGAGCTGCTATTGCTGTTGTGTGGATTGTGGAGTGGTTACCGCTGCTGTGCGGAGCAGTTATTGCTACAGTAGACAAGTAGAGTTGTTGCTGATGTAGTTACTAGAGTATAACTGTGTTGTAATTGAGTCACTGTAAATGTAATTTTGATTAGTAGAGCTTAAACAACATGGATGTATTAAGACCTAAATTATATTGATTTTACTGTAGATCATCTATTAGTTGAGATATTTGGTATTTTATTGTTTCCATGTTACTAATTAATCAATTAATATATTCGTAAATGTATAGAGTGGAACCAAAAAAAAAATAACAGTGTTATGCTACAAACTCTTGAAAACACATTATAGGAAAAAATAATAATAATAATGAAAACCATAAACAGTGCAAATTTAAACATTTCTTGATTTGTTCCATGTCACATGCAAATATGATGAGAAGTGTAGAGTAAATGATAGCCCATGTATAAGGTGATTTAATGCTTCTAATTCTAAACTTAAATTGAGATACATGGATAATTGCCTGACAAAGTATGTAAATAACCTCATGATTCCAGCGAGGTGAGCCCACGTATCTGAATTAGTAATGGTTTAACAGTTGCTTTTGTCTTTTGCCCAAAAAAAAAAAAGTTGCTTTTGTTTTCCAGTTCAATAAGTTTGCAATTTTCACTTGTCATGTTAGTATCTGTTTCTAAGTATTATTATGCATGCATCAGAATTGTTGTTTGAAGATAGTTTTACTTCATATATATTGAATTGGAAAGGGATGGGGAAGAAAAATCCATTTTTGGTAGAGAATAATTTTTCCTGATGAATTCTCATTTGAAAAGAGGAATTTGATTTTCATGAACCAAAATAATGTGAAGCATTTGTTGGATATTTATTATGCATCTTTTCTCACTTATTTAGTAAAAAAATCCAGGTGGAAACATGTCAAGAGTAGACTAAGCTTTTCACATCCCAGGATTCGAAGTTTATTTCATAAGTATTTAATCTATGTGTCTACAGGTGCATACATCTCCATTCTCTGTTCCCTTCAAATTTGTCAAATACCAGATTAGTTTTCTCTTAGATTTTCCCTTTGGTTTCAGGTATGGAAAGTTTATTAGTTATTGGGTTCTATATCTGAAAGCTGAGGATAATTTAATTGTGCATGTTTTTCTAAACCTACATGGAATGAAAGTATGCAGAAACTAAGAAAAAGAAGGTAATTATCTCTTTCCTTACCTAATTAAATCTCTCCTCATAGATAAGGTTTCAATTTTTGAAATTTTCTTTTTCTTTTCTTTTTCCCTGAAATATGGTAGAAAAGTATTACTTTCTACCTTCTCTTCATTTTTTTGGCAATGTGCATGGATTGGTAGAATATTTGTTACTTTCTCACCTATTCTTTAAATTTATTTCTTAAATGTTGTTCTAATAGGTTCTAATAAATGAAGACTATTGGCATTTTGAGAATTCCCTGAAAACCGGGCAGATGATTCTTGGACTTCCTAACTTGTTGAGTTCCATGAACAAAAGGATTGTTTGGTGCATGTTGTAAAATCATGGACAAGACATTTGATTTCATCTTAGCTCTAATTTCTCAAGGTTGCTTAACATACCATGAAGTTATAGACGCATATTGAGATAGGAAACCTATAAAATATCAAGTAATTATATTTCCTAAAGTTTGGGTTCCAAATAAATATGTAAATATGGTCTTGGCACAGATTGGATATTTGAATCTTTATGCTCTAATTTTTTTTCCTTTCTAGTTATGTTTTGTCTTAGGTAGGATCCTTGAATTAGTGAATCCTGGAATTGAGTATATGTGCACAGAAGTTTCGTTCTATTGAGAATATTATATACATATATGATTATTGTGATAGTGTGATGTAGAACGTTTAATATCATTCTAACTCAATGAATACCTTGAAAGCTCAAGGAAAAAAAAATTGTAATCTGCAGAAATTTGAGAAATTCTCATAGAAGTTTTTTATTCCCCAATCTAATCAAGGATAAGATAATGGTATCTACCATTATCTTGTAGACAATTGAGTTACTTTTTGTTTTTGCAACATTCTCAGAGCTTACTTCAAGGATTGTGATTAGAGTTCAATTTTTAACTGTAAATTTTTTTATTCTCATACTAGATATGTATACTTTATCATCAGTTTTCCTTGGAAAGATTTATAAGAAAAACATAGTTCAAATGACACCCTTTGTGGAAAAGTGGAGACAAAGGGAGAGTTGAAAGGTATTCGTTATTATTTTGGGATAAATAAAAGCAGGGGGTATTAATAAATGAAAAGAATGTAACATGATTATAACAATTACGAAACGACAGTCAAGACTTAAGTTACTGAAAAGTGAGAGTCCAAGTGCTTATATGTACAAGTGTGAACTAATGAAACACCATGTTAAGGCCCTTCTTATAACAAACCTGTGCACTCCATTTTTATTTTCTCTTGCACATCTTGGGCCAGTAATGTCTATCTTTTGTTTGGGCCGTAGCATTCTTTAGTTCGACGAACATGTACCCAAGAGAAAACAAGAGGAAGGACAGTCTAGGACGAGGTTTGAGGCGTTGAGATTTGAGCTACAAGACAAATCTGTTGTTAGCCTTAGCCCAAACCCGAATAATGATCCATAACTTGTCTATAATCAATACCATCATCGGACTTCCTTCAACTGAATTTATAATAGTATTAAGGTACAAGGTCGGGGCTACGTCTTAGCTTCTCATTTTATAAATGTATGACATTTTAGTTTACTATACAGCTGGCGCTACGTCTTAGCTTCTCATTTTATAATTGTATGACCAATTAACTCAACAAAATCTGAAATATCAAATTTAGAAAAATTGAAAACAATGAAAGAACCATTTCTATTGAATTTGGCGAACGAAGGGTTTTCAAATTTAACAAAGCTTTTACTTGTTATATAATGTTACTCAAATACGCTAATAGCTTAATCATATCCAGTGAAGAACCTAGGAAACTTTCTGAATAACTTTCATAGTGCCATCAAAGTAACCCCGTTCCCTCCAGAGTCCAATCTATATTGGACAGCCCCAAAAGACAAAAACTTTTTAAGTATGCAATCCTCTGAGCCTCATCCATCTCCAATTCAGGAAAAGAAGCATTACCCACATAAAAATCCTCATGTAAAATTCAACAGTCTAATAAGCAAAAGAAAAACTGATTGTACCCTTATAACACCCAAAGCGAAAAGCTATTAAATTTACAACTTCAACAGCTTAAAAACCCATGATAATCATCAACTAACATGCCCTTCATCCATAGCACCAAAAAAAAAAAAAACCAGATACAAACTATATATAATAGCAAAAAAACTATAGAACCCAGATACAATTCAAATTCTACATAACTGGAAAGAAACGAAGAAGGGTCAGAAGGAACATACAGGCACAGGAGATAAGCTAGGCAGAACCCATCAACGAGAGACCCTCAAACCTTTGCAGAACCGATGTTGTTTGTCAACTGTGTGAATATATATAATTGAATCTAAGTAGGCCAATAAATATTATACTACTATATTCCTTTTCTGTCATCTAAGCAAACTTGTTTGTTTGTTCTCTCCTTAATAATTTCCCTCTTTTTTTTTTGTCTTTCTGTTTTCTGTTTCTTTTTTCCTTTGTTTGGGGAATGTGCCTCATCAATGTCACCGACCGTGAGAGTCTCTGAGATATGGACTCAGAATAAGACCAAAGGACAGTCCTGTCCACGTTTGAACATTTTTTTGATGAAAATAACGGGGATATTTTTGTCTTTTAGTAGTGTATGATTGACTAAGGAATGGGAGTGGGAGGTGCATTTGGGTGTGCCTTGTCTGGCTGATATAGTCATAGAGAGAGAGAGACTGACATATATATATTGTATTATTGTTCGAATCAAGAACATGCGGCACTTTTGGAAGGCTTCAAATTGGTCCCGCTACCTCTGATTCCACCCAAGATTCTAAAAAAAACTTCCATTCCTCGCTCCCATATTTTTGCAAAAATATTATTTTTGTCCCTATCTACCATTATTTTACTAACAAAAAAAATCCTTACGTGACTAATAGATTGCACAGTTTGCACATTTAAAGTTTAGATGGCTAATAAAATATTTTAATTACTATTTAAAAATGCCACATCAACCTCTTAAAAACCCATGTCAGAGAAAAAATTTAACTTACTATTTTTTAAGAAAAATAAAAAATAACCAAAAAAAAATCAATCTAGCAGTTTCATTTATTTCTTTCAATTTCTCATACGTAATGACCCAACTCCCCTGTCTTGAACCCATGTCCAAACCTAGAACCTGAAAAATGAAATTGAAAGAAAAAGGAAATTGCTAAGTTGATTTATTTGGTTCATTTTTATTTTTCTTTAAAATTCGCAATTCAATTTTTTTCTAACATGGATTTTTATGAGGTTGACATGGCATTTTTAAATAGCAATTAAATCATTTTATTAGCCACTTAAGCTTTAAGTGTGCCAAGTGCAATCCGTTAGCCACATAAGCATTTTTTTTTAGTAAATTAATTGTAGGGACTAAATTGATTGTAACCAGAAAATGTAGGAATCAAAATTGTGTTTTTACCAAATATTAAAACTTGGGTGTGATATTTTTTCATGATTACATACTATGATTAGAGAAATATTATTTTTATTTCAGTCTACTTTTATAATTGTGAATAATAATTTATGATAGGTAAGAGGTCTATTTATCATGCCAAATTTATTAACCTTTGGAAAGAGATAATACCACTGTCTTTCTCTTTATAAAGTTTAGTTTTGTTATTCAGTGAAAAAAATAAGCAGATTCTAATAATGATAGATACTCACCTTTTGAATACAATTTTGGTTTCTTTGTTCATTGTCAAATGTTAAGTGGTTGAATTTTTACTTTTTTTTTTTTTTTTTTTTCTGAATAAAGTGGTTGAATTTATGACTAGTTTTGAAACCTATCAAATAGGTAAATCAATCAAATTTGCAAGATCTTAGAACCATTTGAGAATCATTGTATCTAATGACACAACAAATTTCAAATATATATATGTGTGTATATATATATATATGTATGTGTGTGCGTGTGTGTGTGTATTAGTGATGATTATTTGTAAAAGTGATATAACACTAATTACATTCTATTGTTTAAAAAAGTTGTAAAATTATTATGAAATTTAATGTATTTGACTATATGTAGAATTGTTGATTGATGTTAAGCAGAGGACTGGTGGGTTAAGTCTAGCATCCTATAGAGGTGGAGGCCCGGTTGGGCTGAGAATAGCTTCACATTAGCACTGGGCTACCACCTTTTAAGGGAATAAAATTGTTCATTCGCTAGGAATGGCAACGGGTCGGGTTTGGGGTTTTTTTAATGCTCGAACTCAACCTGTTTAATAAACATGTTTTTTTTAACCCCAAACCTGCCCCTTCGGGCCCCTGCTAGCCCCATCCAACCACTTATGGGCCTAATCTAAATCCATGGCCCAATCCAACCCAACCTTTAAAAAAAAAATCAATTTTACCACCACAAAAACAAACATAAACAAAAACACAAATCAGTTTTTTTTTTTTTTTTTTGGCTCTTCTTTGTTAATACATACAATCCCGTATTCTAATCTAACAATCTCATGCTCCTCCGTGACAAACAGAAACCACCACGTGATGAGAGTGAGGGTGATTGGGTGAAGGGCGGCTGAGAGAAAATGAGAGTGAGAGTGAGAGAGGTAAACGAAGCCGTAAGGGGAGCATGAGGCTGAACAAGGCCATAGGGCCGTGAGGCTGAGTGAGGTCATGAAGGGAGCGTCTGAGTAAGGCCGAGAGAGGGTGGCTGACGGTGAGAGCTTGAGAGAGAGAGAGAGAGAGAGAGAGAGAGAGAGAAAGGGTGGTTGAGAGATGAGGGATTGAGGGTTAGGTTTAGAAAAATGAAATATGAAATGAAAGAGGAGTATTTATACTAGGGTTTTTAATTTTTTTTTTTAATAATATATATGTATACGGGTCGGGTTCGGACCGGGTATGCATAAAACCCAGACCCGACTTGAACTCACTTTGAGTTTGATTTTTAAAACCCAATCTAGACCCCATTGTTTAGCGGGTCGGGTCGGGTCAGGTACACACTGGTCGGGTTATATTTGCGATCCCTAGCATTCACCATCAACTATAATTTTTGATGTAGTAAATAATGACCTATTTGGTTATGTTGTTTAAATAATAGTTTTTGTTGTTTAAACCACACAACATGTATTTCTACAATACATTTTTACTCACACATATTTCAATAATACTTAAACAACGTTACTAGAACAACATTACTAAACAGACCCTAAATGTTTAGTCCAAACCATTGGTATTGCAAGCGCTTAATCATAAAAGCATTCGCACTGGGATGGCCAAATGCCATATGTTGGCAAATTTTACCATCAAAACACAAAAATCAAGCTCCATCTTGTATTTATTTTTTAGTAATTTCTTCTCTCTCCTCTAGCTGTCTCCCACTTCTCTGCCTCCCACATCTCTCTCTCTCTCATTTCTTGGCCTCTTCATCACTCTCTTCAATCTTTAGGCTTCACCACTTCTCAATCTTGGCCGACCCATCTTCAGTCTTTACCAACCCACCGCCGTATGCAAGCCTTTCTCTCATCCTCTCTCTCTCTCCATATCTCATCTCAGACCAAGCGGGTTTGTTTATGGGTTTCCGGCGTGGTTGTGGATATGTAGGATTCTTTGGGCAAGATCAGCGTGATCAAGGATCTAGTAGTTGTTGCGGTGGCGAGATCGGCGTGGTTGTGGGTTTGCAAATTGAATTTGGTTGTGGGTGGTGATGGGTTTACTAATTGGTTTTGGCCGTGGGTTTGGGGCTAAGTTTCGGTGGTGGATCTGTTGGGATATGTGTCCTTAAATCCTATTGTATGATGCTATGTATTTTATTATGTATGACATTATGTATGACTTAATGTTATGGTTAATAAAGTTGTATTATTATTTGAAAATATTGGTAACATGAATATTAGGACATTATCATATAGTCCATGAGATGCATAGTATGTGATTTATGTGATTTAGTCACAGAAGATATAAATCACAAGTTCTTTGTAAACTCAAAATTGTAGTTCGTGGTCGGTGATGAAATTGGGCATTTCATCTGCGAAGACTATAACATATCAACTAAGATGATTTGTCTTGATCATGGAAATGGAGATTTCTAGTTGATATGTTGATATGTTTTAAGAGTTAAGACATATTGAACTGGACCGGTGTGAGATTTATTATTCTCCTAATGACTGTCAATTGAATAATAAACTCACGACTTATATTTGCATGAACTCTTAATCCTGAGAGGATAATGGACCTGATCATGAAGTGTAGGTTGCTTTGATATATCAGGAGTGAGATCTATAGTAACGGTCAAAATCTCAGTATGTTGGGCAGCCACATTTAGTGTTGATGGAACATATATTCTCAAGATGGAATTCATAGTCTCTTAACGGAGATACAAAATATTCCCTTGAGATAAGTTTAATGGGTTTGTTATTCAGAGAGTTAGGCCTAACCACTTTAGTAAGGAGTTACTAAAGTATATATTTATGGAATTGGATTTCATAAATATATGATGAATAACTTAAAGGATTAAACCGGGTACTCAAGGAATAAAGATGTAGTAATATACAAAGTGGCAGTTTACTTTTATGACTTTGTATTACTACGAATATTTTATGAAGGGGTTGCATGTATAATAAAGTCTTGGGATATAATTTATTAATAAGGCCTAGAGTGCAACTATATTTATATAGTGGTATTAAATATAGTTAATGGTAACTTTGGACTTGTCAAGAGTTGATAGAAAAGCCCAAGGCCCATTGGAGCTAGTGTCTTATTGGTCCCTTTTGGTCCCACTCCAAGCCACACACTTAAGCCCAATTGGAAAGGCCCAAAAGGCCGGCCCAATTAGGTAATCAGTTGGATACAAAGGGAGAAATATACAGAATTTTCTGTAGAGAGAATCTTGTATGAAATTGAGAGAGTTTGAAAGAACACTCTAGTGAAGTGGTGTAAAAAGTGTTAGACACTTTTTGACATTGTCCCTTTGGAACTGATTGAGAGACCACACATCTTGGGCGTTAGTGGAATTGGAGTGAAGATTGAAAGTATTCCCAAGTGCTTCCGTTCTTCAATTTTTGAAATTCACCGCTCCAAGGTACACTCTCTTGTTCTCTAATTCTGAAACTTAAATAGTGCATGTTAACTCTTATGTATGAAGTAGATCCGTTCACATTATTTTTTCTTCCGCTGCGTATTATATTTTTCCAACAGGATCGTGGTGGCATCAGTGTGGTGGGCCATGGGTTGTGGTGGCATGGTGGGTTTGGGGTTGAGTTTGGTGGGTTTGCTTGGTGGGTCAGTTGGATTGGCGTGTGTTGTTGATGGTGGATCAGTGGGTTTTTTTTTTTTTTTTGGGTTTTTTATAAATTGTGTTGATGGTGGATCAATGAGGTTTTTTTTTTAGTTTTGTGCTAGTTTTTTTTTTTTTTTTTGATAAACTATGTTGGAGTTTTGGGTCTTCACAATGGTGGTTGAGGTGATGAGTGGTAGAGAGAGAGGCAGATGAAGAGAGACAAAAATTAGAGAGAGACATAAATATATTTTATTGCGTAAATATATTATTTTAATGTATTGTATAAGAATATAAAAGTTGGGATGTTAGGTGTGTTGGAAAATGATATAGTACAAATGATAAAGTGGGTTTTGAGATGGTAAAATAGAATTTTTTGTAAATTCCGGATACGAATGCTCTTAACAATCAATAATTCTTGAAACCAACATTTGAGTTAAACTAAGCAGCTTTTAATTGACTCTTTGATTAGATTTTTAGTAAGCAGCTTGTTAAAATGATCTTTTAGAGATCTTGAAGGGGATGGTGAGGCGGCAGATTGCAACATAAAGCAGAGAGGGGTGAGTCTTGAAGGTTTAACGATGGAGGCTGGGTCCCAACCCCACCGATAGCAATGAATCTGTTAGCTTGGAACTGTCGGAGGCTTAGGAACCGCCGTGCAGTTGATGAGCTTGGGGAAATTGTCTAAGCAAAAGATCCCGGGATCATGTTTTTGTCTGAAACTTGGTCCACTGAGGAGACGATGGAACGTATTAAAATCAAGTTGAATTTTGATGGTTTGTTTACTATTACTAATGAAGATAGGGGGTGGTTTGGCATTGATGTGGAAAAATAGTAGTAAGGTTTGGGTTGATAGTTTTTCCACCTATCATATAGATGCTATTATAAATGGGGGTACGAAAGATGCTTGGAGATTAACTTGGTTTTATGGTGAACCGGAGACAAGTGTTCGAAATGAAGGATGGAATATGTTGCACATGTTGGGGTCAAAGCCAAAGCTTCCGTGGTGTTGTTTCGAGGACTTCCTAACAAAGAGGATGGAATATTCGAAGTGAAGGATGGAATATGTTGCACAGGGTTTAGATGAACAACATGCTTGGTCTTTATTTAAGAAGATGGCGTTTGAAGAGGGGGAAGAACCGAAGGAAGCAAGCTTTGTAAAAATTGGGAAGGAAATTTTAAAAATGTGTGTAGGGGTTCCGCTTGCAATTAGAACAATAGGAGGTTTATTGTACTTTAAAAAATCTGAAAGAGAGTGGTTATCATTCAAAGACAATGAACTTTCGAAAATACCTCAGAAAGAGAATGACATTTTACCAACACTAAAGTTGAGTTACGATCATCTTCCGTCACACTTGAAGCAATGCTTTGCTTATTGTAGTCTATTTCCAAAGGATTACGAGATTGAAAGTGTGAGTTTGATTTATATGTGGATGGCGCAAGGATTCATCAAATTGTGTAATGAAAAGCAATGTCCAGAAGATGTTGGGCATGAGTATTTTATGGATTTGCTTTGGAGATCATTCTTTCAAGATGTTGAAGAAGATGAACTTGGCAATATATCAACATTCAAAATGCATGATCTCATGCATGATATGGCAATACAAGTAATAGGATCAGAGAGCACTACCATTTATTCAAAAGAGAAAGACATTGACAATAAATATCGTCTTGTGTCTTTTGTAGATACGTTGAACTCATCATCAGAAATTCCCATCTCAGTATATAAAGCAAGAAGGATAAGAACATTTCTTTGGACATGTGAAACAACGTCTTGGTACTGTTTAACTTTCAGTGAAATTATTACAAGTTTTGAGTTCATACGATTGTTGGATTTGCATAACACAGGGATTAAAACAATTCCAAGTTCTATAAAAAAGTTGAAGCATTTAAGATATCTTGATCTTTCTCAGAATGAAGACATTGAGATGCTTCCTAATTCTATTGTGAAGTTGTACAATTTGCAAACACTTAAACTCTCGGAGTGTGATAAACTTAAAGAATTGCCAAGAGATATTAACAAATTAGTCAACCTCAGGTTGCTTGATATTGATGAGTGTTGGGGTTTGACTCATATGCCAAATGGATTAGGCCAATTGACTAATCTTCAAACATTGTCAAGATTTGTGATGAGTGAGAGTAGGATTGATTCAGTGCCTAGGAGTTACGGTGGATTGAAGGAACTTGGCAGGCTAAATGAGCTAAGAGGAAATCTATTTTCTTTTCTTTTAGTAGTGTATGATTGACTAAGGAATGAGAGTGGGAGGTGCATTTGGGTGTGCCTTGTGTGTCCGTTTTATAGTCATAGAGAGAGAGAGAGAGAGAGAGAGAGAGAGAGAGAGAGAGAGAGAGAGTGACACATATATTGTTGAAATCAAGAAGATGTGGCGCTTTTTTAAGGCTTCAAATTGAGCCCATGTCTCTCCTTATCTGGTCCCACTACCTCTGATTCCACCCAAGATTCTAAAAAAAAAAAAGAGAGCTAACCATTCCTTGCTCTCGTGCCTTAACATACCAAAAATGTGGACTGGTAGATTTTGTGGAACATGATGAACGGATCAATATGAAAATATTTTTGCAAAAATACTATTTTTGTCCCTATATTTTGGGGCTGTAATTAATTTGACCTCTACAATTTTAACTTGCAATTAAGTTAATTTATACCATTATTTTACTAACAAAAAAAATCTTTACATGAATAAATACTAATAGATTGCACAGTTTGAACATTTAAAATTTAGGTGGCTACCTATCAAAAAAAAAAAAATTTAGGTGGCTAATAAAATTTTTTAATTGCTATTTAAAAATGCCACATCAACCTCTTAAAAACCCATGTCAAAGAAAAAAATTGAAGTACTAATTTTTAGGAAAAAAAAAATCAACTTAGCAATTTCATTTTTCTTTCAATTTCTCATACGTAATGGCCCGACTCCCCTCTCTCTAACACAGGAACAAACCCAAAACTTGAAAAATGAAATTGAAAGAAAAAGGAAATTGCTAAGTTAATTTATTTGATTCTTTTTTATTTTTCTTTAAAATTAGCAATTGACTTTTTTCATGGATTTTTATGAGGTTGACGTGCCATTTTTAAATAGTAATTAAATCATTTTATTAGCTACTTAAGCTTTAAGTGTGCCAACAGTGTAATTTTTTAGCTACGTATACATTTTTCATTAATAAGTTAACCGTGGGGACTGAATTGACTATAACCCTAAAATATAGGGACCAAAATAGTGTTTTCACTAAAAATTAAAGTTGGGGTGTGATATTTTTTCATGATTACAAATTATGATTATAAAAATATTATTTTATTTCATACTATTTTTATAATTGTGAACAATATTTTATGACATGTAAGAGGTCTATTTATCATGCCAAATTTATCAACCTTTGGAAAGAGATAATACGTCTATTTGTCTTTCTCTTTATAAAGTTTAGTTTTGTTATTCAGGGAAAAATAATATGCTGATTCTAATAATGATAGATACTCACCTTTTGAGTGCAATTTTGGTTTATTGTTCATTTTCCGATGTTAAGTGGATATTAGCCTATTGGCAAGTCAATTTGTTAATTTTATTTGTGATATAATATCTATGAAATTTCCATTAAAAAGTTGTATAAATTGTTGTAAGATTTTTGTCTTCCATCAGTATCCTTTTCAAATTATATTTTTTGTTCCGAAAGACAAAAGAAGGAGAATGATATATATAAAAGCAAGCCAAATTTAGTGCAAATATTCATCTTATCTAATTTGCTAAACTCATGTATTATTATTTATTAGTACACAGATTGATAATCAAAACTGTGTTAAATGTGATAACTGCGGAGTGGATTACCTTGGTACTACCAAAACATATAAAGTGTGGACAACTCAGGTGCAAAGCCTTTCAACAAAATTAACTCTCAAGCCCATTAAGAGATGTTTTGGACTACGCTTTTGTCCTTCCTGAATCAACCCAACTGGGCCTTGCGACTTCGAACAACCTATACTATAACCACTGCGTTAACCCAATAAGGTTTAGAAGACACTACAAGTTTCTACTGTGTCGTTTGCTTCAATAATGGCAAAGGTGGGGAACACATGTGGTCCACACGGTTTTCTTTCTGTTCAAAGGGCCATTGGGGGTGTTTTGTCTTCTTTCAAAAAGCAGGCTCTTATCTTTTTGGTCAATCTGCTAGTCTATCCCTCATCACAAAGAGACAGCATTCATTCTGGTTTTACTCTTACCCTCCAGATCTCAGTTCTCACAAAGATAGCATTCGTTCAATTCTCACTAATGGCGGAAGGAGCTCTGTTTGACGTTGCTAGTGGAATCATCGGGAAAGCGGGCAACCTAGCACTCCAAGAGATCGTGCTTATCTGGAGTCTCAAAGATGAGATTACAAAACTTGGGGACACAATTTCTACAATCAAAGCTGTCCTTCTGGATGCAGAGGCGAAGCAACACAATAATGAAGTCAAACTGTGGCTGCAAAGGCTTAAGGACGCCATGTTTGATGCGGATGACTTGCTGGATGAAATCTCCACTGAGGCCTTGCGACGGGAAGTGATGACCCGGGACAAGAACGCAAAAGAGGTACGCATCTTCTTTTCCAAATCTAACCAGCTTGCATATGGTGTTAGAATGGGTCATAAGGTTAAGGCCATGAGGGAAAGGTTTGATGCGATCGCAGCTGATAGGAATAAGTTTCACTTAGAAGAACGTTTTGAGGAGAGACAAGTTCGGTATAAGGCAAGAGAGCGGACTTACTCTCATGTACATGCTGAAGGTGTTATAGGGAGGGAGGATGATAAGAAGGCTATTATTCGATCTCTGTTGAATGCCAATGCTAACGAGAATGTTTTGGTCCTTCCGATAGTTGGAATCGGAGGCCTAGGAAAGACAGCAGTTGCTCAACTTGTCTTCAATGATGAACAAATCAAGAATTATTTTGAGCTAAAATTGTGGGTTTGTGTGTCTGATAATTTTGATGTGAAAATAATTGTTGAGAAAATCGTGGAGTGCATAAAAAGTAACAAACCAAAAGACCTTGAAATGAACACATTAGTCAATGATCTTCAAAAAGAAATTAATGGAAAAAGATACTTGCTTGTGTTGGATGATGTGTGGAATGAGGATCGTGAAAAATGGTTTAGGTTGAAAGATATTTTGATGGGTGGCACAAGAGGCAGTGGAATATTATTGACTACACGCATTAAAATAGTGGCAGAGATTACACAAACTATGCAACCGCACTTGTTAAATGTTTTAGATGAACAACAGTCTTGGTCTTTATTGAAGAAGATGGCGTTTAAAGAGGGGGAAGAATTGAAGAGTGCAAGTTTTGAAAATATTGGGAAGGAGATTTTGAAGAAGTGTGGAGGGGTTCCGCTTGCTATAAGAGCAATAGGAGGTCTGTTGTATTTAAAAAAATCTGTAGGAGAGTGGCAATCATTCAAAGACAATGAACTTTTGAATATATCACAAAATGACAATGGTATTTTACCAACATTAAAGTTGAGTTATGATTATCTTCCATCACATTTGAAGCAATGCTTTGCTTTTTGTAGTATATTTCCAAAAGATTATGAGATTGAAAAGGCAAGTTTGATTTATATGAGGATGGCGCAAGGATTCATCAAATTGTATAACGAAAAGAAATGTCCAGAAGATGTTGGTGATGAGTATTTTATGGATTTGCTTTGGAGATCATTCTTTCAAGAAGTTAAAAAAGATAAACTTGGCAATATTTCAAAATTCAAAATTCATGATCTCATGCATGATATAGCAATAAAAGTAATGGGATCAGAGACCACCGCTCTTTATTCAAAAGAGATAAACATTCACGAAAAAACTCGTCATGTGTCATTTGGGTATCCATTGTACTCATCATCGGAAATTCCGATCTCATTATATAAAGCAAGAAGGATAAAGACATTTCTTTTGCCATGTCAACAATGGTATGTTACTGCAAATTTGGATAGTTCAACTTATAGTGCAATTGTGGCTAGTTTTAAGTTCATACGCTTGTTGGATTTGCATAACATGGGGATTAAAACAATTCCAAGTTCTATTAAAAAGTTGAAGCATTTAAGATATCTTGATCTTTCTAAGAATAAAGACATTGAGATGCTTCCTAATTCTATTGTGAAGTTGTACAATTTGCAAACACTTAAACTCTCGGAGTGTGATAAACTTAAAGAATTGCCAAGAGATATTAACAAATTAGTCAACCTCAGGTTTCTTGAGATTGATAGGTGTTCGGGTTTGACTCATATGCCAAATGGATTGGGCCAATTGACTAATCTTCAAACATTGTCAAGATTTGTGATGAGTAAGAGTAGGATTGATTCAGTGCCTAGGAGTTACGGTGGATTGAAGGAACTTGGCAGGCTGAATGAGCTAAGAGGAAATCTGTCAATTGAAAATCTCAAACACGGAAAAGATGCCGCATTAGAGTGTAAGAATGCAAATTTGAAAGAGAAACGTCTTGATAGGTTGTACTTAAAGTGGGTAGAAGAAAACAATAATGAGACGGGTGCTGGTTATAATGACAAGTTACTGGAAGCCTTGCAACCACATCTAAATCTCAAAGCATTGAGTTTAGTGCAGTATGGGGGAGTGATATTTCCACAATGGTTTCTGTCCCTCACAAATCTTGTCCGATTTAAATTAGATTCATGTAAAAAATGCCAATATCTTCCATCGTTGGACCAATTGCCTTCTCTCAAAATTATCGATTTGGATGGATTGGATTGTTTAGAGCACATATCAGAGGGAGATAACTGTGATTCTTTATTCTACCTATCCTTGGAGACACTCAGTATTTGTAATTGCCCTAATTTGGAGGGATGGTGGCGGGAAAGGAGGGATTCTCCTCCTTCATTTCCTCGACTTTCCTTCTTAGAAATTACGGATTGCCCTCAGCTGACTTCCTTTCCTTTGTTTCCATATCTCGAAAGTTTGAGCCTACGTAACTGTAGCTTGAAGCAGTCATTGGAGAGGATGATGATAAACAACAAGACTTCTTCAGGGAATCCACCATCAATCGCTTCTTCTTCTTCTACAATTGTTGCCCCTCTCTCCAAATTAAGTTACATGACAATAGAAGAAGCTTTGCCAGAGGAGTGCCTACCAAATCTCATTTCTCTCCGTTATCTATATCTAGTCAAATTCAAATGTCCTCTTCCTTAAGGCATGCGGTATCTTACGGCACTTCAACATCTGAGTGTTTGGAAGTCTGAGGTGGTTGATTTATTCATTGATTGGGATGAGATGGAATGGCAAGGACTTACGACCCTTCTCTCTTTGAGTTTCCGTAAACTTCCGAAGTTGGTCTGTCTCCCAATGGGACTTCAACATGTCAGCTCTCTACAAGAACTCGATATTAAGGATTGCCCTAAGTTGGAATCATTGCCAGAAGGAATCGGTGCCCTTACCTCTTTGCAAACACTACAAATTAGGGGTTGCCCTAATTTGGAATCATTGTCAGAAGGAATCGGTGCCCTTACCTCTTTGCAAACACTAGACATTTGGGATTGCCCTAAATTGGAATCATTGCCAGAAGGAATCGGTGCCCTTACCTCGTTGCAAACACTATACATTGAAGATTGCCCTAAATTGGAATCATTGCCAGAAGGAATCGGTGCCCTTACCTCTTTGCAAACACTAGACATTGAAGATTGCCCTAAATTGGAATCATTGCCAGAAGGAATCAGTGCCCTTACCTCTTTGCAAACACTATACATTGAAGATTGCCCTAAATTGGAATCATTGCCAGAAGGAATCGGTGCCCTTACCTCTTTGCAAACACTATACATTGAAGATTGCCCTAAATTGGAATCATTGCCAGAAGGAATCGGTGCCCTTACCTCTTTGCAAACACTAGACATTGAAGATTGCCCTAAATTGGAATCATTGCCAGAAGGAATCGGTGCCCTTACCTCTTTGCAAACACTAAAAATTTGGGATTGCCCTAAATTGGAATCATTGCCAGAAGGAATTGGTGCCCTTACCTCTTTGCAAACGCTACAAATTGTAGGATGTCCCATCTTACTGAAAAGATGCAAGAAGCAAATCGGGGAAGACTGGCATAAAATTTCTCACATTCCCAATTTGGTAGGAGAACTGTCTCGGCGAGAAGAGCAATCAGGTATGTAAAAGCACCATTTTACTCTCAACCTTCAATTAAAAAAAAAAAGAAAAATCCAAAAGCCCAATTCTTCTTCTCCATTGTTCTCTCTCAACGTCTGTTTTTCTTGATGATTAAATTTCAGATGAAGAAGCAAAGAAACCTGCTTATAAGAATTGGGACCTAATTAAAGCTTTTGGGTGCTGCAATTGTTCAACAACTCAACAACTCACTCACTGGTAATAACAACTTTCTTTTCTTTTCCTTTTTCCCCCTTTATCTGTCAATTTTCCTCCATCCAGTTTCTTACATTCTAATAAATTCCATCTTTGTATTTTCAACTGGGTTGATGAAGAGGTGATGTATTTGATGTGCTTTGTTTCTCGTTGTTTAAATAGATTCAAAATTGGCACAAGCTAATGTTAGTAGGAGAATTGAATAAAGGCAAAGTTGCATTCGGCACTGGAATCTGGTAACTAAGCCATAGGAATCAGCTCATTGCATAGGTATTCTGTTGCTTTAATTCCTTTTTATATATAACCTTCCAATTTTCTGTTATGTCTACAGATAATACCATGTATCACAATTTGTAATCTAAGTTAAATCACTATGACATCATGCTTTATAATAAAATATAATTTTTAAGCATCATGGTTTTATTTTTCAAAAGTATCTTGATATTTAGAAGGAAAATGTTACCAAAACAACAAACTAACTAAAAGTTTTCTCACTTTGTTGATTTTAATATTGCTGGTTGGTTTGAGCTAAAAGAAAAGAATTCTACCTCTGATATATATGATTCATAACATCAAATATCAAGGGCCTATTAATTATTGTTGTTGTCATTACAAACTAATTATTGTAGTCGAGAGACATCCTTTTTTTTAAGCTATTTTTTTCTACTAATAGTACTAGCAAAACCTGATGCATCATTTTAATGCAGGTGTTTCAGGCTTTTATCATGTACATGTGTAACTAAGTGGCTTTCTCATGTGAATTACCTTTGGAGGTAGCTTATACAATATCCTAACCTCCCTCTCCAGTGTTCTTTGTCCTTTTTTTCTTTTGTTTTTTCTTTCACATCTTCAAGATCTGAATTATCAATTCTTGTTTTATTGTATTTCACATACATTGGTACAGGACTAGAAGTAAAGAGTAAATATATAGGACCCCATGTATAAGTGATGTAGTGCTTTTAATCTCAAAGTAAATTGAGACACAAGGATGATTGCTTTCATAAAGTGTACAAATAGCCTCAAGACTCCTATGAAAGGTGAGCAAACGTATCTAAAATCATAATGGCTATAACTTTTAACCACTGCTTTTGTTTATTTTAGGACTTCAGATTTGCAACTGTTACTTCTCCTCTTTGATATTTTGTTCATTTTTTTTTTCCTTTCTAAATATCCAAAGATTTTTCCCTGGTAATGTGGGAGCTGTTTCACCAATTTGTATGGCAAAAGAGATATGCATGCATCATAGTGCTTGTTTGAAGAAATTCTGCTTTGTCGGTTAAATGGGAAAGGGAGAGGAAGAGGATTTTAATTCATGTGAACCAAAATAATAAGAAACATATGATTGGAAACTTGTTTGTATATATTTTCTCACGTATTTGAAAAATGCAGGAGGATATAAGTCAAGAGTGCACTATGATGCTCACATCCCATCCCAGAGATTGGAATTTCTTTTGGAAGGATTTAACTCCAGTGTTTCTACAGGTTTCTCAATAAAGATGTAAGTATTAATTAAACTAAAAAATAAGGTCCGAATATATAGCTAGTTACAGCAGAACCAAATTTATCAAATACTAATCTTAATTTTATTTTATCCTTTGGTTTCTCTCTTAATTTTATCCTTTGGTTTCAGGTTGATGAGTTTATCATTTATTGGATTCTATATGCAAAAGCTTGGGAGAACTGAATACTAAAGCAGGCAAGAGTTTAAGAGTGAATTTTTTTTTTTTCCAACTAGCCTATATGAAATTTACATAGAAACTTGGAGAGAATTATGGTAACTATATTGTTCCTTACCTAATTAATTCTTTCCACACAGAAACTTGGAGTGAATGTTCTTTATTTCTGTTGTTTTTCTTGCAATATGATAGCCCATAACGATAACAAAGCGTTAGTCACAAATATTGAGGTCAGCTATGGATCTTCATTTCCTCTCAAAACTTTTTCATTTTTTTGCAACATGGAAGAATACTTATTACTTCACTTGCTTAATTCACTTTTTATTTCTCAAACTTTGGTCTGATAGGTTATCATGGATGAAAGCTATAGCTTGGTGTTACCACTCAAAGTATGCTCTGCTTTTAAGGATAGCTTAATTTCCTAGTGAATGATTCTCAACCAGTAAGACTTCATTGAACAAGGATTGCTTGGAGAGTTCTGTTACTTCATAATGAGGGCATTCCTTTCATCTTTGGATTAATTTCCTAAGGTTACTTAGCATACCATGGAGTTATGTTAGAGATATAGCACCTGTGAAATATCATATGAATCTAGCACCTTTTTGGAATTTTTTGTTTTGTGCTCTGCCTGATAGGTTCATGCTTGCTGGTATATTTGTGTTGCTGTTGTCAAATGTCATTATTTTGTTGTCCTGAGTTGTAATTGTCTTAGTGCTCTATTTGCTGGTTCAGACTTGCTGTTGTATATGTGTGCTGGTTTTCGGCTTGGTTTTAATGAAATTTCTGCCTCATCATACAAAAATAAAATAAAATAATATAAAATAAAATCTAGCACCTTCTATTCTCAAGAACAGGAGTTCCTAACTTTTCTAATGGCTTTTAAATTGAATACTAGACAACAAAAGCTATTAGACAGAAGGGAACAAATGATTTTATTTCCAACAATTTGAGTTCCAAAGTAAAATTATAAGGACTTTACACAAACATTTTTTGTAAAAAAATTCCAATTATGTTGTATAAGTAAATTCTCTTTTGGGCAGAAGTTGGCTTTCAAGGTGAAGGCAAGACTGTTCACCTAAATGAGAAAGACCGATGCTTTTAAAACATGAACTTCCTCTCTTTGTGGTCCTGGGATGTTGGAACGGATACCAAGGCTTGTTTGATTGAACTCACTGGTATTTTTCACATTTCCTTTTTTTACCCTTTATCTACTCTTAGGATTTTCGATCTTTAATTTATGACTTTTGCATATTAATAAAAAAACATGTGACTTTTCCTTCATTATTTGCTTCTTTCTGATAAATTGCATCTTTGTTTCTCAAATTGAGTTGATGGGATGATGTGTTTGATGTGCTTCAACTATTGTTTAAACAAAGTAAAATTTGGCTCAGGGTGATATCGAGGTAATATTGCAAGGAGAATTAAATCTTGCTACCATGCTGCTGGAATTAGCTCATTGTATAGGAATTTTGCTGCTTCAAATCCTTTTTATATGTAAGCCCCTAACTTGCTGTTATATCTTCAAATCAAAATCATAACAACAATGACTCGCGATTTTTTCTAGTAGCTTGGTCTTCTTTGAAAACACAGCTCTATTTTTTAAATCATTTGATAAATTCCAATAAAATGGAAAATGTTCCTATATGTTATCGAAACAGCAAACTACTATATTTTTCTTAATATCAATTTTTATATTATAGGTTGCTTGGGAAAGAAAAAGAACAAAAAAAAAAAGAAAAAAAAAATCTCTGGCATTTGTTTCATAACACTAATTATCATATATTATAAAACTAGAGATCCAAAAATATTTTAATTATTGGTGTTGCTATGACAGAATAAATAATATAGTTAGCACTATTTTTTTGTGAAGAAATCCTTTCTACAGAGATATTAGCAGTAGAACTTTATGCATCATTTTAATGTGTGCGCTTCAAGCTCTGATCATGTACATTTATATTGGCAGTTTTTCACAAATATCCACAGCTTCCTTTAGTGAACCGTCCAAAGAGGCAACTCATGCAATATCCTAATTTCGATCTCTAGTCCTTTTTGTCATTTCCCCCTCGTTTCTTCTTTCACCTCTTTAAGACTTGATTTTTACTTGTAGATTGTTTGTCAGTCCATATGGCTTCTTGTTGTCATTTTATGTACTAATATTTATTCTTGATTTGTTCTGTTTCACATGCTAGTATGATGAGAAGTGTAGAGAAAATGATAACCCATGTATAAGGTGATGTAGCGCTTCTAATTCCATAATTACATTGAGATACATGGATAATTACTTTGACAAAGTATACAAATAACCTCATGACTCCTGCAAGAGGTGAGCCTACGCATCTGAATTAGTAATGGTTTAACAGTTGCTTAGGTATTCCAGCACATTAAGTTTGGAATTTTGTACTTGTCATGGTTGTGTCTGTTTCTATGTATTATTATGCATTCATCAGAATTGTTATTTGAAGATAGTTTAACTATATATATTGAGTTAAAAAGGTGCAAGGAAGGAAAATATATTTCTGGTAGAGAATAAATAATTCCTAATGAATTCTCATTTTAAAGGGGGAATTTGATTTTCATGATCCAAAATAATGTGAACCATTTGTTTGGATTTTGTTTTTGTTTTTTCTTTTATATCTTTTCTCACTTATTTAGTAAAAAAGAAAATCTAGGTGGAAATTTGTCAAGAGTAGACTAAGCTTTTCACATCCCAGGGTTCAAAATTTATTTCAAAAGAATTTAATTCGTATGTCTACAGGTGCACACATCTCCAGTCTCAGTTCCCTTCAAATTTATTAAATACTATATTAGTTCTCTCTTAGCTTTTCCCTTTGGTTTCAGGTATGGGGACTTTATTAGTTATTGGGTTCTATACTTCTATATGCAAAAGCTTGAGGATAATTGATAATACAACAGACGAGTTTAGTAGTGCATGTTTTTCTAAATCTACTTGGTACAAAAATTATGCAGAAACTAAGAAAAAGAATGGTAATTATCTCTTTTTTAACCTAATTAAATCTTTCCTCATAGATTAGGTCTCAATTTTTGAATTTTCTTTTTCTTGAAATATGGTAGAAAAAGTACTACTTTCTACATTCTCTATTTTTAATATATCCTTCTCTTCGTTTTTTGGCAATATGCATGGCATGGTAGATAAATTTTTACGTTGTCACTTGTTCTCCTTTAAATTTATTTCTTAAACATTGGTCTAATAGGTTCCCATGAATGAAGACCATGCTTTTAAGGATAGTTTAATTTCATGGTGAGTGATTCTTGGACTTCTCAACTAGTAAGAATTCATTTAACAAGGTTTGCTTGGAGAGTTCCGTTACCTAATATTGAAGGCATTCGGCATTCTTTTCATGTTTGGATTAATTTTGTAAGGTTGCTTGGCATACTGAACAGTTGCTTTTGTATTCAAGTACATTAAGTTTGTAAATTTTTGCTTGTCATGCTTATATCTGCTTCTAAGTATTATTATGCATGCTTCAGAATTGTTATTTGAAGATATTTCCCCATGGTATAGGTGCTCATTGATGAAGACACAAGGTGTTGGAAGGTTGATGTTGTTAGAAGAACCTTCCTACCTTTGAAGCAGACATCATCCTAAACATCCCTCTCAACTACACCCTCCCAGATGATCAAATCATATGAATTGGAAGCAAGAAAGGTGAATTCTCTGTCGAAAGCACTTACTATGTAGCACTTCCAATGATTCATCCATCTAATGAGGGTGAAAGCTCAAGATATGATCCTTTCTCCCCTCTCTGGAAAAGGATGTGGCACCTCAACATCCCAGCAAAGATCAGAATCTTCACCTGGCGTGCCTGCATGGATGCCCTCCCCACTATGCATCGCCTAAGAACCAGAGGAGTAAGCACATATGGTATTTGCCCTGTGTGTGACTTGTGCCCTGAAAGTACTCTGCATGCCCTCATACAGTGCGACACTCCCAAAGAGGTGTAGTGCAGTTGTCTAAACTGTCCAGTGGATTAGGAGACAAATTATGGGGATTTTTCTGATCTAGCATTTCAGTTCATCACCAATGGCACCACTCAAGACGTGGAAACTATTTTTGTCACAGCCTGGCCTATTTGGTACAACCAGAATTAGATGATACACGAGTCAACCTCATCACTTCCCATCCAAATATGGGAAACTTCTAAGAGAACTGTCAAGGACTACAAAGGTGCCTTATCAACTGCATTTCAGCTGAAATCCAACCCAATTTGTGCTAGACTTCCCCAACTCCTGGCACTCACAAATATGGTAGTAAAAGTATTTCTTTCTACCTTCTCTTTTTAATTTATCTTTCTCCTCTTCTATTTTTTGGCAATAAGCATGGATTGGTAGAAAATTTGTTACTTTCTCACTTATTCTCTAAATTTATTTCTTAAATGTTGATCTAATAGGTTCTCATAAATGAAGACTGTTGGCACTTAGAGACTTCTTAACTTGATTAATTCCGTGAACAAAAGGATTGTTTGGTGAATTTTGTAAAATCGTAAACAAGACATTTGCTTTCATCTTAGCTCTAAGTTCTCAATGTTGCTTACCATACCATGAAGTTATGGACACATTTTGAGATAGGAAACCTGTAAAATATCAGGTAATATTATTTCCAACTGTTTGAGTTCCAAATAAATTTGTAAATATGGTCTTGGCACAGATTGGATATTTGAATCTTTATGTTTTTCATTTCAGATGATAAAATTTCAAATGAAGAAATTTCAGATGAAGAATCAAAGAAACCTACTCTTAAGAAGTGGGACTTATTTAAAGCTTTTGGGTGCTGCAATTGTTCATCAACTCAATAATTCACTCACTGGTACTGTCACCTTTCTTTTCTTTTCCTTTCCCCTTTTATCTGCTCATAATGTTCTCATTCTTTGACTTATATCTTTGCATGTTAAGCAAAAAAATAGTGTGAAATTTTCTGTCGTCTAATTTCTTACATTTGAATGAACTCAATCTTTGTATTTTCAATCGGGGTGTATTTGATTTGCTTTTTTTCCCGTTGTGTAAATAAAGTCAAATTGGCACAAGGTAATATTACTTGGGGAATTGAATCCGGTAACCATGCCGTAGGAATCACCTCATTGTACAGGTATTCCCTTTGCTTCAATTCCTTTTTATATATAAGCTTACAATTTTCTGTTATGTCTACGGATAGTACCATGTATCACAATTTGTTATCTAAAATTAAATCACTATGGGATCATGTTTTATAATAAAATATAGTTTTCAAGCATCATGGTTTTATTGTGAAAAGTTGCTTGATATTTATAAGGAAAATATTACTATTTGTTACCTAAACAACAAACTAACTAAGTTTTCTCACTTTGTTGATTTAATATTGTTGGTTGGTTTGAGCTAAAAAAAGTTTCTACCTCCGACATGTTTTATAACACCAACTATACTTTATAGAGATCAAGCACCTATTAATTATTGTTATTGCCATTACAGACTAAATATTGCAGTCAAGAAAAATCCTTTTTTTTTTTTTTTTGGAGCTATGTTTTCTACTGATAGTAACAGGTGAACCTGATGCATCATTTTAATGTAGGTGTTTCAGGCTTTTATCATGTACATTTGTATAGCTAGCTTTCCACTACAAAATGAGGCTTGGAATTCTTAACTTGATGAGTTCTGTGAACAAAAAGATTGTTTGGTGAATGTTATAAAATCATAAACAAGACTTTTGCTTTACATACCATGAAGTTATAGACACATTTTGAGATTGGAAACCTGTAAAATATCAGGTAATTATATTTCCTAAAGTTTGGGTTCCAAATAAATATGTAAATATGGTCTTGGCACAGATTGGATATTTGAATCTTTATGCTTTTCATTTTTTTTTCTTTCTAAATATGTTTTGTCTTAGGTAGGATCCTTGAATTAGTGAATCCTGGAATTGAGTATATGTGCACAGAAGTTTCATTCTATTGAGAAGATTATATGCATAAATGATTATTTGGGCACAAGTTAGCTTTCGATGTGATAGTGTGATGCAGAATGTTTAATATCATTCTAACTCAATGAATACCTTGAAAGCTCAAGGAAAAAAAAATGTAATCTGCAGAAATTTGAGAAATTCTCATAGAAGTTCCCCACCCTCTCCCCCCTCCCAATCTAATCAAGGATAAGATAATGGTATCTACCAAACTTTGAGAAATTTCTCTGGTAGACAATTGAGAAAGTTACTCTTTGTTTTTGCAACATTCTCAGAGCTTCACTTCAAGGATTGTGATTAGAGTTCAATTTTTAACTGTTACTTTTTTTTATTCTCATACTATATATGTATACTTTATCGTCACTTTTTCCTTGGAAAGATTAATAAGAAAAACATAGTTCAAATGACACCCTTCGTGGAAAAGCTGAGACAAAGGGAGAGTTGAAAGGTTTTTGTTATTATTTTGGGATAAATAAAGGCAAGGGGTATTAATAAATGAAAAGAACGTAACATGAGTATAACAATTACAAAATGGCAGCCAAGGCTTAAGTTACTGAAAAGTGACAGTCCAAGTGCTTATATGAACAAGTGTGAACTGATGAAACACCATGTTAAGGCCCTTCTTATAACAAACTCCATTCCAAACCATCTCTTCGGGCCATAACAACCTTCATTCATGTCCAGATCACTAATCCCCTCACTTTAGGCATTCGTGGAACTCCCTCCACCTGAAGCCAGAGAAATTGTCCACAAATTTAAATAGTTTTCTACAATATCAAAGTAACAGTAATTAAATAGAAATGAAAGAGAAGACATGTAGCCAGTCCAATTTGCTGTGCACACTCTGTGTCTTTTGTTGCATCTACCATTGAATAGCTAACATATAGTAAAGGCAACAAGTCAGTGACGATGATGATGCCCTTGGCTTTGAAATCATGATATCATTCGCCGTTCTTAATGACATCAAAATCATAAACCCCTGCACTTCATTTTTATTTTCTCTTGCATATCTTGGGCCAGTAATGTTTATCTTCTGTTTGGGCCACAATTCCTTTAGGCTTGAGTTCATATTTGGGCCAGAGCATTCTTTAGTTGGACTAACATGTATTCAAGGACAAACAAGAGGAAGGACAGTCAAGGACGAGGTTTGAGATGTAAGCTACAACATAAATCTGTTTTTAGCCTTAGCCCAAACCCAAAAAATGATCCATAACTTGTCTATAATCAATATCATCATCGGACTTCCTTCAATTGAATTTATCATAGTATGAGGTACAAGGTCGGGGCTAGGTCTTAGCTTCTCATTTTATAAATGTATGACATTATAGTTTACTATACAGCTGGTGTAATACTCTACCAATAGAAACATAAATCTTTTTCTTTTTTTTTTTAACTCATCAAGTTGGGAAAAGTTAACAAATGCCCAAGAAGATTGGTTTAGGAAATATTTTTAGAAACTTTTTATGGGAAAAGCGCTAAACGAATTTTTTTTTTTTTTTTTTACAAATTTTTATATTTCCCATAAAAATGATATCAAAACTTTTCTAAAATAGCACATTAACTTATGAATGGCTAGTCTAGTGATCAAATAAGTGATCACCATTCTGTGTGTATGTAGAGTTGGACATACTTTGAAAGTTCACGGAAAAAATGTAGAATCTGTAGCAAATACCCAATCTCACACTCAAGAAGCTGCTTCCATATCTTTCTCAAATGATCTCATTTGTTGTTAAGGTGTAAATTAGTTATCACCCCTTTAAAAGGCATCAACCCCTTTAGAAATTATTCACACCCTTCCACTCTCAAATGCAATACCTTCCTATTACCATGTAGGACTAAAGCAGCACACAACTCACAAAAGACTTGCGTCTCTATTGGATCTTTCCAATCTGCATGACCCTCTTCCATTTCAACCATTTTGGCTACAAGTAAATTTGTCAAATAAATTCTATACTCAGAATTATCCTTTCCCATAATCCTATGCTTAAAAAATTACAAATATAAAACACAAACACCTTCCCAACTATGAACTATAACACCTTTCTAATTAGAAACCCATAGATACGATGTTTTTTCAGCTATGCACATTCATTTAAAAAAAAGACTAATAACATTGTGTAAATAAAGACACACAACAAACAAGTGTAACAATTTAAGAAAGTCATAAAACATTGTGTAATTGTTAAGATTATCATAAAGAGTTACCTATTGTGGAGATTCTATTGCTGTTGTGTGAATTATGGAGTTGTTACTGCTACTGTATGGAGCTGTTATTGCTACTTTTGACTAGTGGAGTTGTTGCTGATGTAGTTACTTGAGTATAAACTGTGTTGTAATTGAGTCATTGTAATTGTAATCTATATATATAATTGTAGGGACGAAAGATTCAAATAAGGATATTGAGCCGTGGACCACACCCGAGGACGTTCAAGAGCCCGAGGACAAACCAGTATTGGTAAAGGTAAGTAGATTATTGGGCCGAGGAAGAGGTTTGGTCACAACAAGCAGGTGATGTTGTCTGAGGAGCCACCCTTCCTCGGCCAACAGAATGGAAGCCTAAAGTCTGACCACCTATTAAGTACTGGACAGTGGGCAATCGTGCTTGAAAGGATAAACTTCAGAGAGAAGTGAGTCAACAAATAGTAGAGAAATATTTGCGATGAAAGCTGCTACCACCACATTGAATGCACTGCACCTAACAACTAGCCGCATTAATGTGGAAATGATACCTGAATAGTGATTTCTAGCCTTACATCTACCCACAAAGATTTCAAGAAGGTTTTGATGGAGCAAATATCAAGAAGATTAGTTATTTGATCAACAAGTGAAAGAATATAAAAGAGAAAGGATTCCATTACAGAAGGGGGCACGAGAGAGAGAGAGAGAGAGAGAGAGAGAGAGAGAGAGAGAGAGAGAGACCACTTTGTAATCAAGAACTTGAATATTTGTATAGGTCTGAGAGCTAAATATAAGAACATATCATCCTCGGACTTGACAGGGGAGTGTTTTTCTTTTCAACTTATTTATCTTAGTCATTCTAACACTAAATTAGTCCATTGTGATTCATATTTGACTCGTTGAACATTTAGTGATAAACCCACTCTCTTACAAATTTTTTGTTGTGGGCTTATTGGGCCATTGTCCAAATCTTCTGGGTCGTGGATCAATTTGTTACCTTACAATAATAATAAGTAAAACTGAGAGAAAATCCAATTAGATTTCAAATTGAAATTCAAATAGAATCTAATTTTGTGCCACGTGTCTCATTTAATCTAAGTTTTTAAATTTTTGTGCCAAATAAGTTAATTAAATGTAAAAATTGGATTTCAATTAGAGTTTAATTTTGCGACATGTGTCTCATCTAATCTAAGTTTTTTAATTTTTGTACCAAATGAGTTAATTTAGTGTAAAAAATGAAGAGTCCAATATAAGTAAACCATAAAAAACATAATTTTTGAATGATTTTATATTTTTATTTTTTTTTTTTTTTTTGTAGAACTAAAAATAATTCAAGTTTATGAGTCATCTATATGTGTATATATATATATATATATATATATAATTGGAATTCAATTAGAGTCTAATTTTGCGCCATGTATCCTACCTAATCAAAATTTATAAATTTTTGAACCAAGTTAGTTAGTTCAGTGTAAAAATTGAATTTCAATTAGAGTTTAATTTTATGGCACGTGTTCCATCTAATCAAAGTTTTTTAATTTTTGTGTCAAATACGTTAATTTAGAATAGAAAACAAGAAGTCCAATATAAATAAATCATAAAAAACATAATCATGTATTTAACACTATATAAAAAATTAGAGTAAGAGAGAGTTTGAATGATTTTATATTTATAAGCCTTTTATTTTTATAACTAAAAACAATTCATTTGAAACAAAAATTATATATATATATATATATATATATATATTAATAGGTAAAACTTAGAGAAAATTCAATTAGATTCTACAATTGAAGTCTAATTTTGCACCTTGTGTTCTAAATTATTTATTTTTAGAGAGATTTTTATTTCTTAATTTTGGAATAATATGTGGGATTATATCATAAATATATATTCAAGTGAGTTATTGTGTACAAAAACCAAAAAGTTTAGAATTAATGAACATAAAAATATTTAAAAAATTGACAATTTACATTTTCTATCTAATAACATTCTTACAAGACTTTTTAAAGAATTAAAAAAAAATATATATATATATATGAATGACTATCAATTATATTTAAATTATATATGTAAGATTATTATACTATGTATCTTAACGTGTATCTTTTAAGTATATCCATGCATATGCATAAGATTACAAGCTAGTTTTGATTAATAGAGCTTGAGCCAAGTGGATGTATTAGGACCTAAATTATATTAATTTTACTGTAGATCATCAATTAGTTGATATATTTGGTATTTTATTGTTTTCATGTTACTAATTAATCAATTAATATATTTTTAAGTGTTTAGAGAGGAACCAAAGAAAAATAATAGCGTTATGCTACAAACTCTTGCAAACCCATCATAAGTCAAATAATAATAATAATAATAATAATAATGAAAACCATAAACAGTGCAAATTTATGGTTAATCAGCCTATTTATAGATTAAAAAAATAATAATAAAACGAAAAACAAAAATCATGAGATGTCAAACTAGTCACAAAGACACTCACAAAATTAAATCTTTTGGGTTAGAAAATTCGGTGCAAATTTAATGAAAACCACAAGAAGGATCACAAATCGGTACCTTTTGTATTGGTTGAAGGTAAATTAGCAGAGAAATTGTCATAAATTATCAATAAGCATGGAATTAACACATAACAGAGAATGCTGCAGCTTATATAAATAATTCATTTCGCACTTTTCCCTTTATTATAACCAAATGAATGATTTATTGAGTAAGGGAGCATAAAGCCAGGTACCACTAAATTGTGGCTTCAAACAACCAAAAGATTTATAGTACTTTCAATCTATGCAATATACACATGCACTATATCTTTCAATGATATTTGATCAGCCACCTCATAATGTGTATGATTACATTTGTAAATCTAATTTGACACATATCTTATGCATACTATGATATTTGATCATCATAAAGGAAATCCGAAAAAATGATATTAGGGGTACCATGGACTCTACTGCAGTTAAATTACAAATTGAAGAAATCATTTATAAATAGGAAACATCCTATTTATAAAGTGTTGAATCCTAACTCCTAATAATATTAAACCATTGATATCCTTAAAGTTAATCATAATCACACACATCAACTTTAAAAAAATATATTAGATGAAGAGACCAAAAACAGCCTAAAAATCCCTAACTATACTTGTGCAACACTACTTCCAAATTACCACTACTCATGAACAATGTGAACTCCAATATTGTGAACAACATTTTTTCTCTTTGAATTTATTTATGTCACATCGACTGCATAGACTTTCTAACAAATTCAATTTGAAAACCTATGATTTGAGATGTGAAACCTTTCTTATCTAATCTGGTCACTAAACTCTGCCGTCAAGACTTGTACTGGTATATCAAGTGACATAGCAAAAATGTATAATTTTATCTGTTTGTAATTTAGAATGTTCAAACACATTTTTTTTTTAAAGGAGAATTAAAGAAGTTTGGCTTTGGCACATACATATATGGCATAAAACCTGGACATTAGATATCTTTATTATTAAACTATATATATATATATATATATATATATATATTCCAATATACACATAGAAATGTATATGTAGGAAATATAGTTAGACAAATAGTATGATAAAATCTAGGATATATATGGCCCTTTTGGTATAGTGCCCTTATGTATTAATTGTCAAAAAAATTATAATATGAGGATCGATCGTCTATCTAGAGTCTGGACTATTAAGATTCATAGGCCGATATTCAATTTTGCACACAATATAATAGATCCTCATAATATAAATATTCAATGGATTTAAAAACCTATCATATGAGAGAAAATAAAGTGAAAGTTATATCACAATTATTTTATAGTAAGAATGACTTTTTCTGGTTTTTATATAATATTTATTTTCCTTCAATGAAACTTAATAATAAGCATTTTGATGTACTAATTAGCAAATTGGAAGATATCTACTAGAAAAGAGTGGTGAGATTTGTACAGAAAAATTATATAAATATGACATATTTATTCACGAAATTAATAAAATAAATTTGATTTACATTTTTTTTTGGAAAAGAATTGAACTAGCTTCCTTAATTTATAGATTGTAACCATCTGTTAAAATTTGGATCATAATAATTTGCATATGATATAGCTTGAACTCAATTCTATATATATTTTATTTTATTTTTTAACGATTTAGGCATGTGTTTATAGGGTCCTCTCTTTTGTCAATAATTTTCATTCATCGCAATTTAAGGTTCACGAATTTATTTAATGAGTGTTTTTTATTTTGTTGATAAATTCATTAGTTTACAACAACTAAGGGAGAATTTAAACTTTTAATGTCTCCATTAAAAATACCAAAATGCAGTGGTGGTGGAGCCAGAATTTTTTGTTTGAAAAAGCCAAATTGCGGTTCTCAAATATTGGAGAAGAGTTAAGATAATCATCACACACATGCTTAATTTATACCCATCTATTAAAATTATTTATATACGTATATTTATAATTTATGTATGTAGAAAATTATAACTAACCCAATAGCAAAATGTTGCAATACATAATGGTCAAGGTACATATTGTAGTGTTTTTTGCTAGCTGATGATTCAACGCCTTTCGTTGATGTATGTTTGTCATATAAAAATAAAAAAAGTCTTTCGTTGATCATTCCAATAAATATATATATATATATACTTTTTTTTTTTTTTCTTTAGTACCAATTGCTATTAACATAACGAAATTTAATGAAAATTTGATATTTGCAGTTTTGCACTAAAAACAACGAAAAATACACATTGTGATGAAAATATGACCAAAATAGACTGAATATGACAGAATGGACCGATTAGGACTAATGTGGACCAAATATGACCAAAACGGACAGAATAGGATGTAATAGGAGCAAAATAGACCGAATAAGACTGAGTAGACTGAGTAGGACCGAATGGACTGAGTATGACCAAATGGATCGAATAAGACCAAATGGACTGACTAGGACCAAACTAGACTGTATAAGATCAAAATGGACAGAATGGACCGAAAAAGACCGAAGTGGACAAAATAGACCGATAGACTAAAATTAACTGAATAGGACCGAACGGACCGAACAGAACAAATAGGATGAAATAAAACTGAATGGACCGCATAGGACCAAAATGGACCGAAGTGAATTGAATAGGACTGAATAAGAGCAAAGTAGACATAATGGACTAAATAAGACCGAATTGGAGCAAAGTAGACCGAAGAGAAAAAAAGTGCATTGAATAGGACGAATAAGACCAAAGTGGATAGAATGGACTCAATAGGACTGAACTAGATTGAATAGAACTGAAAAAGGGCAAAGTGGACAGAATGGACCGAATAGAAAAGAAATGAATTGAATAAACGGAAATAGACCGTGTAAGACCAAGGTGGACAAAACGGACCGAATATAACCGAATATAATTGAAATGGACTGAATATTACCAAAGTGGACCGAATGGACCAAGGTTGACCGAATAAGACCCAAAATTTTTTTATTTTTAAATTTAAAAATATTAGTATTTTAGACACTTAAATTACTTTAATATTTTGAAACTAAACGTTTGAAAAAAAAAAACCCACTTAACTTTGTCAGTAGTCTTCTATGTAAAATTTTAGTTCTATTGTAAATTTGTTAGGAAAACAATTTTTTCTAACATAATTTTGTGAATTTCACAACTTTCATATGAGGAAATATTTTATCAACACTTCTGAAATGTTTGAATCTGCAAAGATGCCCTTAGAAATTAGAGAGAGGAAAAAAAGCTAGTAATAATCAATAATTGCATCAACCAATAACAAATTTAATAGATTTTATTGGAAATATTCACCAAAAATCATAAAGAAGTACCATTAGGAGATTTTGGGTGATATTCATCACAACCTAAACAAATTATATATTTTTAATCATTTTCTAAAACAATTCTATTTTATACATTAAAAACCAATTGTTATTTGTCCATATCTATATAAAAAAAAAAAATCATTATATTACATTGCTTAGCACCATTTTCAATATTTTTGTTGCTAAAATAAGCAAGTATACAAATATTTAGAGAAATATATGGTGTAATCAAACAAATGAGGTTATTTAATTGCAAATTTAACAATTTATAATCACATGCAAAACATGAAAATAAACAGTAAAAAGAATCAAAATGATTTCTAATGATGAAAAATATAGAAACCAATAGTTTTTTTTAATATAAAATCATGAGAATTTTTTTTTAATTCATTAATATGTAGCAATTTCGAGCATAAAATTTAACTTGAAAATGAATAGCAATATTGTGAGGTCAAAGCCATCAACAATAACATAACAAATAAAATTTTCTTATGCATAATTTCTAAAATTCAACATTGGAAAATTGCATATTAATTCAATATCTTATTCTATCAAAAGTCACAACAGAAAAAATTAGACCATTTCTTTACATACAGTTTTTTTAAAAATACCAATTCATGAAAAGGGGAAAGAAAAAAAAAACACAAAATAACCCTATCTCCAAATAAAAAAGAAAAGAAAAGAAAAGAAAGAAAAAAGTAGGGTTTTGTGTGGGGAAGGGGGGGAGTGTTGTTAAATACTTAAAAAAAAATACTATGAACATATACTTAAGATACACTTTGAGCTATGTATGACATTAGAATAATATTTAAAAAAAAAAAAAAAAAAACTCATTTACATAAATATTTTTTTTTTTTAAATCTAGGGGCCATAATTAGCATAATTTTATATATATAAATTTTTCCTGTTGAAAATATAGGACCCCCTCTGTCAATGAGTATAACAACGTGGAGTCAAAAGATATATTCTATTTATTTATACGCCGCTGAAAAAATCCCCAAGTTTATTTGTATGCCGTTGAAAAAACCCCCTCTCCATCCTTAATATTTGATTTCAGATTTTTTTTGTTGAGAAGATTTTTTTTAAAGAAAAAATTGAGAAGAATTTGCATGCTTGGAAGTGGGAAAAAAAAGTAAGAAGAAAGAATAGGTTTAGTGAACATTTTATTGATGTTCAAACTTAAAGCAGCAATGGCTTATTTATTTATTTATTTTTACCAAGAAGAAATAAGAATTGTGACCCCCACAATATCATGATATCAATAGTACTATATCAAAAGCAAGTACACATTAGACAGAATAAATTCTACACTTTCTTTCAATATAATAAATCCTGTATATATTATCCGTAAACAAAATTAAGCTAATCCTTAATAAAAAAAAGATGGGTAAGATCCATGTTAGTTTTTGCTAGATAAGCATCTATATTGATGAGAAGGAAAACATCTAAGTTGGCCCAGCCCCAGTCCATCTCCAAGAATAAAGATAAAGATCCAAGCAAAAATAATGGCAATATAGACAAACACCATGCTGTTTGTTTACATCTTTGTCTTTAATCTTCGTTTTTTGTACTACTTTAACAAATTTCCAAAAAGGTTTACTAATGAGTAATGCATATGAAAGTGAGACTTGCAGGTGGGAATGGCAATTTGACCCGCCCCTCCCCGCTTCGCCCTGTGCAGGTTAAGCGGGGCGAGGATGAGGCAAAATTTTAAACCCGCACTACGGGGCTGGGCACGAATGGGTTTTGAAATGTCATATTTGGAAATGTCCAAACCTGTCAATCTATCATGGAAACAATAGGAAACAGTATTAATTCCAGCAAGCTAAGGTCACAATTATATTAGTATATAACAAAAAAATTGTAAAAGGTATATGAATTTCATTCATTTAGTGGACAAAATAACTGGATATTAAAACCTAGCCCTAGGCAATCATAATATGCGCATACGATCATGTGTAGGACATGAAAACATAACAATGAAACATGACATCTGCAACTGTACTTTCTTCTGAAACCATTTGCCTATGTAGAGCTAGTATATGAGGTTTGAAAGAACTGATTTGAAGAACATATAGAATTTAATTCCTTTTCTTCAATATTGGCAGTGTTTATTAGATTTATTTGTATTTTTTAAAATGTTTCACATTTGTAGAACCACTTCAAACCCAATCACCAATTAAAGAAAGTGCTTGCTATTTCCCCTTTTTTTTTTCTACATTTTAGTCTTGTACTAGAAGCAAGCAATGCAAAATGAATCAAATAAACATGTGTAAGAAGTATAAGAAACACATCTTAACTTGTCACTAGACTCAAACTTGAGCACTATTTTGAAAGTTCCATTGAATTAAATAAAAAAGAGGAAAATCAACGAACGGGAAAAAAAATGATGGATCTTAAAAAGCATTCAAAACAAAACAAAACAAAAATGGACCAGATAGACATATAATATTGAACTGTTGTTTAATTGTACAGTAACTAGTTATGTATATTGTAGCATAACAAAAAGAAAAAGGAAATCCCAGCTCACCAGCAAATATGGTTGTAAATCCATCAGCTATTTGACCTGAAACATAAGTGTAGCAGCATCCCTATGAAATGATACAACAATGCAGCAACACAAAAAACTTTATTCAAGAACAATTATAATGAAAGCGTAAGGAAATCAAGTTTCTTGGTAGTATTGTTAGCGTGTGCTTGATATAAATTGTTTGCTGACTTCACCATATCCCAAAACTAAAATCAAATCATGCTGCAAAGAAAAAGAGTTTGAGTCACTAACCACCCCTACCTTTTAAGGATAGCTGTGCTGGAGTGAGGGCTACATTGGAATGGTGAAGCGCCCTTCATATCGTTGTAGTTTAACTTTTTCTTTTTCTTTTTTTGGGGGGAGGGGGTGGGAATTAACGTTGTGGCCTTTCTTTTGGGGACTGGTCTTCCTAACATACAAGATGCTAAGCATGATGCAGAAATAGCATGAATCCAGACTATTAAAGTATGTGAATGCCACATAGTCCTGCATTAAGTACTAGCATTGCAGGAGATATGGGAAGACTAACACTTTGGATAGCCTTTCAATGATGGCTTGATATACACATTGGATACAACTTCAATTCAAAATCTTAGGCCATTTTGTTAGGGGATTAACTATTATATCAAGCTCTCAAACTCAACACTTACATGTGAGCGCCAACAAGTTGTCCCCTTCATGGCTCATGTTCAAGCCTCTATATCTTTCAGGACACTCTTGCCAATTGAACATACTAACAGTGATGCTCTGTTACCAACTATAAGAAATATTTTCGATATCATTTGACACTAATGAATCGCAAGAGAGGACAATAATTAAAATAATCGTAACAAAGGGACCAAATCCTGTTCCTCACTTTTCCAGCATTCCTCTCCTCAAATTCAGCTAGATCCCATTTCATATGTTTAAAAAAACAAGACACACCATCTTGTTCCTAATCTAGGCCAAAATAAAAGTCATTCACCTGGTCTTCAATTTGCTAACAACCTGGCCTTCATTTTGCTAACAACTCAAATTAATTAATTTGATACATTGACGTAATGTTGGGCAAGTCTTTTGGCAAATCAAAGAAATTCCCCTGTTGTCCAGCCTAACAGTTGAATAATTTTACTTTCTATTTGCATGATTTACATATAGGACAGGAAGCTCAAATTCTCAAATGCATAATTTTTCACAACATATGAATAATGTAAGAAATGGATTTGACCATTTCAAGCTCCACACAGTGTTGAACCAGATACAGATACAGAACATATGGACTCCAATTAACTCAACAAAATCTGAAATATCAAATTTAGAAAAATTGAAAACAATGAAGGAACCATTTCTATTGAATTTGGTGAACACAGGGTTCTCAAATTTAACAAAGCCTTTACTTGTTATATAATGTTTCTCAAATACGCTAATAGCTTAATCATATCCAGTGACGAACCTAGGAAACTTTCCGAATAACTTTCATAGTGCCATCAAAGTAACCCCCTTCCCTCCAGAGTCCAGACGATATTGGACAGCCCCAAAAGACAAGAGCTTTCAAAGTATAGTGTTGTGTAAATCCTAAATATCCTCATGTAAAATCCAACAGTCTAAAAGCAAAAGAAAAACAGAATGTACCCTTATAACACCCAAAGCGGAAAGCTATTAAATTTACAACTTCAACAGCTTAAAAACCAATAATAATCATCAACTAAACATGCCCTTCATCCCTAGCACCAGAAAAAACTATAAAACCCAGATAAAATTCGAATTCTACATAACTGGAAAGAAACGAAAAAGGGTCAGAAGGAACATACAGACACAGGAGATAAAGCTAAGCAGAACCCATCAACGAGAGACCCTCAAACGTTAGCAGAAAAACCTTTGTTGGTTACACAAAAGAGAAACCGATGTTGTGTCAACTATAAAACCCAGATAAATATGATACAACTAGCGCGTGAGATCAGGCTCTTTTTTTTTTGTTTTTTTAGTGGTAGTAGAAAAAAAAAATGTTTGTTTTTTTATTATATATAATTTTTATTTTAAGAATATAATTTATAAGTAGAGAAATAAATTTGAAAATCAAATGAAAGTGACCTTATTTTTTTAGGTAATGTTTTAGTGGAAGTTAAAATTTTATTTTTACCAGATTATCCTTTAGTTTTGTCTCTACTTAAACATAGGAATGTAAGGGTATTTTAGAATAAAACAATCCGAATTGTCTTTTAGTTTTTTTTTTAATATATTTAGATTTGTTTTTGGATAAATGTGGGGTGTTTACCTTACTTTTCTATTTTAAAAAAATAAATAAATAAACGTATAGTTACTTTGAAAAAGTGGGATAGTGGAAAAGTATTTCTATTTTGTAAGCAATATTTTAGTGCAAGTTAGACACTTATTTTTACCAAGCTATCCTTTAGTTTTGTTGTTTCTACTTAAACCTAGGGGTGTAGGAGTATTTTGGAATAAAAAAAAATCTGATCCAAACAGGTGGAGCCGCTTAAATAATAGTATAGATTATACTCCTTTTTCTATCATCTATGCAACCTTGCTTGTTTGTTCTCTTCTTAATAATTTGAGAAATGATATGTCCACAATATTTTCACAATATTTTTACAACAAATCCTAAGTGGCAGTTGTTACTGGTTGTTATTGTTGGGGCAAAAAAACAATTTTTGTATTAAGTTCAAATTTGAACCGGTAATAACTAACCACATGTGATTTATTGTGAAAATATTATAAAAATATTGTAGACGTAACATCTCTCAAATAATTTCCCTCCCTTTTTTTTTTTTTTTTCTATTTTCTGTTTCTTTTTCCTTTGTTCGGGGAATGTGCGTCATCAACGTCACCGTCTGTGAGAGTCTGTGAGTTATATGACTCTCAGAATGAGACCAAAAGACAGTGTTGTCCATATTTGAACAATTTTTTGATGAAAATATCGGGGATGTTTTTGTCTTTTGGTAGTGGATGATTGACTCAGAAATGGGAGTGGGAGGTGCATTTGGGTGAGCCCCTCAAACGTTAGCAGAACAACCTTTGTTGGTTACCAAAAGAGAAACCGACTACGTTGTTTGTCGACTGTGTGAATATATTATGTAATTGAATCTAAGTAGACCAATAAATATGGGGAAAAAAAATTGTATTTAATTATTTTATATATATATATATATACACTAGCCTCTGCGCATGCGCTCACGCGCATGCTCAGTGGCTCTTCTATTTTTTAGGTAAGGGTTAATTTAAAGTATTTGTTATAATTTGGGATTACTACATTTTTTAATTACAAAAAAATATCTAGGGGTATGATGAAAAATTATTTCACCGCACATAATACTCATCACACCCCAAGGTTTTTTTTTTTTTTTTTGTAATTGAAAAATGTAGTAATCTTAAATTATAATAAATGCTCTAGATTAACCCAAAAAATATGATAAGTAGTTTTTATTATTCCCGTTCTATTATAATTAATCTCTATCATTATACTAAGACACATAATTTTCACATTAAAAAAAAAGGACAATATTAAATTTCATATGGTAGGATATTTACACAAAAAAATGGTCTTTAACAACTACTTGATAGATTGACTACCACTTCGCTCACTCAAACTTATCCAATGTCTCTGCTATGCAATCTAACAAAATTGTTGATATGCCACCCTAAAAAAATATACAAAAAAATTGAGAGTAAGGCTTAAATGTAAGAAACACAACATACAAAAATAATAGGAGGAAGAGAGAACGCCACTTAGAACACATACACTAAAATATTTTTTTTTTTTTAAAAGACAAAAATATATGTCATTCCCATCCTTTAAAAAAAAAAAACTCATTAATTAGAGAAAATATTAAACACTCTTCAAACTGACCAAATAAAAAAAATTAAAAAAGAAAAGAAAAAATAAGCTAAGATAATGATATGGAAATGATAATGATAACAAAGTAAGGAAACCAAGTATAAGAAAGCAAATACTAAATGACAACTTATAAAAGAAAACGTAATTTGTTATATTACAGAGAATTGTGGAATTTAAGGGCTTCTTTGACAACGTACTTGCCTGTGAAACCTGAGGCACCCAGGATTATGAGGTCGTAGATGATGGTTTTTGCCCCTACTTCTTCATTGTCTTGCATTGTTCAATAAATTCTTAGGAGAGACTCAAGACTTGAGTTTTGAGGGTTTCAACTTTCAAGATTGCTTTTTTTTTTTTTAGTATTGAAAAGTAGAGAGGTGTGGTGTGTGCATGCGAAATTGCCAACTGCTATGCCTATTACTGTGTGTTCCTAACTGCCAAATGCAACATTTTTTGCTGCTTTGGGAGTGTGGATATTTTCTGGAAAGAATCAGCCTAGTGGAGTTTGTAGTGGACAGGTGGAAAAAAAACAGTTTAACGTAAAAATATGGGCCATTTCATTTTGGCAATCAGGAAAAAAAAAAAAAAAAAAGCACGTTTGTGGGAAAAAAAAAACAGTTTTATTATTTCTTTTTCCAAAAAAAAAAAAAAAATTGTATTAGTACTTGACAACTAACGTGAGAGAGAAATGTGGAGGTGAGAGAATTTTTTTTTTTTAAATTTAGCTAAAACTTAGGAGTTTTTAAATTAGTAATTTTACATGTCTAACCCTTCTATTTAAGCTTTACAAATTGGTCAATTTGAGGGTATTTTGGGCATCGAAAAAAAAAAACGTTTGTGGAAGAAAAAAAAAAAACAGTTTTATTATATCTTTTTTCAAAAAAAGAAGAAGTTGTATTAGTACTTGACAACTAACGTGAGAGAGAAATGTGGAGGTGAGAGAAAAAACTTTTTTTTTTAATTTAGCTAAAAATTAAGAGTATTTAAATTTGTAATTTTATATGTCTAACCCTTCTATTTAAGCTTTACAAATTGGTCAATTTGAGGGTATTTTGGGCATCGAAATTTTTAAGTGGATAAAGAAATTTAAAACTTAACAAGAGAGTGGTCCTGTTTTTTAAGCAATATTTTAGTAGGAGTTAGAGTTGCATTTTTACCGGGTTGTCCTTTAGTTTTGTCTCTACTTAAACATAGTGGTGTAGGGGTATTTTTGAACTAAAAAATATGGAATCTAAACAGAAAAAGCCCCTTAAATAATAGTATAGATACAGATACAACTATATTCCTTTTCTGTTATCTAAGTAATCTTGTTTTTTTGTTTGTTCTCTTTTTTTTCTTTTTTTTTTTTTCTTTTTTTTGAGAAACAAAAAAAAAGAGACTCGCGCGTAGCAGTCACTGTCCCTCGCCCCATGGTACATTTGGGTAAGCCCATGGGTATCATCAACTCGAATTGGAGCTCAGAGACCCCGAATCCATGCACACCCCAAGCTCTATTGATTTCTGAGATTTCCAGAAATTGCAATTATAGTTTCTGTGAGAACTCGAACATGGAATGCGGTGAAGCCACAGTAGTCACTTACCAGTTGAACCACACCTGCTGGTGGTCTGTTTTTTTTTTTTTTTCCTTTGTTTGGGGAATATGCGTCATCAATGTCACTGACTGTGAGAGTCTCTGAGTTATGGACTCTCAGACTCAGAACAGAATAAGAAGAGCAAAAGACAGTGTTGTCCACGTAAGAACATTTTTTCGATGAAAATAACGAGGGTATGTTTGTCTTTTAGTAGAGGATGATTGACTGAGGAATGGGAGTGGGAGGTGCATTTGGGTGTGCCTTGTTTGTCCGTTATATATTCATAGAGAGAGAGACTAACATATATTGTTGGAATCAAGAAGATTGAGCTCATCTCTCTCCTTATGTAGTCCCACTACCTCTGATTCCATCCAAGATTCTGAAAAAAAACGGCCCTTCCCAAAAAAAAACTACCATTCCTTGCTCCCACGTCTCAACGTACCAAAAGTGTGGACCGGTAGATTTTGTGGACCATGCTGAACGAATCAATATGAAAATATTTTTGCAAAAATACTATTTTTGTGCCTATACTTTGGGGCCACAATTAATTTAATCTCTACAATTTCAACTTGTAATCAATTTAATCTCTACCATTATTTTACTAACAAAAAAAATCCTTACATGGCTAATATATTGCACAGTTTGCACATTTAAAGTTTAGGTGGCTAAGAAAATATTTTAATTGCTATTTAAAAATGCCACATCAACCACATAAAAACCCATGTCAGAGAAAAAATTTGAATTACTAATTTTTAAGAAAAATAAAAATAACCAAAAAAAATCAATCTAGCAGTTTCATTTTTTTTTTTTTCAATTTCTCATATGTAATGGCCCAACTCCCCAATCTTGAACCTATGGCCAAACCTAGAACCAGAACATTGAAATTGAAAAAAATTAAAAAACTAAAGGAGCATTTGTGGAAGGCAAAGGAAGATTCGGTTCAATTAGGTGATGTAGAGATGGTGACCTGATTGAAAAAGGAGCTTAATGTTTTATGTGAGCAAGAGGAAAAAAATGTGGTAGCCAAGGTCTTGAGTTAAGTGGTTACAAAGTGGGGATCAAAACAATAAATTTTTCCATGGTTTGTCCACTATAAACAAAGGAACTTTATAAAGGGGCTGTGGGATGAGAATGGTACTTGGCAAGAAAATGAGGAAATAGTTTCGGGAATGTTGATAGAGTTTTATGCCAATTTGTTTACTTCTTCCAATCCACGTAACCTAGAACAGATCTTAGAAGGGGTTCAACTAATGGTGACCGAAGACATGAGGAATGCCTTGGCTAGGCCCTTTATAGTGGAGGAAGTGGAAGCTGCAATCAAGGATATGGCTACTTTAAAGGCCCTGGGACTGGATGGAATGCCTCCCTTATTCTACTAGACTTGTTGGACTGATGTAGGTATGGATATCTCTCATGCTGTTCTATCATGCTTAAATTCTGGATCCATCCTGAAATCTATTAATCATACTTTTCTTACTCTTATTCCAAAAGTCCAGAGAGGTTGTTTGATTTTAGGCCTATTAGTCTTTGTAATATGATACATAAGATTGTTAGTAAGGTTATTGCTAATCACCTCAAACCATTGCTGGATTCTATTGTATCTGAAACTCAGAGTGCCTTCGTTGCAAATAGGCTAATCACTGATAATATTTTGATTGCTTTTGAATCTTTGTACCATATGAAGAATAATTGTACAGGCAAGCAGGGCTACATGGCTCTTAAGTTAGATGTGAGCTAAGCTTATGATAGGGTGGAGTAGTCTTTTCTTGAACAAATCCTTCTCAAATTGGGTTTTCATGAAGATTGGGTGGCTTTGTTAATGGAATGTATTACAACTGTATCATATTCTATTATGGTCAATGGTGAGCCGAAGGGTCTATTTAGGCCTTCAAGGGGTCTAAGAGAAGGGGATCCCCTTTCGCCTTACTTATTCCCTTTTTGTGTTGAAGGTTTAAATGCAATCCTAAAGGAGGCAGCATTGAAAGGGGAAATTAATGGTTTCTCTATTTGTAGAACTAGCCCAAAACTCACCCATATTTTCTTTGCAGATGATTGTATTTTGTTTTGCAGAGCTTCATTATTGGAGTGTGAAAAGATCCAGAAATTGTTGGGTTATTATGAAGAAGCTTAGGGACAGATGATAAATAGGAGCAAAACTACTTTATTTTTTAACAAGAATACAAATGCACAAACCATGGAGGAGATAAAGCTGTCAATGCATGTCCCTGCTATTCCTCATTATGAGAAGTATTTGGGGCTGCCCTTTTTTGTTGGTAGAGAAAAAAAAGCATGTTTTACTCATATTAAAGAATAGATTTGGGCAAAAATGAATGGAAAGAGAAGCTCCTATCTTAGGTGGGGAAGGAAGTTATGATAAAAGCGGTGGTACAATCTATACCTACCTATTCGATAAGTGTGTTTAAGTTGCCTATTGGTTTATATAAAGATATAGAAGCAATGATTCAAAAGTTTTGGTGGGGGTAAGGGGAATCAAAAAAAAAAATTATTGGGTTAAGTGGAATACTCTTTGTTCATCTAAGTCGGTGGGAGGTATGGGTTTTAGGGACATTCAAAATTTTAATAATGCTCTTCTTGCAAATCAGGTATGGCAATTATTACATCATAAAGACTCTGTACTTTATAAGGTCTTTAGTGCGAAATATTTCCCTAATGGTAGCATCTTGGAAGCTTCAGTTCATCCACGATGTTCTTTTGCTTGGAGGAGTATTTTACAGGCAAGGGATGCCATCAAAAAAGGTGTTGTTTGGAGAGTGGGGGATGGAGAATCTATTAAAATTTGGGAGTATAATTGGTTGCCGGACCCGTCAAACAATAGGGTGGTTTCTCTACAGACTATTACTGATATTCTTTATGTGAAGGACTTGTTCATGGCTGGTAGAAGAGTTTGGGATCTGGGTTTAGTGGATGAGGTATTTTTGCCGTGGGAGGCTGAGTTGATCAAAAGGATTCCGGTGAGCGAAGGGTGTGTTGAGGACCTGTTGATTTGGCCTTTAACTCCTACTGGGGATTATAGTGTGTAGAGTGCCTACCGAATGTTGGAGACAAATGCAAGAAGCTTAAGTCCGAGTACTTCTTCTCTAGATGGGCAGAGCAAGGTTTGGAAGGGGATTTGGAAGATCAAGACACCAAATAGAGTTCGTCATTTTATTTGGCGAGCTGCTCGTGATTCTCTTCCTACAAAAGTGAATCTCAGATAGCGACATGTCCCTATTAAAGCTTCATGTTCAACATGTGATAAGCCTTTGGAGTCATTGATCCATTGTTTGTGGTTATGCGATCATGCCCAGGCAGTTTGGAAATCTAATTTTTATTTTGCCAGGTTCTATAGGAAACAATACCGGAGCTTTATCGAGCTTTTGGAGGAGGTAATGTATCAGATGGCTCTGTTTTCGATGATTTCTTGGTGTCTATGGCAGAGGCGAAATAGATTGAGGGAAAATCAATCTACTTGGTCATTGAAAGAAGTTGGTGAGAGAGCAATTGACCTAGTGCGTGAATTCTTTGATGTAGGCAAGTCTGAAGCTGTGCCGCGTGTTGCTACTATTCCTATGCGCTGGTGTCATCCTCTAGATGGTTTATACAAGGTGAATTTTGATGACGCTCTATTTGAGAATCTAGGATGTTCAGGTATTGGAGTGGCGATACGAGATTCAGATGGTGCGATTATTGTTACTTTGTCTCAACGAATCCCTCTTCCTCTGTTGGTGGAGATGGCTGAAGCCATGGCAGCGCTTAGGGCAGCTCTTTTTGCGGAGGAAATGTGTCTTTCCAAGGTGTTAGTGGAAGGTGATTGTCTTCGAGTGGTTTTCGCGTTGAATACTCTAGTTTGTTGCAACACCTTGCATGGGAATTTCATTGAGGAGACACGTCGTCAGGCAAGTCTATTTCAAGCTTGCAAGTTTATCCATGTGCAACAAGGAGGGAATAAGTTAGCTCATGCCCTCGCCAGAAAAGCAATTTCATCTGTAGATTTCGATGTTTGGATAGAAGAGCTACCCTCTGATTTGGAGAGTGTTTTCCAAAACAGTGTTTCTTATTTTTCTTAATTTTATGAAACTTACCTTTTTCTCAAAAAAAAAAAAAAAACTAATAGCTGAAGCGTTTGACTTTTTATTGACTGCTCCTCATTACGCCACATAGCTACATAACTTTATGCCACATATCCACGTATACATTTTAAAAAACCAAACAATTGTACCTTTTCTTGTGGTGGAATAAGATAAACATTTTAGTAATATTTTTACTTTTTTCAGTACTATTGTGTCCCATCTAAATTAGAGACACAATGTCTCTGGGCAGTAACAAAATATACTAGCCTCATATATTTTTCACTTATCTCCATTTGAGGTTCACACTTTTTCTCACAAAAATTGCGCATTTAGAACTATTAATATGGTCAGAAATGTCATAAGACCAGCTCTAAAAAATGAATATTCAAATAGTATTAAAATCATATGTTTGTGTAGATTTGTTCATTTTTTAGAGCTAGTTTTATGACATTTTTAACCATGTTAGTAGTTCTGAATGTGCAAGTTTTGTGGGAAAAAGTGTAAATCTCAAATGTAGATAATTGAAAAATATATGATACTAAACCCCCCAAAAAAAAGAGCCTCATCGTACATGCAAAGTGTGTGTGATGAGGCTAGTATATAACTCCTTTATTTTATTTTATTTTAACTTATTGTTATCATTTTTCATTCATCCCAATTTGAGGTTTATGCATTTGTCCAATAATATGGTTTTTTTTTTTTGTTTTGTTGATTTAAGGTAAATATTTCGGCAATTAACTTAGACGTAGTAAAATTAGGGTGATTAACTTAATTTCTATCTTTTTCTTAATATTTAAAAGTAATAATACTCTCTTATATTTTGATTTTTTATTGTTATAATATTCTAAAAAAGTTGTGAATTTTTGTGACACAAATCCTAATCTCTATCTGTGTAGTTGAAAAAAATCATCTTCTCAACGTGCAAAGAATAGATCAACAGCCATAGCTAAACTGTAGGTGCAACAAATATATATATATATATATGCCTTGAATTTCATTGCAAAATCAAATAATCGATCAAACTTATAAATTCCTAATGGAGTAATAGTAACTCTGAGCAGTAAACCAAATGCTCATAGTATTACAAATTTAAATTGAAATATTAACATAAGTTTTAAAAACTAAGAACTATCTACTCCAATGACTATAGCTCATCACAACTCCCTTCCATCTATCTCATTGCTATTAATGCTAACAACTATGTTGTTGATGATCAGCTACAATACTGCCTGGGCACAACATCTTTGGAGACAACGTTGGCCTCATTTTATCAATGGGTCACTCACCTAAGAAATACTAAGAAAAATTTTAGACGTTTGCAAACCAAATATTTTTTACAAACACCTAGAACATGTATTTAACCATAAAAGCAACAGACACAACTCACCACATTTCCCAAATTATGAAATGCAGAAAAAAAAAATGAAGAACAATTAGAGAAAATATTTTTTTTTAAAGGAAGAACCAATCCCGAAAAAAAAAAAAAAAAAAAAAAAAAAAAAAAAAAAAAAAAAAAAAAAAAAAAGAAGAAAGATATTAAAGAGACTAAAAAAAATGAGAAGAGGTTGTTCGGTGGGAGGACATTACAAATTACCAAAGTCAAGTAGATGAGCAGATTCGGAATGGCTGTAGATCTAGACTCTAGAGTGGTAATAGAAAAGAAGAATGGCCAAGATTTTCTTTCTCTCCCCACTGGCCAAATCTCTTTTTGGCAGCCTCTTCTTCTCTCCACCTAAAAACAAAATAGATATGGGATAAAAAAGAGATGAAAAGAAAGTGCAATTTTTTATATAAAAAATTTGTTAGAGAAGAAAGTGTAGTTATATTGTGGTGTAGCTACATAATAATTGATCAATGGTGGCTAGCGGAGAAAGTGTGAACTGCGAAGAAGCTGAAAAGGAACTGATAAAAAATGTATTTTACAATGAATTTGATTTACAATTTATTGTATAAGGAAAAAAAAATTGAGTTTAGTAATTGTATAAGTGGAAAACGTAGTTGGAAAATTAAAAGCAATATTTTAAGAGTAGAACATGGTAAATCTAATAGGTTAGAAAAAGGGGAAAAATGATTTTGTTAATTAAAAAAAAGTTGAAAAGGTTCAATCAAAATAAAAAGTGGACCTATCACAAATAAATAAATAAATAAAAAGTGGAGAGTTAACCAAAAAAAAAAAAAGGAAAACTAACGTGAGAGAGAAATGGGGAAGTGGGAGGAAAAATTGTTTTTTTTTTTAATTTAACTAAAAATTAGAAGTTTTTAAATTACTATTTTTACATATCTAACCCTATAATTTAAACCTTTGAAATAGATGAATTTGAAGGTATTTTGGGTATAAAAATTGAGAAATCCAATTAGAGAAAGCCCCTTAAATAGTTTTTTTTTTTTTTGAGAAACACATACATATATATAAAAAGGAGATGAGATAAGAAAATATACTCTACACCCTTAAATAGTAATATAGATAAATAAACACTTCTTTATTTCTAGGCTCTTTTGTAGTTACGAATTTTGCACATTTCATATTCACTCCCCCAAAAGAAAAAAAGAAAAAAAAAATTCTTTCTTATCTCTTTTTTTCTATACGCTTCTCTCTCTCTCTCTCTCCTTTTCCACACAAGTTTTGCCTTATTTACAGAAATACTCAAAAGCAAGACTTCTTTTCTATTTTCTTCTTTTAAAACAAATGGGTTAACACTTAACAAATCAGTGAGAATTATCAGAAAAAAGAAAATAGAGAGAGAGAGCGAGAGAGAGAGAGAGACAGAGTCTGCAAGGGTACAAATTTTTTTAAGAATCAGACGGTAAATATGATTTTGGTTCGATTGGGGTTTAGACTTCTGTTAGCAAGTGGTTGATTTTGTATTTACATTCAAAAACACCGAAACATTGTCACTACTCATTATTATTCTCAACTTTATTCCCATCATCCATTAGAGTTTCAATTTTCATTTGGTTTGGAATTCTGTTCTTCTCAGATTGAAGTTGCTGATTTATGCCCAATATGTTTAGAATGAGAATTTAATCTAAAGTTAATTCATATGCACTTGAATATTGTCAAGGCAACTTTGGTTAGATATGGGCTCAAATTTCAAAGTTGGAAGTACTAATACATACGTGCTTAGGAATTTTTTTTTTGTTACATTTGAATTTTACAATGATTCATTAAGTGTTGTTTCTTTTACATGTACACAAGCTGTTTGATAAAATTCTTAAGTGATGTTTTGTTGGCCTTTTTTATTCTTTTCCCCAGTGATGCTATTAGCCCAAAGCACCGACTCCTTCAAGGTCACTCTTTTCCTCCCTTTCCCACAAAATTGCATCATATAATTGTGAATTTTTTTAACTTTTATTTAGTTTTACTAATTCTTTTATTTTCAAATTGCTTTTAGTTCAAGTATTGTTGATTTCAAAAGTCAATTTGGATTATAAGACTCTAATCTGCACCTAAGAATCAGTTAAATTGTTTGTTCGTTTTTTAGATTTCAATTTGCTTCCAATAAGGTTCCATTTCTTTATTTCAGCATGTTTTCTTTCCTTTTTTTCCCCCTTTTTTGATTGTTGTGTTTGGCTGCAGAGAAAGTCTCAGATATTTTCAGAAGTTTAATATGAGATTTTTTGATTTGTAGGTGGTTGACAACTTTCTTTGTGATTTGATGGTTGGGTTGTGTACATGAAAGCTTCTTAGAGAGCAACTTGGCTATTGTTGGTGGTAGTGTACAGTTAATGAGGAAGGTTGTGACTTGTGAGGCAATTGGAGCAGCGGTATTCTATATTACCCTTCTGTCACTCTCAACTTCTCACTCAAGGTAATAAAAAGTTTCCACCTTTTCTTGAGTGTGAAAGGATTGTGGACTTTTTTTTTTTTTTTTGTGGTTTTTATGGGTTTTCCTAATTCTTTCGTGTTAAAGTTTATTGCATTGATTTTAGCAATGCTAATGAATATTTTTTGGGGTAGGGGGGGGGGGGGGGGAGGGAGGGTTTGTGTATAATATGATTGATAAAATTCCTCAATGAAGGAGTGGTACTGGTATACTATATAGATTAAAAAAGAGTTGTAGCTGTAGTTTCCTTTATTTTAATTTTTGTTTGTTAGCCCACCAAGGAGGTTAAATTTAATCTCAAACTCTTGATATTGAACCATACTTTTATATTGTTATTTTGTTGTGAATTCTTCTTTTTTGTGTGTGCATGTTATCCCGTTTATAAAATCTACTAAAAATTGAAACTATCTATGTTTGGTTTGGTTTTTGGAGCCTAGATAAGCCTGCTGTGAGGTAATAACTTTTTAAAAATAAAAAAAACATAAAACTGTGAGAAATTTTTCTGTCATTGATGATGGAATTTATATAGCAACTGATATCTATTGGTAAGCTATCTCGGTAAGTGAAAAAGATATTACAATACATAGTCTATAGAAACTACGATTGCAAACTACAAGATGAGAAAGCATGGTTTGTTTGGCTGATACTAGAAAATAACGTAGAAAAAGACCATAATGTTTCTATGATTGAACACAATATGATATTTCGGTTTTGGTCTTTTTTTTCTTTTTTTTCTTTTTTTATTTTTTATATTGTAAGAGCCTATTGCATTATCAATAGAGAATTTGTTGTGTCAAGGATATTTAAAAAAGAAATTCAGACCCATTAGATTGAGAAGTCTTTTTTACTCATAAGCCTAACTTTTAGTTACTTCTTGAAGTATTTTTCTGTAATGCTTTGTTTTTATTTATGTAGTAAGTTTTGGATGTTCTAAAAGATGTTTTTAAAATAAAATAGTCTTGAAGATGTTAGCACTATTTGAAGAGTGAATTGCACTAGAAATAGGATCAACAGAGGTATCCAGTTTGTGATGAAAATTTAGAACTGGGTATTGTTGAGAGTAGTTCATCTAATGAGGAGAAAGAATAATCTATCTAGGTAGTATTTCTGCACTAACAAATGCACTTAAGAAATGAGAACCATGAGAATGAAAAAGAAAACTTGATACTTTACAACTACTAAGTCTGGTTTAGGATATCAAATTTTAAGGCCTACTGTTATTGGCATCATAAAGCACGAAACAGCTTACTATGTTCTATTTTCCTTGAATACTTGGTATTATTTAGTTAGGAAAGATGATTGTTAAATAGTATTAATGTTATAGGTTATAGCATCTTATAACACTGATCTTGAATGCCATTTGATATTCTATTATGAATTAAACTATCAAAAAGGGTTAGGATAAGTGTATTAGTCATTTTGCTTCTTGGTTGTGTAATAGCTCAGCTAGAGGACTCTGCAAACATGAAAATACTTGCAAGACTTCTCTTTACAGCAACATTGGCTGGCAAAGTGCCAAGCAAGTCCAAAGGTCCACTGTTAGCCCTAAAATTAAGTCCAAATTTGTTTCATTTATTTTTTAATTATTTTTTTAATCTTGGGTCTCAAATTGTGTTTCTCATTGCTCAATCAAAATGTAGAATTTCAGTTTAAGGGTCATCAAGGCTTTTGGCCAATATTCTGCACCCACTGGTCTATCTGTTGGGAGCTTAATTGCTAGATGAGATGAAATGGTAAGTGTTTTTTCCTGAATCATCTTTTCGGGTTGCTTTGAATTAACCTATTCTATAAGCATTCTTTTGGTTTTGCATAACATATTCTTGATGATATCCCTTTTAAATTTAATGTGAGATATTTTGATTCAAATTTTTCTCTCATGTTCTGATAAATTTGAGTAGCTATACTATGGTTGTAAAGAATTTAATTTATTATGGAAAGTATTAATTTGGTTATAGAAAATTTCCTAATAATATTTATTTAAATCTAAAATTACGTGTTCTTTTTTTGTTGCATGATATATGTTTGATGAAATTCCTTTTAAATTTGATATATGATCATAAATTTGAGTAGTTATACTTATACTTTGGCTGTTTAAAATCATTTTGTTTGGAAATGAATAATTTGGTTATAAATATGGAGAGCATGTTTTTATTCCTTTACATATGACATAATTAATTTTTCTGTGATTTTAGACAACTTAACTACTCTTATGACTCCATGAACTGACTAATATGTCATTTGCTTTGATATACAACAAATTTTGTGCATATTGTTAATAGGTTTAATTTTCTTTCTTGCTTGCTTTGTACTTCCTACGCATGGTTTAAATTTTTTTCCTTGCTTGCTTTGTCTAATTTTGCTTTTTGTTGACTTCTTCAAAGAGTAGTATTACCAACAAAATAAAGAAAAAAAGAGAGAGGGAGAATCGAGGCTGTGGGTCATAATAGGTAGGCATTTTTTTATTTATTTATAATTTTAAATGTATTCTTGTGATTTTATGAGATTGTTCTGCCCCCTTTGTAAACAATTCACCATTTGCTCTTACCTCTAAATTTAGAATGATGTCCTGGGACTATATAATGGTTGTTGGAGCATTAAAACGAACTGCAGTGGCTGATGCAAATAGGTTTTCCAGAATGAAAAAGTAGAATGTTGGCAAGTTTTATTTAGTTTTAGTTTATTTATAATGTATAATTTGTGTTTCACATCCCTGACCTTATGGAGTGTTGGGTAGTGCTTATGAACTATCTGTTTAGGTGTTAGCTAATAGCATTGACTGGGCCCGCGCTTATAAAATATGTGAGTATTTTCATTTAATTGTTGTTATATAATATGCATTTGCAGGAACCCAAATGGGCCAAACCCAGTTGAACGCAAAGGGTGTGACTTCTTCTTAATTTTGCTTCTTTCTTATAAATCTTATTTTTCCACATGCTGATTAATTTCTCAGTCACAAAAAACCAACAAAACCTAAGAGGGGGAAAAAAAAGAAAATCTAAACGAGTGCTAATAGCCATGAGTAGTGGAAGCCATGGTTGGTAAGTGATTTTATTGATAGGCTTTGGCTATGGGATTTTTTTTTCTAACATGCATTCAGATCAAGACAAATTAGGGCTTTTTTATTATTTTTATTTATTTATAAATTTTACGCGGCCACCAGCCATTGTAGGTTCATTGGTATTGCCATCTTTGTGTTTGTTTAAATTTGAACTATATATTGTGAGAAAATGTCAATACTACCTTTGAAGATCTTAATTTGAATTTCTTTGACATTGTTTCCTTCATATTCAGAATCAATAACGACTAGGGGACTCTCCTCTATGTGTTGGACTGAACTTTCAGCTTTGGCTCACAAATTTATTTAGCAATCATTAAGTGTTTGTTCTCTACATTTAAATGGTACTTTTAAACTGATTGTGTATGACCTCCAAAGTTTGCAAACATAGTTTTTTCTGTGCATCAATTCTAGATAATCCATAGAAGTTATTTTTTGCTGTTGGAATAAATCTATTAGCATGGGGATTGTTCAAATTTCTGGTAATTTTCCTGTTATAATATGCAAAAATGATCCATTGGTGAAAAGTGAACATTGGAAATAGTAGACACTGATATTGAATCCATCAACTAACTTATTTTGATCATTTACTTCATTTAGCTTCATCTACAAAACTATTTATATGTGTATCAAAAACTCTTAGAACAAATCTAAAATTTTCCTTTAGTTTTTATAAAATTTCTATTCTGTTTAGTTGTGTGCTAAGTTTTGCACTTAAATTATGTTTTTGATGATTCAACCTATGATCCTCCAAATTAAGTAGGCGTTATGGAAAGTTCTTTGGTGATGATGTTGCTTATGGTCAAAGGAAAAATGAGAGTGACTCTCCCAGTAACTCAAAACGTAAGTCCCACAAGTCCCCTGGTGACTCACACAGATTCCTGCTCTGTTTCCATAACAAATAGCCTAGTGACTCCCTCAATGACTTTGACGAGTCCAAACAAGTTCCTATAAGTACAATTTGGTGAGATTTTTTATCTTCAAAGAATTGGCTTTACAATTATCATGGGATTTATTATAGCATAGGAATTGTAAAGCAATCTGCTATAAATTATTATTGCATAGCCATGAATTTTGATTCTATATATCTGTTATACTAAGCAATGATTGATGCTTTTGAATGCTTTAGATTCTATCTTCAATTTGTTCAGTTATCATGGATAATCTATTGTTTAGTTTATTCATGATACTTAGATTCAGAGTTTGAACTTTTAGATTAAGTTTATTGTAACTGATTGCATTGTTGTGGTGCCCTTCTTTGCTTTGAGAAGCAAATTATGACTTGAATGAAATAAGATGAACTAAAGTTTATATGAATGAAATAAGATGCATGTGGCAGCGTTGTTAATTGCCATTACTCTGTATTTCTATTCTATTTATTAACTATACAAATGACATAGCTCTTCATTATGATGAATGTTCTTGGTTTATGAAAGTGGAAAAGCATTGCAGACATAAATAGAAATAGCTATCTTTATTTTGAACTCTTATGTGCTCAGTTAGGATTGATATATATTGGACAGTGTGAGCAAAGAAAACAGAACTTATTTTTTATTTTGTGCACATGCATGCAATAAATTTATGAATAGGATGGCTTCAGTAAGTTTGCCAGATAATGTCTTCCAACTCCTTTTCAGATTGCTTTACTGAATTACATCTCATGCTGATGGTGTTTGATGATGTGTAATGCTATAAGATGTTGAAACATAAGAAATTCTAGGATCTTTTGTTTTTAGTTTTGCATAGTAAAAGCATGCAACTACTAAAGGCAGAAGCCACACATACCCAGGACTGCAGTGTAGGGTGTGTTAAGCTGCATAGATTTTTCTTCTCCAAAAAGAAAAAAAGGGTGCTTAGACTTTCGGCAAATGTGACTTTTATTTACTCGAAATTATTGGCTGAAACTTTTTCAATTAAAATCGTTCATATGCAGGTTTAAAGAAAAGAGATGGAACTCTAGAGGGAGGATGCTTGGGTGAAGATTGTTAGGTGAATGATCTTCAGTATACATTTAAGTATAGAATATATTCATGCAATGAGGTTTATTTATGTGTAATAATTTATAATAAAAAATGATGTTAATTTATATGTAATATGAAGTTGTATAGATTTGTTGGTGCAAAAGTGAATTTAGATTTTGCATAAAGTTTTCCCATTTCCTTTAATTTTCTGTGAAAAAAATATATATATAGTCTTTATTTTTATATTATACTCCCTTTTTTCTTTTAGTTTATTCTTACTGGGCTAAGTAGACTCTTATTGAAATTTGATTTCCTTTAAGCTCATTTTCCGTGTTAATTAGAATTTAGAGGTGAATGTTTAAAAAGAATAAAAAGAATATATGGAATTCTAGAATGATGTTTTAAGCTAAAAATTGAAAATCATTATTTTTTATGATGGCATAATAGTGTTTTGGGTCTAACTATGGTTGATAGCATGCTTGATTCTAAAAAGTCACCATTATTATTTATTAGACCTTACTGGTATCAAATTGGTCTCTTCCACTTTTTAAGCATTTAGATTCATTTATATTAATTTATCTTTAATACAATTACACATTTGTTTTGTCTCTGTTGTTATTTATATATGTGATCTTAGATTTAACTATCCCATGCATCGCACGGGATAGTTAGTATGTATATAAAAGCAAGCCAAATTTAGTGCACATATTCATCTTATCTAATTTGCTAAACTCATGTATTATTAGTACACAAATTGATAATCAAAACTGTGTTAAAATGTGACAACTGCGGATTGAGATTAGGTACAATATCTTATTGCGGATTGAGATTAGGTACAATATCTTAGTGCATTTGATGCAATTCTTTTGAATGGTTGAGCTTGATAGTTGTAAAAAGTAATTTTCAATCTCAACTATTGATTAAAAAAAGTTAAGAAAAATTTTAAAGAAGTAAAAAGTGAGTTAAAAGGTGAAAAGTGAAAAAAATTTGTAAGCAAAAATGGTAAATTGCACTCAGTACAATACCTTAGATATTTTACCGGATCCTAATCCTGAAAACTACCGAGTTGATTATTATTATTTTTATTTGAGAAGAGCCGAGTGGATTATCTTGGTTCTACCATAAGTGTGGAAAACTCAGGTGCAAAGTCTTTCAACAAAAATACTCAAGCCCATTAAGCCGAGTGGTAAGTTCTTATCTATTCAAAGGGCCATTGTAGGTGTTTTGTCTGCTTTCGATTATTGATGCCAGTTGGGGACCTGTGCATGTTTTGTACCACAACTACGTGTTTTACTATCATCCAAGCATTCAAAAAGCAGGGTCTTCTTTTGGTCAGTTTGCTACTCCATCCCTAATCACAAAGATCACAGATCACTCTGGTCTACCCTCCAATTCTCAGTTCTCACAAAGATTAGCGTTCATCCAATTCTCACAATTTTTTTTTGATAACTATAGACAATGGATTATAATTAATGTACATTAAAAGTAATATGAGTGATAATCACATGTAAAAGCGATAATATTCTAAACGCATTCTATCATTTTAATAAGTTGTGAAAAAAAAGGAAACAAAGATTCCATAAAATAAATTTTTATTTCAATTTTAGAGCATCTCGTCTCTCTCTCTCCTTTTTTTTTTTTTTATATTATATATTTATATATAAAAAAAATAAAGAAATGAAGTGTGAATAAATAAATGAAAAAAAGATATTGGAACATCCATTTGGAAGAAATTACCCGAAATTTGATCTTGGTTTATTTGAGATTGTTCCTTTTAATTATAAATTCGTAATCAAAGATGTTTAATGCATTATAGAATTGTTGAATGATATTATTTGAAATTGAAAAAAAAAAATTTGTATCACTTTTTTTTTCCACCAACCATGGTACATATGCCATGTGTTTTGATTTTTTTTTTTAAATTTTGATTATTTTATATAAAAAATGAAATAAATGAATGGCAAGTTGTGAATGGTGAAACTCAAAAGATGGTAAAGATAATTTGTATTCCTTAAAACCAACATATAACTTAAGCAAGAAGCTTTTAATTGACTTATTTTAGGATTGTTGATGAGTTTTGTTTCATTGGATTAACTTATTTTGCTTAAAAGATAAAGTAAATAAATTGAAAAATAAACTCAGTACAGCACAAAGACTACTTTCATCGTCCATACTTCATTGGCATCAAAATATATATATATATATATATATATATTAATCCTTAATTAACTATGTACTCTTCTACAAACATGATCAAATCCGTAAACAAGAGCTATCAACAAGGATGTAATGTTTTGTAATTCAATTAGTTGGTAATTCCTAATGTTTCTGATTGATAAATCCAGGATTTAAATTCTCACGGTCTCCAAATTATAAAATTATCAACAACAAAAAGTGTGAAAAACTCAGGTGCAAACTCTTTCCCCATAAAAAAGAAAGTGGATATTATATACATATATGTGGAAAGGCTATCATGAAATCATCATCCGCATCTCCAATTCAGCAATGGGCCTTACTTAACCCTTAAAAAAGTAATAGGCCTCATTGAAGCCCATCAAGATAAGTTGTAGACTAAGCTTTTACCCTTCCCAAATCAACTCCAATTAGTGGGCCTTGAAATTTCGGTCAACCTAGCTAGTACGTTTCAACGAGAACAGTATATAATATCCGTGTGAACTCAGAAAAGGTTTAAAAAGAAAGATAGAAGTTAAGAACTACAGTAGTCAGTAGTGGATGTGTATATGGCAATTAATAATGGCGAAGAGTGGAAAGGACAACACTTGTGGCCCACACGGCATTCTTTCGGTGCTGAGGTCCAATGGGTGTTTTCTCTGCTTTGAATTAAGGGCTATCCAGTGGGTGCTGGGGTCCACGATTTTCTTTAATAATGGCAAGTTGGGAAACTATGCTTGTTTTCTACGCATCATTCATCTACGCGTTTTACTTTCATCGAAGCACTCAAAAAGTATGGTCTTCGTCTTTTATTCTACCTAAATAGTCCATTCTTACCCACTTTCACAGATTGTTCTGGTTTTACTCTTACCCTTCAGTTCTCTGTTCTCACAAAGACACAGTTAGCATTCATTCAATTCTCTCTAATTCAAGAAATGGCGGAAGTTGTTCTGTCCGGCGTTGCTAAGGGAATCATCGGGATAGCGGGCAACCTAGCACTCCCAGAGGTTGCGCTCATCCGGGGTGTCAAAGACGAGATCAACAAACTCAAGGACACAGTTTACAATATCGAAGCTGTCCTTATGGATGCAGAGGCGAAGCAACACAACAGTGAACCGATCAAAGTGTGGCTGAAAACGCTTAAGGATGCCATGTGTGATGCGGATGACTTGCTGGATGAAATCTCCACTGAGGCCCTGCGACGGGAAGTGATGACCCGTGACAAGAAGGCCAAAAAGGTACGCATCTTCTTTTCGGAATTTAACCAGCTTGCATATGGTGTTAGAATGGGTCATAAGGTTAAGAAGATGAGGGAGAGGCTAGTTGCTGTAGCTGCGAACAGGCAGTTTCACTTGGATGAACGTCGTGAGGAGGAACAAGTCAGGAATGAGTCAAGACGGCAGACTTATTCCCTTGTAAGTGCTGAAGATGTTATTGGGAGGGAGGAGGATAAGAAGGCCATTATTGGATCTCTGATGGATCCCAATGTTAAGGAGAATGTTTCTGTCCTTCCGATAGTTGGTATCGGAGGACTAGGAAAGACCACAGTTGCTCAACTTGTCTTCAATGATAAAGAAGTCAAAGACCATTTTGAGCCAAAAGTGTGGGTGTGTGTCTCTGAGAATTTTGATGTGAAAATAATTGTTCAAAAAATCTTGGAGTGCATAAAAAATGAGAAACCAAAAGACCTTGAAATGAACACATTAGTCAATGATGTTCATAAAGAAATTAATGGGAAAAGATACTTGATTGTGTTGGATGATGTGTGGAATGAGGATTGTGAAAAATGGTTTAGCTTGAAAAAAATTTTGACGGGTGGTGCAAGAGGCAGTAGAATAGTAATGACTACACGTAGTCAAAAAGTGGCAAAGATTTCGCAACCTATTCAACCATTTGTGTTACAGGGTTTAGATGAACAACATGCTTGGTCTTTATTTAAGAACATGGCATTTGAAGAGGGGGAAGAACCGAAGGAAGCAAGCTTTGTAAAAATTGGGAAGGAAATTTTAAAAATGTGTGTAGGGGTTCCGCTTGCAATTAGAACAATAGGAGGTTTATTGTACTTTAAAAAATCTGAAAGAGAGTGGTTATCGTTCAAAGACAATGAACTTTCGAAAATACCTCAGAAAGAGAATGACATTTTACCAACACTAAAGTTGAGTTATGATCATCTTCCGTCACACTTAAAGCAATGCTTTGCTTATTGTAGTCTATTTCCGAAGGATTACGAGATTGAAAGGGTGAGTTTGATTTATATGTGGATGGCGCAAGGATTCATCAAATTGTGTAATGAAAAGCAATGTCCAGAAGATGTTGGGCATGAGTATTTTATGGATTTGCTTTGGAGATCATTCTTTCAAGATGTTGAAGAAGATGAACTTGGCAATATATCAACATTCAAAATGCATGATCTCATGCATGATATGGCAATACAAGTAATAGGATCAGAGAGCACCACCATTTATTCAAAAGAGAAAGACATTGACAATAAAAATCGTCATGTGTCTTTTGTAGATACGTTGAACTCATCATCAGAAATTCCCATCTCATTATATAAAGCAAGAAGGATAAGAACATTTCTTTTGCCATGTGAAACAACGTCTTGGTACTGTTTAACTTTCAGTGAAATTATTGCAAGTTTTGAGTTCATACGGTTGTTGGATTTGCATAACACAGGGATTAAAACAATTCCAAATTCTATAAAAAAGTTGAAGCATTTAAGATATCTTGATCTTTCTCAGAATGAAGACATTGAGATGCTTCCTAATTCTATTGTAAAGTTGTACAATTTGCAAACACTTAAACTCTCGGAGTGTGATAAACTTAAAGAATTGCCAAGAGATATTAACAAATTAGTCAACCTCAGGTTTCTTGAGATTGATGAGTGTTGGGGTTTGACTCATATGCCAAATGGATTAGGCCAATTGACTAATCTTCAAACATTGTCAAGATTTGTGATAAGTGAGAGTAGGATTGATTCAGTGCCTAGGAGTTACGGTGGATTGAAGGAACTTGGCAGGCTGAATGAGCTAAGAGAAAATCTATCAATTGAAAATCTCAAACACGGAAAAGATGCCGCATTAGAGTGTAAGGATGTAAATTTGAAAGAGAAACATCTTGATAGATTGAACTTAAAGTGGGTAGAAGAAGACATTAATGAGACGAGTGCTGGTTACGATGACAAGTCACTGGAAGCCTTGCAACCACATCTAAATCTCAAAGTATTGAGTTTAGTGCAGTACGGGGGAGTGATATTTCCACATTGGTTTCTGTCCCTCACAAATCTTGTCCAATTTATATTAGATTCATGTAAAAAATGCCAATATCTTCCACCGTTGGACCAATTGCCTTCTCTCAAAATTATCAATTTGGGCGAATTGGATTGTTTAGAGCACATATCAGATTCAGAGGGAGATAACTGTGATTCTTTATTCTACCCATCTTTGGAGACACTTGAGATTTGGAATTGCCCTAATTTAAAGGGATGGTGGCGGGGAAGGAGGGATTCTCTTCCTTCATTTCCTCGTCTTTCTGATTTAGATATTAGTGATTGCCCTCAGTTGACTTCCTTTCCTTTGTTTCCATATCTCGAAAGTTTGAACCTAATTAATTGTAGCTTGAAGCAGTCATTGGAGAGGATGATGATAAACAACAAGACTTCTTCAGGGAATCTACCAGCAATCGCTTCTTCTTCTTCTTCTACAATTGTTGCCCCTCTCTCCAAATTAAGTTTCATGCGTATAGAAGAAGCTTTGCCAAAGGAGTGCCTACCAAATCTCATTTCTCTCCGTGATCTATATCTAGTCAAACTCAAATGTCCTCTTCCTCAAGGCATGCGGTATCTTACGACACTTCAACATCTGAGAGTTTGGGAGTCTGAGGTGGTTGATTTATTCAATGATTGGGATGAGATGGAATGGCAAGGACTTACGACCCTTCTCTCTTTGAGTTTCCGTGAACTTCCGAAGTTGGTCTGTCTCCCAATGGGACTTCAACATGTCAGCTCTCTACAAGAACTCGATATTGAGAATTGCCCTAATTTGGAATCATTGCCGGAGTGGATCTGCAAACTTATATCTCTTCAATCACTTGAAATTGATGATTTCCCTAATTTGGAATCATTGCCGGAAGGGATCTGCAAACTTATATCTCTTCAATCACTTAAAATTAGTTATTGCCCTAAATTGGAATCATTGCCAGAAGGAATCGGTGCCCTTACCTCTTTGCAAACACTATACATTGGAGGATGTCCCATCTTACTGAAAAGATGCAAGAAGCAAATCGGGGAAGATTGGCATAAAATTTCTCACATTCCCAATTTGGATGTAGAAGAGCCAGGTATATAAAAGTCACTATTTTACTCTCAACCTTCAATTAAAAAAAAAAAAAAAAAATCCAAAAGCCCAATTCTTCTTTTCCATTGTTCTCTCTCAACGTCTGTTTTTCTTGATGATTAAATTTCAGATGAAGAAGCAAAGAAACCTGCTTATAAGAATTGGGACTTAATTAAATCTTTAGGGTGCTGCAATTGTTTAACAACTCAACAACTCACTCGCTGGTAATATCAACTTTCTTTTCTTTTCCTTTTTCCCCCTTTATCTGCTCAATTTTCCTCCATCCAGTTTCTTACATTTTAATAGATTCCATCTATGTATTTTCAACTGGGTTGATGAATAGATGATGTATTTGATGTGCTTTGTTTCTCATTGTTTAAACAGATTCAAAATTGGCACAAGCTAATATTAGTTGGAGAATTGAATAAAGGCAAAGTTGCATTCGGCATTGGAATCTGGTAACCAAGCCATAGGAATCAGCTCATTGTACAGGTATTCTGTTGCTTTAATTCCTTTTTTATATATAACCTTCCAATATTTTGTTATGTCTACAGATAATAACATGTATCACAGTTTGTTATCTAAGTTAAATCACTATGACATCATGCTTTATAATAAAATATAATTTTTAAGCATCATGGTTTTATTTTTGCAAAGTATCTTGATATTTTGAAGGAAAATGTTACCAAAACAACGAACTAACTAAAAGTATTCTCACTTTGTTGATTTTTCTACTAATAGTACTAGCAGAACCTGATGCATCATTTTAATGCGGGTGTTTCAGGCTTTTATAATGTACATTTGTACGGCGAACTTTTTACAACTAAGTGGCTTTCTCATCTGAATTATCTTTGGAGGTAGCTTATACAATATCCTAACCTCCCTCTCCGGTGTTCTTTGTCCTTTTTTTCTTTCGTTTCTTCTTTCACATCTTCAAGATATGAATTATCAATTCTTGTTTTATTGTATTCCACATACATTGGTATAGGACTAGAAGTAAAGAGTAAATATATAGGACCCCATGTATAAGTGATGTAGTGCTTTTAATCTTAAAGTCCATTGAGATACAGGGATGATTGCTTTCATAAAGTGTGCAAATAGCCTCAAGACTCCTATGAAAGGTGAGCAAACGCATCTAAAATCATATTGGCTATAACTTTTAGCCACTGCTTCTGTATATTTTAGGACCTTAGATTTGCAACTTTTACTTCTCCTGTTTGATATTTTATACATTTTTTTTTCCTTCTAAATATCCAAAGATATTTCCCCAGTAACGCGGGAGCTGTTTCACCAGTTTGTATAGCAAAAGAGATATGCATGCATCATAGTGCTTGTTTGAAGAAATTCTGCTTTATTGGTTGAATGGGAAGGGGAGAGGAAGAAGAGGATTTTAATTCCTGTGAACCAAAATAATAAGAAACATACAATTGGATAGTTTGTATATCTTTTCTCACTTATTTGAAAAATGCAGGAGGATATAGGTCAAGAGTGCACTATGATGCTCACATCGCATCCCAGAAATTGGAATTTCTTTTGGAAGGATTTAACTCCCGTGTTTCTATAGGTTTCTCAGTAAAGATGTAAGTATTAATTAAACTAAAAAATGAGGTTCGAATGTATAGCTAGTTACTACAGAACCAAATTTATCAAATACTAATCTAGTTCTCTCTTAATTTTATCCTTTGGTTTCAGGTTGATGAGTTTATCATTTATTGGATTCTCTATGCAAAAGTCTGGGGAGAACTGAATACTAAAGCAGGCAAGAGTTTAAGAGTGACTTTTTTTTTTCCAACTAGCCTATACGAAATTTACACAGAAACTTGGAGAGAATTATGGTAACTATCTCGTTCCTTACCTAATTAATTCTTTCCACACAGAAACTTGGAGTGAATATTCTTTATTTTTGTTATTTTTCTTGCAATATGGTAGGCCATAACAATAACAAAGCGTTAGTCACAAATATTGAGGTAAGCTATGGATCCTCATTTCCTCTCAAAACTTTTTCATTTTTTTGCAACATGGCAGAATACTTATTACTTCACTCGCTTAATTCACTTTTTTATTTCTCAAACTTTGGTCTAATAGGTTATCATGGATGAAAGCTATAGCTTGGTGTTACCACTCAAATTATTCTCTACTTTTAAGGATAGCATAATTTCATGGTGAATGATTCTCAACCAGTAAGACTTAATTGAACAAGGATTGCTTGGAGAGTTCTGTTACTTCATAATGAAGGCATTCCTTTGGTCTTTGGATTAATTTCATAAGGTTGCTTAGCATACCATGGAGTTATGTTAGAGATATAGCACCTATGAAATATCATATGAATCTAGCACCTTGTTGGAATTTTTTGTTCAGTGCTCTGCCTGATAGGTTCATGCTTGCTGGTATATTTGTGTTGTTGTTGTCAAGTGTCATTATTTTGTTGTCCTGAGTTGTAATTGTCTTAGTACTCTGTTTGCTGGTTCAGACTTGACAGGCCACAAACGCGTTGACCCCTTGTGATAACTTAGATTAATTAATTAGCCCAGTTATTAATTAATCAAATTAACATGCAATATCACGTGGCAGCACAAACAAATCACCAAACTAAGTAAAGCAACGGAAATTTAAATGACACGGTGATTTGTTTACGAATGGGGAAAACCTTATGGCAAAAACCTCACCGGCTGATTTAAGGTCACCACTCCCGAAACTCCACTATTATCACAACAAGCAGTTACAAGCAAGGAATCCCAGTACCTTACCAACCTACAGTTGAACTCTTACCCCAATACCCAATTCGACTTGTTCTGTAGTGACAGTTTTTCCTTTCAATGCACGGCTCCCAAGTACGTGATTAATCAGATGCGCGGATCCCAGTACGCGACTTCAAACACCAACTAGAGAGAGAATTGTTGGCTGCAAAGTTCTTCAAATCATCAGAGATGAACTAGGGCATGAACTTTGTCTTTCAGATCACAAATTGCATGAACAAGAAGTTCTGAATGAATGTATAACTTGCATCATCTCGACGGCCCTTAAAATAATCCTTTTATATGTCTAGGGTTAGGAGAAAAGAAGTCCCAAAGACACATTCACGGATTGGACTTGAAACAGAACTGAAAATTTATTTTCTTTAATTCTCGACAGATAGATGTGTCGAGGATCTGTCGAGAAGCTGTCGAGGCTCAGGGAAAAACAGCTTCTTAAAGCTCGATAGATGCATGTGTCGAGGTAGGTGTCGAGCTTTAGTAACTTGCACTTCCTTGCTTGTTTCTTGGACAGACTTTGATGGCTTCAACACTGAATCTTGAAACACTGTTTCTTGAGGTGTTAGACACATCCTAGATCTACCCAATTACAAGTAAAGTGCGTTTTGTCTAAGGATAAACCAATTACATAAAATAGCGACATATGGTAATAACCACTTGAACTACATATGTCCTAACAATCTCCCCCTTTGACAATCCGTGACAAAACCACAACAAACAAATGAAAATATGAGAGAAGTCATAAATCACTCAACTCATATTCACTTGTTACATACAGTAAAATCTATCCTAACATAAACTCTTGAAAAACATTGGAAGAAGAGAGTTTATGGCAAGTAGACTTTGACAACCTGTATTTCTGAAACACTTATAAACAAAACACATCAAGGCATCTTTGTGTGAAACAGAAATAATAGATTGCATACAAGTAAAGAAACATGTGTATAAAGACAGAAAAGAAACAACACATGTAAAGGTAGGTGAAAGAAAAATATACATCATCATATATAAGAAGAGAATAAATACAATGTATGTCAATACATGATCAATGTATCTCTGAAAAGATGAAAAAGAAAAAATACATATGATCACCTCACTACATCCCTCAATCCACACTCCCCCTAACAAAAATGTCCTATGCTCACACTCCCCCTAAGCATGACTACTTTCATACAGACCAAACTACTCCCCCTTTTTGTCACGAGTGACAAAGGGTAGGTCATGTAGACATCTCATCCGAAGAGCTCGCATTTCCATCATCATCATCGACAGAAGCATCATCGTCATCGCCATCATCATCAGCCTCAATCTCAGTCAACATATGAGGTGGCGGAGGAGAAGCCTCTGGTGCAAAGCCGCCCATGGTCGCTTGTCGCCTGGCGATGCGACCAACATGAACGTTCACCTGATACAGCTCTGTGGAGAGTGTATCTAGGCGAGCATCCATGCGCTGAAGCTGCGCCATGATGTCTCCTAATGTGACGTCTCTCAAAGAAGAAGAAGCAGATGCTCGAGCGGATCTGGAGATGGTCGGACGGGAGGAAGGAGTGGCACCGTCGGACTGTCTCGATCTAAACTGTACCTCGCTACGTTTTACGGTAGCGGCGTCTATGGCAGACATGACATGGTAAGGATCGGACGAAGGGAATGAGATGAAAAAACGGCGAAGAATCCTCGTGATAGCCGAAGGAAAAATGAGCTTATCACGGGTGGCTGTATCTCTATAGACATCTATGATGGAAAAGATAAAGTGAGAAGGAAAGTCTATAGAGAGATCCTCTAGGAGAGACAACAAAAATCGAGCACGAGGCTCTATGATAGAGTTGTAGTGAGAAAGTGGGTGCAAAACAAAAGTCATCACAATGTTAAGGAAACGAGGACCTTTAGCAAAAGGTCGACATGGTGTGTACATATGATCTCCCCAAGAGGAAGGACGCTCACAGAACGCCGAGATCATCTTGTCTTTGGACACAGTCCATAGACGCTCACAGCTAGGGTAATCAGGATGATCCACCCTAGGGACATGAAGAACCTCAGAGACTAACTCTGGGGTGACAGCAAAGCGCGTACCTCGAACGCAAGAGTAGAAAAGAGGTACTGAAGAATCGATCCCGTGTATGTTGGAGTAAAACTCCTGTATCAACACAAGTGGACATGTGACCGGGACGTCATACAGTGACTCCCAAGCCCGACTGTGTATGACATCGGGAAGGTCGATGTCGGCAAAGTCTGCCAGGACAACGTGGCGTTCCGAATGAACACCTCGTTTAGAGAAGTTCTCCGAGAAGTCCTTATAGGCTTTCTCATCACGAAACCGAATAGAAAGAGGAGTAGTATCGGAAGAAGACGATCCCTTAGAATGCAGAGGGTTCTGGGATGGAATGGACTTACGTTTAGGTGCCATAGACCCTACTAACGCAACATAGAGAGGGGGAAGAAGAAGAGACACACAGAAAAGATCCAAACAGTTTCAATATAAGTAGAATATACTGAAAAGAAAGAACGTATGCATGGAAAATGCATGAACATGTGACATGCAACATAAAAATATCATGGGCTCAGCCCAATCCAAACCTAACAGCACACAACAGATTTGCACACATCTAAATGCATGACAATACAATGAAAATGCTAATGTGATGCAATGCATGTGGTTTTGAAGATCAAATCTCGAAAACCAACTCAACAATTTCATGAAAACCTCAAAAATTTTGAAAAATCCCAAAAATTTTCAAAAACACAAAACCTAGGGTTTTAGAAAACATGAAATGCATGAAAATGAGAGATAAAACGCTTACCAAGTGATGAGAATCGAGAAAAACACTTGAGAAAGCCTTGGGAAGAGGTTTGGAGGGAGAGAGGTGTTTTGGAAGAGAAAACAGGTGCTTTCGAGCGAGAGAGGTCGAGCGAAGTGACTGAAAAATCGCGAGGAATCAATATATAGACCTTTAGTAATTCTCGACAGCTGCAGGTGTCGAGAGGTGTCGAGACTGCTATCGAGAAAGCTATCGAGAAAAAGCACTTCGACAGATGAAGCTATCGAGGTCATGTGTCGAGAAGGAAGAATCAATCATGAAGGAACCTCGATCGATCCAGAAGTTATCGAGAAGCTATCGAGCAGACAGAAAGTTTTTCGATCGATCCACCAGGTGTCGAGGTATCTATCGAGACTGCGATAAGAAAAAGTCTAAGAAGCTCAACAGACAGCTATGTGTCGAGAGGTATCGAGGAGGTGTCGAGATGCCTTTAAAAACAGTTTTTCAGAAGAAGAAAAACACAGACATGAATGCAATCATGCATGCAACTCAACCAAAGATCCAAGCAACACATTAAGCTCTCAAAATCATCTCTCAACAAGAATTTTGATGCACATGTATCTCAAAACACGCACACACACACACACTAAACAAGTCTAACCAATTTTATATTTCAAAAACAAGTCTAGACAGTATAGTGAGCATACATTAACGCATGTAAACCTTGTGATGGCCCAATCATATTGTACCTGCACATGTATCAAGAATAGTAAAGAGTATTGCGTGTTGTGTGTGAAAACATCGTAAGATTGCATAAGTGTCTCAATGCTATGATGATTTGAGATATGAGAAAATCACTTTAACTCACACACAATCACAACTGTTTGATGGGGACTATCACTTTCGAGGTACATCTTATAACTCTCACATCTCCTAGAAAACACGCTTGCAACCATATTTTAAAGCAATTTTGATCTTTTTGCTTTTTATATCTTTGCATATTTTCTTTTAACAAGCATATCATGCATGGGCATACAAGAGAAAGAAAAGAAATACCCAATTATGTTAAGCTTTTGACATTGCACTTTTGCTATGTCGAAGCATACAAGATGTCATTGACATTGCACTTTTGCTATGCCGAAGCATACAGATGTCAAATTATGATTAGCGAGTAACAGTGATGAGATGGTTATTTATGCCTTTCTCTTAGGATTTTCTAGTTCAACCCGTCAAAAAGAGTGATACGAGTGTTAAGAAGAAGAGATCACTTAACCTTACTCATCACAAACAAAGAGCTACAAAGCTCACTTGCTTAGTTGTGTAGAAGAATGCTCATCTAAGTTACAGGTGATACAAAGTTTAGAAAACTCTATTTCAATGGCCATTTCAAAAGTTCACATGAACTAATACACACAAACCCACACTGTTTTTGTATTTTTCAATTTTTCAATATTTTTTTTTATTTTTATCAGAAAAGTAAAAATAAAACACAAAACTGAAAACACACAAACAGAAACATGTAAAGCAAAACAAAGTATAAAACTAGACTGACTCAAAACAGTAAAGAACCACACAAATAATGCAACACACAAAAACAGGAGAGAGAAGAAGAAGTGACTAAAATCACTTAGATCCCTTTGCCTTCCACACATTGGAAGAACCTTTCCTTTTGGTCGACTCTTGAACCGGTGAAGAGGGAGAAGAATATGAACCGTTCAAGTTCGAAAGGAACATGATGGCTTTAAGAATGTCTCCAAGAGGAGCGAAAGAAGACTGAAGTTGATTCTGGCTCTCAGATGCTATCATGCCATTGCTCTGTTGAGTGGCACGCCACTTATAGCAATTTGGTCGAGTGTGACCGGTAACACCACAATGATAACAGAGATGTGGCTTCTTCTGTTTGGGCTTTTGAGAGTTAGCCTTCTTATTCTTAGGGTTTCTAGATTCCCTTTTCTCAATTTTAGGGGGTGCTCCTAGGATGGACTTGCCCTTGTCTATGTTCTCACTAGCTAATTTAGTTTTAGCATTCTTATTTTCATTTTCAATGTTATTAGCAGGTGGAACAAACATAGTAGTACTAGCAGTAGGAGTATTAGAGAGAGAGAATTCATACCCCAATTCGGTACGGTCTGAAGAAGATCTTTGAGCACTTAGCATCTCGTCCAGCTTTGCACTTGACGTCCTCTCCAGTTGTGCTCTGACTTGAAACAGCTCCGCTTCAAGCTTCTTGGTCCTCTCAACCAAGAAATTGTTTTCGAACCTCAGTGCTCCAATGGTTTGATTCGCTTCATCAACCTTTGTGGACAGCTCCTCACGGTTGAGTTCCACATCACTGAGCTTCTTGGTGGCCAGCCTATAGAGTTTCTCATACTTCTCAGAAAGCTTGTACAGTTTCTCATAGGCGGTGTGGATATCATCTTGATCATCCATAATCTCACACTTGGAATCCACCAATTCCTTCTCTTCATCCACTTCTTCAGTAACCCCATCAGTAGGATTAACAGTGGCAGTACAGGCATTCAAGATTCCGTCGTCTTCATCTTCGGAATCGTCCTTGGGCTCCGTGTCGCTTAAGGTAACAGCAAGTGCCTTGCTCTTCCCTATGCTCTTAAGGTACGTAGGACACTCTTGTTTCATGTGTCCAAAGCCTTGGCACCCAAAACATTTTGGCCCAGTGGGAACAGTGTACTGACCGCCATCCTTGACATCCTTCTTCCTTTTATCAGAATTCTTGAATTGTGAAGAACTGGATTGTCTACGGTCTTTGTTGAAGCCCTTTCCATTTGCATTCTTCATGAATTTCTTGAATTGCCTTGTGATGTAGGACTTCATCTTGGAATCTTGATCATCTGAAGAATCATCCGTATCACTGCTCTTGGCCTTTAGTGCCAAGCTCTTGCCCTTACTTGACTTGCCTAACCTAGTCAGCCCTAACTCATAGGTTTGCAAGTTTCCAACCAGCTCAGTCAGAGGAATTCTGTCAATGTCCTTTGATTCCTCGATCGCCGTGATCTTAGCATGGAATCTCTCGGGCAGCGATCTGAGCACTTTCCTCACTATCTTGGGTTCAGGGATGGTTTCCCCAAGATTGAAGGCTGAGTTTACTATGTCCTTAAGCTTGGCATAGAACTCATCAAACGACTCATCCTCTTCCATCTTAATTTCTTCAAAGCATGTGGTGAGCCTCTATAGCTTTGAGTCTTTGACAGCCTTGGTGCCCTCATAGGTTGTCTGGAGGATGGTCCATGCTTCCTTAGCAGTTTCAGTTGAGGAAATTTTCTTGAACTCCTCATTGGTGACTACACTGAATAGGGCATTCAATGCTCTGCTGTTGAAGTTTGCCGCCTTGATCTTAGCATCATCCCAGTCGGCTGGCGCTTCTGTAGGCTTGGTCCAACCTATCTCCACAGCTTGCCACACCTTTTCATCTAAAGACTGCAAGAAAACTCTCATGCGTACTTTCCAGTATGCATAGTTAGTGCCATTAAATAAAGGAGGTATAATTAGAGATTGTCCTCTATCCATGACAGCAGGGGTCAAATGGATCACACACAATGGATTAAACCCTAATCAGAGTGTGCTTGCTCTGATACCACTTGACAGGCCACAAACACGTTGACCCCTTGTGATAACTTAGATTAATTAATTAGCTCAGTTATTAATTAATCAAATTAACATGTAATATCACGTGGCAGCACAAACAAATCACCAAACTAAGTAAAGCAGCGAAAATTTAAATGACACGGTGATTTGTTTACGAATGGGGAAAACCTTATGGTAAAAACCCCACCGGGTGATTTAAGGTCACCACTCCCGAAACTCCACTATTATCACAACAAGCAGTTACAAGCAAGGAATCCCAGTACCTTACCAACCTACAGTTGAACTCTTACCCCAATACCCAATTGGACTTGTTCTGTAGTGACAGTTTCTCCTTTCAATGCACGGCTCCCAAGTACGTGACTAACCAGATGCGTGGATCCCAGTACGCGACTTCAAACACCAACTAGAGAGAGAATTGTTGGCTGCAAAATTCTTCAAATCATCAGAGATGAACTAGGGCACGAACTTTGTCTTTTAGATCACAAATTGCATGAACAAGAAGTTCTGAATGAATGTGCAAATTGCATCATCTTGACGGCCCTTAAAATAATCCTTTTATATGTCTAGGGTTAGGAGAAAAGAAGTCCCAAAGACACATTCACGGATTGGATTTGAAACAGAACTGAAAATCTGTTTTCTTTAATTCTCGACAGATAGAGGTGTCGAGGATTTGTCGAGAAGCTGTCGAGGCTCGGGGCAAAACAGCTTCTTAAAGCTCGATAGATGCATGTGTCGAGGTAGGTGTCGAGCTTTAGTAACTTACACTTCCTTGCTTGTTTCTTGGACAAACTTTGATGGCTTCAACACTGAATCTTGAAATACTGTTTCTTGAGGTGTTAGACACATCCTAGATCTACCCAATTACAAGTAAAGTGCGTTTTGTCTAAGGATAAGCCAATTACATAAAATAGCGACATATGGTAACAACCACTTGAACTACATATGTCCTAACAAGACTTGCTGTTGTATATGTGTTGCTGGTTTTTGGCTTGGTTTTAATGAAATTTCTGCCTCATTATCCAAAAATAAAATAAAATAAAATCTAGCACCTTCTATTCTCAAGAATAGGAGTTCCTAACTTTTCTAATGGCTTTTAAATTGAATACTAGGCAACAACACCTATAAGATAGAAGAGAGCAAATGATTTTGTTTCCAATGATTTGAGTTCCAAAGTAAAATTATAAGGACTTTACACAAACATTTTTTGTAAAAAATTTCCAATTATGTTTTATAAGTAAATTCTCTTCTGCACAGAAGTTGGCTTTCAAGGTGAAGGCAAGACTATTCAGCTAAATGAGAAAGACTTATGCTTTTAAAACATGAACTTCCTCTCTTTGTGGTCCTGGGATGTTGGAATGGATACCAAGGCTTGTTTGATTGAACTCCCTGGTATTTTTTGCATTTCCTTTTTTTACCATTTATTTGCTCTTAGGATTTTTCGATCTTTAATGTATGACTTTTGCATATTAATAACAAACATGTGACTTTTCCTTCATCATTTTCTTCTTTCTGATAAATTGCATCTTTGCTTCTCAAATTGAGTTGATGGGATGATGTATTTGATGTGCTTCAACTATTGTTTAAACAGAGTAAAATTTGGCTTAAGGTGATATGGAGGTAATATTGCAAGGAGAATTAAATCTTGCAACCAAGCTGCTAGAATTAGCTCATTGTATAGGAATTTTGCTTCTTCGAATCCTTTTTATATGTAAGCACCTAACTTGCTGTTATATCTTCAAATCAAAATCATAACAATAATAATGACTTTTTTCTAGTCGCTTGGTCTTCTTTGAAAACACAGCTCTATTTTTTAAATCATTTGATAAATTCCAATAAAATAGAAAATGTTCCTATATGTTATCGAAACAGCAAACTACTATATTTTTCTTACTATCAATTTTTATATTATAGGTTGCTTGGGAAAGAAAAAGAAAAAAAAATTTCTGGAACTTGTTTCATAACGCTAATTATCATATATTATAAAACTAGAGATCCAAAAATATTTTAATTATTGGTGTTGCTATGACAGAATAAATAATATAGTTAGCACTATTTTTTAGTGAAGAAATCATTTCTACAGAGATATTAGCAATAGAACTTCATGCATCATTTTAATATGTGTGCTTCAAGCTCTGATTATGTACATTTATATTGGTAGTTTTTCACAAAAATCCATAGCTTCCTTTAGTGAATCATCCAAAGAGGAAACTCATACAATATCCTAATTTCTATCTCTAGTCCTTTTTGTCATTTCCCCCTTGTTTCTTCTTTCACCTCTTTAAGACTTGATTTTTACTTGTAGATTGTTTGTCATTTCATACGACTTCTTGTTTTCAGTTTATGTACTAATATCTATTCTTGATTTGTTCCATTTCACATGTTAATATGATGAGAAGTGTAGAGAAAATGATAACCCATGTATAAGGTGATGTAGTGCTTCTAATTCATAATTACATTGAGATACATGGATAATTACTTTGACAAAGTATGCAAATAACCTCATGACTCCTGAATTAGTAATGGTTTAACAGTTGCTTAGGTATTCCAGCACATTAAGTTTGGAATTTTCTACTTGTCATGGTTGTGTTTGTTTCTATGCATTATTATGCATTCATTAGAATTGTTATTTGAAGATAGTTTAACTTTATATATTGAGTTAAAAAGGTGCAAGGAAGGAAAATATATTTCTGGTAAAGAATAAATAATTCCTAATGAATTCTCATTTTAAAGGGGGAATTTGATTTTCATGATCCAAAATAATGTGAACGAACCATTTGTTTGGATTTTGTTTTTGAATTTTCTTTTATATCTTTTCTCACTTATTTAGTAAAAAAAATCCAGGTGGAAATTTGTCAAGAGTAGACTAAGCTTTTCACATCCCAGGGTTCAAAATTTATTTCAAAAGAATTTAATTCGTGTGTCTACAGGTGCACACATCTCCATTCTCAGTTCCCTTCAAATTTATTAAATACTAGATTAGTTCTCTCTTAGCTTTTCCCTTTGGTTTCAGGTATGGGGACTTTATTAGTTATTGGGTTCTATACTTCTATATGCAAAAGCCTGAGGATAATTGATAATACAGCAGACGAGTTTAGTAGTGCATGTTTTTCTAAATCTACTTGGTACAAAAATTATGCAGAAACTAAGAAAAAGAATGGTAATTATCTCTTTTTTAACCTAATTAAATCTTTCCTCATAGATTAGGTTTCAATTTTTGAATTTTCTTTTTCTTGAAATATGGTAGAAAAAGTATTACTTTCTACATTCTCTATTTTTAATTTATCCTTCTCTTCGTTTTTTGGCAATATGCATGGCATGGTGGATAAATTTTTACTTTTTCACTTATTCTCCTTTAAATTTATTTCTTAAACATTGGTCTAATAGGTTCCCATGAATGAAGACCATGCTTTTAAGGATAGTTTAATTTAATGGTGAGTGATTCTTGGACTTCTCAACCAGTAAGAATTCATTTAACAAGGTTTGCTTAGAGAGTTCCGTTACCTAATATTGAAGTTATTCGGCATTCTTTTCATGTTTGGATTAATTTTGTAAGGTTGCTTGGCATACTTAATAGTTGCTTTTGTATTCCAGTACATTAAGTTTGTAAATTTTTGCTTGTCATGCTTATATCTGTTTCTAAGTATTATTTTGCATGCTTCAAAATTGTTATTTGAAGATATTTCCCCATGGTATAGGTGCTCATTGATGAAGACACAAGGTGTTGGAAGGTTGATGTTAGAAGAACCTTCCTACCTTTGAAGCAGACATCATCCTAAACATCCCTCTCAACTACACCCTCCCAAATGATCAAATCATATGAATTGGAAGCAAGAAAGGTGAATTCTCTGTCAAAAGAGCTTACTATGTAGCACTTCTAATCATTCATCCATCTAATGAGGGTGAAAGCTCAAGATATGATCCTCTCTCCCCTCTCTGGAAAAGGATGTGGCACCTCAACATCCCAGCAAAGATCAGAATCTTCACCTGGCGTGCCTGCATGAATGCCCTCCCCACTATGCATCACCTAAGAGCCAGAGGAGTAAGCACATATGGTATTTGCCCTGTGTGTGACTTGTGCCCTGAAAGTACTCTGCATTCCCTCATACAGTGTGACACTCCCAAAGAGGTGTGGTGCAGTTGTCTAAACTGTCCAATAGATTAGGAGACAAATTCTGGGGATTTTTCTAATCTAGCATTTCAGTTCATCACCAATGGCACCACTCAAGACTTGGAAACTTTTTTTGTCACAGCCTGGCCTATTTGGTACAATCGGAATCAGATGATACATGAGTCAACCTCATCACTTCCCATCCAAATATGGGAAACTTCTAAGAGAACTGTCAAGGTGCCTTATCAACTGCATTTCAGCTGAAATCCAACCCAGCTTTATGCTGGACTTCCCCACCTCTTAGCACTCACAAATATGGTAGAAAAAGCATTTCTTTCTACCTTCTCTTTTTAATTTATCTCTCTCCTCTTCTTTTTTTGGGCAATAAGCATGGATTGGTAGAAAATTTGTTACTTTCTCACTTATTCTCTAAATTTATTTTGTAAATGTTGATCTAATAGGTTCTCATAAATGAAGACTGTTCGCACTTAGAGACTTCTTAACTTGATTAATTCCGTGAACAAAAGGATTGTTTGGTGAATTTTGTAAAATCGTAAACAAGACATTTGCTTTCATCTTAGCTCTAATTTCTCAATGTTGCTTACCATACCATGAAGTTATGGACACATTCTGAGATAGGAAACTTGTAAAATCAGGTAATATTATTTCCAACTATTTGAGTTCCAAATAAATTTGTAAATATGGTCTTGGCACATATTGGATATTTGAATCTTTATGTTTTTCATTTCAGATGATGAAATTTCAAATGAAGATATTTCAGATGAAGAATCAAAGAAACCTACTCTTAAGAAGGGGGACTTATTTAAAGCTTTTGGGTGCTGCAATTGTTCAACAACTCAATAACTCGCTCATTGGTACTATCACCTTTCTTTTCTTTTCCTTTCCCCCTTTATCTGCTCATAATATTCCCATTCTTTGACTTATATCTTTGCATGTTAAGCAAAAAAATAATGTGGAATTTTCTTTCATCTAATTTCTTACATTTGAATAAATTCCACCTTTGTATTTTCAATCGGGATGTATTTGATGTGCGTTTTTTTCCCGTTGTGTAAATAGAGTCAAATTGGCACAAGGTAATATTACTTGGGGAACTGAATCCGGTAACCATGCTGTAGGAATGACCACATTGTACAGGTATTCCCTTTTGCTTCAATTCCTTTTTTATATATAAGCTTATAATTTTTTGTTATGTCTACGGATAATACCATGTATCACAATTTGTTATCTAAAATTAAATCACTATGGAATCATGCTTTATAATAAAATATAATTTTCAAGCATCATGGTTTTATTGTGAAAAGTTGCTTGATATTTATAAGGAAAATATTACTATATGTTACCTAAACAACAAACTAAGTAAGTTTTCTCACTTTGTTGATTTAATATTGTTGGTTGGTTTGAGCTAAAAAAAGTTTCTACCTCTAACATGTTTTATGACACCAACTATACTTTATACAGATCAAGCACCTATTAATTATTGTGATTGTCATTACAGACTAAATATTGCAGTCAAGACAAATCCTTTTTTTTTTTTTTGGAGCTATGTTTTCTACTTATAGTAACAGGTGAACCTGATGCATCATTTTAATGTAGGTGTTTCAGGCTTTTATCATGTACATTTGTAGAGCTAGCTTTCCACAACAAAATGAGGCTTTCTCAAGTGATTCTTGGACTTCTTAAAAAAACAATTGTTTGGTGAATGTTGTAAAATCATAAACAAGACTTTTGCTTTACATACCATGAAGTTATAGACACATTTTGAGATAGGAAACCTGTAAAATATCAAGTAATTATATTTCCTAAAGTTTGGGTTCCAAATAAATATGTAAATATGGTCTTGGCACAGATTGGATATTTGAATCTTTATGCTTTTCATTTTTTTTTCTTTCTATTTATGTTTTGTCTTAGGTAGGATCCTTGAATTAGTGAATCCTGGAATTGAGTATATGTGCACAGAAGTTTCATTCTATTGAGAAGATTATATGCATAAATGATTATTTGGGCACAAGTTAGCTTTCGGTGTGATAGTGTGATGCAGAATGTTTAATATTATTCTAACTCAATGAATACCTTGAAAGCTCTAGGAAAAAAAAATGTAATCTGCAGAAATTTGAGAAATTCTCATAGAAGTTCCCCCCCCCCCCCTCCTCTCCCCCCTCCCCCTCCCCCTCCCAATCTAATCAAGGATAAGATAATGGTATCTACCAAACTTTGAGAAATTTCTCTAGTAGACAATTGAGAAAGTTACTCTTTGTTTTTGAACATTCTCAGAGCTTCACTTCAAGGATTGTGATTAGAGTTCAATTTTTAACTGTTACTTTTTTTATTCTCATACTAGATATGTATACTTTATCGTCAGTTTTTCCTTGGAAAGATTTATAAGAAAAACATAGTTCAAATGACACCCTTTGTGGAAAAGCTGAGACAAAGGGAGAGTTGTTTTTTGTTATTATTTTGGGATAAATAAAGGCAGGGGGTATTAATAAATGAAAAGAAAATAACATGAGTATAACAATTACAAAACGGCAGTCAAGGCTTAAGTTACTGAAAAGTGAGAGTCCAAGTGCTTATATGAACAAGTGTGAACTGATGAAACACCATGTTAAGGCCCTTCTTATAACAAACTCCATTCCAAACCATCTCTTTGGACCATAACAACCTTCATTCTTGTCCACATCACTAATCCCCTCACTTTTGGCATTCGTGGAACTCCCTCCACCTGAAGCCAGAGAAATTGTCCACAAATTTAAATAGTTTTCTACGATATCAAAGTAACAGTAATTAAATAGAAATGAAAGAGAAGACATGTAGCTAGTCCTATTTGCTGTGCACACTCTGTGTCTTCCGCTGCATCTGCCATTGAATAGCTAACATATAGTGGGTCACTTCACCCACCCCAACTAAAGCCAACAAGTCAGTGACGATGATGATGCCCTTGGCTTTGAAATCATGATATCATTCGCTGTTGTTAATGACATCAAAATCATAAACCCCTGCACTTCATTTTTATTTTCTCTTGCATATCTTGGGCCAGTAACGTTTATCTTCTGTTTGGGCCACAATTCCTTTAGGCTTGAGTTCATATCTGGGCCAGAGCATTCTTTAGTTGGACTAACAGGTACCCAAGAGAAAACAAGAGGAAGGACAGTCAAGGATGAGGTTTGAGATTTAAGCTACAACATAAATCTGTTTTTAGCCTTAGCCCAAACCCAAATAATGATCCATAACTTGTTTATTATCAATATCATCATCAGACTTCCTTCAATTGAATTTATCATAGTATGAAGGTACAAGGCCGGGGCTAGGTCTTAGCTTCTCATTTTATAAATGTATGACATTGATTTACTATACAGCTGGTGTAATACTCTACCAATAGAAACATAAATCTTTTTTTTTTTTTTTTTTGAATCATCTTTTTAAGTTGGGTAAAGTTAACAAATGCCCAAGGAGATTGGTTTAGAAAATATATTTAGAAACTTTTTATTGGAAAAGAGCTAAACGATTTTTTTTTTTTTTTTGACAATTTTTTATATTTCCCATAAAAATGATATCAAAACTTTTCTAAAATAGCACATTAACTTATGAACAACTAGTCCGGTGATCAAATAAGTGATCACCATTCTGTGTGTATGTAAAGTTGGACATACTTTGAAAGTTCAAGGAAAAAATGTAGAATCTGTAGCAAATACCCAGTCTCACACTTAAGAAGCTGCTTCCATATCTTTCTCAAATGATCTCATTTGTTGTTAAGTTGTAAATTAGTTATCACCCCTTTAAAAGGCATCAACCCCTTTCGAAATTATTCACACCCTTCCACTCTCAAATACAATCCCTTCTTATTACCATGTAGGACTAAAGCAGCACACAACTCACAAAAGACTTGTGTCTCTATTGGATCTTTCCCTTCCTATTACCATGTAGAACTAAAGCAGCACACAACTCACAAAAGACTTGTGTCTCTATTGGATCTTTCCAATCTGCATGACCCTCTTTCATTTCAACCATTTTGGCTACAAGTAAATTTGTCAAATAAATTCTATACTCAAAATTATCCTTTCCCATAATCCTATGCTTAAAAAATTATAAATATAAAACACAAACACCTTCCCAACTATGGACTATAACACCTTTCTAATTAGAAACCCATAGATGCGATGTTTTTTCAGCTATGAACATTCATTTAAAAAAAAAGACTAATAACATTGTGTAAATAAAGACACACAACAAACAAGTGTAACAAATTAAGAAAGTCATAAAACATTGTGTAATTGTTAAGATCATCATAAAGAGTTACCTATTGTGGAGATGCTATTGCAATTGTGTGAATTATGGAGCTGTTACTGTTGCTGTGTGGAGCTGTTATTGCTACTTTTGACTAGTGGAGTTGTTGCTGATGTAGTTACTTGAGTATAAACTATGTTCTAATTGAGTCATTGTAATTGTAATATATATATATATATATATATATATATATATAATTGTAGGGATGAAAGACTCGAATAAGGATATTGAGTCGTGGGCCACACCTGAGGACGTCCAAGAGACTGAGGACAAACTAGTATTAGTAAAGGTAAGTAGATTATTAGGCCAAGGAAGAGGTCTAGTCACAACAAGCAAGTGATGTTGTCCGAGGAGCCACCCTTCCTTGGCCAACAAAGTGGAAGCTTAAAGTCCGACCACCCATCAAGTACTGGGCAGTGGGCAACTGTGCTTGGGAGGATAAACTTTAGAGAGAAGTGAATCAACATATAGTAGAGAAATATCTGGGAAGAAAATTGCTACCACCACATTGAATGCACTGCACCTAACCAACTAGATGCATTAATGTGGAGGTGATACCTGAATAGTGACTTCTAGCCTTACATCTACCCACAAAGACTTCAAGAAGGTTTTGATGGGACAAGTATCAAGAAGATTAGTTATTTGATGAACAAGTAGAAGAATATAAAAGGAAAAGGATTCCATTACAGAAGGGGGCATGAGAAAAAAGGGGAGAGAGAGAGAGAGACCACTTTGTAATCAAGAACTTGAATGTTTGTATAAGTCTGAGAGCTAAATATAAGAACATATCATCTTCGGACTTGACAAAAGAATGTTTTTCTTTTCAACTTATTTATCTTAGTCATTCCAACACTAAATTAGCCCATTGTGATTCATATTTGAATCGTTGAACATTCAGTGATAAACCCACTCTCTTACAAATTTTTTGTTGTGGGCTTATTGGGCCATTGTCCAAATCTTCTAGGCTGTGGATCAATTTGTGACCTTACAATAATAATAGGTAAAGGTAAGAGAAAATCCAATTAAATTTCAAATTGAAATTCAATTAGAATCTAATTTTGTGCCACGTGTCTCATTTAATCTAAGTTTTTAAATTTTTGTGCTAAGTGAGTTAGTTCAATGTAAAAATTGGATTTCAATTAGAGTTTAATTTTGCGACATGTGTCTCATCTAATCTAAGTTTTTTAATTTTTGTACCAAATGAGTTAATTTAGTGTAAAAAATAAGGAGTCCAATATAAGTAAACCACAAAAAACATAATTTTTGAATGATTTTATATTTTTGAGTCTTTTTTTTTTTTTTTTTGTAAAACTAAAAATAATTCAAGTTTATAAGTCATCTATATATATATATATAATTGTAATTCAATTAGAGTCTAATTTTACACCAAGCATCCTACCTAATCTAAATTTTTGAACCAAGTTAGTTAGTTTAGTGTAAAAATTTGATTTCAATTAGAGTTTAATTTTATGGCACATGTTCTATCTAATCGAAGTTTTTTAATTTTTGTGTCAAATGAGTTAATTTAGAATAGAAAACGAGAAGTCCAATACAAATAAATCATAAAAAACATAATCATATATCTAACACTATATATAAAATTAGAGGAAGAGAGAATTTGAATAATTTTATATTTATAAGCCTTTTTTTTATAACTAAATACAATTCATTTGGACCAAAAATTATATACATATATATATATATATATAAGTAAAGCTTAGAGAAAATCCAATCAGATTCTACAATTGAAGTCCAATTTTGCGCCTTGTGTTCAAAATTATTTATTTTTAGAGAGATTTTTATTTCTTAATTTTGGAATAAAATGTGAGATTTGTTTTTAATTGCTGGCAGATTTCTACTGTAATTTTGATTTATTTTGAAGATTTTTGAAGATTTGCAGCTTATTGCTGGCAGATTACGTTTTTGAAGATTTTTTTGTCTTGCTGGCAGATTACGTTGTTAATTTGTCTTGGTATTTGCTAGTGGATTTTTTTTTTTAAATTGCTGGTAGATTACTTAATGTGTAGCGTGTTAATGAAAAAAAGTTTTTTGAGAAATTGGGTCTGTGCTATACATTTTTTTGCTCTGTGCTATATATTTTCGCTGACTTCTCATTGGAGTTTTGATCCAATATTTGTGCTCCACCCACCCTGTATTGTCATGCTTCACCATCTAATTCTATTTCTAAGGCGCTTTCTAATATTTACAACCTTTGCTGACTTTTCATACAGGTACAAAAACAGAGCAGATCAATGATTGCTGTTATCTCAATGTGTAGTGCGTTAATGATTTTTTTTTTTTTGTGGAGAAATTGGGTCTGTGCTATACATTTTCTGCCAAGAACGAAAAAACAACTATTGTTGTTATCTGTGCTATACATTTTCTTGGGTTAGCGTCTATGTGTGTAAAGGTTGGTTTGGAAATTGCAAGATATGCTCTGTTATGAAATTGCAAGTCATGCTCTGTTATGGTTTCTCAAAGGAAAGAGTTTTGATTCAATTGTTGTTGTTTTTTTGAGTGAATTGGTGTTAGAGTAACGGCAGGGTTAGAGGTGAGTAACGTTTTGCTAACGGATCAAACTACAAGTGGGCAAAGTGTCATTTTTTAAACCCCAGGTGGGTAAAGTGTTTTTTGGATAAACTACAGGTGGGCAAAGTGTAATTTCCCCTAAAAAAATTTAAAAAATGGACAATTTACATTTTCTACCTAATAACATTCTTACAAGACTTTTTAAAGAATTAAAAAATATATATATAAGAATGACTATCAATTATATTTTAAATTATATATGTAAGATTATTATACTATGCATCATAATGTGTATTTTTTAAGTATATCTGCATATGCATGAGATTACAAGCTAGTTTTGATTAATAGAGCTTGAGCCAAGTGGATGTATTAGGACCTAAATTATATTAATTTTACTGTAGATCATCAATTAGTTGATATATTTGGTATTTTATTGTTTTCATGTTACTAATTAATCAATTAATATATTTTTAAATGTTTAGAGAGGAATCAAAGAAAAATAATAGTGTTATGCTACAAACTCTTGCAAACCCATCATAAGTCAAATAATAATAATAATAACCATAAACACTGCAAATTTATGGTTAATCAGCCTATTTAAAAAAAAAAAAACGAAATAAAAAACTCATGACAAGTCAAACTAGTCACAAAGACACTCACAAAATTAAACCTTTTGGGTTAGAAAATTCGGTGCAAATTTAATGAAAACCACAACAAGGATCACAAATCGGTACCTTTTGTATTGGTTGAAGGTAAATTAGCAGAGAAGTTGTCATAAATTATCAATAAGCATGGAATTAACACATAACAGAGAATCCCGCAGCTTATATAAATAATTCATTTCTCACTTTTCCCTTTATTATAACCAAAGGAATGATTTATTGAGTAAGAGAACGTAAATGCAGGTACCACTAAATTGTGGCTTCAAACAACCAGAAGATTTATAGTACTTTCAATCTATGATATGCACCTACACTATATCTTTCAATGATATTTGATCAGCCACCGCATAATGTGTATGATTAGATTTGTAAATTTAATTCGACGCATATCTTATGCATACTATGATATTTGATCATCATAAAGGAAATCCAAAAAAATGATATTAGGGGTACCATGAACTCTACTGCAATTAAATTACAAATTGAAGAAATCATTTATAATAGGAAACATCCTATTTATAAAGTGTTGAATCCTAACTCCTGATAATATTAAACCATAGATGTCCTTAATTAAATATAATCATAATCACATACATCAACTGAAAAAAAAAAAAAAAAAAAAAAAAATGATGAAGAGACCAAAACAACCTAAAAATCCCTAACTATACTTGCCCAACACTACTTCTAAATTACTGCTACTCATGAAGAATGTGAACTCCTACAATACTGTGAACAACATTTTTTTCTCTTTGAATTTATTTATGTCACATTGACTACATAGACTTTCTAACAAATTCAGTTTGAAAACCTATGATTTGAGATGTCAAACCTTTCTTTTCTAATCCGGTCACTAAACTCTGCCGTCAAGACTTGTACTGGTATATCACGTGCCATAGCAAAAATGTATAATTTTATCTGTTTGTAATTTAGAATGTTCAAACACATTTTTTTTTTAAAGGAGAATTAACGAAGTTTGCCTTTGGCACATACGTATATGGCATAAAACCTAGACATTATATATCTTTATTATTAAGCTATACATATTATAATATAAACATAGAAATGTATATATAGGAAATATGGTTAGACAAATAGTATGATAAAATCTAGGATATATATGGCCCTCTTGGTATAGTACCCTTAGGTATTAATTGTCAAAAAAATTATAATATGAGGATCGATCATCTATCTGGAGTCTGGACTATTAAGATTCATAAGCCGATATTCAATTTTGCACACAATATAATAGATCCTCATATTATAAATATTCGATGGATTTAAAAACCTATCATATGAAAGAAAATAAAGTGAAAGTTTTATCATAATTATTTTATAGTAAGAGTATGACTTTTTCTAGTTTTTATATAATATTCATTTTCCTTCAATGTAACTTAATAATAAGCATTTTGATGTACTAATTAGCAAATTGGAAGATATCTACTAGAAAAGAGTGGTGAGATTTGTACAGAAAAATTATATATAGATGACATATTTATCCACAAAATTAATAAAATAAATTCAATTTACAATTTTTTTTTTTAAGAATTGAACTAGCTTCCTTAATTTATAGATTGTAACCATAAGTTGTTAAAATTTAGATCATACTAATTTGCATATGATATAGCTTGAACTCAATATATATATATATATTCTATATATATTTTAATTGTTTTTAACGATTTAAGCATGTGTCTATAGGGTCCCCTCTTTTGTCAATTATTTCCATTCATCGCAATTTACGGTTGATGCATTTATTTAATGAGTTTTATTTATTTATTTTGTTGATAAATTCAATAGTTTACAACAAGTAAGGGAGAATTTAAACTTTTAATGTTTCCATTAAAAATACCAAGATGCAGTGGTGGTGGAGCCAGAATTTTTTGTTTGAGGGAACCAAATTGCGGTACTCAAATATTGGAGAAGAGTTAAGATAAATCATCACACGCATGCTTAATTTATACTCATCTATTAAAATTATTTATATATGTGTATTTATAATTTATGTATGTAGAAAATTATAACCAACCAAATAGCAAAATGTTGCAATACATAACGGTCATGGTACATATTGTAGTGCTTTTTGCTAGCTGATGATTCAACGCCTTTCGTTGATGTATGTTTGTCATAAATAAATAAAAAAAGCCTTTCGTTGATCATTCCTATATATATATATATATATATATATATTTTTTTTTTTTTCTCTTTAGTAACAATTGCTATTAACATAACGAAATTTAATGAAAATTTGATATTTGCAGTTTTGCAGTAAAAACAACGAAAAATACACATTGTGATGATAATATGACCAAAATAGACCGAATATATGGACTGATTAGGACTAGAGTGGACCAAATATGACCAAAATGGACAGAATAGAACGTAATAGGACAAAATAGACAGCATAAGACTGAGTGAACTGAGGAAGACCGAATGGACAGAGTATGACCAAATGGATTGAATAAGACCAAGTGGACTGACTTGGACTAAACTGGATGTATAGGACCAAAATAAACTGAATGGACCAGATATGACCAAATGGACTGAATGGACTGAAAAAGACCGAGGTGGACAGAATCGACCAATAGACTAAAATGGACTGAACAGGACCGAAAGGACCGAATGAAACGAATAGGACCAAATAAAACTGAATGGACCGTATAGGACCAAAATGGACCTAAGTGAAATTAATAGGACTGAATAAGAACAAAGTAGACATAATGGACCAAATAAGACTGAATTGGAGCAAAGTGGACCGAAGAGAACAAAAGTGTATTGAATAGGACCGAATAAGACCAAAGTGGACAGAATGGACTCAATAGGACCGAACTAGATTGAATAGGACTGAAAAAGGGCAAAGTAGACAGAATGGACCGAATAGAACAGAAATGAATAGAATAGACCGAAATAGACCGTATAAGACCAAGGTGGACCAAACGGACCGAATATAACCGAATCGAATTGAAGTGCACTGAATATTACCAAAGTGGACCGAATGGACCAAGGTGGACCGAATAAGACCCAAAATTTTTTTATTTTTAAATTTAAAAATATTAATCTTTTAGACACTTAAATTACTTTAATATTTTGAAACTAAACGTTTGAAAAAAAAAAAAAAAAACCACTTAACTTTGTCAATAGTCTTCTATGTAAAATTTTAGTTCTATTGTAAATTTGTTAGGAAAACAATTTTTTCTATCAACATAATTTTGTGAATTTCACAACTTTCATATGAGGAAATATTTTATCAACGCTTCTGAAATGTTTGAATCAGCAAAGATGCCCTTAGAAATCAGAGAGAGGAAAAAAAGCTAGTAATAATCAATAATTGCATCAACCAATAACAAATTTAATAGATTTTATTGGAAATATTCACCAATAAATCATAAAGAAGTACCATTAGGAGATTTTGGGTGATATTCATCACAACCTAAACAAATTATATATTTTTAATCATTTTCTAAAACAATTCTATTTTATACATTAAAAACCAATTGTTATTTGTCCATCTCTATATATATATATATATATATATATATATATATAAAATCATTATATTACATTGCTTAGCACCATTTTCAATATTTTTGTTGCTAAAATAAGCAAGTATACCAATATTTAGAGAAATATATGGTGTAATCAAACAAATGAGGATTATTTAATTGCAATTTTAACAATTTATAATCACATGCAAAACATGAAAATAAACAGTAAAAAGAATCAAAATGATTTCTAATGATGAAAAATATAGAAACCAATAGTTTTTTTTTTTTATATAGAATCATGAGGATTTTTTTTTAATTCATTAATATGTAGCAATTTCGAGCATAAAATTTAACTTGAAAATGAATAGCAATATTGTGAGGTCAAAGCCATCAACAATAACATAACAAATAAAATTTTCTTATGCATAATATCTAAAATTGAACATTGGGAAATTGCATATTAATTCAATATCTTATTCTATCAAAAGTCACAACAGAAAAAATTAGACCATTTCTTTACATATAGTTTTTTAAAAAGTACCAATTCATGAAAAGAGGAAAGAAAAAATAAACACAAAATAACCCTATCTCCAAATAAAAAAGAAAAGAAAAGAAATAAAAAAGTAGGGTTTTGTTGGGGGGGGGGGGGTGTTGTTAAATACTTAAAAAAAATTTTGTTAAATACTTTAAAAAAATACCATGAACATATACTTAAGATACACTCTGAGCTATGTATGACATTAAAATAATATGAAAAAAAAAACTCATTTACATAAATAATTTTTTTTTTTTAAATCTAGGGGCCATAATTAGCATAATTTTATATATATAAATTTTTTCTGTTGAAAATATAGGAGGGACCCCTCTGTCAATGAGTATAATAACGTGGAGTCAAAAGATATATTCTATATATTTATAAGCCGTTGAAAAAATCCCCAAGTTTATTTAAATGCCGTTGAAAAAATGCCCTCTCCATCCTTAATATTTGATTTCAGATTTTTTTTTGAGAAGATTTTTTTTAAAGAAAAATTTGAGAAGAATTCGAATGCTTGGAAGTGGGAAAAAAAAGTAAGAAGAAAGAATAGGTTTAGTGAACATTTTATTGATGTTCAAACTTAAAGCAGCAATGGCTTATTTATTTATTTATTTTTACCAAGAAGAAATAAGAATTGTCACCCCGACAATATCATGATATCAATAGTACTATATCAAAAGCAAGTACACATTAGACAGAATAAATTCTACACTTTCTTTCAATATAATAAATCCTGTATATATTATTCGTAAACAAAATTAAGCTAATCCTTAAGTAAGATCCATGTTAGTTTTTGCTAGATAAGCATCTATATTGACGAGAAGGAAAACATCTAAGTTGGCCCAGTCCATCTCCAAGAATAAAGATAAAGATCCAAGCAAAAATAATGGCAATATAGACAAGGAAAGGGAGTTCTGTCTATATTGCATCTATATAGACAAGCAATGTAGACAAGATAAAGATCTAAGTGGGCGTCATGCCTCTCTAATCTTCCATGTGAAGTTTTCTTTCTCCACGTGAGACCTGTGTCTTCTATGTGAAGCTGTCTTTTGTGTTTCCTTCTCTTTTCATCTCTCTCTCTCTCTTACTCTCTCTCTTGCTTCTTTCTCTTTCCTTGTGGTCATCTCACTCCTTTCAGCCACCCTGCACTTTCTTCCCTATTTTTGTTTCTCTGGTCTACCTAGTTTGCCATCCTTTTTGTTGGGGGCTTTGTGCCATGGATGAGGTAAATGTTGATTCGATTACTTCCTAGGCATCTAAATTTAATTGGCTAAAGAACAAAGTCAATCTTGATGTGGTTCCCTCATCCATAGAGTCCTCTAAACGTCTTCTCATAGGTAAAATCCTCTCAAAGAAATCCTTCCCTAAAGCCCTTGTCAAGGAAATTTTGACAAAAGCTTGGAATGTTCTAAACGATGTCGAAGTCTCTGTGGTAGATAGAAATGTTTTTGTGTTCTCCTTCAAACATGATGAAGATGTTAGACATGCTTGGGACAGGAGACCATGGTTGATTAAAGGAGAGCATTTGATTTTGAAGCGCTTCAGCCCAGAACTCAGTCCTGCCGAAGTGGATTTTTCAACCTCAGAATTCTGGATTCAAGTGCATGGTCTTCCTCTTGACAGACAAAGCAATGAAAATCTTCTTAAAATTGGAAGTACAGCTGGACATGCTTTAGAAACTGACTTTATAGGTCCAACTACTGGGGTTTGGAGGAAAAATATCAGGGTCAGAGTGGAAGTAGATGTAAGTGGTCCTCTTGTTCCTGGGTTTTCTTTAGAAAGAGAATTTCGCCCTGATCTCTGGATACCATTCAAGTACGAAAAGCTTGGTAATTTTTGCTTTGAGTGTGGAATTTTGGGGCATGATCAGAGAGATTGCCAAGGAAAGGGAGTTCAATTACTTCAAAAGGATGGAACCCATTGCGGTGTTTTTGGAAGATGGCTCCGTGCTGATAATGATGAGTTTCAGCCCGATCTAAAGTTAGAAGCTTCCAGCAACAAAGGTCTGGTGGTCCCGGAATGCCATGGATGAGGGGCAAAAGCAAGGCTTCAGGGGCCTCTCAGTTGATGTTCTTGAGATGTGTTCCGAGTTGATTGATGGGACTATTACTGAAGAGGCTAATACACAACGTTCTAAAGACACAGGAAACCTAGAGACTCACGTTAGTTCAGTTACATATCAACCAAATAGTCTTTCTTCTAACACTCCATCGAACCAGACAACTTGGATGGGCCCAGAATCCAAGTCAGACCAAAGCCCAACTCAACCAACCTCCACACCCATCGGGCCTAATATCATATCTCCTACTTTTGTCTCAAATTCCCCTCCAATGGACCCCAAATCCACACTTCAAGCCCATCCCCACTATTGCATCAGAGAAGGTAAACGAAAATTAAGCCCAACTAATCCACCAAATTTCCCCATTTCCATGTCAAAAAAACTGAAGACCTCTGAACAAGCTCCTTCCTTGCAATTTTCTCTTAACAATCTCCCTCAATGTTCTGTAAGTAATCCACACTCACCCCTTTCCCCTAATCTCATCCCATTAGCCTCTTCTAGTCGTTATCCATCTAGGAGGACCTCCTTGAAAGATCAAGCCAGAGCTAAAGTTGTTTCTCGTGCTGTTCGATTCAAAAATGGGAAAGGTAATATCTCTGAAACTCTTAATCTCTCTTCTGATAAATCTATGGTTGGTGATAATTCTTCTACTCTTACTATGGCTGAGGAGGCAGGCCTTATCATGCCCCCCAAGTCGCCATGAGGACCCTAGCTTGGAACTGTCGGGGTGCAGGCAGAGCTCCGACAGTTAGGGGTCTCAGGGAGCTTATCTGTGAATCTAACCCGGAGGTAGTCTTCCTGTCAGAAACCAAATCCAAATCTCCAAGAATAAATAAAAGTAAAACTAGATTGAAGTTTGCGAATATTTATTGTGTGGAGCTAGAAGGTCGAGCTGGTGGTCTTGCTTTATTTTGGAGTTTGGGGGTGGAGCTGAAGTTGTGTATTCTGATTTAAATATGATTACTGCTCTTGTGTATTCTGACCCTCCCAATTCGCCATGGTTGCTTTTTTCCATCTATGGGCCTTGTAGGAGAAATAAAAGAATCATATTTTGGGAGAAGCTTGAGAATATGGTGCTTTCCTTTTCGGGCCCTTGGTTAGTCATAGGGGACTTGAATTGTATCAAGAGGGTAGATGAAAAAAGGGGTGGGCGCGCTATACTTGAAAGTTCTATTAATTGTCTTAGGGACTTCATGGCAAACACTGGAGCTATCGACCTTGGTTTTAATGGGCCGTCTTTCACTTGGTCAAATAGGCGTGAAGGTCTGGCAAATATCAAGGAACGCCTGGATCAATGTCTCTGTGATCGAGATTGGCAAATTATTTTTCCCAAGGCTGGGTTTAAGCATATGTCCAATGCCAATTCAGACCATAATCCTATTCTGCTTGACACCTATTTGGAGCCCGAAAATCTCAACCGCCCTTTTAGATTTGAAGCAATGTGGACTAAGGATGAAAGGAGCAGTGTTGTGGTAGAGAAAGCTTGGCAAGCAGAAGTGGAGGGTTCTCATGGGTTTCAACTTGCAAGAAAATTGGAAGAGGCAAAAAAAGGTTTAAAGAAGTGGAATAAGGAGGTTTTTGGCCTTGTAAGAGAAAGAATTAAAGGCATACAAGCTAATATTGCTGAAATTCAACATAAACCGCCCACTAAAGAGAATCTAGAGCTAGAGGCATCTCTAAATCTTGAGCTTGATGATTGGCTGACCAAGGAAGAGTTGAGATGGAAGCAGAAATCTAGGGAATCATGGTTAAAAGAGGGTGATAGGAATTCGAGATTCTTTCATTTATCTACCCTCATTCGCAGGAGAAGAAATCGTATCTCAGAAATTAAATTGGATGACGGCTCTTGGATCAATAATAGAGCTAACATCCAAGATTACTTTGAAGGAAGTTTCAGGTCTCTGTACCAGTCTAGCAATCCTCAAATCCCTAGAGAGTTAGAGAACTTAATTAATCCTTGTATTTCTGATGAAGAAAACGCTGAGCTCTGCAGAATACCTTCTAGAGATGAAATTAAAAAGGTGGTTTTTGGGATGAAATCCTTAAAGGCCCCAGGCCCTGATGGCTTCCCTGCTCTCTTTTACAAACATTAATGGGGAGTTGTGGGGGATCAAGTGGTGCTTGCTACGCAAAGTTTTTTCCGAAATGGTTGGATGCTAAAAAGCTTCAATCAAACATACATATCTCTCATTCCAAAGAGAAATGGGGCTTGCAATTTCAACCAATTCCGACCCATTGGCCTCTGTAATGTATGCTACAAAATTATAACAAAAATCCTAGTTAGTAGGATTCGGCCGCTATTGAACAGATTAGTGGATCTAGCTCAAGTTGCCTTTGTCCCTAATAGGTGGATCACGGAGAATGTGGTCCTTGCCCAAGAGATAGTCCATAGTTTCAAGCAAATGAAGAAGAAGAAGGGTTTCTTGGGGATAAAACTAGATTTTCAAAAGGCTTATGACAAAATGGAATGGAGCTTCTTAATAAGGGTGCTTAAAGCTTTTGGTTTTAGCGATAAGTTCTCTAATTTAATTTATCAATGCATCTCCACTGTTCATTATTCCTTGCTGCTAAATGGGGGAATTTGTTCAAGCTTTGTTCCTGGTCGTGGCCTCAGACAGGGGGATCCGCTCTCGCCATACCTATTTATTCTTGGCAGCGAGGTTCTTATGAGATTGATCAATAGAGAGGTGGATCAAAAAAACATATCCCCAATAAAAGTGGCCTGCACTGCTCCTGCTATTTCAAAACTTTGCTACGCAGACGATGTTATCCTTTTCTGCAAAGCTAAGATTTCTGAGCTTGCCTCACTCAAAATGTGCCTTGAAAAATATTGCGCTTGGTCTGGTCAATTAATCAGTGTGGAAAAGTCTGGTGTCTTCCCCTCTAAAGGGGTTAGCTCTCAGTTTCTCAATCAAATAAAATGTTGGTGGGGTCTTAATTCTCTCCCTCAATGCTCCACCTATCTTGGTGTCCCTTTGTTTTTATCCAAGAGCAGATCCCAAGACCTCAGGATGGTGAAAGACAGGTTAGAGAGCAAATTTAGTGGCTGGAAAAGTAGAAATTTATCTTGGGCAGGAAGAGCAACTCTGATCAAATCAGTAGCACAATCGATTCCAACATTCACCATGGCTGCCTTACAATTCCCCAAGAATTTGTGTGACCAGTTGGATTTAGTGGTCCGAAGATTTTGGTGGAATCCTAAAACGGAGTCTAGACATTATTGGACTCCTATCTCTTGGTCTTCTCTCTGTAGACCTTTGAAGGAAGGTGGTTTGGGCTTCAGGAAGTCTTGGGAGTTCAACCAAGCCCTTCTTTCAAAACTTGCCTAGTGGATTTTGTTTGGAAAGAATTGTCCTTGTGTTAAGGTTCTTAGAGCTAAATATAAAATCAGACACAATTGGCTGTGCCATATCTCTAAAGGTAACTCTTCTCCTATTTGGAAAAGCTTAGAAGGAGTAAAGCACCTCTTCTCTAATGCAGCTTGTATGACTGTTGGTGATGGCAATACCATAAGAATTTGGGATGATCCTTGGATTCCAGATCTTCAGGGATTTATTCCTAAGCCCAAAGCTGGGGTTAATCCACATGAGATTTTGCTAGTTTCTCAGCTTCTAAATTCTGATCATAGTGCTTGGGATATTCACAAGCTAAAGCAATGGTTTGAGGATTCAGAAATAGAATTAATTTTAAAAATTCCTTTATCTTCGTGTGTTGTTGAGGATGGGTTGACATGGACCCCCACAAGTTCTGGAGATTTGACTATTAAATCCGCTTATTGGATTTGTCGAGGTTTCTCACCTAGTCAGTCATTTGAGCCACTATGGTATCAAATTTGGAAATCCAATCTTCATGAAAGGCTTAAAATGCTAATTTGGAGAATTGCAGCGGATTGTTTGCCTACAAAGGCCAACTTAGCCAGATTTTTTGATATTGGAGATATGCTTTGTCCCCTTTGTAAGGCAGAAGTTGAGTCCTCAATCCATCTTTTTGCTCTATGCCCGGTGGCAAAGGCTCTTTAGATCAACAGTCAGTGGGGAGTGAGGTCTGAGGCTCTTGGTTTTTCTTCATCTTTAGAGCTCATTCATTTTCTATTCTCCCCCCCTTTCTTGGGTAGTTTGAATCTTGACCAAAGAAATGAATTTTTGTTGTTTGGAGCTATTCTTTATGATGGAATTTGGAAGTTGAGGAATTAAGTTCATTTTGAAAATCTCCCCTTAAGCATTGATGACTTATCTTCTAGAATTGGGAGGCTCCTGGCTGAATTCAAAAATTCCAGAACTACGGAGATGGTTTCTGTGAGTCCAGCGGAGTTGCTTCATGCTTGGTCACCTCCTAGGCGATTCTCAATTAAAATTAATGTGGATGCTGCAATTGGTCTAAAATTTTCTACTGTTGCTGTTGTGGTGAGAGATTGGAGAGGGAGGTTGGTCTTTGCTTGCTCTCAAAAGGTGAATACCACCTTCCCTCTCCAAGCTGAAGCTAAAGCAGTGAAGTGGGCCTTGTTGTTGGCTGCCAAGTTGGAAGTAGAGGGTATTTATATTGAGTCTGACTCCAAGATCTGTTGTGATGCTCTTATTAATCCAAGTCAAGCTTCCCCTTGGAGAATTAGGTCCAAAGTTATGGAAATGCAGACCCTTCTATATGATCTGCCTAATGTTTTTGTTTCTTGGGTTCCTAGATTAGCTAATATGGCAGCCCATTCTCTAGCAAAGTGGTCCTTGTCATGTAATTTTTTTCGTTCTTTTGATATTGGCTACTATCCCCCTATTTTTGCCTATGTTGTGTGTGGTGAAGCTGGCAGCTAGTTGTGTTCTGTTGTTGCTCTTCTTTGTTTAATAAAGTTATCCCACTCATCAAAAAAAAAAATATAGACAAACATCATGCTGTTTGTTTACATCTTTGTCTTTAATCTTCGTTTTTTGTACTACTTTAACAAATTTCCAAAAAGGTTTACTAATGAGTAATGCATATGAAAGTGAGACTTGCAGGTGGGAATGGCAATTTGACCCGTCCCTCCCCGCTTCGCCCTGTGCAGGTTAAGCGGGGCGAGGATGAGGCAAAATTTTAAACCCGCACTACGGGGCTAGGCACGAATGGGTTTGAAATGTCATATTTGGAAATGTCCAAACCTGTCAATCTATCATGGAAACAATAGGAAACAGTATTAATTCCAGCAAGCTAAGGTCACAATTATACTAGTATATAACAAAAAAATTGTAAAAGGTATAAGAATTTCATTCATTTAGTGGACAAAATAACTGGATATTAAAACCTAGCCCTAGGCAATCATAATATGAGCATACGATCATGTGTAGGACATGAAAACATAACAATGAAACATGACATCTGCAACTGTACTTTCTTCTGAAACCATTTGCCTATGTAGAGCTAGAAAATGAGGTTTGAAAGAACTGATTTGAAGAACATATAGAATTTAATTCCTTTTCTTCAATATTGGCAATGTTTATTAGATTTATTTGTATTTTTTTAAATGTTTCACATTTGTAGAACCACTTCAAACCCAATCACCAATTAAAGAAAGTGCTTGCTATTTCCCCTTTTTTTTTTATACATTTTAGTCTTGTACTAGAAGCAAGCAATGCAAAATGAATCAAATAAACATGTGTAAGAAGTATAAGAAACACATCTTAACTTGTCACTAGACTCAAACTTGAGCACTATTTTGAAAGTTCCATTGAATTAAATAAAAAAGAGGAAAATCAATGAACGGGAAAAACAATGATGGATCTTAAAAAGCATTCAAAACAAAACAAAACAAAAATGGACCAGAAAGACATATAATATTGAACTGTTGTTTAATTGTACAGTAACTAGTTATGTATATTGTAGCATATCAAAAAGAAAAAGGAAATACCAGTTCACCAGCAAATATGGTTGTAAATCCATCAGCTATTTGACCTGAAACATAAGTGTAGCAGCATCCCTATGAAATGATATGACAATGCAGCAACACAAAAAACTTTATTCAAGAACAATTATAATGAAAGCGTAAGGAAATCAAGTTTCTTGGTAGTATTGTTAGTGTGTGCTTGATATAAATTGTTTGCTGACTTCACCATATCCCAAAACTAAAATCAAATCATGCTGCAAAGAAAAAGAGTTTGAGTCACTAACCACCCCACCTTTTAAGGATAGCTGTGCTGGAGTGAGGGCTACATTGGAATGGTGAAGCGCCCTTCATATCGTTGTAGTTTAACTTTTTCTTTTTCTTTTTTTGGGGGGAGGGGGTGGGAATTAACGTTTTGGCCTTTCTTTTGGGGACTGGTCTTCCTAACATACAAGATGCTAAGCATGATGCAGAAATAGCATGAATCCAGACCATTAAAGTATGTGAATGCCACATTGTCCTAGATTAAGTACTAGCATTGTAGGAGATATGGGAAGACTAAGGGGCTGTTTGGATTTTTTTTTGTCATCACTCATCACTCCTCACTCAATTTTCATCGCTCATCACTTATCACTCAAAATACCCCAATTTTTCCAAACACAACCGTTGGGCACCATATCTCAACTACTCATCACTTAAAATTTTCAACTGTATGTGGACCCCACTGCTACAACATGGTCAGAGCTACCCACCCATCTTTTTCACTTTTCTCATTTCTCCTTCACCCCTTCACCCATGTTGCTCTCCCAAAACCCAAACCCGAACCCAGCTTCAACCACAACAACAGCAGCAACAACAACAATGACAATCAGACCTGCAGCGACGATAAAGATGAAGCCCAACAACAACAATGACAATCCATTTCAGCCGGCGCCGATGGCGATGACGATGACGATAAAGATGAAGCCCAGCAAACTTTTCTCACATTTTCTCACCTTTCTCTTCTCCTGCGACGATCTCCATCGTCACCAGCTGCGGCACCAGGCATTCCTTTTTTTTTTTTTTTTTTTTTTTCCTTCAACCCCTAATACCCACAATGACAATCGAACCTACAACGACGATCAGACCTGCACAAACCCAGCCACGATCGGACCTGCACAAACCCAACAATGGCACCACCAGCGGCGAAAACTAAATGGGTTCGATCGGACCTGCACAAACCCAGCAATGGCACCACCGGCGGCAAAAACTAAATGGGTTCTGTGATGAAGAACCAAAAAAAAAAAAAAGAAGAAGAAAGAACTGAGTTTAGACCAGAGGTGAGAGTGATTAAGAAGAAAAAAAATCGCCTTAGACCAGCAAAAGAATTGATGTCAACGAAGGCCAGAGAAGGAGAGAAAAAAGGAAGAAAAGTGGAGAAGAAACAGTGCCACCATAAAAGCAGTCTGATAGTGGGTCCCTCAATGGCTGTTTAATTACCAAAATGCCATTGAAAACTGAGTTTTGGAAACTGAAAACACCTAAAAAATCAGAGAATTGAGTGATGGAAACAAAAACAAGGAACAAATCCAAACAAACATTTTTTTCATAGGTCCAACTTATTTTGAGTTATGGGTGATGGAAACAGAGTTATGAGCGATAGAAAACACAAAACCAACCAGCCTCTGGCACTTTGGATAGCCTTTCAATGATGGCTTGATATACACATTGGATACAACTTCAATTCAAAATCTTAGGCCATTTTGTTTGGATATTAACTATTATATCAAGCTCTCAAACTCAACACTTACATGTGAGCACCAACAAGTTGTCCCCTTCATGGCTCATGTTCAAGCCTTTATATCTTTCAGGACACTCTTGCCAATTGAACATACTAACAGTGATGCTCTGTTACCAACTATAAGAAATATTTTCGATATCATTTGAGACTAATGAATCGCAAAAGAGGACAATAATTAAAATAATCTTAACAAAGGGACCAAATCCTGTTCCTCACTTTTCCAGCATTCCTCTCCTCAAATTCAGCTAGATCCCATTTCATATGTTTAAAAAAACAAGACACACCATCTTGTTCCTAATCTAGGCCAAAATAAAAGTTATTCACTTGGTCTTCAATTTGCTAACAACCTGGCCTTCATTTTGCTAACAACTCAAGTTAATTAATTTGATACATTGACGTAATGTTGGGCAAGTCTTTTGGCAAATCAAAGAAATTCCCCTGTTGTCCAGCCTATGTTGAATAATTTTACTTTCTATTTGCATGATTTACATATAGGACTGGAAGCTCAAATTCTCAAATGCATAATTTTTCACAACATATGAATAATGTAAGAAATGGATTTGACCATTTCAAGCTCCACACAGCGTTGAACTAGATACAGATACAGAACATATGGACTCCAATTAACTCAACAAAATCTGAAATATCAAATTTAGAAAAATTGAAAACAATGAAGGAACCATTTCTATTGAATTTGGTGAACACAGGGTTCTCAAATTTAACAAAGCTTTTACTTGTTATATAATGTTTCTCAAATATGCTAATAGCTTAATCATATCCAGCGAAGAACCTAGTAAACTTTCCGAATAACTTTCGAAGTGCCATCAAAGTAACCCCCTTCCCTCCAGAGTCCAGACGATATTGGACAGCCCCAAAAGACAAAAACTTTCAAAGTATAGTGTTGTTTAAACTATAAATCCTAAATATCCTCATGTAAAATCCAACAGTCTAAAAGCAAAAGAAAAACTGAATGTACCCTTATAACACCCAAAGCAGAAAGCTATTAAATTTACAAATTCAACAGCTTAAAAACCAATAATAATCATCAACTAAACATGTCCTTCATCCCTAGCACCAGAAAAAACTATTAAACCCAGATATAATTCGAATTCTACATAACTGGAAAGAAACGAAAAAGGGTCAGAAGGAACATACAGACACAGGAGATAAGCTAAGCAGAACCCATCAACGAGTGCCCCTCAAGCGTTAGCAGAACAACCTTTGTTGGTTACCCAAAAGAGAAACCGATGTTTGTCAACTATAAAACCCAGATAAATATGATACAATTATATTCCTTTTCTGTCATCTAAGCAACCTTGTTTGTTTGTTCTCTTCTTAATAATTTCCCTCTCAGACTCAGAACAGAATAAGAAGAGCAAAAGACAGTGATGTCCATGTAAGAACATTTTTTCGATGAAATTATCGAGGGTATGTTTGTCTTTTAGTAGGGGATGTTTGACTTAGGAATGGGAGTGTCTTGTTTGTCCGTTATATATTCATAGAGAGAAAGACTAACATATATTGTTGGAATCAAGAAGATTGGGCCCATCTCTCTCCATATCTGGTCCCACTACCTCTGATTCCACCCAAGATTCTAAAAAAACAGGGGCCTGACGTGTCCGGTGATAACTTTCACCGGACACAAGCCCTTCCCAAAAGAGATACTACCATTTCTTGGGTCTCAACATACCAAAAGTGTAGACCGGTAGATTTTGTGGACCATGCTGAACGGATCAATATGAAAATATTTTTGCAAAAATACTATTTTTGTCCCTATATTTTGGGGCTGCAATTAATTTGATCTCTACAATTTCAACTTGCAATCAATTTAATCTCTACCATTATTTTACTAACAAGAAAAAAAAATCCTTACTTGGCTAATAGATTGCACAGTTTGCACATTTAAAGTTTAGGTGACTAATCAAATATTTTAATTGCTATTTAAAAATGCCACATCAACATCTTAAAAACCCATTTCAGAGAAAAAATTTGAATTACTAATTTTTAAGGAAAAAAAATAACAAAAAAAAAAATCAATCTAGCCGTTTCATTTTTTTTTTTTTCAATTTCTCATACGTAATAGCCCAACTCCCTTGTCTCGAACCCATGGCCAAACCTAGAACCAGAACAATGAAATTGAAAGAAAAAGGAAATTGCTAAGTTGATTTATTTGGTTCTTATTTTTCTTTAAAATTCGCAATTCAATTTTTTTCTAGCATGGATTTTTATGAGGTTGACATGGCATTTTTAAATAGCAATTAAATCATTTTATTAGTCACTTAAGCTTTAAGTGTGCCAAGTGCAATCCGTTATAAGCATTTTTTTAGTAAATTAATTGTAGGAACTAAATTGATTGTAACCCCAAAATGTAGGAATCAAAATTGTGTATTTGCCAAATATTAAAACTTGAGTGTGATATTTTTTCATGATTATATATTATGATTAGAGAAATATCATTTTTATTTCAGTCTACTTTTATAATTGTGAATAATAATTTATGATAGGTAAGAGGTCTATTTATCATGCCAAATTTATTAGCCTTTGGAAAGAGATAATATCACTGTCTTTCTCTTTATAAAGTTTAGTTTGTTATTCAATGAAAAAAATAAGTAGATTCTAATAATGATAGACACTCACCTTTTGAATGCAATTTTGGTTTCTCTGTTCATTTTTTGATGTTCAGTGGTTGAATTTTTACTTATTTTCTGAATAAAGTGGTTGAATTTAAGGCTAGTTTTGAAACCTATCAAATAGGTAAATAAATCAAATTTGCAAGATCTTAGAACCATTTGAGAATCAATGTATCTAATGACACAACAAATTTCAAATATATATATATATATATATATATATATAAATATCAGTGATGATTATTTGTAAAAGTGATATTACACTAATTAAATTCTATCATCTAAAAAAGTTGTAAAATTATTATGAAATTTAATGTATATGACTATATGTAGAATTGTTGACTGATGTTAAGCAGAGGACTGGTGGGTTAAGCCTAGCGTCCTGTAGAGGTGGAGGCTCGGTTGGGCTGAGAATAGCTTCACATTGGCATTGGGCTACCACCTTTTAAGGGAATAAAATTGTGCATTCACTAGGAATGGCAACAAGTCAGGTTTGGGACTGGTTTTTTAATGCCTGAACTCGGCCCGTTTAATAAACATGTTTTTTTTAACCCCAAATCAACCCCTTCGATCCCTCGCAGGCCCCGTTCAGCCACTCATGGGCCTAATCTAAAGCCGTGGCCCAATCTGACCAAACCTTTAAAAAAAAATTGATTTTACCACCACACAAACACAAACACAAACGTAAACATAGGGGTGTGCAAAATATCCGCTTAACCCGCCGACCCGACCAACCCGCAACCGACCCGCCCACTTTGTGCGGGTCATTAAGTTAGGCAGTTTGGGTTGGGCGGATTAGACCCCCAAAATTGCGGATTGGATTGGGTTACGGATTGAAAAACTACCAACCCGCTACAACCCAACCCGCCCGCTTAATTAATAATTTTACATACATTAAAAAATATATTAATTCACCTAATAAATTTTTACAGCTAATCAGTCATCAATTTCCTAAACAAATTCAGTCTTCAAAAAATTCCTTAAAAAAAAATCTGAAAAGTCAATATTGAAACCCTAACACCCTTACCTACTTCAGCCCCATATACATTGTATTTATACACTCTAAATCTCACTTTTTCTTCAAACTGCCTACACCTTCAGCCGCCCCCTTTTTCTTCTTTAACCTTTTTGAAACCTATTTCATACCTTTTCAATTCTTCACCGACAGGATAGCCACAAAGGTAATTCCTTATTTGCTTTCTTGTCTTGTATAGTTGTATTGTTTAGTTTTTGTTTGTCTTTCTTATTTCAGTTTCCATCATTGATTCATTTATATAATATAATAAGCGCTAATATATAAAATGGAAATCCATTCTTGTTCTGGCAGAGGCAATTCATTGTATTCTTAGCTTGTATTGTTTTATACTTTTCGTTTGTCTTTCTTATTTCAATTTCCGTCATTTGATTAATTTATATAATATAAAAAGTGTTAATATATTACATGTAAAGCTATTCTATTTCTAAAAGAGGAAATTCATTGTATATTCAAGTATCTATTGTTCATTGTATATTCAAGTTAATATGTTATATCGTTATATATTACATATTTTTACGGTTGATCTTATTCTTTGTCTTTGTCTAATTTTTTTAATAGATGATGGAGGGTGAAACATTTAGTGCCCACAATAACAAACCCAACGACAAAACCGAGTCTCCAACCACAGGTAATACCAATGCACTTCCTCCTAAGCGTCCTAAAAAGAAAAAATCTGAAGTTTGGGATCACTTTTCAATGATGGGTGATTGTGATCCTAATAACCCTAGAGCATCATGTAATTACTGTGGTAAAGACTATGGATGTCGTGGGAAAAGGGATGGGACTAGTAATTTATGGAATCATCTTTATAATCAATGCCCCACGTCCCCTTATAAGGTCGTAGACAAAAAACAAAAGAAACTTTGTTTTCTTAAAAAAGAAGAAGGGCAATCTACTCTTAAAGCAGTGGGGTTTAGTGAAAAAATTGCTAGGAATGCCCTAGCAAAGATGATAATTGTTGATGAGTTACCTTTTAGGCATGTAGAGAAGGAAGGCTTTAAGTTTTTTGTTGAGGTTTTGGAACCTAGGGTCACTATCCCTTGTCGCACCACTGTTGCTCGTGATTGTATGAATCTTTACTATGAAGAGAAGAAAAAATTGAAAAAAGCATTTCAAAAGCAACGAGTATGCCTAACCATTGACACTTGGACATCAATTCAAAATCTTAACTATATGTGTCTTACTGCTCATTGGATTGATAATGATTGGAACTTGCATAAAAGAATCTTAAATTTTTGTATTGTTCCTAATCACAAGGGTGTCACAATTGGTAAGCATATTGAGAAGTGCTTGCAAGAGTGGGGGATAGATAGGATATTTACAATCACACTTGATAATGCAAGTTCAAATGATACTGCCATAAAATATCTGAAAAGAAAAACTAAGGATTGGAAGACCACCATTTTGGATAATGAGTTTTTGCATATGAGGTGTTGTGCACATATTGTTAATCTTATTGTGTGTGAGGGCTTAAAAGATCAAAATGAATCAGTTGTAAAGATTAGAAATGCAGTGAGATATGTTAGGTCTTCTCCATCTAGGCTTCAAACTTTTAAGAATTGTGTAGAGCGTGAAAAAATTCCTAGTAAAAGTCTAGTATGCCTAGATCTTCCAACTAGGTGGAATTCAACCTATATGATGTTGGAGGCAGCTGTGAAGTTCCAAAATGCTTTTGAGTGGCTACAAGAGGAAGACTCACAATTTGACTCATATTTCAATGATGATGATAATGATGAGAATGAGGTTGGGGTTGAGGATGATAATGGGAGAGGAAAAGGGAGAGGGAGAAAGAATATTGGGCCTCCTAATGTGCTTGATTGGGGAAAGGCTAGAATCTTTGTGCAATTTCTAAAACTTTTTTATAAGGTGACTTTGCGATTTTCAGGCTCTTTATATGTCACATCTAATGCATTTTTCCATGAACTTGTGTTAGTGCAATCTAAATTGTTGACTTTAAGTAGAAGTGAGGATAATATGTTAAAGAATATGGCTGATAGCATGAGAAAGAAATATGACAAATATTGGGAGAATATTCAAAATATCAATTTTTTGTTGTATGTTGCTATTGTGCTAGACCCTCGTTATAAATTGAAATATATCATGTTTTCCTTTAAACAAGTTTATGAGAGCTCCAAGGCAGAAGAACTAACAGCAATGGTGAAGGCAACATTAACAAAATTATATGAGCACTATCTTCAAAAGGATACTAGTGCTAATGTTGCAAAACCTAGTGTAAGTCAAACTTTTGAAGAGATGGATGTTGATGATGAGGAGGAAGATGATAACAAGTCATTTGCCTTTCAATATAAGAAACACTTGGAGGAGGCAGAAAGTTTGGAGAATAAATCTGAAGTGGATAGGTTTCTGACAGAAAATTGTGAGGGTCTAGGCAATGCTGAATTTGATATTTTGGCATGGTGGAAGCTTAACAGCCACAAGTATCAAATTCTCTCTCAAATAGCACGAGATGTCTTGGCTGTTCCAGTTTCCACAGTGGCCTCTGAGTCAGCTTTTAGTACTGGTGGACGTGTACTTGATCCATTTCGAAGTTCTCTAACTCCAAAGATGGTGGAGGCTCTTATTTGTGCACAAAATTGGTTGCGGTCTTCACCAATTCCAATCAACCTTTGAGAGGCTATGGATGACATAGAAAAATATGAAGAAATTGAGTCAGGTAACATTTTTTTTTAATTATTTGTTGAAGTTGGTTCATGGATACTTTAATTTAGATAGCTTTGATTAATTGCAGTAACATGTTTATTATATGCAATATTTTTATTTCAGAATTTGCTGCTTTAAATAAAAAAGACGTGGAGAATTGATTTAGTTGATTTTGAGGAACTTGGCTTAGGCAGGTAACATCTATTCTCTATCTTCATTTGCTTAAACTTTTTTTTTTTTTTTCGAGAAATTCATTTGCTTAAACTTGATTACATTGATTACATTATAAATGATAACATGAACAACATAATAACAGAGTAAAATCAAACAACGTGAAATCATCTAAGCATATAATTATGAAAATTGCACATCCTAAGTTATCAAGCATGTAAACCAAACCCTCTAGGAGTTTTTCTAGAGGGATTATAGCATTTTTTGGGCCTCTTGTGTGTTTGTAATTCAAGCTAGGTGTTGTTGTTAAAATAAAAAAGAGAAAATGAGAGCCTCATACCAGCCCTTAATGCATACATGGTTGAAGCCTGGTTGTTGGGATTTGTCTTGGCAGTGATCCAAGTTTTCATACGATATTTCACAATTTAGCCTTGCCTTATTCTTTTATGCAATCAAGTGTTCAAATGCTTGTTGCTAGTGAAGCTCATATTTGGGATTTACCATTGCATCATTATATTTGGCATTGTTGTACTTAAGGCAACTTAGGATTATGTGCAATTTTCATTATCTTAAATAGATAACAGTAACATTCCTAATTTTATCTTATGTTGTGGATGATTGATTAGGTTGCTACTTGCTTTGGAGGAGTTACTTAATTTTTGGAGTGGTACCAAGCTTGAAGTTGATTGATGAAGTCCATTTTGTTAAGAACTTTTGTTAGAATTGAGTTTATTTTCAGTGGTTTAATTTGATTACATTATGGCTTTGGAGACCATGCATACCATTTTGAAGTTTATTTGCTATGTTGGTATGTTATTATTTTGAATCCTTGATGTGACTTTGGGACTGTTAAGACTTTGAGTTTGTTGATTTAATTCTACTTTTTTTTTATCTTTTATTTCCTAAGTTGTAAGGCATAGCCTACTTTTGTTAGAGATGATATATCTCTTTTTCATTGACCCTATGTTTGTGTTGGAATTGAGATTATTCAATGAAATCTACCTTTAGTTTTTTGTGTGCATTAGTTATATTTTGAGATTATGAAATAACAAATTGTAGTTCGTGATAATTTTATTAAAAAAAAAAAAAAACAGTGTTAATGCCAATCCGCCTAACCCGCCTAACCCGTTGAGTTGAAACCACCAAAATTTGTAACCAATCCGCCGGATTTAGACTTTGGTGGGTTGGTGGCGGATTGGGATTTTCCCAACCCGCTAGTGACGGATTGGATAGAAATATTGGCCTTTACCCGCCCAATCCAATCCGCGCACACCCCTACGTAAACAAAAACACAAATTAGTTTTGTTTTTTTTTGGCACTTCTTTGTTAATACATATTTTTCACTCATTAAAAAAAAAAAAAAAAAACAAAACCAAAAAAAAAACAAAAATCACAAACAGAAACACAATCCCGTCCTCTGATAATCAAATCTCTCTCCGATCTAACAACACGACCACATGTCTCTCTGATCTAACAATCTCTTGCTCTAATCTAACAATCTCGTGCTCCTCCATGACAAACAGCGACCACCACGTGATGCCGCGGGGTAACGCTGAGGCAGAGGACAATACTTTAAGGGGATGTCCAAGTGAGAAAGGTGTGGAGGAAAATTGTGACAACCCACTGAGACATGATTCAGCACTAGTTGCAGGGCACACCGTGGCTGATATTCCAAGGGAAAGTGAGACTTTAAGGCCGGATTTTAATGCCCAATTGTAGGAAATTGGCAGAGAGTTAACACGTTATGATTCCAACATAGGTGGGTTGAAGGAACTGGATGCAGGTGGACAATCTCATTTGGGCTGGCACTCACAAAATTAAAGCTTTTGGATTAGAAAATCAGTGCAAATTTCATGAAAACCACAACAAGGATCACAAATCGGTACCTTTTGTACTGGTTGAAGGTAAATTAGCAGAGAAGTAATCATAAATTATCAATAAGCATGGAATTAACACATAACACAGAATCCCGTAGCTTATATAAATAATTCATTTCGCACTTTTCCCTTTATTATAATAAAAGGAATGATTTATTCAGTAAAAGAACATAAAGGCAGGTACCACTAAATTGTGGCTTCACACAAGATACAACCAGAAGATTTATAGTACTTTCAAGCTATGATATGCACCTGTGCTATATCTTCCAAATATCCTTTAATGATATTTGATTAGCCACCTCATAATGTGTATGATTAGATTTGTGAATCTAATTCGACATATATCTTATGCATACTATGATATTTGATCATCATAGAGGAAATTCGAAAAAAAAAAAAATGATATTAGGGGTACCATGGACTCTACTGCAATTATATTACAAATTGACAAAATCATTTATAAATAGGAAACATCCTATTTATAAAGTGTTGAATCCTCTGAATACTAGCCCTACTAATATTAAACCATAGATGTCCTTAATTAAATATAATCATAATCACACACATCAACTTAAAAAAAAAAAAAAAGATGAAGAGACCAAAACAGCCTGAGAATCCCTATCTATACTTCTAATTACTGCTACTCATGAACAATGTGAACAACAATACTGTGAACAACATTTTTTCTCTTTGAATTTATTTATGTCACATCGACTGCTTAGACTTTCTAACAAATTTATTTTGAAAACCTATGATTTGAGATGTGAAACCTTTGTTATCTAATCCAGTCACTAAGCCCTGCCGTCAAGACTTGTACTGGTATATCACATGCCATAGCAAAAATGTATAATTTTATCTGTTTGTAATTTATAATGTTCAAATACAATTTTTTTTTTGTTTAAAGGAGAATTAACGAAGTTTGGCTTTGGCACATACATATATGGCAAAAAACCTAGACATTATATATCTTTATTATTAAGCTATATATATTATAATATACACATAAAAATGTATATATAGGAAATATAGTTAGACAAATAGTATGATAAAATCCAGGATATATATATATATATATATATATATATATATGACCCTCTTGGTATAGTACCCTTATATGTATTAATTGTCAAAAAAAATTATAATATGAGGATCAATCATCTATATGGGGTCTGGACTAATAAGATTCATAGGCCAATATTCAATTTTGCACACAATATAATAGATCCTCATAATATAAATATTCAATGGATTTAAAAACCTGTCATATGAGAGAAAACAAAGTGAAAGTTATATCGTAATTATTTTATAGTAAGAGTATGTCATTTTCTAGTTTTTATATAATATTTATTTTCCTTCAATGTAACTTAATAATAAGCATTTTGATGTACTAATTAGCAAATTGGAAGATATCTACTAGAAAAGAGTGGTGAGATTTGTACAGAAAAATTATATATAGATGACATATTTATCCACGAAATTAATAAAATAAATTCGATTAACTTTTTTTTGTTGAAAAGAATTGAACTAGCTTCTTTAATTTATAGATTGTAACCATAAGTTGTTAAAATTTGGATCATAATAATTTGCATTTGATATAGCTTGAACTCAATTCTATATATATTTTAATTTTTTTTAACGATTTAGGCATGTGTTTATAGAGTCCTCTCTTTTGTCAATTATTTTCATTCATCGCAATTTAAATTTGATGCATTTATTTAATTAGTGTTTCTTTTTTTTGATAAATTCAATAGTTTACAACAAGTAAGGGAGAATTTGAACTTTTAATGTCTCCATTAAAAATACCAAGACGCAGTGGAGGCGGAGCCAAGATTTTTTGTTTGTGGGGGCTAAATTGCGGTACTCAAATATTGGACAAGAGTCAAGATAAATCATCACACACATGTTTAATTTATACCCATCTATTAAAATTATTTATATACGTGTATTTATAATTTACGTATGTAGAAAATTATAACCAACCAAATAGCAAAATGTTTCAATACATTATGGTCATGGTACATATTGTAATGCTTTTTGCTAATTGATGATTCAATGCCTTTTGTTGTGTATGTTTGTCATATAAAAAATATCTTTCGTTGATCATTCCAATATATATATATATATATATATATATATTCTTTAGTAACAATTGCTATTAACATAACGAAATTTAATGAAAATTTGATATTTGCAGTTTTGCACTAAAAACAACGAAAAATACACATTGTGATGATAATACGACCAAAATAGACCGAATAGGACTGAATGGACTGAGTACAACCAAAATAGACTGTATAAGATGGAATAGAACATAATGGACCGATTACGACCAAAGTAGACCAAATATGACAGCAATGGACAGAATAGGACGTAATAGCCAGTAGGAGCAAAATAGATCGAATATGACAGAGTGGACTGAGTAGGACCGAATAGACCAAGAATGACCAAAACGGACTGAATAGATCAATTAGGAATAAAGTGGACTAAATGGACTGAGTATTATGACATGGACTGAAAAAGACCGAGGTGGACAGAATGGAACGAGTAGACCAAAATGGACTGAGTATCACCGAATGAATTGAATAGGACCAAATAGGACCGAATGGACCGAAGTCGATTGAATAGAACTGAATTTGATCAAAGCAGAAATAATGGACTAAATAAGACTGAAATGGACCGAATTAGAGCAAAGTGGACCAAAGAGAATAAAAGTGTATTAAATAGGATCGAACAAGACTAAAGTCCATAGAATGGACTCAATAGGACTAAATAAGGCCAAAGTCCATAGACTGGACCAATTAGAACCAAAATGAACCAAGTAAGACCAAAGTAGACAGAATAGACCAAATAGATTAGAAATGGATTGAATAGACTGAATGGACCGAATAAGACCAAGGTGGACAAAACGGACCGAATAAGACCGAATAGAACAGAAGTGGACCAAATATTACAAAAGTGGACTGATATAACCGAATATGACCAAAGTGGACGGAATGGACCAAGTGGACCGAATAAGACCCAAAATTTTTTTATTTTGAAATTTATAAATATTAATCTTTTAGACACCTAAATTACTTTTTATATGTATTTCCTAAGAAATTTAAAAAGTATTATCAAAGGGTTTGAATTTTATTGCATTTTTTTATACCTATGCTACTCCTTTTATATGTGTGTGCGTGTGTGCGCGCGTGCGTGTGTGTTATGTGTATGACTCCAGCAATATAATAAAATGTAAAAGGTAAATCTATAGCCTACTTATTTAATATTTTGCAACTAAACGCTTGAAAAAAAGAACCACTTAACTTTGTCAATAGTCATCTATGTAAAATTTCAGTTCTATAGATTTCTATCAACATAATTTTGTGAATTTCACAACTTTCATATGGCGAAATATTTTATTAACACTTCTGAAATGTTGGAATCTGCAAAGATGCTTATAAATTAGAGAGAGAAAAAAAAAGCTATTAATAATCAATAATTGCATCAACCAATAACAACTTTAATATATTTTATTGGAAATATTCACCAATAAATCATAAAGAAGTACCATTAGGAGATTTTGGGTGATATTTATCACAACCTAAACAAATTATATATTTTTAATCACTTTCTAAAACAATTCTATGTTATACATTAAAAACCAATTGTTATTTGTCTATATCTATATAAAAAAATCATTATATTACATTGCTTAGCACCATTTTCAATATTTTTGTTGCTAAAATAAGCAAGTAAACCAATATTTAGAGAAATATAAGGTGTAATCAAACAAATGAGGATTATTTAATTGCAATTTTAAAAATTTATAATCACATGCAAAATGTGGGTAGTGGAAGTGTCCTCATCCAAGCCTAAAGCTCAAATCCCAATCGAGTCCCCGTGGAGTGAAATATGCCAGACACATATTCTAACAGAATGGCATATTAGTTTGTAAGATCTAGATGAAGGGAATAGGGTTATTTCAAGCACCCAGAAGGAGATAAAAACCATTACAGATCGTTCCCGTGATGTAAGTAGTAAGCTAAGTAGAGCCAAGTCATAATTGAGGAGATGTGCATGGAAGAAGGATGAAGATCTTCACCTTCGCATTAATGAGGGGACTTCCACCTAACCCCTACCGCATTAAATGCATATGAGACAACATGAACATTACAAACACCCCAAAAGTCAAAATTCCAGATAAGGGAATGGAGGAAACCGATAAAGGAGAGGAAAATATCCTTGAGAACTTGGCTGGCAACAGAACAGCTGTAGAGATGAGAATGAAAGATATATCTATATAAGGTGGGTGGCAAGCCAAAGGGAGGGGAACTATAAAAAAAAAAAAAAAAAGAAATAGGAGAAAGAAAAAGAGAGAAACACCAAAAACTGATGTAGTGTAACACCGTAGGAAATTGAATTTTCTCTTGTAACACATTAGTTTTATTGGGAATGACTAGTGTTTGTGAAATCAATTGCTTAAGTTTTCCATTGTGGAGTTTTTATTCCCTTTTTTCTCTTTTATAAATAAATTGTCAGTTAATCAAACTGCTTCCCACAGATCCATCTAATATCTGTAGAGAAAGCTAGTTTTTGACACCCACACAAAACATGAAAATAAATGGTAAGAAGAATCAAAATGATTTCTAATGATGAAAATATAGAAGCCAATAGTTTTTTTTTAATATAAAATCATGTGAGAATTTTTTTTTAATTCATTAATATGTAGCAATTTCGAGCATAAAATTTAACTTGAAAATGAATGGAAATATTGTGAGGTCAAAGCCATCAACAATAAAATAACAAAAAAAAAATTCTTTTGCATAATATCTAAAATTGAACATTTGGAGATGGCATATTAATTCAATATCTTATTCTATCAAAAGTCACAACAACAAAAATTAGACCATTTCTTTACATATAGTTTTAAAAAAAGTACCAATCCATGAAAAGGGGGAAGGAACACCATATATTAAAAAAAAAAAACACAATAACCCTATCTCCAAATGAAGAAAAAAAAAAGGAAAGAAAGAAAGAAAAAAGTAGGGTTTAGGGAGAGGGGGATGTTGTTAAATACTTTTAAATTTTTTTTGTTAAATACTTAAAAAAATTCCATGAACATATACTTTAGATACACTTTGAGCTAACATTAGAATAATATGAAAAAAAATTGTTAGTTAATCAAACTGCTTCTCACGGATCCATCTAATATCCGTAGAGAAAGCTGGTTTTTGACACCCACACAAAGCATGAAAATAAACGGTAAGAAGAATCAAAATGATTTCTAATGATGAAAAATATAGAAACCCATAGTTTTTTTTTTTTAATATAAAATCATATGATAATTTTATTAATTCATTAATATGTAGCAATTTCGAGCATAAAATTTAACTTGAAAATGAATGGCAATATTGTGAGGTCAAAGCCATCAACGATAAAATAACAAATAAAATTTTCTTTTGCATAATATCTAAAATTGAACATTGGGAAATTGCATATTAATTCAATATCTTATTCTATCAAAAGTCACAACAACAAAAATTAGACCATTTCTTTACATATAGTTTTTAAAAAAGTACCAATTCATAAAAAGGGGGAAGGAACACCTTATATTAAAAAAAAAAAAACACAATAACCCTATCTCCAAATGAAAAAAAAAAAAAAAAAAAAGAAAGAAAGAAAGAAAGAAAAAAGTAGGGTTTGGGGGGAAAATTCCATGAACATATACTTTAGATACACTTTGAGCTAACATTAGAATAAAATGAAAAAAAAAATCATTTACATAAATAATATTTTTTAAATCTAGGGGCCATAATTAGTTTAATTTTATATATATATATATATATAAATTTTTTTCTATTGAAAATATAGGAGGGACCCCCTCTGCCAATGAGTATAATAATGTGGAGTCAAAAAATATATTATATTTATTTTTTTTAATTATTTGTATTTTTTATCCTGTTAAGAGGGGAAAATGTTTCACTATTCACCAAAATCTCCATCCTTAATATTTGATTTCAGATTTTTTTTTTTTAGAAGTTTTTTTTTTTTGGAGAAGAATTCGAATGCTTGGAAGTGGGAAAAAAAAAATGTAAGAAGAAAGAATAGGTTTAGTGAACATTTTATTGATGTTCAAACTTAAAGCAGCAATGGCTTTTTTTTTTTTCACCAAGAAGATACAAGAATTGTCACCCCCACAACATCATGATAGCAATAGTGCTATATCAAAAGCAAGTACACATTATTTATGAAGCTAGGATTAACGAATTGGCTAACGGCTAGGATTAAGAATAGGTTTAGTGAACATTTTATTGATGTTCAAACTTAAAGCAGCAATGGCTTTTTTTTTTTTCACCAAGACGATACAAGAATTGTCACCCCCACAATATCATGACAGTAATAGTACTATATCAAAAGCAAGTACACATTATTTATGAAGATAGGATTAACGAATTGGCTAACGGCTAGTTTTTTAAAAATAAAACGAAAACGGTATCGTTTCTCATTAAAATAAACACTACCGTTTCGGTCAGGAAACTAGCGGTAACTTTATCAAGACGGTGACGTTTTGGACACTGCCATCTGAACTTATCTCCTTCCTCTAAATATCAGAACTCTGTTGTTGGTGATAAGATCGTTCTGAAAGCCAGAGTTTGTTGGTTGATGACGTGATTAATCACGTGTGTAATTAGAGGATAACAGTTCCCAATATTTACGGATCTTTAGTTAGGTAGTTAGATTAATCTATATGTGAAGCTGTATATATATATATCAGAGTACTGAAAAGTTGCAAATCATTTTTTTCTTTTTCTCTCACAATTCACTTCATTTTTCTCTCTGAACCTTACCTTCCACCATTGTTGAAACCTTAGTTTTACAAGCAATCTTTCAATTTATTCATAATTTTAAACTATACATATATTATAATATACACAGAAATGTATTAAAAGCATTCCAATTAGCGCACATGTCACAACAGATTTACTGGTTTGGCCGCTGACTTCCGATGGTCATACTCGGTAGTGCTTTCAGATTGTTGGCGTCTGATGCTTTACCATCCCAGTCAAGCTCTTCCAATCCCGAAGCAAGTAAAGGTCTCTGGAATAAAATCTGGAAATTACATGTATGGTTCTCAACTCCCAGCTTCAGTTTCCTTCGGACCAAAACATTCTCTAGCTTTAGAGATTTAATGGAGTGTGTCCTATGTTGGGCTTTGTGGAGCCTAGTTTTATATATTGATCCGGTGGATGACCCGACCCGACTCGAATAATGTTGCGTGTCTCTTAATTAGGGTTTTTCTGAGGGGAGTCGGTTGGGAGAGAAGAAAAATAGCTTGTAGCCGCAACTTGTATTTTCTCTGATAATAGTGAAATCTCTGCAACTCCGTGGACGTAGGCAAATTGCCGAACCACGTAAATACTGTCTTGTGCGTGTGATTATTTTCTTTGGCGTGTGTTTTCTCTATTTTTTGTTTCTCACAGGTTTAGGAATTCGTGGAAATTCCCTACAACTGGTATCAGAGCCTAGGGTTAGGTTTGAGTGGGAGCAATGGCAGAGGAAGCAGGAAAGGCGTCTGGAATAGAAAAGTTCGATGGCACAGATTTTGCGTATTGGAGGATGCAGATTGAAGATTATCTCTATGGGAGGAAATTGCATCTACCTCTTTTGGGGACAAAACCTACGACTATGAAGGATGAGGAATGGGCTCTTCTTGACAGACAGGTACTGGGAGTTATCAGATTAACGCTGTCTAGGTCTGTTGCACACAATGTTGTGAAGGAGAAGACCACTGTAGATCTGATGAAGGCTTTTTCTGGTATGTATGAAAAGCCGTCAGCCAACAACAAGGTGCATCTGATGAAGAAATTATTTAATTTGAAGATGGCAGAGAACGCATCAGTAGCACAACATTTGAATGAATTTAACACTATCACAAATCAATTGTCGTCTGTAGAAATTGATTTTGATGATGAGATCCGTGCACTGATCGTTTTAGCCTCTTTGCCAAACAGTTGGGAGGCAATGAGGATGGCAGTAAGTAATTCTACAGAAAAGGAAAAGCTGAAGTACAACGACATACAAGATTTAATTCTGGCTGAGGAGGTTCGAAGAAGAGATGCAGGTGAAACCTCTGGATCTGGTTCTGCCCTAAATCTTGAGACAAGAGGCAGAGGGAATGATAGAAATTCAAACCGAGGTAGATCAAAATCCAGAAATTCTAACCGGAACAGAAGTAAATCTAGATCAGGCCAACAAGTACAATGTTGGAACTGTGGGAAAACAGGCCACTTTAGGAAGCAATGCAGAAATCCTAAGAAGAAGAATGAAGATGACTCTGCTAATGCTGTAATAGAAGAGGTACAGGATGCATTACTTCTTGCAGTAGACAGTCCACTTGATGATTGGGTTCTGGACTCAGGAGCTTCGTTTCATACCATTCCACACCGAGAAATCATACAGAATTATGTTGCAGGTGATTTTGGTAAGGTGTATTTGGCTGATGGTTCAGTCTTGGATGTTGTGGGTATGGGAGACGTCCGGATAAAGTTGCCCAATGGGTCTGTTTGGTTATTAGAGAAGGTTCGACATATTCCTGACCTAAGGAGGAATCTGATTTCTGTTGGACAGCTTGATGATGAAGGGCATGCAATACTATTTGTTGATGGTACTTGGAAGGTTACAAAGGGAGCCAGAGTGTTGGCTCGTGGAAAGAAGACTGGTACTCTCTATATGACCTCAAGTCCAAGAGACACAATTGCAGTTGCTGAAACAAGTACTGATACAAGCCTATGGCACCGCAGACTTGGTCATATGAGTGAGAAATGGATGAAGATATTGTTGTCAAAAGGGAAACTACCAGAATTGAAGTCTGTTGATTTTGACATGTGTGAAAGCTGCATCTTAGGAAAGTAGAAAAAGGTGAGCTTCTTGAAAACTGGTAGGACACCGAAGGCTGAAAAATTGGAGCTAGTGCATACTGATTTGTGGGGGCCTTCTCCGGTTGCATCCCTTGGAGGTTCAAGGTACTACATTACTTTCATTGATGACTCAAGCAGAAAGGTATGGGTTTATTTTCTGAAAAATAAATCTGATGTATTTGAAACCTTTAAGAAATGGAAGGCTATGGTTGAGACAGAAACATGTTTAAAAGTAAAATGTTTGAGGTCAGATAATGGAGGTGAGTATATAGATGGAGGGTTCAGTGAATACTGTGCTGCACAGGGAATTAGAATGGAGAAGACCATTCCTGGAACACCACAGCAGAATGGTGTGGCTGAGCGCATGAACAGAACTCTCAATGAGCGTGCTAGAAGTATGAGGTTGCATGCTGGACTACCAAAAACATTCTGGGCTGATGCTGTTAGCACTGCAGCTTACCTAATAAACCGAGGACTATCAGTTCCTATGGAGTTTAGACTTCCTGAGGAGGTTTGGAGTGGTAAAGAGGTAAAGTTTTCCCATTTAAAAGTTTTTGGTTGTGTTTCTTATGTTCATGTTGATTCTGATGCTCGTAGTAAACTTGATGCAAAGTCTAAAATATGTTTTTTCATTGGCTATGGTGATGAGAAATTTGGCTATAGGTTTTGGGATGAACAAAACAGGAAAATCATCAGAAGCAGAAATGTAATATTTAATGAACAGGTTATGTATAAGGACAGGTCAACTGCAGTGCCAAATGTTACAGGGGTAGATCAAGATAAATCTGAGTTTGTCAACTTAGATAAATTGACTGAAAGCACTGTCCAGAAAATGGGTGAAGAAGATAAGGAGAATGTAGATTCACAGGTAGATCAGAGTACACCTGTAGCTGAGGTCCGTAGATCTTCCAGGACCATTAGACCTCCACAGTGTTATTCACCCGCTTTGAATTATCTCCTGTTGACTGATGGTGGTGAGCCAGAATGCTATGATGAAGCCTTGCAAGATGAAAATTCAAGCAAGTGGGAGTTAGCCATGAAGGATGAGATGGATTCCTTGTTGGGGAATCAGACATGGGAGTTGACTGAACTGCCAGCAGGAAAGAAGGCTTTGCACAACAAGTGGGTATACAGAATAAAGAATGAACATGACGGTAGCAAACGTTACAAGGCTAGATTAGTTGTTAAAGGATTCCAGCAGAAGCAGGGCATTGATTACACAGAGATATTTTCTCCAGTTGTGAAAATGTCAACAATCAGACTGGTACTGGGAATAGTGGCTGCAGAAAATTTACATCTTGAGCAGCTAGATGTGAAGACAGCCTTCCTTCATGGTGACTTGGAGGAAGACATCTACATGATTCAGCCAGAAGGGTTCATTATTCAGGGACAAGAGAACCTAGTTTGCAAACTGAGAAAGAGCTTGTATGGCCTCAAACAAGCTCCTAGACAGTGGTACAAGAAGTTTGATAGTTTTATGCATAGAATTGAGTTTAAAAGATGTGAAGCTGATCACTGTTGCTATGTTAAGTTCTTTGACAATTCTTATATCATTTTACTGTTGTATGTGGATGATATGCTCATTGCAGGGTCTAGCATTGAGGAGATTAATAATCTGAAGAAGCAATTGTCAAAACAGTTTGCAATGAAGGATTTGGGAGCTGCAAAGCAAATACTTGGGATGAGAATCATTAGAGACAAGGCTAATGGTACATTGAAGCTTTCACAGTCAGAGTATGTGAAGAAAGTTCTCAGCAGATTCAACATGAATGAAGCCAAACCAGTGAGCACACCCTTGGGTAGTCATTTCAAACTAAGCAAAGAACAGTCACCGAAGACAGAAGAAGAAAGGGGTTATATGAGTAAGGTGCCCTATGCCTCAGCTATTGGCAGCTTGATGTATGCCATGGTGTGTACAAGGCCAGACATTGCACATGCAGTGGGAGTTGTGAGCAGATTCATGAGTAGGCCAGGAAAGCAGCATTGGGAGGCAGTCAAGTGGATTCTGAGATATCTGAAGGGTTCATCAGATACATGTCTTTGTTTTACAGGTGCAAATTTGAAACTGCAGGGTTATGTAGATGCTGATTTTGCTGGTGATATTGATAGTAGAAAGAGTACTACTGGGATTGTATTTACTCTAGGTGGTACAGCTATATCTTGGGCCTCAAATTTGCAAAAGATTGTTACCTTGTCTACTACAGAAGCTGAGTATGTTGCAGCAACTGAAGCTGGGAAGGAGATGATTTGGTTGCATGGTTTCTTAGATGAATTGGGTAAGAAGCAAGAGATGGGTATTCTACACAGTGACAGTCAGAGTGCAATTTTTCTTGCTAAAAATTCGGCTTTTCATTCAAAGTCGAAGCATATACAGACTAAATACCATTTTATCCGGTACCTTGTTGAAGATAAGCTGGTAATACTTGAGAAGATTTGTGGATCTAAGAATCCGGCAGACATGTTGACTAAGGGTGTCACTATTGAGAAGCTGAAGCTGTGTGCAGCTTCAGTTGGCCTTCTAACTTGAGGACAGAAGGATGAGTTGCAGAGATGAGGGATTGTGTTTGGAAGATAGCGGCTGATGTTGGTGATTGAACTAGTCTCCAAGTGGGAGATTTGTTGGGCTTTGTGGAGCCTAGTTTTATATATTGATCCGGTGGATGACCCGACCCGACTCGAATAATGTTGCGTGTCTCTTAATTAGGGTTTTTCTGAGGGGAGTCGGTTGGGAGAGAAGAAAAATAGCTTGTAGCCACAACTTGTATTTTCTCTGATAATAGTGAAATCTCTGCAACTCCGTGGACGTAGGCAAATTGCCGAACCACGTAAATAATGTCTTGTGCGTGTGATTATTTTCTTTGGCGTGTGTTTTCTCTATTTTTTGTTTCTCACAGGTTTAGGAATTCGTGGAAATTCCCTACATTCTATTGAATGTTTCCTCAAAATCTGCTGCACTCTTTTCCATGATTGCTTGGTGTGTATGGCAGCGTCGAAATAGAATTAGAGAGAAGCAACCAACATGGGAAGTAGTGGATATTGTGAAAAGAGCCGCAGAGCTTCTCCAGGAGTTCCATGACGTTCAAAAACAGTCGCCTAGGAATATAATTCAGAGGGATGAGACTTGTTGGAAGCCTCCTAATCCTGGAATCTATAAGATAAATTTTGAAGGTGCTATTTTCGAAGATTCAGCGCTGGCAGGTTTAAGTGTGGTCATCAGAGACTCCGCAGGACTTATTATTGTAGCTCTCAGTCAGAAGATTCTTAGTTTTGCTTGAGAAATTAGTATTTTTCAGGTTGAAGTGGAGGGGAACTCACTCAAGGTCATTCAAGTGCCCAAACATAGTGGAGGGTACCACTATGTTTGGGCACATTATTGAGGAGATTCAAGTAGTTAAAAGTTCTATGGTCACACATAGTTTCAATCATGTTAAAAGGGGTGGAAATAAGCTTGCCCACGCCCTTGTTAGAAGAGCAATTTTAGCTACAGATGCTAATGTGTGGTTAGAAGATTTACCACTAGATTTGAATAATGTATTCCAATATGATTTACAACAATAAAATTATTTACACATTTTCCTCAAAAAAGAAAAAAGAAAAAAAAAGAAATGTATATATAGGAAATATGGTTAGACAAATAGTATGATAAAATTCAGGAAATATATGGCCTGCTTGGTATAGTACCCTTATGTATTAATTGTCAAAAAAATGATAATGTGAGGATCATCTATCTGGAGTCTGGACTATTAAGATTCATAGGCCGATATTCAATTTTTTCACACAATAATAGGTCATCATAATATAAATATTCAATGGATTTAAAAACCTATCATATGAGAGAAAACAAAGAGAAATTTATATCATAATTTTTTCATAATAAGAGTATAACTTTTTCTGGCTTTTATATAATATTTATTTTTCTTCAATGTAACTTAAAAATAAGCATTTTGATATACTAATTAGCAAATTGGAAGATGTCTACTAGAAAAGAGGTGAGATTTGTACAGAAATATTATATATAGATGACATATTTATTAAGTTAATTTAAAAAAAAAAAAAAAGCCAGAAAAATTACATTATTTACATAAGAGCTAAAGGTGTACGTGCATAAAAATAAAAAGTATACAACAATAATATATAATGAAAAAAAAAAATCATATTGACATCAAAATTGTGAATACCATTTCAGCATATAAACATACAAGTTTCTGTTGGTGGTCTCTTCACTCCCATTACTACTGCACCAAAAATTATAATCATATATATATATATATATATATATATGACCGCTTTAATTTCATGTCTTGATTTAAAAGAAAGGAAGAGTTCAACAACATATATTTGCAATATCTTTTGCATATTCTCCTCATGATGGAATGAAAAGTCTTTTGAGTCTTCCAAGTGTGCGACTATGTGAGAGAGACAACATTTAAGATTTAATTTTAACCCGGGGTAGGGGTTGTTTCCTTGTTGGTGAGATTTTTATTTATTATTTTTTTCATGCTATTTTAATACTTTCTATTTTTTGCTAAGAACATGTTTGTTTCACTTTATTAGGTCATATTTACAGTATTTTAAAAATCACATATTTTACCACCTCGCATTCTTAACGCGATGGTCAATCCACAAGTATAAGTGTTTATGAGGTGTGAAGTGCAAGGGTCAAGATTCAAGCTTCCAAGAAAGAGCTTTACACACATATACACTTAGATTAGGCTATAATAGAATTTTTATCATGTATAAATATATATATATATATATATATCATATATTTTAAATCATAGTTACATTTTTCACGCAATTAATAAAATAAATTCGACTTGCTTCTTTCTTCTTCTTTTTTTGGAAGAATTGAACCAACTTCTTTAATTTATAGATTGTAATCATAAGTTGTTAAAATTTGGATCATAATAATTTGCATATGATATAGCTTGAACTCAATTTATATATATATATATATATATATATATTAATATTTTTGACGAGTTAGGCATGTGTTTATAGGGTCCTCTTTTTTTTTTTTTTTTAATTATTTTCATTCATCTCAATTTAAGCTTGATGAATTCATTTAATGATTTTTTTTTTTTTTTTTTTTTTATACTCAATTGTTTACAACAAGTAATGGAGGATTTGAGTTTTAGATGTCTCAGTTGAGAACACTGAAAAGTAACAATCTGCATCTGTACTTTCTTCTGAAACCAAATGCCTATATGAGCTAGTAAATGAGGTTTGAAAGAACCGATTTGAAGAACATATAGAATTTAATTCCTTTTCTTCAATAATGGCTTTGCGCGTGCGATGAGGCTTTTATTTTTTTGGTTTAGTATTATATATTTTTCACTTATCTCAATTTGAGGTTCACACTTTTTCTCACAAAAATTGCGCATTAGAACTATTAATATGGTCAGAAATGTCATAAGACCAACTCTAAATCATATGTTCTTGTAGATTTGTTCATTTTTTAGAGCTAGCTTTATGACATTTCTAACTGAATTAGTAGTTCTAAATGTGCAATTTTTGTGGGAAAAAGTGTAAATCTCAAATTGAGATAAGTGAAAAATATATGATACTAAACCCAAAAAAGAAGAGCCTCATCGCACGTGCGAAGTGCGTGTGATGAGACTAGTATATAACTCCTTTATTTTATTTTATTTTATTTTAACTTATTGTTATCATTTTGCATTCATCCTAATTTGAGGTTTATGCATTTGTCCAATAATATGGTTTTTTTTTTAAGGTAAATATTTTGGCAATTAACTTAGATGTAGTAAAATTAGGGTGATTAACTTAATTTCTATCTTTTTCTTAATATTTAAAAGTAATAATACTCTCTTATATTTTTAATTTTTATTGTTATAATATGCTAAAAAAGTTGTGAATTTTTGTGACAGAAATCCTAATCTCTATCTTGTAGTTGAAAAAAATCATCTTCTCAACATGCAAACAATAGATCAACAACCATAGCTAAACTGTAGGTGCAACCAATATATATACATGCCTTGAATTTCATAGCAAAATCAAATAATCGATCAAACTTCCAAATTTCAAATGGAGTAATAGTAACTCTGAGTAGTAAACCGAATGCTCATGGTATTACAAATTTAAATTGAAATATTAAAATAAATTTTAAAAACTAAGAATATCTACTCCAATGGCTATAGCTCATCACTGACTCCCTTCCATCTCTCTCACTACTATTAATGCTAACAACTATGTCGTTGATGATTAGCTACAACACTACCCAAGCACAACATCTTTGGAGACAACGTTGGCCTCATTTTATAAATGGGTCACTCACTTGAGAAATAATAAGAAAATTTTAAGATGTTTGCAAACCAAATATTTTTTACAAACACCTAGAACACGTATTTAACCACAAAAGCAACGGACTCAACTCACCACATTCCCCAAATTATGAAATGCAGAAATATAAAAGAAAAAAATGAAGAACAATTAGAAAAAATATTTTTTTTTTTTTAAAAAGGAAGAACCAATACCGCAAAATTAAAATAAAATAGATATTAAAGAGACTAAAAAAAATGAGAAGAGGTTGGTCGGTGGGAGGACATTACCAATTACTAAAGTCAAGTAGATGAGCGGATTCAAAATGGCTCTAGATCTAGACTCTAGAGTGGAAATAAAAAAGAAGAATGGCCAAGATATGCTTTCTCTCCCCATTGGCCAAATCTCTTTTTGGCAGCCTCTTCTTCTCTCCACGTAAAAACAAAATAGATACAGGATAAAAAAGATATGAGAAGAAAGTGAATTTTTTTATATAAAAAATTTGTTAGAGAAGAAAGTGCAGTTATGTTGCGGTATTGCTACATAATAACTGATCAATAGTGGCTAGCGGAGAAAGTGTGAACTGCAAAGTAATTGAAAAGGAACTCATGAAAAATGTATTTTGCAATGAATTTGGTTTACAATTTATTATAAAAGGAAAAAAAAAAATTGAGTTTAGTAATTGTATAAGTGGAGAACGTAGTTGGCAAATTAAAAACAATTTTTTAAGAGTGGAACATGGTAAATCTAATCGGTGAAAAAAAGGGGAAAAATGATTTTTTTTTTAATTTAACTAAAAATTAGAAGTTTTTAAATTACTAATTTTACATATCTGACCCTATAATTTAAGCCTTTGAAACAGATGAATTTGAAGGTACTTTAGGTATAAAAATTGAGAAATCTAACTAGGAAAAACCCTTTAAATAGTTTTTTTTTTTTTGAAAAACACATACACATATATATAGAAAGGAGATGAGGTAAGAGAATACACTGCCACACTCTTAAATAGTAATATAGATAAACAAACCCTTCTTTATTTCTAGGCTCTTTGGTAGTTACAAATTTTGCACATTTCATATTCATTCCCACCCAAAAAAAAAAAAAAACACTTCTTTCTTATTTCTTTTTTTCTATACGCCTCTCTCTCTCTCTCTCTCTCTCTCTCTCTCCTTTTCCACATAAGTTTTGCCCTTCTTTACAGAAATACTCAAAAGCAAGACTTCTTTTCTATTTTCTTCTTTTAAAACAAATGGGTTAACACTTAACAAATCAGTGAGAATTATCAGAAAAAAGAAAATAGAGAGAGAGCGAGAGAGCGAGAGAGAGAGAGACAGAGTCTGCAAGGGTAGAGACAGAAATCTGTGGGCCGCCAATACGTGAAGCCACCTCCACCAGCCGTACGTCCTCCCACCATTTCCAGACCGCCGGAACCGCTACTAACATTTTTAAGAATTAGACGGTAAATATGATTTTGGTTAGATTGGGGTTTAGACTTCTGTTAACAAGTGGTTGATTTTGTATTTACATTTAAAACCACCGAAACATTGTCACTACTCATTATTATTCTCAACTTTATTCCCATCATCCATTAGAGTTTCAATTTTCATTTGGTTTGGAATTTGTTCTTCTCAGATTGAAGTTGCTGATTTATGCCCAATATGTTTAGAATGAGAATTTAATCTAAAGTTAATTCATATGCACTTGAATATTGTCAAGGCAACATTGGTTAGATATGGGCTCAAATTGCAAATTTGGAAGTACTAATACATACGTGCTTAGGAAATTTTTTTTTTTTGGTTACATTTGAATTTTGCAATGATTCATTAAGTGTTGTTTCTTTTCCATGCACACAAGCTGTTTGATAAAATTCTTAAGTGATGTTTTGTTGGCCTTTTTTATTCTTTTCCCCAGTGATGCTATTAGCCCAATGCACCGACTCCTTCAAGGTCACTCTTTTCCTCCCTTTCCCACAAAATTGCATCATATAATTGTGAATCGTTTTAACTTTTGTTTAGTTTTACTTTCAAATTGCTTTTAGTTCAAGTATTGTTGATTTCAAAAGTCAATTTGGATTATAAGACTCTAATCTGCACCTAAGAATCGGTTAAATTGTTTGTTCGTTTTCTAGATTTCAATTTGCTTCCAATAAGGTTCCATTTCTTTCTTTCAGCATGTTTTCTTTCCTTTTTTTTCCCCCTTTTTTGATTGTTGTGTTTGGCTGCAGAGAAAGTCTCAGATATATTCAGAAGTTTAATATGAGATTTTTTTATTTGTAGATGGTTGGGTTGTGTACATGAAAGCTTCTTAGAGAGCAACTTGGCTATTGTTGGTGGTAGTGTACAGTTAATGAGGAAGGTTGTGACTTGTGAGGCAATTGGAGCAGTGGTATTCTATATTACCCTTCTGTCACTCTCAACTTCTCACTCAAGGTAATAAAAGTTTTCCACCTTTTCTTGAGTGTGAAAGGACTGTGGACTTTTTTTTTTTTTGGTTTTTATGGGTTTTCCTAATTCTTTCGTGTTAAAGTTTATTGCATTGATTTTAGCAATGTTAATGAATTTTATTTGGGGTGGGGGGGGGGGGGGGGGGGGGGGGGGGGAGGGAGGGTTTGTGTATAATATGATTGATAAAATTCCTCAATGAAGGAGTGGTACTGGTATACTATGTAGATTAAAAAAGAGTTGTAGGTGTAGTTTCCTTTATTTTAATTTTTGTTTGTTAGCCCACCAAGGAGGTTAAATTTAATCTCAAACTATTGATATTGAACCATACTTTTATATTGTTATTTTGTTGTGAAAGTTTAATACGTAGAACAAGCTTCTTCTTCTTCTTCTTCTTCTTCTTCTTCTTCTTCTTCTTCTTCTTCTTCTTCTTCTTTTTTGTGTGTGCATGTTATCCCATTTATAAAATCTAATAAAAATTGAAACTATCTATGTTTGGTTTGGTTTTTGGAGCCTAGATAAGCCTGCTGTGAGGTAATAACTTTTTAAAAATAAAAAAACATAAAACAGTGAGAAAATTTTCTGTCATTGATGATGGAATTTATATAGCAACTGATATCTATTGGTAAGCTATCTCGGTAAGTGAAAAAGATATTACAATACATAGTCTATAGAAACTACGATTGCAGACTACAAGATGAGAAAGCATGGTTTGTTTGGCTGATGCTAGAAAATAACGTAGCAAAAGACGATAATGTTTCTATGATTGAACACAATATGATATTTTGGTTTTGGTCTTTTTTTTATTTTTATATATATATATATATATATATTGTAAGAGCCTATTGCATTATCAATAGAGAATTTGTTGTGTCAAGGATATCTAAAAAAGAAATTAGGACCCATTAGATTGAGAAGTCTTTTTTACTCATAAGCCTAACTTTTAGTTACTTCTTGAAGTATTTTTCTGTAATGCTTTGTTTTTATTTATGTAGTAAGTTTTGGATGTTCTAAAAGATGTTTTTAAAATAAAATAGTCTTGAAGATGTTAGCACTATTTGAAGAGTGAATTGCACTAGAAATAGGATCAACAGAGGTATCCAGTTTGTGATGAAAATTTAGAACTGGGTATTGTTGAGAGTAGTTCATCTAATGAGGAGAAAGAATAATCTATTTAGGTAGTATTTCTGCACTAACAGATGCACTTAAGAAATGAGAACCATGAGAATGAAAATGAAAACTTGATACTTTACAACTACTAAGTTTGGTTTAGGATATCAAATTTTAAAGCACAAAACAGCTTACTATGTTCTATTTTCCTCGAATACTTGGTACTATTTAGTTAGGAAAGATGATTGTTAAATAGTATTAATGTTATAGGTTATAGCATCTTATAACACTGATCTTGAATGCCATTTGATATTCTATTATGAATTAAACTATCAAAAAGGGTTAGGATAAGTGTGTTAGTCATTTTGCTTCTTCATTGCATAATAGCTCAGCTAGAGGACTCTGCAAACATGAAAAATATTAAGTGAACCCCACCTCCATATTGTCATCTGTTTCTGCATTGTCCTCTTGTTTCTGATGGAAATTCTGCTCTGTTGAGTGAGATTATCAGTCATTATGGGTGGTTCTCGCAGTTTTTTTATTGAATCCAAACTTTTTCAACCGGTGGTAGAGGAGAGGGGACGGTATTTTTCTTTAAGGATTTTTGAGCGGAGTAGGTACTTCATGAAGTCGATCTTCATGGGCAAGAATGCGGCACAATGGCTGATGAAGAGTTTAGAACAGATTGTCGTTGGGGTTCATCCGAAGTATTTTTATAAGTTCAGGGAAGGTGATGTAGCCTACACCCTCCAACGGTACTCCAACTCTTTTGGCTTGTTCCTTCTATTGTCTGAATTTAAAGTTGGCGGGTCTAGGAGGTCCATTATTTTTCCAGAAGGTCGGGCGAAGAATGGATGGAGGGTGTTTGGGTTAGAATTAAGGAAGATGTTGGAACCTAGAAACTATGCGAATGGAGGTTTTGGTCATTCGAAATTTGTAGCTCAGCTTCACAAGGATAACTCAGGGGTTCATCCTTTTAAATCTTTTGCCGATGCGGTGCGTGGGCATCAGGTGCCAGTGAACATACCAAGTCCGACGACTCTAGGAGGAAGAGATGTGTGTTCTAGGCTCACCAAAACAGGTCTATAGCACTCACCATTCACTTCTTACATTGAATTTCATAAAAAACAATTAGCTAGAACAAAACAACTCTTATAGCTGAATGCATACTAGGACACTGGGAGACACTAGCAGGGGCATGGGAAACAGAAGGCAGACCCAAAGCAAATGTAACATTAATCTGTAGTCCTAATTCTGGATCATTACGATCTCTGATGATGATGCACAAGCACGTCTTGTTGTCCTTTAGGACTTGTTTAAGACCAGTGCAACAGTCTGGTGTAGGAGCTTTTGATTGACCTCCAACGTAAGGCAGACATGTAGCCAGTCCTACTAGTTGCTGTGCACACTCTTCTCTGTCTTTGGCTGCATCTGCCGTTGTATAGCTAACAATAACTGACATTAGCACTAATAGGAATGGAAGTATCAAAGTACTTGGGTGTAGGGCTATTGCCATTTTGTTTACACATATAGAAAGAGGGGGTCCAAACTCAATTTATGCTTAGGCTATTTAAAAAGAGCTAGGTGGTAGTGGACTCTATCATATCATCTGCTTTGTCCTCAATTGTCACTACTTTTATTATTACAATCACCAAGTTTAGCACTACCTTTGAATTATTACTTGTTGACAACATTCCACATCGAATTGATATGTAGTGCACTCTTAAGAATATTTCAAGAATTGGTATCTTACTAGATGTGGCATTCTATGATTGCAGCAGGATGCAAGAAAAGTAACTAAAACTTCATTCCTCTAAATGCACATGATGAAATCTACTAAAGCACCTTTTCTTTCTTTAGTTATAGTTGCTAGTAGTACTGACCTGAGATAAGATAACTTGTGTAAAGAAATAGAAGATTGCAGAAGTTCTCCAATGACAACTTAAAACAAGACTTTGGAAAACATATAGTGGGTCACTTCACCTACCCCAATCAAAGGCAACAAATCAGTGACAATGATGCCCTTGGCTTTGAAATCATGATATCATTCACCATTCTCAATGACATCGACATCATAAACCTGTGCACTTCATTTTTATTTTCTCTTGCACAATTCCTTTAGGCTTGAGTTCATATTTGGGCCACAGCATTCTCTAGGAAGGACGAGGTTTTGAGGCTTTGAGATTTGAGCTACCACAAATATCTGGTCTTAGCCTTAGCCCAAACCCAAATAATGATCCACAGCATTCTCTATTGGAACTTTCCAATCCGCATGACCCTCATTTGTTTAAACTATTTTGGCTACAAGTAAATTTTTCAAATAAATTCTATACTCAGCCTTTCCCATAAGTCCCATGCTTAAAAAATTACATATATAAAACACAAACACCTTCCAAGTTGTGGACTGTAGCACCTTTCTAATTAGAAACCCATAGATGTGATGATTTTTCAGTTATGCACATTCATTTAAAAAGAGACAACTAACACTGTAAATAAAGATACGCAGCAAACAAGTGTAACAAATTAAGAAAGTCATAAAACATTGTGTAATTTCTAAGATCATCATAAAGAGTTACCTATTGTGGAGATACTATTGCTGCTGTGTGAATTAAGGAGCTGTTACTGCTGCTGTGTGAAGCTGTTATTGCTACTTTAGACTAGTGGAGATGTTGCTGATATAGAGCCCGTTTGGATGGGCTGTTCACAAAGCCTTAACGCGCATTTTAGACAAAACATTGTGTTCTACGCGCACTAATGTGGAATGTCCCATTTCTAAACATGGGATTTGAAAATTTTTACTTATTTTGTAGTATTACATAAAGCCCAATTCGTGGATTGCACGTTTTCATAGTGTTGTTTCTTTTACATTTACACAAACTGTTTGATAAAATTCTTAAGTTTTGTTGGCCTTTTTTAAAAATGGCATTTTCCATACAATATGATAAATGTTGCCAACAAACGTTTTTATTTGGATTATGTTTCTCCAACTTAAAATGAATTACTGGCTTCTATGGATTGCACCTATTCTTTGAACTTGATTTTAGTTTTCTTTTGATTGTATTCTTTTAGAAAACGTGTACATTTTCAAAAAATACTTGCAAGACTTCGCTTTACAGCAACATTGGCTAGCAAAGTGCCAAGCAAGTCCAAAGGTCCACTGTTAGCCCTAAAATCAAGTCCAAATTTGTTTCATTTATTTTTTAATTATTTTTTTAATCTTGGGTCTCAAACTGTCTTTCTCATTGCTCAATCAAAATGTAGAATTTCAGTTTAAGGGTCATCAAGGCTTTTGGCCAATATTCTGTACTCATGGGTCTATCTGTTGGGAGCTTAATTGCTAGATGAGATGAAACGGTAAATGTTTTTTCTTGAATAATCTTTTTGGGTTGCTTTGAATTAACCTATTCTATAAGCGTTCTTTTGGTGTTGCATGACATATTCTTGATGAAATCCCTTTTAAATTTAATGTGAGATATTTTGATTCAAAATTTTTTCCCTCAAGTTGTGATAAATCTGAGTAGCTATACTATGGTTGTAAAAAATTTAATTTATTATGGAAAGTATTAATTTGGTTATAATAGAAAATTTCCTGATAATATTTATTTAAATCTAAAATTACGTGTTCTTTTTTTGTTGCATGATATATGTTCGATGAAATTCCTTTTAAATTTGAGATATGACCATAAATTTGAGTAGTTATACTTATACTATGGCTGTTTAAAATCAATTTATATGGAAATGAATAATTTGGTTATAAATATGGAGAGCATGATTCTTCCTTTACATATGACATAATTAATTTTTTTGTGATTGTAGACAACTTAACTACTTTTACAACTCCATGAACTAACTAATATGTCATTTACTTTGATATACAACAAATTTTGTACGTATTGTTACTAGGTTTAATTTTCTTTCTTGCTAGCTTTGTACTTCCCACGCATGGTTTAAATTTTTTTTCCTTGCTTGCTTTGTCTAATTTTGCTTTTTGTTGACTTCTTCAGAGCGTAGTATTACCAACAAAATAAAGAAAAAAAAAGAGAGGGAGAATCGAGGCTGTGGGTCATAATAGGTAGGCTTTTTTTATTTATTTATATTTTTAAATGTATTTTTGTGATTTTATGAGATTGTTCTGCCCCTTTGTAGACAATTAGCCATTTGCTCTAACCTCTAAATTTAGAATGATGTCTTGGGACTATATAATGGTTGTTGGAGCATTAAAGCGAACTGCAGTGGCTGATGCAAATGGGTTTTCCAGAATGAAAAAGTAGAATGTTGGCGAGTTTTATTTAGTTGTAGTTTATTTATAATGTATAATTTGTGTTTCACATCCCCGAGCTTATGAAGTGTTGGGTAGTGCTTATGAACTATCTGTTTAGTTGTTAGCTAAGAGCTTTGACTGGGCCCGTGCTTATAAAATATGTGAGTATTTTCATTTAATTGTTGTTATATAATATGCATTTGCAGTAACCCAAATGGGCCAAACCCAGTTGAATGCAGAGGGTGTGGCTTCTTCTTAATTTTACTTCTTTCTTATAAATCTTATTTTCCACATGCTGATTAATTTCTCAGATTCCCAAAAAACAAACAAAACCCTAAGAGGGGGAAAAAAAAATCTAAACGAGCGCGAATAGCCATGAGTAGTGGAAGCCATGGTTGGTAAGTGATTTTCTTGATAGGCTTTTGGCTTTGAGATTTTTTTTTCTAACATTCATTCAGATCAAGACAAATTAGGGCTTTTTTATTATTTTTATTTATTTATAAATTTTACGCGGCCACCAGCCATTGTAGGTTCATTGGTATTGCCATCTTTGTGTTTGTTTTCTATGTTTGTTTAAATTTGTCAGTGAATACAAAGAACATGCTGAACTATATATTGTGAGAAAATGTCAATACTACCTTTGAAGATCTTAATTTGAATTTCTTTGACATTGTTTCCTTCATATTCAGAATCAATAACGACTAGGGGACTCTCCTCTATGTGTTGGGCTGAACTTTCAGCTTTAGCTCACAAATTTATTTAGTAATCATTAAATGTTTGTTCTCTATTTAAATGGTACTTTTAAACTGATTGTGTATGACCTCCAAAGTTTGCAAACATAGTTTTTTCTGTGCATCAATTCTAGATAATCCATAGAAGTTATTTTTTGCTGTTGGAATAATTCTATTAGCATGGGGATTGTTCAAATTTCTGGTAATTTTCCTGTTGTTATAATATGCAAAAATGATCCATTGGTGAAAAGTGAAAATTGGAAATAGTAGACACCAATATTAAATCCATCAACTAACTTATTTTGATCATTTACTTCATTTAGCTTCATCTACAAAACTATTTACATGTGTATTGAAAACTCTCAGAACAAATCTAAAATTAAAGATTTTTCCATTAGTTTTTATAAAATTTCTATTCTGTTTAGTTGTGCGCTAAGTTTTTCATTTAAATTATGTTTTTGATGATTCAACCTATGGTTCTCCAAATTAAGTAGGTGTTATGGAAAGTTCTTTGGTGATGATGTTGCTTATGGTCAAAGGAAAAATGAGAGTGACTCTCCCAGCAACTTAAAACGTAAGTCCCACAAGTCCCTTGGTGACTCACACAGATTCCCACACTGTTTCCACAACAAATAGCATAGTGACTCCCTCAATGACTTTGACGAGTCCAAACAAGTTCCTATAAGTACAATTTGGTGAGATTTTTTATCTTCAAAGAATTGGAATTACAATTATCATGGGATTTATTACAACATAGGAATTGTAAAGCAATCTGCTATAAATTATTATTGCATAGCCATGAATTTTGATTCTATATATCTATTATACTAAGCAATGATTGATGCTTTTGAATGCTTTAGATTCTATCCTCAATTTGTTCAGTTATCATGGATAATCTATTGTTTAGTTTATTCATGATACTTAGATTCAGAGTTTGAACTTTTAGATTAAGTTTATTGTAACTGATTGCATTGTTGTGGTGCCCTTCTTTGCTTTAAGAAGCAAATTATGACTTGAATGAAATAAGATGAACTAAAGTTTATATGAATGAAATAAGATGCATGTGGCAGCGTTGTCAATTGTCATTACTCTGTATTCTATACCATATATTAACTATACAAATGACATAACCCTTCATTATGATGAATGTTCTTGGTTTACGAAAGTGGAAAATCATTGCAGACATAAATAGAAATGGCTATCTTTATTTTGAACTCTTATGTGCTTAGTTAGGATTGATATATATTGGACAGTGTGAGCAAAGAAAACAGAACTTATTTTTTATTTTGTGCACATGCATGCAATAAATATATGAACAGGATGACTTCAGTCAGTTTGCCAGATAATGTCTTCTAACTCCTTTTCAGATTGCTTTACTAAATTAACATCTCATGCTGATGGTGTTTGATGATGTGTAATGCTATAAGATGTTGAAACATAAGAAATTCTAGGACCTTTTGTTTGTAGTTTTGCATAGTAAAAGCATGCAACTACAGAGGGCAGAACCCACACATACCCAGGACTGCAGTGTAGGGTGTGTTAAGCTGCATAGATTTTTCTTCTCCAAAAAGAAAAAAAGGGTGCTTAGATTTTGGGCAAATGTGACTTTTATTTACTCCAAGTCATTGGCTGAAACTTTTTCACTTAAAATTGTTCATATGCAGGTTTAAAGAAAAGAGATGGGACTCTAGGAGGATGCTTGGGTGAAGATTGTTAGGTGAATGATCTTTGGTATACATTTAAGTGTAGAATATATTCATGCAATGAGGTTTATTTATGTGTAATAATTTATAATAAAAAATGACGTTAATTTATATGTAATATGAAGTTGTATAGATTTGTTGGTGCAAAAGTGAAGGTAGATTTTGCATAAAGTTTTCCCATTTCCTTTAATTTTCTGTTAAAAAAAATTACAGTCTTTATTTTTATATTATACTCCCTTTTTTCTTTTAGTTTATTCTTGCTGGGCTAAGTAGACTCTTATTGAAATTTGATTTCCTTTAAGCTCATTTTCCATGTTAATTAGAATTTAGAGGTGCATGTTTAAAAAGAATAAAAAGAATAGATGGAATTCTAGAATGATGTTTATGTTAAAATTTGAAAATCATTATTTTTTATTATGGCATAATAGGGTTTTGGGTCTATCTATAGTTGATAGCATGCTTGATTCTAAGAAGTCACCATTATTATTTATTAGACCTTGCTGGTATCAAATTGGTCTCTTCAACTTTCTAAGCATTTAGATTCATTTATATTAATTTATTTTTAATACAATTACACATTTGTTTTGTCTCTGTTGTTATTTATATATGTGATCTTAGATTTAACTATCCCATGCATCGCACGGGATAGTTAGTATGTATATAAAAGCAAGCCAAATTTAGTGCACATATTCATCTTATCTAATTTGCTAAACTCATGTATTATTAGTACACAAATAGATAATCAAAACTGTGTTAAAATGTGACAACTGCGGCTTGAGATTAGGTACAATATCCTATTGCGGATTGAGATTAGGAACAATATCTTATTGCATTTGATGCAATTCTTTTGAATGGTTGAGCTAGATAGTTGCAAAAAGTAATTTTCAATCTCAACTATTGATTCAAAAAAGTTAAGAAAAATTTTAAAGAAGTAAAAAGTGAGTTAAAAAGGTGAAAAGTGAAAAAAATTTGTAAGCAAAAATGATAAATTGCACTCAGTACAATACCTTAGATATTTTACTGGATCCTAATCCTGAAAACTACCGAGTTGATTATTATTATTTTTATTTGAGAGGAGCCGAGTGGATTATCTTGGTTCTACCGAAAGTGTGGAAAACTCAGGTGCAATGTCTTTCAACAAAAACACTCAAGCCCATTAAGAGATGTTTTGGACTAGGCTTTTGTCCTTCCTGAATCAACCCAACTGGGAACCACTAACCCAAAAAGGTTTAAAAGATACTACAACTTACTATTGTGTCGGTTGCTTCAATAATGGCGAAGGTGGGGACAGTACTTGTAGTTGTGGTCCACACAGGGCGGGCCCCACAGTGTGTAGGGGACCCGCCAGCCTTGGCGGTTTTTTTTTTCTGTTCAAAGGGCCTAGTTTTGTCTGCTTTCGATTATTGATGCCAGTTGGGGGACCTATGCATGTTTTGAATTACTAATTTTTAAGGGGAAAAAAAAAAAACCAAAAAGGAAATTGCTAAGTTGATTTATTTGATTCATTTTTATTTTTCTTTAAAATTAGCAATTCAGTTTTTTTCTAGCATGGATTTTTATGAGGTTGACATGGCATTTTTAAATAGCAATTAAATTATTTTATTAGTGACTTAAGCTTTAAGTATGCCAGCTATGCAATCCGTTAATCATATAAGCATTTTTTTTAGTAAGTTAATCATACAGACCAAATTGACTGTGACTTCAAAATGTAGGGACCAAAATTATGTTTTTGCCAAAAGATTAAAGCTTGGGTGTGATATTTTTTCATGATTACATATTATGATTAAAGAAATATCATTTTTATTTCAGTATATTTTTTATAATTGTGAATAATATTTTATGATATGTAAGAGGTCTATTATGCCAAATTTATTAACTTTTGGAAAGAGATAATACCTCTATCTGTCTCTCTTTATAAAGTTTAGTTTTGTTATTCAATGAAAAAAATAATCTGATTCTAATAATGATAGACACTCACCTTTTGAATGCAGTTTTGGTTTCTTTGTTTATTTTCTGATGTTAAGTGGTTGAATTTTTTATTTTTCTTTTTCCAGAAGAAAGTGGTTGAATTTATGACTAGTTTTGAAACCTATCAAATAGGTAAATCAATCGAATTTGCAAGATCTTAGAACCGTTTGAGAATCATAATATCTAATGACGCAACAAATTTCTATATGTACATATACATATATATATATATATATATATACATATATATGGGTAAAATACTATTTTGATCTCTAAACTTTACCAAAAAATTGTTTTTATATTTCTAAACTTTAAGAAGTTCATTTTTCGTTCTTAAACTATTGAAAATTTCATATTTCGTCCCTAAACTATTGAAAATGTTTTATTTATGTCCTTAAACTTTAATAAAAGTTTGTTTTTCATTTCTAAACTATTGAAAATGTTCTTTTTCATCTTTCTTTTTGTCTATATACTATTCAAAAAACTCTTTACAAAATTTAGGGATGAAAAAAAACTTTTTAAAATTTAGGGATGAAAAACAAAATTTTTGTAAAGTTTGAGACCAAAATAGTGTGTGTGTTATATATATATATATATATATATATATATATATATATATATATTGTAACTATTGAGATTATAGATTGTGATTAATGTATAAAAACAAGTAATATTTAATGATGATAATATGTAAAAGTGATATTACACTAATCACATTATGCCATCTTAAGAAGTTATAAAATACCCCCTCAAAAAAACAAAAAGAAGTTATAAAATAATTATGAAATTTATTGTATTTGACTGTCTGCAAAATTGTTGATAGATGTTAAGTAGCGAATAGGTGGGTCGAGTCTAGAGTCTTGCAGAGATGGAGGCCTGGTTGGGCTGAGAATAGCGTCACATTGGCGTTGGGCTACCATCTTTTAAGAGAATAAAATTGTGCATTTACAATCTACTATAATTTTTGGTACAATGAATAAATGTTTACTCCTAACCATTGGTATTGTAAGTGCTTGGTCATAACCATTGATAATTCTTGAAACTAATATTTGACTTAAGGTGTTTTTGTTTGGAGGTGAAATAGGATGGATGGAAAACTTTAGAAAGAAAATAGAAAAAAAAAAACTTTTTTAAAGTGTGTTTAGTTAGGTAGGAGGATATAAAATAAACAGTAAGACCCATATATTTTCTTCTTAAACCCACAAAAATGTTTTTTTTTGCTCAAAATTGAGAGAAAACTAAGTGAAGATAATTTTTTTAATTGTCAAAAATGCCCATGTGCACATACACATGCACATGGGCTTCTTCAAGTTGCTTTTTTTTTTCCTCCGCTAATAAGTAATACGTTGCCTTTTTTATTTGTTTTGTTTATTTGTTTCTTTTTTTTGTTTTTTGTTTTTGTTTTTTTGTTTTTTTTTTGTTTTTCTGGGCAATGTTGCCTCTTCTCTCGCTCTCTCTCTCTCTCTCTCTTTGGGACAGTAACGGTGGCTTTTTTTTTCCTATTCTTTTTTTTTTTTTTTTGGTTATTTGTCACTTTTTTTTTTTTAATTAAGCATCATTCTTTAACAAGGGTATATGAGTAAATTTATTTAAACTCATTTTTTTAATTCCTCCAACTTTTTCACTCCCAACCAAACAAAAATAAAAAAAAAATAAAATCTTTTTTATCCTTCACTTTTTTCATCTTCTCACCATTTTTTATCTTCTAACTCTTTCACTTTTCCAATCAAGCAGACCTTTAAAGTGAGCAACTTTTAATTGACTCATTGATTAGATCCTTCAGTACCATTCCGAAACAAAGTCGTGGCTGTAAACAAAAGCAATGTTGGACCTTTGATCCTTCTAGGATTGTTGATGAGTTTAGTTTCATTGTTTTAGCTTATTTTGCTTAAAAATAAAGATATTAAGTAAATAAATTGCAAAGTAAATTCAGCACAATAGTACAACACAATGACTACTGCCATTATTTATACTTCATAGACAACAATATATCAACCTTTTTAAAAAAAAAAAAAAAATTAAATTAACTCATACACTCTTATACAAACGAGATAAACCTGCAATTAAACAAGGGTGTAATGCTTTATAGTTCAATTGGTTACTACTTACTGGTATTCTCAACACTGTTGGGTTATTAGCCTATTGGCAAATCAATTTGTTAATTTTATTTCTGATATAATATATACGAAATTTATTTTGCACCGTTAAAAAATTGTAAAATTTTTGTCTTCCATCACTATTCTTTTAAAAGTATATTTTTTGTTCGGCAGGACAAAAGTGGGAGAATGATATATATAAGCAAGCCAAATTTAGCGCACATATTCATCGTATCTAATTTGCCAAACTCATGTATTATTAGTACAAAAAGTGATAATCAAAACTGTCTTAAAATGTGGAAATTGCCTTGAGTCGATTATCTTGGTTCTACCAAAACAAAAAGAGTGAAAAATTCAGGTGCAAAGTCTTTCACAAAAACTCTCAAGCCCATTAAGAGATGTTTTGGACTACTGTGTTGGTTGCTTCAATAATGGTGAAGGTGGGGACAGTACTTGTGGTTGTGGTCCACACGGTTTTCTTTCTGTTCAAAGGGCCATTGTAGGTGTTTTGTCTGCTTTCGATTATTGATGCCAGTTGGGGAACTGTGCATGTTTTGTACGACAACTACGTGTTTTACTATCATTCAAGCATTCAAAAAGTAGGGTCTTATCTTTTGGTCAGTCTGCTACTCCGTCCTTAATCACACAGATCACAGATCATTCCGGTCTTACTCTTAGCTATCATCCAATTCTCACAAATTTTTTTTTTGGTAACTATAGACCATGGATTATGGTTAATGTACACTAAAAGTAATATCAGTAATAGTCATGTGTAAAAGCGATATTATTCTAATCGCATTCTATCACTTTAATAAATTGTGAAAATAAATAAAAGTTTCATAAAATAAATTATTTAGTTCTATTTTAGAGCATCCGGTCTCTCTCTCCTTATATATATAAACAAAGAAATAACGTGTGGATAAATAAATGATAAAAAGATGTTGGAACATTCATTTGGAAGAAATTACCGGAAATTTAATCTTGGTTTATTTGAGATTGTTCCTTTTAATAGTAAATTCGTAATCAAAGATGCTTAATGCATTATAGAATTGTTGATTGATATTATTTGAAATCGAAAAAAAAAAAAAATTTGTATCACTTTTTTTGTTCCACCAATCATGGTACATATGCCATGTGTTTTGGTTTTTTTTTTTTTTTAATTTTGATTATTTTATATAAAAAGTGAAATAAATAAATGGCAAGTTGTGAATGGTGTAACTCAAAAGATAATAAAAAGGATTTGTATTCCGTAAAACCAACATATAACTTAAGCAAGAAGCTTTTAATTGACTTATTTTAGGATTGTTGATGAGTTTTGTTTCATTGGATTAACTTATTTTGCTTAAAAAATAAAGTAAATAAATTAGAAAATAAACTGCTGTACCCGCACTAGGACGTACTTGCGCATACTGTTTACGTACTTTTTTAACAATTTTTTATTAAAAATAGATCCCGCAGTACTATTCACACATTTAAAAATTATTTTACTACGGTGTTTTCAATTTTCAGTTTTCAGTACAACACGAGGATTACTTTCATTGTCCATACTTCATTGGCATCAATATATATATATATATATATATATATATTTTAATCCTTAATTAACTATGTACTCTTCTACAAACAGGATCAAATCTGTAAACAGAGCTATCAACAAGGATGTAATGTTTTGTAATTTAATTAGTTGACAATTCCTAATGTTTCTAATTGATAAATCCAGGATTTAAATTCTCACGCTCTCCAAATTCCTAATGTGTGTGTGTGTGTGTGTGTGTGTGTGTGTGAGAGAGAGAGAGAGAGAGAGAGAGAGAGAGAGAGAGAAAAGGCTATCATGAAATCATCATCCCCATCCCCAACTCAGCAATGGGCCTTACTTAACCCTTAAAAAAGTCATAGGCCTCACTGAAGCCCATCAAGATAAGTTGTAGACTAAGCTTTTACCCTTCCCGAATCAACTCCAATTAGTGTTCCTTGAAATTTCGGGACAACCTAGCTAGTACGTTTCAACAAGAACAGTATATAACATCCGTGTGAACTCAGAAAAGGTTTAAAAAGAAGATAGAAGTTGAAAACTACAGTAGTCAGCAGGGGATGTGTATATGACAATTAATAATGACGAAGAGAGGAAAGGACAACACCCAGTGGTACACACGGTTTTCTTTTGGTGCTGAGGTCCAATGGGTGTTTTCTCTGCTTTGAATTAAAGGCTGTCCAGTATGGGTGCTGGGGTCCACACGGTTTTCTTTAACAATGGCAAGTTGGGCAACTGTGCTTGTTTTCTACGCATCCTTCATCTACGCATTTTGCTTTCATCGAAGCACTCAAAAAGTATGGTCTTTGTCTTCTACTCCCCCTGAATAGTCCATTCCCACCCACTGTCACATATTATTCTGGTTTTACTCTTACATTCCAGTTCTCTCTGTTCTCACAAAGACAGAATTAGCATTAATTCAATTCTCTCTAATTCAAGAAATGGCGGAAGGAGCTCTGTCCGGCGTTGCTAAAGGAATCGTTGGGAAAGCGGGCGACCTAGTAGTCCAAGAGATTGCGCACATCTGGGGTGTCAAAGACAAGATTAACAATCTCAAGGACACAGTTTCCACTATCAAAGCTGTCCCTGTGTATTAGCCACTTTTAGGGCTTGTTTGATTTAAAAAAAGGATTTTGTTATTGTGTGCCCTTAGGGCACACAATAAGCAAACATTTTTAGAAATATTTTCTCGGGAATTGAAAAAGTATTGACAGCTTTTTCAATTCCCGAGAAAATGTTTCTAAAAATGGATTGCTTAATGTGTGCCCTAAGGGCACACATTAACCGGACCCTTAAAAAAAATGTCACTCAATTTTCGTCAGTCATTACTTATCACTCTTTACTCATCACTTATTACTTAAAATATCCTATTCGTTTGGCACCATCACTTACTTGTCATCACTTAATATTTTTCACACTTTTATAGGCCCCATACCTATCACTTAGTTCAGTTTTTTTTTCAAGTAACTAAACTCACCGAGTCCAGTAAAAAAAAAAAAAAACAGTAAAGACCGAACCACTAAAAAAAAAAAAAAAAAAAAAGAAGAAGAAGAAGAAGAAGAAGAAGAAGAAGAAGGAAAATTTGAAGACCGAACCACTAAAAAAAAAAAAAAAAAAAAAAAAAGAGGAAGAACTGAAGACACTGAAGACCGAACCACTAAAAGAAGAAGGAAAAAAAAAAAAAAAAAAAAGGAAGAGTTGAAGCCACGGAACCAGTAAAAGAAAAAAAAAAAAAAAAAAAGAAGTGGAGCTGAAGACCGAACCCAGGAGAAGAAAGGAAAAAAAAAAAAAAGTCAATCGGTCAAAAGTTGCAGTTGTGGGTCCCTCTAAGTGTGTTTAATTACAAATATGCCATTGAGTTATGAGTTATGGAAACTGAAAACAGCTAAAATGTGTTTTCAGTTTCCATAACTCATTACTCAAAAATCAAAAAATTGAGTGATGGAAACTGAATCATGAAATCCAAACAATTACTCCTTTGTGGGCCTTACTTGTTTTGGATGATGGATCATGAAAACTGAGTGATATCACTCAGTTTCATGCAATCCAAACATGCTCTTAGTGACTTCTTTAAAACCAAAACAACTATATAGCACTCAATATTCACTTCTTATATTGAATTTCATAATAAGCTATTAGCTAGAACAAAACAACTCTTATAGCCGAATGCATAACAGGACACTGGAAGACATTAGTAGGGGCATGGCAAATAGGAGGTAGTCCCAAAACAAGTGTTACATTAATCTGTAGTCCTAATTCAGGATCATTAAGTTCTCTGATGCTGACACACAAGCACTTACTGTTCTCCTTTAGGACTTGTTTGAGACCAGTGCAACAGTCTGGTGTAGGTACATTAACAAGGTGAAAATGTACTATCAAGTAATACCAGCCTTCTATTTAATTGTTTACGAGAGTAAGCTACAAACACAGATGTCCTAACTTTGCATTTAGCTTGAATCACATCATATATCTAAGTGTTTTAGTTATGTAATGTCTCTTAGTAGCAACTTTATAAATTTGTATTTACATAAGTTAGATTATATTTCATTATGTTGCCTTATGCTTTTTTTTTTTTTTTTTTTTATTTGTAAATATGTGAGGGTATACCATTGTGGCTCTGTGAATTTCAAAGCAGAAAGGTTGTGTATACTTTGCTTGGCCGACCTTGGAAATTGATGCTCAAGATATGCATATATGAGTAACTCCATCTTTGAGACTTTATTAAATTTTATGTCTCCCCTGTTTTTGATAAAAACAATACCACGTCCACAACATGGACACAATTTAACTATAAAATTGGTGCTACAATCTTATTTAATAAAATAAAAATTACTACATATTTTGAAAATTAAACTGTTGAATCTCTTAATACATATGTCAAATTTTGTATCAATCGGATATTATTTACTGTATGATCTATAAACTTATGTTTTATGCATAATTTTAAACTACAAAAACTTACAATTTAAACAATTTATTTGATGGCATAGCTATTGATCTTTAATTCTTTAGAAATTTTGCAAACATAGAGGTTATAAGAAAAATATGTAATTTAATGATAGATTTGTCAAAATTTACATCCAATAAAAAGATATTGAGTAAGGTGGTAGAGTTATTGATATTTAATTTTCTAAAAATTTTGCAAGTATAAAGGTTATAATAAAAATATGTAATTTAATGGTGGATTTGTCAAAATTTACCTCCAATAAAAAGATATTGAGTAAGGTTGTAGGTTTAAGTTACAATTAATTTTGTAGCTAAATTTTGTCCCCACAATATTTTCACAACAAATTATAGGTGGTAAATCGTTATTGGTTTTAATTTGAATACACAACTTAACTTATTTTTTTGCCCACTTGTAATAACCAATAACAACCTTAAATTTAAGATTTGATGTAAAAGTGTTATGAAAATTTTGTGAACATAGCATTTCACTTTGGATAATGAATCAAAGGAACAAATTGGACCCATATTTTTCTACGTAATCCTTTTTATATATATTTATTCTAGAGTTAATTTAAATTGTTTATTTTTACAGAGGTTCACACATATATTAATTGTAACATTTATATTTATTTTTTAAAATTCAGTAGGGATGGTGCTGAAGCGATATGTCGAATTCCATTAAGCCACAGACATGTTACAGACTCGATGATATGGCTTCATAATAGGAGTGGAATGTACACACGGTAAAGTCAGGATATCATGTTGCAAGACAAATTCTCAGAACAGAGAATTGGTCTGAGTGCTCCACGGGCTCCAGTGGCAATGAATTGTGGACAAAGCTATGGGGTTGAAGGTTCCAAAAAAGATCAAAGTCTTTGGATGGAGGAGGGCATGTCTAAATATTCTGCCAACACGGGTGAACCTGGCTCGTCTGAGAATTATTGTTGATGACAATTGTGAGTTATGCAAGATGGTTCCGGAAACAGGACTTCGTGTTCTGTGGGAATGTGGAGTTGCTCAAGACTTCATTAAATGTCTTCTTCATGATCTTAGGTGGGGATCCATTAGCTGTGTTAAGTGGGGAGGCAATGCTTTAGCCCACTCTAGCTCGTTTTGCTAGTAATGTGTCTTGAGGATGTTGTTTGGATGGAGGTTTCTCCTTCACCAGCTATGAATGCTTTGTATCATGATTATTTATTATCCTATTGAACGAAGCTTTTTCCTTTATTAAAAAAAAAAAAAAAAAGTTGTCGGAGCAATTTTCTTTTCACATGCTTTAGAACACCTGTGTAAATTACCATTTTAATTACAAAGGTTAATTACCAAAGTAAATTCTTAATTAACATTTTATGTCATTGTACAATACCCAATTTTGTTTGTTCTTATTCAAGCATGCAAGTGTTACAATCAAGCATGCTATCATTATTCTTCCAAAGCACACATGCGTAGCAATATAATAATCACACAACATGTGATAAAGTAGTGCATAATTATAGATTACAAAAGGGATTAATTCCAAAAAATTTGAATTAATCTCAAACGTCAATGCACCATGAATTATTTCACTCTTGTTATTGCATGTGATAATAGATTCCAAAAAGCATAAAATTTATATTTTAAACTTGGCATGCTTCCACAACTTAAACACATGGGAACAATTCACATAGGCATGTTACTATTTCACAAAATTGTTTTGTTGTGATATTTAACGCTGTGTATATACTATATATATTTCACTAAGAAATAATCATGGAAATAAATCATTTTAAAAACTAAAATTAATTCCATAGGATTGGAAAATGCCACAACATCTCATGATATTCATAAAACACCAAGCAATTTCCTTGTATTTCAATCACACACATATTTGCAAACACCAAATATATTTTGTTTTAAAGATCAAAACATATGCCACTTGGACATTTCAAACATAAACTGGTCATATATTGGTGCGTATATGTATTTATTACTATTATTATTTATTTTGGTCTCAAATCAGTTGGTAACGTTTCTAAATGAACTACAATATTTACTCTGTTTCCGTTGCACGTGGTACTAAAGCCTACTCTTTGGTCACAGAGTACCCTTTACCTATCATGTGAAAAAAATGTTAAAACAACAAAGTTATGAAATTTTAAGGGCCTATCTGGCACTATCGTTTTAACACATTTTAAATAACATTACATACATTTTTCTACACTTTTTCACTCATACGTATATCAAAAACATTTAAATAATATAACTTAAACTACTCTCCCAAACAGCCCCTAAATGACTGCCAATGTTTCAGTCCGTCTGAACATTTTTGCTTATAGGTTCGTTTGGATAGAGCTTATTTTTGCTGAACTGAAAACTGAAACTGAAAACACTGTAGCAAAATAATTTTTTAATGTGTGAATAGTACTGCGAGACCCATTTTTAATAAAAAATTTTCTGAAAAGTGAAATTTGTGGGTCCGTGAACAGTAAACGGGACCCACAAATATAATAAAACAATTGAAAAGTCAACAAAATCGGCTACTGTTCATGTTACTGTTCATGAACAGTAACATGAACAGTGCCGATGTCCCCTGAGGCGTGCAGCAGCGCAGCAGAAGAGAAAAAAAAAAAAAAAAAGGAAGCAAAACGCTTCAAACGCAAACGGAAAAAAAATAATCTAGATCCAAACCCCCTCTATATCTCATGGAACACTAAGGCTTGGTTTGGATAGCTGAACGCATCCAGCATTCAGCGTTTCCAGCCTTTTTTTTTTCCCCTGCGCACAGGTTTCAAAAGGGGACATTGGATACTGTTTATTATTGTGTGTGTACTATTCATGCATTGTTCATGAACAGTGCACGCACTTTTCAGCCTATTTTAATTAAAAATAAGACCCACAATACTATTTACGTATTTAAAAATTATTTTGCTACAGTGTTTTCAGTTTTCAACTGTATCCAAACAGACCCTAAGAGGTTTACTACACAACATATATTAATTTGGGGCTCAAATCAATTAGAATCAAAATCTGACATTTTATAGTTGTCATTATAAAGACAAAGAGACATGCATAACAATTGTTGCTGTGATGTTTATGCGCTTAGGGTTTTGTACCAAGCTACTTCTGGTTCATCTAAGCATAGATTGAAGAACTCTACAAAGCTAAACAATCAAAATGGGGACCGAATCCCCCCAAGTGTAATTAGGGGGATTGGAACTAAGTTTTCTATTATATTAATCTCTCAAACTCAACACTTACATGTGAACGCCAACAAGTTGTCCCCTTCATGGCTCATGTTCAAGCCTTTACCACATCTAACCAAATGAGCCTCTATATCTTTCAGCACACTCTTGCCAATTGAACATACTAACAATGATGCTCTGTTACCAATTATAAGAAATATTTTCGATATCATTTGAGACTAATGAATTGCAAGAGAGGACAATAATTAAAATAATATTAACTAAGGGACCGAATCCTGTTCCTCTCTTTTCCAGCATTCCTCTCCTCAAATTCAGCTACATCTAAGGTTGTCAAAATCAGGATCCTACGTAGGATCGTGGGAGATAGGTAGGATCGAAAATCGAAGGATCGGATCGTGAATCGTAAAATCCTACCTATTTTCAGATTTTAAGTAAAAAACCTATTGATAGTAACTTTGTATGCTATATAATCATTTAAAATATGAATACATCCATTAAAACAATAAAAAAATTGCATCATAAAATGTAATTTGCACGTACTACATTGTTCTTATGTCATTTTAACGAAGCAAAATATATTGAACTTTTGACATAATGTATCTAAAAAGTTCAATACATGTTTAATTAGCAATTAAGTACCAAAATTTTATCTACACATATGGAAAGTTCGCTTAATTTTCTTTCTAGCCAAAGTAGATATTGTATATTTGTACTAGAGCTGCAAAAAAAAAAAAAAAAAAAGACTCCAAGATACAGAGCATGTTCAAAAAATCACACAGAGAATTCATCAAATAGGTTGTGTGCAATTCTAAACTACTAATTGTGTTTACTAATATTTCTCAAAGATTCAAATGCTAAAGATCCTGTTTCATAATTTTTCAAATTTTACTTAATTTATTTAATGAAATAGAAAAATAAAAACCTCAAAAGCTTTGTCAAAATCATATACACAACACAACAATATGGAATCAAACTATCAAAGTACAAATAAATGATAAACTACTAAGTACTAACTACCAAAACAAATTACCAGAAAGCTTAAAGGCAGCGACGGCTCACGGCAACATCATTGAGAGGGCTGAGAGGTGCTGGGTTTTTGACAGAGGAGTGAGGAGGCGTAAGACTGAGGTGTTAGGTTTTTTACTGGGTTTAAAAAAAAAAAAAAACTGTTAAACTTAAGTTAAGAAAGCTTAAAGGCAATGATGGCTCACCATTAACAGCGTTGAGAGGTGCTGGGTTTTTGACAGAGGGCTGAGAAGGCAGGGACAGAGGTGCGTGCTGGAGCTTTGTGTTTCTAAATGGCTTAGGTTTTGTTTTTGAAAACGTTAAACTTATACCATAAGTTTATTTGAGATTTTATGTTGACATAGGGGTAAATTTGGGATTTCAATTCATTATTGGGCTTCTAAAACCTATTGGGCTTGTGGGTTTAGGTTTACCCAAATGAATCCCACTTAAAAAAAAAAAAAAAAATTCAAGCCAAATGGTAAGATCGGTAGGATCCCATATGATCCTACGATTCTACACAATCCTACCTACGATCCTAGCATTTTTGCGATCTTGTTACGATTTTAAACTTTTTGGTGAGGTGGGATCATAAAATCGTGCGATTTTACGATCCGGATCGTGATGTTGACAACCACGGCTACATCCCATTTCATATGTTTAAAAAACAAGACACGCCATCTTGTTCCTCTTCTACGCCCAAAATAAAAGTCATGCACTTGGTCTTCAATTTGCTAACAACCTGCCCTTCATTCTGCTAACAACTCAAATTAGTAAATTTGATACATTGATGTAATGTTGGGCAAGTCTTTTGGCAAATCAAAGAAATTCCCCTGTTGTCCAGCCTAGCTAACAGATGAATAATTTTACTTTCTTTTTGCATGATTTACATATAGGACAGGAAGCTCAAATACTCAAATGCATAATTTTTCAAAACACATGAATAATGTAAGAAATGGATTTGACCATTTCAAGCTCCACACAACGTTGAACCAGATACAGAACATATGGACTCCAATTAACTCAATAAAATCTGAAATATCAAATTTAGAAAAATTGAAAACAATGAAGGAACCATTTCTATTGAATTTGGTGAACACAGGGTTCTCAAATTTAACAAAGCTTTTACTTGTTATATTCATATAATGTTTCTCATATACGCTAATAGCTTAATCATATCCAGTGAAGAACCTAGGAAACTTTCTGAATAACTTTCATAGTGCCATCAAAGTGACCCACTTCCCTCCAGAGTCCAGACTATATTGGACAGCCCCAAAAGACAAAAGCTTTCAAATTATAGTGTTGTTTAAATCCTAACTATGCAACCCTCTGAGCCTCATCCAACCCCAATTCAGGAAAAGAAGCATTACCCACATAAATATCCTCATGTAAGATTCAAAAACAGTCTAATTAGCTTCAAAACCAATAATAATCATCAACTAAACATGCCCTTCATCCATAACACCAAAATGAAAAAAACCCAGATACAAACTATATATAATAACAGAAAAACTATATAACCCAGATAGAATTCGAATTCTACATAACTGGAAAGCAACGAAAAAGGGTCAGAAGGAACATACAGACACAGGAGAAAAGCTAAGCAGAACCCATCAACGAGAGCCCCTCAAACGTTAGCAGAACAACCTTTGTTGGTTACCCAAAAGAGAAACCGATGTTGTTTGTCAACTGTGTCAATATATATAATTGAATCTAAGTAGACCAATAAATATGATACTACTATATTCCTTTTCTGTCATCTAAGCAATGTTGTTTGTTCTCTTCTTCGTAAGTTCCTTTCTATTTTCTGTTTCTTCTTTCCTTTGTTTGGGGAATGTGCGTCATCAACGTCACCGACTGTGAGAGTCTGTGAGTTATGGACTCTCAGAATAAGACCAAAAGACAGTGCTGTCCATGTCTGAACATTTTTTTGATGAAAATAACGGGGATGTTTTTGTCTTTTAGTAGTGGATGATTGACTAAGGAATGCGAGTGGGAGGTGCATTTGGGTGTGCCTTGTTTGTCCGATTTGGTCATAGAGAGAGAGAGAGAGACTGACATATACATTGTTGGAATCAAGAAGATGTGGCGCTTTTTGAAGGCTTCAAATTGAGCCCATCTCTCACCTTATCTGGTCCCACTACCACTGATTCCACCTAAGATTCTAAAAAAAAACTACCATTCCTTGCTCCCATGTCTCAGCATACCAAAAGTGTGGACCGGTAGATTTTGTGGACCATGATCATGGTTAATGGATGAATATGAAAAGATTTTTGCAAAAATACCATTTTTATCTTTATATTTTGGGATCGCAATTAATTTGATATCTACATTTTAGAAGCAATCAATTTCAATTTATAGTCAATTTAATCTCTATCATTATTTCACTAGGGAAAAAAAAATCTTTACATGGCTAATAGATTGCACAGTTTGCACGTTTTTAAAGTTTACGTGGCTGATAAAATATTTTAATTGATATTTGAAAATGCCACTTCAATCTCATAAAAATCCATGTAAAAGAAAAAAAAATTGAATTACTGATTTTTAAGAAAAATTAAAAAAAATATATTTAAAACCAACTTAGCAATTTCCTTTTTCTTTCAAATTGAAAGAAAAAGGAAATTGCTAAGTTGATTTATTTGATTCATTTTTATTTTTCTTTAAAATTAGCCATTCACTTTTTTCAAACTTGGATTTTTATGAGGTTGACGTGCCATTTTTAAATAGTAATTAAATCATTTTATTAGCTACTTAAGCTTTAATTGTGTTAATGGGATTTAGTTAGTTCAATTGGTAAAGTTTTTAATAGTTGAATAAGAGATCTAGGGTTCAATCCCCACCTATAAAGAAAACTGATTAATGTCTTTGTCTAATGATAAAGAGCTACCATCAGGAACGGATGTCATAGGTTAAAACTCTCTTTCTCAAAAAAAAAAAAAAAAAAAACTTTAAGTGTGCCAACAACACAATCCATTAGCCATATTGGCATTTTTCGTTAGTAAATTAACCGTAGGGATTGAATTAACTGTGACCCCAAAATGTATAGACCAAAAATGGTGTTTTTACTAAAAATTAAATCTAGTGTGTGATATTTTTTCATGATTACAAATTATAATTAGAGAAATATTATTTTTATTTCAGTCTATTTTTATAATTGTGAATAATATTTTATGACATGTAAGAGGCCTATTTATTATGCCAAATTTATCAACTTTTGGAAAGAGATAATAGCTCGATATGTCTCTCTTTATAAGGTTTAGTTTTGTTATTCAATGAAAAAAATATGCTAATTCTAATAATGAAAGATACTCACCTTTTGAATGCAATTTTGGTTTCTTTTTCATTTTCTGATGTTAATTGGTTTTTTTTTTTTTTTTTTGAGGGGTGATGTTAAGTGGTTGATATATCTATATTGCTAAATAATGTGCTTGAATTTATGGCTAGTTTTGAAACTCATCAAATAGGTAAATCAATCAAATTCACAAGATCTTAGAACCATTTGAGAATCAATATTTTTTGAAACTATTGAGATTATAGATTGTGATTAATGTATAATAAAAGTAATATTCATGATGATTACATGTAAAAGTGATATTACACTAATTACATTTTGTCATCTTAAAAAGTTGTAAAATAATTATGAAATTTAATGTATTTGATTATTTTTAGAATTGTTGATTGATGTTAGGCAAAGGACTAGTGGGCCTAGTCTAGCATCCTACAAAGATGAAGGCTTAGTTGGGTTGAGAATAGCATCACGTTAGCGCTAGGTTACCACCCTTTAAAGGAATAAAATTGTGCCTTTACCATCAGCTATAATTTTTGGTACAGTAGATAAGTGATTAGTCCTAACAATTGATATTGTAATTGCTTGGTCACAACAAACCAACATTTGACTTAAGGCAAGCAGCTTTTAATTGACACATTGATTAGATCCCTCTATACCATACAGAAACAAACTAAAAAAGTCGTGGCTGCGAACAAAAGCAACGTTGGTCCTTTGGTTTTTCTTGGATTTTTGATGAGTTTAGTTTCATTAGATTAACTTATTTTGCTTGAAAATAAAGATATAAAGTAAATAAATCGGAGAATAAACTCAGCACAGCACAATAACTACTCCCATAGTTGATACTTCATAAATAACAATACATCAAATTTTTTTTTTAATTAACTTTGCACTCTTATACAAATGAGATCAAATATGCATGCAATAGCTATCAACAACGATAAAATGCTTTATAGTTCAATTAGTTAACACTTTTTAATGCTTGTAACAAACATATCCAGGATTCAAATTCTCACTCTCCCCAAACTATTAGATTATCAAAAAAATAAGGGTAGAATGTCATTGGGTTTTAGCAGCCTATTAGCAAGTCAAGTTGTTAGTTTTTTTTTTTTGCTGAAAGTTGTTAGTTTTATTTGTGATATAAATCTCTATGAAATTAATTTTGCACCGTTATAGAAACTTATAATACATTAGATATGAATAAATTGTTGTAAGATTTTTGTCTTCCATCACATACTATCCTTTTAAAATTATATTTTTTGTTCCAAAAGACAAAAGAGGGAGAATGACTATGTCTATATGTATTATATATAAGCAAGCCGAATTTAGTGCACATATTCATCTTATTTAATATGATAAACTCACGTATAGAACACAAAATGATATGCAAAACTGTGTTAAAATGTGAAAACTGCATTGAGTCGATTATCTTGGTTCTACCAAAACAAAAGGTGTGGAAAGTTCATGCGCAAACTCTTTCCCCAAAGAAGAAAGTGGAAAATCTGTGAAAAAGGCCATCATCTGATCATCCCCATCAGCAATTCGGACATGGTCCTTGCTTAACTTTAAAAGAAAGTTATAGGCCACACTCAAGCCCATCAAGAGAAGTTTTGGACTAAGCTTTTGCCCTTCCTGAATCAACTCCAAGTGGGCCTTGTGATTTCGGACTTACCTACTCACTACATCAGCATCACTATTTGTTAAAAAAAAAAAAAAAAAAAAGTGTATAATTGCTTAGAAAGACTAGGGCTGTCCACGGGTCGGTCCGGGTCGGGTTTGTGCCCAACCCGGAACCGACCTGCCGGAATCGGGTGCCAAAAAAATGCACCCGCCGCCGACCACCGGAGTACTCGGATCGGGCGGATCAGACCATCAACGGGCGGCGGTCGGGTCGGTCGGCATCAAAAACCCAGAAAACGGTGAAAATCCGGCGTGAAAACAGCGTAAGTCCGGCGCCAAAACGGTGAAAATCCGTCGAAATCTTTGAAGCTTCTCCAGATCCGGCCTAGATTAGGCCATTTTCGGCAAGATCTCAGCTAGATCAGGCGAAATCTCGCCGAGATCTTGACGAAAATGGTCTAGATCTCACCGGATCTACCAAATAGCGCCGGAAATCTTGTTTGGCGGGTCGGATCGGTTTGGTCGGATTCTGGAGAAAGGAAACCGATCTCCGACCCGCCAAACTCGGGTTTTTGAGGAACAGACCCGTCGCCGACCGCCGGAGAAGTCGGGTGCGGTCGGCGGCGGGTCGGGTGCGGTCGGCAGCGGCGGGTGGGTCGGGTTGTCCGGGTCTCTGGACAGCCCTAAGAAAGACTATAGTGGTGCGTGCATCATGAGTATATGAAAGGTTGCTTTAATAATGGCGATGCGTGGAAAGGTAACACTTTTGTGGTCCACACGTTTTTCTTTCGGTGCTGAGGGCCAATGGGTGTTTTCCCTGCTTTGAAATTTGGATCATTGATGCAAGTTGGGGAACTAAATTATTGCTTTCATCGATCGAAGCACTCAAAAAGCAGGGTCTTTTCTTTTATTCCACTTGAATAGTCCATTCCACTGTCACAGATTGTTCTAGTTTTACTATTACCTTCCAATTCTCAGTTCTCAGTTCTCAGTTCTCACAAGATTAGCGTTCGTTCAATTCTCACTAATTAAGAAATGGCGGAAGGAGCTCTGTTTCACGTTGCTGCCGGAATCATCGGGAAAGCGGGCAACCTAGCACTCAAAGAGATCGCGCTCATCTGGAGTGTCAACGACGAGATTACAAAACTTGGGGAGACAGTTTCTCTTATCAAAGCTGTGCTTCTGGATGCAGAGGCGAAGCAACACAACAGTGAAGCGATCAAACTGTGGCTGAGAAGCCTTAAGGATGCCATGTGTGATGCGGATGACTTGCTGGACGAAATCTCCACTGAGGCCCTGCGACGGGAAGTGATGACCCGGGACAAGAAGGCCAAAGAGGTACGCATCTTCTTTTCCAAATCTAACCAGCTTGCATACGGTCTTAGAATGGGTCATAAGGTTAAGGCCATGAGGGAGAGGTTTGATGAGATCGCAGCTGATAGGAATAAGTTTGGCTTAGAAGAACGTTCTGAGGAGAGTCGAGTTCAGTATAAGGCAAGAAAGCAGACTCATTCTCTTTTACCTGCTGAAGATGTTATCGGGAGGGAGGATGACAAGAAGGCTATTATTGAATCTCTGTTGGATTATGCCAATGCTGAAGAGAATGTTTCGGTCCTTCCGATATTTGGAATCGGAGGCCTTGGAAAGACGACAGTTGCTAAAATTGTCTTCAATGATGAACAAATCAAGAACCATTTTGAGCTAAAATTGTGGGTTTGTGTGTCTGATGATTTTGATGTGAAAATAATTGTTGAGAAAATCATGGAGCAGTGTGTCAAAAACAAGAAACCAGAATACCTTGAAATGAACACGTTAGTCAATGATCTTCAAAAAGAAATTAATGGAAAAAGATACTTGCTTGTGTTAGATGATGTGTGGAATGAGGATCGTGAAGAATGGTTTAGCTTGAAAGCTATTTTGAAGGGTGGCACAAGAGGCAGTGGAATATTGTTGACTACACGTAGTGAAAAAGTGGCAGAGATTACACAATCTAAGCAACCACACAAGTTAAAAGGTTTAGATGATCAACAGTCTTTGTCTTTATTTAAGAAGATGGCGTTTAAAGAGGGGAAGAACCAAAGAATGCAAGGTTTGTAGAAATTGGGAAGGAAATTTTAAAAATGTGTGTAGGAGTTCCGCTTGCAATAAGAACAATAGGAGGTATGTTGTATTTTAAAAAATCTGAAATGGAGTGGTTATCATTCAAAAACAATGAACTTTCAAAAATACCTCAGAATGAAAGTGACATTTTACCAACACTAAAGTTGAGTTACGATCATCTCCCGTCACACTTGAAGCAATGCTTTGCTTATTGTAGTCTATTTCCAAAGGATTACAAGATTGACAAATCATGTTTGATTAATATGTGGATGGCGCTTGGGTTCATCACGTTGTATGGCGAAAAGCAATGTCTAGAAGATGTTGGTCATGAGTATTTTATGGATTTGCTTTGGAGATCATTCTTTCAAGAAGTTGAAGAAGATGAACTTGGCATTATTTCAAAATTCAAAATACATGATCTCATGCATGATATAGCAATACAAGTAATGGGATCAGAGAGCACCACCATTTATTCAAAAGAGAAACACATTGACAAGAAAACTCATCATGTGTCATTTGGGAATGCGTTGTACTCATCGTCGGAAATTCCGATCTCATTATATAAAGCAAGAAGGATAAGAACATTTCTTTTGCCATGTCAACCAAAGTTTGATACCATAAGATCAAATGATTCAACTTATAGTGCAATTGTGGCTAGTTTTAAGTTCATACGCTTGTTGGATTTGCATAACATGGGGATTAAAACAATTCCAACTTTTATAGAAAAGTTGAAGCATCTAAGATATCTTGATCTTTCTAAGAATGAAGACATTGAGATTCTTCCTAATTCTATTGTTAAGTTGTACAATCTGCAAACACTTAAACTCTCTAGGTGTGAAAACCTTAAAGAATTACCAAAAGATATTAACAAACTAGTCAACCTTAGGTTTCTTGAGATTGATATGTGTTGGGGTTTGACTCATATGCCAAATGGACTGGGCCAATTGACTAATCTACAGACATTGTCAAGATTTGTGATGAATAAGGGTAAGATCGATTTAGTGCCTAGAAGTAACGGTGGATTGAAGGAACTTGGCAAGCTAAATGAGTTAAGAGGAAATCTGTCAATTGAAAATCTCAAACGCGAAAAAGATGCCGCATTAGAGTGTAAGGATGCAAATTTGAAAGAGAAACGTTTTGATAGGTTAGACTTAAAGTGGGTAGAAGAGGACATTAATGAGACGGGTGCTGGTTACGATGACAAGTCACTGGAAGCCTTGGAACCGCATCTAAATCTCAAAGCATTGAGTTTAGTGCATTACGGGGGAGTGATATTTCCACATTGGTTTCTGTCCCTCACAAATCTTGTCCAATTTAAATTATATTCATGTAAAAAATGCCAATATCTTCCACCATTGGACCAATTTCTTTCTCTCAAAATTATCGATTTGGGCGGATTGGATTGTTTAGAGCACATATCAGATTCAAAGAGAGATAAAAGTGATTCTTTATTCTACCCATCTTTGGAGACACTCAGTATTTGGAATTGCCCTAATTTAAAGGGATGGTGGCGGGGAAGGAGGGATTCTCTTCCTTCATTTCCTTGTCTTTCTAATTTAGATATTCAGTATTGCCCTAATCAGCTGACTTCCTTTCCTTTATTTCCATATCTCGAAAGTTTGAGGCTAATTAATTGTAGCTTGAAGCAGTCATTGGAGAGGATGATGATAAACAACAAGACTTCTTCAGGGAATCTACCATCAATCGCTGCTTCTTCTTCTTCTACAATTGTTGCCCCTCTCTCCAAATTAAGTTGGATGAAAATAGAAGAAGCTTTGCCAGAGGAGTGCCTACCAAATCTCATTTCTCTTCGTTATCTACATCTAGTCAAACTCAAATGTCCTCTTCCTCAAGGCATGCGGTATCTTACGGCACTTCAACATCTGAGAGTTTGGGAGTCTGAGGTGGTTGATTTATTCAATGATTTGGATGAGATGGAATGGCAAGGACTTACGACCCTTCTCTCTTTGAGTTTATATCAACTTCCAAAGTTGGTCTCTCTCCCAATGGGACTTCAACATGTCAGCACTCTACAAAAACTCCATATTAAGAATTGCCCTAATTTGGAATCATTGCCGGAGTCGATCTGCAAACTTATATCTCTTCAATCACTTGAAATTTGGGATTGCCCTAAATTGGAATCATTGCCAGAAGGAATCGGTGCCCTTATCTCTTTGCAAACACTACATATTTGGAATTGCCCTAAATTGGAATCATTGCCAGAAGGAATTGGTGTCCTTACCTCTTTGCAAACACTAAGTATTATAGGATGTCCCATCTTATGGAAAAGATGCAAGAAGCAAATCGGGGAAGATTGGCATAAAATTTCTCACATTCCCAATTTGGGAGGACAACTGTCTGGGCAAGAAGAGTAACCAGGTATATAAAAGTCACCATTTTACTTTCAACCTTTAATTAAAAAAAAAAAAATCCAAAAGCCCAATTCTTCTTCTCCGTTGTTCTCTCTCAACGTATGTTTTTCTTGATGATTAAATTTCAGACGAAGAAGCAAAGAAACCTGCTCATAAGAATTGGGACTTAATTAAAGCTTTTGGGTGTTGCAATTGTTCAACAACTCACTCACTGGTAATATCAACTTTCTTTTCTTTTCCTTTTCCCCCCTTTATCTGCTCAATTTTCCTTCATCCAGTTTCTTACATTCTAATAAATCCCATCTTTGTAATTTCAACTGGGTTGATGAAGAGGTGATGTATTTGATGTGCTTTCTTTTTTGTTGTTTAAACAGATTCAAAATTGGCACTGGAATTGAATAAAGGCAAAGTTGCATTCGGCACTGGAATTTGGTAACCAAGCCATAGGAATCCGCTCATTGTACAGGTATTCTGTTGCTTTAATTCCTTTTTATATATAACCTTCCAATTTTCTGTTATGTCTACAGATAATGCCATGTATCACAATTTGTTATCTAAGTTAAATCACTATGACATCATGCTTTATAATAAAATATAATTTTTAAGCATCATGGTTTTATTTTTCAAAAGTATCTTGATATTTAGAAGGAAAATGTTACCAAAACAACAAACTAACTAAAAGTTTTCTCACTTTGTTGATTTTAATATTGTTGGTTGGTTTGAGCTAAAAGAAAAGAATAATACCTCTGATATGATTTATAACATCAAATATCAAGCACCTATTAATTATTGTTATTGTCATTTCAAACTAATTATTGTAGTCGAGACATCCTTTTTTTTAAGCTATTTTTTTCTACTAATAGTAATAGCAGAACCTGATGCATCATTTTAATATGGGTGTTTCAGGCTTTAATCATGTACATTTGTATGGCCAGCTTTTTACAACTAAGTGGCTTTCTCATGTGAATTATCTTTGGAGGTAGCTTATACAACATCCTAACCTCCCTCTCCAGTGTTCTTTGTCCTTTTTTTCTTTCGTTTTTTCTTTCACATCTTCAAGATCTGAATTATCAATTCTTGTTTTATTGTATTTCACATACATTGGTACAGGACTAGAAGTAAAGAGTAAATATATAGGACCCCATGTATAAGTGATGTAGTGCTTTTAATCTCAAAGTACATTGAGATACAGGGAAGATTGCTTTCATAAGTGTGCAAATAACCTCAAGACTCCTATGAAAGGTGAGCAAACGTATCTAAAATCATAATGGCTATAAATTTTAACCACTGCTTTTGTATATTTTAGGATTTTAGATTTGCAACTTTTACTTCTCCTGTTTGATATTTTGTACATTTTTTTTCCTTCTAAATATCCAAAGATATTTCCCCGGTAATGCGGGAGTTGTTTCACTAGTTTGTATAGCAAAAGAGATATGCATGCATCATAGTGCTTGTTTGAAGAAATTCTGCTTTATCAGTTGAATGGGAAAGGGAGAGGAAGAGGAGGATTTTAATTCCTGTGAACCAAAATAATTAGAAACATATGATTGGAAACTTGTTTCTATATCTTTTCTCACATATTTGAAAAATGCAGGAGCAAGAGGATATAGGTCAAGAGTGCACTATGATGCTCACATCCCATCCCAGAGATTGGAATTTCTCTTGGAAGGATTTAACTCCAGTGTTTCTACAGGTTTCTCAGTAAAGATGTAAGTATTAATAAAATTGAAAAATAAGGTCTGAATATATAGCTAGTTACTACAGAACCAAATTTATCAAATACTAATCTAGTTCTCTCTTAATTTTATCCTTTGGTTTCAGGTTGATGAGTTTATCATTTATTGATTCTATATGCAAAAACCTGTGGAGAATTGAATACTAAAGCAGGCAAGAGTTTTATCCTTTTTTTTTTTTTCCAACTAGCCTATACAAAATTTACACAGAAATTTAGAGAGAATTATGGTAACTATCTCATTCCTTACATAATTAATTCTTGCCACACAGAAACTTGGAGTGAATGTTCTTTATTTATGTTGTTTTTCTTGCAATATGATAGGCCATAACAATAACAAAGCATTAGTCACAAATATTGAGGTCAGCTATGGATCCTCATTTCCTCTCAAAGCTTTTTCATTTTTTTTTTTGCGACATGGTAGAATACTTATTACTTCACTCACTTAATTCACTTTTTTATTTCTCAAACTTTGGTCTGATAGGTTATCATGGATGAAAGCTATAGCTTGGTGTTACCACTCCAAGTATTCCCTGCTTTTAAGGATAGCTTAATTTCATGGTGAATGATTCTTGGACTTCTCAACCAGTAAGACTTCATTGAACAAGGATTGCTTGGAGAGTTCTATTACTTCATAACAAAGGCATTCCTTCCATCTTTGGATTAATTTCTTAAGGTTGCTTAGCATACCATGGAGTTATGTTAGAGATATAGCACCTGTGAAATATCATATGAATCTAGCACCTTGTTGGAATTTTTTGTTTAGTGCTCTGCCTGATAGGTTCATGCTTGCTGGTATATTTGTGTTGCTGTTGTCAAGTGTCATTCTTTTGTTGTCCTAAGTTGTAATTGTCTTAGTGCTCTGTTTGCTGGTTCAGATTTGCTGTTGTATTTGTGTTGCTGGTTTTCGGCTTGGTTTCAATGAAATTTCTGCCTCATTGTCCAAATATAAAATAAAATAAAATCTATCACCTTCTATTCTCAAGAACTGGAGTTCCTAACTTTTCTAATGGCTTTTAAATTGAATACTAGACAACAAAAGCTATTAGATAGAAGGAAACAAATGATTTTATTTCCAACAATTTGAGTTCCAAAGTAAAATTATAAAGTCTTTACAAAAATTGAACCCTTTTTTCTCATTTTTTGTAAAAAAATTTCCAATTATGTTGTATAAGTAAATTCTCTTCTAGGCAGAAGTTGGCTTTCAAGGTGAAGGCAAGACTGTTCACCTAAATGAGAAAGACTGATGCTTTTAAAACATGAACTTCCTCTCTTTGTGGTCCTGGGATGTTGGAATGGATACCAAGGCTTATTTGATTGAATTCACTGGTGTTTTTCGCGTTTTCTTTTTTTACCCTTTATCTGCTCTTAGGATTTTCAATCTTTAATTTATGACTTTTGCATATTAATAAAAAAACATAGGACTTTTCCTTCATCATTTTCTTCTTTCTGATAAATTGCATCTTGTTTCTCAAATTGAGTTGATGGGATGGTGTATTTAATGTGCTTCAACTATTGTTTAAACCGAGTAAAATTTGGCTCAGGATGATATTGAGGTAATATTGTAGAGAGAATTAAATCTTGCAACCATGCTGCTAGAATTAGCTCATTGTATAGGAATTTTGATGCATGAAATCCTTTTTTATATGTAAGCACCAAACTTGTTGTTATATCTTCAAATCAAAATCATAATAATAATGACTCACAATTTTTTCTAGTAGCTTGGTCTTCTTTGAAAACACAGCTCAATTTTTTAATCATTTGATAAATTCCAATAAAATGGAAAATGTTCCTATATGTTATCGAAACAGCAAACTACTATATTCTTCTCACTATCAATTTTATATTATAGGTTGCTTGGGAAAGAAAAAGAACCCCAAAAAGAAAAGATCTCTGGCATTTGTTTCATAACACTAATTATCATATATTATAAAATTAGAGATCCAAAAATATTTTAATTATTGGTGTTGCTACGACAGAATAAATAATATATTTAGCACTATTTTTTTGTGAAGAAATCCTTTCTACAGAGATATTAGCAATAGAACTTCATGCATCATTTTAATGTGTGCCCTTCAAGCTCAGATCATGTACATTTATATTGGCAGTTTTTCACAAAAATCCATAGCTTCCTTTAGTGAACTATCCAAAGAGGCTACTCATACAATATCCTAATTTCTATCTCTAGTCTTTTTTGTCATTTCCCCCTTGTTTCTTCTTTCACCTCTTTAAGACTTGATTTTTACTTGTAGATTGTTTGGCATTCCATATGACTTCTTGTTGTCAGTTTATGTACTAATATCTATTCTTGATTTGTTCCATTTCACGTGCTAATATGTTGAGAAGTGTAGAGTAAATGATAACCCATGTATAAGGTGATGTTGTGCTCTAATTCCATAATTACATTGAGATACATGGATAATTACTTTGACAAAGTATGCAAATAACCTCATGATTTCTGCAACAGGTGAGCCTACGTATCTGAATTAGTAATGGTTTAACAGTTGCTTAGGTATTCTAGTACATTAAGTTTGGAATTTTTTACTTGTCATGGTTGTGTCTGTTTCTATGTATTATTATGCATTCATCAGAATTGTTATTTGAAGATAGTTTAACTATATATATATTGAGTTTAAAATGTGCAAGGGAGGAAAATATATTTCTGGTAGAGAATAAATAATTCCTAATGAATTCTCATTTTAAAGGAGGAATTTGATTTTCCTGAACCAAAATAATGTGAACCATTTGTTTGGATTTTGTTTTTTTGTTTTTGTTTTTTAATATTTTTCTCACTTATTTAGTAAAAAAAATCCAAGTGGAAATTTGTCAAGAGTAGACTAAGCTTTTCACATCCCAGGGTTCAAAATGTATTTCAGAAAGATTTAATTTGTGTGTCTACAGGTGCACACATCTCCATTCTTAGTTCCCTTCAAATTTATTAAGCACTAGCTTAGTTCTCTCTTATCTTTTCCCTTTGGTTTCAGGTATGGGGACTTTATTAGTTATTGGGTTCTATACTTCTATATGCAAATGCCTGAGGATTATTGATAATACAGCAGACAAGAGTTTAGTATTGCATGTTTTTCTAAATCTACTTGGTACAAAAATTATGCAGAAACTAAGAAAAAGAATGGTAATTATCTCTTTCCTCGTAGATTAGGTTTCAATTTTTGAATTTTCTTTTTCTTGAAATATGGTAGAAAAAATATTACTTTCTACATTCTCTTTTTTTAATTTATCCTTGTCTTCGTTTTTTGGCAATATGCATGGCATGGTAGATAAATTTTTACTTTTTCACTTATTCTCCTTTAAATTTATTTCTTAAACATTGGTCTAACAGGTTCCCATGAATGAAGACCATGCTTTTAAGGATAGTTTAATTTCATGGTGAGTGATTCTTGGACTTCTCAACCAGTAAGAATTCATTTAACAAGGTTTGCTTGGAGAGTTCCATTACCTAATATTGAAGGCATTTGGCATTCTTTTCATGTTTGGATTAATTTTGTAAGGTTGCTTGGCATACCATGGAGTTATATTAGAGATATGACACCTGTGAAATATCACATGAATCTAGCACCTTGATGGAATTTTTTGTTTAGTGCTGTGTCTGATAGGTTCAGGCTTGCTGGTGTATTTGAATAACTGTTGTAGAGTACTAAAGTGTCATTCTTTTGTGTCTTGAGTTGTAATTGTCTTAGTGCTCTGTCTGCTGGATCAGACTTGCTGTTTTATTTGTGTTGCTGGTTTTCAGCTTGGTTTCAATGAAATTTCTGCCTGATTATTATAAAATAAAATAAAATCTAGCACCTTCTATTCTTATAAATATTCCTATATGTAATCGAAATAGCAAACTACTATATTTTTCTCACTATCAATTTTTGTACTATAGGTTGCTTGGAAAAGAAATAGAAAAACAAAAACAAAATCTCTAGCATATGTTTCATAACACTAATTATCATATATTATAAAACTAGAGATCCAAAAATCTTTTACTTATTGGTGTTGCGATGATAGACTAATAATATAGTTAACACTATTTTTTTGTGAAGCAATCCTTTCTATGGACATATTAGCAACAGAACTTGATGCATCATTTTAATGTGTGCGCTTTAAAGATTTTATCATGGACATTTATGTTGGCAGTTTCTCACAACAATCCATAGCTTCCTTTAGTGAACCATCCAAAGAGGCAACTCATACAATATCGTAATTTATCTCTCTAGAGTCTTTTTTGTCATTTCCCCCATGTTTCTTCTTTCACCTCTATAAGACCTGATTTACTTGTAGATTGTTTTTCATTCCATATGACTTCTTGTTGTCAGTTTATGTACTAATATCTATTCTTGATTTGCTCCAATTCACTTGCTAATATGATGAGAAGTGTAGAGTAAATGATAACCCCTATATAAGGTGATGTAGTGCTTTCTAATTCCATACTTACATTGAGATACATGATAATTGCTTTGACAAAGTACGTAAATAAACTCATGACTCCTGTGAGAGGTGGCCTACGTATTTGAATTAGTAATGGTTGAACAGTTGCTTTTGTATTCCAGTACATTAAGTTTGTAAATTTTTGCTTGTCATGGTTGTATCTATTTCTAAGTAGTATTATGCATGCATCAGAATTGTTATTTGAAGATTTTTCCCCATGGTCTTGGCGGGCATTGATGAAGACACAAGGCGTTGGAAGGTTGATGTTGTTTGAAGAACCTTCCTACCTTTGAGGCAGACATCATCCTAAACATCCCTCTCAGCTCTGACCTCCCAAATGATCAAATCATATGGATTGGAAATAAGAAAGGTGAATTCTTTGTCAAAAACACATACTATGTAGCACTTCCAATCACTCATCCATTTAATGAGGGTGAAAGCTCAAGAGATGATCCTCTCTCCCCTCTCCGGAAAAGGATGTGGCGCCTCAACATCCCAACAAAGATTAGAATCTTTGCCTGGCGTGCCTGCATGAATGCCCTCCCCACTATGCATTTCCTAAGAATCAGAGGAGTAAGCACAGATGGTATTTGCCGTGTGTGTGACTTGTGCCCTGAAAGTACTCTGCATGCCCTCATACACTGTGACACTCCCAAAGAGGTGTGGTATCTACAAATATTTGAGAAATTTCTTTGGTAAACAATTGAGAAAGTTTCTCTTTGTTTTTGCAATATCCTTGCAGCTTCACTTCAAGGATAGTGATTAAAGTTCAATTTTATCTATTACTTTTTTATTCTCGTACTAGATACATATACTTTATCCTTTGACTTTTGTTTTTTTTCTTTCAAAAAATTTTTAAGGAAGGCATATTTCTAAAGACACCCCTTGTGGAAAAGCAGAGACAATGGTGAGTAAGAAGGTTTTCATTATTATTCTGAGATAAATAGAGGTAGGGAGTATTAACATATAAAATGAACATAACATGAGGATAACAATTATAGAACAGGAGTCAAAGGCCAAAGTTACTGAAGAGTGACAGTCCAAGTGCCTATATGAACAAGTGTGAATTAATGAAACACCATGTTAAGGCTTCGCCAATAACAATCTCCATTCCAAACCATCTCTTTGGACCATAACAACTTTCATTTTTGTCCTGACCACTAGTCCCCTCACTTTTGGCACTCGTGGAAGTCCCTCCACCTATAGCCAGAGAAATTACCCATAAATTTAAGTAGTTTTCTACAATATCAAAAGAAATTGAAATGAAAAAGAAGACTCATGTATGTTGGTTACATTACCACTAGGACTAGGAGCAGGACTAACATCACTTTGATTAGAACTCCTTCCCAATTGGTAGAAAACTTGAGCTTCTGGTGAATTAGGATCCAAGTGTAGAAGAGTTGCATCCATGACCATGCAAACAAATCATATCAGTGTGTCAAATATTAGCCATTTTTAGTGATATTTGTCCTCATTTTTAAAGAATTGTAAAACCAAAACAGGTCTATAGCACTCACCATTCACTTCTTACATTAAATTTCTTAAAAAAAAAATTAGCTAGAGCAAAACAACTCTTATAGCTGAATGCATACCAGGAGACTGGCAGACATTAGCAGGGGCATGGCAAACAGAAGGCAGACCCAAAGCAAGTGTAATATTAAACTGTAGTCCTAATTCAGGATCATTACGATCTCTGATGATGACACACAAGCACTTCTTGTTGTCCTTTAGGACTTGTTTAAGACCAGTGCAAAAGTCTGGTGTAGGTACTTTTGCTTGTCCACCAATGTAAGGCAGACATGTAGCAGTCCTACTAGTTGCCGTGCACACTCTTCATGTTAGGCATACATGTAGCAGTCCTACTAGTTGCCGTGCACACTCTTCTCTGTCTTTGGCTGCATCTGCCATTGCATAGTTAACCATAGCTGACATTAGCACTGATAGGAATGGAAGTATGAAAGTGCTCAAGTGTTAGGCTATGGCCATTTTGTTTACATACTAAAAGAGGGGATCCAAACTCAATTTATGCTTAGGCTATTTAAAAAGAGCTAGGTGGTAGTGGAGTCTATCATTTCATTTGCTTTGTCCTCGGTTGTCACAACTTTTATTATTACAATCACCAAGTTTAGTGCCACCGACTGGTACTTTTGGATTATTACTTGTTGATAACATCCACATCGAATGATATGTTGGTGCACGCTTGAAGAATAGCTCAACAATTGCTATCTTACTGGATGTGACATTCTATGATTGCAGCAGGATGCAAGAAAAGTAACTAAAATTCCATTCCTCTAAATGGTAAATGCACATGATGCAATCTACTAAAGCACCTTTTCTTTCTTTCTCTATCTTCTGTTTGGGCCACAATTCCTTTGGGCTTGAGTTCATATTTGGGCCACAGCATTCTCCAGGAAGGATGAGGTTTGAGGCTTTGAGATTTGAGGTACCACAAATATCTGGTGTTAGCCTTAGCCCAAACCCCAATAATGATCCACAGTGTTCTCTATTGGATCTTTCCAATCTGCACAACCCTCTTTTGAATAAACTATTTTGGCTACAAGTAAATTTGTCAAATAAATTCTTTACTCAGAACCATCCTTTCCCACAAATCCTATCCTTAAAAAATTACAAATATTAAACATAAACACCTTCCAAGCTATGGACTATAACACCTTTCTAATTAGAAACCCACAGATGCGATGTTTTTCAGTTATGCACATTCATTTAAAAAAGACAACTAACATTGTGTAAATAAAGACATGCAGCAAACGAGTGTAACAAGTTAAGAAAGTTGTAAAACATTGTGTAATTTTTAAGATCATCATTAAGAGTAACCTATTGTGGAGCTGCTGTGTGGATTGTGGAGCTGTTACTGCTGCTGGGTGGAGCAGTTATTGCTACTGTAGACAAGTAGAGCTGTTGCTGATGTAGTTACTAGAGTATAACTGTGTTGTAATTGAGTCACTATAAATGTAATTTTGATTAGTAGAGCTTAAACCACATGGATGTATTAAGACCTAAATTATATTGATTTTACTGTAGATCATCTATTAGTTGATATATTTGGTATTTTATTGTTTCCATGTTACTAATTAATCAATTAATATATTTGTAAATGTATAGAGTGGAACCAAAAAAAATTAACAGTGTTATGCTACAAACTCTTGAAAACACATCATAAGTAATAATAATAATAATAATCATAATAATAATAATGAAAACCATAAACAGTGCAAATTTAAACGTTTCTTGATTTGTTCCATGTCACATGCAAATATGATGAGAAGTGTAGAGTAAATGATAGCCCATGTATAAGGTGATTTAATGCTTCTAATTCTAAACTCAAATTGAGATACATGGATAATTGCTTTGACAAAGTATGTAAATAACCTCATGATTCCAGCGAGGTGAGCCTACGTATCTGAATTAGTAATGGTTTAACAGTTGCTTTTGTCTTCTACCCAAAAAAAAAAAAAAAAAACCAGTTGCTTTTGTTCTCCAGTTCAGTAAGTTTGCAATTTTCACTTGACATGTTGGTATCTATTTCTAAGTATTATTATGCATGCATCAGAATTGTTGTTTGAAGATAGTTTTACTTCATATATATTGAATTGAAAAGGGATAGGGAAGAAAAATCCATTTTTGGTAGAGAATAAATTTTCTTTATGAATTCTCATTTGAAAAGAGGAATTCGTTTCATGAACCAAAATAATGTGAAGCATTTGTTGGATATTTATTATGCATCTTTCCTCACTTATTTAGTAAAAAAATCCAGGTGGAAATGTGTCAAGAGTAGACTAAGCTTTTCACATCGCAGGATTCGAAGTTTATTTCAGAAGTATTTAACCCGTGTGTCTACAGGTGCATACATCTCCATTCTCTGTTCCCTTCAAATTTATCAAATACCAAATTACTTCTTTCTTAGCTTTTCCCTTTTGTTTCAGGTATGGAAAGTTTACTAGTTATTGGGTTCTATATCTGAAAGCTGAGGATAATTGATAATACATCAAACGATAGTTTAATTGTGCATGTTTTTCTAAACCTACATGGAATGAAAGTATGCAGAAACTAAGAAAAAGAATGGTAATTTTCCTTACCTAATTAAATCTCTCCTCATAGATAAGGTTTCAATTTTTGAAATTTTCTTTTTCCCTAAAATATGGTAGAAAAGTATTACTTTCTACCTTCTCTTCATTTTTTTGGCAATGTGCATGGATTGGTAGAAAATTTGTTATTTCTTACCCATTCTCTAAATTTATTTCTTAAACGTTGGTCTAATAGGTTCTAATAAATGAAGACTATTGGCACTTTGAGAATTCCCTGAAATCCGGGAAGATGATTCTTGGACTTCTAAACTTGTTGAGTTCCGTGAACAAAAGGATTGTTTGGTGAATGTTGTAAAATCATAGACAAGACATTTGATTTCATCTTAGCTCTAATTTCTCAAGGTTGCTTAACATACCATGAAGTTATAGACGCATTTTGAGATAGGAAACCTGTAAAATATTAGGTAATTATATTTCCTGAAGTTTTTTGGGTTCCAAATAAATATGTAAATATGGTCTTGGCACAGATTGGATATTTGAATCTTTATGCTTTAATTTTTTTTTTTTTTCTTTCTAGATATGTTTTGTCTTAGGTAGGATCCTTGAATTAGTGAATCCTGGAATTGAGTATATGTGCACAGAAGTTTCATTTTATTGAGAAGATTATATACATATATGATTATTTGGGCACAAGTTAGCTTTTGATGTGATAGTGTGATGTAGAACGTTTAATATCATTCTAACTCAATGAATACCTTGAAAGCTCAAGGAAGGAAAAAATTGTAATCTGCAGAAATTTGAGAAATTCTCATAGAAGTCCCCCCCCCCCAAATCTAATCAAGTATAAGATAATGGTATCTACCAAACTTTGAAAAATTTCTCTTGTAGACAATTGAGGAAGTTACTTTTTGTTTTTGCAACATTCTCAGAGCTTCACTTCAAGGATTATGATTAGAGTTCAATTTTTAACTGTAAATTTTTTTATTCTCATACTAGATATGTATACTTTATCATTAGTTTTTCCTTAAAAAGATTTATAAGAAAAACAAGTTCAAATGACACCCTTTGTGGAAAAGACAAAGAGAGAGTTGAAAGGTATTCGTTATTGTTTTGGGATAAATAAAAGCAGGGGGTATTAATAAATGAAAAGAATGTAACATGATTATAACAATTTCGAAACGGCAGTCAAGACTTAAGTTACTGAAAAGTGAGAGTCCAAGTGCTTATATGTACAAGTGTGAACTAATGAAACACCATGTTAAGGCCCTTCTTATAACAAATCTGTGCACTTCTTTTTTATTTTCTCTTGCACATCTTGGGCCAGTACTGTGTATCTTCTGTTTGGGCCATAGCATTCTTTAGTTGGACTAACATGTACCCAAGAGAAAACAAGAGGAAGGACAGTCTAGGACGAGGTTTGAGACTTTCAGATTTGAGCCTTAGCCCAAGCCCAAATAATGATCCATAACTTGTCTATAATCAATACCATCATCGGACTTCATTCAACTGAATTTATCATAGTATTAAAGTACAAGGTTGGGGCTACGTCTTAGCTTCTCATTTTATAAATGTATGACATTGTAGTTGACTATATAGCTGGGGCTACGTCTTAGCTTCTCATTTTATAATTGTATGACATTGTAGTTTACTATACAGCTGGCGTAATACTCTACCAATAGAAACAAAAATCCTTTAATTTTTTTTTTTTTTAACTCATCTTTTTAAGTTTGGAAAAGTTAACAAATGCCCAAGAGGATTGGTTTAAGAAATATTTTTAGAAATTTTTTATGGAAAAAGAACAAAACACCTAATTTTTTTTTTTGACAACTTTTGATATTTCTTATGAAAATTATATCAAGTTTTAAAAATAAATAAATAAATAAAAATAAGTGAGGCTTAGGTCCAGTGTACTCCAGTGCATGTAGTACACTGGACCTGTTAAGATGGTAACATGTATTTAAAAGTAGACACATGTTATAATCTCAACGGGTCCAATGAAAATAAACACTAGACTCAAACCTCACCCTTTTGAAATAGCACATTAGCTTATGAACAGCTAGTCCGGTGATCAAATAAGTGATCACCATTCTATGTGTATGTAGAGTTGGACATACTTTGAAAGCTCAAGGAAAAAATATAGAATTTGTAGCTAATACCCAATCTCACAATCAAGAAGCTGCTTCCATATCTTTCTCAAATGATCTCATTTGTTGTTAAGTTGTAAATTAGTTATCACCCCTTTAAAAGGAATTAACCCCTTTCGAAATATTTCACACCCTTCCACTCTCAAATATAATCCCTTCCTATTGCCATGTAGGACTGAAGCAGCACACAACTCACAAATGACTTGTGTCTCTATTGGATCTTTCCTATCTACATGACTCTCTTTCATTTCAACCATTTTGGCTACAAGTAAATTTGTCAAATAAATTCTATACTCAGAAGTATCCTTTACCAGATTTATGCTTAAAAAATTACAAATATAAAACACAAACACCTTCCTGGCTCTGGACTATAACACCTTTCTAATTAGAAACCCATAGATGCAATGTTTTTTCAGTTATGCACATTCATTTAAAACAAAAAACAAAAATCATGAATTATGAGATGGCAAACTAGTCACAGAGACACTCACAAAATTAAAGCTTTTGGGTTAAAATTCAATGCAAATTTAATGAAAACCACAACAAGGATCACAAATCTGTACATTTTGTACTAGTTGAAGGTAAATTAGCAAAGTAGTTGTCATAAATTGGATCACTTTAAAGAAAAGAAAGAAAAAAAAATGTCAAAAAAAAATTTGTCCTCTCAAAATCATGATTTTTTTAAATCTCAAACAAAAATAATTGAATTTAAACAAAGTGATAAACATCAATTCGTTATTGATAAACTTATTAGATTCAAATCCTTTAAAAAGAGTTTGTGTTTAAGTGAAAATTTGAAAATATCCACACACAAAAGGAAAAGATAAGCAAAAAAAAAAAAAAAAAATGATACACGTAGATAAGTATATTTTCTATTTGAATTCGGTTACTTCTTGGTCCTTCCTTTCTTTTTCTTTTTTCTTTTTTTAAACTCAAATACTCTTAATTGTTTGGTTACTCTTTTTTTTTTTTTTTTTTTTAGGGAAGTATGTAGGGTTACTTAAAAAAAAAAAAAAATCTCCTCTCAAAATCACGATTTTTTTTTTTAAATCTCAAGCAAAAATAATTGATTTTTTTTTTTTTGCAAGCAAACAAAGATAATTGAATTTAAAATAAAGTGATAAACATCAATTTGTTATTGATAAACTTCTCAAATTCAAATCTTTAAAAAGAGTTTGTGTTTGACTGAAAAGTTTGAAAATATTCACACACAAAAGGAAAAGATAAGCAAAAAAAAAAAAAAAAACAAAAACAAAAACAGATACACTGCATGTAGATACAAATGACAAATGTATACAACAAACACGCGAATAGAGTTTTTTGCCAAAGTGATTCCCTTTGGGCTTTATTATACGTATAGACAACTTCAAAAAAAAATAGTTTGTGTGAGTTAAAACTTAAAACTGAAAAGTTTGAAAATATCCACACACAAAAAAAGAGAGAGGAAAAGATAAGGAAAAAAGAAAAGAAAAAGAAAAACAAATACACGTTGGTGCAAAGGTACAAAAATGAAGCAGGAAAATATAAGGGAAAAAAAAAAAGAAAAAAAGAAGAAGATTTTGAGGCATGTGATATTGAAGTCAATCACAGGTAATAAGCAATAAACAAATACCATTGAATCCGTATAAAAATCTCATTCACCCACAGGTAAGTACACCTCAAATTCTAAATCATTGGTAGCCATGGAAGGTAAAAACTCAAACAATAGTCAATGATGAAGAAAAGAAAATAAAAGAAAAGAAAGAACAACTTGCAATTTAGATTAGAGATGCAGAAGATAGAACTTGAAAAGCCATTTGAATTGTGTAAATTATGTTGAATTGTTTAGAACCCAAATATGGAGATAGAAGAAGAAGAAGAAAGAAGAGGATGTACCGTTGAGATTGAATTTGTGTAATTTGAAGAAGAATGAGAGTAGATGTTATTGGGTTGTAAACTACCAAATCGTACATGGGTTTGTAGGTTATTAAAGTAGAAAAGTTTTATTTTACATATTTATCCCTGTTAATTAAAAACTTGTAAGTAAATGGTATAGGGGTATTTTAGAACTATGAAAATGAGGAATCCAAACAGATGAAGCCCCTTAAGTGCCCATTTGTTTCAGCTTTTAGGAGCTGAAACGCCACGTTTTTGAAAAGTTCAGCTTATGTTGCCGTTTGGTTCAACCAAAACGCAACTTTTACCCAAAAGTTGCGTTTTAGGCGAAGGCATAAACGCGCACAACACTTATGGAGCGCTGGAGGTCCATAAACAAAAAGTCAGGAAACGTTTTGAAACTAGCCGTTGGGCTCTTCCGAAAATTACCAAACTATCCACAGACTCACAAACTCAACACACAATCTTAAAACTCATCAAATCAGAACAAAAAAAAAAAAAAAAAAAAAAAAAAAAACAACAACAACAACAACAACAAAACAAATCTGACCCATCTGAGCCGCAGGGGTGACGCGGACGAGTGGTGGTGGCGCGGACCAACGGCGATCTGCACTCTCTAGCCGGCGATCTGCACTTTCTAGGCGGACTGAGTCGCTGCATTCGAATCGGAAGCCAGTGTCGGAATGTCGCCCTTGGCGGCTCCGATAACGATTCCGATTCGCGAGTGTTCGCGAGTGCCTTGATTATCGCACCATCGGCGCCGTAGATTTGAACCTTTCCGATCGCCGTCGATTTGGGGAGACTCACGGTTGTCGCCGGTGGTGAGAGAGACAGAAAGAAAGAGAGAGAGAGAGAGAGAGAGAGAGCTTTTTTTTTTTTTTTTGGAGAAATCACGAGAGAGAGAGAGAGCTAGAGGGACGTCTGAGAAGAAGCCAAAAATAAAATTGAAGAGATAAGAAGTATACTTGTGGAGGAGAAAAAAAAGAAAAGAAAAGAATAAACGTATGGACCAAAAAAAAAGATGGAGTTAAAAGGAAATAAAATAAAAAATAAGTAATTAAAATTGATAAATGTTACAGTAATATTTTCACAATAAATTTTAAGAAGTAGGTTATGATTAACTAATATTAGTGGGAAAAAATAATTTTTTTAGAAAGAGAAAAACTTAGATTATTGGGGTATATTGGTATTGGTATGTATTTTATCATCTTTTTTTACATTTTTATGTATTACAATTTAAACTTGGATTATTGGTGTATATTTTATCATCTTTTTATATTTTCATGTAGTACAATTTATTAAACTTGGATTATTGGTGTATATTTTATCATCTTTTTACATTTTCATTTTATGCTTCATGATGATGAAAATTATTTAGATTTAATTATTATTGCCCAAACAAATAATTATGACACTAACAAAGAAAAATTGCCCAAACATTATTAAAATAATACCAATAATAATAATAATAATAATAATAATAATAATAATAATATTATTATTATTATTATTATTATTATTATTATTATTATTATTATTATTATTAAATAAACTCACATCCAAAAAAAAGAGTATGAAATAAACTCCCTTCTATAAACGTTGTCCTTTTTGGTAATTTATCTCTCAAACTACCACTTTTACAAGTGTTAGCCAAACACTCAGCTTTTTCAAAAAGCACTTTTTAACAGCTTTTACCAAACAGTCAGCTTTTTAAAACTCAACTTTTTTATTATGCACTTTTTCAAAACTCAACTTTTTCATTATGCACTTTTTCAAAAAGCCCAACCAAACTCACCCTAAATAGTAGTATAGATATATATAGGAAATATATTTAGACAAATAGTATGTGGCCCTCTTGGTATAGTACCCTTATGTATTAATTGTCAAAAAAATTATAATATGAGCATCGATCATCTATTTGGAGTTTGGACTTTTAAGATTCATAGGCCGATATTCAATTTTGCACAAAATATAATAGACCCTCATAATATAAATATTCAATGGATTTAAAAACCTATCATATGAGTGAAAACAAAGTGAAAGTTATATCACAATTATTTTATAGTAAGAGTATGACTTTTTCTGGTTTTTATATAATATTTATTTTCCTTCAATGTAACTTAATAATAAGCATTTGATGTACTAATTAGCAAATTGGAAGATATCTACTAGAAAAGAGAGGGGAGATTTGTACAAAAAAATTATATAAATATGACATATTTATCCACGAAATTAATAAAATAAATTTGATTTACATTTTTTTTTTGGAAAGAATTGAACTAGCTTCCTTAATTTATAGATTTTAATCATAAGTTGTTAAAATTTGGATCATAATAATTTGCATATGATATACCTTGAACTCAATTCTATATATATTTTAATTTTTTTAACGATTTAGGCATGTGTTTATAGGGGCCTCTCTTTTGTCAATTATTTTCATTCATCGCAATTTAAGGTTGATGCATTTATTTAATGAGTGTTTTATATTTTGTTGATAAATTCAATAGTTTACAACAAGTAAGGGAGAATTTAAACTTTTAATGTCTCCATTAAAAATACCAAAATGCAGTGGTGGTGGTGGAGCCAGAATTTTTTGTTTGAAAAAGCCAAATTGCGGTACTTAAATATTGGAGAAGAGTTAAGATAATCATCACACACATGCTTAATTTATACCCGTCTATTAAAATTTTTATATACGTGTATTTATAATTTATGTATGTAGAAAATTATAACCAACCAAATAGCAAAATGTTGCAATACATAATGGTCAGGGTACATATTGTAGTGCTTTTTGCTAGCTGATGATTCAACACCTTTCATTGATGTATGTTTGTCATAAATAAATAATAAAAGCCTTTCGTTGATCATTCCTATATATATATATATATATATTTTTTTTTTTTTTTCTTTAGTAACAATTGATATTAACATAACGAAATTTAATGAAAATTTGATATTTGCAGTTTTGCAGTAAAATCAACGAAAAATACACATTGTGATGATAATATGACCAAAATAGACCGAATAGACAGAATGGACTGATTAGGACTAAAGTGGACCAAATATGACCAAAATGGACAGAATAAGACGTAATAGGACAAAATAGACAGAATAAGACTGAGTGAACTGAGTAAGACTGAATGGACCGAGTATGACCAAATGGATCGAATAAGACCAAGTGGACTGACTAGGACCAAGCTGGACTGCATAGGACCAAAATGGACTGAATGGAGCAGGTATGACCAAATGGACTGAATGGACCGAAAAAGTACGAGGTGGACAGAATGGACCGATAGACTAAAATGGACTGAACAGGACAGAACGGACCGAATGAATTGAATAGGACCAAATAATGCTGAATGGACCGCATAGGACCAAAATGGACCGAAGTAAAATGGATAGGACTGAATAAGAACAAAGTAGACATAATGGACCAAATAAGACCGAATTGGAGCAAAGTGGACCGAAGAGAACAGAATTGTATTGAATAGGACCGAATAAGACCAAAGTGGATAAAATGGACTCAATAGAACCGAACTGAATTGAATAGGACTGAAAAAGGCCAAAGTAAACAGAATGGACCGATTAGGACTAAAATAAACCGAGTAAGACTAAAGTGGACAGAATGGACCGAATAGAAAAAAATGAATTCAATAGACCGAATAAGACCAAGATGAACAAAACGGACCGAATATAACCGAATAGAATTGAAGTGGACTGAATATTACTAAAGTAGACCGAATGGACCAAGGTGGACCGAATAAGACCCAAAATTTTTTATTTTTAAATTTAAAAATATTAATCTTTTAGACACTTAAATTACTTTAATATTTTGAAACTAAACGATTGAAAAAAAAAAAAAAAACCATTTAACTTTGTCAATAATCTTCTATGTAAAATTTTAGTTCTATAGTATATTTGTTAGGAAAACAATTTTTTCTATCAACATAATTTTGTGAATTTCACAACTTTCATATGAGGAAATATTTTTATCAACACTTCTGAAATGTTTGAATATGCAAAGATGCCCTTAGAAATTAGAGAGAGGGAAAAAAGCTAGTAATAATCAATAATTGCATCAACCAATAACAAATTTAATAGATTTTATTGGAAATATTCACCAATAAATCATAAAGAAGTACCATTAGGAGATTTTGGGTGATATTCATCACAACCTAAACAAATTATATATTTTTAATCATTTTCTAAAACAATTCTATTTTATACATTAAAAACCAATTGTTATTTGTCCATATCTATATATATATATAAATCATTATTTTACATTGCTTAGCACCATTTTCAATATTTTTGTTGCTAAAATAAGCAAGTATACCAATATTTAGAGAAATATATGGTGTAATCAAACAAATGAGGATTATTTAATTGCAATTTTAACAATTTATAATCAAATGCAAAACATGAAAATAAACAGTAAAAAGAATCAAAATTATTTCTAATGATGAAAAATATAGAAACCAATAGTTTTTCATAATATAAAATCATGAGGATTTTTTTTTAATTCATTAATATGTAGCAATTTCGAGCATAAAGTTTAACTTGAAAATGAATAGCAATATTGTGAGGTCAAAGCCATCAACAATAGCATAACAAATAAAATTTTCTTATGCATAATAACTAAAATTGAACATTGGGAAATTGCATATTAATTCAATATCTTATTCTATCAAAAGTCACAACAGAAAAAATTAGACCATTTCTTTACATATATATATTTTTTAAAAGTACCAATTCATGAAAAGGGGAAAGAAAAAAAAAACACAAAATAACCCTATCTCCAAATAAAAAAGAAAAGAAAACAAAGAAAAAAGTAGGGTTTTTTGTTTGGGGGGGGGGGTGTTGTTAAATACTTTAAAAAAAAATTCTATGAACATATACTTAAGATACACTTTGAGCTTTGTATGACATTAGAATAATATGAAAAAAAAAAAAAAAAAAACTCATTTACATAAATTTTTTTTTTTTTTTTTTTAAATCTAGGGGCCATAATTAGCATAATTTTATATATATAAATTTTTTCTGTTGAAAATATAGGAGGGACGCCCTCTGTCAATGAGCATAATAAGGTGGAGTCAAAAGATATATTCTATTTATTTATACCCCGTTGAAAAGATCCCCAATTTTATTTATATGCTGTTGAAAAAACCCCCTCTCCATCCTTAATATTTGATTTCAAAATTTTTTTGAGAAAATTTTTTTTAAAGAAAAATTTGAGAAGAATTCGAATGCTTGGAAGTGAGAAAAAAAATTAAGAAAGAATAGTGAACATTTTATTGATGTTCAAACTTAAAGCAGCAATGGCTTATTTATTTATTTTTACCAAGAAGAAATAAGAATTGTCACTCCCACAATATCATGATATCAATAGTACTATATCAAAAGCAAGTACACATTAAACAAAATAAATTCTACATTTTCTTTCACTATAATAAATCCTGTATATACTAACAGTAAACAAAATTAAGCTAATCCTTAAAAAAAAGATGTGTAAGATCCATGTTAGTTTTTGCTAGATAAGCATCTATATTGATGAGAAGGAAAACATCTAATTTGGCCCAGTCCATCTCCAAGAATAAAGATAAAGATCCAAGCAAAAATAATGGCAATATAGACAAACACCTCGCTGTTTGTTTACTAATGAGTAATGCATATGAAAGTGAGACTTGCAGGCAGGAATGGCAATTTGACCCGCCCCTCCCCGCTTCGCCCCGTGCGGGTTAAGCGGGGCGAGGATGAGGCAAAATTTTAAACCCGCACTACGGGGCTGGGCACGGATGGGTTTTGCAATGTCATATTTTGAAATGTCCAAACCTGTCAATCTATCATGGAAACAATAGGAAACAGAATTAATTCCAGCAAGCTAAGGTCACAATTATATTAGTATATAACAAAAAAATTGTAAAAGGTATATGAATTTCATTCATTAAGTGGACAGAATAACTAGAAATTAAAACCTAGCCCTAGGCAATGATAATATGCACATACGATCATGTGTAGGACATGAAAACATAACATGAAACATGACATCTGCAACTGTACTTTCTTCTGAAACTATTTGCCTATATAGAGCTAATAAATGAGGTTTGAAAGAACTGATTTGAAGAACATATAGAATTTAATTCCTCTTTTTCAATATTGGCAGTGTATATTAGATTTATTTGTATTTTTTAAAATGTTTCACATTTGTAGAACCACTTCAAACCCAATCACCAATTAAAGAAAGTGCTTGCTATTTCCCCTTTTTTTTCTACATTTTAGTCTTGTACCAGAAGCAAGCAATGCAAAATGAATCAAACAAACACGTGTAAGAAGTATAAGAAACACATCTTAACTTGTCACTAGACCCAAACTTGAGCACTATTTTGAAAGTTCCATTGAATTAAATAAAACAGAGGAAAATCAATGAATGGAAAACACAATGATGGATCTTAAAAAGCATTCAAAACAAAACAAAACAAAACAAAAATGGACCAGATAGACATATAATATTGAACTGTTGTTTAATTGTACAGTAACTAGTTATGTATGTTTTAGCATATCAAAAAGAAAAAGGAAACACCAGCTCACCAGCAAATATGGTTGTAAATCCATCAGCTATTTGACCTGAAACATAACTGTAGCAGCATCCCTATGAAATGATACAACAATGCAGCAACACAAAAAACTTTATTCAAGAACAATTTTAATGAAAGCATAAGGAAATCAAGTTTCTTGGTAGTATTGTTAGCGTGTGCTTGATATAAATTGTTTGCTGACTTCACCATATCACAAAACTAAAATCACATCATGCTGCAATTCAGCCACATCCCATCTCATATGTTTAAAAAAACAAGACACGCCATCTTGTTCCTAATCTATGCCCAAAATAAAAGTCATTCACTTGGTCTTCAATTTGCTAACAACCCGCCCTCATTTTGCTAACAACTCAAATTAGTAAATTTGATAAATTGATGTAATGTTGGGCAAGTCTTTTGGCAAATCAAACAAATTCCCCTGTTGCCCAGCCTAGCTAACAGATGAATAATTTTACTTTCTTTTTGCATGATTTACATGTAGGACAGGAAGCTCAAATACTCAAATGCATAATTTTTCACAACACATGAATAATGTACGAAATGGATTTGACCATTTCAAGCTCCACACAGCGTTGAACCAGATACAGATACAGAACATATGGACTCCAACTAACTCAACAAAATCTGAAATATCAAATTTTAAAAAATTGAAAACAATGAAGGAACCATTTCTATTGAATTTGGTGAACACAGGGTTCTCAAATTTAACAAAGCTTTTACTTGTTATATTCATATAATGTTTCTCATATACGCTAACAGCTTAATCATATCCAGTGAATAACCTAGGAAATTTTCTGAATAACTTTCATAGTGCCATCAAAGTAACCCACTTCCCTCCAGAGTCCAGACTAAATTGGACAGCCCCAAAAGACAAAAACTTTCAAAGTATAGTGTTGTTTAAATCCTAACTATGCAACCCTCTGAGCCTCATCCAACTCCAATTCAGGAAAAGAAGCATTACCCACATAAATATCTTCATTTAAGATTCAAAAACAGTCTAATTAGCTTCAAAACCAATAATAATCATCAACTACACATGCCCTTCATCCATAACACCAAAATGAAAAAAAAAAAAAAACTATATATATAATAACAGAAAAACTATAAAACCCAGATACAATTCGAATTCTACATAACTGGAAAGCAACAAAAAAGGGTCAGAAGGAACATACAGACACAGGAGATAAGCTAAGCAGAACCCATCAACGAGAGCCCCTCAAACGTTAGCAGAACAACGAGAGAAACCAACGTTGTTTGTTCTCTTCTTCATAAGTTTTTTTCTATTTTCTGTTTCTGCTTTCCTTTGTTTTGGGGAATGTGTGTCATCAATGTCACCGACTGTGAGGGTCTGTGAGTTATGACTCTCAGAATAAGACCAAAAGACAGTCCTGTCCATTTTTGAACATTTTTTTTATAAAAATACCGGGGATATTTTTGTCTTTTAGTTGTGTATGATTGACTAAGGAATGAGAGTGGCAGGTGCATTTGGGTGTGCCTTGTGTGTCCGTTTTATATTCATAGAGAGAGAGAGAGAGAGAGAGAGAGACTGACATATATATATATATATATATAGTTTTATTTTTTAGTGGGAAAAAATGGGGGTATTTATAGTTATATTATTCGAAACTAGGTGTGGTACACGAAACGCCCGAGTTTTACCCACTCAGCCAAGCTCCCATTGGCATATAAATATATATATATATATATATATATATATATATATATATATTGTTGGCATCAAGAAGATGTGGCGCTCTTTGAAGGCTTCAAATTGAGCCCATCTCTCTTCTTATCAGGTCCCACTGCCTCTGATTCCACCCAAGGTTCTAAAAATAAACTACCATTCCTTGCTCTCATGTCTTAACATACCAAAGGTGTGGACCGGTAGATTTTGTGGACCATGTTGAACGGATCAATATGAAAATATTTTTACAAAAATACTATTTTTTTCTTATATTTTGGGACTGCAATTAATTTGACCTTTACAATTTTAACTTGCAATCAATTTAATCTCTACCATTATTTTACTAATAAAAAAAAATCCTTACATAATTAATAGAATGCACAGTTTGCACATTTAAAATTTAGGTGGCTAATAAAATATTTTAATTGCTATTTAAAAATGCCACATCAACCTCTTAAAAACCCATGTCAGAAAAAAAAATTTGAATTACTAATTTTTAGGAACAAAAAATCAACTTAGCAATTTCATTTTTCTTTCAATTTCTCATACGTAATGACTTGACTCCCCTCTCTCTAACCCAGGTCCAAACCCAAGACCTAAAAAATGAAATTGAAAGAAAAAGGAAATTGCTAAGTTAATTTATTTGATTCATTTTTATTTTTCTTTAAAATTAGCAATTCACTTTTTTCATGTTTAGATTTTTACGAGGTTGACGTGCCATTTTTAAATAGTAATTAAATCATTTTATTAGCTACTTAAGCTTTAAGTGTGCCAACAGAGCAATTTTTTAGCTACGTATGTATTTTTTCGTTAGTAAGTTAACCGTAAGGACTGGATTGACTATAACTCTCAAAATAGGGACCAAAATGGTGTTTTCACTAAAAATTAAAGCTGGGGTGTGATATTTTTCATGATTACAAATTATGATTAGAGAAATATTATTTTGTTTTAGACTATTTTTATAATTGTGAACAATATTTTATGACATGTAAGAGGTCTATTTATCATGCCAAATTTATCAACCTTTGGAAAGAGATAATATGCTGATTCTAATAATGATAGGTACTCACCTTTTGACTGCAATTTTGTTTTCTTGTTCATTTTCCGATGTTAAGTGGTTATTAGACTATTGGCAAGTCAATTTGTTAATTTTATTTGTGAATTGTGGTATGATATCTATGAAATTTCCATTTAAAAGTTGTATATATTGTTGTAAGATTTTTGTCTTCCATTACTATCCTTTTGAAATTATATTTTTTGTTCCGAAAGACAAAAGAGGGAGAATGATATATATAAAAGCAAGCCAAATTTAGTGCAAATATTCATCTTATCTAATTTGCTAAACTCATGTATTATTAGTACACAGATTGATAATCAAAACTGTGTTAAAATGTGAAAACTGCGGAGTGGATTATCTTGGTTCTACCAAAAGATAAAGTGTGAAAAACTCAGGTGCAAAGTCTTTCAACGAAAACTCTCAAGCCCATTAAGAGATGTTTTGGACTAGGCTTTTGCCCTTCCTGAATCAACCCAACTGGGCCTTGCTACTTCAAACAACCTATACTAGAACCAATGCGTTAACCCAAAAAGGTTTAAAAGATATTTTATTTGCACCTAGTGATATTGCTATATAAGCATTGATACCATGATTATATTTCACTTCATTTGATGTTGATTTTGATTAAATCATGCTTCCAAGATATGGCTGTGTCCATACTCTTCCATTAATATGCCTTGCCCAAATTATGATCTTGGTGTAACTTTGCACGTTTCCACTTTGGAGGGGTGTTCGTTTCTTAGTATCCAAGCATTCAAAAAGCAGCCTTATCATCCAAGCATTCAAAAAACAGAGTCTTTTATCTTTTGGTAAATCTACTAGTCCATTGCTTATCACACAGAGCACAGATCATTCTGGTCTTACTCTTACCCTCCGGTTCTCAGTTCTCACAAAGATTAGCGTTCATTCAATTCTCACTAATTAAGAAATGGCGGAAGGAATTCTGTATGATGTTGCTGCTGGAATTATCGGGAAAGCAGGGAACCTAGCACTCAAAGAGATCGCGCTCATCTGGAGTGTTAAAGACGAGATTACCAAACTTGGGAAGACAGTTTCTTTTATCAAAGCTGTGCTGCAGGATGCAGAGGCGAAGCAACACAACAGTGTATCGATCAAACTGTGGCTGGAAAGCCTTAAGGATGCCATGTGTGATGCGGATGACTTGCTGGACGAAATCTCCACTGAGGCCCTGCGACGGGAAATGATGACCCAGGACAAGAAGGCCAAAGAGGTACGCATTTTCTTTTCCAAATCTAACCATCTTGCATACGGTCTTAGAATGGGTCATAAGGTTAAGGCCATGAGGGAGAGGTTTGATGAGATCGCAACTGATAGGAATAAGTTTGGCTTAGAAGAACGTTCTGAGGAGAGTCGAGTTCGGTATAAGGCAAGAGAGCAGACTCATTCTCTTTTACCTGCTGAAGATGTTATCGGGAGGGAGGATGATAAGAAGGCTATTATTGAATCTCTGTTGGATTATGCCAATGCTAAAGAGAATGTTTCGGTCCTTCCGATAGTTGGTATCGAAGGACTAGGAAAGACGACAGTCGCTAAACTTGTCTTCAATGATGAAAAAATCAAGAACCATTTTGAGCTAAAATTGTGGGTATGTGTGTCTGATAATTTTGATGTGAAAATAATTGTCGAGAAAATCATGGAGCAGTGTGTCAAAAACAAGAAACCAGAATACCTTGAAATGAACACGTTAGTCAATGATCTTCATAAGGAAATTAATGGAAAAAGATACTTGCTTGTGTTAGATGATGTGTGGAACGAGGACCGTGAAAAATGGTCTAGCTTGAAAGCTATTTTGAAGGGTGGCACAAGAGGCAGTGGAATATTGTTGACTACACGTAGTGAAAAAGTGGCAGAGATTACACAATCTAAGCAACTACACAAGTTGAAGGGTTTAGATGATCAACAGTCTTTGACTTTATTTAAGAAGATGGCGTTTAAAGAGGGGGAAGAACCAAAGAATGCAAGGTTTGTAGAAATTGGGAAGGAAATTTTAAAAATGTGTGTAGGAGTTCCGCTTGCAATAAGAACAATAGGAGGTATGATGTATTTTAAAAAATCTGAAATGGAGTGGTTATCATTCAAAAACAATGAACTTTCAAAAATACCTCAGAATGAAAATGACATTTTACCAACACTAAAGTTAAGTTACGATCATCTCCCGTCACACTTGAAGCAATGCTTTGCTTATTGTAGTCTATTTCCAAAGGATTACGAGATTGAAAGGGCGAGTTTGATTTATATGTGGATGGCGCATGGGTTCATCACGTTGTATGGCGAAAAGCAATGTCTAGAAGATGTTGGTCATGAGTATTTTATGGATTTGCTTTGGAGATCATTCTTTCAAGAAGTTGAAGAAGATGAACTTGGCAATATTTCAAAATTCAAAATACATGATCTCATGCATGATATAGCAATACAAGTAACGGGATCAGAAAGCACCACCATTTATTCAAAAGACAAAGTCATTGATGAGAAAACTCGTCATGTGTCATTTGGGGATACATTGTACTCATCATCGAAAATTCCGATCTCATTATATAGAGTAAGAAGGATAAAGACATTTCTTTTGCCATGTCAACCAGAGTATTTTTTTGAAAATTTGGACCAATCAAATTGTAGTAAAATTATTGCAAGCTTTAAGTTCATACGCTTGTTGGATATGCATGGAATGAGGATTAAAACAATTCCAAGTTCTATAAAAAAGTTGAAACATTTACGATATCTTGATCTTTCTGAGAATGAAGACATTGAGATGCTTCCTAACTCTATTGTTAAGTTGTACAATTTGCAAACACTTAAACTCTCTAGGTGTAGAAACCTTAAAGAATTGCCAAAAGATATTAACAAATTAGTCAACCTCAGGTTTCTTGAGATTGATATGTGTTGGAGTTTGACTCATATGCCAAATGGACTGGGCCAATTGACTAATTTACAGACATTATCAAGATTTGTGATGAGTGAGGGTATGATCGATTCAGTGCCTAGAAGTAACTGTGGATTGAAGGAACTTGGCAAGCTAAATGACCTAAGAGGAAATCTGTCAATTGAAAATCTCAAACACGGAAAAGATGCCACACTAGAGTATAAGGATGCAAATTTGAAAGAGAAACGTCTTGATAGGTTGGACTTAGCGTGGGTAGAAGAAGATATTAATGAGACGGGTGCTGGATACGATGACAAGTCACTGGAAGCCTTGCAACTGCATCTAAATCTCAAAGCATTGAGTTTAGTGCAGTACGGGGGAGTGATATTTCCTCATTGGTTTCTATCCCTCACAAATCTTGTCCAATTTAAATTACATTCATGTAAAAAATGCCAATATCTTCCACCGTTGGACCAATTTCCTTCTCTCAAAATTATCGATTTGGGCGGATTGGATTGTTTAGAGCACATATCAGATTCAGAGGGAGATAACTGTGATTCTTTATTCTACCCATCTTTGGAGACACTCACTATTCGGAATTGCCCTAATTTAAAGGGATGGTGGCGAGGCAGGAGGGATTCTCTTCCTTCATTTCCTCGTCTTTCCAACTTAACAATTTATAATTGCCCTCAGCTGACTTCCTTTCCTTTGTTTCCATATCTCGAAAGATTGAGCCTAGTTAATTGTAGCTTGAACTTGAAGCAGTCATTGGAGAGGATGATGATAAACAACAAGACTTCTTCAGGGAATCTACCATCAATCGCATCTTCTTCTTCTTCTTCTCCTTCTCCAATTGTTGACCCTCTCTCCAAATTAAGTTGGATGGATATAGAAGAAGCTTTGCCAAAGGAGTGCCTACCAAATCTCATTTCTCTCCATTATCTATATCTATTCAAACTCAAATGTCCTCTTCCTCAAGGCATGCGGTATCTTACGGCACTTCAACATCTGAATGTTCGGGAGTCTGAGGCGGTTGATTTATTCAATGATTGGGATGAGATGGAATGGCAAGGACTTACGACCCTTCTCTCTTTGAGTTTCCGTGAACTTCCGAAGTTGGTCTCTCTCCCAATGGGACTTCAACATGTCAGCTCTCTACAAGAACTCCATATTAGCAATTGCCCTAATTTGGAATCATTGCCGGAGTGGATCTGCAAACTTACATCTCTTCAATCACTTGAAATTAGTGATTTCCCCAATTTGGAATCATTGCCGGAGTGGATCTGCAAACTTACATCTCTTCAATCACTTGAAATTAGTGATTTCCCCAATTTGGAATCATTGCCGGAGTGGATCTGCAAACTTACATCTCTTCAATCACTTAAAATTGGTGATTGCCCTAAATTGGAATCATTGCCAGAAGGAATCGGTGCCCTTACCTCTTTGCAAACACTACATATTAGTGATTTCCCTAATTTGGAATCATTGCGAGAAGGAATCGGTGCCCTTACCTCTTTGCAAATACTATATATTTGTTATTGCCCTAAATTGGAATCATTGCCAGAAGGAATCGGTGCCCTTACCTCTTTGCAAACACTACAAATTGCAAGATGTCCCATCTTACTGAAAAGATGCAAGAAGCAAATCGGAGAAGATTGGCATAAAATTTCTCACATTCCCAATTTGGTAGGAGAACTGTCTCGGCAAGAAGAGCAACCAGGTATATAAAATTCAACATTTTACTCTCAACCTTCAATTTAAAAAAAAATAAAAAAATCCAAAAGCCCAATTCTTCTTCTCCATTATTCTCTCTCAACGTCTGTTTTTCTTGATGATTAAATTTCAGATGAAGAAGCAAAGAAACCTGCTTATAAAAATTGGGACTTAATTAAAGCTTTTAGGTGCTGCAATTGTTCAACAACTTAACAACTCACTCACTGGTAATATCAACTTTCTTTTCTTTTCCTTTTTCCCCCTTTATCTGCTCAATTTTCCTTCATCCAGTTTCTTACGTTCTAATAAATTCCATCGTTGTATTTTCAACTGGGTTGATGAAGAGGTGATATATGGGTTGATGAAGAGGTGATATATTTGATGTGCTTTGTTTCTTGTTGTTTAAACAGATTCGAAATTGGCACAAGCTGATATTAGTAGGAGAATTGAATAAAGGCAAAGTTGCATTCGGCACTGGAATCTAGTAACCAAGCCATAGGAATCAGCTCATTGTACAGGTATTCTATTGCTTTAATTCCTTTTTATATATAACCTTCCAATTTTTTGTTATGTCTACAGATAATACCATGTATCACTGTTTGTTATCTAAGTTAAATCACTATGACATCATGCTTTATAATAAAATATAATTTTTAAGCATCATGGTTTTATTTTTCAAAAGTATCTTGATATTTAGAAGGAAATGTTACCAAAACAACGAACTAACTAAAAGTTTTCTCACTTTGTTGATTTTAATATTGTTAGTTGGTTTGAGCTAAAAGAAAAGAATTCTACCTCTGATATATATGATTTATAACATCAAATATCAAGCACCTATTAATTATTGTTATTTTCATTACAAACTAATTATTGTAGTCGAGACATCCTTTTTTTTTAAGCTAGTTTTTTTTCTACTAATTGTACTAGCAGAACCTGATGCATCATTTTAATGCGGGTGTTTCAGGCTTTTATCATGTACATTTGTATGGCCAGCTTTTTACAACTAAGTGGCTTCTCATCTGAATTATCTTTGGAGGTAGCTTATACAATATCCTAACCTCCCTCTCCAGTGTTCTTTGTCCTTTTTTCTTTTTTTTTTTCTTTCACATTTTCAAGATCTGAATTATCAATTCTTGTTTTATTGTATTTCACATACATTGGTACAAGACTAGAAGCAAAGAGTAAATATGTAGGACCCCATGTATAAGTGATGTAGTGCTTTTAATCTCAAAGTACATTGAGATACTGGGACGAATGCTTTCATAAAGTGTGCAAATAGCCTCAAGACTCCTATGAAAGGTGAGCAAACGTATCTAAAATCATAATGGCTATAACTTTTAACCACTGCTTTTGTTTATTTTAGGACTTTAGATTTGCAACTTTTACGTCTCCTGTTTGATATTTTGTACATTTTTTTTTCCTTCTAAATATCCATAGATATTTCCCCGGTAATGCGGGAGCTGTTTCACCAATTTGTATAGCAAAAGAGATATGCATGCATCATAGTGCTTGTTTGAAGAAATTCTGCTTTATCGGTTGAATGGGAAAGGGAGAGGAAGAGTAGGATTTTAATTCCTGTGAACCAAAATAATAAGAAACATTTGATTGGAAACTTGTTTGTATATCTTTTCTCACATATTTGAAAAATGCAGGAGGATATAGGTCAAGAGTGCACTATGATGCTCACATCGCATCCGAGAGATTGGAATTTCTTTTGGAAGGATTTAACTCCGATGTTTCTACAGGTTTCTCAGTAAAGATGTAAGTATTAATTAAACTAAAAAACAAGGTCCGAATATATTGCTAGTTACTATAGAATCAAATTTATCAAATACTAATCTAGTTCTCTCTTAATTTTATCCTTTGGTTTCAGGTTGATGAACTTATCATTCATTGGATTCTATATGCAAAAGCCTGGGGAGAATTGAATACTAAAGCAGGCAAGAGTTTAAGAGTGAAGGTTTTTTATTTTCCAACTAGCCTATACAAAATTTACACAAAAACTTGGAGAGAATTATGGTAACTATCTTGTTCCTTACCTAATTAATTCTTTCCACACAGAAACTTGGAGTGAATGTTCATTATTTCTGTTTTTTTTCTTGCAATATGATAGGCCATAGCAATAACAAAGCGTTAGTCACAAATATTGAGGTCAGCTATGGATCCTCATTAAAGAATGAATGAAGTGGGTTTTAGAGAATCTGTTCTTCTTAATAAACCTAAAGCGTAACAAAAGAAAATCTTGAATGATTTTGCCAAATAGTGATATTTACGCTCAGTTAACTACAGAATTGCAATTTCTACTCATTTCTTGTACTTTCTCAACAACCAAACAGATTGAACATATGAAGAAAAGAAATGGGCTTTTTGAAAGATTGGGGTTTGAGAAACATGTACAAGAATAATATATGAAAATCCCATCAATAGTCTTTTGTTTTAACTTCAATAAAGCCACATAGTTGTGTCAATTCCAGCAGAATAAAGCATAGAAAGGCATAGCCACTGTTTGGTTGCTGAGAAAAAGCAGAGGTTTTTAGCATTTTCAGTTGCATATCACAAATTGAGTTGATGGGATGATGTGTTTGATGTTCTTCAACTATTGTTTAAACAGAGCAAAATTTGGCTCAAGGTGATATCGAGGTAATATTGTAGGGAGAATTAAATCTTGCAACCATGCTGCTGGAATTAGCTCATTGTCTAGGAATTTTGCTGCTTCAAATCCTTTTTATATGTAAGCACCAAACTTGCTGTTATATCTTCAAATCAAAATCATAATAATAATAATGACTCGCAATATTTTCTAGTAGCTTGGTCTTCTTTGAAACACAGCTCGATTTTTTAAATCATTTGATAAATTCCAAAAAAATGGAAAATGTTCCTATATGTTATCAAAACAGCAAACTACTATATTTTTCTCACTATCAATTTTTATATTATAGGTTGCTTGGGAAAGAAAAAGGACAAAAAAAAAAAAAAAAAAAAATCTCTGGCATTTGTTTCATAACACCAATGATCATATATTATAAAACTAGAGATCCAAAAATATTTTAATTATTGGTGTTGCTATCAGTCATAGGCTATGACAGAATAAATAATATAGTTAGCACTATTTTTTTGTGATGAAATCCTTTCTACAGAGATATTAGCAATAGAACTTCATGCATCAAGTTAATGTGTGTGCTTCAAGCTCTGATCATGTACATTTATATTGGCAGTTTTTCACAAAAATCCATAGCTTCCTTAGTGAACCATCCAAAGAGGCAACTCATACAATATCCTCATTTCTATCTCTAGTCCTTTTTGTCATTTCCCCCTCATTTCTTCTTTCACCTCTTTAAGACTTGATTTTTACTTGTAGATTGTTTGTCATTCCATATGACTTTTTGTTGTCAGTTTATGTACTAATATCTATTCTTGATTTGTTCCATTTCACATGCTAATATGATGAGAAGTGTAGAGTAAATGATAACCCATGTTTAAGGTGATGTAGTGCCTCTAATTCCATAATTACATTGAGATACATGGATAATTACTTTGACAAAGTATGCAAATAACCCCATGACTCTTGCAAGAGGTGAGCCTACATATCTGAATTAGTAATGGTTTAACTGTTGCTTAGGTATTCTAGCACACTAAGTTTGGAATTTTTTACTTGTCCTGGTTGTGTCTGTTTCTATGTATTATTATGCATTCATCAGAATTGTTATTTGAAGATAGTTTAACTTTATATATTTAGTTAAAAAGGTGCAAGGAAGGAAAATATATTTCTGGTAGAGAATAAATAATTCCTAATGAATTCTCATTTTAAAGGAGGAATTTGATTATCATGATCCAAAATAATGTGAACCATTTGTTTGGATTTTTGTTTTGTGTTTTTTTTTTTTTAAATATCTTTTCTCATTTATTTAGTAAAAATAATCCAAGTGGAAATTTGTCAAGAGTGACTAAGCTTTTCACATCCTAGGGTTCAAAATTTATTTCAAAAGGATTTAATTCGTGTGTCTACAGGTGCACACATCTCCATTCTCAGTTCCCTTCAAATTTATTAAATACCAAATTAGTTCTCTCTTAGCTTTTTCCTTTGGTTTCAGGCATGGCGAATTTATTAGTTATTGGGTTCTATACTTCTATATGCAAAAGCTTGAGGATAATTGATAATACAGCAGACGAGAATTTAGTAGTGCATGTTTTTCTAAATCTACTTGGTACAAAAATTATGCAGAAACTAAGAAAAAGAATGGTAATTATCTCTTTACTAACCTAATTAAATCTTTCCTCATATATTAGGTTTCATTTTTTGAATTTTCTTTTTCTTGAAATATGGTAGAAAAAGTATTACTTTCTACATTCTCTTTTTTTAATTTATCCTTCTCTTCGTTTTTTGGCAATATGCATGGCATGGTAGATAAATTTTTACTTTTTCACTTATTCTCCTTTAAATTTATTTCTTAAACATTGGTCTAATAGGTTCCCATGAATGAAGACCATGCTTTTAAGGATAGTTTAATTTCATGGTGAGTGATTCTTGGACTTCTCAACCAGTAAGAATTCATTTAACAAGGTTTGCTTGGAGAGTTCCATTACCTAATATTGAAGGCATTCGGCATTCTTTTCATGTTTGGATTAATTTTGTAAGGTTGCTTGGCATACCATGGAGTTATATTAGAGATATGACACCTGTGAAATATCACATGAATCTAGCACCTTGATGAAATTTTTTGTTTAGTGCTTTGTCTGATAGGTTCAGGCGTGCTGGTGTATTTGTATTACTGTTGTAGAGTACTAAAGTGTCATTCTTTTGTGGTCCTGACTCCTGAGTTGTAATTGTCTTAGTGCTCTGTCTACTGGTTCAGACTTGCTGTTGTATTTGTGTTACTGGTTTTCAGCTTGGTTTCAATGAAATTTCTGCCTGATTATCCAAAAATAAAATAAAATCTAGAACCTTCTATTCTTATAAATATTCCTATATGTTATCGAAACAGCACACTACTATATTTTTCTCACTATCAATTTTTGTATTGTAGGTTGCTTGGAAAAGAAAAAGAAAAAGAAAATCTCTGGCATATGTTTCATAACACTAATTATCATAAATTATAAAACTAGAGATCCAAAAATCTTTTAATTATTGGTGTTGCTATGACAGACTAAATAATATAGTTAGCACTATTTTTTTGTGAAGCAATTCTTTCTATAAAGATATTAGCAACAGAACTTGATGCATCATGAGAAATTAGCAACAGAACTTGATGCATCATTTTAATGCGTGTGCTTTCAAGCTTTTATCATGTACATGTTGGCAGTTTCTCACAACAATCCATAGCTTCCTTTAGTGAACCATCCAAAGAGGCAACTTGTACAATATCCTAATTTATCTCTCCAGATTCCTTTTTGTCATTTCCCCCTTGTTTCTTCTTTCACCTCTTTAAGACCTGATTTACTTGTAGATTGTTTGTTATTCCATGACTTCTTGTTGTCAGTTTATGTACTAATATCTATTCTTGATTTGTTCCATTTCACGTGCTAATATGATGAGAAGTGTAGAGTAAATGATAACCCATGTGTAAGGTGATATAGTGCTTTCTAATTCCATACTTACATTGAGATACATGATAATTGCTTTGACAAAGTATGTAAATAAACTCATGACTCCTGTGAGAGGTAGCCTACGTGTCTGAATTAGTAATGGTTGAATAATTGCTTTTGTATTCCAGTACATTAAGTTTGTAAATTTTTGCTTGTCATGCTTATATATGTCTCTAAGTATTATTATGCATGCATCAGAATTGTTATTTGAAGATATTTCCCCTGGTCTTGGCACTCATTGATGAAGACAAAAGGTGTTGGAAGGTTGATGTTGTTAGAAGCACCTTTGAACCTTAGAAGTAGACATCATCCTAAACATCCCTCTCAACTACACCCTCCCCGATGATCAAATCATATGAATTGGAAGCAAGAAAGGTGAATTCTCTGTCAAAAGCGCTTACTATGTAGTACTTCCAATCATTCATCCATCTAATGAGGGTGAAAGTTCAAGAGATGATCCTTGCTCCCCTCTTTGGAAAAGGATGTGGCACCTCAACATCCCAGCAAAGATCAGAATCTTCGCCTGGCGTGCCTGCATGAATGCCCTCCCCACTATGCACTGCCTAAGATCCAGAGGAGTAAGCACATATGTTATTTGCCCTGTGTGTGACTTGTGCCTTGTAAGTACTCTGCATGTCCTCATACGGTGTGACACTCCCGAAGAGGTGTGGAGCAGTTGTCTAAACTGTCCAGTGGATTAGGAGACAAATTCTGGGGATTTTGCTGATCTAGCATTTCAGTTCATCACCAATGGCACCACTCAAGACTTGGAAACTTTTCTTGTCACAGCCTGGCCTATTTGGTACAACTGGAATCAGATGGTACATGAGCCAACCTCATCACTTCCCATCCAAATATGGGAAACTGCTAGGAGAACTGTCAAGGACTGCAAAGGTGCCTTATCAATTGCATTTCAGCTGAAATCCAACCCAGCTTTGTGCTGGACTGCCCCACCTCCTGGCACTCGCAAATATGGTAGAAAAAGTATTTCTTTCTACCTTCTCTTTTTTATTTATCTTTCTCTTCTTCATTTTTTTGGCAATAAGCATGGATTGGTAGAAAATTTGTTACTTTCTCACTTATTCTCTAAATTTATTTCTTAAATGTTGATCTAATAGGTTCTCATAAATGAAGACTGTTGGCACTTATAGACTTCTTAACTTGATTAGTTCTGTGAACAAAAGGATTGTTCGGTGAATTTTGTAAAATCGTAAACAAGACATTTGCTTTCATCTTAGCTCTAATTTCTCAATGTTGCTTACCATACCATGAAGTTATAGAGACATTTTTAGATAGGAAACCTGTAATGTATCAAGTAATATTATTTCCAACTGTTTGAGTTCCAAATAAATTTGTAAATATGGTCTTGGCACAGATTGGATATTTGAATCTTTATGTTATCCATTTTAGATAATGAAATTTCAAATGAAGAACCAAAGAAACCTACTCTTAAGAAGTGGGACTTAATTAAAGCTTTAGGGTGCTGCAATTGTTCAACAACTCAATAACTCACTCACTGGTACTATCACCTTTCTTTTCTTTTCCTTTCCCCCTTTATCTGCTCATAATATTCTTATTCTTTGACTTATATCTTTTCATGTTAAGGAAACAAATAATGTGAAATTTTCTTTCATCTGAACAAATTCCATCTCTGTGTTTTCAATCGGGATGTATTTGATGTGCTTTTTTTCCTGTTGTGTAAATAGAGTCAAATTGGCACAATGTAATATTACTTGGGGAATTGAATCCGCTAACCATGCCGTAGGAATCACCTCATTGTACAGGTATTCCCTTTGCTTCAATTCCTTTTTATATGTAAGCTTACAATTTTCTGTTATTTCTACGGATAATACCATGTATTACAATTTGTTATCTAAAATTAAATCATTATGGGATCATGCTTTATAATAAAATATAATTTTCAAGCATCATGGGTTTATTGTGAAAAGTTGCTTGATATTTATAAGGAAAATATTACCATATGTTACCTAAACAACAAACTAAGTTTTCTCACTTTGTTGATTTAATATTGTTGGTTGGTTTGAGCTAAAAACATTTCTACCTTTGACATGTTTTATAGAGATCAAGCACCTAAAAATTATTGTTATTGTCATTTACAGACTAAATATTGCAGTCAAGACAAATCCTTATTTTTTTTGGAGCTATGTTTTCTACTGATAGTAACAGTAGAACCTGATGCATCATTTTAATGCAGGTGTTTCACTCTTTTGTCAAGTACATTTGTATAGCCAGCTTTCTACAACAATATGTGGCTTTCTCAAGCGATTCTGGGACTTCTTAACTTGACAAGCTCCATGAACAAAAGGATTGTTTGGTGAGTGTTGTAAAATCATAAACAAGATATTTGATGTCATCTTTGCACCAATTTCTCAAGGTTGTTTACCATACCATGAAATCTTTGCACTTTTTTCTCAAGGTTGCTTACCATACCATGAAGTTATAGACATTTTGAAATAGGATACCTGTAAAATATCAGGTAATTATATTTCCACCAGTTGAGGTTCTAAAAAAATTTGTAAATATGGTCTTGGCACATATTGGATATTTGAATATGTATGTTTTTCATTTATTCTTATTTCTTTAGTTATGTTTTGTTCTTAGGTAGGATCCTTGAAGTAGTGAATCCTAGAATTGAGTATACAGTTTCATTCTATTGATAAGATTATACACAAATAATTATTTCGGCACAAGTTGGCTTTCAATTTGATTGTGATGCAGAACAAAAACAATTTAGATATCATCTTAACTAAATGAATACCTTGAAAGGTCAAGGAAAAAAAAATGGAATCTTCATAAATTTAGCAAAATTCTCATAGAAGTTTTTTTCCCCAATCTAATCAAGGATAAGATATATGGTATCTACAAAAGTTGGAGAAATTTCTCTTGTAGACAAATGAGAAAGTTACTTTTTTGTTTTTTTTTTTTTGCAACATCCTTTGAGCTTCACTTCAAGGATAGTGATTAGAGTTCAATTTTATCTGTAACTTTTTTATTCTCATACTAGATACATATAGATATACTTTATCCTTGGATTCATAGGTATTGGGAAGATTTATAAGAAAAACATAGTTCAAATGACACCCCTTGTGGAAAAGCTGAGACAAAGGGAGAGTTGGAAGAGTTTTATTATTATTTTGGGATAAATAGAGGTAGGGATTATTAATAAATGAAAAGAACAAAAGGCCAAAGTTACTGAAGAGTCACAGTCCAAGTGCCTATGTGAACAAGTGTGAACTAATGAAACACCATGTTAAGGCCCCGCCAATAACAATCTCCATTCCAAACCATCCCTTTTGACCATAACAACCTTCATTCTTGTCTTGACCAATAGTCCCCTCACTTTTGGCACTCGCAGAACTCCTTACACTTGTAGCCAGATAAATTACCCACAAATTTAAGAAGTTTTCTACAGTATCAAGAGAAATTGAAATGAAAAAGAAGACTTATTTATGTTCGTTACATTACCACTAGGACTAGGAGTAGGACTACCATCACCTTGATTTGGACTCCTTCCCAATTGGTAGAAAACTTGAGTTTCTGGTGAATTAGGATCCCAGTTTAGAAGAGCTACATCCATGACCAAACAAACAAATCAAATTATTGTGTCAAATATTAGCCACTTCTAGTGGCATTTATCCTTTTTTTTTTTTAAAGAAGTGTAAAACTGAAAAAAACTCTATAGCACTCACCATTCATTTCTTATAGTGAATTTCATAAAAATCTATTAGCTAGAACAAAACAACTCTTACAGTTAAATGCATACCAGGACACTAGGAGACTTTAGCAGGGGCATGGCAAACTAAAGGCAGACCCAAAGCAAGTGTTACATTAATCTGTAGTCCTAATTCAGATTATGTAACAGAAGCACTTCTTGTTGTCCTTTAGACTTGTTTAAGGCTAGTGCAACAATCTGGTGTAGGTGCTTTTGCTTGACCACCAGCATAAGGCAGACATGTAGCCAGTCCTACTAGTTGCTGGGCACATTCCTCTATCTTTGGCTGCATCTGCCATCGTATAGCTATAACCATAACTGACATTAGCACTAAAAGGAATGGAAGTATCAGAGTGCTTGGGTGTAAGGCTATTGCCATTTTGTATCATTGCATTTGCCCTCAGTAGTCACTACTTGTTGAAAACATTCCACATTGAATGATATACACTCTTAAGGATAGCTCAACAATTGCTATCTAATTAGACATGTCATTTTCTGATTGCGGCAGGTTGCAAGAAATGTAACAAAAATTCCATTCCTCTAATAAACGCACAAGCTGAAACCTACCAAGCATCTTTTCTTTCTTTACTCACAGTAATATATATAATTTATTTTCAAAATTTTATTATAGATAATTTGTTCTCTCAGAAAATTAAACAATTTGTGAAAGTAATTTTTATCTTTCTTTCTTTACAAATATATAACAATATTATTTTTGGCGCTTTATTTATTTTTTGAACTGGTTCATATTCTTTTAATTATTTTTATAATGCATTTTATTTTTTCTTAATTTATTTTGGTACTACTAAAAATTTTAAATTTTAAATCTATCATTCTTCAAACTGGACACCGAAATGAATAGAAGTTGACAAAAATGTGTCAAATGAAACTAAAATGGACCGAAATGCTATACAAATGTGACCGCACAATATGAGAGTAACAACAATAAATATTACACTTTTAGATATTCATATTATATAGATTTAGATTTAAATTATGGTATTATGCACCATTTTTAATGACATCAACCCCTACCTGCCCTTCATTTTTGTTTTTGTTTTACACTTCTTGGGCCAGCATTCTCTCTGTACTATTTGGGCCTCAATTCCTTTTAGACATGAGTTAAAATTTGGACCACAATGTTCTTCAGTTTGACAAACTCATACCCAAGAGAGAGCAGAAACATAAAACAAGAGTCAGAACTTAGAACGATTCAAGGACAAGTTACTGCCAATCCACCTGAATTTATCCCGACATATGAAGGTACAAGGAGCCACTAGTTTTTAGCTTCTCTTCTTAAAAATGTATGACTTTTTACCTACATGTAGTAATTAAAAAAAAAAAAGATTGATTTCCCCAACCAATTTGTTATATGTTTTACACGAATACTGCACTTCAACGATCCTCTAGTAAAATTAATTTTTGATCAATATCTAACATGGAGGACCGGTTTTTAGCTCTAAAAATACATATTAGCTACCAACAATATATCTAATCTTTTGTTGAATATTTCAACTGCACGGGAGAAGCTTGCTTGTGACATCCAATCCAACCCAATTTTATCATGCACCAATCAAACTTCATGGGCCACATTTAAAGCCTATCAAGAGAATTTTTGGGCTAAGCTTTTGCGCGACCTTCTTGAATCAACTCCAAGTGGGCCTTGCAACTTCGAACAATCTAGTAACAACATGGTTTTCTTTTGGTGTTTTTGGTCTAATTTTGATTATAGATCCAAGTTGGTGAACTGTGAATTTTTCTTTCTTGTATTCCACAACCACGTGCATTATAGTATTATTACTAGTCACATCACACACGCGCTTTACGTGTGAAATGAGACTTTTTTATTTTTATTTTTTGGGTTTACATATTTTATTTTTATTTTAGGAGTTTTTATTTTATTTTTTTTTTTTTTTTTGGTTAACAAAAATGGAGGCGTTTATTTTTAAACCCTTGAAAAAGTTTATTTTTTGTGAGTACTTCATTTCTGAGACTACTAATGTTTAATGTGAGGGATAAATGCCAGATTGGCGACTACCAATGTTAATGTGAGGGATAAATGCGCAGGTGGGAAAAGAATAGTTTAATGATAAAAAAATGGTATGTTTGTGGGGGAAAAAAAAACAATTTTATTTTTTATATTTTTTTCAAAAAGAAGAAATTGTATTAGTGCTTGACAACAAACGTGAGAAAAAATGTGGAGGTGAGAAAAGAATAGTTTAGTGATAAAAAAGATGGTACGTTTGTGGAGAAAAAACAATTTTATTTTTTTTTAATATTTTTTTTCAAAAAGAAGAAGTTGTATTAGTACTTGACAACAAACATGAGAAAAAATGTGGAGGTGGGAGAAAAATCTTTTTATTTTTTATAATTTAGATAAAAATTAGGAGTTTTTAAATTACTAATTTTACATGTCTAACCCTATGATTTCTAAGAAAAACATAGTTCTAATGATACCCCTTGTGGAAAAGCTGAGACAAAGGGAGAGTTGGAAAGTTATTTATTTATTTATTTATTTATTAATTATTTTTGGGATAAATAGAGGCAGGGAGTATTAATAAATGAAAAAAAGCATAACACGAGCATAACAATTACAAAACAGAATTAGCAATCAACGCTAAAGTTACTGAGGAGTGACAATCCAAGTGCCTATATGAATAGGTGTGAACTAAAAAAACACCATGTTAGGGCCCTGCTAAATGCTAATGACAATTTCCATTACAAACCATCTCTAGTCCTAACCACTAGTCCCCTCACTTTTGGCACTCGTGGAACTCTCTCCACCTGTTGCCAAAGAAATTACCACAAATTTAAATAGTTTTCCACAATATCAAAAGAATAGTAATTAAATTAAAATGAGAAAGAAGGCTCATGTATTTATATTACCACTAGGACTAGGGGTAGGACTACTATCACTTGGATTAGAAGGGACACAAGCGCTTCATGTTGTCCTTGTACTTGTTTGAGACTAGTGCCACAGTCTACGTGTAGGTGCTTTTGCTTGATCACCAATGCAAGGTAGACATGTAGCCAGCCCTACCTATTGCTTTGCACACTATTCTGTCTTTGGCTTCATCTGCCATTGCATAGCTAACCATAACTGACATTAGCACTAAGAGGAATGGAATTGTTTAATTGTTTAACTCAAAATATTATGAGAATATTATCTGCTCATAATATTCTCATTCTTTAATTTATATCTTTCCAATATGTGAACTTTCTTTCATTTTATTTCACACAGTTTAATAAATTCCATCTTTGTATTTTTGAGTATATCTAATATACCAGTTCTTAGCAGTGAAAATACATACTAGCTACCACCAATTTCTAACCTTTGTTGAATACTTCGATCTTTTCGTTAGAATATAGTCCCTGGATATACAAAACATCCTTAAAAGAAAAAAAGAAAAAAAAATAATTACAAGAGATTTATGTTTCAAAAAAAATAAATAAATAAAGACGCAAAGAAGCTAGACAAGTGCCTATATATACTTAAACTCGAAAGCAATACACTGGAGATAATTTTCATCATGCTTGTGATATCCTATCCTACCTAACTTTGTCATTCACTTTTTGTTTTATTTAGACGAGCATAAAAACAGTATGTCTTCAGTGACCAAATGCTCAATAATAAATAGTGCTTCCTTTATCCAAGCACTAAAGTTTGAAAGACCTCTTGCATATTGAGCTGGTCCATGCTCAGCCTTATTGCCATCCCGTGAAATGAAAGAGAGTTAGTCCTATCGAACTGCTGGAGTTGTGCTAAAGACCCTATAAATGTAATGCTGTTAGAGATGCTTAGTGGAGGAGTGGTCATGTCTAGTAGAGATGTACAGTTAACACGACTTGAGAGTCTCCCTAAAAAATTTTATCTATAATCCCCATCTCCCATGCTTTCGTGCACTAGTCAAGCCTTCATTGCTTCTTTTAACAGCACCAAAGGTAAAAAATATCCTTGATCTCAAATAGATAAATTTTCCCCACCCAAAAAAAAAAAAAAAAAAAATTATAATAAATAAACAAGCACACAAGGTAATTATTACAAAGGCATTGGAACTTAAGCATTGTGAAATGCTCTAAAGTGCATTAAACAATTGCTCTTAAAAAGCTAAAGTAAACCCTTGAGACAATCAAGGGATTGCAATTTCGTGCAATTATTTTAATTATGGAATAAAATAATTGAAATCCAATTATATTGATGGAGTGGATCCTTTTGCTAATATAGGTAAACTTCAGGTATAAAATTCAAGCAATGTCAAACTTTAGGAGCGTACTTTCAATTCTACTACCTTTTGGCTGCTAGTAGTGGGTTAAATCCCACTATCTTGGCTTTGCGACAAACTTCTTTGTCATTTTGGGTAATGGCCAACCGGCCACAACAACCTTCTCTCTCTCTCTCTCTCTCTCTCACACACACACACACACACACACACACACACATTAAGTCTCTTTATCTTCATTCTCTAGCACGCATTAGATGGTTCTCACCTACCTTCTTCCATTTTTTGGTAAAAATGCCTTCCCAGCAAGGCATATTTTCAAAAGTGGTCTCGGCGGGATACCAAATCGAGGTCCTTTCCTCCCTCCACCAAATCACACACTCTATTTCTCTTCAGTCGTGGGTCTTGCCTTTTCTACATTGGCTGGGTTGCAGGATGATAGAGCTCCTAGCCTTGCTACATTTTTTTTTTTTTTTTTTATGGTTTTGTCTTATTTCTTCATGCGTTTGCTGCTGCCATGACTTTATCTTATTCCTTCTTCACGCGTTTCCTGCCACTATGGCTTTGTCTTATTTCTTTGTGTGTTTCCTATTGTGGCTTTGACTTATTTCTGCCGCTATGGCTTGGCATTATTTTACCATGTTAGCCTTATAGAATTAGGAGTTTATCCTTATCCCCTTGTACAAGGGCATTGTGGACTTTGTGAGTTTGCTCTATTTTGTTGCATTGAGTGCCTATTGACCCTTTAATTTCTTCTTTCTTTGGGCCTTTGGAATATGATCCAATTGCTATTTCTTTCCTCATGCCTTGACCCATCTCTTGGGGATTTTTTGGGCTTTTCTCTTCATGAACTTTTGGGTTCAAATTTGCAAAAATGGGTATCAACACCAAGCAAGACTTGGAGTCCATCTTATTAATGAATAAATGTTAAGTAGCATCCTTTTATATAAAACTTTCCTGGACATAAACCAAACAGTGGAACTGAAAAGATTTGAGCTAAGCTAATGAGACATCATATGTGAGCCGTCGGATGCAACTAGCTGTAATCAGCCATGTAATCCCCAAACGAAGGTTGTTGCAGTTGTGGGTTGCGGAGGGATTTGTTCAATTGTCACCTGATGAGGCTAGCGTCCCCATTGAAGATAAGGCCAAAGATATATTTGGAGGAACTAGCTAGTGTCTAGAAACATGGTTGAAATAGCAACCAGAAACATGGAGGAACTAGCTAGTGCCATTCAGAATCAACGGAGGAAACAGCCACGTGCATCTCACAACTCGGCTGCCTTCTAACCTTAAGGTTGAGATCAAGAGATCCTTTTGGTCAACCTTTATACCTCGTGTTGAGTCCTATATATGAAGGACCATCAGTCTCAATGAACGTACACCAAGTAAGCCGAATTTGATATATATCATACCTCAAAAATTGTGCTATTATTAAGTGATTAGATTAGATTATCGAAATATATATATCAGAAGCATGAATTGAGTGAGTAAAAAAAGTTAGAAACGGCAATTCGTTTGCTAAAAAAGTACTGAATCCCAAGAGAAATTGTGAAGTGGTTCAAGATTACTTGTCTATTCCTAGTGTAAGTTGATCCCTCTTCTTGAAAATTATTCAGAAAAAAAAGACTAGTATGGTATTGCCTCTATCCTTAATTTGATTCTGCCATCAAGTCTCAAAGATATATTGCGTGTAGTACTAAGACGCATCTACGTGAATCAACGTTTTTATTTTAATGCAGGATTAGTGCTCGTGGAGGAGGAGGAGTCCAGGACAAAATGCAGTCAGTGCGACACTGTCAAGAGTATGCTGCAAAATTTTGCAATTCCTTTTTTATTTATTATTATTTTTCTTTTATAGTTCCTTGTATCACTGTTCACGGTGACATTCATGATGCGTGTTGTGTGTTCAGGTATAAATAATATACATTGTACTAGCAATGTAAATTTTACACTGTAGATTAGTACAATGTAAATCTATAACTACCGTAATTAATTAATTTGGGTCACAACAAAATTTTACAATAATTTTTTTTTCCTTTTACATTTTATCAGTACAATTTTAAATTTTTTAAATGACCCATGTGTGGAGCAATAGGCAAATTTGGTCATATTGTGAAATTGTTATAAATTTTTGTTATTCCTTTGGTAGAGAAAATTTTTTGTTGTAACTATTAAAGGAGTTGGAACATAATAGTTTTTAAGGCAAAAATATCATTTTGATTCTTATATTTTCAAGTCATTGTTAATTTGATTCCTACGTTTTGATAGCAGTTAATTTGGTCATTGTTGTTTTCAATTTGCAGTCAATTTTTATTAATAAGTTGACGGTAAAAACTAAATTGACTACAAGTTAAAAATAAGAGGAACCAAATTGACTACTATAAAAATGTGGGAACCAAATTATAATGACCGCAAAATATATGGATCAAAATGGTATTTTCACCTAGTTTTTATAATGGTTGGCATGACTTATTTTAATTGATGCATATTTTAATTGATGCATAATAAACATTGTATTAGTAATGAATTTAATTGGAAATATTATTATTTCAATCACAGCAGACTATGTTAATAGTTGTAAAGAATTCTTTGTATCACTAATGTTATTTATAACTTATATACACACTAGACAGTTGAATGAAAAAAGAAAAAGAAAAATCACATTAGCAGCACCCTTCATGAAAATTGATTCAAACACGCGCTATTTTTATATATGAGTTCTAGGAAAAACTCTATTGAATTAACGAGTCGATATCCTCATAAAGGAGAGAAGTTTCTAGATACATTTCACAGGATTGCTCATGGGATGGAGATCTTTACTAAAGCTAAGGAATGAAGCTAGAAGACTTGTTAGGTTTGAGGCATGGTGATGGGAAGAGAATGTTTTTTCAGAATGATCACTGGCATCCTGATGGAGTTGTATTCCCAAAGCATGGCTATAAAATCATCTATGATGCAGCTAGCTAGCAACTTTCAAGCCAAACTAGTACTCTATGCTTAGGTCAGACGATCTTCTTAATATTCAGAGTCAATTATGGTTATAAGAGCTCAAAGATGAACACAAAGCCATGTGGTTAACTTCGGTTTTAGGAAAATTTTCAGGAGATTAGAGACAAATCTCAAGTAGTGGAATGGTGTAAAGTGATCCGGTTTAATTTTTCCATCCCAAAGCATGCTTTTATTGTCTAGTTAGCTTCGAGTAATAGTCTACTTGTTGTAAAATAGCGGAAGCTCAAATTACCAAGATTGATTGTGAAATATTTTAGGCTTGAGAAAGAACACCAAACAACAATAGAACAAAGCAAATTAATTAAAAAAAACATAGACACACAACAAAAAGAATTACTTGGTTCAGCAATAGCCTACATCCATGAGCGACAACGAAGAATTTCAATATATCAAATTTAGGATAATATAGATTGGCGTAGATGCACTCTCACAAACCCAAATCCCAAATAAACCCAAATAGTTCTCTATCACAAATACAAAACCAAAGAACCGAAGATTCACAAATATCAAATATGAATACGAAATACCAAATTCAAATTGTGCACAAACCAAAGAGCGATTCACAAATCAAATCCAAAAGTTGCAACAAACCAAGAGATAGCAAATCACCAAATCTCAGAACCAAAATCAAACCAAGCAGCAACAAAACCTCTCTTACTATTCTAAATTGCGACCCATAAATAAATAAATAAATATATATATATATATATATATATATTTATATTAACGAACCAAACAAGAGAAAGCCTCTTTTTCCCACACACTAAATTTGCCACAATAACATTATGCTTATATAGAGGAGATAGTTGGCTAGCAATCCAAAACCAAGAATGACTAGACTCCTCTTCCATGCACAAAGGAGAATCACCCCTATTCCAAATTGAACTCAAAATCAAGTAGGAGACAAGACTTATAATAGAGTTTGATAACTTCAAACAATAGTCACTCAAAAGGAATAAAATTTCTTTTTTATCCAAATCTAACAAGGAGTCAAACTCCTTAATTTAAACCATGTTCTACAAATCTCCACCCTGACTTGAATTCCAACAAGTCTCACAAATGAAATTTGCAAACCACCATATACAAATGCTTAACAATTCTCCACCTTGACAAGACATCTCTGAAGCCATAAAGGCAAAAGAACTAAATCAAATTAGAGCCTATCCAGAATAAAAAATGTGTATATTATCCAAAAATAGCTTCCAAATGTGCCAATGGATGCCAAATGCACCTGAAGATGGCGCTAAATCCAAAAATCAAAGTTTATATCACCACAAACTAAACTTCTCCGTCGCCTCCAACAAAGCCCTATTGGCTAATTCAATTTGCAAATACCATACAAGTCCAAGCGATGTTTGAACTTGTGCAAAGGCTTAATAACCATGTCACCACCAAAATTAACATCGTGATTCCTACTTCCAAAATATTTAACCTTAATAACCCCCCACACATCACTATGTACATAGTCAAGCATACCCTAGTACGATGAACTACTGTACCAAACTTGACCGTATTTTGTTTCTCCAAAGCACAAGGCTTACAAACTTCAAATTTGCAGTACTTGTGACTCTCAAACAAAGTATTCTCACTTGCATGTTCCAAAAGTCTAATAGTGTTTGAAGCAACCTCCCCATTTGTTACCCCACTTACAATAGTACTCCCTTTAAGGAAATACATTTTCCTTCAATGTGTGGCCATCATCACTACCAAAGCACCATGTAGTATAGTACCTTAAGGGTTCCACTCTCCATAGCAATCTTGAAACCTTTGGAGTCTAATAAACCAACTAAGATGAGATTCTTCTTCTAGGTACGTATTGAACCTCATTCGAAAAACGAATTGTTCCATCATGCAATTTCGACTTGATTTTAGCTTTCCCAAAAATCTCACACTTTTGATCACTACCCATGGTTACTAAACCAAATTCTAACTTTTCTAGGTTGTAAAACCATTCATTCTTTGGATACATATGGAAGGTGCAAGCTGAATCCAAAACCCATTCATTTGAATGGGAAACAAATGATGAACTAGTCAAAGCTGATTGGCTAAGAATGTATTGACTCCCTACAGTAAATTAACCAATTAATTAGCCAAGTAAATTAATTTAGTCAATTCAACATGCAAAAAGCATGGTAGCATAAACAAATCATCAACTAAGTTAAATGCAGTGGAAAATATATTTGACACAGTTGATTTGTTTATAAATGGGGAAAACCACCGAGACAAAACTCCACTAGGTGAATTTAAGGTCATCACTCCCAAGAATCCACTAATATCAAAACAAGCAGTTACAAGTAAAATGAATCCCCGTATTTAATACCAACCTACAGTTGAACTGTTACCCCAATGCACAATCGGACTTGTAATGTAGTGACAATCTCTCATTTCAATGCACGACTCCAAGTATGTGACTGACCAATTGATGCACGGATCCCAGTACGTGACTAACACATCAACTTGAGACAAATGTTGGCTGCAAAGTTCTTCAATTCATCCAAACGATGAAGATCAAGAAACTTCTTTGTTACAAAACCCTTGGCGTACAAACACAGCAGCTTCTATAAGAGAAAGATGAACTTGGGCAAATTGTCTACAGTCACAATTTGAGTGAATGATCACTTTGCATCAAGTTGCATCACCTTAGACGACCCTTAAAATAATCCTTATATATGTGTAAGGTTGTAAGAAAAGAAATCTTACACAAATAACTTGGATATGCGTGAAAAATATATCTGAAAATCTGAATTTCGTAATTCTCGATAGATATTGTATTTGTCGAGCTACTGTGGAGATCACTCACTAAACCTCGATAGATTTATCTGTCGAGCTTTAATGAAGAAAACTTCTTCACTTGTTTTTTGGATAGATTTGCATGGCTTCAATACTAGACTTGAACTTTTTTTCCTTGAAGTATTAAACACATTCTAGATCTATCTAATTACAAGTAAAGTGCGTTTTGTCAAAGGATTAGCCAATTACATCAAAATACCCTAAAAATCTCTCCATTTGGCAATTCGTGACAAAACCACAACAAACAAATGAAGTATGAGAGAAGTCATAAATTACTAAACTCATAATCACTTCTTAAATACAATAAAATCTATCTTAACACAAACTCTTGAAAACTTTGCAGGAAGAGACTTCATGCCATGGAAGATTTTGACAACTTGTCTCTCTGAAACACTTTAAACAAAACTCATCAAGGCATCTTAGTGTGAAGCAAAAATAAAAGATTGCACATATAAGAAACATGTGTATAAAGAGAGAAAGAAACAACACATTAAGAGATAGGTGAAGTGATAACAACATCATCATATATATAAGATAAATAAGTACAATGTTGCTATCACTAAATGGTCACAAAACCGATGTACAAAAAGATAATGTATCTAAAAGGAAAGAAAAGAAAAGATACATAAATCCTCACTATATCCCTTAAAAGTATAAACACCCCCTATCAAAACTGTCCTATGCTATGCTAACTCTCCTCCTAAATACATGACTACTCTCATCCCAAAATTACTCCCCCTTTTTGTCATGAATGATAAAGGCCAAGCCACTGAGAAGCAGTCATCTTCTTATCATTGGAAGAGTCAGCATCCTCATTCTCATCATCATCATCATCACTGAGACCATCATCATCATCGAGACCATCATCATCGTCCTCGTCCTCTGAAGCCTATAGAGATGGAGAGGGAGATGGAAACGCGGCAAAGCCACCCATGCGAGCCTGACATCGTGCAATATGACTAACACGGGCGTTCACCTGATACAACTCAGTAGTGAGTGTATCGAGGTGAGCATCCATGTGCTCAAGCTGCGCCATGATGGCCTTTGGTATCACACCACCCGCAAAGAAAAGGAAGGAGCGGAGGTGGATGGAGTAGAAGGGGCTGGAGGAGTCACTGAATCAATTTGTGGCCGCTTCGGTCAAAGCTGGGCCTCACTCTGTCAAACAAACGCCGCGCTGATGGCACCCATGATGGTGAAATGAGAGGACTCAAGATAGGGGATAGAAAAATGGAGAATGATCCGTGTGATAGCTGAAGGGAAATTGAGCTTATCACGGGTCGCTGTGTCTCTATAAATATCCATGAAAGAGAGAATGAAATGAGAAAAGAAGTCTATAGAAAGGTCATTTTAAGAGGGACAGCAAAAAGTGAGCACGAGGCTCGGTAATAGAGTTATAGTGAGACAAGGGATGAAGAACGAATGTCATCACCATATTAAGGGACCTCAGACCTTTTGCAAAGCCTAAGCATGGGGTGTTTTAGCGCTCACCCCAAGAGGAAGGTGTCTCATAGAAGAGAGACAAGAGTTCGTCTTTAGACACTATCCTCAGACGTGGACAACCGGGGTAATTAGGATGCGATACCCTCGGAATGTGTAGTATCTTGGAAACGAGCTCCGAAGTGACTACGATACGTGTACCTTGTATCGTAAACTGAGGTATAGAGGTATCGAAACAATCCATGTTGGAGTAGAACTCCTATATGATCACGGTGGGACAGCTCACGAGTATCTCACATAGAGATTCCCAACTCCGACTGTGAATGATAGTGGGTAGAGTAGTATCAAAAGAATCTGATAGAACTATGTGGCACTCCAAATGAACTCCACGTCGAGAAAAGTTCTCCAAGAAGTCCGTACAGGCTTTCTCATCATGGAAATGGATGTGAAGGGGGGTAGGGTTAGAATGCCTCGGAACAAAATGGGTTCTAAGACGAAGTGGTTTTATGCTTGGGTGCCATGTGTAGTCTATGAGAGAGAGAGAGAGAGAGAGAGAGAGAGAGAGAGAGAGAGAGAGAGAGAGAGAGAGAGAGAGAGAGAGGAGAGGAGAGGGAGACAAATAAAAAAGCACCATCAACAGAGAGTACCATATATGGAAAAGAAAATGTATGTATGCATGAATAATTCATGAACATGTGACGTGCAAAAATAAACTTTCATCATGGGTTTAGTCTAATCTAAACCTAACAGCATACAAGTTTCAACATATAAACACACATCTATAATGCATGAAACATTGTGAAAATGCAAATGTAATGCAATGCATGAGCATATAACATCAATAACTCAATACCCAACCCAAAAATTTCACAAAATACTCATCATTTTTCAAAAACCCCAAAAATTTCAAGAAAATCCAAAACCTAGGTCGAAATGCGTGAAATGCATGAAGAATGAAAGAAAGAGAGATCATACCAAAGAAGCAATGATTACACTAGGCTGAAATCCAAGTGAGTTTGAGGTTTAGAGAAAGTATAGAGTGTTTGGGAGGTGAAAAGACAGGTTTATGTGGAGAGAGATAGAAGAAATGAGATCTGATTTTCGTGTTGAAGCTATTTAAAGAAAACGCGACTTGATGAATCGAGGATCTGTCGAGCACTAATTCTTGATAGATAAATCTATTGAGAATCTGTCGACTATAAAAATACCTTGATGGATCAAAAATCTATCGAGCAGCTATCGGCCAGACAGAAACTTTCTCGATGGATTGATAATCTTCAAGAAGCTATCGAGACAAATTCCAGAAAGCTTTGATGGATCGAAGATGCGTTAAGATCTGTCGAAAAAGAAGTCCAAAGGTCTTGATATATAGCTTACCTGCCAAGATTTGTCGAGAAGCTGTCGAGCTTGATAAAAAGCAGTTTTTCAAAAAGGGGAGAAACACACAGAAATGAATGCAATTAAGCAATCTACTCAACCAAAGATCCAATCAACATGTTAAGCTTTCAACACATCTCTCAACAAAAAAAAAAAAAAAAAAATGCAAGGAATTCATGATCCAAACACACACACACACTAAACAAGTTTAACCAATTTTATATTTCAAAAACAAGTTAAGACAGTTTAGTAAGTATATGTTAACATATGTATTCCTTGTGATGGCCAAATCACATTGTACCTACACATATATCAAAAGTAGCAAAGAATTTACGTGTTGTGTGTATGAAAACATAGCAATATTGCATAAGTGTCTCATATTATGATGATTTAAGATATGAGAAAATCAAATACACTCATACACAATCATAACTACTTGATGGGGACTATCACCTTTGAGGTACACCATATAAATCTCACAAATAAAGAAAAAACTGAAAAAAAAAAAAAAAAAAAAAAAAAAACATGAAAGAGATACACAAAGCATAAAAACTAGACTGTCTCAAAACAATTCAAATGAAGGCAAACAAGTAATGCATAAACAAAAGATGGAGAGAGAAAAAAAGTGACTAAATCACTTGGCGCCTTTTTCCTTCCACACTTTTGAAAAACCTTTCCTTTGAGCAAACCTTTGATCTGGTGGAGAGGGGGAAGAATTGAAACTGATTAAGTTCAAAAGGAAAATAAAGGCCTTAAGAATATCTTCAAGAGGTGCAAGAGAGGATTGAAACTGATTCTGGTTTCTGGATGAGATAATACTATTGCTTTGTTGAGTGGCTAACTACTTGTAGTAATTTGGGCGAATATGCCTGGAAGCTCCACAGTGATGACAGAAAATGCGACTTCTTCTGTTAAGACTTCTTGTTTTTGTCCTTCTTAGTCCTAGGGTTCTTGGTCTTTTTCTTCTCAACCTTAGGGGGTTTCCCTAGAATAGATTTGCCTTTATCTTAGTTTTCACTAGCTAAAACACTTTTGACATCATTGTTCTCAACATTATTATCATTAGCAGATGAAACAAAGGCAATCTTACTAGAAGAAGCAATATTAAAAGTAAAGAAATCATACCCTAAGCCGGTTTTATCAGAAGCAGATTTTTGAAGGCTAAGCATTTCATCTAGCTTTGCATTGGAAGTCCTCTCTAATTGAGCTATGACCTGTGACAATTTTGTTTCAAGCTTCTTGGTTCTTTTAGCCAGGAAGTTGTTCTTGAACCATAAAGCCCTAATGGTCTAATTGGCATCATCAACCTTTGTGGAGAGCTCTTCTCAATTAAGTTCCACTTCACTCAGCTTCTTGGTGGCCAACCTATACAATTTCTCATGCTTTTGCGAGACCTTGTGCAACTTTGCATAGGCCGTATGGATGTCATTCTGCTCATCCATTTTCTCAAATTTAGATTCCACCAATTCCTCCTCTTCATATACCTCTTCAACAATCCCTTCAGTAGGATTTACTGTGGTAGTGAAGGCATTTGAGATTCTCTCGTCATCTGAATCAATCTTTGGCTCGCTGTCATTCAATGTAGCAGCAAGGGCCTTGCTTTTCCCAATAGTCTTGAGATAACTTGGACGTTCTTGTTTCATATGTCCAAAACCTTGACATCCGAAGTACTTTGGTCTGAAGGGAACGGTGTACTGACCGCCATCCTTAGCTTCCTTCTTCCCTTTGTCTTGATTCTTAATCTGTGAGGAATAGGATTGCTTACAGTCCTTTCAAATCCTTTTGCATTGGCATTCTTCATGAATTTCTTGAATTGCCCGATTATGTAGGATTTCATCTTAGAATCATCATCATCAGAGGACTCGTCCGTATCACTGTTTTTGGCCTTAAATGCCATGCTCTTGCTTTTGCTTGATTTCCTGATCCTAGTCAAACCTATTTCATAAGTTTGCAAGTTTCAACTAGCTCTGTGAAATGAATTTTGTCAATGTCCTTTGATTCTTCAATAGAGGTAATCTTGGCATGAAATTTCTTCAGCAGAGATCTGAGCACCTTTCTTACAACCTTGGGTTCGAGAATAGTTTTCCCAAGATTAAAGGCGGAGTTGACTATGTCCTTCAGCCTGATATAGAACTCATCAAACGACTCATCCTCTTCCATCTTAATATTTTCAAAGCTTGTAGTAAGCCTTTGAAGCTTCGAGTCCTTGACAGCCTTGATCCTTTCATAGATTGTCTAGAGAATGGTCTATGCTTCCTTGGCAGTTTTTGTAGAGGAAATCTTCTTAAACTCCTGATTGGTGACCGCACTGAACAAGGCATTTAATGCTCTGCTGTTGAAGTTCACCGCTTTGATCTTGGTATCATCCCAATCAACTGGCGCTTCCTTTGGTTAAGTCTTGCCAATCTCCACAGCTTGACACACTTTTTCATATAGAAACTACAAGAAAGCTCTCATGCATACTTTCTAGTATGCATAGTTAGTCCCATCACTTAAAGGAGGTACAGTTAGAGACTATCCTTGATCCATGACAAATGGGGGTCAATGGATCACACAGTAAGGATTAAAAACTAATTAGAGTGTGCCTGCTCTAACATCACTTGATAGACTAAGAATGTATTGACCCCAACGGTAAATTAACCAATTAATTAGCCAAGTGAATTAATTACATCAATTTAACTTGCAAAAAGCGTGGTAGCACAAACAAATTACCAACTAAGTTAAATGCAGCGGAAAATAAATTTGACACAAATAATTTGTTTACGAATAGAGAAAACCATCGAGTGAATTTAAGGTAACCACTTCTAATAATCCATTATTATCAAAACAAGCGGTTACAAGTAAAAGGAATCACAGTACCTAATACCAACTTACAGTTGAATCGTTACCCCAATACATAATCAGACTTGTAATGTAGTGACAATCTTTCCTTTCAATGCACGGCCCCAAGTACGTGACTAACCAATCAATGGACAAATTCCAGTACTTGACTAACATACCAACTTGAAAAAGATGTTGATTGTAATGTTCTTTAATTCTTCCAGACGATGAAGATGAAGAAGCTCCTTGGTTACAAAACTCTTGGCGTACAAATGCAGTAGCATCTACAAGAGAAAGATGAACTAGGGAAAATTGTCTTCGGTCACAATTTGAGTGAATGATCACTTTGCATCAAGTTGCATCACCTTAGACGGCCCTTAAAATAATCCTTATATATGTCTAGGGTTGTGAGAAAAGAAACCTTACACAAATAACTAGGATATGCATGAGAAATAGATCTGAAAATTTGAATTTCGTAATTCTCGATAGATACTGTATCTGCCGAGCTGCTGTCGAGATCACTCATTAAACCTCGATAGAATTATCTGTCGAGCTGTCTGTCGAGTTTTAATGAACAATACTTCTTCACTTGTTTCTTGAACAGATTTGCATGACTTCAATACTAGACTTGAACTCTTATTCCTTGAAGTATTAAACACATCTATATCTACCCAATTACAAGTAAAGTGCATTTTGTCAAAGGATTAGCTAATTACATCAAAATACCCTAACAAAAGCAAAATCAAAATCTTCATTACTATCATGTGCTACATTTGCATTGGAATCCTTCTTGTCCTTGTTTTGCAATAGAGGACAATCTTTCTTCCAATGCCCCTTTAATTTTGTGACAATAGGCACACTCATCTTTCTCAAGTTTCTTATCATTTGAAATGCCCTTAATAATCAAAGCCTTAGTCATCATGTCCCTTTGAGATTGTTTATCTTTCTTATGAAACTCATTATTTGTCAAAGCATTTGACACACTATTAAATTTAATCTCATCCTTTCCATACAATAGTGTAGTAATTAGATGATCACAAGTATCAAGCTATGAATTCAATAACAAGAGAGCTTTACCTCACTCTTAATATCAACTTCCAAATTTTGCAAATCATCAAGTATTTTATTGTAATCATTCAAGTGCTTAGACATAGAAATACTTGCACGATACTATAAGTAGAAGAGCTTCTTCTTCAAGTACAGAATATTCTCCACGCTCTTAGTCATATACTTATCCTCCAATTTCTTCCAAAGCTCTTTAGCCTTCTTCTCCCTCAAAACAAAATACTTTTGAATCTTGGTGAAACACAAAGGGATAGTGCTACAAACTTGTCTACTAATCTTTTCCCAATCCTTGTCTAACATCTCTTCAAATTTGTCTTCCAAAGCAATATCCAAATTTTGTTGGACCTAGACATCCATAACTTCACATTGCCACATGAGAAAGTTATTCATTCCATCAAATTTCTCTACTTCAAATTTGGCATTAGAAACCATCGTCCTAACTGCCAAAGGTTTTGCAGAACACTCTGCTAAAGCTTTTCCAAAGGAATCCGCCGAAGATTTTGTAGAGGAATCAAAGGGCTCACCTAGCATCTTTCTCCCTAATATATAGATCCACGAACTAATCACCAAAATCTCGAAAGAGAACAAATCCAAACGCCTAGGTAGAGAACCTTGGTTCTGATACTAGTTTGTTGTAAAATAGCAAAAGCTTAAATTACCAAGATTGATTATGAAAATATTTTAGGCTCGAGAGAGAACTCCGGATCCAAACAAACAGTAGAACAAAGAAAATTAATCCAAAAGAAAATAGACACAAAACACAAATAATTACATAGTTCGGCAATAGCCTACATCCTTGGGCAACAACGAAGAATTTCACCATATCAATTTTGGAATAATACAAATTGATGCAGATGCCCTCTCACAAACCCAAATCTCAAATATACCCAAATAGTTCCCTCTCAAAAATACAAAACCAAAGAATGGAAGGTTCACAAATACCAAATACCAAATACAAATTGCGCACAAACCATAGAGAGAGCCACAAATCAAATCCAAAAGTCCAAACAAACCAAGATAGAGCAAATCACCAAACCGCAGAACCAAAATCAAACCAAGTGGCAACAAAACCTCTCTCACTATTCTAAATTGCAACCCAAAAATATCAAAGAACCAAACAAGAGAAAGCCTCTTTTTCTCACACACTAAATTTACCGCAATAGCACTATGCTTATATAGCGGAGATAGTTGGATAGCAATCCAAAACCAAGAAAGACTACACTTTTCTTCCATGCACAAAGGAGAATCACTCCTATTCCATATAGAATTCAAAGTCAAGTAGGAGACAAGACTTATAATAGAGTTTGATAACTTCAAACAATAGTGACCCAAAAGGAATAAAAATTTATTTCTTATCCAAATCCAACAAGAAGTCAAACTCCTTAATTTAAGCCATATTCTACCTTACTAACAAAAGGCAAGTTGCAAAATGGGTAATTATGAAGACTTCCTATGTGATTTTTGTAAAAACTAACTTAGAGATAGAAATCACTTATACTTGAGAGTAATTGCGTGACATTTGATTTATCATCTCAAGTTTTTAGAATATTACACTTTCACTTTTTTTCTTCAACGTTTTATCAACAAATTTATTCTCTATTTCTTCCTCTTTCACATTCCCTTTTTTTTTTCAACATTTTTCTTCTTTTGATTGTGATTTTTTTTGAGTCCTCCTTTTCTTCCAACTGTTTTAACTCAAATTTACCACAATAAGACAATTTGATTGCATTCATTCTTGGAACACTTGGGAAAGGATTTGAGAAAGAATGGCTAAAATAATAGGCTCAAATGGATGACTAGCAATAAAGTATCAAGAAAGAAAATAATAAAGGCTCAAATAAAAAAAGATGGCCTAAAATCATCTCTTAAGGATTGAGATAGTTCTTCAAAATTCATGAATTTAACATATTCAAGTGTGGCACAAAATTGATGAATTCTTAGTATTCGACCAAAAGAAAGAATAATGAGACTAAGGAAAAACAAAATTATGTGCTTCCAAATGAAAAATGAAATCAAAAGAAAATAACTCTCTAAAAGAAATGATTGACTCAATTCTCACATGAGTTAAAGTATCTACACTTTATTTTCAAGATTTTCAAAGTCATCTCTGTCTCTCAACCCAAAAACATGCTCATGTAACTAAAGTGCATGTGCATAATAGTTGAGTATGAAATATAGTGGAATTCCTTTTTTCTTTTTTTGATTAAAAAAAAAAATAATGGAATTCTTTAGATAGAAATAGCATAAAGAACTTCAACTAAAAACTCATGCTAAAGAAAAAATTATTTTTTTCTGAAAAAAATTGGACTAAAAGAAAAAACAAAAATCACTAAAAATAACAACAACAAAACATTAACATAAAATAAAACCAAATGAAAATTATCTCAAGGTCTTCCCCCAACCTAAAATTTACATTGTCATCAATGTTAACATGGAAAAGCAATAAAGAGTAGAGATTACATAGAGTACCTTGAAGAAATAAATATAAATGAACCAAAAAAAAAAAAAAAAAAAATTAACACCTGCACATGGGGTTAGAAAACAAAAAAACAAAAAAAAAATAAAAAGAAAAACACAATCTAAACTACAAAACAAACACAAATGCTAAGTGCTTGACAAGTCTTGATAAATGGAATCTTCCAAATTAATGGATTCTTCTGCTTGTGAAAATTTCTCAAGAAATGGATTAAGATGTTGTTCATTCACCTTAAATATGTTACCATTTTTAGGGTTCTCAATTTCTATTGCACCATGAGGGAAAACATTTTTAACAATGAAAGTTCAGTCCATCTAGATCTCAATTTTCCAGGGAACAAATGTAACCTTGAATTATAAAAAAGCCTTAAAATATGTTTGTCATGAAAAAACCTTCATTCTTTCTTTATGACTCCTAAAATTCTCATATGCATCATGCCAGATTTCTTCCAACTCATTCAATTGCAATTTTCTCAATTAGCTAGCCTTGTCTATGTTAAAGTTCAGAGCAAATTATAGTAAACTCATCTATAGTTTGACCCTTTTCCACTTTTCTTACCCATGGTTCAAAACTTAACACAGTGCCTATTTGAGGTTATATCCGTTAGTCTTCTACTATCCATCTTTGTTAAAAATAATGGTAAATATGTATTTTTCTCACATTTTATGTACCTCTCCTCCTAAAACAAAATAATATGTAAAACAATAAGAGAAATAAGATCTAAAAACAAGTTTTTAAAATTTGTAAAACTTTGGTTGAAGAGCACACTTCTTTCGGCATGAACATTTTGAGCCAATCAATCCAAGTAAATTACAAATTCAAAAAACGTTCACAAACTACGCTTAGTGAATCCAACACTAGACAATATCCGAGACCTCAAAAATACAAAATAAAAATGTGGGATGCCATGCACATGGCAAACAGATACATTGGCAAGCCCGACAGTAATTACTATTAGAGGGTGCATTATCTGAGACCACTAATGTAGCATGGCAATAACAAGAATTAGACGCAAATGCATTAGTCATCTCAAACTCAAATTAGTGACAACTATTTCACGAGGCATGATCCCAATTGATCATTTTAGGCCTCAGACTTATTCATATCATTCATCCAAACTCAAACATACATATTTATAAAGATCTTGTTGAAATTGTTACTTGACTAGACCATACATTCGTAAAATCGCAAATCTTATTGTTATTTTTTTCTAAGACCCAGAAGGAGAACACTATTGTGAATGAATCTCCTTTATTACAACACACCATGGAGAAGCATAGAATTAATAATCCCAAAAATAACACTTTTCACCACCTCTCAAATTGTCTTGAAAACATGGACCATCAGGTTTAACATACCAAATACAAGTAACGCACTGGTCCTTCTCATTATTGTAAATCTCGAACTTGTGGGTTACCCCCGGCCATTCGAACAAGCAGTTGATACTTAGTTCAGCATCCTCAACAGTGAAAAGGTATTTGTCAGCATAGGCAATGAAAAAGGAAGGAAAATCCTTTTTGCTGTTTGCACAAGTGACCTGAAGTTTCGAGGCCTGAGTCACGTAGTTCCAGGCTTCAAAAAATTGTTCAGCTTCTGTATTCATAGAGAAAGTAGTAACAATTATGAAAAATGCAAGCAACATCAATGTTGACACGTTTTGATTGAAATGACTCATTTTTTTTTTTTTATATATTTGGAACCGATTCTTTTTTTGATTTGTTTGTCTATAAAATAGAGTTGTGAATATGTCCTTTATTTATAGTGTGGCTGTAGATTTATAGTTCTAGTTTTCTTTTATAAAATTAGTAAACTGTAGTCAACACACCAACTTTTGGTTGCTATTAGCCCAAATTTCGGGGTTGGTTGGCATCAAAACAAATTTTGACTCATCAAGAAAAAAAAAACCAAAATTTGAAAGTGTCAACAACCCAAAGGACAACTTCTCTTAGAAATAGGGTCTTAATTGTCAAATAAATAACAAATTTATCTATACTTTCTACAACATTTACCGCTACTATCATTTTGAATTCAAAAAGAGAACTCATAAAATTTAAGGTTTTTTCTCTTCGTGTTCATCTTTTTATTCCCTAAACTTTAGCCATTTTTTATTAATTTTTTATCTGAATAAAACACCTCTAGTTGAAAACAAAATTCTGAAAAAAATAAAAAATAAGAGAACTCCTAAAATTAGCCTTCTTTCCCCATGTTTCATCTTATTTTTGCCTACCCAATCTTTTCTCTACATCACTACATCACTTTCAAACTCACGTTCAAAAAGAAATTATAGTTACTGTTTATTTCTGAAATTTATCATTTTTATTTGTTTGAAGAAAAAAAAATATCGCGTTCATCTTTTAAAAAAAAAATCTCGTCACAAGAAGTCCTAATTCCTAATAAAATGCCTCCATTTTTTTAATGAAAAAAATACTCGTTTAAAAAAAAATTACTTATCCTTATTCTAATCTTTGCTCTATATCACCACACTACTTTACAACACATATTCAAAAACAAATTATATTTTCTGCTAAGAAATGATATGTTCATAACATTTTTACAACAAATCCTAAGTAGCAAGTTGTTACTGGCCGTTATTGTTGGGACAAAAAAGTAATCTTAGTGTTAGGTTCAAATTTGAACTAATAACAACTAACCACCTATGATTTGTTGTGAAAATGTTGTAAAAATATATATCACATTTATCTTTTTTTTTTTTTTTAATCTTAATTCACAATTAATTTTTGAAATATTTTGCAAAAAAACCAACCGGAACAGAAATACAAAATTTGGAGAGAAGTCTACTCTAGCAGGGCTCTTAGTAACTAGGAGCACCCACCTTCTTCTAGTCCGTTCTTTACAAAATTGTTCATCTCATCCTCTGACTCAATTTCAACACAGTTATACTCAAGTAACTACATCAGCAACATCTCCATAGAATTTATCTACCATGCCATGCATATTGCCAAAAAATGAAGAGGAAGATAAATTAAAAAGAGAATATAAAAAGTAATATCTTTTCTACCATATTTCAAGAAAAAGAGAATTCAAAAATTGAAACCTAATCTATGAGGAAAGATTTAATTAGGTAAGAAAAGAGATAATTACCATTCTTTTTCTTAGTTTCTGCATAATTTTTGTACCTAGTAGATTTAGAAAAACATGCACTACTAAACTCTTTTCTACTGTATTATTAATTATCCTCAGGCTTTTGCATATAGAACCCAATAACTAATGAACTCCCCATACCTGAAACCAAAGGGAAAAGCTGAGAGAGAACAAATCTGGTACTAAATTAATTTGAGGGGAATTGAGAATGGAGATGTATGCACTTGTAGACACATGGGTAAAATCCTTCTAAAATAAATTTTGAACCCTGGGATGTGAAAAGCTTAGTCCACTCTTGACAAATTTCCACCTGGATTTTTTTTTACTAAATAAGTGAGAAAAGGTATAAAAAATGAAAAATAAAAATCCAACTAAATGGTTCACATTATTTTGGTTTATGAAAATGAAATTCCTCCTTTAAAATGAGAAGTCATTAGGAATTATTTATTCTCTACCAAAAATATATTTTCCTTCCCTGCACCTTTTTAACTCAATATATAAAGTTAAACTATCTTCAAATAACAATTTTGATGAATGCATAATAATACTTATAAATAGATACAACCATGACAAGTAAAAAATTGCAAACTTAATGTACTGGAATACCTAAGCAACTGTTAAACCATTACTAATTCAAATACGTAGGCTCACCTCCTATAGGGGTCATGAGGTTATTTGCATACTTTGTCAAAGTAGGCAAAATGTTGAAAACTAAATAGGAAATCCTGTTATTAAAATATAATTTTACGGTATTGATGAAGATAATTGCAACTTCATTTTAAAAAAATGAAAAAAAAAAAATCTAAAATATCAGTTATCTGATTTTTATTTTTCGATAAGATGAACAATTTTGTAAAGAAAGTCATAGAAGAGGGTGGGTGCTCCTAGTTACTGAGGGCCCTCCTAAAGCAGACTTTTCTCCAAATTTTGTAACTCTGTTCTGGTTGTTTTGCAAATATTTCAAAAATTAATTGTGAAGTGAGATTAAAAAAAATATATTTATACTATAAAACATGTAGTAGTGGAATACAACGATGCAAACGAAAAAATATGCATAGTTCCTCAACTTGCATCAATAATCAAAATTAGACAAAACACCAATGGCCCCCACTGCACCGAAAGAAAACCGTGTTCATACTTGGTAGTTTGAATTCGCAAGGCCCACTTAGAATTGATTTAAGAAGGGCTCGTAAAGCCTAGTCTAAAATTTTTGTTGATAGGGTTTGAATGCTGATGAGATTATAAATAATAGCCCTTTTCACCTAATATCATCTTTCTTCTTTGGATCTTTTTTTGCCATTTAGCATCATTTTAGTAACAATTTGTTAGGTAGCATGTTTTTTAAACAATTTAGTAAATTAACATTTCGAGTTTATTAGACTCAATATCAATGAAGGAAATCGAGTCTAATATACTCGATTTATGCTCTGGCAGAGATTAATGTGGATCTTTTGTCCATATGGATCTCAAGTCTAATACACTCGACTTATGATTGTGATGTTTATATAAAATATTTGAAAGGTTTTTTTTTTTTGTGAAGAATATGATATCTAAAATTTGAATAGTAATTTTTTTTCTTCCTAGTTGCTACACTCATGTTGAGCAACATTAGCATAACATTTTAGTCTATTTCCATCCACTTTGGTCTAAGTCAATCAACTTCGGTCCAATTCAAAGAATAAGAAATATGAAACAAAAAGTATTTAATTGTACCAAAAAAAGGAAAATATTATGCATAATAATAATTGTTAAAAGAATATGGACCACTTCAAAAAATATTAGTATCAATCAAAAACATCAAAAAAAAAAAATGGTAGGATATTTAGTCTATATAAGGCTAGGCCCTCTCTCCACTCTTAACGTTAAATGAAAGTAGAACCATAGATCTCATTCTTCTAGAGATTATGGTGGCTTGCCCCATTGAAAGATGTCTTGAAAGGAGGAACATGGAGAGGAGTATCTGCTTAGGCCATGTGCCAAGTGTGCACGTACATGTCCATTGCTATTGGTAATCTGTTTGGGTTTACTCATAATTTTTGGAGGTTTGTCCCTAAACCTTGTAGATTTATTGATTATTTGTGTTTTACTATCTAGCATACATATGCCTTTAATTTTTACAATAGGACCTTACCAATTTCTTCCATATCCATTAGAAACTTTTAAAGTTTTCTTGGGTTCAACCAAAACCCACACTTGTGTACCAACAGTAATTGCTCTAGAGGGTGCATTATCTGAGACCACTAATGTAGCATGGCAATAACAAGAATTAGATGCAAATGCATTAGTCATCTCAAACTCAAATTAGTGACCACTATTTCACGAGGCATAATCCCAACCGATTATTTATGGCCTCATACTTATTCATATCATTCATCCAAACTCAAACATACATATTTATAAAGGTCTTGTTGAAATTGTTGTTTGAAAAGACCATACATTCATAATATTCCAAATATTATTATTATTATTATTATTATTATTCATCGACTATTGTGGATGAATCTTCTTTATTACAAAAAAACCATGGAAAAGCATACATTTAATCCCAAGCATAACACTTTTCACCACCTCTCAATTAAAATCCCAACATAACACTTTTCACTACCTCTCAATTTGTCTTGAAAACATGGACCATTAGCTCTAAGAAACCATGTACAAGTAACGCATTGGTCCCCCTTAGTGTTGTACATCTCGAACGTGAAGAATGTCGGTTCCCCTACCCATTTGAAAACGCATCTGATACTTGGATCACCATAAAGAGCGATAAGGAATTTGTCTACAGCATAGGCCTTTTCATAGGGATAGGGAGCAATATAACGAATTGAGTTTGAACAAAAGGCTCTAATTTTCGTGGTGTTAGTCGCGTAATTATAGATTTCAATTTCGTCAGCTTCTACATTCATAGAGAAAGTAGTAACAATTATAAACAATGCAAGCAGCAACAATGTTGATATATTTTTTATTGAAAGGACTCATTTTGTTTGTCTAGAAATGCATAACTGGTGGGTGCAAAATAGAGTTGTTAATATATCCTTTATTTACAGTGTGGCTGAAGATTTGTAGTTCAAGTACCTATATGAACAAGTGTGAAGTAATGAAACACCATGTTAAGGCCCCGCTAATAACAATCTCCATTTCAAACCATCTCTTTGGACCATAACAACCTTCATTCTTGTCCTGACCAGTAGTCCCCTCACTTTTGGCACCCGTGGAACTCCCTCCACCTGTAGCCAAAGAAATTACCCACAAATTTAAGTAGTTTTCTACAATATCAAAAGAAATTGAAATGAAAAAGAAGACTCATGTATGTTGGTTATATTACCACTAGGACTAGGAGCAGGACTACCATCACTTTGATTAGAACTTCCTAATTGGTAGAAAACTTGAGCTTCTGGTGAATTAGGATCCAAGTGTAGAAGAGCTGCATCCATGACCATGCAAACAAATCAAATCAGTGTGTCAAATATTAGCCACTTCTAGTGGCATTTATCCTTCTCCTTAAAGAAGTGTAAAACCAAATCAAGTCTATAGCATTCACCAATCACTTCTTATATTGAATTTCATAAAAAAAACAATTAGCTAGAACAAAACAACTCTTATAGCTGAATGCTTACCAGGACACTGGGAGACATTAGCAGGGGCATTGCAAACAGAAGGCAGGCCCAAAGCAAGTGTAACATTAATCTGTAGTCCTAATTCAGGATCATTACGATCTCTGATGATGACACACAAGCACTTCTTGTTGTCCTTTAGGACTTGTTTAAGACCACTACAACAGTCTGGTGTAGGTGCTTTTGCTTGACCACCAACGTATGGCAGACATGTAGCCAGTCCTACTAGTTGTTGTGCACACTCCTCTCTGTCTTTGGCTGCATCTTCCATTGTATAGCTAACCATAACTGACATTAGCACTAATAGGAATGGAAGTATCAAAGTGCTCAAGGCTATTGCCATCTCGTTTACACACACAGAAAGACGGGTCCAAACTCAATTTATGCTTAGGCTATTTAAAAAGAGCTAAGTGGTAGTGGAGTCTATCATATCATCTGCTTTGTCCTCGGTTGTCACTACTTTTATTATTACAATCACCAAGTTTAGCACTACTTTTGAATTATTACTTGTTGACAACATTCCACATCGAATTGATATGTAGTGCACTCTTAAGAATATCTCAACAATTGCTATCTTACTAGATGTGGCGTTCTATGATTGCAGCAGGATGCAAGAAAAATAACTAAAGCCTCATTCCTCTAAATTCTACTAAAGCACCTTTTCTTTCTTTAGTCACAGTTGCTACTTGCTAGTAATACAGACCTGAGATAAGATAACATGTGTAAAGAAATAGAAGATCACAGAAGTTCTCCAAGGTCAACTTAAAACTTAAAACAAGACTTTGGATAACATATAGTGGGTCACTTCACCTACCCCAACCAAAGGCAACAAGTCAGTGACACTGATGATGCCTATGGCTTTGAAATCATGATATCATTCACCGTTGTTAATGACATCAACATCATAAACCAGTGCACTTCATTTTTATTTTCTCTAGCACATCTTGGGCCAGCATTCTCTATCTTCTGTTTGGGCCATTAATTGCATTCTCCAGTTGGACAAACTTGTACCCAAAGAGGAGTAGAACCAGAAAACAAGAATCTGGTGTTGGACTTAGCCCAAACCTAAATAATGATCCATAACTAGTCTATAATCAATATCATCATCGGCCTTCCTTCAACTGAATTTATCATCATGATCATGAAGCTGGTACAAGGCCGGGGCTAGGTCTTAGCTTCTCATTTTGAAAATGTTTTTTTTTTTTTTTTGTTATTTTTATTTTATATATGTATGACATTGTAGTTTAGTTTACCATACAGCTAGTGTAATATTCTAAACCGATAAAATCACAAATCTTTTTTTGTTTTTTACTTATCTTTAAAAGTTGAAAAAAATTTAATCGATGTCTTAAGGACATTAGTTTAGGAATTTTTTTTAGAAATTTATGAAAAAAGGAAAGTAATTGATTTTTTGACAATTTTTTTTATATTTTTCATGAAAATAGTATCAAAACTTTCTTAAAATACCTCATTAAAAAATTCTTTAAGAGTATCGGTTAATAAAACTCTTTTAAGTTTGTCATAATTTTGTGTACATGATTAGTTTATGAACATCTAGTCTGTTAAACAAATAAGTGACCTTTATATGTGTATATAGAATTGAACATACTTATCTGTTTCACCTTTAATCTTATCCTTTTTTCTTTTTTTCTTTTTTGGTGCTGAATAAATGAGTTATAGTTATGCGGGTTAGATGATCCCAGTGATTTTAGAGCCGTTTGGAGGGGCACTTATTTTGATTCCCTCTATGTATTTTTATTCATCTTTTTTACTGTAAAAATATATAAACCTTCAATTATTTCTGTGGGACCTTCTCTTTTGGTCTTATATTATGTAAGACTAAAAGCTAAAAAGAGGGTCCTTCCTCCCGGCCATGGGCACTGCATCTGCATGCATAAAATGCTTAAACCTTAAGATTTGAGTTCCTTTTTTATAAAATAAATATTTTATTATATTAACTCCTTTAAGACCGAGTCATCAGTGTGCATGGTTGTCACATGCAAGATTATCACAGTTGAGTGTGCATATATATATGTATATATGTAAAAAGTGAGAGAGCCCAGTACCAAAAGACACCAATGAGTGGAGTGCAGCTCTAAAGATATCAGAGTACCAGTAGGCATAACTTTGAATGGGATAACACTTTCTTTCTCTTTTGGACAACTTTGAGTTTTTTAACTAATAAACTAGTACAAAGAGAGACATTTATCAATATTAATATGGGGGTTAATTCTTTTTATTTTTTATTTTTTATGGATGTAAGATTGTAAGCCTCGTTTTAGGTATAAGTAATATTCTTGCAAGGCATCAGGCGATTCAGGCATCATCATTCAGCTATACATAGTTTAAACCAAGTCAAAATTTTGAGTCACTAAAAGACATTCCATTTTCAATTATGGATATTCGCCTTATACAACTATAATATTCTTTAAATTAATTGCCTTCATTTTTATTTTTATTTTTAAATAAAATATTTAATTATTCCAATCAGAATAAATATCTATTTACTTAAGAGTAATGGTAAAAACACAATTTTTTTTTTAATAATTGATATCCTTTGTAAAAAGATCATGCCTCTAAATTTATTATTAATGGCATCCATTAACTGGATTTATTTAGGTTTAGTTTGAATACAGCTAAACGCGTTCAGCGTTTAGCATTTTCTAGCCTTTTTTTTTTTTTTCCCTCCTGTGCATGGGGTTCAATCAGGGACAAGATTACTGTTCATATACTGTGTATTACTGTTTACATGTTGTGCTGTTACTGTTTATGTATGTTTTAGCTACTTTTATATTAAAAATAAATCTCACAATATTATTTACACATTTAAAAATTATTTTATTATAATATTTTTAATTTTTAATTATATATAAATGCACCCTTAATATTAACCGTAAAACATTTGCTTGTGTCCGACAAAAAATTTAGAACCTTTAAAGTTTTTTCCTTTTTTTTGGGGGTTAGATTTACAGTTTAATTTAGTAGATAGAACTAGGATCTTCTCTAACAGTGAAATGATTTTTTTTATCTTTGATGGGACAGTGAAATGATTTCAAAATGACTAGAATATACAAGAAGCTTGACGATTGATGTGGCCGACCTGATCATGACCTCCTAAGCCTGGAATAATAAAAAAATGAATCTGGTCTTATTAATTAATTCCTTCTATCACGAGTCACCTCAATATTTGGTCCAAGTCGGTCGTACGTGTCAGCTCCTCACGAGTAACCTTTCTATAATGTTAATCTCCGCCACAGAAAACTCACCTGTCCTTGAAATTATCTTCTGCTCTGGCTAACTTGTCAAAAAGTAGAGCTTTCTCTTTCTTCACAATGCAAAAATATCATAATTTACCTTCTATATAAACCATCTCCACTGCATAATCAATGTACTACACAAACCAAGCACTCTGTACAAGTGTCACAAAGCTAGCTACATATTTGTTTTGTATTAGGAATATACAAAGGTTTGTTTTTGAAGCACATACACATGGCTGATGAAGGTTACTCATCTTCTTCTTCCAGCTCTCATCAGTCTCCTTTGTCCTTACATCTACTCTTCGTCTTCCTCATACTGCTCATGTTCCTTGGCTTTTCATGGTACATCAACTTCGAGCCTGTGCTAGAGAGCGTGTTTGATAATTTCAAGCTTTTACTCATCGTGTCCCCCTTGCTTTTATTATTTGCGCACTTCCTCTTCAACAGTGATCGCAGCCCTCTTTCCCCGTTCATTCCTATGTCAGAGAGAGACTCATTTTATGGAGCTGGGGGAACTCCTTGGGGCCTTGGATTTGCGCTTGTCCTTCTCTGCTTGATGATTTCTTACCAATCTTACTTTAAAGAAAGTTGGTTTCCTCTGCTTCACAGATAAATATATACTAGTTTAGTGGTATCCCAGATGAAATTTGCGTTTAGTTCATGAAATAAATATGTGGTTTTGATTTTGTATGTAAAAATTGTAAGTTGGTTTTCGTGAGCTACCAGTTTTTAGCTGTACGGTAGTATTGAGAAATTTGTAGTATAGATATTACTATATTATTATAATAGCAGTGTTGTTAATAGAATCAAATTTTGTTGCTACAAATTGTCTCGTCAATTTATTTTCTTGCTAATTCTAGTCAACACTGTACTGTTCTAAATTCCTAATACAGACATTGGTTAAATCAAATATTCAGTAAGTACCCGAGTTTCAAAATAATTTACTCACAGCTCTAGACAGAAGCCCTAGTTCTCTGCGCATGAGAAACCATATTTTTTTTTTGTTTGTTTTGTGAATTAAGTTTGAGATTGTCACTAATGGTGCCCCAATTCTACTTTGATCTAATTCAGTCCCAAATCACATTTCATTGGCCATTTATGGCTCAGTGGACACATGCTGTCTAATTTACAAGAGGTTTTTCCATGAACCAAAGTTAATTAGTTTATAACGTTTGCAAACCCGTGACTTATTGGTAATGGATGATGAATCAGAGTGCCATGTTTAATGTGCTGCAACTTAATTAATTATTATATGTACAAAGCATATTTTAGGTTGTGAATTGTTGGTCAAGGTCTTTGAAGGAAAAGTAGTTTTTAAGTTTTGTCTAGCCTATTGTCATTTTGTTTAAGAAAAGATGACCGTATATTTTTCTTGAGCTTAGAATTTCAATATTTCACCTAATTCTCTGGTAATGACGTGAACGCAACATTTGGCTGGAAGACACCTACAAATCTCAAATTTCACTTAATTTTGAATGCCAGATCACCAATATGCAGTCAATATATAATTAATTGGGAGAGAGAAAAGGTCCCCTTATTTTGTTCCAATGCTTAGCAGAAAGAGAAACATATTATAAGGAGGTTAAATTCTTTCAAATATACCAAATGAGTTCTAAAGTAAATGTTACCTACTGGGTAAATGCATAGGTTGAAATTATATACATATATAAACGGTAAATGTTATCTAGCTTTATAGTGAGTACGTAAATTGGCAGAGTTCCTGAATATTAAAGTTGAATTTTGATGCAAAGATCAATCAAAGTCATCCGTAAGCTAAGAATTCTTTTCCTCACATCTATAATTTTGTTCAATTTTCATATTCTAGGTTTTTGAAGTTTGGGGATCTTTCATGGTTAGGATAATCTAAGCAATATATCGAGGAGGTATACAATGATATTTTGATGAATTTTGGGTTATATGGTTAGATTATTGACTTTGGAGGTGTTAAAAATCTTCAATTTAGAGAGATTAGTAAGCAAATTAGCCCTAAATGTGATCTTAACAATAGAGTTTGGTAAAACTAATTGTACATTTGCACTCTATATAAAAAACCAAGTGGGAAACTCAATTGGATTGTGAAAATGAGTTGTAGAAAAAAAAATTAAATGAAGATTCATAATCTTAGGTTCTTAACAAAACCCACTCGCAAGATACATGGTGACATGGTTGAGGGAGTGTGTCTCATCCTCTGGCCAATCGAGTTCTGCGTGGCTTTTTTTAATTCAAAAAATCCACCTAAGTAGGTGCCATTGTGGCTATTTTTATGGAACTCGAGTTTTTGAAACTTGAGTTACACCTTAAACTCAAGTTCTAAAAAAGTGGTATATTGTTAATTATTTTGCAAACAATGGTAAATTGCTAAAAAATTTGGCCAATGATAGTATTTGGTCATTTTGGCCTGAATTTATATATGTACTCTCAGACTTTGTGAACTAGGTATGAACTTTGGAAAGATTTATGGCTTATGGCTCCATTTGAGCAGGCAATTTACTAAGGTATGCAAATTGGCTCAAAGTCACAAAGGTAAGAGTAAAACAATTGTGTTATTAAATAAAAATCATAGCGCATTGTTTGGGATATTGTTGATCGTTGTATTCTCCAACTATCAAGATATCAAGGACTGTTGATTTCAGGTTGCCTGAAATCTTTCCCTTTTGGGCCGGGGATCAGTCCAAGTTGAATAGATAAAAACCAATGAGATGTAGTTGTACACTGTGAGGAGATTGGGCTTCTTGGGCATTATGGAAAATGTCCAATTTATGATTCTGCTAGCTTCACTAGCCCGATTATACCTCCCCATCATGATATAGGACTTAAATATTGGCCCATATTATGGATCTCGTCCTTCATGGTTCATCAGAAATATGATATAACCACTGCTCTTCAGTATTCTATTGAAGATAATCCAAAAGCCCTGTGATGGCAATATCATAGTTCAAGCTAAAGCCTTCAAACCACCATCAAAACTTGGATAACCACCCATTTCTAAAGATATTTTGCTCTTTATAATTGAACGTCATCAATTTGTCAATCTTACAACTAGGGATATTGATGTGAAATTTGGATGCATAACCCTTTTTTTCTTATGAAATAATAATTTGGATATATATAACCTAAATCGAAAGGCCCTCATTAATTATGAGCCTATTAATTTTAATAGTGAATTTTTCCTATATACTTTTTTGTACTTTTCTTAAGTACTTGATCGACGATAAAAATAAAAAAAAGTCTATAATATATAGTTGTTAGGAGGATCTACATGAGACTATTTTCCGTAAATTTTCTTCGAAGAAGAAGCTAATAAAGAGCACTCTAGAAAGTATTGGACTCCAATTGCTGGCGCAATAAAACTCTAAAGTTCAAATCATGAAGGTGTACAACCAATGAGCTCTTACTTAAATGACAGCATCATATTTCACAATAACATATTCTTCAAGTCTAGACTAACTTGGTCTTGATCTCAAGGCTATTTGGTCTTCAACATTGAGACCAAAATTGAAACCCCAAATTGTTTTTTTTTAAATGTTATTTGATTCCGTGCGACAGAATTAGAATGACAAAGGGTTTATATTAATGCATGAGTTAGGTTAATTAGAAATCTGTCAAATGAGTTAATTAAAGATTTCAAAGAACATAATTTTCACTTGAGCCAAATCATTTTGGCCTAGGTGAATTTCAGATAGAACGTTGGTGATTTTCTCGCTCAACTGAGAACGCATGAACACTAAATTGGATTTGTAGAACCAACTTAATTTTTAATTAGTTTTCCTTATAAATACCAACTCTAGCTACAGAGAGAGAATGAGAGGCTACCATACAAGACCAGATCTAAGAGACAAACCTCCTTGAGCCAGTCAAAGAGTTTTTAAATCCCTCTTCTAAAAGTGGTTTTTTTTTTTTTTTTTTATGAGATGTCTTTTAGAATTTCTCTGAGTGTTTCTCCATAAGCCTAAACCGCACAGAGTTTATCCTTCAACACTGGGTCATCGTTGATTTCAAGAGTTCTAGGTTGTGGATGGGGTAATTCTTACATGTTCCGAGAACAATGCTCCCATGAGGGGTGAGCCCTGCAAGTTTTTCCCCTTGTGGATGAGGGTCGTTTGTGAAAGAATTTCGAATAAAAAGATTTTAGAAGTTTTGAGGGTCACTATAGTGGATATGCAAGCACAGAATGATGCAATGGTTTTATAATTAAGTAGGTTGTTTCTAGTGTGATGATGTACAAAAATCGTCAATGAGGCCCGATGACAAGGCTAAGGTACTTCTTCATCCACTTTCCCTTGGCTTCGCAGTCTCTGTTGATATGGCTGATGACAACTTGGGAGTCACTATGGATGATGACTGATGAGGCCCAGGCTACTTTGGCTAAGTCGAGTCCCGTTAGTACAACTTTGTACTCAGCTTCATTATTGATCATCGGCACTAAAGTCGAATGGCGCATTCTATGATGTCCCCTTCAAGAGATTGTAGGACTACTCTAATCCCTCTAGCATGTCTGTTGGATGATCTGACCATTCAGACCTTCCATGGGGCTACCCCTCAGCCTTCTACCTTGTTCGTCGTAAATTCTGTGACGAAGTCAGCTAATGCTTGGGCTAAAGGGTTTGTTCCTCTGGACTACTATGGTGTGTGCTTGGAAGTATGGCCTAAGCTTGTGGGTTGTTGTGATTAGAGCAAAGGATAACTTCTCCCTGGGGGAATATCTTTCTTTCACTCCTCAAAGTTCTCAGTTGGTGTAGTATACGGGTAATTGCACATGATCCTCCTTTTGGACGAGAGCTGAACTAACAACCATGGGGGATACGGCCAAGTAGAGGGAAAGCTCTTCATCAGATTTGGATGGATTAAGGAGTGGTGGAGATGCAAGGTACGCCTTTAGTTCCTCAAATGCTCTTTGGCATTCGTCGGTCCACTCAAATGCTTTCATCTTGGTCATCCTTTTCTTGGTGATTGTCCGTCGGGGGATGGTCATTGTTACGTTCGCCACTGCCCTATTCCTCATTTTGATGGTTCAAATGCTATTTGTTCCGCTGGCACAACTTTCATTCCAGCCCATGATTCTGTTGGATAAGTCGTTCAACCGCTGCGGCGAGGTTTGCACTTGCCTCACCAAGGTGTTGGGCGGGCTTCCGGTCTCTCGGTTGATGGTAGCCATTGACCTTCTGGACCATACAACTCTTTGTCTTAGGAGTGGTGATATGGCTGATCCCTCGGTTTCCACATACGGCGCCAACTTATGTTGCACAAAAATCGTTAGTGAGTTGATCGTCCACACACATGCCAATGGGTGTACTTAAAAAACAAAAGAGAAGAACCAATCAAAGGACACCAGTGGGGTATCGGCCAAAGACCCTCCGAAGGTTAAGTTAGTGATGGAAAATTCTCCAAGAACACAAGAGTGCAAGAGCTAGGGAAAATTCATATACCCTAAGAAAGAAGATGCCTAGTGCTTATATAATAGCATAGTGCTAATTAAGATCCCTTAAATGTAAGGATTTTCCTTGTAGAGAAGATTTGGAGTTGAGACCTTGAGATCTTGAGCTTTTATTCCCATATAGGGAAGACACGAGCATGGAGTATGGTCTTTGGGCATGTAGTGCAATTTATTTCCATATAGGGATGCATGAGTGGAGAATATGTAAAGGTTTGTGGGACCCAGTTACTCAACCGTTAGTATGACCATTTGTTCGTTGGTATCACCATTTGTTCGTCAGTATGAATACGGAGGATAAGACGTGACCATTCATCGGGTGCATATGCAACCATCCCGTTGGGCACATACGTGGAGCACTGATTTGCAAAGACTTCAAGGAAGTCAAATGAGGAGTTCATCTCGACGGGTCCGTAGTTGGCAGGTCCCACCAGAAGAGGTACAAACCTTGACGGGTCAGTGGCAAAGTATTCCATCCTGATGGGTCAAAGTGCTCGAAGGACTTTATTGGACGAAAACACCCTTATTAGTGTGCAAGTTGGTTTGTTAATTGGACGAGTATAGTGGGTCATCTGTCAAAAGTGTCTCATCGATTTAGATGAGTTAGTGTCTGTATGTTCTGGGCGATGAGTAGGGTACCTGATGACCCCTTGGTACGTAACGACTGTCAAGACGTCAAGACGGAGCATGTCAGGCAGTGTTAAGGAAGGTACCTGACGACTGCTGGGTCCCTGACAACCCTTTGGTACTTAACAACCCATTGATACTTGACGACCGTTAGGGCGGAGCGTGCCGTGCAGTGCTAGGGAAGGTACCTGACAACTGCTAGGTACCTGACGACCGCTGGGTCCCTAATGACCCTTTGGTACCTAATGATCCATTAATACATGACGACCGCCAGGACGGAACGTGTCACGTAGTGTCTAGAAAGGTACTTAACAACTGTTGGGTACCTAACCGCCCCTTGATACGTGACGACCAATTGATATGTGATGACCGTCAGGGCAGAGCGTGTCGCACAGTGTCAGGGAAGGTACCTGACAACCGTTGGGTACCTAACGACCCCTTGGTACCTAATGACCCATTAATAGGTGATTATCGTTAGGATGGAATGTGTTGCACAGTGACAGGGAAGGTACTTGACGACCATTGGATTCCTAAGGACCCCTTGGTACCAAATAACTCATTGATATGTAACGACCGTCAGGGCAGAACGTGTTGCATAGTGTTAGGGAAGTACCTGATGACCGCTAGGTCCCTAACAACCTTTTGGAATTAGACGACTGTTGGGTCCCTGATGACCCATTGATACATGACGACTGTCAAGGTGGAACGTATCGTGTGGCGTTGGGGAAGGTACCTGACGACCCATTGATACATAACAACCGTTAGGGCGGAACATGTCGTGCTCCCTTTGTGACAGACAATATTTTTGGTGACTAAAAATTCTTTTGGTAAGCTCATGATGCTGTTGTTGATCGAAAACTCTAAGGTGTTAGAAAAAATTTTCTAATTGGTGAAAATATTCCCTATCATAGTGAATTTTCAATGAGATTTGAATTTTAGAGTTATTTTTCCTTTAAAGATGTTTTTCATTGTTACCAAATCTTTATACTTTCTTAATGCTTTACATCTTCATTGTGGTGAATTATAACTATGTTGCCTTCACTAAAATCTTACACTTTGTAAAAAGACACCACCCTTGTAAAAGAAGAAAACTCTCATGAGTCACGCCCCCTCCCCGGCTCTCCCCCCCACACCCCATTCCTTTTCCCCTTTACTGGCCAGGCTAGCTAGGCTACCCTCTCTCGTGTTCAGTTCAGAAATCATGCAATAGATAAATTCCCCATCTAAAGCTTCTTTAATGGCTTCTTTTCTCGACGTAACATTATAAAAAGCGGAAAGCTTAAATTAAAGTGGAATCAATTCCCATGCTTTTATTCACCCACTGCCCATGAATGTCTCCACCTCGAACTTCCTAGCTAACTAATTCAACAACACTACTCAAGCACCCCAACTTATCTGTCTTGACTGGTTGTTCGTTGTTGCAAAAACTTTTATAATTCAAGTTTCCTGTAATTTCTTACAATTTACCTAACAAATCCAATCTTTTTGTCAGTGTTTGTTTCCCCTCCTTGAGTGCTATGTCAGAGGAACTTGTTCCCAAGTTAGTTTTTCTTCTCCTAGGTCTGAATGACATCTTAACAGAAAAAGTGATATCTTAGTTACAATGATAAATTGAAGGCCAAAACTGGCTGATAATCTTGGACTTCAGATTTATCCTTTAATAAAAAAATGAGACGAGGATAAAAAGATACCGACAAAGTTTACTTTGATGAAAATTCTATTTGTGCAATCAAGCATATTTTGTGTTAATGTTCTTGTAAGCATTCTATGCCTCAAAATGAAGATTTAAAAGTGGATGGACTTGAACTCCTATATCTCATGTGCAATTGCTAGATTGATCACCTTCGTTTTTGCCCCATAGATATGTAACTCCAAATGTTTTGTTTATTTTTACGTGGTTTCATTTTCTTGTTGAATTAAGTCCAAATATTTTGTACCATATATGATCTCAAAAATTGCTGCCGAAACCGAATCTGAGCCATTTGATCTTTGACATTCGAGGTGGAGCTTCTTTTTGGCTTTATTCGTGATTCTCCATATTGTGCTAGCTCAGCTTTCTCACAAGGCTGACCTATACTCTAATTTTGCTCTCCCCACTCTTGGCTTTCCATGTCAAACCTAAACCCTTTTTCTTTTTCTTTTTCTCTTCTACTTTTATTTTTTTAATTCAATTTCAACCATTTCTGAGATCTAGACATTTAAAAGAGAGTCTAATAAAATGCATTTGAGGCCATGAAGGCCCGCTAGAGCATATAATCTGAATTGAAGGTGGTCAAGGGGTCACTTTCTCAAAAGAATTTTACGTGAATTTTTTTTTTTGTGTGAAAGAAGTGTAAATTAACTTTGTTTAAAAGGAATAGTTCTGTAAAGATGATAAATTTGCAAGTGGCAAAGAGGAAAAAAAAGAAAGGTATATTATGAGCTGCCCTTTTATCTCTCTCAGCTCCCCCAACCCCAATGAAAATGTTTAAAAGAATGAAAAAAAGATGTGTGTGTGTGTGGCTTGTGAGATACAAAAGCAAAATTTTGTAGGAAAGAACCCATTTATTGTATCGAAATAATCCTCAAAGACTCAAAAAATTTTGCTTAGGTCCTTTCCCAAGTCCCAAATGCCCTTTAACGTGCAAAAACTAATTTTGGGATAAAGGATATCTTTCTTATTTTCCTTCAAAATTTAGCTTTAAATGCTGAAGCAAACATTACGTTCATCCGCATAAGCTGCACCAAAGATTATGGTCCAAAATTGCCCTCCCTTTCCTCCATCCTTTCATGCTCTCAAGTCTCAACTACTATATTAAAAGCAGTGATTCTAAGGATGTCGTGTAAAGATTTCTAACTGATTAATCATCAATAGCCAAAAAACACAATTTAAACATTATTTATTAGTTAGTGGAATCATATCAAACGCAATCATTATCACATTAATTTCTAAATTTTATATAGTAAAATTTATAATATTTTTTTACAATGCACATGACATAAACAACCATTGAAAATGAAGGTCGTACAAACTAATGAATTTACTAATCAAAAAATGTTTTAAAAATTTATTTATTATTTCGTGGAAAGATATTGATTATATTCATTTTAGGTCTAGTTTTTAAGTTGTTTGTGGTAAGATTGGTAATAATTTGATATCGCTATGAATACAACATTTTTACAACAAAATTTAAATTGAAAGCTCTTATTACTTATCATCTAAGCGTACTATTGACATTACTATTTATTTTTTTGGCAAAAATGCAAAACTGACCCTTTAACTTTAAACATTTTTCATTTCAGTCATTTAACTTTAAGTTTTGTCATTTCAGTCCTCTAACTTTCAATTTTTGTTAATCTAAGCTTCTGTAAAAACTCAGTTAAGATTACCGTTAAACTCACTGAGAAATAACCGTTTTACCCTTCTTCTTTTTTTATAAATTTTGGAGTTAAAAGAAAAAAAAATCTGTAAAAAAAAAAAAAAACATTTTAAGGGAAATATCCATGGGATGCTCTGCAGTCTAGGGATGTCCAAGCGAAAGTTTTGACAGTGTTCTTCACTTGGAGTGGGATGAGGTTTTTGCAATCTTTGTTGGATGCAGGGATGCAATACAGTTTGGTTTCGGGGGAGACGTTGGGGCTTGGTGTGAGGATGGTGATGAAGAGTGTGGCTGCAGCCTATCTTGGTTTTTGGTGTGTTTTATGGGCGGATTTGGGCGTAGAAGAATCACGATAGGGGGTGGTCTGCAGAGGCTAATAGGAGGTTGGTTACTTTTCTTGAGGTGGCATTGGTTTTCATTTTGCTGGAGCTTCTGGCCGTGGTGCTGTTTGTGATTTCGTGGATCAGGAATTTCCCTGAGGAGACGAATTTGAAGATCTTGTGGGTCGTGGGTTGAGGGAAGGTCTTGTGGATAATATCAAGCACACTTTGTTTTGGATTGTGGTGCTTGCTACCAAATTTTTGTTCAGTTACTTCTTGCAGGTTAAACCGATGATTGCCTCGACGAAAGCATTGTTGGATTTGAAGAATGTGCAGTATTAATAGTATCAGCTTTTTAACAATAGCAACAGATTTTATTTATTTATTTATTTTTTTACAGATTTATCTTTTTTCTTTTAATTCCAAAATTTATAAAAAAAAGAAGGGTAAAATGGTCATTTTTCAGTGAGTTTAACGGTAATCTTAATTAAGTTTTAACAAAAGCCTAGATTGACAAAAATTGAAAGTGAAAAGACTAAAATGACAAAACTTAAAGTTAGAAGACTGAAATGAAAAATGTTGAAAATTAGAGGGTCAATTTTACATTTTTACCTTATTTTTTTTACCATTACCAATTTACCACGTATATAAGCTTTGTAGCTTTATTCTTTTAGTAGTATTATTTAATCTGTTGATGTTTAAGATCTTAATTAACGCCTAAATTAACTGAGGTGGGGCTTACTTGGGGACAGTAAGATGTGTATATAATCAGCAGGACATGATTGTAGATGTCAATATCGATCCGAATTCTCTTACGATGATGAGCATAATTATTCAGAAGAACATTCTCTGACCTCTGCAGAAGAACCCAAATTACGAGGAGAGAAAAAGATAAAGGTGATTGGCAATGGTAAAGAAGGGAAGCAGAAGCAAATTCCAATTTATATTATCAGTACTAAAGCAAAAAGCCATCCGTGTCTCTGTGTCCCTACATGAGCGCCGCTGTCTGCAGTGGTTGGTGCCGGTCATCCATGCATATATATTATGGGTAAGCTAGCTAGTTAGCTACTACTCTTTCTCTGCCCTTTATCACCACACTACTAATGTAAAGCGCGTAGAATATATGCTCTCTATGCATTCATGCATTACATAAAGTTTCCCTAGTATAATATTATTCATCCTTGAAATGCTTTATAAAGTTACTCTTTAAGTTTTCATTTTGAAATGACAAAGTTAATTAATCATTATAATCATGATAAGAAACTGTGTATAGACAAGGGCATACATTTTATTGTACTATTTTATATGCATTTTATTTCATGCTCTAAACATGGACATCAATAAATAAATAACAAATGATAAACATCATACTTGAAATTATAAACATGTATACGGATTATATATCAACGGGTGTGAGAGGACAAACCGTACGATCAAATTAAATAAAAATTTTGAATCTAAGATAGAATATTAGAAATTGAAGAAGAAAACAGACAACACATGAGAATTTTTGGTGATTTGTCCACACAATGTAGATCCGCAAACAAGAGTCAAAGGCTGCATTTTATTTTCACTCATATTTCTTGATAATTTTGATTAATTGTGCACATAACTTTCTCTATATATAAAGTTTTACATTGATTTTGAAATAATTTAAATTGAGAAAAACTCTCATGCTTTAAGAATCAAATTGAACAACTGATATTAATTTTGAAATTATTTTGTTGTACTACTTCTTGATTGCATAATTCTTGACATTGATTTGGCTTTCATCAGCATACATAAAAGGTATACACTTTCCTAAATCTTCATTCTAATCTTTTCTTTAAGCTAGGGTTATATGTAAAGTTAATAATCCTTATATCAAATAAAGACATATATACGTTTCAATGATGAAATAAGATGCTCCTCTATCAAATTGTTTGGAAACAATGTAGCTTTGCATGGATGCCCTCATTCTCATAGCACCTTAAAGTTAAACATAGGTCTTGTATGGTTCACACTTTCAAAGTGCGCGTGGAGCAAAAACACAAAACTTGAACCGTCCACGTGTAAAAGAAAAGCAAAAGAGAGAGTAGTCGGCTTCATCTTTAGCTTTATCTTTGTCGCTGCTTGCTTTGCTTTTTTTCTGCCCTCAAAACAGTGTCTTTTGCCTCTCTTTCTCTTTTCAAGTTGTACATTGCAGCATAGCCCAAACATTGCAGCATAGTACAAATAGTGTGTTTGAATATGATTTATTTGTTAAAAAATAAAATTTAAAAATTAAAAATATTGTAACAAAATGATTTTTAAATATGTAAATAGTATTACGAGATCTAAATTTATATTAAAATTTGTGTTTAAATGACTTTTGTGAGTTCTGAAACAATGCCATGAAACTTAGATTTTTTCAACCAAACGCAAGATAGAAAACGTTATCTAAACTAACACTAAAGCTGAGTTTGGATACAGCTTATAAGTCTGCATTTTCACGTTTCACGTTTCATTTTTTTTTTTTTTTTGCTCTGCCGCGTTTCAGACTTGAGGGGACAAAACACTGTGCACACACTGTGCGAGTACTGTGCACGCATTGTTCATGTACTTTTTCAACAATTTTTTATTTTTCAGTTTTCAATTTTCAGCAATAAGCTTTATCCAAACGGACCCTAAATACCCAAAACACCCCTCATCACATCTACACTACACTATCACTTCAAAGCTAATTTGTCATCTTCTTCTCCTCACACCCTATATATACACAAACAAAATCCACAAACCATTAATAAAACCCTCAAACTACACCAAACTCTCATAGACAGAGACAAACTCACAAATAAACAACGACAACAAAAACAAAAGCAAAGCATAGTTCCAAATTAAGCAAAGATGGAGATACTGTCGCAAATGTGGTCGTTTTTGGGGCTTCTCACAGTCCTCCAAAACGTCTTGCCCACTCAGCTCCTCTCTCTCCTTCACTCCTTCTACGAGTCTCTCCAAGACTTCTTCTCCCCTTACTCTTACTTCGAAGTCCCAGAGTTCAACGGCTACTGCGGCGTCGACGTCAACGACCTCTACCGCCAAGTCAACCTCTACCTCAACTCCGTCAACAACCCCTCCACCGCCGTCACCTGCCGCCGCCTCACCCTCTCTCGCTCCAAGTCCTCCAACCGCATTTCCTTCACGGTCGCGCCCAACCAAACCGTCCACGACTCGTTCTCGAACCACACTCTCTCTTGGACTCACCATGTAGACACTGTTCAAGACTCTCTCGAAGAGAAGCGAAGCTTCACTCTCAAGCTCCCGAAGCGCCACCGCCACACCCTCCTCTCGCCTTACCTCGACCACGTGACCTCGCGCGCAGAAGAGTTCGAGCGAGTCTCGCGCGAGAGACGGCTCTTCACCAACAACGGCCATGGCTCCTACGAGTCCGGCTGGGTCTCCGTCCCTTTCCGCCACCCTTCCACGTTCGAAACTCTCGCTCTCGAGCCCGACCTCAAGAAGCAGATCACGGAGGACTTGACGGCGTTCGCGAACGGCAAAGAGTTTTATCACAGAGTTGGACGTGCATGGAAACGTGGGTACTTGCTGCATGGTCCACCTGGGTCTGGCAAGTCGAGCTTGATCGCCGCCATGGCGAACTATCTCTGCTACGACGTGTACGACTTGGAGCTAACGAAAGTGTCTGATAATTCTGAGCTGAGAGCTTTGCTGATACAGACGACGAACAGGTCGATTATCGTGATAGAGGATATTGACTGCACGGTGGATCTGACTGTGGACAGAACGATGAAACCGAGGCAGACAGTGATGAGGAAGAGGAAGGAGATGGTGGCGCGTGGAGACCAGGAGGAGAGCGGGCGGGTGACATTATCGGGGCTCTTGAATTTCACAGATGGGTTATGGTCTTGCTGCGGAGAAGAGAAGATCATAGTGTTCACCACGAATTACAGAGACAATGTGGACCCTGCATTGGTGAGGTGTGGAAGAATGGACGTGCATGTCAGCCTCGGCACGTGCGGGATGCACGCATTCAAGGCCTTGGTGAAGAACTACCTCGGTTTGGACTCGCATCCGGCGTTCGAGGTGGTGGAGAGTTGCCTGAGGTCCGGCGGGGCACTCACGCCGGCTCAGGTTGGGGAGGTACTGCTGAGGAACAGAGGTGACGCTGACTTGGCGTTGAGAGACGTTGTGGCTGCAATGCAGGCGAAGATATTGGGGTTGGGACATGGGGAAGGGATGGAGTGTGACGACGCCGCCGCGGCAGGGAGGTCGCCGGAGAGTGTGTTGATGGTGGGGTCGCCGGAGAGTTGGATGAAGAAGAGGAAGGAAAGTGGTGGGTGTGGTGGTGGTGGGTCTACATGGGAAAAGAAAGTGAAATTCTTGGTGAGGCTTCGATCTTTGACCAAATCTGATTCTGGAAGAAGGGGTGTATGACTATGACTATGACTATGAATGAGTCTTTTGAGATATAGACTCTACATAAAGTCTAACGTGACATGATATATATTATAGGTTGTTTGATGTGTATCATATCATATCATCTCCTTGATGGAGAAATTTTTGGGTTTTTTTTTTTTAGCCTTTTGAGGTAGTACTTGTTTGGTGTAAAAATGTTTAATTTCAACTGTGTTTATGATGTACCTGTTGCAAATTAATAACAATTTCTTTGTTTCGGATGGCAAATAGCAAAATTCTACACATATATGAGTCATCTTATTTGTGTGATTAATTCTACACTTTGTGACCTTATTGATAAAGTGAGTTTGAATTGAATCTATTGAAGTCGGATCGTTTGGGCATAAGATCATTCCATCCACACATTACACCCAATTTATTTTTTTGATAATTTTTTTTAATTGGGGTTGTAATTATCTTGAGCTTTATGTTGTAGAAATTTTAATTTTGCTTGATTTTGGTATTGGACGTTTGTTGCAAAGCAAATGGTAAATAGTTTGAACTTCCTATATATTTTTTTTGGGAGGATGTTTGGTAATACTATTTTTGCTTGATTTTACTATTACAGATAAATAAAATAATAATAAAAGAATATTTATATGGAGTAGAGAAAGAATAAAGCATAAAGATTAAAGGGTAGGACGTGAGATGTATTTTAAAAGTATAGGGAACTTAAAATATATATTTTTTTAAAAGTGACTTTTCTTTCAAAATTTATCTAAACTTTATAAACAATATGCGAATGCTCTTAGAATTGAAATTATGAAACTCAATGATTCATTTTTTTTGTTCAGAATTTACTTAAATCGTATGATGAACAATGATTTATAAGGTTCTAAGCTATCTTACAAATGTTGGAGGTGACTTTGTAACTTGAAATCTTATTCTTATTAAACTTCATTGATTCATTAAAAAGAAGAAAATTTTTGAATAATTTATAGACACAGTTCTTGAAAATAAACTTGTAAAGTTGCTTATCAATATCGTAAGAAAATTAAAAATTAAAAATTTGTTGATGCATGTAAATGTTCTTGTCAAAATGATGATCATAGATGTGATATATTCTATCTTGCCTAAGAATAGATGTATCTGTTAATAAATAGATATATCTATACCAAAGAGTTATAACCCTATCCAAAGGATATAACTCATTGCAAAATAAATTTAATGCTTTATATATGAAGCAACACACCATTCACCAAATGCAGTTATATTTGATATATTATGATGCACCATATTATAGTTTGATCACCCATCAAGATCAATGAGAATATACCATATTATAGTGTGATCACTCATCAACACCAACGAGGATGTACTATATAATAGTGTGATTAAGGGTTGACAATGGGCAAGGTAGGGCCGGCCCAACCCTTTTTTACTTGGCCCATGGGCACAGTGGGCTAGATATAGTGAGTTGTTAACTAGTTAATGGGCCGGTTGGATTGGACAAAAAGAGAAAACCTAAACTCATGACCTTACTCATGGGCAATGCTCATTTTGTCTTTAGCGAACTGGGCTATCGTGTTGTGCATAATAGGCTACTCATGAGCCTATGTTACCATCTTAGTTTAGTATTTTTTTTTTATAATTAGGCAAGAATCAATCTACTACTTTTAAATGAAAGAATTAAAAATTAAAAATCTTATTTAAAATTTTTTATACAATAAATTCTATTTAATTTTTTTTTTTTTTTTTTATGATGGAAACCTATTTAATTTTTTTATTAAGGTTTTAAATGTTTTTTTTATCTTTCAATAAAAAAAAAAGTCAAATGATTAATTCAAGGTTGCTAGATTACTATAAAAATATATAGTTAGTAATCACTTTAAGTATTTTAGTAGTTAAGGGAGTTATCTTAAAAATTTTCTCTATAATGTGTCTAGAATAATTCCTCATATTCTCCCTATATTTTTTATTATGAATTTTGAGTTATCAAATTGGACAATGGGTTGGGCCTATAGCCTAACCCATCGGGTTAGCGGGCTATTCATGAATCTTAATTACAACAGGCCAAGTCGCCAATTAGCCTGGAGGGCCCTTTTTTTTTTTTTTTTTTTTTTTTTTTTCTTTTTTCTTTTTTCTTTTTTCTTTCTTCTTTCTCTCTCTCTCTTCCACTTGGGAAGACCTTAGGCGGGCACCCCTCCTAAGTGCAATGGAGGTCACCAACCTAGGCCATGGGCCTTCTTGGTGGGCCTTTGGGCTACTAGATCAAGCCTTAGGCAATAGGCTATTTGGTAACCCTCATCCATCATGACCATACACAGACAAAAATAAAGATTTAGGCAAAAAAATAGGTAATAAAGAGTTAGAGAGACCGAAGCTACCTCAACACACTCCAAACTTTATCCCTTGCTAAATCAATCTGATGGCCTCCCAAGGTCTATAGCGTTGCTACTTTGATCAAATATTTCATATTTGTTCTCCAAATTATATCGGAACTCCAAAATAGATGCACTAATCGCAACATCCAACTGATCTTGGAACTCCTTCCGACGCTAATTATGATGGGAGGCTTGCATGGGAAGATGAATCAGCGCACTACTGATTTGTGTGTGAGTGTGTGAGAGATTATTGAAAAGCGTATAATAAAATGCATTTCAGCACTAGTGTTTTGCAAAATTTTGAACAATAATGCAAAGAGAAAATTTGTTGATACAACATTTGTGTCACAATTTTTGTCACAACCCTATGTGGCTAATTGTGAGTAGTGAAAAAAAAGTGTTAAATTTATATAAAAGTAATAAATAAATGCTCTGCAATATGTCACATCAAAATAATAGTCAAAGTTGTGGTTCTAAATTCTTAACAAAACTCTAGTGCAAAATTAAAGGACCGTTTGGTAACATTGTTTGTATTTTTTAGAAATATGTGTGTGTGAAAAAGTGTGAAAATACATGTAATGTTGTTTAAAAACTAAAAATTATATGTAAACACATGTACCAAAAGGCCCATAAGGCCCCGTCCGTTTGGAGTGAAAATAAGGAGGATGGAAAACTAAGGGAGAAAAATAGGCATTTTCTACTGTCCGTTTGGAGAGAAAAGAAATGGATGATGGAAAACCGGGAGGAAAATTTTCATTCCAAGCCCACAAATATTTTCCTCCCAAATTGAGAGGAAAATGCTGGGGCGAAAACATTGGGATGAGGGCTTTTACTAAAAAGCCCTCATCCCACCTGATGCTGAAGGTTCTCTTTTTCTTTTTCTTTTTTCTTTTTTTTCTTTTTTCATTTCAACGCTACTGAACGTTGATTTTTTTTTTTTTTTTTCATTTCAACATTACTGAACGTTATTTTTTTTTTTTTTTTCAACGTTACGTTCTTCTTCTTTTTTTTTTTTTCAACATTACCTCAGTTTTTTTTTTTTTTCAATGTGACCTAATCTAATTTTTACATTATAATAATAAAAATAATAATATAGATTTATATATATGATGTGATAAATTTTATATTATGTAATGAGTACAAATAAATCTATTTTTTTTTTTTTACATATTATATAACAAGGGTATAACAATCAATTTATATAAATTACATTTTCCATCCTTCCATTTTTCTTTCCAACCGAACAAAAGAGTTTTCCACCCTCCCACTTTTCCACCCCTCCAACAGGACACACAAGAGGGAAAACTAAATATATTCTATCCTCCCACAATTTTCTATCCTCCCACTTTTTCACTCCTCCAACCGAACACTCTAAGGGTTCGTTTGGCTAGAGGAGTGGAAAAGTGGGAGGATGAAAAATGGTAGAAGAGTAGAAGAGTAAGAGGATAGAAAAGATTTTATTTTCTCTCCTATTCGTTTGGTTGGAGGTGAAAAAGTGGAGGGATGGAAAAAATGGGTTTAAATAAATTTACTCATATACCCTTATTAAAGAATGATACCCAATTAAAACAAAAAAGTGACAAATAACCACAAAAAAAAAAAAAAATCACCTAAATTTATTAAAAAAATAAAAATCATGTAAAAAAAATCACAACTAATTAAAAAAAAAAAAAAAAAAACTACCACGCCCAAGCCTAGAAAATCAAAAGAAGGAAAAAAGAATAGGAAAAAAAAAAAAAAAAAACAGAAAGAAAAGGCAACTACCCCGTAGAAGAAAAAAGAAAAAGAAGAAAGAAGGCACGCAAGCCCAGGCTTGAAAAAAAAAAACACACACACACACACACACACACACACACTCACACACACACATAAGCCAAAGCAACGTAGTTGAGAAGAAAAAAAAAAATAAAGGCAACTTGAATAAGTATGTGTATATGTACTAGGCATTTTTGTTAATCAAAAAAATATTTATCTTCACTCAGTTTTCTCTCCATTTTGGAGAGAAAACATTTTGGTGGGCTAGGGGAGAAAATACCTGGGCCTCACTATTTATTTTTCATCCTCCCCACCCAACCAAACACACTCCAAAAAAGTTTTCTCTCCTATTTTCTCTCCAAAGTTTTCCATCCTCCCTATTTCACCTCCAAACAAACACACCCTAAGTGTCCAGGCTTTATTTATTCTCTTTGTGTGTGTGTGTGAGTGTGATTCCTCCTAACTATGCTTGTCAACAACTTTTTAGGACGTGGGTGCTCAAGTCTCATGAATTCACCCAAAAATTTATGTGATAGCTTTAAAAGTTATAAAAAATCATTTATCCACTCTTTTAGGATGTCCATTCTCTTTAGTCTTTGATTAGTACTCTATGATTCAAACATATATAGAGAAGACATTGAAAGTAGACATGAACAGAACAAAGAACAACGTTCATGTTTGCTAAAAACATGACACTGAACAAATTGGACATAATATTATATCATTGATGTTTCCTAATTAAAACGCATTTATTAAATTTTCTTTAATTAGTTTGTGATTATATGAGTAAAAAGGTACTCCTATGTCCTAATGACTATTGATTCCATAGTGACAATCAAGAGATGCCCTCACTATAGTAATAAAAGACGGGTTTTCGTATTAGCTCAATGGCTTGAATACTTATGATAACTGTCAATTTTTGGTTTTGAGAGCTAGCGAGAAGTTGGAAAGATGGGTTTACATTCTCATATATTCACTATTTCATTTTTTTTTTCCATCCACTTTAATTTACCAGTTAAAATTTGAATATTATTGCATCAATTATGGGATGTGTATGAAATAGTTGATGGGAATGAGTGTGAAAAAATAAAATAAGACCTATAAATAAATTTACAAATAATCAGGGCCGGCTGAACAATAGATGCAATTGATGCAATCACCTAAGACCCCCAAATAAAAAAAAGCCCCCACTTGTAAAATATATATATATATATATATATATAAATTTACAAAATAAAATTTAAGTACTTTTATTGATCAATAAAATGCATTAAAAAGACCACATTTTATCTTAAAATGCAGCATATTGCACAATAACAGTGCACGCAACTTGATAGGACAAGACTACACAGTGCTATGTGCACTATGCAATCTTGTCCACAGGCCCCAACATGTCACAAGGCCTAAGCTAAGCTAGCCCCCACACGGCCCACACTAATTAATAAGTTATCACAATTTTTTTTTAATGCAAACTTTTACTTTATCAATTACTATAAATTATCACACCAATTAATAATTTGATATATATTATATCAACTCATTTGTATTATAATGATACTAATTTATTGAACCATATAATAAATTAATTTTTATTTGTACATATTTAGTCTTTAAAGTTCAAAAAAGAATCCACTTAAAATTTTTGCATAAGGTCCCCAAAATTGATGAGTTGACCCTGCAAATAATAATGAATCAATCAGCCGCAACAATGACTATTCAATACTGCACTATGTAGAATGAAGCTACGTGATTACACCAATCAGAAGGATGAAGCTTATGCAATTACACCAATCACGTTGCTTTAAAAGTTATAAACTTTCATTTCTCCACTCTTTTAGGTGTGCCCATCTCTTTAGTCCTTAATTAATTAGGACTATTTGATTCAAACATAGAAAATTAATGTGAAGAATGAAGCTATATATGTGATTCATTAATTAATGATCAGCAGTAAACAATGACTATTCAATTCCTTAATGTGAAGAATGAAGCTATGTAATTACACCAATCAGAAGGGTGAAGTTTATGCGATTACACCAATCAAGTTGCTAATGTGAGTATTGATTTAACATTAATTGTAAGCTGTGGTCAAAGCTAGCGCAGTCACAAACATCTCGGAATAATATACAAAAGCGCATTGCGAGGACCTAGCCTACTCTACCTGGTCTTCTCCGTGCTCTCTAAGCATTGGACTCACTCCCATGTTTCATCGTCTGTCACTGTCCCTTACTCTACAAGATAATGGAATTATTGTTATCATTATAAATAGAGCATCTTAATTTCATACATTCTCATCCATTTCATACTTCTGCTAAATAATCCACAAGCCTCTTCACCTGATCAAAACTTTTCTGTTAAAGAGATAAAGTGAGAGAGAAATATTGAATAGTCTGTGTATATTGATGTGTATAATAATGTGCAATAGAGAGCCTTATATAGACTAGGTATATGTGCAGTACAAGTAATATGAGTAAACTACAAGTACAGTATACTGAGCTAAGCCCAATAGACTAATCTAGTCTAAGCTATACACTAACATCCCTCCTCAAACTCGAGGTGGCAAGAAAGAAGCCAACTGGAGTTTGGATATAAGATCTCGAAGACGACCAGGCAGATGAGTCTTGGTGAAGATATCAGCAGGCTGGTCAGTAGAGGAGATGGAGAATAATTTGAGATTGCCTTTCTTGAGATGCTGGCGAGTGATGTGGCAGTCAATCTCAATATGCTTAGTGCGTTCATGGAAGACATCATTATGAGCAATGTAAATGGCACTGCGGTTGTCACAATAAAGAGGAGTGGCAGTGGGCTGGGGAGCATCCATGTCAGCCAAGACCCAGCGAAGCCAGACAAGCTCGCAGGTGGTGTCGGTAAGGGCACAATACTCAGCCTCAGTACTGGAACGAGAAACCACATCCTGCTTCTTGCTACGCCATGATATAAGGGAAGTACCTAACAGGAAACAAAAACCTATAATAGAGCATCGATCAGTCGGATCACCTGCCCAGTCTGCATCTGAGTAAGCATGAAACTCGAGAGAAGACCAAGAGGAGTAGTGGAAACCATGATAAAGTGTGCCCTTGACATATCGAAGAATCCGAAGAATTGCAGCATAGTGAACAGAACGAGGGGCATCCATGAACTTACTAACCATACCCACAGCATGTGAGATACCAAGACGAGTAACAGTGAGCTAGATCAAACTACCAACCAACTGACGATAGCGTGTAGCATCAGAGATAGGTTCACCATCCAAGGGTGTGAGCTTTGCATTGTATTCCAAGGGAGTGGAAACAGTCTTGTTGTCGGTGATACCGGCTTTGGAGAGAAGATCAGAAGCATATTTAGCTTGGGAAAAATAGTATCCATCATAGGACGAGGTAACCTCAAGCTCAAGAAAATAGCTGAGAGTGCCTAGATCTTTCATCTCAAAATGCTGATTGAGGAAGTGCTGAAGAGAGCGGATACCTGCAGAATCATCTCCAGTAATAATCATATCATCAACATAAAGAAGAATAAGAGTGATACCAGTAAGGGATCGTCGGACAAAAAGAGCAGTGTCATGAGGACTCGAAGTGAAACCCTGTTGAGCAACAACTGAGCTAAACTTCAAACCAAGCTCGAGGAGCCTGCTTGAGGCCATAAAGAGCACGGTGAAGGTGACAAACTTGACTGCCTGAGTGTGGATAGCCAGGGGGTGGCTGCATGTACACTTCTTCTTGGAGATCTCCATTAAGGAAAGTATTCTTCACATCCATTTGATAAAGAGGCCAATGGCGAACAGCAGCCACAGCAATGAGACATCTGACAGATGTAAGGCGAGCAACAGGAGCAAATGTTTCCTCATAGTCAATGCCATACTCCTGAGTAAAGCCCTTGGCAACAAGACGAGCCTTGTATCGTTCAACAGATCTATCAGCTTTGATCTTGATCTTGTAAACCCACCTACAATCTACTACAGACTGACCAAGAGGCAAATCAGCCATATCCCAAGTGTGATTCTTATGAAGGCCATCTAGTTCTTCATTCATAGCTTGCTGTCAAAGAGGGTCAGTATGGGCCTCACGATAGGTGTGAGGTTCATAGAGGGTGGCAAGAGCAAAAGAGCAGTGATAATTAGTGAGATAAGGAGGAGGAATGCTTACCCGGGTGGAATGACGAAGTTCAGGGCTAACAGGTAACTCAGGAGAGAGTGGTGCCACAGGATCCAAGACAGGCGGGTCATATGCTGGGGACGGAGCTGGAGATGAGTCGTTTGGAGAGGCAGCCGATGTAGAAGAATCCTCCACAAGTTCAGGATAGAGAGGGAGGAAAAGATTGGTAAAAATGGGAGACTCAGAGGAAGAGGATGCAGAAAACTGCTGAAGACTCGTGAAATGACGATGTTCCCAAAACTCAACATTACTGGAGACACGAAGCCGATGAGAAATGGGATCATAGCAGCGAAACCCCTTTTGAGAGACACCATAACCAAGGAAACAACAGAGACGAGCACGAGGTTGAAGCTTTGTTTGTTTATGAGGAGGAAGAGAGACAAAAGAAGCACAACCAAAAACCCGAAGAGATGAGTAGTCAGAGATTTGACCATAGAGAAGTTCGAATGGTGATTTGTTATGTGTAGTGGGTGAAGGAACACAATTAATGGTATACACAGTAGTGAGTGCTGCCTCACCCCAAAAACGCTCAGGAAGAGAGGCAGAAATGAGAAGGGTGCGGACAATATCAAGAATGTGACGATGTTGTCGTTCTGCACGACCATTTTATTGAGAGGTGTAAGGACAAGACCGTTGAGGAAAGGTACCATGATTGTTTAAAAAGGATAGGAAAGATTTATCATTATATTCTTGGGCATTATCTGACCGAAAGACTTTGACAGTGCGATTAAATTGTGTTTCAACCATTTTATGAAATGTTTGGTAAATAGACACAAGTTCAGACCTATGGTGAAGCAGATAAATCCAAGTATATCGAGAAAAATCATCTACAAATATGACAAAATATCTAGATCCTCCCTCAATAGGAACTGGTGTAGGACCCCAAATATCAGAATGTATAAGATCAAAAGGTGCAGAAGAAAAAGAGTCACTATTGTTAAAGGGCAATTTAGTTTGTTTGCCAAAATGACAGGAAGTACAATCAAATTTTTGAAACTGAACTGAACCTAAATGACCTTGAGAAGCTAACAATTGAAGACGAGATAAGGATGGATGACCAAGACGAGTATGCCAAAGATCAGGTGAGGGGGTGGTAATGGTAGCAGCTGCAGAAACAACTTGTGAAGGAATCTTCAAGTCATGAACCTCAAACATGCGACCAACCTTACGCCCTGTCCTAAGTACTTGACCCGTCCGGGGATCCTGCACATCCACACCATGATTAGTAAAGAGAAGATCTACACCTAATTCACAAAGTTGACCCACAGAAAGTAAATTGAGGGATAACTTTGGGATATAAAAGGTGTCACTATGGGATAAACTAGGAGAAGAGATTGTTCCTTTATGACTAACAGGCATAAGAGTTCCATCAGTAATGTAAATAGTGATAGGGTGTGCTAAGGGTGCCTTATCAGAAAATTGGGATTCATCAGGAGTCATATGGTTACAACATGCAGTATCAAAAAACCAAGGTTGTTTACCTGAGGTGACAGAAAGGGCAGTAAAAGTTCGGGATAAAACTTGTTGAACAATTGCCTCAATATCAGCCGTAGTAAGTTAGGAAGCTAAAGATGGACCTATAGGAATTGATGGATCTGGAGGACATACAGCAGTTGCCCACAGCAGTTGCCCGAGGAAGAGAAGCTTTATTCTGCTCTTACATAAATTTCTGCAATTTGTGACAAACTGAGATATCATGGCCTTTGGCACGGAAAAACTCACAGCGAGTACCTTTGGAAGACTGAGAGGTGGGACACCTAGAGTTTATTCGTGGAAGAGCAGTGAATGCAGCAATGGGAGGCTGTGGAGATGGTGTAGCCAATACATGATCAGATGATGACATGTGATGAGTAGGCCGACGATTCTCCTCAGAAATGAGCTCCTTGACTGCAGCATCAACAAAAGGAGTAAGAAACCGGCTAAGCAAAGAAGCCCTAGTAAGCTCAAAATCCTCACGTAAACCCATCATGAAGTGCATAAATCTACGGCGATCCCGATATTTGACAAAGAGCCCAATGTCCTTAGAACACACTAGTGGAGGATCTGCAGCAGAAAGTTGTTCCCACATAGTAGAAGTCTGAGAGTAATAATCAGAAATAGACTGACCTGTCTCTTGGCACATTTGATAAAGTTTTGATTCAATGTGGAACTCCAAGCTTGAATCATTAGTACAATTATAGCGTTCAGTCAGAAATTTCCAAGCAGCCTCAGCAGTCTTAAGACGAGGGAGAAGATTATGAATGGAGGGAACAGAGGTATTGATAAACCAAGACAGGATCTTACTCTGAATACTCTCCTATTCCTCTAGGCGTTCTTCATAATCATTTTCAGCAGCTGTGGCTTTGGACTTAGGGTTTGGTATTGGTTTAGGAATTGAACCAGTCACATATCTCCACAGTTTGCAACCCTTTAGGAAGACAGTCATATTCTGAGACCATGCATGATAGCTAGTGGGACCATCCAACATAATAGTGATAGGACGTATGATATCTCGATCATTTTGTTGAGCCATAATGAGAAAAATTGCCCAAAAATGGGATTTTGAAATCTCAAATGCAAAAACAGAGTCCAAAATCGGAATCTGCGTGAAAAATTGAGCAAGACAGGTCCTGATGAAAATTTTTGACTTTGGTCAAAGTCAACGGTTAAAGTCAACGGTCAACAGAGCAGGCGCTGACGTGTGTTGACATGGCAGGCTGACGTCACTATGGCTGACGTGGCAGTGACGGCACTAGGGCTGACGTGGCAGTTTGTAGCAGTGCTGGCGTGTGTGGCGCGTGAAGCGCATGAGGCGCGTGGCCATGGCTGTTCCTAGCGCGTGAGGTGCGTGAGACTGGCAGACGGCGTGTGGCGAGGCGTGGCGTGTGTGCTCGTTAGGCAGAAACTTCTGGATGCGCGTGGAGGCGCGTGAGGGTTTGTTTCTGGTGGCAATTTGTTGGGTTTTGCTCGGGATCGAAAGTTCTGTCAATCTATGCTTTGACTTTTGCAGTTTGATCAACAAAACTGACGAAATCCGAGTGTTCTTGGACTGTGGGAGTGACGGCGGTGACTCGCTTCTAGCAGTGACTACTGGATGAAGGCGAGGGCAGCGGAAGAACGTCGGAGATATCCACAAGAACCAGAAAATCAGAAGAATGGCTCTGATACCATATTAAAGAGATAAAGTGAGAGGGAAAGACTGAATAGTCTGTGTATATTGATGTGTATAATAATGTATAATAGAGAGCCTTATATAGGCTAGGTATGTATGCAGTACAAATAATATGAGTAAACTACAAGTACAGTATACTAGGCTAAGCCCAATGGACTAATCTAGTCTAAGCTATACACTAACATTTTCAAGTAAACACAATGGCTCTTTTCTCAGCCTTGTTCAAATGTTTCGTGCCCTCCTCATCGTCACAGGTCTCTGATGATGCCATGAAAGCAGACTCTTCAGAGAAACCCATAGGCAAAGACAAATCAAAATCATCTGGAGCTCCCATTGTACTATCATACTTCCTAGTTAATTCTAACCTCTCCCGCTTGTAGTGATATATTATATGTGTGACTACAAGTTGTTGAACTGGAAGATGGTATGGTTATTCCAATTTCCATGTAGTCTGCAGTATCTATAACTGTGTTTGAAACTAATTCCTGGGACTGGGAGCACGGGAATATGTAAACAATGGCTTGGAAATTTTCATGGGCGTCTTAGTAGGTTGATTGTTGATATTCATGGGCGTCTTAGTATGTAGATTGTTGATTTGAGAGTGGGGTCTGTAAATAAATAAAACATGAGGAAGATGTTGCCATATATATTTATCTGAATTTGTCAAAGCTTTTTTTTTTTTTTTAGGCCAAGAATAAATATTCAATTTTGATTTTCAATATGTATTTTTCAAAAATTTATTGTATTGCATTCAAAAATTTATTGTACTTGGACCTATTTTTCTTTATGTTTATGCATGACTTTATTTTTTGAAATATATATCTATATATATATATATATATATATAAGTATTATTTAATAAAAAATTAAATGTATGTGAGTTAACAGTTTCAAAGATGAAAAACTATATCATACTACCTGTAAGTGCTCAAAAAGTGTTTTTTTTTTACAAGATAGAAATTTTATTATAGCATAATCTATGTGTATATGTGTGTGAAACTCCCTTCTAGAAACTTGAGTCCCGACCCTTGCCTCCCACACCCCAATAGCATTAATACTTGTGGAGTGATCATCACACTAAAGATGTGCGGTGGTGTAAGTGCTCAAAAAGTTAAAGGCACAAGCCCACTAAAAACAATAATGCCTTGTCCTTTAAATCAAGCCCAAACAATAAAATTTCTTTAAAGAGTGAGAAAACAAACTCTAAACACAATTCTAAGTCAACAATTAGCTTATGGGCGAAGTTCCTTGACTGATTGACAAACATAACTAGAGTGAAAATTATGAGTAATGCTCTCCTCGGCTGGTCTGAGGATAAGTTCTTTATAAATGTCTAGTTCAAAGTTCTTTATAAAAAGTGTAGTATAAATTCTTTTTAGCATCATTTCATGAGGCTACTTGTTCTTTTTTGCTTAAGCGTTTTTCATGTGAGGTGCTTGATTTTGCGTACATTATTCCGTTCACATATATTATTGAGAGTATTACTCCTCATTTTAGAGTGATTTTATTTGTTGAGTGATAACATTGGAAAGATTTGAGTTGAAGCATACTTTCAAATAGAGATTCGAGTCAACTTTATTCTAAAACTAAGAGTATGTTTGTGTTGGCTTCCACTTTTCACTCTCATTGAGTTTTGATGGCATGAGAAATTTCTTTAGCATTTGTAGTGTTTTTGAACTTGAACTAATCCTCTTTGGAAAAGGCAATTGAAAAAAAAAATTTATTTTCTTTCTTCTGTTTATTTTTTAGTATTCATTCTCAAAATTTTGTTGGTATATTCCCTACAAACCTGATGAGACTCAACTCATCCACTAGTGTAAGTTAGGAGTTGCTTGTTGCATATGCTAAATGCAATTGAAATTTTCAGCGAAAGTGGATTAGTTAGGATTTTTTTTTAATTTCTTTGTTTTGTTTTATTCTTTATTTGTTTTTCTCGAGGACTAGCAAAATGTAGGTTTGGGAGTATTCGATGTGCATTAATAATAGCTTAATTTTGCATATTTGTATCATTATTAGAAAGCATTATCATACTTATTTTGAGTCAATTCATACATTTTATATTTGGTTTTGGAATAATACTAAATAATCAATTTTGTGCTTAATTGAATCTTATTGCATAAATTTGTCTTTTGTAGGAGAATGGAATTAAATAAGTGGATTAGTGCAAAGAAGAAAGCTAATTGACTTTACTTTTACAAGGGTCATGATGAAGTTAAAGAAGGCCAATCCAATTAAATTTAAGTCCAATTGGAGCAAAAAATCAAAGGAAATTTGCACCAAATCCAAGTCCAATTTGGATTAGGATTTCAGCCTACGCATTGATTAGTATTTTTGGCATAACTTTTGGCTCAGATTTCCAGTCGAAATGATTCAAGTTGGGATGAAAAATTAACTTAAAGGGCTACAACTTTGTAGTTTACTAAAAATCCTAATTTGTAGTTTAGAGGACTACAATTGTTGGATGTAACATTTTCCTCTCAACATAAATATATAAATATATATATATATATATATATATATATATATTTATGAACCTATGTCACCCACGAGATATTGCCCTAGCAAACAAACTCCAAATGAATCTCATGATTGTTGCTTTGTTCCATTCTTCAAGTTTGCACAGCCCCAGACCACATTCTTTCCTAGGGAAGGCAAACATCATTCCAGGTAATCTTTGCTACTCTTGTACGGTACTCGTCTTACAGCATGCACATTCCAAAGAAAAAGCATTGACCACTAAGACTGAACACCGTAAAGTACAGGTTTTATAAACTAGACCCTATTTGCAACAGACAACTGCCTTACTCTCCAGGGCAGTGATTCTATATTAGAGATATGCACTCCCCGAGACTACAGATACTCCCAAAATTTTAATTTGCCTCCCCATATTAAACAAAGTAGAGTAGTCCATCACAATTACCAACCCACCCACCCCCCGCTTTTTTTTTTTTTTTTTTTTTTTTTTTAATCTCACTACATTAAGGGTCCGTTTGGTTGGAAGAATGGAAAAGTGAGAGGATAGAAAATAGAGGGAGGATGGAAAAGTGAGAGGATAGAAAAGTTCTTAGTTTTCTTCAGTTGTGTTTGGTTGAGAGGATAAAAAAGTAAAGTGATGGAAAAGTAAAGGGATGGAAAACTTTTTGATTTAGTTGAAAATAAAGTTTGTATAAATTTACTATTATGTCCCTTTTAAATAAAAGAGAAAATAATACATTATACTTTTAAAAAAAATTATGTATAAATAAAAGTGGACATTTAAAAAAATAGCATAAGAAATTATTCCAAAAGTGTTTTCTTAAAAACGAATAAAAATAAAAATTAAGAGGAAAAAAAAAAAAAAAACCAACGTTAGAGTAAAAAAGTTAAGAGGAAAAAAAAAAAAAAAAAACCAATGTTTCACTGTTTCGTAGAAAAGTTAAAAGAGCAAAAAAAAAAAAAAACAACAACAACAGTAACAACGTCACAGTGGAAAAGGCCAAAAAAAAAAAAAAAAAAAAAAAAAGGTTCCCACGTTAAAAAAAAAAAAAAAAAAAGTTCCCACTTTAAAAAAAAAAAAAAAAAAAACTAGAAAAGTGGGGGCAATTTTGTCAAAAAAAAAATTTCACTTTTCACTCCAGTTTTCTCTCCAATTTGGAGAGATTGTATTTTGAATGGAGAGGAGAGAAAACTTGTGGGTCCCACCACTTTTCTCTCCCCCTCCCCCTCTCAACCAAACAGTGGAAAATATCATTTTCCACCCTAGTTTTCACTCTATATTTTTCATCCTCCCTGTTTTCACCCCAACCAAACACACCCTAAGACAGCTATTACATATAATAGAAAGCCATTTAGCTTTAGGGATAGAAGAAGCGTATTTACTCGGACAAATTAAATAAGGGTTCGGTTAATGTGTGCCTTTAGGACATATATTAAACTATCCATTTAAGGTAAAATTTTTTTGAGAATTGAAAAAACTGTCAATACATTTTCAATTCTCGAAAATTTTTTTTCCAAAAATAAATAATTATTGTGTCCTTATGGCACATATTAGTAAAATCTATTAAATAAAAAGATTTGCACAAGTTAATAATATTTAATGTGATTTGGTCAACTCTCCCTAAATTCATAGGCAATGACAATTGACAACATTAAAGTACGAAAAGTACTACATTCACAATATTTTCACAATATTTTCACAACAAATCATAGATGGTTAGTTGTTAATGGTTCAAATTTGAACCTAACACTAAGATTACTTTTTTACCTCACTAAGATTACTTTTTTACCTCACTAATAACAATCAATTACAACCTGCCATTTATGATTTATTGTAAAAATATCGTGGACATATTATTTCTCTTAAATAATTGCAAAAAATTTCTATATTTGCTTCTACATTTAAACCTCTGCCACATTCGGTTCAATATACACACGTCTACATACTTCTTAGAGAAAGGATTCCTCCACTCACTGAATAATATTATATAATATTCCCCACACCAACAAGGAACTAAGATGGCTACCCATATCTCCAGTTAGATGGTAAGAGCATCCACAGTAGTGGAGCTCAAATTTTAGTTTTTTAGTTTCACAAAAAGTTACTTTATTTATTTTACCTACTTACTTTACAAAACATGTTGCAACAGTGAATCTATGTTAACTTTCAACACAATAAAATAATATAAAATCACAATAAAATAATATATCAACTACAATAAAATAATATATCTATTACAATAAACAACATTCACAACCACCCGCAACCGCTACCGCTACTGCCACCACTATCGCCGCCACCACCGACTCTTCCATCGCCACCGCAATCGTTACCGCTGCCACCGCAATAGTGAATCTATGTTAATTTTCAACACAATAAAATAATATAAAATCACAATAAAATAATATATCAACTACAATAAAATAATATATCCATTACAATAAACAACATTTACAACCACCAGCAACCGCTACCGCTACCGCCGCCACTATCGCCGCCACCACCGACTCTTCCATCACCACCGCAATCGCTACCGCTGCCGCTGCTACCACCGCCACCATCGATTCTTCTACCACTGCCGCCGCTGATTTTTTTAACCTAGAGTAACAATAATATTACGTTTTAACCCCAAATTATATATATATAACTCAAACTACAAATACATTCCAATACAAATACATTATGTCCATTCATGGATGAACCGAGTCAAAAGCCAAAAATGTAAAGTTCCTTGCACACAGAAAATTCCCAAATTAATATTTATATCAAAACTTAAAATACTTAGAATTATAACAATAGAGCATGATTATGCATAAATACTTAATTTGACATGTAGCTTAATCCCACTGATAAAGAAAACCACACAATAAATTCTTGCAAACAGAAAAATTTCAATACATTCCAATACAAATACATTCTGTCCATTAATGGATGCTCTGAATCAAAAGCCAAAAAAAAAAAAAATGTAAAGTTCCCTGCACACAGAAAATTCCTAAATCAAAAATCTCATGCATCCACATGAAGAAGACAGAGACAACTGACCTGAAGTGAAACAGAGAGGTAGGTCTGAGCTGATCGGCGGTGGGTCTGAGCTGACCGGCGGCTTGGGACGGCGGTGAAACAGAGGTGAGAGTTTGAGAGAGTGGGTTAGTGACGTTGAGAGAGTTTGAGAGCTTGGGTTGATCAGCGGTGGGTTTTAGCTGATCGGCAATGGGTCTCAGCTAGTGGGTTGGTGATGGGCTGACAGCGGTGAGCTTCAAAGATTTTTGAGGGAGTTGAGAGCTTCGAACGGCATGGGTTTGAGGCTAAGAAGGTTGATTGGCAGTGGGTTTCAGCTGATCGACAGTGAGTCTTAGCTGGTGGGTTGGTGACCGGCCGGCGGCGGTGAGCTTGAGAGAGTGAGCTTGAGTTTTGACAGAGTTGAGAACTTCAATGGAGAAGAGATGAGAGTGACTGTGAGAGAGAGAGAGAGAGAGGGGCATGAATAAAAGAATGAAAACAAATAATCAGCTTATATAATTTTAATCGGGAGCTGAATAAAAAATTGATTTTTTTTTTTTTTAGCTCTCAGCTATAGTGCTCATGTATCTATACATGTGCACTGTAGCGATTAAGCTAAAAATTTTAGCTATACTTCCATTGTTGCAAGTGGATTTTTTATGTTTTGATGGAGGTAAAATAGCTATATAACTATTTAGCTCCACTGCTGCAAGTGCTCTAACAATAATAAAAAGGTAGGTAAAGTGAATATTTAAATACATTCATATCTAGAATCCACCTCAAGCAGATATTTTTTTTTTGTCGGTCCTACTTTCCTTTCTGTGACTATGAGTACGGATTATACTAATCTAAATAAATACAAATAATACCAATAATAAGTTTATTCCAAAAAAAGATGTGATATTGTTGTTGTGTTCATCCTTATAAGAATTCAAGCATAGATTAAATTTTCATTATTTTTGACAATTTTTCTTTGATTCCTTTATAATTTATATATTGTGTTGATTTAAATGAAATTTTCTCAAGCTTTCAGAGGATGGACATTAGATAAGGTGTTCAATTTTTATATGCCAAGCATTGAATGTAAGTCTTGTACATGGAACAAATAGAGATAAGAAATTAAGATTATGGTCCATTCTGGTTGGCCTTAGCTTATTTTGGCTAGACATCAATTTTCTCTCTTGCCAAAAGTTTGAATTATTTTAGGTGGAAATTTCCTTGATTGTTACTTGTATACAAAATTCCAAAATCATTAAATTAGAATAGGACTCTTACTAACCTAACCAATTGGAATAGGATGAAATTTCTTCCCATCTATACTAAATGTTGTATACACTCCAAATTTTTTCTACATCTTATAATGATACGTTGTTGATAGGTGTCATCCAAGTCTAACATAATTGAGAGTTGTAATTGAGACTATGGTCTAGAAGTTTTACTATTCAATACTTTGCGAGAAAAATTAAACACTCATTTGATATAACATAAGACTATGGAATTTGACACTATATACATTGAGATTTGTTCTTGATGTTGTGAAATTACTGTAGGTACTAAAAATTCTAGTTTGATTAGTTGGTAAATCATGTTCTCTAATCGTGAAAAGTCTACAATGGAAAACTTTTATAATCCTACAATAAATATTTTGGAGAGAAAATTGTTAGCCCCCTCATTCCATTGGGACCCCCCCTATTTATACAAAGGAAAAAAGGGTTCAATATTCCTAAGTGTGACTTAGTTAGATGGAATTTTTGTATAAATGTGCCTATATTTCTTTTAAAAATTTAATTATAATTTTAAACTCTAATTTGGTGATTTTTATATGCATAGACACAATTTTAAACTCTAATTTGGTGATTTTAAACTCTAATTTGATTTATGCATATATATAGACACAAGTTTAATATTTGTCTCCAAAATATATACACTTAGCCCCCCTCCAAAATATTCACAAATTACCCCATGAAACATCCAAAAATAAAAATAAAAATCGACTTACATTCCTTTTTGCCCAATTGCCCCAAGAATAATTGAAAAACCTTTAGACAAAACCTTAAAACCCAAAAAAAAAAAAAAAAAAAAAAAAACCACAGTCCTCTTTCTACAATGTGTTGTGTGAGGAAGAGACTCTAGTTGCTCTACCCCTTTTTTTAATTTTATGAAACCCAGTCTCCGCCTCCCAGCTCTTGCTTCTCTCTTTGCTTGTATGCAATGATAAAGTATAGGACTAGTAAAGATGTGGGTAGTAACTGATATTTCTCAATTTTCAAGTATAAAGGTGTGGCCCCTAATATTTAGACCAAAAAAAGAAAAGAAAAGGTTTTTAATAAAAACAAACTTGTGGCTGTGGTTAGAGGACTAGAGTCTCGGGTAGTGCTGCAGAGACTAATAAGAAGAGGGGAAAAAAAAAAGAAAAAAAAGAAATTGGTTGTTTTTTGACTTTTGTGGTCTTCGGACAATAGAAAAGTTGTTTATTTAATGTTTTGTAATGAATTGTTTTTTTTTTTTTTTTTTTGAGAAACTTTGTAATGAATTGTTAATATTAATATTGTTGTGACTTTATTATCAATAAATTATTAACATTAAATTTGTTATGTTCTGTGGCCATGTTTATGGGTTTATGTTTGGGATTAATTTCGTGGGGAATGTTGTGGATTTGGGTGTCCCAAGCATTATTTAAAGAAAAGTTATAAATAATTCATAAACTAATAATGATGATTTAGTGTTGCTAACCTTTAGTGTTGATGTCCTAACTTTTGAAAATCCTAAAATAAAATCTTGAAAAATCACCAACAATAAAATTGGTATTAGTTTATATATTGTAGTGTGATTTTGGATTGCATTTGCAAATATGAGATTATGATGTTAACGAACATGATAAGATTCGATAAGCTTACATTAAGCTTACCCCCTAGGTTCGAAGTCTGGCTTTGTCCCTACTTGATGACAAGTCCCAACAACTTTGACATTAGCAATAATCACTCCATTAATTCAAGCTACCCTAGGCCACCCACCTCTCTATCTCTTAGTCTGGGCACCCAATTGGGTCACGAGGATGAGGGGATATTTGGTAGAGTAGTTTGAGAAATGTTGTTTGTAATTTTTTGAAATATATATGGGTGAAAAGGTATGTAGAAATGTGTGTAATGTTGTTTAAAATGTAAAAATGTGAATTTGAAATAACAAGCCAAACACGTCCTAAATATCTCACAAGTTCATTGAATATTCCCAAAGACTTAGACTTTAGCAATTGATTATATTATTGCAATGGATGCTGAGCCGTGAATGAATTGAATTCAAGTAATAGCATAGTGAGCAAATTTCAGTGCTCAACCATGGCTACCACCAATATTGTACTTGTACACCTTCTCACATTGGTTTTCTTGCTCTTCTTCTCATCCTTGTGGACACCTCATGTTGCAGAATGGGTGTACGTGACATCTGGCAACCTATCATCAATTGGTGACACACTCAAACCTGGTGACACACTCAATTCCACGAGTTACCTTGTATCTCAAAAAGGGACTTTCGCTTTGGGGTTCTTTAGGAGGATTGACAGCATTTCTAACGACAGCTATGTTGGAATATCGGACATGGCTAATCCAAAGAGTGCTCTCAATCTTTATGTATGGTTTGGCAATCGTGATCATCCTTTTGTCAAAGAAAAAACGGGTTCGCTTACCTTGGACAACAATGGAACATTGAAGATTGTACGACAAGGTGAGAGTCCTATAATCTTATACTCCTCGGGTACTAATAACACTGTTGCCACTTTGTATGATAATGGCAATTTTGTGTTGAAAGAAGTCAACTTTGATGGGTCCACCAAAAGTGTGTTATGGCAAAGTTTTGATTGTCTGATGGACACCCTTTTGCCTGGAATGAAGCTAGGGGTCAATCACAAAACTGGCCATACTTGGGCACTCACATCATGGTTAACTACAGAGATTCCAGATTATGGAGCTTTCAGTCTTGAATGGGACCCTAAGCGACTTGAATTAGTCATTAAGCAAAGAGGGGTGGTTCATTGGAAAAGTGGGGTCTTGAGAGACAGCCAATTTGAGAACATTTCACCAGATATAACATCTTTGTATGATTTCAAAGTTGTTTCAAATGAGGATGAAGAATGCTTCTCTTTCAGTAACAAAAATCAGAGTGTGTTGATGTCTGGATGGATTCTCACTTTTTTGGGGAAATTTAAGGATTTGAGAGGACCTGATATTGGCAGAGCTGATAATTGCTATAGCTATGATACTAATGGGGGATGTCAAGGTTGGGAGCAGCCAGTGTGTAGGGAACGTGGTGACAAATTTGATCTCACAACTGGTTACTATGTAACCGGAGATAGTTTGTCCATCAATAATTATAGTCTTGGCATCAGTGACTGTAAAGCTATTTGCTGGAGCAACTGTAGCTGTGTGGCTTTTACTTATCAGTATGCTAATGAAACTGGATGCCGATTTTGGACAGGAGAGACGGCTGTCCAATCCGACCGCGCTGTTGACTTTGTATCTCTTTACCTTCTATCATCAAGTCCTTCCCACAAAGGTTAGTTTCAACTTGCTAGATTTTTTTTTTTTTTTTTTTTTTTTTTTTTTTTTTGCTATGAACACTGTTGACCTCTATGAAGCATGGGTGCATTTCGGGACTTGAGTGTAGATGCTGGTGCGGCGGGACTCGGTAATTAAAAAAATTATTAAAAATATTTTTATTTATATTTTTTATATATTTGAACTACTAAAATATTTTTAAAAAGCATATTACTATGCCTTGATTCACAAAACATAGAAAGAAAAAAACAAGAAACACAAAACAAAACACAAAACCAAAAAGAAAATAAAAAGGAAGTAACAAATATTCAAAATAAAATTGAGGAAGGACAAATTTAGGGTGTTTGGGCCTCATTCAAAGCCAATTTTGGTTGTTCCGGCATGATTCAAGGCCGATTTCGGTATGTTTCAGTTGCCGGCCAATATGGTACGATTCTGGATGAATCTGCTCGGTTCGGCGCGAATCGAAGCCGCGTCGGCGTGAATCCATGAAAAAAAAAAGAAAAAAAGCTCAGACGCGGCATTGACGCGCGGGCAACCGCGTCAGACTCGAGTGCGACACCCTCCTAGCCGCGTCCGTGCTCTCTAGGTTGACCTTCAATTCATCAAATTGCAAACAGAGAGTTTGTAAAAATCACTATTACAGCTTTAGAGCATTAGCATTAAAGGGCGTAAAATCCCTCAATTTGCTATTATTACTCTATATATGCACAAAACCACTGACATCCGGGTTGATATATCTAAAAACTTTTTCCACGCAGCTAAAGTAAGATTGTAAATTTACAACCAAAGTATTTGAAGTGTGAACATAAATTTGCTTTTTTAATTCACTCCCTCTCTCTGGCTGGCTGTGTGGATTTGTTGGCTTGCATCTGAGTATCTGACTTTGTGTATGGGTTGCATGTGAAGCTTCATATGCGTTTAGTTGGATCTCTTTGACTATTAGTTTAACGTTTTAGGCTTTGACGGCTCACATTAGTACCAAAGCCTGATTTTTTAAATGTTATTGAACTTTTAAGGATTAGACCCCTTTGCGTCTCTTGAGCTAATTAGGCCTCTCAAGGTGCACCAAACTTGTTACCCCTTTATAAGTGGCTCTTACACAAGCTTTACAGTTTTTTTTTTTTTTTTATAATTTTTTTTTGCGTCTTGAAAATCTCACTTCTGACTATTAATTTTGATATGCAATATATAATTTTGAACAAAAAAGAAAAAGAATAGAATAATAAATCTCATATGATGACTATTAATACAGCTACTTATGATCAAATGTAGGAACAAAGAAGTGGATATGGATTGGCACTGTTATCGTCGCTGCTTTGCTTGTAATATTTTTCAGCATATTGTGTTATATACAGGGAAGGAGAAAAGTTGTACCCAAAGGTATAGTTTACATGACGAATTAACTTGTTAGTTCAAATTAAAGGACTTGAATATTTGTTGCTCTCTCTCTCTCTCTCTCTCTCTCTCTCTTTGGTTTAATGGAAATACTGATAATATTTTTTTTTTTTTGTGGTAAATTACGACAGGAAATAATGTAACAAAAGATGAAAATGAATTACTTGATTTTGCGGGTATGGATCAATCTCTTATTGTCAATCAGATTCCAAATGATGGGGAGAAGGGGCATGATTTAGGTGTATTTAATTATGCATATGTCATGACAGCCACAAACAACTTCGCAGTGCAAAACAAGCTTGGAGAGGGGGGCTTTGGAGAAGTTTATATGGTAAGCTCTAAGTAACATACAAAAGAAAGACGTTTTAATTAATTTATATCTTACTTTAGATTAAACCTTATTTTATCAAAATATCAGGGAGAATTGTTGACAGGGCAAAAAGTAGCCATAAAGAGACTATCGAGAAATTCAAGACAAGGAATACTTGAGTTCAAGAATGAGTTAATACTCATATCCAAACTTCAACACATGAATCTTGTTAGGCTTTTGGGTTTTTGCCTTCATGGAGAAGAGAGGATGTTAATCTACGAATATATGCCAAACAAAAGCTTGGACTCATTTCTATTTGGTTTGAAAAACATTCACCTTTTATTTTAACACTTCATTTGATTTCGTCAACAAATTTATATATTTATCTATATAAGTTTGCTGAAAGTAGATTATTAATCATATTTAACTTTTATATTTATCAGGTACAAATAAGAGCAAGCTACTAAATTGGCAAAAACGTTTTGGTATAATTGAAGGAGTTGCTCAAGGATTGCTTTACCTCCATAAATACTCAAGATTGAGAGTAATTCATAGAGACTTGAAAGCGAGTAATATACTCCTTGATGAAAATATGAACCCCAAAATCTCTGATTTTGGTATGGCAAGAATCTTTCAACAAAATGAATTGGAAGCGAATACTAAAACAGTTGTCGGGACATAGTAAGTAAATTAATTATATTACATACATTACTATATTTGTTTCATTTTGAATGTTAAACATTATTGCTTCCACATGATTAATGAAGTTATAAATTTAAAACTTTTTTTTCTAATTTGCTACAGTGGATACATGTCTCCTGAGTATGCCATGGAGGGAGTTTTCTCCATAAAATCTGATGTTTACAGTTTTGGAGTTCTTATGCTCGAGATCCTGAGTGGAAGGAAGAACAACAGTTTTTTCAAGACAGGGCACTTGTCCAATCTAGTGGGATATGTATGTCAAAAAACAATGAGCTTCGGATGATTCTATGATATTCAATGTGTGTTTCTGATCATGTATAATCCTTTTTCAGGCATGGGAGTTATGGAATGAAGGTGCTGCCTTGGACCTAATGGACCCAGCACTTGATGATTCATATATGGATCAGATGCTTCGTTGCGTTCATGTTGGTCTCCTATGCGTTGAAGAGAGTGCAATTGATCGGCCAGCAATGTCGGATGCCTTAGCTATGTTGACAACTGACAACTTGTCATTGCCGTCACCTAAGAAACCTGCATTTTCTCTTGCAAGACAAGCAATTGAGGCACATATATCTGACAAAGAATCAGAATGTAATACGATAAATTGGGCGTCAATTTCTAATATGGTTCCAAGATAGAGGATGTTTTTAGTATCACTTCATACGCTTGAGTATGTTAATGTTGGTTTAACGTGGTTTACCAACAAATACTTCCCAAGAATTGAATGTTTTCACTTAGATATTTACTGCTATACATACAGGTAAATTATTACAATTTTGTTTATGACATAGATTCCCTTTCATTTGCTGCAAAACTATATTCATATTATGACCATTGACCATTACAAACATCTTTTAATAATCTTAAACATCTTTTAAATATAATCTGATTTAGTTCTGAGAAGTAAGTAAGCACTCCATCATGCGCCATCATATTCTTTGTAATGATCATTTCATAAGCAACAATGGCCCGCTTGTTAAGTGCAAAATTTTCTAGATAAGGAAGAGAATTTTATTTGTTCAATCATGGACCCACCTAATGAGCACTGTCCAAAGTCCCCACCACAAATTCATGCAATACGTCAATTAGTTGTTGAGAATTTTTTTGTTTATTATTCTTAAAATTTGTTTCCTTTAAAAAAAATTTATGAAAAATATTAGTTCTGTCCCAACATTTGTGGATTGTTGTCAATTTAATCTCTATATTTGGTAGCCATTGATTTGGTCAATTTTTTTTTTTTTTTTTTAATTATAGGAATTTGGTCTATCTTATTTTCAACTCATAGTAAATTTGGTTACTGCCGTCAAATCATAGCTTTTCTTGCATTTTCTTGAAAACCAAACAAAAAAACACAAATCAAATTTACCAATATCCTACTATGATAAATACATATCAACTCAGCAACTAAAGCAAATCTAGATTTGGATCCAAAATAATTGCAAATTAAAAATAATAGGGACAAAGTTCAATGCAAGTTAAAAATAACAATGTCCAATTTAACTGCTACCAAAATGTACAAACTAAGTAGGCTAAAGTTGAAAATAATAAAGGCCAAATTGACAATGATCCTAAAATGTAGGGACCAGCAAAATGGTATTTTAGCCAAAAATTTTCAAATGATCATTAGTAATTTTAAAACCACAAATCATCAAGTAGAAAAAATAACGCACATACATAATTCATTTTAAGAAAACCTTGAATAATGTTTCAAAACACGTTTAATCTTAAAATGCTCATATGTAAGTATTGATTATTTTTCTAAAATCAATAACAAGATAAGGTAACCACAAACTTCATTTAAAATTTATTCTCAATTTTATTGATAGGCCAAGATTGTATTGACTCCTTATAATAAATTAACCAATTAATTAGCCAAGTTAATTAACATGCAATACACATGATAACACAAAAAAATCAGCAGCTAAATAAATATGCAGGGGAAAATAAAAATGACAAGATGATTTGTTTACAAATGGGGAAAACCTTCAAGGCAAAAATTCCACCGGGTGATTTTAAGGTCATCACTCTCGAGAATCTACTATTATTACAACAAGCAGTTACAAATAAAGGAATCCTGATTTGTTCTTCCTATATTTTTTATTATGAATTTTGAGTTATCAAATTGGGCAATGGGTTGGGCCTATAGCCTAACCCACCGGGTTAGTAGACTATCCATGGATCTAAATAACAACAGGCCAAATCGCCAATAAGCCTGGTGGACCTTTTTTTTTTTTCTTTCTCTCTCTCTCTTCCAATTGGGAAGACCTTAGGCGGGCACCCCTCCTAAGTGCAATTAATGGAGGTCACCAATAGGCCATGGGCCTTCTTGGTGGGCCTTTGGGCTATTGGATCGAGCCTTAGGCAATGGGCTGTTTGGTAACCCTCATCCATCATGACCATACACAGACAAAAATAAAGATTTAGGCAAAAAAATAGGTAATAAAGAGTCAGAGAGACCGAAGCTACCTCAACACACTCTCCAAACTTTATCCCTTGCTAAATCAATCTGATGCCTCCCAAGGTCTATAGCGTTGCTACTTTGATCTAATATTTCATATTTGTTCTCCAAATTATATCGGAACTCCAAAATAGATGCACTAATTGCAACATCCAATTGATCTTGGAACTCCTTCCGACGCTAATTAAGATGGGAGGCTTGCATGGGAAGATGAATCTGCGCACTACTGATTTGTGTGTGAGTGCGTGAGAGATTATTGAAGATCGTATAATAAAATGCATTTCAGTACTAGTGATTTGCAAAATTTTGAACAATAATGCAAAGAGAAAATTTGTTGATACAACATTTGTGTCACAATTTTTGTCACAAGCCTGTGGCTAATTGTGAGAAGTGAAAAAGAAGTGTTAAATTTATATGAAAGTGATAAATAAACACTCTGCAATATGTCACATCAAAATAACAGTCAAAGTTGTGGTTCTAAATTCTTAACAGAACTCTAGTACAAAATTAAGAGGCCATTTGGTAACATTGTTTGTATTTTTTGAAAATACATGTGGGTAAAAAAGTGTGTGAAAATACGTGTAATTTTATTTAAAAACTGAAAACATGTGTTTAAACACATGTACCAAACGACTTCTAAGTATCCAGACTTTTTTTATTCTGTGTGTATGTGTGTGTGAGTGAGTTTCCTCCTAACTATGCTTGTCAACAACTTTTTAGGACGTGGGTGCTCAAGTCTCATGAATTCACCCAAAAAATTATTTGATAGCTTTAAAAGTTATAAAAAAAAATCATTTATCCACTCTTTTTAGGATGTACATTCTCTTTAGTCTTTGATTAGTACTCTATGATTCAAACATATATAAAGAAGACATTGAAAGTAGACATGAGCAGAGCAAAGAACAACGTTCATGTTTGCTAAAAACATGACACTGAACAAATTGGACATAATATTATATCATTGATGTTTCCTAATTTAAACGCATTTATTAAATTTTCTTTAATTAGTTTGTGACTATATGAGTAAAAAGGTACTCCTAATGACTAATATTGATTCCATAGTGACAATCAAGAGATGCCCTCACTATAGTAATAAAAGACGGGTTCTCGTATTAGCTCAATGGCTTGAATACTTATGATAACTGTCAATTTTTGGTTTTGAGAGCTAGCGAGAAGTTGGAAAGATGGGTTTACATTTTCATATATTCACTATTTCATTTTTTTTTTTCATCCACTTTTACCAGTTAAAATGTGAATATTATTGCATCAATTATAAGGATGTGTATGAAATAGTTGATGCATGGGAATGAGTGTGAAAAAATAAAATAAGACCTATAAATAAATTTACAAATAATCAAGGCCGAACAATAGATGCAGTTGATGTAATCGCTTAAGGCCCCCCCCCCCCCCAAAAAAAAGCCCCCACTTGTAAAAAAAAAAAAATTATATCTATATAAATTTACAAAATAAAATTTAAGTACTTTTATTGGTCAATAAAATGCATTAAAAATGCCACATTTTGTCTTAAAATATAGAATACTGCACAATAATAGTGCACGCAACTTGATTGGACAAGACTGCACAATACTATGTGCACTATGCAATCTTGTCCACAAGCTCCAACACGTCACAAGGTCTAAGCTAAGCTGGCCCCCACACGGCCCACACTAATTAATAAGTTATCACAATTTTTTTTTAATGCAAACTTTTACTTTATCAATTATTATAAATTATCACACCAATTAATAATTTGATATATATTATATTAACTCATTTGTATTATAATGATACTAATTTATTGAATCATGTAATAAATTAATTTTTATTTATACATATTTAGTCTTTAAAATTTAAAAATTAATCCATTTAAAATTTTCGCTTATAGTCCCAAAATTGTTGAGCTGACCCTGCAAATAATAATGAATCAATCAGCCGCGACAATGACTATTCAATACTGTCCTATGTAGAATGAAGCTACGTGATTACACCAATCAGAAGGATGAAGCTTATGCAATCATACCAATCACATTGCTTTAAAAGTTATAAACTTTCATTTCTCCACTCTTTTAGGTATGTCCATCTCTTTAGTCCTTAATTAATTAGGACTATTTGATTCAAACACAGAAAATTAATGTGAAGAATGAAGCTATATATGTGATTCAGTAATTAATTATCAGCAGTAAACAATGACTATTCAATACCTTAATGTGAAGAATGAAGCTATGTGATTACACCAATGAGAATGAGAAGGCTGAGGTTTATGTGATTACACGAATCAAGTTGCTAATGTGAGTATTGCATTAACATTAATTGTAAGCTGTGGTCAAAGCTAGCGCAGCCACAGATATATCTTGGAATAATATACAAACGCGCATTTGAAGGACCTAGCCAACTCTGCCTGGTCTTCTCCGTGCTTTCTAAGCATTGGACTCACTCCCATGTTTCATAGTCTGTCACTATCAATAAAGCATCTTAATTCCCTATTTTCTCATCCATTTCAAAACTTCTGCTAAAGAATCCACAAGCCTCTTCACCTGATCATAACTTTTCAAGTAAACACAATGGCTCTTTTCTCAGCCTTGTTCAAATGTTTCGTGCCCTCCTCATCGTCACAGGTCTCTGATGATGCCATGAAAGCAGAGTCTTCAGAGAAACCCAAAGGCAAAGACAAATCAAAATCATCTGGAGCTCCCATTGTACTATCATACTTCCCAGTCAATTCTAACCTCTCCCGCTTGTAGTGATATATTATATGTTTGACTACAAGTTGTTGAACTGGAAGATGGTATGGTTATTCCAATTTCCATGTAGTCTGCAGTAGTATCTATAACTGTGTTTGAAAGTAATTCCTGGGACTGGGAGCACGGGAATATGTAAACAATGGCTTGGAGATTTTCTTGGGCGTCTTAGTAGGTTGATTGTTGATTTTCGTGGGCGTCTTAGCATGTAGATTGTTGATTTGAGAGTGGGGTTCGTAAATAAATGAAGCATGAGGAAGATGTTGCCATGTATATTATCTGAATTTGTCAAAGCTTTTTTTTTTTTTTTTTTTTTTGAGGCCAAGAATAAATATTCAATTTTGATTTTCAATATGTATTTTTCAAAAATTTATTGTATTGCATTCAAAAATTTATTGTAATTGGGCCTATTTTTCTTAATGTTTATGCATGACTTTATTTTTTGAAAAAAAAAAAAATATATATATATATATATATAAAAGTATTATTTAATAGAGAATTAAATGTATGTGAGTTAACAGTTTAAGAGATACTACCTATAAGTGCTCAAAAAGTGTTTTTTTTTTTTACAAGATAGAAATTCTATTTTAGCATAATCTATGTGTTTATGTATGTGAAACTCCTTCCTGAAGACTTGAAGCACGATCCTTGCCCCCCCTCCCCACAAGCATTAATACTTGTAGAGTGATCATCGCTTCAAAGATGTGCGGTGAGTGTAAGTGCTCAAAAAATTAAAAGCACAAGCCCACTAAGAACAGTAATGCCTTGTTCTTTAAATCAAACCCGAACAATAAAATTTCTTTAGAGAGTGAGAAAACAAACTCCAAACACAATTCTAAGTCAACAGTTAGCCTATGGGCGAAGTTCCCTGACTGATTGACAAACATAACTAGAGTGAAAATTATGAGTAAAGCTCTCTTCGGACTGATCTGAGGATAAGTTCTTTATAAATGTCTAGTTCAAAGTTCTTTATAAAAAGTGTGATATAAATTCTTTTTGGCATTCTTTTATGAGACTACTTGTTCTTTCTTGCTTAAGCGTTTCTCATGTGAGGTGCTTGATTTTGCATACATTATTCCGTTCACATAGCATTTGTAGTGTTTTTGAACTTGAACTAATCCTCTTTGGAAAAGGCAATTGAAAAAAAATATATTTTCTTTCTTTTTTTTACTTTTTAGTATTCATTCTCAGAATTTTGTGGGTATATTCCCTGCAAACCCTCATGAGACTACAAATCGTCCACTAGTGTAAGTTAGGAGTTTAAAGGCTTGTTGCATATATTAAATGCAATTGAAATTTTCAATGAAAGTAGATTAGTTAGGATTTTTAAAAAAAAAAAAAAAAATTTCTTTGTTTTGTTTTACTCTTTATCTATTTTTCTTGAGGACTAGCAAAATGTAGGTTTGGGGGTATTTGATGTGCATTAATAATAGCTTAATTTTGCATATTTGTATCATTATTAGAAAGCATTATTATACTTATTTTGAGTTAATTCATACATTTTATATTTGGTTTTGGAATAATTCTGAATAATCAATTTTGTACTTAATTGAATCTTATTGCGGAAATTTATCTTTTGTAAGAGAATGGAATTAAATAAGTGGATTGGTGCAAAGAAGAAAGCTAATTGATTTTACTTTTACAAGGGCCATGATGAAGTTAAAGAAGGCCAACCCAATTAAATTTAAGTCCAATTAGAGCAAGGAATCAAAAGAAATTTGCACTAAATCCAAGTTCAATTCGGATTAGAATTCTAGCATGCGCATCAATGAGTATTTTAAGCATAACTTTTGGCTCAGACATCCAGTCGAAATGATTCAACTTGGGATGAAAAATTAACTTAAAGGACTGCAACTTTGTAATTTACCAAAAGTCCTAATGTGTAATTTAGAGGGCTACAACGGTTGCATGTAACATTTTCCTCCCAAAAGGATTTTCCTCTCATCAGATATATATATATATATATATATATATATATATGGATTTTACTAATGTGTGCCCTTAAGGCACACAATAATTATTTATTTTTAGAAAAAAATTTCTCAGGAATTGAAAAAGTAATGACAATTTTTTCAGTTTTCAAGAAATTTTTACTATAAATAAAATGCTTAATATGTGCCTTAAGGACACACATTAACCAAATCCATATATATGAATTTTATATGAACATATGTCACCCACAAGATATTTCCCTAGCAAACAAACTCCAAATGAATCTCATGATTGTTGCTATTCTTCAAGGTTGCACAGCCCACGACCATCTTCTTTCCTTGGGAAGGCAAACATCATTCCATGTAATCTTTGCTCTTGTACGGTACTCGTCTTACAGCATGCCCATTCCAAAGAAAAAGCATTGAATTTATGTCCCATCAGCTTAATAACTTCGGAAGGATACAAGTTGCTTGACCAGTAAGACTGAACACCGAAAAGTACAGGTTTTATAAAGTGGACCCTATTTGCAACAGACAACTGCCTTACTCTCCAGGGCAGTGATTCTATATTAGAGATATGCACTCCCCGAGATAGAGATTCTCCCAAAATTTTAATTTGCCTTCCAAAATTTTCTCACTAGTCAAGAGTCCGAATTATTTAACGTGGAAGTTTCCTTGATTATTATTTGTATACGAAATTTTAAAATCATCAAATTAGAATAGGTCTCTTACTAACCTAATTAATTGAAATGGGATGAAATTTCTTCCTATCCACATTTAACATTGTGTACACTCTAAATTTTTTTCTACATCTTATAATGATACGTTGTTACAGGTGTCATCTAAGTCCAACATGATTGAGAGTTGTAATTGAGACTATGGCCCAGAAGTTTTACTATTCAATACTTTGTGAGAAAAATTAAATACTAGTTTGATGTAACATGAGACTATGAAATTTGACACTATATACATTGAGATTTGTTCTTGATGCTGTGAAATTGCTGTAGGTACTAAAAACTCTAGTTTGATTAATTGGCAAGTTATGTTCTTTAATCGTGAAAGGTCTACAATGGAAAACTTTTATATTCCTACAATAAATGTTTTAGAGAGAAAATTATTAGCCCTCTCATCCCATTGGGACCCCCTATTTATACAAAGGAAAAAATGGTTCAATATTCTTAAGTGTGACTTAGTATCTGTTTGGATACACAGCTGCGTTTTCCTCTTCGTGTTTTTTTTCTTTTTTTAAGCTGCAACTTTTGACTATTCTCCTATAAACAGTGTACTCGTATATTGTTCATGGGTTCCACAAACTTCACTTTTCAGCAACTTTTTTATTAAAAATGGGTTCTACGGTACTATTCACACATTTAAAAATTATTTTGTTACAGTGCTTTTAGTTTTCAGTTTTTAGTAATAAGTTCTATCCAAATTGACTCTTAATTAGATGGAATTTAATTATAATTTTAAACTCTAATTTGGTGATTTTTATATGCATAGACACAATTTTAAACTCTAATTTGGTGATTTTAAACTCTAATTTGATTTATGCATATATATATATATATATATATATATATAGACACAAGTTTAATATTTGACTCCAAAATATATACACTTAGCCCCCCTCCAAAATATTCACAAATTACCACATGAGACATCCAAAAATAAAAATAAAAATCGACTAACATTCCTTTTTGCCCAATTGCCCCAAGAATAATTGAAAAACCTTTAGACAAAACCTTAAAACCAAAAAAGGAAAAAAAAAAAAAAAACCCACAATCCTCTTTTTGCGTTGTGTTGTGTGAGGAAGAGACTCTAGCTGCTCTGCCCCTTTTTTTTTTAATTATATGAAACCCAGTCTCCGCCTCCCAACTCTTGCTTCTCTCTCTGCTTGTATGTAGTGATAAAGTATAGAACTAGTAATGATGCGGTAGTAACTGATATTTCTCAATTTTCAAGTATAAAGGTGTGGCCCCTAATATTTAGGCCAAAAAAGAAAAGAAAAGGTTTTTAATAAAAACAAACTTGAGGCTATCATTAGAGGACTAGAGTCCTGGGTAGTGCTGTAGAGATTAATAAGAAGAGGGAAAAAGAAAAGGAAAAAAAAAAGAAAAAGAAATTGGTTGTTTGTTTGACTTTTGTGGTCTTAGGACAATAGAAAAGTTGTTTATTTAATGTTTTGTAACGAATTGTTTTTTTCTTTTTTCTTTTTTTTTTTGAGAAACTTTGTAATGAATTGTTAATATTAATATTGTTGTGACTTTATTATCAATAAATTATTAACATTAAATATGTTATGTTCTGTGGGCATGTTTATTTGGGTTTATGTTTGGGATTATTTCACGGGGAATGTTGTGGATTTGGGTGTCCCTAGCATTATTTAAAGAAAAGTTATAAATAATTCATAAACTAATAATGATGATTTAGTGTTGCTAACCTTTAGTGATGATGTCCTAACTTTTAAAAATCCTAAAAAAAAATCTTGAAAAATCACCAACAATTAAATTGGTATTAGTTTATATATTGTAGTGTGATTTTGGATTGCATTTGTAAATATGAGATTATGATGTTAATGAACATGATAAAATTGGATAAGCTTACATTAAGCTTACCCCCTATGTTCGAAGTCTAGCTCCGTCCCTGCTCGATGACAAGTCCCAACGACTTTGACATTAGCAATAATCACTCCATTAATTCAAGCTACCTTGGGCCACCCACCTCTCTATCTCTTAGTCTACCCGCCCAGTTGGGTCACGAGGATGAGAGGATGTTTGGTAAAGTAGTTTGAGAAAAATTATTTGTAATTTTTTAAAATACATGTGAATGAAAAAGCGTGTAAAAAAACGTGTAATATTGTTTAAAATGTAAAAATGTGATTTTGAGATAACAAACCAAACAGACCCTGAATATCTCACACGTTCATACAATATTCCCAAAGACTTAGACTTTGGCAATTGATTATATCATTCCAATGGATGCTGAACCGTGAATGAATTGAATTCAAGTAATAGCCAAGTGAGCAAATTTCTGCGCTTACCCATGGCTACCACCAACATTGTACTTGTACACCTTCTCACATTGGTTTTCTTGCTCTTCTTCTCATCCTTGTGGACACCTCATGTTGCAGAATGGGTGTACGTGACATCTGGCAACCTATCATCAATTGGTGACACACTCAAACCTGGTGACACACTCAATTCCACGAGTTACCTTGTATCTCAAAAAGGGACTTTCGCTTTGGGGTTCTTTAGGAGGATTGACAGCATTTCTAACGACAGCTATGTTGGAATATCAGACATGGCTAATCCAAAGAGTGCTCTCAATCTTTATGTATGGTTTGGCAATCGTGATCATCCTCTTGTCAAAGAAAAAATGGGTTCGCTTACCTTGGACAACAATGGAACTTTGAAGATTGTACGCCAAGGTGAGAGTCCTATAATCTTATACTCCTCTGGTACTAATAACACTGTTGCTACTTTGTATGATAATGGCAATTTTGTGTTGAAAGAAGTTAACTTTGATGGGTCCACCAAAAGTGTGTTATGGCAAAGTTTTGATTATCTTATGGACACCTTTTTGCCTGAAATGAAGCTAGGGGTCAATCACAAAACTGGCCATACTTGGGCACTCACATCATGGTTAACTACAGAGATTCCAGATTATGGAGCTTTCAGTCTTGAATGGGACCCCAAGGGACTTGAATTAGTCATTAAGCAAAGAGGGGTGGTTCATTGGAAAAGTGGGGTCTTGAGAGACAACCAATTTGAGAACATTTCACCAGATATAACATCTATGTATGATTTCAAAGTTGTTTCAAATGAGGATGAAGAATACTTCTCTTTCAGTAACAAAAATCAGAGTGTGTTGATGTCTGGATGGATTCTCACTTTTCTGGGGAAATTTAAGGATTTGAGAGGACCTGATATTGGCAGAGCTGATAATTGCTATAGCTATGATACTAATGGGGGATGTCAAGGTTGGGAGCAGCCAGTGTGTAGGGAACGGGGTGACAAATTTGATCTCACAACTGGTTACTATGTAACCGGAGATAGTTTGTCGATCAATAATTATAGTCTTGGCATCAGTGACTGTAAAGCTATTTGCTGGAGCAACTGTAGCTGTGTGGCTTTTACTTATCAGTATGCTAATGAAACTGGATGCCGATTTTGGACAGGAGAGACGGCAGTCCAATCCGACCGTGCTGTTGACTTTGCATCTCTTTACCTTCTATCATCAAGTCCTTCCCACAAAGGTTAGTTTCAACTTGCTAGTATTTTTTTTTTTTTTGCTATGAACACTGTTGACCTCTATGAAGCACGGGTGCATTTCGGGACTCGAGTGTAGATGCTGGTGCGACGGGACTCGGTAATTAAAAAATTATTAAAAATATTTTTATTTATATTTTTTCTATATTTGAACTACTAAAATATTCTTTAAAAATATATTACTATGCCTTGATTCACAAAACAAAGAAAGAAAAAGACAAGAAACACAAAACAAAACACAAAACCAAAAAGAAAATACAAAGGAAGTAACAAATATTCAAAATAAAATTGAGGAAGGACAAATTTAGGGTGTTTGGGCCTCATTCAAAGCTGATTTTGGTTGTTCCGGCATGATTTAAGGCCGATTTCGATATGTTTCGGCCGTTTCGGTCGCCGGCCGATATGGTACGATTCTGGATGAATCTGATCGGTTCAGCGCGAATCGAAGCCGCGTCAACGTGAATCTGTGAAAAAAAAAAAAAAAAAAAAAGCTCAGACGCGGCATTGACGCGCGGGCAATCGCGTCAGACTCGAGTGCGACACCCTCCCAACCACGTCCGAGCTTTCTAGGTTGACCTTCAATTCATCAAATTGCAAATAGAGAGTTTGTAAAAATCACTATTACAGCTTTAGAGCATTAGCATTAAAGGGCGTAAAATCCCTCAATTTGCTATTATTACTCTATATATGCACAAAACCACTGACATCCGGGTTGATATATCTAAAAACTTTTTCCACGCAGCTAAAGTAAGATTGTAAATTTACAACCAAAGTATTTGAAGTGTGAACATAAATTTGCTTTTTTAATTCACTCCCTATCTCTGGCTGGCTGTGTGCCTGTGTGGATTTGCTTGCTTGCATCTGAGTATCTGACTTTGTGTATGGGTTACATGCGAAGCTTCATATGCGTTTAGTTGGATCTCTTTGACTATTAGTTTAACGTTTTAGGCTTTGACGGCTCACATTAGTACCAAAGCCTGATTTTTTAAATGTTATTGAACTTTTAAGGATTAGACCCCTTTGCGTCTCTTGAGCTAATTAGGCCTCTCAAGGTGCACCAAACTTGTTACCCCTTTATAAGTGGCTCTTACACAATCTTTACAGTTTTTTTTTGAGTCTTGAAAATCTCACTTCTGACTATTAATTTTGATACGCAATATATAATTTTGAACAAAAAAGAAAAAGAATAGATAAATAAATCTCATATGATGACTATTAATACAGCTACTTATGATCAAATGTAGGAGCAAAGAAGTGGATATGGATTGGCACTGTTATTGTTGCTGCTTTGCTTGTAATATTTTTCAGCATATTGTGTTATATACAGGGAAGGAGAAAAGTTGTACCCAAAGGTATAGTTTACATGAAGAATGAACTTGTTAGTTCAAATTAAACGACTTGAATATTTGTTGCTCTTTCTCTCTCTCTCTCTCTCTCTCTTTTTTTTTTTTGGTTTAATGGAAATACTGATAAATTTTTTTTTTTTTTTTTTTTTTTTTTTTTTTTTTTTTTTTTTTTTTTTTTGTAAATTACGACAGGAAATAATGGAACAAAAGATGAAAATGAATTACTTGATTTTGCGAGTATGGATCAATCTCTTATTGTCAATCATATTCCAAATGATGGGGAGAAGGGGCATGCTTTAGGTGTATTTAATTATGCATATGTCATGACGGCCACAAACAACTTCGCAGTGCAAAACAAACTTGGAGAGGGGGGCTTTGGAGAAGTTTATATGGTAAGCTCTAAGTAACAAACAAAAGAAAGACGTTGTAATTAATTTATATCTTACTTTAGCTTAAACCTTATTTTATCAAAATATCAAGGAGAATTGTTGACAGGGCAAAAAATAGCCATAAAGAGACTATCGAGAAATTCAAGACAAGGAATACTTGAGTTCAAGAATGAGTTAATACTCATATCCAAACTTCAACACATGAATCTTGTTAGGCTTTTGGGTTTTTGCCTTCATGGAGAAGAGAGGATGTTAATCTACGAATATATGCCAAACAAAAGCTTGGACTCATTTCTATTTGGTTTGAAAAACATTCACCTTTTATTTTAACACTTCATTTGATTTCGTCAACAAATTTATATATTTATCTATATAAGTTTGCTGAAAGTAGATCATTAATCATATTTAACTTTTATATTTATCAGATACAAATAAGAGCAAGCTACTAAATTGGCAAAAACGTTTTGGTATAATTGAAGGAGTTGCTCAAGGATTGCTTTACCTCCATAAATACTCAAGATTGAGAGTAATTCATAGAGACTTGAAAGCGAGTAATATACTCCTTGATGAAAATATGAACCCCAAAATCTCTGATTTTGGTATGGCAAGAATATTTCAACAAAATGAATTGGAAGCGAATACTAAAACGGTTGTCGGGACATAGTAAGTAAATTAATTATATTACATACATTACTATATTTGTTTCATTTTGAATGTTAAACACTATTGCTTCCACATGATTAATGAAGTTATAAACTTAAAACTTTTTTTTTTCTAATTTGCTGCAGTGGATACATGTCTCCTGAGTATGCCATGAAGGGAGTTTTCTCTATAAAATCTGATGTTTACAGTTTTGGAGTTCTTATGCTCGAGATCTTGAGTGGAAGGAAGAACAACAGTTTTTTCAAGACGGGGCACTTGTCCAATCTAGTGGGATATGTATGTCAAAAAACTATGAGCTTCGGATGATTCTATGATATTCAATGTGTGTTTCTGATCATGTATAATCCTTTTTCAGGCATGGGAGTTATGGAATGAAGGTGCTGCCTTGGACCTAATGGACCCTGCACTTGATGATTCATATATGGATCAGATGCTTCGTTGCGTTCATGTTGGTCTCCTATGCGTTGAAGAGAGTGCAATTGATCGGCCAGCAATGTCATTGCCGTCACCTAAGAAACCTGCATTTTGTCTTGCAAGACAAGCAATTGAGGCACATATATCTGATAAAGAAGCAGAATGTAATACGATAAATTGGGCGTCAATTTCTAATATGGTTCCAAGATAGAGGCATGTTTTTAGTATCACTTCATACGCTTGAGCATGTTAATATTGGTTTAACGTGGTTAACCAACAAATACTTCCCAAGAATTGAATGTTTTCACTTAGATATTTACTGCTAGACATACTTACAAGTAAATTATTACAATTTTGTTTATAACATAGATTCCCTTTCATTTGCTGCAAAACTATATTCAGACTATGACCATTGACCATTACAAACATCTTTTAATAATCTTAAACATCTTTTAATAATCTTAAACATCTTTTAAATATAATCTGATTTAGTTCTGAGAAGTAAGTAAGCACTTTATCATGCGCCATCATATTCTTTGTAATGATCATTTCATAAGCAACAATGGCCCGCCTGTTAAGTGCAAAATTTTCTAGATAAGGAAGAGAATTTTATTTGTTCAATCATGGACCCAACTAATGAGCACTGTCCAAAGTCCCCACCACAAATTCATGCAATAAGTCAATTAGTTGTTGAGAATGTTTTTGTTTATTATTCTTAAAATTTGTTTCCATTAAAAAAAAAATTTAGGAAAAATATTAGTTCTGTCCCAACATTTGTGGATTGTTGTCAATTTAATCTCTATATTTGGTAGCCATTGATTTGGTCACTTTTTTTTTTTTTTTTTTAATTATAGGAATTTGGTCTATTTTATTTTCAACTCATAGTCAATTTGGTTACTGCCGTCAAATCATAGCTTTTCTTGCATTTTCTTGACAACCAAACAAAAAACACAAATCAAATTTACCAATATCCTACTATGGTAAATACATATCAACTCAGCAACTAAAGCAAATCTAGATTTGGATCCAAAATAATTGCAAATTGAAAATAATAAGGACAAAGTTGAATGCAAGTTAAAAATAACAATGTCCAATTTAACTACTACCAAAATGTAAGAACTAATTAGGCTAAAGTTGAAAATAATAAAGGCCAAATTGACAATGATCCTAAAATGTAGGGACCAGCAAAATGGTATTTTAGCCAAAAATTTTCAAATGATCATTAGTCATTTTAAAACCACAAATCATCAAGTAGAAAAAATAATGCACATACATAATTCATTTTAAGAAAACCTTGAATAATGTTTCAAAACACGTTTAATCTTAAAATGCTCATATGTAAGTATTGATTATTTTTCTAAAATCAATAACAAGGCAACCACAAACTTCATTCAAAATTTATCCTCAATTTTATTGATAGGCCAATAATGTATTAACCCCTTATAATAAATTAACCAATTAATTAGTCAAGTTAATTAATTAAGTTAATTAACATGCAATACACGTAGTAGCACAAAAAAATCACCAGCTAAATAAATATGCAACGGAAAATAAAAATGACATAATGATTTGTTTATGAATGGGGAAAACCTCCAAGGCAAAAACCCCACCGGGTGATTTTAAGGTCACCACTCCCAAGAATATACTATTATCACAACAAGCAGTTACAAGTAAAGGAATCCTGATACCTTATACCAACCTACAGTGAAACCCTTACCCTAATAACCACTTGAACTTATTCTGTAGTGACAATCTCTCATTTTCAATGCACAGCTCTCAATACGTGACTAACCAATCAATTATATAGATCCAAGTACGTAACTAACCACCAACTTGAGAAGGATATTGGCTGCAAAGGTCTTCAGTTCATCCACACGATGAAGATCACGAAATTCCTTGGTTACAACACCCTACGGTGTACAATTACAGCAGCTTTTTGAAGAAAAAGATGAATTAGGGCAAATTGTCTCCGGTCACAATGTGCTTGTTAAAAACCTTTGCATCAAGTTGCACTCACTTGCATCCGCTATGACGACCCTTAAAATAATCTTTATATATGTTTAGGGTTGTAAGAAAAGAAAAGCCAAACATGTATACATAGATTGGAGTGAAATCAAAACTGAAAATTTGATTTTCATAAATCTCGATAGATATCCTATCTATTGAGATTATTCATGTGAATAAACCCCTTGTATATAGATAAATATATAATATAAGAAAATAAATTCTTTTATTATGGATTTTCTTGCATTCAAATACCTCTTATCTTTTTCTCAAAAAAACAATACCTCTCATCCTGCTCTGTTTTCATCTAAACAATTATTTGTTGATTTGCTTTCACGTAAATAAATAAACTACAAATAAAAAGGGAGCTAAACCAAGGCTAGTATACTCGTGACTGACTAGACCAGTCAAGTTGTTGACTACTCTACGGTTTCTACCTGCTACATGTACATAACGTAATTCATGTGCAAGCTTTGGTCAAGCGCAGCCACAAAACCATTTACTTTCAACAATAATTTGTCAGTTTTAGCAAAATAAACAATATTTAGTTTGGATAATACTTAGGGTCAATTTGGAGACCGTTTATTTTACTGAAAATTAAAAATTAAAAATAATAAAAAATTATAATAATAAAAAAGTTACTGTTCACGCGCTTAGCACAGTTCATACACCTAAAATTACTGTTTATGGACAATGAATAGTGCTAAGCGCACTTAGCTGAAAAACAAAATAAAAAAACAAAACAAAATAAAACAACGCCAGAAACGCAAACGCTGCTTGAATCCAAAACCAAGAGAGACTTAGAGGCTATTTGATAGTGTAACTAGAACAATAGTTTTCAGTATTTAAACAATATTACATATATTTCTAGATACTTTTTCATCAACACATATTTTTAAAAAATACAAATAACGTTACTAAAATAACATTACCAAACACGTGTTGGTAACAAAACATCTAGGAAATTTGGAATAATATACAAACGCACATTTCGGGTGGTCTTCTCCGTGCTCTCCAAGCTTTGGACTCACTCCCATTTTTCATAGTCTGTCACTGCCCTTACTTACTCTACAAGCTAATGGACTCATTGGTATCTCTATAAATAGAGCATCTTAATTTCCTCAATTCTCATCCCTTTCAAACTTCTGCTAAAGAGTAAAGAATCCACAAGCCTCTTCACCTGAGCAATCTTAATTTCCCAACTCAATTCTATTGATCTATAATTGATGATTCATCCTTTGTTTTGGATAGTTAAATAAAGTTGTAATCTAATTTTTAATTTTATATTTTGATTCAAACTTCTGCTAAAGAGTAAAGAATCCACAAGCCTCTTCACCTGTTCAAAACTTTTCAAGTAAACACAATGGCTCTTTTCTCAGCCTTGTTCAAATGTTTCGTGCCCTCCTCATCGTCACAGGTCTCTGATGATGCCATGAAAGTAGACTCTTCAGAGAAACCCAAAGGCAAAGACAAATCAAAATCATCTGGAACTCCCATTGTACTATCCTACTTCCCAGTTAATTCTAACCTTTCCCGCTTGTAGTGATCACTTATTATATATTTGACTACAAGTTGTTGAACTGGAAGATCGCATGGTTATTCCAATTTCCATGCAGTCTGCAGTATCTATAACTGTGTTTGAAACTAATTCCTGGGACTGGGAGCACGGGAATATGTAAACAATGGCTTGGAAATTTTCATATGCGTCTTAGTAGGTTGATTGTTGATATTCATGGGCGTCTTAGTATGTAGATTGTTGATTTCAGAGTGGTGTCCGTAAATAAATAAAGCATGAGGAAGATGTTGCCATGTATATTTATCTGAATTTGTCAAAGCTTTTTTTTTTTTTTTTTTTGAGGCCAAGAATAAATATTCAATTTTGATTTTCAATATGTATTTTCCAAAAATTTATTGTATGCATTCAAAAATTTATAGTAATTGGGCGTATTTTTCTTTATGTTTATGCATGACTTTATTTTTTGAAATATATATATATATATATATATAAAAGTATTATTTAATAGAGAATTAAATGCATGTGAGTTAATAGTTTTAGAGATGAAAAACTATATCATACTACCTGTATGTGCTCAAATTTTTTTTTTTTTTACAAGATACAAAGTCTATTCTAACTTAATCTATGTTTAAATGTGTATGAAATTCCTCTTGGAGACTTGAACCAAGGCCTTTGCCCCATACACCCCACAAGTATTAATACTTGTGGAGTAATTATCGTACCAAGGATGGGCGGTGGGTGTAAATGTTCAAAAAGTTAAAGGCACAAGCCCACTAAGAACAGTAATGCCTTGTACTTTAAATCAAACCCAAACAATAAAATTTCTTTAGAGAGTGAGAAAACAAACTCCAAACACAATTTTAAATCAAAAGGTAGCTTATGGGCGAAGTTCCCTAACTGATTGACAAACATAACTAGAGTGAAAATTATGAGTAAAGCTCTCCTCGGGCTGGTCTGAGGATAAGTTCTTTATAAATGTCTAGTTCAAAGTTCTTTATAAAAAGTGTGGTATAAATTTTTTTTGGCATCCTTTCATTAAACTACTTGTTCTTTCTTGCTTAAGCGTTTTTCATGTGAGGTGCTTGATTTTGCTTACATTAATCCGTTCACATATATTATTTAGAGTATTACACCTCATTTTAGAGTGATTTCATTTGTTGAGTGATAACATCGGAAAGATTTGAGTTGAAGCATACTTTCAAATAGAGATTCGAGTCAAGTTTATTCTAAAACTAAGAGTATGTTTGGGTTGGCTACCACTTTTCACTCACATTAAGTTTTGATGGCATGAGAAATTTCTTTAGCATTTGTAGTGTTTTTGAACTTGAATTAATCCTCTTTGGAAAAGGCAATTGAAAAAAAAAATTTGATTTTCTTTGTTTTGTTTATTTTTTAGTATTCATTTTCAGAATTTTGTGGGTATATTCCCTGCAAACCCTCATGAGACTATAACTCGTCCACTAGTGTAAGTTAGGAATTTAAAGGCTTGTTGCATATACTAAATGCAATTGAAATTTTCAGCAAAAGTGGATTAGTTAGGATTTTTTTTAAAATTTCTTTGTTTTGTTTTACTCTTTATCTGTTTTTCTCGAAGACTAGCAAAATGTAGGTTTGGAGGTATTTGATGTATATTAATAATAGATTAATTTTGCATATTTGTGTCATTATTAGAAAGCATTATCATACTTATTTTGAGTTAATTCATGCATTTTATATTTGATTTTGGAATAATGCTGAATAATCAATTTTGTGTTTAATTGAATCTTATTGCGTAAATTTGTCTTTTGTAGGAGAATGAAATTAAATAAGTGAATTAGTGCAAAGAAGAAAACTAATTGACTTTACTTTTACAAGGGTCATAGTGAAGTTAGAGAAGACCAACCCAATTAAATTTAAGTCCAATTGGAACAAGGAATCAGAGGAAATTTGCACAAAATTCAAGTCCAATTCGGATTAGGATTCTAACTTGCGCATTAATGAGTATTTTTGGCATAACTTTTGGCTCAAATGTCCAATCAAAATGATTCAAGTTGGGATGGAAAATTAACTTAGAGGGTTACAACTTTGTAGTTTACCAAAAATCCTAATTTGTAATTTAGAGGTCTACAACTGTTGGATGTAACATTTTCCTCCCAAAAGGATTTTCCTCTCAACATATATATATATATATATATATATATTTATGAATCTATGTCACCCACAAGATATTGCCCTAGCAAACAAACTCCAAATGAATCTCATGATTGTTGCTTTGTTCCATTCTTCAAGTTCGCACAGCCCCAGACCACTTTCTTTCCTAGGGAAGGCAAACATCATTCCAGGTAATCTTTGCTACTCTTGTACGGTACTCGTCTTACAGTATGCTCATTCCAAAGAAAAAGCATTGAATTTATGTCCCACCAGCTTTATAACTTTGGAAGGATACAAGTTGCTTGACCAGTAAGACTGAACACCGTAAAGTACAGGTTTTATAAACTGGACCCTATTTGCAACAGACAACTGCCTTACTCTCCAGGGCAGTGATTCTATATATTAGAGATATGCACTCCCCGAGACTAAAGATACTCCCAAAATTTTAATTTGCTTAGATTTTAAAAAAAAATTAAATTATAGTTTTAAACTCTAATTTGGTGATTTTTATATGCATAGACACAATTTTAAACTCTAATTCGGTGATTTTAAACTCTAATTTGATTTATGCATATATATAGACACAAATTTAATATTTGACTCCAAAATATATACACTTAGCCCCAATCCAAAATATTTACAAATTACCCCATGAAACATCCAAAAATAAAAATAAAATCGACTAACATTCCTTTTTGTCCAATTGCCCCAAGAATAATTGAAAAACCTTTAGACAAAACCTTAAAACCAGAAAAAACAAACCACAGTCCTCTCTCTGCGATGTGTTGTGTGAGGAAGAGACTCTAGCTGCTCTGCCCTTTTTTTTAATTTATGAAACCCAATCTCCGCCTCCAAGCTCTTGCTTTTCTCTCTGCTTGTATGCAATGATAAAGTATAGAACTAGTAATGATGCCGGTAGTAACTAATATTTCTCAATTTTTAAGTATAAAGGTGTGGCCTCTAATATTTAGACCAAAAAAGAAAAGAAAAGAAAATGTTTTTAATAAAAACAAACTTGTGGCTATCGTAGACTACGTTTCTCAGCCTTGTTCAAATGTTCCGTGCCCTCCTCATCGTCACAGGTCTCTGATGATGCAATGAAAGCAGACTCTTCAGAGAAACCCAAACGCAAAGACAAATCAAAATCATCTGGAGCTCCCATTGTACTATCATAGTTCCCAGTTAATTCTAACCTCTCCGGCTTGAAGTGATATATTATATGTGCAACTACAAGTTGTTGAACTGGAAGATCGCATGGTTATTCCAATTTCCATGTAGTCTGCAGTATCTATAACTGTGTTTGAAAGTAATTCCTGGGACTGGGAGCACGGGAATATATTAACTATGGCTTGGAGATTTTCATGGGCGTCTTAGGAGGTTGATTGTTGATTTTCATGGGCGTCTTAGTATGTAGATTGTTGATTTGAGAGTGGGGTCTGTAAATAAATAAAGCATGAAGAAGATGTTGCCATGTATATTTATCTGAATTTATCAAAGCTTTTTTTATTTTTTATTTTTTTTTTTGAGGCCAAGAATTAATATTCAATTTTGATTTTCAATACATATTTTTCAATAATTTATTGTATTGCATTCACAAATTTATTGTAATTGTGCCTATTTTTCTTTATTTATGCATAACTTGACTTTATTTTTTGAAATATATATTGTAAGGACCCGTATTTGGAGAACCTTCAACTTGTAAACAAATGATGATGGCCTAACAAGCTTAACACAATATATTTGTTAGAGAGTTGATTTAATAAGAAAGAACATTTCAGCAAATCAAATATAGGCCCTAATTAAAAGGGATTAAACCAATTATAAAACACAATGTGAGAATGACATTCCTCGGTCAGGTCTGAGGATGAATTGTTCTTATATTTACACTAGTTTTGTCTAAGTACAAGGTGTTCTTTCTTTTTTCTCCTTTTTTTCTCAAAGATTTCATGCCCATTTTTCACAAGGGTCTTTTCTTTATATGGTTCTGTTATACCCAATCTCAGCCCTCCACTTATTGACCATGTAGATGATCTCGTAAATGTTTGTCCCATTAGAAACCTCTTGGAAGCTTTATGAGTAGCTGTGAATTGAGATATCTTTGCTCAGGGGTCTTTTCCACATAAATGTGGCTAGCTGGTTAGGTGCAAAATATTTAATGTGGTGGTAACAGCCTTCTCCCCAGATATTTCTTCTTTTGTTGTTGGTTATCTTCCTTGAAGCTTATCTATAAAAGGAAGGATTACCTTTTGTACAGCATCCCTGGGAAGGCTAGGTCCCAACCTTCCACAATGCTTTCCCGAGGAATCTCAACTCCTTAGGAACTACTACCAGCTTCTTGTTATATTTCTTGTCCTCGGCTCGTTGGTTTCTAAACTTAATAAACCTTACGACCATCCTTGGGTTCCTAAGTATCCTCGAGTGCAGCCCACGACCCAACTCTCTTGCTCGGCCTGCTCACCCTCACACACACACACACACAGATATATATATATATAAGTATTATTTAATGGAGAATTAAATGCATGTGAGTTAACAGTTCCAAAGATGAAAAACTATATCATACTACCAAAAGTCGATGGGAAAATAAAGGAAAACCAATATATATCAAATTCAAACTGTAATTTGGCTCAATTTCTAAGAATATATGGTTGATATAAAGATATGATGTGTTCAAGTAATGCTCTAGTGGTAGGTTTGAATCTTTGACCAAGTCTGATTCGGGAAGAAGGGGTGTATGACTATGAATGAGTCTTATGAGATTTGGACTCTACATAAAGTCTACCGTGGCATGATATATATTATACGTTGTTTGATGTGTATCATATCGTATCATCTCCTTGATGGAGCAATTTTTGGGCTTTTTTTTTTTTTTTTTTTGACTTTTGAGGTAGTACTTGTTTGGAGTAAAAATGTTAAGTTAAATTTCAACTGTGTTTATGATGTACCTGTCGCAAATTAATAACAATTTCTTTGTTTCGGATGGCAAATAGTAAAATTGTCTATGTTTCTTTTCTGTCAATTACTGTACCTAACCATATCATTTTGCATTTCAAAGGGTTTGGTGATGTGGCTATACATATATGAGTCATTTTTGTGATAAATTCTACACTTTGTATCTTATCGATAACGTGGGTTTGAATTGAATCTATTGAAATCGGATCCTTTGGGCTTACGATCATTCCATCCACACATTACACCCAAATTATTTTTTTTGATAATTTTGTTTAATTGGGGTTATAATATCTTGAGCTTTTTGTTGTAGAAATTTTAGTTTTGCTTGATTTTGGTATTGGACGTTTGTTGCAAAGCAAATAGTAAATAGTTTGAACTTCCTATCTTTTTTTGGGAGGATGTTTGGTAATACTATTTTTGCTTGATTTTACTATTACAGATAATAATAATAATAATAATAATAATAATAATAATAATAATAATAATAATAAAAGAATATTTATATGGAGTAGAGAAAGAATAAAGCATAAAGATTAAAGAGTAGGACGTGAGATGTATTTTAAAATTATAGGAAACTTAAAATATATATATTTATTTTAAAAAGTGACTTTTCTTTCAAAAATTTTCTAAACTTTATAAACGATATGTGAAAGCTCTTAGAATTGAAATTATGGAACTCATCTTCCATTTTTCTTGTTCAAAATTTACTTAAATCGTATGATGAACAATGATTTATAAGGTTCTAAGCTATCTTACAAATCTTGGGGGTGACTTTGTAACTTGTAATCTTATTCTCATTAAAATTCATTCATTCATTAAAAAGAAGGAAATTTTTGAATAATTATCTTGTTCTATTTCCAACGTGCAGCTATTCTCCATATGGCCTGCTCTCCGTGTTCCCCTCATCCGGGTGGGGGCACCGGTTGGCATCACGACCCACTTTACGTCATTGAAGGCACCAGCCAACGAGCCTCTTGTACTTTTACGCCACCTTAACCCGATCACCTTTCGGGCTTACCACCTAACCCCCTCTTTGTAGCGGTTTTTCAAGCCATATCTCCACTCGAATCCACAGAAATCGAGCTTGATCTGGATCCGAAGTCTAAGATACATGCATACTCTAGTGCAAGCTTAATGTAAGCTTATCGAATTTTATAATGTTCATTAACATCATAATCTCATATTTGCAAATGCAATCCAAAATCAAACTACAATATATAAACTAAATCATCATTATTAGTTTATGAATTATTTATAACTTTTCTTTAAATAATGCTAGGGACACCCAAATCCACAACATTCTCCACAAAATTAATCCCAAACATAAACCCAAATAAACTTGCCCACAGAACATAACAAATTTAATGTTAATAATTTATTGATAATAAAGTCACAACAATATTAATATTAACAATTCATTACAAAGTTTCTCCAAAAAAAAAAATTCATTACAAGACATTAAATAAAGAACTTTTCTATTGTCCTAAGACCACAAAAGTCAAACAAACAACCAATTTCTTTTTTCTTTTTTTTTCCCCCCCCTCTTCTTATTAGTCTATACAGCACTACCCAGGGCTCTAGTCCTCTAACGATAGCCACAAGTTTGTTTTTATTAAAAACCTTATCTTTTCTTTTTTGGTCTAAATATTAGAGGCCACACATTTATATTTGAAAATTGAGAAATATCAGTTACTAGCCGCATCATCACTAGTTCTATACTTTATCACTGCATACAAGCAGAGAGAGAGAGAACGAAGAGTTGGGAGGCGGAGATTGGGTTTCAAAAAATTAAAAATAAAAAAGGGGCAGAGCAGCTAAGAGAGTAGTGTGGTTTGTTTTTTCTGATTTTAAGGTTTTGTCTAAAGTTTTTCACTTATACTTGGGACAATTGGGCAAAAGGAATGTCATTGACTAGTCCCAATGACTTTGACACTAGCAATAATCACTCCATTAATTCAAGCTACACTGGGCCACCTACCTCTCTATCTCTTAGTCTGGCCACCCAGTTGGTGACAAGGATGCTAAAACGTGAATGAATTGAATTCAAGTAATAGCCAAGTGAGCAAATTTCAGTGCTCAACCATGGCTACCACCAACATTGTACTTGTACACCTTCCCACATTGGTTTTCTTGCTCTTCTTCTCATCCTTGTGGACACCTCATGTTGCAGAATGGGTGTACGTGACATCTGGCAACCTATCATCAATTGGTGACACACTCAAACCTGGTGACACACTCAATTCCACGTGTTACCTTGTATCTCAAAAAGGGACTTTCGCTTTGGGGTTCTTTAGGAGGATTGACAGCATTTCTAACGACAGCTATGTTGGAATATCAGACATGGCTGATCCAAAGAGTGCTTTTAATCTTTATGTATGGTTTGGCAATCGTGGTCATCCTTTTGTCAAGGACAAAACGGGTTCGCTTACCTTGGACAACAATGGAACATTGAAGATTGTACGCCAAGGTGAGAGTCCTATAATCTTATACTCCTCTGGTACTAGTAACACTGTTGCTACTCTGTATGATAATGGCAATTTTGTGTTGAAAGAAGTTAACTTTGATGGGTCTACCAACAGTGTGTTATGGCAAAGTTTTGATTATCTTATGGACACCCTTTTGCCTGAAATGAAGCTAGGGGTCAATCACAAAATTGGCCATACTTGGGCGCTCACATCATGGTTAACTACAGAGATTCCAGATTATGGAGCTTTCAGTCTTGAATGGGACCCCAAGGGACTTGAATTAGTCATTAAGCAAAGAGGGGTGGTTCACTGGAAAAGTGGGGTCTTGAGAAACAACCAATTTGAGAACATTTCACCAGATATTACATCTATGTATGATTTCAAAGTTGTTTCAAATGAGGATGAAGAATACTTCTCTTTCAGTAACAAAAATCAGAGTGTGTTGATGTCTGAATGGATTATCACTTTTTTGGGGAAATTTAAGGATGTAAGAGGACCTGATATTGGCAGAGCTGATAATTGCTATAGCTATGATACTAATGGAGGATGTCAAGGTTGGGAGCAGCCAGTGTGTAGGGACCGTGGTGACAAATTTGATCTCACAACTGGTTACTATGTAACCGGAGATAGTTTGTCGATCAATAATTATAGTCTTGGCATCAGTGACTGTAAAGCTATTTGCTGGAGCAACTGTAGCTGTGTGGCTTTTACTTATCAGTATGCTAATGAAACTGGATGCCGATTTTGGACAGGAGAGACGGCGGTCCAATCCGACCGCGCAATTGACTTTGTATCTCTTTACCTTCTATCATCAAGTCCTTCCCACAAAGGTTATTTTCAAATTGCTAGATATTTTTTTATTTTGGGTGCTATGAACATTGTTGACCTTCAATTCATCAAATTGCAAACAGACAGTTTGTGAAAATCTCTATTACAGCTTTAGAGCATTAGCATTAAAGGGCGTAAAATCCCTCAAATTGCTATTGTTACTCTATATAGGCACAAAACCACTGACATCCGGGTTGATATATCTAAAAACTTTTTCCACGCAGCTAAAGTAAGATTGTAAATTTACAACCAAAGTAGTGGAAGTGTGTACATAAATTTGCATTTTTAATTCACTCCCACCCTCTGGCTGGCTGTGTGGATTTGCTTGCTTGCATCTGAGTATCTGACTTTGTGTATGGGTTACATGTGAAGCTTCATATGCGTTTAGTTGGATCTCTTTGACTATTAGCTTAATGTTTTAGGCTTTGATGGCTCACATTAGTACCAAAGCCTGATTTTTTAAATGTTATTGAACTTTTAAGGATTAGACCCCTTTGCATCTCTTGAGCTAATTAGGCCTCTCAAAGTGCACCAAACTTGTTACCCCTTTATAAGTGGCTCTTACACAATCTTTACAGTTTTTTCTTTTTTTTCGGGTCTTGAAAATCTCACTTCTGACTATTAATTTTGATATGCAAAATATAATTTTGAACAAAAAAGAAAAAGAATAGATAAATAAATCTCATATGATGACTATTAATACAGCTACTTATGATCAAATGTAGGAGCAAAGAAGTGGATATGGATTGGCACTGTTATCGTCGCTGCTCTGCTTGTAATATTTTTCAGCATATTGTGTTATATACAGGGAAGGAGAAAAGTTGTACCCAAAGGTATAGTTTACATGAAGAATGAACTTGTTAGTTCAAATTAAACGACTTGAATATTTGTTGCTCTTTCTCTCTCTCTCTCTCTCTCTCTCTGGTTTAATGGAAATACTGATAAATTTTTTTTTTTTTTTTGGTAAATTTCGACAGGAAATAAAGTAACAAAAGATGAAAATGAATTACTTGATTTTGCGAGTATGGATCAATCTCTTACTGTCAATCAGATTCCAAATGATGGGGAGAAGGGGCATGATTTAAGTGTATTTAATTATGCATATGTCATGACGGCCACAAACAACTTCGCAGTGCAAAACAAGCTTGGAGAGGGGGGCTTTGGAGAAGTTTATATGGTAAGCTCTAAATAACATACAAAAGAAAGACGTTTTAATTAATTTATATCTTACCTTAGCTTAAACCTTATTTGATCAAAATATCAGGGAGAATTGTTGACAGGGCAAAAAATAGCCATAAAGAGACTATCGAGAAATTCAGGACAAGGAATACTTGAGTTCAAGAATGAGTTAATACTCATATCTAAACTTCAACACATGAATCTTGTTAAGCTTTTGGGTTTTTGCCTTCATGGAGAAGAGAGGATGTTAGTCTACGAATATATGCCAAACAAAAGCTTGGACTCATTTCTATTTGGTTTGAAAAACATTCACCTTTTATTTTAACGCTTCATTTGATTTTGTCAACAAATTTATATATTTATCTATATAAGTTTGCTGAAAGTAGATTATTCATCATATTTAACTTTTATATTTATCAGATACAAATAAGAGCAAGCTACTAGATTGGCAAAAACGTTTTGGTATAATTGAAGGAGTTGCTCAAGGATTGCTTTACCTCCATAAATACTCAAGATTGAGAGTAATTCATAGAGACTTGAAAGCGAGTAATATACTCCTTGATGAAAATATGAACCCCAAAATCTCTGATTTTGGTATGGCAAGAATCTTTCAACAAAATGAATTGGAAGCGAATACTAAAAGGGTTGTTGGGACATTGTAAGTAAATTAATTATATTACATACATTACTATATTTGTTTCATTTTGAATGTTAAACACTATTGCTTCCACATGATTAATGAAGTTATAAACTTAAATCTTTTTTTTCTAATTTGATGTAGTGGATACATGTCTCCTGAGTATGCTATGGAGGGAGTTTTCTCTATAAAATCTGATGTTTACAGTTTTGGAGTTCTTATGCTTGAGATCTTGAGTGGAAGGAAGAACAATAGTTTTTTCAAGATAGGGCACTTATTCAATCTAGTGGGATATGTATGTCAAAAAACTATGAGCTTCGGATGATTCTATGATATTTAATGTGTGTTTCTGATCATGTATAATCCTTTTTCAGGCATGGGAGTTATGGAATGAAGGTGCTGCCTTGGACTTAATGGACCCAGCACTTGATGATTCATATATGGATCAGATGCTTCGTTGCGTTCATGTTGGTCTCCTATGCGTTGAAGAGAGTGCAATTGATCGGCCAGCAATGTCAGATGTCTTAGCTATGTTGACAAATGACAATTTGTCATTGCCGTCACCTAAGAAACCTGCATTTTCTCTTGCAAGACAAGCAATTGAGGCACATATATCTGACAAGGAATCAGAATGTAATACGATAAATTGGGCGTCAATTTCTAATATGGTTCCAAGATAGAGGCATGTTTTTAGTATCACTTCATACGCTTGAGTATGTTAATGTTGGTTTAAAGTGGTTAACCAACAAATACTTCCCAAGAATTGAATGTTTTCACTTAGATATTTACTGCTATACATACCTACATGTAAATTATTACAATTTTGTTTATAACATAGATTCCCTTTCATTTGCTGCAAAACTATATTCAGATTATGACCATTGACCATTACAAACATCTTTTAATAATCTTAAACATCTTTTAAATATAATCTGATTTAGTTCTGAGAAGTAAGTAAGCGCTCTATCATGCGCCATCATATTCTTTGTAATGATCATTTCATAGGCAATAATGGCCCGCTTGTTAAGTGCAAAATTTTCTAGATAAGGAAGAGAATTTTATTTGTTCAATCATGGACCGACCTAATGAGCACCGTCCAAAGTCCCCACCACAAATTCAGGCATTAAGTCAATTAGTTGTTGAGAATTTTTTTGTTTATTATTCTTAAAATTTGTTTCCTTTAAAAAAAAAATTAGGAAAAATATTAGTTCTGTCCCAACATTTGTGGATTGTTGTCAATTTGATCTTTATATTTGGTAGCCATTGATTTGGTCAACTTTTTTTTTTAATATTAGGAATTTGGTCTATCTTATTTTCAACTCATAGTCAATTTGGTTACTCCCGTCAAATCATAGCTTTTCTTGCATTTTCTTGACAACCAAACAAAAAAACACAAATCAAATTTACCAATATCCTACTATGGTAAATACATATCAACTCAGCAACTAAAGCAAATCGAGATTTGGATCCAAAATAATTGCAAATTGAAAATAATAGGGACAAAGTTGAATGCAAGTTAAAAATAGCAATGTCCAATTTAACTACTACCAAAATGTACGAACTAAGTAGACTAAAGGTGAAAGTAATATAGGCCAAATTGACAATGACCTAAAATGTAGGGACCAGCAAAATTGTATTTTAGCCAAAAAATTTCAAATGATCATTAGTCATTTTAAAACCACAAATCATCAAGTAGAAAAAATAATGCACATACATAATTCATTTTAAGAAAACCTGGCATAATGTTTCAAAACACGTTTAATCTTAAAATGCTCATATGTAAGTATTGATTATTTTTCTAAAATCAATAACAAGATAAGGTAACCACAAACTTCATTGAAAATTTATCCTCAATTTTATTGATAGGCCAAGAATGTATAGACCCCTTATAATAAATTAACTAATTAATTAGACAAGTTAATTAATTAAGTTAATTAACATGCAATACATGTGGTAGCACAAACAAATCACCAGCTAAATAAATATGCAGCTGAAAATAAAAATGACACGATGATTTGTTTACAAATGTGGAAAACCTCCAAGGCAAAAACCTCACCGGTTGATTTTAAGATCACCACTCTCGAGAATCCACTATTATCACAACAAGCGGTTACAAGTAAAGGAATCCCAGTATCTTATACCAACCTACAGTGGAACCCTTACCTCAATACTTAATTGAACTTGTTCTGTAGTGACAATCTCTCATTTTTGATGCATGGCTCCTAGTACGTGACTAATCAATCACTTGCACGGATCCAAGTACGTAACTAACCACCAACTTGAGAAGAATGTTGGCTGCAAAGTTCTTCAGTTCATCCACACGATGAAGATCACGAAGTTCTTTGATTATAAAACCCTACGGCGTACAATTGCAAAACTTCTTGAAGAAAAAAATGAACTAGGGCAAATTGTCTCTAGTCACAAAGTGCTTGTGAAAAACCTTTGCATCAAGTTGCACTCATTTGCATCCGCTGTGACGACCTTTAAAATAATCCTTATATATGTTTAGAGTTGTGAGAAAAGAAAGCTCAAACATGTATACACAGATTGGAGTAAAATCAAAATTGAAAATCTAATTTTCATAAATCTCAATAGATACTCTATCTATCGAGATTATTCTTGTCAATAAATCTCTTGTATATAGATAAATATATAATATAAGAAAATAAATTATTTTATTATGGGTTTTCTTTCATTCAAATACCTCTTATCTTTTTCTCAAAAAAATAATACCTCTTACCCTTCGCATGGACAAATTGCATTTTTCAAAATGATATAAAATACTACGTGTATATGTTCACATGTAAAATTGTACATGACAAATGTAATTCCTACCATCTCTCAAGTCATATTTTGAATTCACCATTACCACGACTCATCCAACCCTAACCTACACTATGTAGATTTTTCTCTTCTTTTTTTTTTTTTTTTTTTCTCATACATTTTGGATGATGTGGAGATGAAATACCCTGATTTAATCTCATCCTGCTCTGTTGTCATCTAAACAATTATTTGTTGATTTGCTTTCACATAAATAAATAAACTATAAATAAAAAGGGGGCTAAACCAAGGCATAGTATACTCGTGACCGACTAGACCAGTCAAGTTGTTGACGACTCCACGGTTTCTACCTGCTACATGTACATAACGCAATTCATTTACAAGCTTTGATCAAGCACGGCCACAAAACCATTTGACTGGTGAGAGGTGAGAATCATCTGGGAATTTACAAATGGCCATGGGCACACTCTACTTTTAACAATAATTTTTCAGTTTCAGTAAAAAAAAAAATGATATTCAGTTTGAATAATACTCAGAGTCCGTTTGGATACCGCTTATTTTACTGAAAATTAAAAACTGAAAATAATAAATAATAATAATAATAATAATAAAGTTATTATTCACGCACTTAACACAGTTCATGAGCCTAAAATCACTGTTAATGGATAATGAACAGTGCCAAGTACGCTCAGCTAGAAAAAAAAAAAAAAAAAAAAAACAAAACAAAACAAAATAAAACAACGCAAGAAACGCAAATGCGGCTTGAATCCAAAACTAAGAGAGACATAGGGGCTGTTTGTTAGTGTAACTAGAACAATAGTTTTTAGTGTTTAAACATTATTATACATATTTTTACATACTTTTTCACTCACACATATTTTTAAAAAATACAAATAACGTTACTAAAACAACTTACTAAACACGTCAAACACGTGTTGGTGACAAAACATCCAGGAAATTTGGAATAAAATACAAATGCACATTTCGAGGACCTAGTCTACTCTACCTGGTCTTCTCCGTGCTCTCCAAGCTTTGGACTCACTCCCATTTTTCGTCTGTCACTGCCCTTACCTACTCTACAAGCTAATGGACTCATTGGTATCTCTATAAATAGAGCATCTTAATTTCCTCAATTCTCATCCTTTCAAACTTCTGCTAAAGAATCCACAAGTCTCTTCACCCGTTCAAAACTTTTCAAGTAAACACAATGGCTCTTTTCTCAGCCTTGTTCAAATGTTTCGTGCCCTCCTCATCGTCACAGGTCTCTGATGATGCCATGAAAGCAGACTCTTCAGAGAAACCCAAAGGCAAAGACAAACCAAAACCATCTGGAGCTCCCATTGTACTATCCTACTTCCCAGTTAATTCTAACCTTTCCCGCTTGTAGTGATCATATATTATATATGTGACTACAAGTTGTTGAACTGGAAGATCGCATGGTTATTCCAATTTGCATGCAGTCTGCAGTATCTATAACTGTGTTTGAAACTAATTCCTGGGACTGGGAGGGCGCACGGGAATATGTAAACTATGGCTTGGAGATTTTCATGGGCCTCTTAGTACGTAGATTGTTGATTTGAGAGTGGGTCTGTAAATAAATAAAGCATGGAGAAGATGTTGCCATGTATATTTATCTGAATTTGTCAAAGCTTTCTTTTTGTTTTTTTTTTTTTGGGAGAGGGGGGGGGGGGGGGGGGGGGGAGAATAAATATTCAATTTTGGTTTTCAATATGTATTGTTCAATAATTTATTGTTTTGCATTCACAAATTTATCGTAATTGTACCTACTTTTCTTTATATTTATGCATAACTTGACTTTTATTTTTTGAAATATATGTAAGTATTATTTAATAGAATATTAAATGCTTGCGACAAAAGAGGATGGGAAAAGAAAGGAAAAGCGATATATATCTAATTCAATTTGCAATTTGGCTAGATTTCTAAGAATGGTTGATATAAAGATATGATGTGTTCAAGTAATAATCTAGCGGTAAGTTTGAATCCCACCTTCCTTTTTGCCTTTAACTATCTCAAAAAGATATAAAAATTTTAATAAATTATGAAGCTTAAAACGAAAAGTCTATTCTTGACTATGTGCCCGTTTGGTTGGGTTTTTTCAAGCTAAAAGTTGGCTTTTTAAAAAAAGTGGCCTAAAATATGCGTTTGGTTGGAGTAAAACGCAACTTTTTAGAAAAAGTTGCGTCTTACTCCAACGAAGAAAACGCGTTGAACCAAAATAGAGGCATTCCGGTCCATAATATAAACGTTGGTGGGCGTTTATAATAGATCCATTGGGAACTTCGGCAATTACGAAATTGCCCTTCAAAATCCATCCCAAACCCATCCCAAACCCATCTCGTTTGTTCTCTCAAACGAAATTGTTCGGCAATTACGAACTTCGGCAATTACAAAATTGTTCCTCACGCCTCTTGTCTGTTCTCTCAAACCCATCCCAAACCGAACTCAAAATCAACCCAAAACAAAATCAACTCAAAATCAAACCCAAAATCCACAAAAGAACAAAAAAAAAAAAAAAAAAAAAAAAAAAAACCCAAAATCCTTATGTTTCAATCATCTTCATCTTCTTCATCATCATAATCATAATCTTCTTTGGAGTGTGAAAAAAAAAAGAATAAAAAAGGAAAGACGAACTAAGGAAATGAAGAAAAAAACAAAAAAGAGATGCAGAGATGCAAAGACTTCTTCATCATCTTCGTCTTCATCTTCATCTTCTTCATCATCATCATCTTCATCTTCTTCATCATCATCGTTAGCTTTTGAACTGTCAAAAAAAAAAAAAAAAAGAGATGCAGTGACTTTGAGGGAGGGCACGGCAGGAAAAAGAGGAAGGAAATAAGAAAATAAGGAACATTCTGGAGGAAATAAGGAAATGAAGAAGAAAAGGAAGGGCACGGCAGGGAAAAGTGGAAAGAAAGAGATAAAGAAAAAAAAAAAAAAAGTGTCAGTGTGTGGAGGAGAAAAAAAGATGAAAAAAAAATAATATAAAAAGAAGGAAATATGAATAAAAAAATAAAATAAAATAAGGAAAACATCAAATAAAGAGTAAGAAATTAAAATTGAGAAATACTGTTACAATATTTTCACAATATTTTTACAATAAATTTTAAGTGGTAGGTTATAATTAGTTAATATTAGTGAGAAAAAAATAATTTGTTTAGAAAGAGAAAAAAATAATTGTAATAGTAAGTTCAAATTAAAATCAGTATAAAATTATCACAATATTTTCACAATAAATTTTAAGTGTTAGGTTATTATTAGCTAATATTGGTGAGAAAAAAATAATTTCACAATATTGATTTAAGTATGAAATAAACTCCCTTATATATACATTGTCCTTTTTGATAATTTATTTCTCAAACTGCAACTTTTATAAGTGCTAGCCAAACACTTAGCTTTTTCAAAAAGCACTTTTTAACAGTTTTTACCAAACACTCAGTTTTTTGAAAAAATACTTTTTCATTATGCACTTTTTGAAAACTCAACTTTTTCATTATGCACTTTTTTAAAAAGCCCAACCAAACTCACCCATATCATACTAGATAAGAAGCAAGGAACCATGTCCTAACAACCTAGTGCAAACCCTTCAACCCAAAAAGAAAAAAAAAAAAAAAAAAAAAAAAAAACCTGCAAAATTTTACCCAAAAAACAATACAAAACAAAAGAAGATCAGTTACAGTCTACATGGCACTCTCCTTGCTAGGAAATTTGGGTCAAACAAATAGAGAGAAGCACCTTTTTCCACCTGATGTTCTCACCTCCCAATTGTTTTTTCTTTAGTGCTTAGATTATATATTTTCTTTAATCTATTTTGTTTATAGTAAAAGGGATTTACTAACGTGTGTCCTTAGAGCATATATTAATAATCTATTTTAGGAAATTTTTTATAGAAAAATGAAAAAATAATTTAATGTTTTGATAGTTTTTTCAATTTCTCATAAAAATCTTTCCTAAAATGAACGGTTAATGGGTGCCCTCACAAAAAATTTTCCTAAGGGCATACACTAACCAAACCCTAATAAAAAAAGTGAGGCTTTGAAAAAACTATACACTAATTAGGGGTAAAATTATAAAAATAAATTAGCATGTTAAGTTAAAAATAAAAATACCTATAATATAGCTTTATCAAAATAACAAAAATTTACATAAGATGTACTTTTTTTTTGTGTGTGGAGATTCTACATTAGTTGAACTTAATAATGTCTATTCTAAAAAGACTTTCTGCCGAATAGAATTATGATTTTGTAAAAATAAATAAATTATTCATGTGAATGAACTCCTTATAGATAAATATATAATATAAGAAAATAATTTATTTTATTATGGATTTTCTTGCATTCAAATGCCTCTTATCATTTTCTCAAAAAAAAAAAAAAAAAAAAATACCTCTTATCATTCACATGGATACAGCTGAAAACTGAAAACATTGTATCAAAATAATTTTTAAATGTGTGAATAGTGTTGCAGAACCCATTTTTAATAAAAAAGTATGTAAACAGTGTCGTGAACAGTGCCGTCAGTGGGTGAACAGTAACTTCTGTCCCCTTAAAAGCTGAAAAGCTGCCGCAAGAAAAAAGAAAGAAAAAAGCTTAAGCGTGAAATTTCTCAAACGTGGACTCAGACTCCCAATCCAAACATATACAAATTGTATTTTTCAAATTGATCTCAAATACTGCGTGTATATATTTACATGTCAAATGTTATTTCTACAATATCTCTGAGTCATTTCTTGAATTTACCATTACCCCTACTCATCCAACCCTAACCCATCCTATGTAGATTTTTCTCTCTTTTTTTTTTCTCATACCTTTGGGATGAGGTGGAGGTAAAATATGGATTTAACCTCATCCTGCTTAATTTGTTGTCATCTAGTCAATTATTTGTTGATTTGCTTTCACATAAATAAATAAACTATAAATAAAAAGGGGGCTAAACCAAGGCATAGTATACTCGTGACTGACTAGACCAGTCAAGCTGTTGACGACTCCACGGTTTCCACCTGCTACATTTACATAACGTAATTCATTTGTGAGCTTTAAGTCAAGCGCAGCCACAAGACCATTTGACTGGCGTGAACCATCTGGGAATTTACAAATGGCCACGGACCCACTCCACTTTGGTAGGTCTTCTCCGTGCTTTCCAAGCAAAGAAATTTGCAGTCTCTTCAAACACTATAAAATGGACCATCTTTCCTCAATTCTCATCCATCACACTTTGCTTATACATTTCTACTTTCTTCTGCTGCTAAAGAAACCACAACACAAGTGAACCCCAACAATGGCTCTTTTCTCAGCTTTCTTCAGTTGTTTCGTGCCCTCCTCTTTGTCACGTGTCTCCAATGATGCCATGAAAGTAGAGTCTTCAGAGAAACCCAAAAACAAATCCAAATCCAAATCATCATCCGAAGCTCCGATTGTAGTATCCCACTTCCCAGTTAATTTATACCTCTCCCGTTTGCAGTGGCGGCTCCAGAAATTTTTTTCAGGGTGTTCCTTAAAAAATAAAATTTTTCCCAACGGCGGCTCCTGGAATTTTCCCCAACGGCGACTCCTGGAATTTTTCCAAACACAGCCTTAGTTGTTTCATTAATTTGTTTCTCTTTTATAAATTATAATTTGTTATATTATTGTTTTATTAATTATAAAATTATTAATTGTTGTTTAGCCTAATATAATTTAATTTATTTATCTTTTATAATGTATTGGTTAATTAAATTATTAATTATTGTTTATTAGTTGTTTTCTCCAATTAATTATTGGTTAATTAATATCCCAAACAAACAAAATTAATTAGTTCAACTAATTACTATGGTTGTTCTCATAAAAAAAAACAATTACTATGGTTGTTTAATACTTGAAATATCAAACTATTACTTAACAAAAAAAAAAAGTCAATAAATTATTCAGCACAAAAATATATGGACCGTATAGCTTAAGTTCAGTCTAAAAAAGAGTGATTTATTACAAATTTTTATGACATTAGACTCATTAGCTGAACTAATTAACTATACACAGCACACTCTCATAAAATAAAAAATAAAAAAAGTCTACACACAACACACAACCATATTTATTAATTATTAGTTGCCCACTTGCACTAGCGCTGCCGCTAACACTAACACACACAGTAAATCAAATAAATAAAGCGAGTTTACTGTAATAAAGAGAGTGAGAGAGACTATTTCCTATATTCATTTCAGATTGAGATAAAGAGAGTGAGAGGCTGAGAGAGAGAGTCAGAGAGAGATTGAGAGAAATACCTTACTAATGAGCGCTGCGACTGGGAGAGGCGGCGATCAGGCGATGTGCGACGGCGATGAGCGCTGCGACTGGCGACTGCACTGCGATCTCCGATGTCCGCTGCGACAGCTTTCTAATGAGCGCTGCGAGCCTGCGACTGGAGCTGCGCTGCGACTAGAGCTGCGGCGGCGATCTCCGATGAGCGACTGGAGCCGGGAGCGATCTACCTTCTAAGGGGAGGGCCGGGAGGCGCCGTTGCTATTTTTCCCTTTTAGGTTTGCAGTTTGCTTAAGGCTTTAGCTTTTGTGATTTTTTTAATTTTTTTGAGAAAAGCTTTAGACTTTAGTGATGTACTGAAATCCTGATAACTGATTTGAGGTTTCTGATCTGTGTTGCCGTGTTAGGGTTTTTTTTTTTTTTTTTTTTTTTTTTTTTTGAGAAACCGTGGGTTTGAGAAATCTGTGTACTGTGTTGGGCTGCCGTGGGCTTGATGTTGGGCTTGCCGTGATGCCGTCCGTTGTTTTGCTCTCACAATTTTTTTTTTTTTCTCTATTACAAATTTTTTTTTTTTTTTTTTCAGATTTTAGTTGAATTTTTTTCTTGGGCTTTTTTTTTTCTTTGGCTTGAAAGTTGAACAAATATATATATATTTTTTAATTTGAGGGTGTTCCTCATTTTAACTGAGGGTGTTCCTATTTTTTTTATAAGGGTAAAAGAAAAAAATTAGTATATATAAATTTTAAGTCAGGGTGTTCCTGGGAACACCCTGACCATAACGTGGCGCCGCCACTGCCTGTTTGTAGTATTATGATACTATATGACTACATGATGTTGAACTGGAAGATGGTTGTGTTTATTCAATGCAATCGTGAAATTCAGCAGTATCTAAAGCCGGGTTAATTTGAAACAAATATGTTTCAGAAGTCAGAACGTTTGCTGAAAGAATGATAATGAAGATTGAAAATATTTGAAGAGCTTGCAAGGGATAATATTGTAAATATTGTCAATTATGGGGTTTTTCATGGTGGTCTTAATTTGAGGTGTAGATTGATTTGATGATTTGGGAGTTGGGACTGTGTCTGGAGGAATAAAGCATGACGAAAGATGTTTCATTATGTATTCATTTGAATTTGTCAAAGCTTTTTTTTTTTTTTTTTTTTTAATTCTTTTCCCTGTATTCCATAATCAATTAATCATAATCATTTATTCAATTGAATTTGTAAAAGCCTTCTTTCGCTTCATTGTCTCCCTTACAATAAGGATAATCAATTAAATGGCGAACCTAGAAAAAGGCATGCCAGTTTGGTTAGTTGGCTATATCTAGCTACAATATGTATTTTGAAAATAGAATAGTTAGATGGCATGTTCTTTATGTTCCTCATGTTAGTCAAATATTATTTATTATTTGACCCGCAAACTTATTTTATATACATAATTTTATACTATAAAAACTTAAAATTTAAAAATTTAATTAATGATATAATTTTTTATTTTTGATCTTCTGGAAATTTTACAAGCATGAATGACGTATATAAAAAATATAATCCAATAATGAATTTGTCAAAATTCATATATAATAAAAAGATAGTTGTAACAATTAACTATAACTAAGTTCGTAGCTAAACTTAAAAAAAAAAAAAAAAAAAAAAAAAAAAAAAATTGTTCAAGTCCTTGATATTTAGAAGGACAAAATTTAGGTACAAAATTTCTTGTAATCTAAGGCTGCAATTTCCTTTTTTTTTTTTTTAAATAATAATATTACTGCATATTTTAAACATATAACATTTGGATTGCATGTTTTCTACATTCTTAATATACATGTCAAATTTTGTGTCAAGCGAATATGTTTTACTATATGATCCGTAAATTTATATTTTATTCATAATTGTAAACTTATATTTTATTCATCATGAACGGAGACTTATGAGGTATTCTTCAATATTCAGATGTCCACCTAGACAACTCTTGGTCTTATCCGACTCTTCTTTTATAGATTTTTCATCATGAACAGAGATTTTGGGGCTTCTTCTACTATTTAGGCTTGTCCTTCTGCATTGAATGTGGTGATGTTGAACAGGCGACCTATCTCGATGTTGGGCCTAATTGAGGATCTAATGTTCTGCGTTAATTAAGAAGTGGGCTGGCCATCATGGGAATTATCCCCATTGCTTGGGCTGATATTCTAGTTGGGCCTAGTGTTTATATTTATTATATATAATTAGGTCCAAGATTCGTTTTGCATTCACCCCACTACAATGAATTTATCAAAATTCACCTCCAATAAAAAAATTATTGATTTATTACATTTGTTATCTGATACTATATTAGTTTAGTATAATTTTGAGAGCCAACTTGTGAAAACTGTATTTGAGGCATGTTCACTTTTTTTAATCAATAGAAAAATAAAAGGCTAAAAGCATTCACTCTTTTATTTATTTATTTTTTCTAAGATAGTTTCTTACTCTTATGTGTATGCATTGTGCGTGCATTATTTTATATTTCCTTAATCATTATTTTTTATTTTTTATTTTTTCCGCAAAATTTTGTAAAGATTGTAGTAGTTTCAAAGCATGTGTGTTTAGATTTTATTCCAAATAGTATGTAAGAATTAAATGATTAATAACCTACGAACTTGCTTATAAGGTGATTGTACTTGTGATTGTACTTATGATTATTCATCTTGTTTCTACTATAATCAAAGAAATTCAGTAATTAATATTGTTTTGTACATTCTTCTAAAAAAATAATATTATTTTGTAAATACATATGGTAGTTGTGTAGTTGAAATTGTGTAATATTGAAAAGGAAAGAGGAACGGGATGGGGGGATTCACCAAAGAGGAGGCAGAAGAGTCCCAAAAAAGTGAAAAACGCGTTATTATTATTTGTGTTGAAATGTTTGTCTATTCCTCCTTGCTCTCTACGCTAATTTTTTCTCCTATGTCTCCCTCCAAAGGATCAACTCAATTGATCCACCTTCAAAAGTCAAAGTAAGAAAAACAAAACAAAACAATATAAATATTAAATATACTTGCACTTGTTTGTCATCTTGAAACCCGGTCATAAATAACTTGATTGCATCACTTTGTTGTTGTTAAATTTTCATTAAACAATAAGATTAGTGAAAAATTCAATTTGAGCTCCTTTGAGCATGTTAAAGTCCACATCGATAGCAGTACAAACAATATGTATTTTTGTTGCTAATGCTATAGTTGATGATGTACATCAACTAAGCTTCTTTTTAGTTATATAATATCTTTTTGGGTAAATTCTGGCACACACAAGAAATCGCATATCCAATATCTCTTATACATATTTATCTAAGTCAATTAATATATGCTATGCCCACGATAATAGCCCCCTCAAGTCTCCGGTGATATAGGTAGTATTCCATTGTTGTCGCATGGTATAAAGACAATGAATTCACATCGAAAACTCATTTTTTGTCTTAAAAAAAATGAAAAGTCCTATTAACTTCTATTTTTAAATATTAAGCAGATTTTGGTGGATACAATTATCTTTAAATACTAAACAAATTTTACAATATATTTTTCAACATTTGAACTTTGAAGTGCCATAATTTATGCTAATCATAACGGTGGTTTCCATGAAAATGATGTTATGCTAATAATAATTTATCTCAACAAGTTATGAAATATTAAGAAATTTATTGTGTTTGTAACTTTATCATTAAGTATACAATTATTACAGGTACAATTTAGAATTAAATATATCATGTGCATACTACCTTAACCTATTTTATAATTCCTAGAATAGCTTGAGAATGGATAAGCTTAATTAGGAATATTATTATTTTTTTTGCATAATGATGTGTAATTAATAAAAAAATTTAAACTTTCTTTTTTAGAAACTTATTTACTATATTATATAATTATATCTCTGTCCCTTGCTCCACATGTATTGATCTTACGCTAATGAACTTACTGATTCCACGGGTCATGATCTTACATAATTTGTTGATGTCAATTCAAATTTCCACATGTTATTATATTATTACTCATAAGCTGTGACCAAAGCCCAAGGACAAGACCATAAGATTTAAGGTTGTAAATGAACCAAACCGATCATGAACAACTCGGCTTGACTCGATTAAAAAACTTGTTCATGTTTGTTTGTTTATAAATAAGTCAAGCTTGAACTTTAGTTTTAGGCTTGTTTAATAAACAAGCCGAGCCCAAGTAAAAAAAATTGTTCACGAACAAGTTCGTGAGCTATTAAGCTTTATACACAACAATTCAAGCATAGACTCATTTATAAATTTATATATATTAGCTAAATATATTCATTACACATATCTTAATAATGACATTGCCAACATGAGACCACTACCTATATTATCTTAATTTTTTCTTTCCTTTAAACTAATCAGAATCACTTTAGACTATAGTTACATTTAAAAATAAATAAATAATTAAGTAGAACACATATGATCCTTCCTTATCAATCATCCAAAGTAAAGTTATGGAGCATGTTAATATTTTCTCATTCATAATAGTTACAAACAAGTATTTTTCTAGTCCTTCACCATCTAACGTGAATGTAAAAATTGTATTTTGAACAATTGTTGAAACTGTAGACAAGGAATAATAAATGAATGAATGAATTTAATTATGTAAATTATTAATTTGAATAATAACTAATCATAAGTAGGACTAGATGCATAATGAAATGAATATACTATTTTTTTTCTTTTTTCTTAATATTAGATATTTAAGCATTTAATAATGTAATTTTTTTAGATCTCAAGCTCAAAAACTTGACTAGAGCTCGAGTTTGAGCTTGATATTAGGCTTGAGTTTGGCTTGACTAATTAATTAAGTCAAGCCAAGCCAAGTTCAAGCTTTTTGGCCTTCTCATGAGCCCAAGCTCAAACACTATTTTTAGGCTTGTCACAAGCTCAAGCCTAGCTCGAGCTTTTGATTTTTCCTGACAAGCCAAGCCTGAATATGCACTACTTGACAAAGCTCGGCATGTTTACTGCCCTAGTAAGACTGGTGAGAACCATATAGGAATTTACAACCATTTAATTTGGTCTTCACCTTGCTCTCCAAGCTTATTCTTTTTTGTTTTTTCTTTTTTATGATGAGCGCTCTCCAAGCATTTGGACTCATTAGCAACATAAAATTCATTAGTCATATATATCACTGTCCCTTTTCTTCAGGCCAAATCATTGGCCATTGCCATCTCTGATTTATCAATATAAATAGACCACCTTACTCCTCAAATTCTCATCAATCAGACACTTCATTCATTTCAAACTTTGCTTTGCCAAAGAAACTACAACCTTCTTTCACTCCAATCAAAAACTTCTTCTAAGTCAACAACAGAAGAAAAACGCAATGGCACTTTTCTCAGCCTTCTTCAAATGTTTCGTGCCCTCCTTATTGTCACAAGTCTCAGATGATGCCATGAAGGCAGAGTCATCAGAGAAATCCAAAAGCAAATCAAAATCAAAACCATCCGGAGCTCCGATTGTTGTTTCCTACTTCCCAGTTAATTCAATCCTCTCCCGCTTTTAGTAATATACTAACATATATGACTACAAGATGTTGAGCTGTATAATGGTATGGGTTTTCCCTACAATCATGAAATTATGCGAAATCTTTACAATCGAAAGACAAAGTTTTCCTCTAAACCAATTCAAATGAATCTTCTCTAACCCACTACATGATGATTTATAAAATTATCCATGTGTACTATTTTTAAAAATATCACATGACTCATGAAAAATGTCATACGACTAATAATACACGTGGATGGTCTTTTCAATTTTCATGTAGTTGATTGGAGGAAAATCAATTTGGAGGTAAACTTTTCCCATTTGAAAATACTTCAATTAAGTATGTTTGTCAAAGAAATATTGATGGAAATAGTTGTATCATGGGAATCTCAACTATGGCTTGGATTTTCCTGGTAGTCTTTAGCATGCTGTTTTGATTTTTTTTTAGAGTGGGGTTATGGGGAGGAGGTATGGAGTCTAACTAATTTGTAACAAAAATAAAGCATGAAGAAGATGTTGCAATATAACTTATCTGAATTGGTGTAAGCATTTGTTTATCCTTTCAAGTGTATGTTTGGCTCCAAATTAAAAAACCAATTTATTTTACTATTTTGCTTATTTTTTTACTATTCATGGCCCCACTGTACTTTTTGGTACTATTCAAGAATCTCACTATACTAATTCAGCTAACTTTTACCTTTATCTACAGCACTTTCAGCAAAAAGTTTTCAATTTCAGCAAAAAGTTTTCAGTTTCAGCAAAATAAACCATTTCCAAACAGACCCTTGATATAAGCATTAACAAGCAATAAGCAATGTAGGATCAATTGCAGCATTGATTTCAATACAATTGGGTATACGATCTTACAATTTTGAGATTATAACCACATAAAATTTGTTAACACAACTTTTGTGCCACAGTTTTTTTTACAACCCAATATAAAAAAAAAATTAAAAAAAAAAAAGTGATGAGTTCATGTGAAAGTGATAAATAAACACTCAACAATACGTCACATGAAAATTTTAGTCAAAATTGTGGTTCTAAATTTCTAATAGCACTCTATTGTCGAGGCTTTATTTATTCTTTTTTTCTTTCTTTCTTTTTTATCCACTCTTTTTAGGATATCCATTCTCTTTAGTCTTTGATTAGGACTCTATGATTCAAACATATATAAAAAGAACATTGAAAGTAGACATGAACAGAACAAAGAACAACGTTCATGTTTGCTAAAAACATGACACTGGAAAAGTTGGACATAATATTATGTCTTTGATGTTTCCTAATTAAAAAGCATTTAATAAATTTTCTTTAATTAGTTTGTGATTATGAGTAAAAAGGTACTCTTAAGTCCTAACGACTGACTAAATAAAATATTGATTCCATAGTGACAATCAAGAGATGCATGCCTCTAGTAGGTTCCAGTTAGCTCAACTGGTAAAATCTCTTATGGTTGTATAAGAGATCTGGGGTTCAATCTCCACCTATACCAAAAACTGATTAGTGTCTTGGTCTAATGATAAAGAGCTATCATCAGGAGCGAATGCTAAAGGTTAAAACTCTCTCAAAAAAAAAAAAAAAAAAAAAAAAAAAAAAGAAGAAGAAGAAGAAGAAGAAGATGTATGCCCTCACTATACGTAGTAATAAAAGACGGGTTTCTTTAGTAGCTCAATGGCTTAAATATTTATAAATTATGATAACTATCAAGTTTCGGTTCGCAAGCTAGCGAGAAGTTGGAAAGATGGTTTTCATTCTCATATATCTACTATTTTTATTATTTTTTTACATCCAATTTTACTTATTAAAATGTGAACATTATTGTATCTATTATGGATATTAGAGTGTAGATTTGTGTATATACATGGATACAATTAAAAATAATCACTACTATACACTTCAAACTATACATGGTATTAGCTTAAATTTTTGTAAAATCATATATTTCTAATATATATAATGGTTTCTCATATTTTATATATATATATATATATATATATATATATAATTGATTTTAGGCTTTTCGGTTTTTGTACCCAATAATTCACTTGCCACAAAAATTAAAAACTTAGATGGAGATGTAGCAGAAAATTGAACTCCAATTAAAATCCAATTTAGAAATTAATTAGGTTTGGACTCTTTGATTTTTGCACTCAATAATTCACTTTATATAAAATTAAAAATTAAATGGAACACAAGACATAAAATTGAAAATCTAGTTAAAATCTAGGCGAAAAACCCATTTCAGTCCCTATATTTTCACGCGATTTCCACTTTGGTTCCTAACTTTTTTTTTCCACCGATTTTAGTCCATGTCCTGGAAAACGCCTCTCATTTTCATCTCTGACATTACATCAGAGACGGAAATTACACAGCTGGCAAACGGCACAGTGCTAAAAGCTGACATGGCCATTAAAATAATAATAAAAAATGCCACCTCAGCATTTAAATTAAAAAAATTAATTTATTAATTTTAACTAAATAAAAAAAATAAAAACAGAAATTTAAAAAAAAAAAAAAAAAAACAAACTTTGAGATCAAACCGTGTCTTGAACAAGAAAAAATAAGATCCCAATTCTAGATCTAAGAACAAAGAAAGAAAAAAACACTGACAAAAAACCCATCAAATCACTGCCACATCCAACCCATTCAAACCCAAAAGAAAAAAAAAAATCAATCCATGCCTCACTGCAAAACACACACAAAACCCAGATCAATGCCTCTAGATCAAAACCCATATCAAAACACACACACAAAACCCAGATCTAAACCTAGATCACTGCCACATCTAGCCATCGTCGCCGCTAGAGCAACCCATCATTGGAGGCACGACCATCGCACGACTACCATCGCACGACTACCCATCATCGGAGCAACCCATACCCATCATCGGAGTAACCCATTATCAAGACCACTACCATCGTATGACTACCATCACACCATAACACACAAAACCCAACCCATCATCGGTGAGCTTGAGCAACCCATCATCGGCGAGAAATCACAACCATCATCGGTGAGCTTGGCAACCCATCATCGACGAGCTTGGCAACCCATCATCAACGAGCTTGAGCAACCCATCATCGGAGGCGAGGTTGGCAACCTATCAGAGGACCATGCCACCGAAACCACCAGACCCATGATGCCACCAGATCCACACTGCTGCCAGACCCACGACGCCACTAGATTGGATTGTTTATGGATTTTTTGTGGGTGTTTTCTTCTTTCTTTGTTCTTGGATCTGGAATGGGTTCTTATTTTTTCTTGTTCAAGCTTTGTTTTTAAGCTTTGTTTGATCTTAAATCTAGAGATTGTACTGGCTTTCTTTGTTCTTAGATCTGGAGATTGGACTGTTTGATCTCAAGCTTTGTTTTTTTTTTTTTTTTAATTTCTGTTTTTAATTTTTTTATTTAGTTAAAATTAATAAATAAATTTTTTTAATTTAAATGTTGACGTGATATTTTTTATTATTATTTTAATGGCCACGTTAGCTTTTAGCACTGTGCCGTTTACCAACTATGTAATTTCCGTCTCTGATGTAACGTCAAGGACGAAAACGAAAGGCGTTTTCCAAGACAGGGACTAACATCGGTGGAAAAAAAAAGTTAGGGACCAAAGTGAAAATCGCGTGAAAATGTAAGGACTAAAATGGGTTTTTCGCCTAAAACCTAACTAAATTTTTCTGAGTTTTGCCTATATATGTGTGCATGTGAAAAATAGTGAATGCGAACTAGTGTAAAAGAATAAAACTAGATATATAAAGAATTTTACAGATAATAATTTATTATCGAGCGGCAATGATAACAAATAATGATGACTATTCAATACCGTACTATGTAGAGTGAAGCTACTTGATTACACCAATCACCATTGGCGGCGCCACGTACATTTCAAGGTGTTCTGAACTGAAATTTTTTTTTATATATAATAATTAAAAAAAAATTATTTGTTTACCCTTTAAAAAAAATTAGGAACACCCTCAATCAAAGGTAGGAACACCCTAAAAAAAAATTATTTGTTCTACTTTCAAGCCAAAAAAAAAAAGCCAAAAAAAAAAAAAATAAAGTGTAACAGAGCAAGCGGCAAGCCCACAGATTCTCGAAAAAAAACAACATACGGCAAGCCCAACAGATGGTAGCAAACCTAGTAACCCACGGATTCTTAAAACAAAAAAAATAAAAAAAATAAAAAGTAAAATCTAACCTAATATACTGAAATCAGATCAGGCCAAACACTTCATACTTCACAGACGCAACAACCAACGGAACGGAAGATGGAGTAGGTGATCGCCAGATCGGGCCAGCTCAAACTCGATCTCCCATTCAAACGGAAGCTACATCTTGACGTGCTGCCCCACCTGCCCAATCGGTTTTCCTTAGTTCCTCGCCTCGCCTCCCCACTGTGCCCGACCGGTCTTCCTCAGTTCTTCACCTCGCCACTGTGCCCTATCGGTCTTCCTCAGTTCCTCGCCTCGCACTGTGCCCGATGGCACCGCCCCTCAGGTATTTCATCTTTGTGACTCTGTCTCAAACTCTGAGTCTCTCTGCTCTTTATCTAAAGAGTGAAGAGGGAAGAATGAAAATGAAAAAATGAGACTCTCTCTCTCTCTCTCTCTCTCTTAAGACTTTGAACTGAGAACTGTGATTGTCTTTTTTTTTTTTTTTTGGTGACTATCATATGTTTGCTTTGCCTTTTGGTTAATATACTTTATAAATTTTTATTAATATTTGCACTGTTTTTGGAGTTATCCGTCAGTGTTAATGTTGATGTGGTGAGATAAATTAATTGTCTGTGTTGGTGTTGGTATTTTTGGTGAAATACAATTAATTGGCTTTATCTGATTGGCTCTAGTCTTGTGATTGGGGCCATGGGGCATTGGGGCCTGTTGAATTGGGGTGAATAGGGATGTGGCTGTTTGCTACTGCAATAGTGCAACTAATAATTAATAAACAATCATTTAATTAACTAATACTTAATTGGAGGAAGCAACTAATAAACAATAATTAATAATTTAATTAATCAATACATTATAAAAGACAAAAAAATTATATTATATTACTCTGAAAGGCTAAACAACAATTAATAATTTTATAATTAATGAAACAACAATATAACAAATTATAGTTTATAAAAGACAAAAAATTAATGAAACAACTAAACAACAATAATTAATAATTTTATTAATATTTCACATGAACTAATAGTTTATTATTTATTATTTTACTCGAATTATGAACAAATATTTAATAAGAAAACCACGTATCCAAAAAAAATTCCTGGGAAAAATTTTTAGGATCACCTTGGGAAAAATTCCTAGAGCTGCCACTACCAATCACAAGGATGAAGATTATGCAATTACACTAATCAGGTTGCTTTAAAAGTTATAAACTATCGTTTAGCCAAAAAAAAAAGTTAATAAACTGTCATTTATCCACTCTTTTAGGTATATGCATCTCTTTAGAGCAATCACATCAGTTGCTCTATTTTAAACATTTATTTTTACACTAAAAACCTACTTTTTCTATTTTACATATTTATTTTTACAAAACACCACATCAGTTCATCTATTCTATCACCTCTTTCAATTAAATAATCAATTTCCTCAATTTTTTTTAATATTTCTCTCAACTACCCGGATATATATACGCGGGCTCTCTCTCTCTCTCTACCCATTTCTGATTTGTTGCTCTCTCTCTCTATACTCATCTCTCTCTCTCTCTCTCTCTCTCTCTCTCTCTCTCTCTCTCTCTCTCTCGCTCTCAACTCTCCCTCTCGATCAACTCTCCATCGCTCTGATCCTAAGCTCTAATCCACAAGCTCCGATTCGAGCTCCGATCCATGATCCACGAGTTGCGATCCACAAGAAGACCCATGAGCTCCAACCCAATCAAGCACCGATCAAGCATCGATTTGTGTTTGTGTATCTCTATTTTTTTTTTTTTTTTGAGCAAGTTTATCTCTGTGTTGATTCTCTATGTCGATGTGTTTGTGTGTGAGTGTATTTTTGTGCATCTGAGGAAAAAGAAGAAGATGAATAGTTACTGAGTTTGTTGAGCACGGAGAAGAGAGAGAAAAAAAGGAGCGAACGGGAAATTAATAGAATAATGGATAAACGAGATACAGTAACCATGTAAATATACATGGTTATTGTAGCTCGTTAATGGATTTGCACAATTTTACCCATTTTTACACCCACTAATGTGAATGTTTTTTTGCTCAAAATGTGTAAAATTGGTAATTTTTTCTATTTTAGAAGATTTTACAGGAACTAGTGTGGATGATCTTAATCTTTATTGAATTAGGACTATTTGATTCAAACATAAAGAGACATCGAAAGAAGGCTTGAACAGATCAATGAACATCATTCATGTTTGCTAAAAATGTGACACTAAAAATTTGGACATAATATTTATGTCATTAAAGTTTCCTAATCAAAACGTGCGGTCAATAAATTTTCTTTGAATAGCTTTTGATTAAGACTTTTAATGACAAACCGATGAAGCAGTAAACAATGACTATTCAACACCTAAGGTTTTAAAAACCGGTACAGTGAAAGAACCGAAAAATGAACTAATTAGCGGTTCGAACCGGTGACGATATAAATAATTTAATTATTATTTATTTAAATTATATGAATAATTAATAATTTTTTATTATACTAAAACTAACAAACCAATAGTAATAAATACATTTCCTAAAAAAAAAAAAATACAATAGATAACATCTTATTAAAGAATTTAACATAATAGCATTACAAAACAATCATCCTTAATATAATAAACTTAAATATTATGTTTTTAGGTTAGTTTTTATGTTCCTGTCCAAAACGACGTAATTTTAGGTTGCAAAAAAGTCAAAAAAGGGTGTAGTTTTAAGTTTTCAACCCAACCGGTCATAACTGGTTTGACCATGCCGGTTCTAGGTTTTTTAGTTGAACCAATCGGTTTTTAATTCATTTCGGTTTTTGCCCATAATCGGACCGATTGAACCGGCCAGTCTAGTCCGTTTTTAAAACACAGTCAACACCTAATGAGAAGAATGAAGCTACATGATTACACCAATCAGAAGGATGAAACTTATGTGATCACACTAATTAATGGCTATTTGATATGGTAGTTTAAGTAACATTTTTCAGTTTTTAAACAATATTACATGTATTTTTACACACTTTTTTACCCATACATATTTTCAAAAAATACAAACAACGTTACCAAACTGCACATAAGCGTTCCATTAACATTAATAGTAAGTTGTGGTCAAAGCTAGCACAACCACAAACATCTTGGAATAACATACAAACGGGCATTGCAAGGACCTAGCCTACTCTACCTGGTCTTCTCCATGCTCTCTAAGCATTGTACTCACTCCTATGTTTCATAGTCTGTCACTGTGCCCTGCCCTACAAAGATAATGGACTTATTGGTATCACTATAAATAGAGCCTCTTAATTTCCTATATTCTCTTCCATTTCAAACTTCTGCTGAAGAATCCACAAGCCTCTTTACCTAATCAAAACTTTCAAGTAAACACAATGGCTCTTTGCTCAGCCTTGTTCAAATGTTTCGTGCCCTCCTCATCTTCACAAGTCTCTAATGATGCCATGAAAGCCGACTCTTTAGAGAAACCCAAAGGCAAAGACAAATCAAAATCATCTGGAGCTCCCATTGTACTATCCAACCTCCCAGTTAATTCTAACCTCTCCCACTTATATGGTCCTATTATACTCTCCACTTGTTGATCAAGTAGATGATCTCTTGGATGCTGTGAGTAGCTGTGAATTGAGATATCTTTGCTCAGGGGTCACTTCCACATAAATGCAACCAGCTAGTTAGGTGCAGAACATTTATTATGGTGGTAGCAACCCTATCCCCAGATATTTCTTTCCTTGTTGTTGGTTATCTTCCTTGAAGCTTATCCATAAAAGGAAGGATTACCTTTTGTACAGCATCCCTGGGAAGGCTGGGTACCAACCTTTCATAGTGCTTTCCCAAGGAATCTCAACTCCTCGAGAACTACTACTAGCTTGTTGTTATACTTTCTCGTCCTCAACTCATTAATCCCTAAAGTAAGGGTGTGCATGGGTTGGGTTAGGTCAGGTTGAAGAGATTTTTTGACCCAACCCACCATGGTGGGTTAAAAAAAAATTCGACCCAACCCACCATGTTGGGTTAAAAAAAATTCAATTCAACCCAACCCAACCCAACCCATCACATAAATCCAACCTAACCCACATGGGTCAGGTTGAACCCATGGGTTCGACAAATTTTTATTATTATTATTATTATTAAATTGAGTAGAAAATATAAATATGAATATATTAAAAAAACTCAAAGATTAGTATCGATGTAACTCCTTAAAAGCAAAAAACATTAATGAGTAAACAATAATAGTAATTTATTAAGATTTGTGTGAAATAATTGGTTTTTATATGGGATAAGAAGACCTGGTTATTTTAAAAAAATTTATTAATTATATAATATATTTTATATATATATATATATATATATATATTAAATATATGGGTGGATCGGGTTGGGTTTGGCGGGTTTGAAATTTTATGACCCAAACCCAACCCGACCTGCTATCAAAAAAATTTTGTAACCCAACTCAACCCACCAAGGCCTAAAAACTGACCCAACCCGGCAGGTTAGGTTGAGTCGAGTAAGTTTGGTGAGCTAACGAGTTGGCTGCACACCCCTACCTAAAGTTAATAAACCTTACAACCATCCTCGGGTTCCTAGGTATCCTCAGGCGTAGCCCACGACCCAACTCACTTGCTCGGCCTGCTCACCCTCATATATATATATATATATATATATATATAAGTATTATTAAATGGAGAATTAAATACATGTGAGTTAACAGTTTTAGAGATGAAAAACTATATCATACTACCAAAGTCAATGGGAAAATAAAGGAAAACCAATATATATGAAATTCAAATTGTAATTTGGCTCGATTTCTAAGAATATATGATTGATATAAAGATATGATGTGTTCAAGTAATAGTCAAGTTGTAGGTTTGAATCCCACCTCCTCGTCTCCCTCTTTCTATCTATCTCAAAAAGATATAAAAACTTTTAAAAAAAATTAGGCGTAAATGCATTTTTAGTCCCTACATTTTATACTTTTTCCATTTTGGTTCCTACATTTTGATTTTTCCACTTCTAGTCCCTAATTCGGGGGGTTGTGTTTCTACAAAGAATTGCAGCATTCTTTTGGATAAGAGTATTGGATATGTGCCAAATCTTATGTCTTTAAGTAAAATTGAATGTTCAGAGGATGAAGAAGGGATGCAAGTAGTGGTGGAGTTTGCTACGGTGTTTATGGGAGTTTGCTACGGTGTTTATGGCAAAAAAGCCATGTGGTTGGGATGGGCTATGCCACAGTGTAATTCTGGGCTTTAATATATTGTTTTTTAAGTACACTATCAGCCACCTTAGATTTTGCCGTTAGTGGGGTGACGGAAAAGACCAAAATGATCGGAGTTAATTAGATTAGGGATTAAAAGTGGAAAAATCAAAATGTAGAGACCAAAATGGAAAAAGTGCAAAATGTAGGGACTAAAAATGCATTTATGCCAAAAAATTATAAAGCTTAAAAAGAAAAATCTATTCTTGACTATATCAAATAGATAAGAAGCAAGGAACCATGACCTAATAATAGTGCAAATCCTTTAACCAATATAACAAATTTCTGCAAAATTTTAACCAAAAACAAAACAAATGAGGATCAACTACAGTCTACGAGGCACTCTCCTTGCAAGGAAATTTGGGTCATAAGAATAGAAAGAAGCAAGCTCAACGAGAATCCTACTCTTTGAACATTGAAGTCTCCATGTTTGTTTAACCTGCAAAATAAGGAGAGCAATCCCACTTAAAAACCTCACCGTAGTCCTAACTAGCTAGACCTTTGTGCTCGGCTAATAGCACCATGTGGGCAGGTAGTGTGATCATCAAAATTCTTCATAAGACCTTCGGTTTGTGTCATAAGGATTTTCCCATAATACGTGTTATAAGACAAGCCATATGTGTTTTATGTATACTATTGTTGAGGTTTAAAATATCACAAACATTATATCAAGGCCCAAAACATTACAAAATTGAAATTTAAAGCCTATTTGGGCCTTCAAGAAAAGGACAAAGCCCAAATCTGCCAATTAAGGACCACTTAAAATAAGTTAGAGGGGGTTGAAACCCATGAATAAGTAAGCTTTGGGCCTTAGAAAAATAAAGGAAAAGGTAAAAAGGAAGCTCAGCCCAACCTTTGTGAGAGAAATTTGCTAGGGAGCCCAAAAAGGGACAAAACCAAGATACCTTGGAATACCCAAAAACCTGGGATCCTTAAGATATGCAAAAAGAAATCAGCATGGATTGGGACAACTCAAGGGAGCATGCTCATAGACACAAAGGATGAAGATGGATATGTCCCATCATCCGCCCATGGTTTAGAAAAAGGCTGATGACTTAGGAATTAGCACTTTATGAAAAGAAGTCTGGTACCTCGAGAACGTAGGAAAGTGGACCATGAAGGAAGGTGGTTGGGGATCTTTCAGCCTGACAAAAAGAAATCTGCCCATTTAGAGAAAAAGACAAAAGGTAAAGCAGGCAAAAAGGTTGGTCTACGCAGTGACAAACATTAGGAAAATAAGCGAAACCTCCCTATTCTTTCCTGCTTCCATGCTATTTATTTCCTCCTCCTTGTCTCTCTCCAAAAGAACCACCTTCTTCCACCTTAAGAGCATCTCGAGCAGATTCTCCAAATTTTTGTATTGATTGGAGAATGAACAGCAACATTTAGCTTTTACCTACCTACTTTTTCAAATACACTTTCTAACAGACTCTCTATCTCATTCTCTATCTCATTTAAATATTATTTCTTCATTCATTATTTATTCTTTTTTTAATCATCATTTTTTCTTTTTTTAACAATTATATATTTCAATGAAAAGTGTTATGTTCTAATTTATGTGAAAAGTTGTTACTAGTTCTAATTTGAACCCACCACTGAAATTTTTTTTTTCTCGCCAATATTAACTAATAATAATTTGTTACTTAAAATTTATTGTAAAAATATTGTGGTAGTATTTTTCAATTAGGATTTTTTATTTTTTATATTATTTTTCTTTCTTTCATTTCATTTTCATCCATACACATTTCATTTTTTTTTCTTTTTTGTTTTTCTTGTTTTTCTCCTCCACACAAGTGTCCACTCCTATCTCTATCCCACCTTTCTTTTATTTTCTTTTTCACCTCAAGAACATTCCAGTAACCACGTTTACTTCACATCAAAGAGAGAGAGTGAGAGAGGAGAAAGACTGTTACTCGTCCACCGCCCCACCACCAGAGGAGATCGAGGTCGCCGATAGGACAAAGCCGGTGGAGATCAGCATTCACCATGCAACACTACCACGTTCACCGCCCCTCCGCCACTCGTCCTCCTCCCCACCACTAGGCTGGATTAGATCGACTTGTTCTTTTTTTCTTTTCTTTTTTTCATATTTGCTTGTTCTGATTCAACTTTATTTTAAGAATTAGATTTTGTTTTGTGTTTGGATTATGTGAGAAACGGAGAGAACGAGAAAAAAAAAATCCAAAGGAGAGAGAAAGAATTGATATAATAATAGCTAGTATAATTTTTTAAGCATAAAAATTGATTTGGAGTTGCTATAGTAGTTCTCTTAATCTAGAGAACACCGTAGCAACTCCAAATCAATTCAACTATATCAACTCCAAAAAAAATTTGAAAAAATTGTGTGTTTAGAAAAGCTGTTGGAGGATGAACAGTGGCCTTTTTTCTCAAAAAATATACAGATAGAACATCTGTTGGAGATGCTCTAATACATATATAACCAAAAAAAAAAAAACCTGATATGCCCACCTCCCCCATGTTTTGTCTTTAGTGCTTAGATTATAATCATTAACCTATTTTGTTTCAAAAAACTGTTTGAAAGTACAGGTTTTTCCGTACAAGTTTATCTAAAAATACAAAAGAAAGAAAGAAAGATCCAAGCCAGACTTTAAAAATACTATACATTAAAAATATATATATATATAAATTAGCAAGTTAAGTTAAACAATAAAAATACCTATAATATAGCTTTATAAAAATAACAAAATTTACATAAGACGTACTTTTTTGCGGAGAATCTACATTAGTTGTACATTTATTCAAAAACAACTAAAAAACTTTCTACTTGTAAGTAGAATGATGATTTTGAAAAAAAAATAAATATATAAATAAACAGATTATTCAAATTGATCTCAAATATTACGTGTAATTTTTGCACTCCCTCAAGGTATATCTTGAATTCACATCTACTATAACTCATCCCAATCCTAAGCTACTCCAAGTAGATTTTTCTCATTCCTTTTGAATGATGAGGCAGAGATTAGATACCCCGATTTAACCCCATCCTCTTCCATTGTCATCCAAATAATTATTTGTTGATTTCTGCTCCGCGGTTTCCACCTGCTACATTTACATAACGTAATTCATTTGTAAGCTTTTGTCAAGCGCGGCCACAAGACCATTTGACTGGTGAGAAGTGAGAACCATCTGGGAATTTACAAATGGCAATGGACCCACTCTACTTTGGTCGGTCTTCTCCGTGCTTTCCAAGCAAAGAAAAATTTGGAAACACTCCCCAACCTCCCACATATTTCTCTCTCTCTCTCTCTCACTTGCAGTCTCTTCAATATCACTATAAAATAGACCATTTTTCCTCAATTCTCATCCATCACACAATATTGCTCATCCATTTCTACTTTCTTCTGCTAAAGAAACCAAAAGCTTTCTAGCGCTTCTTCACTACTACCCCATCAAAAACTTCTTCTAAGTCAAACAACAATGGCTCTTTTCTCAGCTTTCTTCAATTGTTTCTTGCCCTCCTCTTTGTCACGTGTCTCCAATGATGCCATAAAAGCAGAGTCTTCAGAGAAACCCAAAAACAAAACCAAATCCAAATCATCATCTGAAGCTCCGATTGTAGTATCCCACTTCCCAGTTAATTCATACCTCTCCCGTTTGTAGTATTATGATACTATATGACTACATGATGTTGAACTGGAAGATGGTTGTGTTTATTCAATGCTATCGTGAAATTCAGCAGTATCTAAAGCCGGGTTAATTTGAAACAAATATGTTTCAGAAGTCAGAACGTTTGCTGAAAGAATGATGATGAAAATATTTGAAGATTTTGCAAGGGATAATATTGTAAATATCCTCAATTATTGGGGTTTTTCATGGTCTTTATTTAAGGTGTAGATTGATGAAGAAAGATGTTTCATTACGTATTCATTTGAATTTGTCAAGGCTTTTTTTTATTTTTTCTCACTGTATTCCATACAATAAGGATAATCAATTAATCATTTATTCAATTGAATTTGTAAAATCCTTTTTTCTCTTCATTGTCTCCCTTACAAATTACAATAAGGATATCAATTAAAGGGCGAACGTAGAAAAAGGAATGCCAGTTTGGTAAGTTGGCTATATCTAGCTACAATATGGACAAGGTTAGACTATAAAGATACATAAATTATACATATGTTACTTATAAAGTTTGGCTAAAGAAAATTAACACCATTATGTATTTTAACATAGAATAGTTAGATGGCATGTTTTTTATGTTCTTCATGTTAGTCAAATATTATTTATTATTTGACCCACAAACTTATTTTATATACATAATTTATATTATGAAAACTTAAATTTAAACATTTAATTAATGATAAAATTTTTTATTTTTGATCTTCTAGAAATTTTATAAGTATGGAGGATATATATAAAAAAAAATGTAATTTGATAGTGAATTTGTCAAGATTCATATATAATAAAAAGATAGTTGTAACAATTAATTACAACTAAGTTTGTAGCTAAACTTAAAAAACAAAAAACAAAAAAAAAAAAATTGTTCAAGTCTTTGATATTTAGAAGGACAAAATTTAGTCTACAATTTCCTTTTTTCAAAATAATATTACTGTATATTTTGAAAATATAACATTTGAATTACATATTTTTTACATTCTTAATACACATGTCAAATTTTGTGTTAATCATATTTGTTTACTATACGATCTGTAAGCTTATATTTTATTTATAATTTTAAATTACAAAAACTAGCAATTTAAACAATTTTTTATTGACATAGTTATTGATCTTTAACTTTTTAGAAATTTTACAAACATGGAAGATATAAAGAGAAAAAATATATATATAATCCCATAATGGGTGTAGGAGCGTTGCCCTTAATTTTATGAATTAATAAATTAGCAAAACACATGTTACAATTAATTTGTAATATGGGTTGATATTGATCCACATTGAGAAGTTTGGACAAGAACACGTAAAAACCAGAATCTCCTCTATTAATTTCAATGTCATATGTGACATTCTTCCTTTGAGTCTTCTTTTCTTCCTTTTATATGAGTCATCTTCTTCTTCTTCATCTTTTGCCTCTGTCCACTTGAGTTGCCTTTGGTCTTATCAGGCCTTTCTTTCTATGGCTTTTTATCATGAATAGAGACTTATAAAGTATTCTTCACTGTTCAGATTCAACCTAGACAACTCCTAGTCTTATCCAACTCTTCCTTTGCAGATTTTTCATCATGAACGGAGACTTCTAGGGCTCCTTCTACTATTTAGGCTTGTCCTTCTACATTGAATGCGGTGATGTGAGACAGGGGATGTATCTCAATGCGAAGGCGGTTATGAAATCACCAGAAACCTTTAGAAGACTATCTTGGAGAAGAGAAGTCTAGCCTTTCTGCAACTTATCTCGGTAGCTCGGATAGACCTTGAAGGTGACCTCTACGTGTTGTTGGGGTAGATGTTGGGTCTAACTGAGGATCAAAGGTTATGCATAGATTAAGAAGTGGGCTAGCCATGGGAATTATCCCAATTGCTTGGGCTGATATTTTAGTTGGTTTCAGTGTTTATATTTATTATAATTAGGCCCAAGATTCGTTTTGCATTCACCCCACCACAATGAATTTATCAAAATTCACATCCAATAAAAAAAATTATTGATTTCAATACATTTGTTATCTGATACTATATCAGTTTAGTATAATTCCGAAAGCCAACCTTGTGAAAACCGTATTTGAGGCATGTTCACTTTTTTTAATCAATAGAAAAATAAAAGGCTAAAAGCATTCACTCTTTTATTTATTTATTTTTTCTAAGATAGTTTCTTACTCCTATGTGTATGCATTGTGCGTGCATTATTTTATATTTCCTTAATCAATTATTTTCTACTTTTTTTTTTTATTTTTTCCGCAAAATTTTGTAAAGATTTTAGTAGTTTCAAAGCATGCGTGTTTATATTTTATTCCAAATAGTTGGTAAGAATTAAGTGATTAATAACCTACCAACTTGCTTATAATGTGATTGTACTTGTGATTTTACTTTTGATTATTCATCTTGTTTCTACTATAATAAAAGAAATTCAGTTATTAATATTGTTTTGTACATTCTTCTAAAAAAAATATATTATTTTGTAAATACATATTGTGGTTGTGTAGTTGAAGTTGTGTAATATTGAAAAGGAAAGAGGAAGGGGATGGGGGGATTCACCAAAGAGGAGGCAGAAGAGTCCCAAAAAAGTGAAATACGCGTTATTATTATTTGTGTTGAAATGTTTGTCTATTCCTCCTTGCTCTCTACGCTAATTTTTTCTCCTATGTCTCCCTCCAAAGGATCAACTCAATGATCCACCTTCAAAAGTCAAAGTAAGAAAAACAAAACAAAACAACATAAATATTAAATGTACTTGCACTTGTTTGTCATCTTGGAACCCGGTCATAAATAACTTGATTGCATCACTTTGTTGTTGTTATATTCTCATTAAACAATAAGATTAATGAAAAATTCAATTTGAGCACCTTTGAGCATGTTAAAGCCCACATCGATAGCAGCACAAACAATATATATTTTTGTTGCTAATGCTATAGTTGATGATGTACATCAACTAAGCTTCTTTTTTGTTATATAATATTTCTTTTTTTGGATAAATTCAGCGATACGCACGGAATCGCGTATCCAATATCTCATATACATATTTATCCAAGTCACTTAATATATGCTATGCCCACAATAATTGCCCCATTTAGGCTTTGGTGATATAAGTAGTATTCAACTGTTGTAACATGATATAAAGCCAATGAATTCACATCGAAAACTCACTTTTTTGTCTAAAAAAATGAAAAGTCCTATAACTTCTATTTTTAAATATTAAGCAAATTTTGGTGGATACAATTATGTTTAAATACTAAACAAAGTTTACAATATATTGTTCAACATTTGAACTTTGAAGTGCCATAATTTATGCTAATCATAACGATGGTTTCCATGAAAATGCTGTTATGTTAATAATAATTATTACAGGTACAATTAGAATTAAATATATCATGTGCATATATACTACCTTAACCTATTTTATAATTCCTAGAATAGCTTGAGAATGGATAAGCTTAGGAATATTATTATTTTTATTGCATAATGATGTGTAATTGATAAAAAAAATTAAACTTCTTTTTTTTTAGAAACTTATTTACTATATCACAGTATATAATTATATCTCCGTCCCTTGTTCCACATGTCATGATCTTACACCAATGAACTTATTGCTTCCACATGTCATGATCTTACCTAACTGGTTGATGTCAATTCAAATTTCCACATGTTATTATATTATTATTATTACTTGTAAGCTGTGACCAAATCGCATGTACAAGACCGTAAGATTAGTGAGAACCACCTAGGAATTTACAAACATTTGGTCTTCACCTTGCTCTCCAAGCTTTTTCTTTTTTTCTTTTTTCTTTTTTCTTTTTTTATGATGAGTGCTCTAAGCATTTGGACTCACTAGCAACATAAAATTTGTAGTCATATATATTAATATCACTGTGCCTTTTCTTCGGGCCAAAACATTGGCCATTGCCATCTCTGATTTGTCAATATAAATAGAACACCTTACTCCTCAGACTCCCTTCAATCACACACTACATTCATTTCGAACTTTGCTTTGCCAAAGAAACTACAACCTTCTTTCACTCCGATCAAAAACTTCTTCTAAGGCAACAACAGAAGAAAAACGCAATGGCACTTTTCTCAGCCTTCTTCAAATGTTTCGTGCCCTCCTTATTGTCACAAGTCTCAGATGATGCCATGAAAGCAGAGTCATCAGAGAAATCCAAAAGCAAATCAAAATCAAAGCCATCTGGAGCTCCGATTGTTGTATCCTACTTCCCAGTTAATTCAATCCTCTCCCGCTTGTAGTAATATACTAATATATATGACTACAAGGTGTTGAGCTGTATAATGGTATGGTTATTCCCTACAATCATCTACGAGGTGTTTGCCGTTGAAAGGTAAAGTTTTCTTCCTAACCAATTTAAATGAATCTTCTCTAACCTACTGCATGATAATTTATAAAATTATCCACGTGTATTATTTTTAAAAATATCACATGACTCATGAAAAATGTCATATGACTAATAATACACGTAAATGATTTTTTTCAATTTTCATATAGTTGGCTGGAGGAAAATTGAATTGGAGGTAAATTTTTCCCATTTGAAAATACTTCAATTGAGCATGTTTGACAAAGGAATATCAATGGAAATAGTTGTATCATGGGAATCTCAACTATGGCCTGGATTTTTCATGGTAGCCTTTAGCATGTTGTTTTGATTTTCTTTTAGAGTGGGGTTATTGGGAGGAGGTATGGAGTCTGAATAATTTGTAACAAAAATGAAGCACGAAGAAGATGTTGCTATATAACTTATCTGAATTGGTGTAAGCATTTGTTTATCCTTTTCAAGTGTATGTTTGGCTCCAAATTAAAAAACCAATTTATTTTATTATTTAGCTTTTTTTTGTACTATTCATGGGCCCTACTACACTTTTTGGTACTATTCATGTGTCTCACTATAATTTTTACCTTTGTCTACAGTACTTTCAGTAAAAAATTTTCAGTTTCAGCAAAATAAACTAATCCTAAATAGACCCTTGATATAAGCATTAACAAGCAATAAGCAATGTAGGATCAATTGCAGCATTGAATTCAATACAATTGAGTATATGATCTTACAATTTTGAGATTACAACCACATAAAATTTGTTAACACAACTTTTGTGCCACAGTTTTTGTTACACCCCAATATAAAATAAAAAATAAAAATAAGTGATGAGTTCATGTGAAAGTGATAAATAAACACTCAACAATATGTCACATCAAAATTTTAGTTAAAATTGTGGTTCTAAATTTCTAATAGCACTCTATTGCCAAGGCCTTATTTTTTCTATATTCTTTTTTCTTTTTTATGTGGTTCCTCCTAGCTATTGCAACTCAACAATTTGGGTATAAAGATCATTTGCAAAACTAGAGGTGGGTGCTCAAGTCTCATGAATTCCCCCAAAAATTTATGTGATAGCTTTAAAAGTTATAAACCATCATTTATCCACTCTTTTTAGGATATCCATTCTCTTTAGTCTTTGATTAGGACTCTATGATTCAAACATATATAAAGAGAACATTGAAAGTGGACATGAACTGAACAAAGAACAACGTTCATGGTTTATCAAAAAAAAAAAAAAAAAAAAAAACGTTCATGTTTGCTAAAAACATGACACTGGAAAAGTTGGACATAATATTATGTCTTTGATGTTTCCTAATTAAAAAGCATTTAATAAATTTTCTTTAATTAGTTTGTGATTATGAGAAAAAAGGTACTCTTAAGTCCTAATGACTAACTAAATAAAATATTGATTCCATATTGACAATCAAGAGATGCATGTCCTAGTAAGTTCCAATTAGCTCAACTTGTAAAATATATTATAGTTGTATAAGAGATCTGGGGTTCAATCTTTACCTATATCAAAAACTGATTGATGTCTTAATCTAATGATGAAGAATTATTATCAGGAACGGATGCTAAAGGTTGAAACTCGAAAAAAAAAAAAAAAAAATATATATATATATATATATATATATATATATATATATATATATATATAGAAGAAGAAGAAGAAGAAGATAGATGCATGTCCTCAGTAATAAAAGATGGGTTTCTTTAGAAGCTCAATGGCTTAAATATTTATAAATTATGATAACTATCACGTTTCGGTTTGCAAGCTAGCGAGAAGTTGGAAAGACGGTTTTCATTCTCATATATCAACTATTATTATTATTTTTTTACATCCAATTTTACTTATTAAAATGTGAATATTATTGTATCTATTATGGATATTAGTGTATAGATTTGTGTCTATACATGTATACAATTAAAAATAATCATAATTATACACTTCAAACTATACATGGTATTAGCTTAAATTTTATGGTATTAGCTTAAATTTTTGTAAAACCATATATTTCTAAAATATGTAATGGTTTCTCATTATATATATATATATATAATTGATTTTAGGTTCTTCGATTTTTGTACACAATAATTCACTTGCCTCAAAAATTAAAAACTTAGATGGAGATGTTGCAGAAAATTGAACTCCAATTTAGAAATTGATTAGTTTTAAACTCCTCGATTTTTACACTCAATAATTCTCTTTATATAAAATTAAAAATTAAATGGAACATGAGGCATGAAATTGAAAATCTAGTTAAAATCTAATTAAATTTTCTCTAAGTTTTACCTACATATGTGTGTATGTGAAAAATAGTGAATGTGAACTAGTGTAAAAGAATAAAACCAGATATAAAAAGAATTTTACAAATAATAATTTATTATTGGGCGGCAATGATAACAAATAACGATGACTATTCAATAGAATCAATACCGTGCTATGTAGAGTGAAGCTACGTGATTACACCAATCACAAGGATGAAGATTATGCAATTACACCAATCAGGTTGCTTTAAAAGTTATAAACTATCGTTTAGCCAAAAAAAAAAAAAAAATTAATAAACTGTCATTTATCCACTCTTTTAGGTATATCCATCTCTTTAGTCTTTATTGAATTAGGACTATTTGATTCAAACATAAAGAAACATCGAAAGTAGACTTGAACACATCAATGAACATCGTTCATGTTTGCTAAAAACGTGACACTGAAAATTTGGACATAATATTTGTATCATTAAAGTTTCCTAATTAAAACGTGCCGTCAATAAATTTCCTTTGAATAGCTTTTGATTAAGACTTTTAATGACTAACCAATGAAGCAGTAAACAATGACTATTTAACACCTAAGGTTTTAAAAACTGGTATGGTGAAAGAACCGGAAAACGAACTAATTACCGGTTTTTTGGTTAGACTAGGGTCCGACCGATGGTCGAACCGATGACGATATAAATAATTTAATTAATATTTATTTAAATTATATGAATAATTAATATTTTTTAATGTACTAAAACTAACAAACCAATAGTAATAAATATGTTTCCTTAAAAAAATACAATATATAACATCTTATTAAATAATTTAACATAATAACATTAAAAAACAATCATCCTTAACATAATAAATTTAAATATTATGTTTTTAGGTTAGTTTTTAGGTTCCTGTCCAAAACGACGTAGTTTTAGGTTGGGAAAAAGTCAAAAAACAGTGTAGTTTTAAGTTTTCAACCCAACCGGTCATAACTGGTTCGACCATGCCGGCTCTCAGTTTTCCAGTTGAACTGGCTGGTTTTCAAATTTTCAGTTTTTAAGTCATTTCGATTTTTGCCCATAATCAGACTAATTGAACCGGCCGGTCTAGTCCCTTTTTAAAACACTGTCAACACCTAATGAGAAGAATGAAGCTACATGATTACACCAATCAGAAGGATGAAACTTATGTGATTACACTAATTAATGGGCGTTTGGTAAGGTAGTTTAAGTTATATTTTTCAGTTTTTAAACAACATTACACGTATTTTTACACATTTTTTTACCCATACATATTTTCAAAAAATACAAACAACGTTACCAAACTGCACGTAAGTGTTCCATTAACATTAATAGTAAGCCGTGGTCAAAGCTAGCGCAACCACAAACATCTTGGAATAACATACAAACGCACATTGCAAGGACCTAGCCTACTCTACCTGGTCTTCTCCATGCTCTCTAAACATTGGACTCACTCTGATGTTTCATAGTCTATCATTGTCACTGTCCCTTACCCTACAAAAATAATGGACTTATTGGTATCACTATAAATAGAGCATCTTAATTTCCTATATTCTCATCCATTTCAAACTTCTGCTAAAGAATCCACAAGCCTCTTTACCTGATCAAAACTTTCAAGTAAACACAATGGCTCCTTGCTCAGCCTTGTTCAAATGTTTCGTGCCCTCCTCATCTTCACAATTCTCTGATGATGCCATGAAAGCAGACTCTTTAGAGAAACCCAAGGGCAAAGACAAATCAAAATCATCTGGAGCTCCCATTGTACTATCCTACTTCCTAGTTAATTCTAACCTCTCTCGCTTATATGGTCCTGTTATACTCAATCCTAGCCCTCCACTTGTTGATAAAGTAGATGATCTCTTGGATGTTTGTCTCATCAAAAACCTCTTGGAAGCTTTGTGAGTAGTTGTGAATTGAGATATCTTTGCTCAGGGGTCACTTCCACATAGATGCAACCAGCTGGTTAGGTGCAAAACATTTATTATGGTAGTAGCAGCCTTCTCTCTAGATATTTCTTCCCTTGTTGTTGGTTATCTTCCTTGAAGCTTATCCATAAAAGGAAGGATTACCTTATGTACAGCATCCTTAGGAAGGCTGGGTACCAACCTTCCACAGTGCTTTCCCGAGGAATCTCGACTCCTCAAGAACTACTACCAGCTTGTTATTATACTTTCTCATCCTCGGCTCGTTAGTCCCTAAAGTAGGGGTGTGCATGAGTCGAATTGGGTCAGGTTGAAGAGATTTTTTGACCCAACCCACCATAGTAGGTTAAAAAAAATTCAATTCAACCCAACCCAACCCATCACATAAGTTCAACCCAATCCAACCCAACCCACATGGGTCGGGTTGAACCCATGGGTTCGATAAATTATTATTATTATTATTATTATTATTATTATTATTAAATTGAGTAGAAAAAAATATAAATATGAATATATTAAAAAACTGAAAGATTAATATCAATGTAACTCCTTAAAGGCAAACAACACTAATGACTAAACAACAATAGTAATTTACTAGAGTTTGTGTGAAATAATTGGCTTTTATATAGGATAAGAAGAGCTGATTATTTTAAAAAATTTTATTAATTATATAATATATTTTAAATATATATATATATATATATTAAATATATGGGTGGGTCGGGTTGGGTTTGGCGGGAAATTTTTGACCCAAACCCAACCCGTCCCACTATCAAAAAATGTTTTGTAACCCAACCCAACTCACCAAGGCCTAAAAACTGACCCCACCCAACGGTTTGTGTTTAGTCGGGTTGGTTTTGGCGGGTTAGTGGGTTGGCCGCACAACCCTACCCTAAAGTTAATAAACCTTATGACCATCCTTGGTTCCTAGGTATCCTTGGGCGCAACCCACGACCCAACTCACTTGCTCGGCCTGCTCACCCTCACACACACACACACACACACACACACACACACACATATATATATAAGCATTATTTAATGGAGAATTAAATGCATGCGAGTTAACAATTTTAGAGATGAAAAATTATATCATACTACCAAAAGTCAATGGGAAAATAAAGGAAAACCAATATATATGAAATTCAAATTGTAATTTGGCTTGATTTCTAAGAATATATGATTGATATAAAGATATGATGTGTTCAAGTAATAGTCAAGTTGTAGGTTTGAATCCCACCTCCTCGTCTCCTTCTTTCTATCTATCTCAAAAAGATATAAAAACTTTAAAAATATTATGTGTAAATGCATTTTTAGTCTCTACATTTTACACTTTTTCCATTTTGGTTACTACATTTTGATTTTTTCACTTTTAGGGAGCCCAAAAAGGGACTGAACCAAGATACCTTGGGATTCCCAAAAACCTGGGATCCTCAAGATATGCAGAAAGAAATCAGCATGGATTGGGACAGCTCAAGGAAGCATGTTCATGGACACAAAGAATGAAGATGGATATGTTCCATCAACCGCCCATCGTTTAGAAAAAGGCTGATAACTTAGGAATCAGCACTTCATAAAAAGAAGTCTGGTATCTCGGGGAACGTAGGAAGGCAGATTATGAAGGAAAGTGGCTGGGGATCTTTCAGCTTGGCAAAAAGGAATCTGCCTATTTAGAGAAAAAGACAAAAGGTAAAGCAGGCAAAAAGGTGAGTCTGAAAAGTAGTATCTAGAATCCTTGGAAAAGAAAGATTGGAAGTCAGCCCTTAGGACCTCCCAAAAGCGGAAGGTCAGTTAGGAAATTTTGGGAGGAAAACCTCAAAAGTGGAAAATAATGAGAAAATAAAGAAGGAACCAGCTGCTAATATTACTAACATAACATTAGTTCTAGTACCTAGGGCAGCAAACGAAGGGAATTAGTGGTACACTAAAAACCCTAAGAAGGCACTATAAAAGGGGATGAGGCCAATAGCAAAAACCAATTAGCAATAGAGAATCAGAGTAAAAAGATCCTTTAAAAAACTTCTTTAGAATTCAAAAAGGGAGAAAAGAGGGAAAACGTTGTGAGGGATCTTGAGACATGTATTAGAGGATACACTTGGTTTCAAAGGGATTCAAACCTCACAAGTCCTAGAAGCCTAAAGCAGTTAGGTAAGTCTGTAATTTTTGAACTTATTTGGACCTTGTGACATATCTCAGTGGAAAATGGACCCAATGTACTAAAAGTCAAAATAATGAAATATAGTTAAACTTTCTAAGGATCCCTGATGCCTTATTTACCTTTTTATTATCTCTTTGTTGTTTCTTATTGTGCAATACGTATATGTTTTGTATGTATAAATGTGTATATGTGGTAGGAATCATGTTTTGCGCACAACTTGCTTTGTAATCAATCCAACATAGTTGCGGTGAACGAAACCCAGTCTACCAAATATCAAGTATCAGGCCCAAGATCTTTGTTTCTACTCAGACCTGGGTACTGTATAAAAAATAAAAATAAATAAAAACTAGAATTACTTTTGTAGTCTAGAATTGTAAGGGAGCAAGCAACTATTAAACATGTTTTGTGCTGTTGTTAGAAGTACTTTGGTCTACGCAGTGACAAACATTAGGAAAATAAGTGAAACCTCCCTATTCTTTCTTGCTTCCATGCTATTTATTTCCTCCTCCTTGTCTCTCTCCAAAAGAACCACCTTTTTCCACCTTAAGAGCATCTCGAGCAGATTCTCCAAATTTTTCTACTGTTTGGAGAATGAACAGTGACATTTAGCTTTTACCTACCCACTTTTTCAAATACACTTTCCAACAAATTCTCTATCCCATTCTTTATCTCATTTAAATATTATTTCTTCATTCATTGTTTATTCTTTTTTTAATCATCATTTATTCTTTTTTTAACAACTATAGTTTTTAATGAGAAGTGTTATCTTCATAACATTTTACGCAATACTTTCACAACAAAATTTATGTGAAAAGTTGTTATTAGTTCTAATTTGAACTCACCACTGAAATTATTTTTTTACTCGCCAATATTAACTAATAACAATCTATTACTTAAAATTTATTATGAAAATATTGTGGTAGTATTTTTCAATTAGGATTTTTTATTTTTTATATTATTTTTCTTTCTTTCATTTCATTTTCATCCATACACATTTCATTTTTTTTTTCTTTTTTCTTTTTCTTGTTTTTCTCCTCCACACAAGTGTCCACTCCTATCTCTATCCCCCCCCCCCCTTCTTTTATTTTCTTTTTCACCTCAAGAACTTTCCAGCAACCACGTTTACTTCACATCAGAGAGAGAGAGTGAGAGAGGAGAAAGACTTCTACTCGTCTGCCGCCCCACCGCCGGTGGAGATCGAGGTCGCCGATAGGACAAAGCCAGTGGAAATCGGCGTTCACCAAGCAACACTATCACATTCCCCGCCCCTTCGCCACTTGTCCTCCTCCCCACCACCAGGCTGGGTCAGATCAGCTTGTTCCTTTTTTCTTTTCATTTTTTCATATTTGCTTGTTCTGATTCAACTTTATTTTAAGAATTGGATTTTGTTTTGTATTTGGATTATGTGAGAAACGGAGAAAAAAAATCCAAAGGAGAGAGAAAGAATTGATATAATAATAGCTAGTATAATTTTTTAAGCAGAAAAATTGATTTTGGAGTTGCTACGGTGTTCTCTAGATTAAGAGAACTAGAGTAGCAAGTCCAAAAAAGATTTAGAAAAATTTTGTGTTTACAGAAGCTATTAGAGGATGAACAGTGGCATTTTTTCTCAAAACTATACAGATAGAACATCTGTTGGAGATGCTCTAAAACATATATAACCAAAAAAGAAAAGAAAAAAACCTGATACGCCCACCTCCCACATGTTTTGTCTTTAGTACTTAGATTATTTTCATTAACCTATTTTGTTTATCAAAAAACTATTTGAAAGTACAGGTTTATCCGTACAAGTTTATCCAAAAATACAAAAGAAAGAAAGAAAGAAAGATCCAAGCCAGACTTTAAAAATACAATACATTAAAAATATAAATATAAATTACCATGTTAAGTTAAAAATAAAAATACCTATAATATAGCTTTATAAAAATAACCAAAATTTACATAAGACGTACTTTTTTTGCGGAGAATCTACATGAGTTGTACATTTATTCAAAAACAACTAACAAACTTTCTACTCGTAAGAAGAATGATGAATTTGAAAAAAAAAAAAAAATATATATATATATATATATATATATATAAATAAACAGATTATTCATGTGAATGAACCCCTAGATAAATATATATTATAAGAAAATATATTATTTTATTTTAGATTCTCTTGCATTCAAATACCTCTCAACATTCGCATACATGAATTGTACTTTTCAAATTGATCTCAAATATTACGTGTAATTTTTGCACTCCTTCAAAGTATATCTTGAATTCATTGTAGGGAATTTCCACGAATTCCTAAACCTGTGAGAAACAAAAAAATATAGAGAAAACACACGCCAAAGAAAATAATCACACGCACAAGACAGTATTTACGTGGTTCGGCAATTTGCCTACGTCCACGAAGTTGCAGAGATTTCACTATTATCAGGGAAAATACAAGTTGCGGCTACAAACTGTTTTTCTCCTCACCAAACCGACTACACACAGAAACCCTAATTAAAAACAATTTTTTATACTAAAAACAGGATTCACAATGGGCCAAAACACAAACTAGGCTCCACAAAGCCCAACAAATCTCCCACTTGGAGACTAGTTCAATCACCAACATCAGCCGCTATCTTCCAAACACAATCCCTTATCCCTGCAACTCATCCTTCTGTCCTCAAGCTAGAAGGCCAACTGAAGCTGCACACAGCTTCAACTTCTCAATAGTGACACCCTTAGTCAACATGTCTGCCGGATTCTTAGATCCACAAATCTTCTCAAGTATTACCAGCTTATCTTCAACAAGGTACCGGATAAAATGGTATTTAGTCTGTATATGCTTCGACTTTGAATGAAAAGCTGAATTTTTAGCAAGAAAAATTGCACTCTGACTGTCACTGTGTAGAATACCCATCTCTTGCTTCTTACCCAATTCATCTAAGAAACCATGCAACCAAATCATCTCCTTCCCAGCTTCAGTTGCTGCAACATACTCAGCTTCTGTAGTAGACAAGGTAACAATCTTTTGCAAATTTGAGGCCCAAGATATAGCTGTACCACCTAGAGTAAATACAATCCCAGTAGTACTCTTTCTACTATCAATATCACCAGCAAAATCAGCATCTACATAACCCTGCAGTTTCAAATTTGCACCTGTAAAACAAAGACATGTATCTGATGAACCTTTCAGATATCTCAGAATCCACTTGACTGCCTCCCAATGCTGCTTTCCTGGCCTACTCATGAATCTGCTCACAACTCCCACTGCATGTGCAATGTCTGGCCTTGTACACACCATGGCATACATCAAGCTGCCAATAGCTGAGGCATAGGGCACCTTACTCGTATAATCCCTTTCTTCTTCTGTCTTTGGTGACTGTTCTTTGCTTAGTTTGAGATGACTACCCAAGGGTGTGCTCACTGGTTTGGCTTCATTCATGTTGAATCTGCTGAGAACTTTCTTCACATACTCTGACTGTGAAAGCTTCAATGTACCATTAGCCTTGTCTCTAATGATTCTCATCCCAAGGATTTGCTTTGCAGCTCCCAAATCCTTCATTGCAAACTGTTTTGACAACTGCTTCTTCAGATTATTAATCTCCTCAATGCTAGACCCTGCAATGAGCATATCATCCACATACAACAGTAAAATGATATAAGAATTGTCAAAGAACTTAACATAGCAACAGTGATCAGCTTCACATCTTTTAAATCCAATTCTATGCATAAAACTATCAAACTTCTTGTACCACTGTCTAGGAGCTTGTTTGAGGCCATACAAGCTCTTTCTCAGTTTGCAAACTAGGTTCTCTTGTCCCTGAATAATGAACCTTTCTGGCTGAATCATGTAGATGTCTTCCTCCAAGTCACCATGAAGGAAAGCTGTCTTCACATCTAACTACTCAAGATGTAAATTTTCTGCAGCCACTATTCCCAGTACCAGTCTAATTGTTGACATCTTCACAACTGGAGAAAATATCTCTGTGTGATCAATGCCCTGCTTCTGCTGGAATCCTTTAACAACTAATCTGGCCTTGTAACGTTTGCTACTATCATGTTCATTCTTTATTCTGTATACCCACTTGTTGTGCAAAGCCTTCTTTCCTGCTGGCAGTTCAGTCAGCTCCCATGTTTGATTCCCCAACAAGGAATCAATCTCATCCTTCATGGCTAACTCCCACTTGCTTGAATTTTCATCTTGCAAGGCTTCATCATAGCATTCTGGCTCACCACCATCAGTCAACAGGAGATAATTCAAAGCGGGTGAATAACGCTGTGGAGGTCTAATGGTCCTGGAAGATCTGCGGACCTCAGCTACAGGTGTACTCTGATCTACTTGTGAATCTACATTCTCCTTATCTTCTTCACCCATTTTCTGGACAGTGCTTTCAGTCAATTCATCTAAGTTGACAAACTCAGATTTATCTTGATCTACCCCTGTAACATTTGGCACTGCAGTTGACCTGTCCTTATACATAACCTATTCATTAAATATTACATTTCTGCTTCTGATGATTTTCCTGTTTTGTTCATCCCAAAACCTATAGCCAAATTTCTCATCACCATAGCCAATGAAAAAACAAATTTTAGACTTTGCATCAAGTTTACTACGAGCATCAGAATCAACATGAACATAAGAAATACAACCAAAAACTTTTAAATGGGAAAACTTTACCTCTTTACCACTCTAAACCTCCTCAGGAAGTCTGAACTCCATAGGAACTGATGGTCCTCGGTTTATCAGGTAAGCTGCAGTGCTAACAGCATCAGCCCAAAAAGTTTTTGGTAGTCCAGCATGCAACCTCATACTTCTAGCATACTCATTAAGAGTTCTGTTCATGCGCTCAGCCACACCATTCTGCTGTGGTGTTCTAGGAATGGTCTTTTCCATCCTAATTTCCTGTGCAGCACAATATTCACTGAACCCTCCATCTATGTACTCACCTCCATTATCTGACCTCAAACTTTCAAACCTGTTTCTGTCTCAACCATAGCCTTCCATTTCTTAAAGGTTTCAAATACATCAGATTAATTTTTCAGAAAATAAACCCATACCTTTCTGCTTGAGTCATCAATGAAAGTAATGTAGTACCTTGAACCTCCAAGGGATGCAACCGGAGAAGGCCCCCACAAATCAGTATGCACTAGCTCCAATTTTTCAGCCTTCAGTGTCCTACCAGTTTTCAAGAAGCTCACCTTTTTCTGCTTTCCTAAGATGCAGCTTTCACACATGTCAAAATCAACAGACTTCAATTCTGGTAGTTTCCCTTTTGACAACAGTATCTTCATCCCTTTCTCACTCATGTGACCAAGTCTGCGGTGCCATAGGCTTGTATCAGTACTTGTTTCAGCAACTGCAATTATGTCTCTTGGAATTGAGGTCATATAGAGAGTACCAGTCTTCTTTCCACGAGCCAACACTCTGGCTCCCTTTGTAACCTTCCAAGTACCACCAACAAATAGTATTGCATGCCCTTCATCATCAAGCTGTCCAACAGAAATCAGATTCCTCCTTAGGTCAGGAATATGTCGAACCTTCTCCAATAACCAAACAGACCCATTGGGCAACTTTATCCGGACGTCTCCCATACCCACAACATCCAAGACTGAACCATCAGCCAAGTACACCTTACCAAAATCACCTGCAACATAATTCTGCATGATTTCTCGATGTGGAGTGGTATGAAACGAAGCTCCTGAGTCCAGAACCCAATCATCAAGTGGACTATCTACTGCAAGAAGTAATGCATCCTGTACCTCTTCTATTACAGCATTAGCAGAGTCATCTTCATTCTTCTTCTTAGGATTTCTGCATTGCTTCCTAAAGTGGCCCGTTTTCCCACAGTTCCAGCATTGTACTTGTTGGCCTGATCTAGATTTACTTCTATTCCGGTTAGAATTTCTGGATTTTGATCTACCTTGGTTTGAATTTCTATCATTCCCTTTGCCTCTTGTCTCAAGATTTAGGGCAGAAACAGATCTAGAGGTTTCACCTGCATCTCTTCTTCGAACCTCCTCAGCCAGAATTAAATCTCGTATGTCGTTGTACTTCAGCTTTTCTTTTCCTGTAGAATTACTTACTGCCATCCTCATTGCCTCCCAACTGTTTGGCAAAGAAGCTAAAACGATCAGTGCACGGATCTCATCATCAAAATCAATTTCTACAGACGATAATTGATTTGTGATAGTGTTAAATTCATTCAGATGTTGTGCTACTGATGCGTTCTCTGCCATCTTCAAATTAAATAATTTCTTCATCAAATGCACCTTGTTGTTGGCTGACGGCTTTTCATACATACCAGACAAAGCCTTCATCAGATCTACAGTGGTCTTCTCCTTCACAACATTGTGTGCAACAGACCTAGACAGCGTTAACCTGATAACTCCCAGTACTTGTCTGTCAAGAAGAGCCCATTCTTCATCCTTCATAGTCGTAGGTTTTGTCCCCAAAAGAGGTAGATGCAATTTCCTCCCATAGAGATAATCTTCAATCTGCATCCTCCAATACGCAAAATCTGTGCCATCGAACTTTTCTATTCCAGACGCCTTTCCTGCTTCCTCTGCCATTGCTCCCATTCAAACCTAACCCTAGGCTCTGATACCAGTTGTAGGGAATTTCCACGAATTCCTAAACCTGTGAGAAACAAAAAAATATAGAGAAAACACACGCCAAAGAAAATAATCACACGCACAATATAGTATTTACGTGGTTCGGCAATTTGCCTACGTCCACGGAGTTGCAGAGATTTCACTATTATCAGGGAAAATACAAGTTGCGGCTACAAACTGTTTTTCTCCTCACCAAACCGACTACACACAGAAACCCTAATTAAAAACAATCTTTTATACTAAAAACAAGATTCACAATGAGCCAAAACACAAACTAGGCTCCACAAAGCCCAACATTCACCGCTACTATAACTCACCCCAATCCTAACCAACTCCAAGTAGAGTTTTCTCATTCCTTTTGAATGATGAGGCAGAGATAAGACACCCCGATTTAACCCCATCCTCTTCCATTGTCATCCAAATAATTATTTGTTGATTTCCAGCTCTGCGGTTTCCACCTGCTACATTTACATAACGTAATTCATTTGTAAGCTTTTGTCAAGCGCGGCCACAAGACCATTTGACTGGTGAGAAGTGAGAACCATCTGGGAATTTACAAATGGCAATGGACCCACTCTACTTTGGTCGGTCTTCTCCGTGCTTTCCAAGCAAAGAAAAATTTCGAAACACTCCGCCACCTCCCACATATCTCTCTCTCTCTCACTTGCAGCCTCTTCAATCACTATAAAATAGACCATCTTTCCTCAATTCTCATCCATCACACAATATTGCTGATACATTTCTACTTTCTTCTGCTAAAGAAACCAAAGCTTTCTAGCGCCGCTTCACTACTACTCCATCAAAACTTCTTCTAAGTCAAACAACTATGGCTCTTTTCTCAGCTTTCTTCAATTGTTTCGTGCCCTCCTCTTTGTCACGTGTCTCCAATGATGCCATGAAAGCAGAGTCTTCAGAGAAACCCAAAAACAAAACCAAATCCAAATCATCATCTGAAGCTCCGATTGTAGTATCCCACTTCCCAGTTAATTCATACCTCTCCCGTCTGTAGTATTATGATACTATATGACTACATGATGTTGAACTGGAAGATGGTTGTGTTTATTCAATGCTATCGTGAAATTCAGCAGTATCTAAAGCCGGGTTAATTTGAAACAAACATGTTTCAGAAGTCAGAACGTTTGCTGAAAGAATGATGATGAAAATAATTGAAGATTTTGCAAGGGATAATATTGTAAATATCCTCAATTATTGGGGTTTTTCATGGTCTTAATTTAAGGTGTAGATTGATGAAGAAAGATGTTTCATTACGTATTCATTTGAATTTGTCAAAGCTTTTTTTTTTTTTTTTCTCACTGTATTCCATACAATAAGGATAATCAATTAATCATTTATTCAATTGAATTTGTAAAATCCTTTTTTCTCTTCATTGTCTCCCTTACAAATTACAATGAGGATAATCAATTAAAGAGCGAACCTAGAAAAAGGCATGCCAGTTTGGTAAGTTGGCTATATCTAGCTACAATATGGACAAGGTTAGGCTATAAAGATACATAAATTATCCATATGTTACTTTTAAAGTTTGGCTAAAGAAAATTAACACGAATATGTATTTTGAAAATAGAATAGTTAGATGGCATGTTTTTTATGTTCTTCATGTTAGTCAAATATTATTTATTATTTGACCCACAAACTTATTTTATATACATAATTTTATATTATGAAAACTTAAATTTAAACATTTAATTAATGATAAAATTTTTTATTTTTGATCTTCTAGAAATTTTATAAGTATGAAGGATATATATAAAAAAAATGTAATTCAATAGTGAATTTGTCAAAATTCATATATAATAAAAAGATAGTTGTAACAATTAATTACAACTAAGTTTGTAGCCAAACTAAAATAAATAAATAAATAAATTTGTTCAAGTCTTTGATATTTAGAAGGACAAAATTTAGTCTACAATTTCCTTTTTTCAAAATAATATTACTGCATATTTTGAAAATATAACATTTGGATTACATGTTTTCTACGTTTTTAATACACATGTCAAATTTTGTATTAATCAGATTTGTTTACTATACGATCTGTAAGCTTATATTTTATTTATAATTTTAAATTACAAAAACTAGCAATTTAAACAATTTTTTATTAACATAGTTATTGATCTTTAATTTTTCAAAAATTCTACAAGCATGGAAGATATAAAGAAAAAAAAAAATGTAATCCAATAATGGGTGTAGGAGCGTTGCCCTTAATTTTATGAATTAATAAATAGCAAAACACGTGTTAAAATTAATTTGTAATATGGGTTGATATTGATCTACAATGAGAAGTTTGGACAAGAACACGTAAAAACCAGAATCTCCTCTATTAATTTCAGTGTCATATGTGACATTCTTTCTTTGAGTCTTCTCTTCTTCCTTTTATATGAGTCATCTTCTTCTTCTTCATCTTTTGCCTCTGTCCACTTGAGTTGCCTTTGGTCTTATCAGGCCTTTCTTTCTATGGCTTTCCATCATGAACAGAGACTTATAAGGTATTCTTCACTGTTCAGATTCAACCTAGACAACTCCTAGTCTTATCCAACTCTTCCTTTGCAGATTTTTCATCATGAACGGAGACTTCTAGGGCTCCTTCTACTATTTAGGCTTGTCCTTCTACATTGAATGCGGTGATGTGAGACAGGCGACCTATCTCGATGCGAAGGCGGTTATGGAATCACCAGAAACCATTAGAAGACTATCTTGGAGAAGTCTAGCCTTTCTGCAACTTATATCGGTAGCTCGGATAGACCTTGAAGGTGACCTCTACGTGCTGTCGGGGTAGATGTTGGGTCTAACTGAGGATCAAAGGTTCTGCATAGATTAAGAAGTGGGCTAGCCATCATGGGAATTATCCCCATTGCTTGGGCTGATATTCTAGTTGGACTCAGTGTTTATATTTATTATAATTAGGCCCAAGATTCATTTTGCATTCACCCCACCATAATGAATTTATCAAAATTTACATCCAATAAAAAAATTATTGATTTCAATATATTTGTTATCTGATACTATATTAGTTTAGTATAATTCCAAAAGCCAACCTTGTGAAAACCGTATTTGAGGCATGTTCACTTTTTTAAATCAATAGAAAAATAAAAGGCTAAAAGCATTCACTCTTTTTTTTTTTTTTTCTAAGGTAGTTTCTTACTCTTATGTGTATGCATTGTGCGTGCATTATTTTATATTTCCTTAATCAATATTTTTTACTTTTTTTTTTCTGCAAAATTTTGTAAAGATTGTAGTAGTTTCAAAGCATGCGTGTTTAGATTTTATTCCAAATAGTTGGTAAGAATTAAATGATTAATAACCTACCAACTTGCTTATAAGGTGATTGTACTTGTGATTGTACTTTTGATTATTCATCTTGTTTCTACTATAATAAAAGAAATTCAGTTATTAATATTGTTTTGTACATTCTTCTAAAAAAATATATATTATTTTGTAAATACATATGGTGGTTGTGTAGTTGAAGTTGTGTAATATTGAAAAGGAAAGAGGAAGGGGATGGGGGGATTCACCAAAGAGGAGGCAGAAGAGTCCCAAAAAAGTGAAATACGCGTTATTATTATTTGTGTTGAAATGTTTGTCTATTCCTCCTTGCTCTCTACGCTAATTTTTTCTCCTATGTCTCCCTCCAAAGGATCAACTCTATGATCCAACTTCAAAAGTCAAAGTAAGAAAAACAAAACAAAACAATATAAATATTAAATATACTTGCACTTGTTTGTCATCTTGGAACCCGGTCATAAATAACTTGATTGCATCACTTTGTTGTTGTTATATTTTCATTAAACAATAAGATTAATGAAAAATTCAATTTGAGCACCTTTGAGCATGTTAAAGCCCACATCGATAGCAGCACAAACAATATGTATTTTTGTTGCTAATGCTATAGTTGATGATGTACATCAACTAAGCTTCTTTTTTGTTATATAATATTTTTTTTTGGATAAATTCTGCCACACGCACGGAATCGCGTATCCAATATCTCATATACATATTTATCCAAGTCACTTAATATATGCTATGCCCACGATAATTGCCCCATCTAGGCTCTGGTGATATAGGTAGTATTCAGCTGTTGTCACATGATATAAAGTCAATGAATTCACATCGAAAACTCTCATTCTATCTTAAAAAAAAAAAAGGAAAAGTCTTATAACTTCTATTTTTAAATATTAAGCAGATTTTGGCAGATACAATTATGTTTATACTAAACAAATTTTACAATATATTTTCCAACATTTGAACTTTGAAGTGCCATAATTTATGCTAATCATAATGGTGGTTTCCATGAAAATGATGCGTATCCAATATCTCATATACATATTTATCCAAGTCAATTAATATATGCTATGCCCACGATAATTGCCCCATCTAGGCTCCGGTGATATAGGTAGTATTCAACTGTTGTCACATGATATAAAGTCAATGAATTGACATCGAAAACTCTCATTCTATCTTAAAAAAAAAAGGAAAAGTCTTATAACTTCTATTTTTAAATATTAAGCAGATTTTGGCAGATACAATTATGTTTATACTAAACAAATTTTACAATATATTTTCCAACATTTGAACTTTGAAGTGCCATAATTTATGCTAATCATAACGGCGGTTTCCATGAAAATGATGCGTATCCAATATCTCATATACATATTTATCCAAGTCAATTAATATATGTTATGCCCACGATAATTGCCCCATCTAGGCTCCGGTGATATAGGTAGTATTCAACTATTGTCACATGATATAAAGTCAATGAATTGACATCGAAAACTCTCATTCTATCTTAAAAAAAAGGAAAAGTCTTATAACTTCTATTTTTAAATATTAAGCAGATTTTGGCAGATACAATTATGTTTATACTAAACAAATTTTACAATATATTTTCCAATATTTGAACTTTGGAGTGCCATAATTTATGCTAATCATAACGGTGGTTTCCATGAAAATGATGTTATGCTAATAATAATTTATCTCAACAAGTTATGAAATATTAAGAAATTTATTGTGTTTGTAACTTTATCATTAAGTATACAATTATTACAGGTACAATTTAGAATTAAATATATCATGTGCATACTAGCTTAACCTATTTTATTTATAATTCCTAGAATAGCTTGAGAATGGCTAAGCTTAGGAATATTATTCTTTTTATTGCATAATGATTTGTAATTAATAAAAAATTTTAAACTTTTTTTTTTTAGAAACTTATTTACTATATTATATAATTATATCTCTGCCCCCTTGTTCCACTTGTCATGATCTTATACCAATGAACTTATTGATTCCACGTGTCATGATCTTACATAATTTGCTGATGTCAACCCAAATTTCCACATGTTATTATATTATTATTACTTGCAAGCTGTGACCAAAGACCAGGGACAAGACCGTAAGACTGGTGAGAACCGTTTGGTCTTCACCTTGCTCTCCAAGCTTATTCTTTTTTCTTCTTTCTTTTTTCTTTTTTTACGATGAGTGCTCTCCAAGCATTTGGACTCCCTAGCAACATAAAATTTGTTAGTCATATATATATCACTGTCCCTTTTCTTCAGGCCACATCATTGGCCATTGCCATCTCTGATTTATCAATATAAATTGACCACCTTACTCCTCAAATTGTCATCAATCACACACTTCATTCATTTCAAACTTTGCTTTGCCAAAGAAACTACAACCTTCTTTCACTCCAATCAAAAACTTCTTCTAAGTCAACAACAGAAGAAAAAAGCAATGGCGCTTTTCTCAGCCTTCTTCAATTGTTTCGTGCCCTCCTTATTGTCACAAGTCTCAGATGATGCCATGAAAGCAGAGTCATCAGAGAAATCCAAAAGAAAATCAAAATCAAAACCATCTGGAGCTCCGATTGTTGTATCCTACTTCCCAGTTAATTCAAACCTCTCCCGCTTGTAGTAATATACTAATATATATGACTACAAGATGTTGAGCTGTATAATGGTATGGTTATTCCCTACAATCATGAAATTCTATGAAGTGTTTACCATTGAAAGGTAAAGTTTTCTTCCAAATCAATTCAAATGAATCTTCTCTAAGCTACTGCATGATGATTTATAAAATTATCCACTTGTATTATTTTTAAAAATATTACATGACTCATGAAAAATGTCATATGAATAATAATACACGTGGATGGTCTTTTCAATTTTCATGAAGTTGGTTGGAGGAAAATCGATTTGGAGGTAAACTTTTCTCATTTGGAAATAGTTCAATTGTGCATGTTTGTCAAAGAAATATTGATGGAAATAGTTGTATCATGGGAATCTCAACTATGGCTTGGATTTTTCATGGTAGTCTTTAGCATGTTGTTTTGATTATTTTTTTAGAGTCGGGTTGTTGGGAGGAGGTATGGAGTCTGAATAATTTGTAACAAAAATATAGCATGAAGGAGATGTTGTAATATAACTTATCTAAATTGGTGTATGCATTTGTTTATCATTTTCAAGTGTATGTTTGGCTCCAAATTAAAAAGCCAACTTATTTTACTATGCAGCTTATTTTTAGTACTATTCATGGGTTTTATTGCACTTTTTAATACTATTTATGAGTCTCACTATACTATTTCAGCTAACTTTTATTTTTATTTACAGTACTTTCAGTAAAAAAATTTTAGTTTCAACAAAATAAGAAATCCCAAACAGACCCTTGATATAAGAATTAACAAGATATAAGCAATGTAGGATCGATTGCAGCATTTATTTCAATACAATTGGGTATACGATATTACAATTTTGAGATTACAACCACATAAAAACTGTATTTTGAACAAGTGAAGGCTTTTTTTGGGAAGCACCAAGGACCATGTTATATAAGTCAAAAACGGTTTCATCTCGCTTCATTTCAGCAAACGGCTAACAGCGAGACAAAAATTAGAAAATGAAATGAACCTACCTTTCCTTGTATGCAAACTAATTCGCTATACCCTTTTGTTTCTCTACAAAAAATCCAGTTAATCTATTCACCTAGATTACATCAATATGATGTTATCACTTATCACAATTTCTTGAACCAGTGACCTACACGTTCAAATTAGCTTGTACAAGATGCTTCTTGAGGTTTATATTAGATCAATTAGAAAATAAATTCCCTTCATATATTAGACAACTTGTATCGATATTTCATTCGAGCAAATTTTAGATGAGGTTTTCCCTTTTCAATTGGGTTTTTATTTTTTAAGAAATTATAAAAACTCGCTGGGGATTAAATTTAATCACCCTCAACCTCAAAAAAGTAAATTAGTAAATTAGTGATAAATAGTCCACAATTTCCTTTTCCACAATTTCCTTTTCCTTTGTGAGGGCGCATTTTCCTTCCCCACCATTTTTCTTCATTTTTACCTTTCATTTTTAAACAATTTAAACACAATAAATTTCTTTTTTTTTCTTTTTTAGGTAGAAAAACACAATAAATTTCACCACTTTAATCAAAACCTTTGAAACAACATTATTTTCACTTAAAACAACCCCTAACATGAACTTTTTTTTCTTTTCTTTTTTTCGGTAGAACCTAACATGAACTTCATTTTATGATAATAATCACAATCTACCGACTCATCTCAGTAGTCATAAAATTTGTAGTAAATCTAGACAATCAGTATTAATCTTTTACTTTTATCACACTCCTTTGCAGTACAAAACTAGATAAAATGTCGTTGTCTATAGACTCATTCTCATCCACCAATCTTGATAAATCAACGGACCAAATTCCAACTCGTAATCCACCTATGGATCTCTGTGTAAGCTTCGCTGCTCCCCACGTATTTACCAAAGACCACAGTGATAGCTCCTCGTGAATATTCCACAAACCCAAACCATTGCATTAAAGTAATTTCCACAATTTTCAACTGACACAAACCACCTCACTCGTGTCTATCTTCACAAGCTCATATATTGTCTTTACTAGTTTGTTAGCCATACAAACATATTGAGAGAGAGAGAAAGTAAGAGATGGGAGTGGTGATAGTAGATGGATCAACGATGCGTGACTTTGTGAGCAATGAGGCTCAGTTCAAGAAGAGCGTGGACGAGAGGTTTGCAGCTTTCGATCTCAACAACGACGGTGTTCTTTCGCGGGGCGAGCTCCGCAAGGCCTTTGAGCCCATGAGGCTCCTCGAGAGCCACTTCAGCATCGATGTGGTGACCACTCCGGATCAGCTATCCCAGCTCTACGACTCCATATTCGAGAAGTTTGACTGCGATCGCAGTGGGACTGTGGATGTAGAGGAGTTCAGGGCGGAGATGAAGAAGATCATGCTTGCTATTGCTGATGGGCTAGGGTCCAGTGATCCTGTCCCATTCAGATGGCTCTCGAGGATGGTGATGAAAGTTTGCTTAAAAAGGCTGCAGATATTGAGGCTTCTAAGTCTGATTCTTAGGTCTCCTCCTAGTCCTAGTCCTAATCCTCATCATTCCTTAACAATCCAATCTCATTGCTTTGCAGATGCTTCTTCTGGGCTGGGTTTCTAGTTTCTACTATATATGTGCATATTATGAGTGATGTGTTTCGGGTACTTTTATCTCTATTAGAATAGTTGTGAAAATTTTGGAAGCCTGATTGACAAGTTCAGGCATCAAACAGGGCATTTCAATTCTCCCATCTATCAAGTTATGGCAAATTCAATAGCCAAGCCCATTGACAAAGCTGTAGTGTATTTCGAAGAAACTAGACATCTCGTAGGCTTTAATATTGATTGATAAAACTATTTAAGTGTGAAAACAGACTTTAAGTGGGAAATTCTAATTCTACTGATATATTGTGATTAACGGGTGGGTGATTTCATTTTTGCAACTAAAAGGTAACGGGTGTTTACTAATTTTTGGAGGTTTTTTCAAAACAGTTTTGATTATCAAAATATCCTTATATGAAAGAAATATGTTGATATTTTATAAATATATTGATATCTTATAAATTTTTGATGTGCACGTTGTATGAAAATGTTGACTATTTGTTATATGAAAAACTTATGGGACAACTTAAGCTCATTTAAATTTGTATGTGCAGAGAAATTTTTGTGTTTTTTTAGTATTATGACTGGATTATTTGTCGTGAGCATCTTGAATTTGTTTTGAATCCTATGATAAATTGTGATTAAAAGTTTAATGTTGTATTAGTCATTAGTAAGGAACAATCATACTGTAGTTAGCTTTTAATAAGGAACGGTCCCAAAAAAATGAACTATCAATTTCGTAGTTTTTTAGGAAGGGAGTATACCATTGAGGGTCCAAAAAAGGAGCTTCTTAGCAAGGAAGTGCACTTTTATATTTTAAATGAACCACCCTTAAGAAAATGGATGAAAAGGGGTTTCAGTCCTAAAAGGGGACAACATAATCATGTCAACATGGCATAAACGTTAACCACGAGAAAAACCTAAGAAATTGTTTATATGATAATATGGGTACATTATGATGGCTCACAAGATAATGATATTTTTATATGAAATATTTGATGTTAAAATACAGATAGTTTTGCGACTTATAACTTTGTTGTATGGAATATTTATTTTAAAAGATTTGTTCTCACACCCAATATTAGTAAATTTCATTTATTGAGTTATCTCATCCGATTTTTTCCCTTACATATACATTAGAAAGATCATTAGAGTAGATATTCTTGAAAGACAACTATTACAATTATATTATGGACTTACGAGGATTTTATTATTACTTTATGGTATTAGATATTGTACTGGAAACTTATTATTATTTTATGGGTTATTTAGATTAAATAAACTTTTATTATTTATGAATTTGGGGGCGTTACATATTTGATTTCCATTTTCACCGATTATATCTGCGGGGAGTTTAGACCAGATGGGAGCTTGTGATCCATTGGATTCTAATCCAATGTTGGAGGTCACAAGAGAAGTGGAAGAAGAAGAACGATTAACTAGAAAATTTTCCAACCGAAGCTTAATATTTGATACAAGTGATGGAACAGTCAGGATAAGAATCGCAATCACTGGGGATTCACTAATGACGAAAGATGATGCGCTAGTTAAGATCGTTAAGAAAAACTCAAAGAAAGACAAGTCTTTTTCAGCATGAGTAGCTGACAGAAATGAAAGGACCAACACCGGTACAAACAGAGTTAATCGAAAACTTGAAGTAGAAATGACATAACAGCGAATGAGAGTGATGGAAAAAGCAATTTGAAAATAGGCAGACTTTAAAGAACTTGTGGGTGTCAGTAGAATGCAATTTTACAGAACTTGTGGACCTTCTGAATTTTGATAGAGTTTGTTCCTTGAGAGTGACTGGATACTCGAAGACATCATCCTTATTAGGGATAGTTTTTTTTTTTTTTTTTTTAATTTCTTTTCAAAGTATATTTTTACGATGTAATTGTGCTGCCTGAGCTTTAGTAAACGCTGCAAAATAAGCCGAGGAGCTTATTGTCCGATAAAAAGAATGCTCATCTTTTCTCTTCTCTACAGTAAAACATGATTTTCTCATACAAACAACTATCTCAAAAAAAAAAAAAAAAAAAAAAAACAAAACAAACAAAAACAACGACAGCAATTTAATTTCTCCCAAAAAAAACCTCTCTCCCTCTGCAGTCTGCACTGAACCAAAGCCCTCTCTCTTCTATCTACTCTCTGAACCCAGAATCCATCCCCCACCGCCTCCGTGTCCACCACCCATAACACCGGCCACTATGATTTCTGAAAAAATACAACAAAAATATAATAACCCACACAACAACATCCAAACCCACAAATCTTGAGACCGTAAGAGTGAGTGCAGCTATATCAGCATTTGTTCTTTGCTCTTCCAGTACTTTAACTAAGAAAAACAAAACTAAGGGTCAGTCAAATCTGAATCTAAAAAGTTGAAGCAAACAAAATAAGTTCTTAAAAGAAAGATAAGAACCATAGAAATTGCAGTTTACCAGCAACGTCTTGGCCATCATAGAGGCCTCTATGATTAGTACCAAAGGCACCTGGAGCAATAACTTCTTTGAAGAGGTTGAGAGTGATAACTTGTTTGATGAGGCTGAGAGTGATGAGAGAAATCGGAGAAAAGCAGACGAGAGAGCGAAAGAGAAAAGTCAAATAAAAAAAAATAATAATAATAATAATTGGTGCGGAATGGTTTTTGGTGATAAAATTTTGGGGAAAGTAGAGAGAAAAGTAGAATAAAACTTTTACCATTTCTTTGGTAAAGTTCTAAATTTAAGATTGTATTCTTCATCTATGCTTAAAAGTTTAGCATTTAAAACATCTAACTTTGGAATGATTTTTAATATTTGGTGTGCCAAATGTTAAAAGTTTAGCATTTAACACCCTTTATATTAATGTTCTTATAAAAATAGCAATTTGAGTTGTAAATTACCAAAAAATATAATATATATATATATATATATATATATATAAATTTGTTAATGTTCACTTTGGCAAAAAAGCCCAATAACAAGAAGAAGTCCAACGATATAAAAAGGGTAAAGGAAGAAGAGCTAACAAAGTAAGGAAAACTATTAAACTCGAATGGTAGGAATAATGGTCCACAGGCCTAGAAAGTAGTAAAAAATGCCACAAAAAAAGAAAACGGATCCAAGAGAGTCCAAAGACGGAAGTAGTAAGCCCATAAGAATCATAAGGAATGAAAAATAAGCAAAAATGGGCTAAAGAAGCTCAAAGAAATGAATTAGTAAATGAGGTTGGTGCAAAGGCCAACAAACCCTAGAAGTAGAATATATGGTAATTGGGCTAGGAAAACCCGAAAGATTTAACAAAAACCCATGGAAATGTAGGAATGGAATAGGCCGAGGATGCCCAAGATAGTATGAGAATTAACCCAGCAGAAGTACTGGGCAATGTGAACTAAGTAAAGAAGAAGTATATGGCAGGCCCAAAGAAGGCCCAGCAAGCATAAGTTGAGTGATAACATGGCAGAAGCAATGGAACGGCGTGGTAGAAGTGTCAGCCGACCCACAAACTAAAAGTAAGAGAAAACAAAGGCTGGATAAAAGAAGGAAGGGCCCATGCCCAAGCAAAACCTAGCCTAGGAAGGAAACGAGATACAAAGAACAAAGACTCATTGACATATCCACGCCACAAAGGGTTAAAAATGAGTAGTAAGACTACAGCAAAGACCAAACAAACTTGTAGGCAATAGAAAAGGCGTGAACAGCAGACAAGCCATGGATTCACATGAAAGTGGAGCACGTACAAGGCTCTAGCACCACCCACTTGTACCCAGCCACTATAGGCACGGTAGGCCGTTAGTCAGAGGATAAAAAGGGAATGGTCTAGAGATGGGGAGAAAAGGAAGTCTATTCTGGGATTCACGCTCAAGCTCTTTTGGGAGAAATGTCCTGGTGAAATGACATACCATCCAAAAAAAGGAAAAATGAGCTAGCTAGAATCACTAAGTGCAAGCCATAAAGTTAGTAAGAGAGAATACCCAACCTTTATTCAAATGGGAATGCTACGAAGAGCAAGAAAATAAAACAAAACTCTTTTGTTTAGAAATGGAACATGGCGTGGCCAACATAGGGTAGTAGTGCTAGCTAAGCTGCCAATAGACCAGTGTGTGGCCCGGGAAGGACACCCATACCATGCCAAAAATAGTTGAGGGGTAAAACTTATCACGACAGGTAGTATAAAAGGGCTTTAGTTGAGAAAGAGTAAGAAGTAAGAAGGAGCAAGTGAGAGAACAATGAGAAAGAAAACATCAAAAAAACAGAGAGGATAAAAAGTAAAGTGAGAAAACAAGAGTGTGATAAGGCGTGCACGAATAGGTTATTCCCTTCTCTCCCTCTCAATAGCCTACTCTCTAGCAAGTTAAAGGACTTAGAATTAAGCCTTCTAGGTCCATTCTTTCAAAGTAAACAATTTCTATAGCAAGATTTCCTTGTGAAATTGCACACATTGAAAACTGGTTCTCTTCTTGGACTTAAATCTACTAAGGAACCAAACATAGTAGACTAATCCCCCTTCCCCTCTTTTATTGTGATTGACTAAGTATTAACATTATTTCTTTCTTTTTATTTATGGTTGCTAACCTATTTCTGCCGTACTCACATTGTTGTGTTTTCTTAACACTTTTCAAACCTTTGCATCACCCTAGAGAGCAATTTGACCTCAAATTTAGGATCTTTCACTAACCGTGTAAAAGAGAAAGAATGATTTGGTATTGCAGCAGAATTTTAAGAAGAAAATGAATAAGAGTTAAGGTAGTGAAGTGGCAGGAAATAGATGATGCGGCCATGGGTGAGGTGGTTTTTTTTTTTTTAATTCTCAAAAGGGAAAAGTTCAGATCCATTAACATAATGATAAACTAAGACCAAAATTAGCCCAATTTTAGAGGTAATTATGTAATAAGATAGCAAACTCTTGGTTACTAGAAAGCAACATACTCAGTTTCTCTTTGCGTGGAGTTAAGGAGTGGAGGCCGTAGGGAGGGTTGGAGGCAGAGGTGTGATTGGCTACAAAGAAAGAACTCATTGAGTTCTCTATTTTCTTTCAAGAAGTCATCTTCTCTATGGAAACGATAAAGTCAACGTGAGAGTCTTTTTTTTAAAAAAATAATTTTTTTAATGGGTCTATTAATGTAATTCTGATTAGTATAATCTGGACCTTTAAATACGAATGCCAGGATTTAAGAAATTTTATACGACAGAGTACCCTTGAGAATCTCAATAAATAGGTGTTTACATAAACTAATGAGTTGAAAGATGTTTACAATTGGAAGCTTCACACGTATATATACTTAAATTAAAATAGAATAGAATTTTTATTTTGTATAGGAAAAAAAAAGTAAAAAATTTCCAAATTTTAAAGTCTTTTTTAGTAATTATCACTTCATCAAGTCTATCAACAAAGTTTTGTTTTTATTAAAAAAAAAAAATGCTAGGACTACAAAGAGTTACACAATTTTTCCACAACTTGCCACGTGACAAATTATGAGTTGTGGAAAAAAGGTGGAGGGTCCAACGAGACTACACTTCCACCGCTCACAATTTCCCAATTAGAGTTTTGGTAAAAATTGTGCAATTTTTTGTGATCTAACATTTTCTTAAAGAGTAGTTCTTATACCACAAATTATTTTATAACTGTTTGGATGTAAATATATCTTCTCCCTCTCCAACCTTTTTCGTTCTTTCCTCTTCAATTTTTCTCTTGCGTTATTTCTTCTTTCCTTTATAGATCTAACAGATCTCCAGCCCTGTTCCTCTCTCTCATCGTCCTCTGTTCTGCTTCAGATATATAAAGACAAATCCAACCAAAAAAAGAGAAGAAGAAGAAAGGGAAACGAACACAGCAACAGCATAGAGGAAATCCCTTAATTTGATTAAGGATTGTGATGAAATAAAGGGAACGGAACCATGTGAAATTGTGAGATATGAGGCTGATCAGTTGTGTGTTTTGCCTTCAGAATGAAAGGGAAAGACTTCAGTGCAATTTAAGGAAGTGTATTTTACAACGGTAATATTTATGTTTTGATAAAATGTATTTGTTGTGATTTGAAATTGCAGGTTTTAGGCTCAAAACGTTGAACCAAGCGGGCACTAAATTCAAGTAAATCCCACCTAAATTCAAAAAAGAGTCACAGAAGTTTATTTACTTCAAATCCCAATTCAAAATTTCCAGAGAATGTTACATCCCAGTTCTAATATATGAGCTCTATAAACATTTATCAGAAGAAAAATCACCCAACGCAAAAATCTAATAACAGAACAGAGGAGATAACCCATAAACTACAACAATCAGATATTACTTAACACCCATTTGGTTGCTGAGAAAATTAAGGCACGGAGAACAAAACCCAAAAGTTAAATCCAATATTTTTCCAAGATTTTGAGCCTAATAAGCCTCATTTGATTTAGTTGCACTATTTTTTTTCCCTAAAACTGGGGGAAAAAATTAACTTGTTAGAAAGAGGGCATAGTAAGAAACAGTTAATACAAGTAATGAGTCTTACAAATAGAGAGAGTCTAAGGAATGGTGAGAGAACACAGTGTGGGGTTGGTAAATGTAAAGACAGGTCTGTACACTTGTAGTTCAACTTGGAATGAGATTTGTACCAGAAAACCCTGGATGAATGGTGCAAAATGGTTCCTGGCATTTCATTCAGCAGTATGTTGCCTGTTAATGATAGACTATCCACACTAAACAGAGTTTGCTAACTAGGGGTAAACCGGAGACTTGAGTGTTTTCTGCAGAAGCCAAATTGGGTAGAAACCATCGGTTTTTGAGAGTTTTCACTAGGACATTATGGCAACAAGTTTTGAAATTGGATTCTTTCACTAGGGGATTAAGGGAAAAAGGTTTCAAATGAATCTATGAAAGATTGCTTCGGCTACTACAATCTACCATATATGGTTGCGAAGAAAGACTATGAATCAAAATCGCAATGTCAAGTTCGAAGGCATTTTTCAAGCCATTAAAGATGATGTTAGGAGGAGGGTTGGTTTTTTTTAAAAAAAAAAAAGAAGACAAAATTGCATCTGCTTTCATTCAGACTTGCATTTTGAGGCGAGAAAGCAAATCAATTCAACAGATTATTGGCAATTAGCATGCTATACTAATTTATGCAGCTTTACAGCTCTCTCTGAACAATCTACTTACCAACATCATTTAAGCTGCATTTTCAGATGTACTTCAAATCCAGAACATAAGATAAATAGATTCACAGAAACTTAAATTGACAGCAACAGGACCTTATGCATTCTAGAAATTAGTTTACTATTTTGTCCTGCTTACAACCAAAATGCCAAATTGTATTTGGCACCAAAGAAGTCAAAACCTCTTCAATTAAGCCAAACAATATTAGAGAAATTATAGTACATAATCAGATAAGCCAATAAGGACTTGGTTTAGGTCTAGTGCACTGGACCTAGTTAGATGGTAACACAAGTCCAAAAGTAGACACATGTTATCATCTCAACAGGTCCAGTGCCACTGGACATTGGACCTAAGCTTGACCTAGCTAATAAAATGGAAAATAAGCTAATACAGTTGCCAAGTAGGTGTAACCCAAATTGGTCGAGAATAGGAAGAAGGGTTGTCCTCACCGAATGGAAGGGGTTGAATAACGCTAGTTGCCATGTCAAACACTCCCACATCACATCCTCCATATGCATCTCCAGGGTACATTTGCCAATCCCAATTGTCGTCTGTGAAGTAGATGCTATTACTTCTGCTAGGAATGGTGATTGTAGGACAGCACCAGGAGTTGCCATCACCAACAAAAACAGCATGATCTTTCAAGTCTGTCACTTCCTCCCAAGATGATGTATCGAAGTTGAACTTGTAGACCATAAAAGATACAGTCTCGTGCCTCCTCTTTGATGGATAATAATATCTGTAACGAAAAACCCCAAAAAGATTTCCCAATAACTCCACCAAATATATTTTCTGGGGTTCCCATACATCTTCTGGAGGAGGAGAAACAACTTGTACCTCAGCTGACCAAGGAGCATCTAGTTTAACACACACCAGCGTGCCATTGTCACAAAGTCCATGTACTTGATCATTAAAACATGCAACATCCTTGAATTTGAAATTATCTGGATTGGCAACAAGAACCCACTCATCTTGTCCTCTTCTATTCAAAGCTGCTCCTTCTCCCACTCTCACAAAAGCCAAGCTATTCTCAGGGCCGAAAATTGCTATGACAAGGAAAGATGAATCATGGGAAGGTTGCTTAAAAATAATGAATTTGTGTATAAGGCGAAACCACTCTTCTGTAGCAGCCAGTGTTCGAATTGTGTTTAGTGATGGAAGAGTGATCTGTTTTCCTTTTTCAAGGTGCTCAAGGTCAGCTTTAGAATTAGGATCCAGGGTAACAACCCAACCATGTGGAGATCCCCAACAACGTTTTCCTCCCAATGTAGATAGTTCTAATTGATAGCGTTTGCTATCGTAGAGATTAAAGAAACTTCGCAAATTGGTGTTTAATGTCTTGGAAAGCATAAGCAATGGGAATGGAGGCTTTGTAATTTCTAGATTGACAGAATTCCATTGTTTGCAAACTGCTAGCAACGATTTAATATCCATATAATTAGGTAATAGATTTGCAATTTCACAGATGACATTTGAGGGGAGTTCATTCCAACTAGGAGCTGGAGATTGATTGGTGGATTCTAGCAAATCATTTGAAATGACAGGAGAATAACGATCAACTAGAAATAATATTTCCAGATGAGGTTGAGTAATAAATACGAGTGCTCTATCAGCTAGGATGACAATTATAATTGACAGCAAATTGCTAACAACAAAAGATGAAGCGCTAGTTAAAGCTGTAAAAAAGAACTCAAACAACATATCTTTTTCCACATGGATTCGAGATAGATTTATGATGATCAACGTCACAGACAGAGTTAATCGACTACATGGAGAAGTAATCACATTACGGCGAATGAGAGTAATAAAGAAAGCAACTTGTAAACGTACACAGACTATAAAGACGTCAAGTAAAGGCAAATCACAGACCGATTTCATCATGGAGCTAACAGACAGCAGAAGTCTGAAAGTGATTCACACACACGATGATCCGACGAGTTCGACCAAAAATAGGAAAGAAAAAAATGGCTACTAGGGATTTCGAGTAGGAAAACATACTTAATAATAAATTATTAGTAAAGTAATTTGCTTTTTCATTTTTTTATTTAATTTCTTTTCTTAGTGAATTAAAATATGAACTGAAAGATTGATTGTCACCAGACACCAATTAAAATTAAATTACATGGTGAAATCTTGCATGGGCTGAAGTTCGAGGAAGGAAAGCTGTTTAAGATTTTGTGCCGCGTTTATTCAAAAAAAAAAAAGCTTAAGCTTGGTAGATTCTTGCGTTTATTGGGTTCTAATTTTGATTTGAGTGGCCTGAATTTGAAGGCTTTGGACCAAGTTTTTTTTTTTCTTTCCAGAGTTGGGCTTGTTGGCTGTGCGTAACATGAAGCTATAAAGAAATGATAAACATTGTTGAGACTTACCCGGCCCAACTCTGGCCCTATAGAACCGGGTAGGGCAGCAAACAGGCTGTATCGGTTTAACCCGACCCGCATAGTTTCCACTGCTCTCATCTGAGATCTCTCCACCCAGCCGCCGTAGCGGAAGCGGCTTCCAGCTCCTTGCTCATCCATCACCACCATCTCCGGCGGTGATTCTTTGTGTACTGAGATCTCACTTCTCGCCCATCTAAGTGCCAACCGTAGATCCGGTGGTGTGTCAACGGTAGATCCGGTGTGGGTACCCTGGCTTCAGTCTTGACTTTCTGCTTTATCTACTGCTGGTTCCTTTGCTCTCTCTCTCTGACTATCCATCGATCGGGACGGTTGCCGTGCCGTGCTGTAGGCTGCTTCAGCTGGGTCAACGCTGACGGTGTCATCCCCAGCGGCCAGATCTGGCAGCTCTGGGTCGACAGCATCAGCTAAAGAATGTGGAAGAACAAACAGAGTACATCTTCACATCTTTCTCTCTCCATTAGCTAAAGAATGTGGAAGAAAACTTTCTTTATTAGCTTTTTCCAAAAGATAAAGTAGCTGGCCACTATTAAGGATTGAGATCAGGTAATTGCTAATATTAAATATATATTCATATATTGTTTTTTGTTTTTGTTTGAGAATTGGGAATATTGTGAGTAACAAAAACGTGAGTGGCCAGTTATTTTATCTTTTGGAAAAAGCAGTGCATATTGAATATATAAAAGTAGTGGGCTATTTATCACTTATTAGCAATTACCTGATCTCAACCCTTAATAGTGAATAAATGGCGTGGACGTCCACTACTTTATCTTTGATAGTGGACTATTCATCGCTAATTAGCAATTACTTGATCTCAATTCTTAATAGTGGGTAAATGACGTGGACGTCCACTACTTTATCTTTGATAGTGGATTATTTATCACTAATTAGCAATTATCTGATCTCAATCCTTAATAGTGGCCAGCTGGAAAAAGCTAATGAAGAGAGTTTTGGCAGCAATGAAGAGAGTTTTCTTCCACATTCTTGCTCCGGCCGTCTTCTATAGAGGTGAAAGTCTTACTAATGTAAGAATTCTTGTCATGCAATCTAAAATTGACAAGAAGTAGCAATTACTAAAAGTAACACAGCAAAATTCAAAATTTCTTCTATTACTTCTCTACGGGCATGTATGTGACGGGATTAGGAGCAGAGGGTAGAACCGCTGCGCTATTTTTTTTTTTTTTTTTTTTTATGAACGTGGAACTCTATTTTCTTGATATGACATCTTCTTTGCATCATTCAAAGGCCTGGAAGCTACAGTCTTACTAGTGCAAGAATTCTTGTCATGCAATCTAAAATTGACAAGAAGCAGCAATTACTAAAAGTATCACAGCAAGATTCAAAATATGAGCGAAGGAAACAAAATTCAATCATTGGAATTTGGGACAAGGATGGAACCTAGTGTGAAGAACAGGACAGCATTGCCAAGGCTGCTATATCCTATTTTGAGGAAATATACTCCTCCTCTGTTCCGGGTCAGATGGAGCTTGTTATTGATTCCATCCCTTCCAAAGTGACAAGTGAAATGAATGAAGAGCTTTCCAGAACCTTCACCAGAGAAGAAGTGGTCACAGCACTCAAGCAACTTCATCCCACAAAATCGTCTGGCCCTAATGGTATGTCTGCACTCTTCTTTCAAAAATACTGAAATATTGTAGGTACTAACGTTTCAAACATGGTTCTGAACGTCCTAAATTCTGGCATGGCTTTATCGAAAATCAATAAAACTAATATTGCTCTTGTGCCAAAAATTAATAATCCGAAAAAAATGTCTGACTTCAGACCAATTAGTCTCTGCAATGTTGTCTATAAGCTTATCTCGAAAATTCTAGCTAATAGGCTTAAGGCTATTCTCCCCCACATTATTTTAGAACATCAAAGCGCATTTACCGTGGGGAAGCTTATCACTGACAATGTCTTGGTGGCATATGAGATTATGCATTTTCTAAAGCAAAAAAGGAGTGGAACTGATAGCTATATGGCTACAAAATTAGACATGAGCAAAGCTTTTGACAGAGTTGAGTAGGTTTTCATTGAGAAAGTCATGAGAAAGTTGGGCTTTAATGAAGGATGGATCAATTTGGTGTTAAAATGCATCTCCTCTGTTTCATACTCAGTCATTATTAACGGCATGACTCATGGCAGCATTACACCTACAAGGGGGCTCAGGCAAGGCGATCCGCTTTCCCCATATTTGTTCTTGCTATGTGCAGAAGGATTATCAGCTCTTATTCATAATGCAGCCAGGGCCAAGAGGTTGAATGGCATCTCCATCTGCAGGGGTGCCCCAAAAATCACCCATCTTTTCTTTGCGGATGACAACCTCCTTTTCTCCAAAGCCAATTTGGAAGAATGTAACACATTGAAGGAAATTCTTGAAGTCTATGAAGTTGCCTCGAGGTAGAAAATTAATGCCGACAAATCCTCTCTCTTTTTCAGCCATAACACTCTCCAAGAGCTCAAGGATGAGATCCTAAACACGCTCGGACCCATGCAAGACACAAGGCACTCTAAGTATCTTGGCCTTCCTTCTATGATTGGGAGATCAAAAAAACTTATTTTTGCTAATATCAAGGAGAAGGTCTGCAAGAAGTTGGCTGGCTGGAAAGGCAAATTACTCTCTTTGGGGAGCAAAGAAGTTCTTATCAAGGCGGTGGCCCAGGCAATCCCCACTTACACAATGAGCTACTTCCAAATTCCAAAAAGTCTTTGTGATGATCTTGAAAAATTAATGAAGAACTTTTGGTGGGGGCAGAAACATCAAGAAACAAAAATGGCATGGGTTAGTTGGAAGACAATGTGCAAATCGAAGTCTCTTGGTGGCATGGGCTTTAGGAATCTACAAGCCTTCAATCTGGCTCTGTTTACAAAACAAGCCTGGTGTATTCTCTCAAACCCATCCTCATTGGTCACCCGTATCCTCAAAGCAAAATACTTCCTGTTTAATGACATACTCCATGCGGAATTGGGGAACAACCCCTCCTTCACTTGGCACAGCATCTTCAATAGCCTTGACGTAATCAAGAATGGTTCGCGGTGGAGAGTTGGGAACGGTCGCCTAATCCACATTTGGGAGGATAACTGGCTCCCAACTTCCACAACGTTCAAGGTTATCTCTCCTCCTCGGGCCCTTGTGGAATTTCCAATGGTATCCTCTCTCATAGATCTGGTGGCCAAGTGGTGGAATTCTATGATAGTCCGAACTCTCTTCTTGCCTTTCGAAGCAAAGATGATCCTAAAAATTCCTCTAAGTCATTCCTTGCCTGAGGGTAAAATCATTTGGATTGGGAACAAAAGGGGTGAATTTTCAGTCAAAAGCACTTATTTTATCGCATCCAAACTCCTAGACAAAGGGGATGAGGGGGAATGTTCTAATGGAAACCCAAATGCGCTGCTTTGGAAGAAACTTTGGACACTGAAACTCCCTGCAAAAATCAAAATCTTCTCATGGAGAGCATGTGTAAATGGCCTTCCTGTGTTTACAAATGTGGCTTCTAGAGGTATGCAAGTCTCTTGTGACTGTCCAATTTGTGGTGAGGAGCTGGAAAACCTTCTTCATGCCTTGTTTTCCTGTGATTATGCCCTCTCTGTTTGGTCTCTCTGGCAAGATTGCCCTTTGGAAACCTTGTTAAAGGCAAAAAGCTTTACTGACTTGATACATCAATTCTGCTTAAGCTCCTCGTCTAGCCATCTTGAACTTTTCTTCACCATCTCCTGGTCTATCTGGTATAATAGGAATCTGTGTGTCCATGGGGAGAATAAACTTCCACCTTTACAGATATGGGAAATGGCTAGAAATATTGCTGAAGACTTTCAGGATGCCTACATGAATTTCCAACCTCTTCAGTCTGTGCAATGTGGCTGGGCTGTGCCTCCGAGAGGTTTCTTCAAAGTAAATGTGGATGGCACCACATCCGTTGAAGATTTTGGGACCTCTGGAGTTGGAGTCATAATTCGAGATGATGAGGGCAAGGTGGTTGCGGCCCTTAGTAAAGCTCTTCCCTCGCACTATCCAGCTGATTGGACGGAAATGTTTGCTCTGGAGCAAGGTGTCCTCCTTGCCTAAGAAATGACCCTCTCCAATGTCATCTTTAAGTCAGATGTGTCCTCGGTGATTCTGGTTGTCTCTCAAGGCTTTTGTGGCGGTGAGATGGGTCACCTGATCCAAAGTATCCTGCTTGCAAAATCATCCTTCGCTTGCTGTTTTTTCAATCATGTGAAAAGGACTTACAACAGGGCTGCCCACGAGCTGGCCCAATTAGCCAAATGTAATCAAGTCAACCTCCTATGGAAGGGTGTGACTCCGCCGTTTTTAGATCATCTCATTCAATCTGGCCTTGGATAATTGTAATGCTTGTTTCTTGTTTGTTTTGGCTCTGTTGTACTCCTTTTTTCCTGAATTAATGAATTTTCATTCCCTTTCGAAAAAAAAGAATATGTGTAAAACTGACATGAGTGTTCCCAAAAAAGAAAACGGATGTGAACGTGTAGGTCTGAATATTTGTGTAATGTTGTGTGTGATGTATTGTAAAAGTTGTTGTGTACAGTGAAGAGTACAAATGTACCGTGTACAGGTCAGATCTAAGAACATCTCCAATAAGCTCTCCAAAGCTAACTTCGGTATTCAGCAAAAGAAACAAAGCTAACTTTGGAGAGCAAACACACAAAAAATGCACTCCAACAGATCTCGCCAAACTCAATTTCTTTTAGAGTTGCTACAATAACTCTCTCGAAGAAAAGAGTACAGTAGTAATTGTTGTAGCAATTGGAGTCAGTTGTTGTAAATGGTAGTGAATCATAATATTATATGATCTGTAAGTTTATATTTTATTCATAATTTTAAACTACAAAAACTAGCAAATTAAATAATTTTTTATTGACATAGTTATTGATCTTTAATTTTCTAGAAATTTCACAAGTATGGAAAATATAAGGAAAAAAAAAATGTAATTCAATGGTAGGTGTAGGAGCGTTGCCCTTAATTTTATGGATTAATAAATTAGCAAAACACGTGTTACAATTAATTTGTAATATGGGTTAATATTGATCCACAATGAAAAGTTTGGACAAGAACAGGTAAAAACTAGAATCTCCTCTATTAATTTCAGTGTCATATGTGACATTCTTCCTTTGAGCCTTCTTTTCTTCCTTTTATATGACTCATCTTCTTCATCTATTGTCTTTCTCCACCTAGATTGCCTTTGGTCTTATCCGGCCTTTCTTGTTATGGCTTTTCATCATGAACGGAGACTTATGAGGTATTCTTCACTGTTCAGATGTCCACCTAGACAACTCCTAGTCTTATCCGACTCTTCTTTTGCAAATTTTTCATCATGAATGGAGACTTCTGGAGCTCCTTCTACTATTCAGGCTTGTCCTTCAGCATTGAATGCGGTGATGTCAGACAGGCAACCTATCTCGATGCAAAGGCGGTTATGGAATCATAATAAACTTAAATATTATGTTTTTAGGTTCTCGTCCAAAACGACAAAGTTTTAGGTTGGGAAAAAGTCAAAAAATGGTGTAGTTTTAAGTTTTCAGCCCAACCAGTCATAACCAGTTCGACCATGCCGATTCCCAGTTGAACCGGCCAGTTTTCATATCTTTCGGTTTTAAGTCATTTTCGGTTTTTGCCCATAATCGGACCGGATTGAAGGCCAGTTCCCCATTGAACCAACCAGTCCGGTCCATTTTTGAAACATAGTCAACGCCTAATGAGAAGAATGAAGCTACATGATTACACTAATCAGAAGGATGAAACTTATGTGATTACACTAATTAATGGGCGTTTGGTATGATAGTTTAAGGAACATTTTTCAGTTTTTAAACGACATTGCATGTATTTTTACACACTTTTTTGCCCATACATATTTTCAAAAAATACAAACAACATTATCAAGCTGCACATAAGTGTTCCATTAACATTAATAGTAAGTTGTGGTCAAAGCTAGCGCAACCACAAACATCTTGGAATAATATACAAATGCGCATTGCAAGGACCTAGCCTACTCTACATGGTCTTCTCCATGCTCTCTAAGCATTGGACTCACTCCTATGTTTCATAGTCTGTCATTTTCCACTATGCTACAAAGACAAAGGACTTATTTGTATCACTATAAATAGAGCATCTTAATTTCCTATATTCTCATCCATTTCAAACTTCTGCTAAAGAATCCACAAGCCTCTTCACCTGATCAAAACTTTCAAGTAAACACAATGGCTCTTTGCTGAGCCTTGTTCAAATGTTTCGTGCCCTCCTCATCGTCACAAGTCTCTGATGATGCCATGAAAGCAAACTCTTTAGAGAAACCCAAAGGCAAAGACAAATCAAAATCATCTGGAGCTCCCATTGTACTATTCTACGTCCCAGTTAATTCTAACCTCTCCCGCTTATATGGTCCTATTATACTCAATCCCCGCCCTCCACTTGTTGATCAAGTAGATGATCTCTTAGATGTTTGTCCCATCAGAAACCTCCCGGATGCTTTGTGAGTAACTGTGAATTGAGATATCTTTGCTCAAGGATCACTTCCACATAAATGCGACCAGCTGGTTAAGTGCAGAACATTTATTATGGTGGTAGCAGCCTTTTCCCCAGATATTTCTTCTTTTGTTGTTGGTTATCTTCCTTGAAGCTTATCCATAAAAGGAAGGATTACCTTTTGTATAGCATCCCTGGGAAGGCTGGGTACCAACCTTCCACAATGCTTTCCCGAGGAATCTCGGCTCCTCGAGAACTACTACCAGCTTGTTGTTATACTTTCTCGTCCTCAACTCGTTAGTCCCTAAAGTTAATAAACCTTACGACCATCCTCGGGTTCCTAGGTATCCTCAGGCGCAGCCCACGACCTAACTCACTTGCTCGGCCTGCTCACACACACACACACACACACAATATAATTTTAAACTACAAAAACTAGCAATTTAAATAGTTTTTTATTAACATAGTTATTGATCTCTAATTTTCCAAAAATTTTACAAGCATGAAAAATATAAAGAAAAAAAAAATGTAATCCAATGAAGGGTGTAGGAGCATTGCCTTAATTTTATGGATTAATAAATTAGCAAAACACGTGTTACAATTAATTTGTAATATGGGTTGATATTGATCCACAATGAGAAGTTTGGACAAGAACACGTAAAAACTAGAATCTCCTTTATTAATTTCAGTGTCATCTGTGACATTCTTCCTTTTAAATGAGTCATATTCTTCTTCTTCTTCTTCATCTTTTGTCTCTCTCCACCTGGATTGCCTTTGGTCTTATTGAGCCTTTCTTTTTATGGCTTTTCATCATGAACGGAGACTTATGAGGTATTCTTTACTATTCAGATTTCCACCTAGACAACTCCTGGTCTTATCTGACTATTCTTTTGTAGATTTTTCCTCATGAACAGAGACTTCTGAGGCTCCTTCTACTATTCAGGCTTGTCCTTCTGCATTGAATGCGATGATGTCAGACAGGCGACCTATCTTGATGTGAAGGCGGTTATGGAATCACCAGAAACCTTTAGAAGACTATCTTAGAGAAGTTTGGCCTTTCTGCAACTTATCTCGGTAGCTTGGATAGACCTCGAAGGTGACCTCTACGTGCTACCTGGGTAGAAGTTGGGTCTAACTGAGGATCAAAGGTTCTACATTGATTAAGAAGTGGGCTGGACATCATGGGAATTATCTCCATTGCTTGGGCTGATATTCTAGTTGGGCCCAGTGTTTATATTTATCATAATTAGGCCCAAGATTCGTTTCACATTCACCCCACTACAATGAATTTATCAAAATTCACCTCCAATAAAAAATTATTAATTTCATTACATTTGTTATGTGATACTATATTAGTTTAGTATAATTTCAAGAGCCAACCTTGTGAAAACCGTATTTGAGGCATGCTCACTTTTTTTAATCAATAAAAAAATAAAAGGCTAAAAGCATTAACTCTTTTATTTATTTAGTTTTTCTAAGGTAGTTTCTTACTCTTATGTATATGCATTGTGCGTGCATTATTTTATATTTCCTTAATCAATATTTTTTATTTTTTCCGCAAAATTTTGTAAAGATTGTAGTAGTTTCAAAGCATGCGTGTTTAGATTTTATTCCAAATAGTTGGTAAGAATTAAATGATTAATAAACTACCAACTTGCTTATGAGGTGGTTGTACTTGTGATTGTACTTATGATTATTCATCCTATTTCTACTATAATAAAAGAAATTTAGTTATTAATATTGTTTTGTACATTCTTCTAAAAAAATATTATTATTTTGTAAATACGTATGGTAGTTATGTAGTTGAAGTTGTGTAATATTGAAAAGGAAAGAGGAAGGGGATGGGGGGATTCACCAAAGAGGAGGCAGAAGAGTCCCAAAAAAGTGAAAAATGCATTATTATTTGACAGGACTGACGAAATAAGTGCTGACGATAAAGACATCACTGACGAGAAACCACAACAGACGAGGCAATCGGTGAAGACGATGATGAAATGTGCAAGAGCAGGCGAAAGCAGCAGGAACATTTAGTATCGCCAATAAATTACCCAGTCTGGATGAAACAACTGTATAGCCCGTTGGGAACGAATTAAAGCCTCAATCAGCAGGCAGAAGGCGTTACTTGAAGAAGTATTAAAACCACAATAACTGCCCCAACGGCTAGGAGGCCAAAGGAGCGCATATATAAACCCTCCAAAAACACCAGTCAGGGGTAAGAAAAGATACCATAACAAGATCACTCTTTATTATTGTCTTTCTAAGTGAAATTCCTAGAAACTAACTTAAGCATTAGAGGTGTTTTGGCAGGCTCCACACCGGTGACCACATTTGTAGGTCTGATTGCCCTCATCTCGACTGCAAGAAGGGCTAGATTCAGGTTTGGTTCCATCTGTACTTACCCCTCTTCTACTGACGAACTTCTTGCTTTATCAGTTTGGCACCGTCTGTAGGGAAATATCGCATTTCCATATTTATACTTGGAAAGGTGATTCCCACCAATTTCTACAGTCAGATGGAATTCAATCCAAACCCCGCCTCCTTGACCCAGCAAATCCAGGCCCTGGCGGCCACTGTCGAAGAACTCACCAAATAGAATCAGGAAATGAAGATACAACTTCAGCAGATGCAACAAAAAAAGAGTCAGTCTAGGAGCGGTCCAGAAGATGAAGAGGATAGTCACAGAAGGGTCAGTACCCTCAGACCAGTCACTCCTGACAAACAAAACTCGGACGTTATAAAAGAAATGAGGAAGGAGATGGACGAGCTGCGAAATGCCATCAAAGAAAAGAATGAGCGGAGCGTGGATAGAATGATTAGGGCTACAGATTCGCCCTTCACTACAGCAGTCCTCGAGCACCCAATACCGCCCAAATTTCGTCTGCCCTAGCTCGAACAGTTCGACAGGTTAAAGGACCCTCAAGATCACCTCAACATGTTCAAAACAACACTAGGTCTCCAACAGCCCCTTGACGAGATACTATGTTGCTCCTTCCCCACCACTCTCAAGGAAGGGGCTTGGGAATGGTTTGCCAAGCTGCCTACATCGTTAATAGATAATTTCGAGCAGTTGAGCGGCGCCTTCTTGAGGCATTTTATTGGGGGACAACGTTTGAAAAGACCAGCAGACTATTTACTCACTGTCAAACAGGGGGAGAAGGAGACATTGAGGTCGTATGTAAAGCGTTTCACACGAGAAACTTTGGAAGTCGACGAAGCTGACGATAAAGTGCAGTTGATGGCCTTCAAGGCGGGGTTAAGATCTCGGGACCTCGTAACATCACTTGCTAAGAATCCCCTAAAGATGATGGCAGAAATGCTCCTAAAAACGCAAAAATACATGAATGCCGAAGATGCGCTCACAGCCATAGGGGACGCAGTAAGGCCGGGAGGCATCAGAATAAGAGATAGCGAACGAAGAGGACAGAAAAGAAAACGACATGATCGTCAAGCCAGTGACGATAACAGAAGAAAGGATGATAAAGGTCCCCGAACAGTAAGGTTTACCCCCTTAATTATGCCAGTTGACAAGATCCTGTCTCAGATTAAGGATGAGCCCCACTTGAAATGGCCGCGGCCATTGCATTCGTCACCCAACGTTTGCGACAAAAGCAAGTACTGCCGATTCCATAAGGATCACAGTCACTACACGAAGGATTGTCGTGATCTCAAGGAGCAAATTGAGGAGTTGATACGAAAAGGGAAGCTGCAGAAGTATATAAAGAAGGGGGAATACAGCAGACCAAGGGAAGGAAACAAGAACTAGCAAGAATCATCGTCAAGAAACGACGATTGTCAAGCCCAGCCAGCACAGAATATGATCGGGGAGATAGCAACCATCGCAGGAGGACCCTTTGCCGGGGGATCTTTTAGGTCCCTCAAGAAGGCATGCCAGAGGCAAGTCAACAGCGTCTACATGGTACCTCCAGTTAAGCAAAGAAGGACTAACCAAGATATGTCCTTCAATGAAGCAGATGCTAGAGGGGTGAAACAACCACACAATGATTCCCTAGTTATAATGTTAACTCTAGAAGGATTCAACACCAGGAGGATCCTCGTGGACAACGGCAACTCAGCAAACATTATCTACCTCCCCGCGTTCCAGTAAATGAAATTAGACCCAAAAAGGTTGCGCCCATTTGACTTCCCACTTGTCAGTTTCAGCGGAGATCGGGTATATCCCAAGGGCATGGTGACGCTGACGGTTACAATCAGAACTTACCCGAGGCAGTTAACCCGTCAGCTAGATTTCTTAGTGGTAGATTGTCCTTCATCCTATAATGCCATTATTGGAAGACCAACACTCAATAACTGGAGGGTGGCGACGTCTACTTATTGTTTAAAAGTGAAGTTCCCAATGGACGAGGGGGTCGGCGAAGTGAAAAGAGATCAAGTTTTAGCTCGAGAATGCTACCAGGCCGTACTAGCTGCACGGGAAAACAATACATAGATGATAGAAGAGAAAGAAGAAAAGAAGGAAGAAGCACTAAAGACGGTGGAGTTAGCTGTCGAAGAAACAACCAAAACGACGAAGGTGGGAAAAATGCTAAGCCCTGAGATAAAGGCCAAACTCATCGAGTTACTCAGGGAAAATTTAGACGTCTTTGCATGGAGTCATGAGGACATGCCTGGCATATCCCCAGAGGTCATCCAGCATGAGTTAAGGGTGAACCCAGAGAGGAAACCCGTCCACCAGAGATGCTAAACCTTCGCTCCAGAACGGGACCAGGCAGTGACGGACGAGGTCGCTAAGCTCCTGGCAGCAACCTTCATTCGAGAAGTACACTATTCGGAGTGGCTCGCCAACGTCGTCTTAGTGAAGAAGGCAAATGGAATATGGAGAATGTGCGTGGACTTCACAGATCTGAACAAGGCATGTCCGAAGGATAGCTTCCCTCTCCCAAGGATAGATCAACTAGTGGACTCAACGGCTGGAAACAAGTTACTGACGTTCATGGACGCCTTTTCCGGGTACAACCAGATCAAGATGGCTGAAGAAGATTAAGAAAAAACTGCCTTCGTCATAAGCAAAGGACTTTACTGCTACAAGGTGATGCCCTTCAGGCTGAAGAATGCTGGAGCCACTTATCAAAGGTTGGTCAACAAGATGTTCAGAAGCCAGATCGGCAGGAATATGGAGGCATACGTGGACGACATGCTCGTCAAGAGTAAGGAAGAACTTTCCCATCTTGAAGATTTGAAGGTGACATTCGCCACCCTCAGACAGTACCAGATGAAGCTAAACCCAAGCAAATGCGTTTTTGGCGTAGTTTCGGGGAAATTCTTAGGATTCATGGTGTCCCATAGAGGGATAGAAGCTAACCCGGAGAAGTGCGAGCCATAATCAATATGGAGTCGCCAAAGACGGTTAAAGAAGTCCAAAAGCTGGCAGGAAAGATCGCGGCGCTAAATAGGTTTGTCTCTAGGGCAACTAATAAGTGCCACCCCTTCTCCCAAACCTTAAAAAAGGCCTTCATCTGGACTGACGAGTGTGAGGAAGCTTTCCAAGAGCTTAAACGCTACTTGAGTAATCCACCCCTACTAAGCTCGGCCAAAAAAGGAGAAGCTTTACAGTTATACTTGGCGGTATCAGTCACGACCGTAAGCGCGGCCCTAATTCGCGGAAAAGGCAAGAAACAGCTTCCAGTTTATTACGTCAATCATGCCTTCCAAGGAGCTAAGTTTAAGTACCCGTTGATCGAAAAGATTGTGTTCACACTAATAATGGCCTCACGCAAGCTGAGACAGTACTTCCAGGCAAACCCAATCCTAGTCATGACTGACCAACCTATCAAAAAGTCCATGAACAAACCTGAAGCAGCCAGAAGAATGGTCCAGTGGGCGATCGAGCTTAGCCAATTTGATATCGAGTACCATCCCAGGACGGCTATCAAGGCACAAGTCTTGGCAGACTTCGTGGCCGAATTCACCTATGCAAGCGCAGATAACCAAACCAGAGACGAAGATATGTAGACGATACAGACTAACAGATTGTTAGCCCAGAAGAGGGGCGAAATAGGAGTCGTAATAACCACCCCTGACGGAGAAATGCTCAAATATGGAGTCCAGCTACAGTTCCCAGCTACCAACAATAAGGCCGAATATGAAGGAATACTGACAGAACTAAGACTTGGACAAGTCCTTGGAGCCAAGAACCTGCTGGTCCAAAGTGATTCAAAACTGGTGACCGAGCTGATAAAGGGAAAGTACGAGGCGAAAGAAGATAGAATGAAAAAATACCTCAGACTAACGAAGCATCTTATCCAGGAGTTCGATACAGTCAGATTTGAACAAATCTCTCGAAGCCAGAACACTATAGCAGATGAAATATAAAAAATGTCATCGTTAGAAGAGAGGCCATCAGGAAGCGGGCTAGCAATTGAAGTCCAGAAGCATCCCAGCATTAAAGAAGCATCAACATTCCAGATCCAAGGTATAAATAGCTGGATCACTCCTATTATGTCTTTTTTGCAGGACGAACACCTCCCCCAAGATGCTGACAAGGCCAAGAAAGTCAAGAAAAGAGCAACCAAGTTCACGATCCTAAACGACATCTTATACAAGAAAGGTTTCTCTATGCCATACCTGAAGTGTATTAATGAAAAGGAAGCCAGATATATCCTGAAGGAAGTACATGAAGGAGTTTGTGGGGACCATGCCGGACCCAGATCCCTGGTAAGTAAAATCATTCGAACAGGTTATTTCTGGCCAACCATGCAGGTGGACGTAGCAGAACTTGTTAGGAAATGTGACAAGTGTCAAAGGTTCGGGAATGTCCAATGACTTCCATCAGAGCAACTGACGACTATATCCTCTCCCTGGCCATTTTCACAATGGGGAATTGACATCGTTGGCCCACTACCACTAGATAAAGGTCAGGTAAAATTCTTATTGGTTACGATTGATTACTTCACCAAGTGGGTAGAAGCAGAAGCAATAGCAACCATCACGGAATCACGAATTCGAAACTTTGTCTGGAAGAATATAATGTGTAGGTTTGGGATACCCATGATGATAATATCAGATAATGGTCAACAGTTTGACAGTCAAGGTTTCAAAGACTTCTGCTCAAGTTTGGGCATCAAGAACAAGTTCTCATCCCCAGGACACCCGCAAGCCAACGGTCAGACAGAGGGGACGAACCAGACGTTGCTGAAGATCATAAAAACCAAGTTGGACGATGCGAAGGTCGCGTGGCTAGACGAACTACCTAATGTGTTGTGGGCCTACAAAACCACTACAAGAACCCCGACGGGGGAAACACCTTTTAGACTCACTTATGGCATTGAAGCCATGATCCCGGTCGAGGTGGGAGTCACCAGTTTCAGACGCGAGGCATTCCACGAAGGAGATAACGACGATCAACTTAAGGTCAACCTTGACTGCCTAGACGAAGTAAGGGACCAGGCTTCTAACAGAATGACCAAGTACTAGCAGAAGATGGAAGAATATTATAACAAGAGGGTGAAGCTTAGACAATTCGAAATAGGTGACCTCGTCTTACGCAAGGTCAGCATAGCCACGAGAGATTCAGCACAGGGAAAGCTGGGTCCTATATGGGAAGGGCCCTACCAAGTTACTCACTACTCTAGACAAGGGAGTTATCATTTGGAAACCGTGGACGGGCAGGAACTTCCACGGCCATGGAACATTGAGCATTTGAAGAAGTACCACCAATGAATGTAACCAATGAATGCATTTAAAATTAATGAAGATATTTTTTGCTAATACTTCTACGTCCACAGGTTTCTCAGTTAAAAACTTCAAACGACCCTTCCCCGCTCTCAAAAATAGCTAAGTAACAAGATTCCGTTTTGACGGATGTAAGTTACTGACGATTAAAAGAGACATTGAATCTCAAAAATAGCTAAGTAACAAAATTCCGCTTTGACGGATGTAAGTTACTGACGACTAAAAGAGACATTGAATCTCAAAAATAGCTAAGTAACAAGATTCCGCTTTGACGGATATAAGTTACTGACAATTTAAAAGAGACATTGAATCTCAAACATAGCCAAGTAACAAAATTTCGCTTTGACGGATGTAAGTTACTGACGAAAAAAAGAGACATTGAATCTTAAAGATCGCTAAGTAACAAAGTCCAGCTTTGACGGATGTAAGCTACCGACGAATAAAAAAGAAAACATTGAAAATGACTAAGTTACGAATGTGCAAGAAGAAAGCAAGTGCATCTAATTAAAGCCCAAAAACAGAGGGCAAATTCCATTGTTTTTAGACCCATAAACACTGGGCCAAACCATTATACAACCCATTGTTCACGAAAGAAAAGCTATTTCAAAAGTAGGACTTAAAAAAAAAAAAAAGAAACAAACAGGAGAATCTAGTTCAACAATCGACAGGAGGAGCAGCATCATCGGGGGCAGTGTTGTCGGCTAGAGCATTCCCGGAGGCGTCCGGCTGAGCAGATGAAGATTGGGCAACCTTGTCGGCAGCCATCTCCTGGTCGATCTCCTCGAGGTCGAGGTTTTCCAGGTCCACTCCCGAAGGGTGCTTGGCAAGGTACCTCCTCAAGAGCTCGAACCCTTTAAAGTACCAGCTGAGCAGAACTGTGTTGTACTCGTCAGTGGTTTGGAAAGCCTCGACGGACCTAGCTGCAATGGTCTTCAACTTTTCCTTAGAGGCCAAGAGTTGCTTGTCCTTCTCGAGGGTCAACTAACGCTCAGCCCTCAGGTCGTCATTCAGACCCCTCACCTTCTCCTTCAGCTCGTTGGCTTACCCCATAGATTGAATCAATTCCTTCTTCAAGCCGGAGTTCTCTGCCTCCAAAACCTCTACCCTCGATTCAAGAGAAGCCATCTTAGCTTCCTGGGTTAGATACTCCGAGGCGATGTGCAAGCTTTCCCCCAATACCTGAAACAAAAACCAAGGCCGTCAGTGCGCGAAGGTTGAAGAAGAAGCCTGAGATCACCATGCCCTAAGGTCTTACCTGAAAAATTTTCTGAACATGGCGACTCGCGATGCTATTAAAAGGCACTCCAGAGAGGGCCTTCAGGTCGTCGGCAGCCACGACCCCATGCGCCCTCTCAACCGCCAGGCTCTTGTCGTCCCAAATAGTGGACAAACGAGAAGCAGCCTTATCCTTTTTCATGTCCAATCGTGGCCTCTTGGAAACAGGAGTAGGGAGCTCCTCGATCGATGTTGAAAGGGAGACCGTCCTCGTCACCTCCGCTCCAAAAGTGACGGGAGTAACCTGGACGGCGGGGGAAGTAGAGGTTCCTTTCACTCGAACCCCCTTCCTCCCCAAATTGGACTGGGACTCATCTTCTTCGATCTTATCTTGGCATACAAATCCTTGTTAAATCTCGTTGTCATCTCTGCACAAAAAAAAAAAGGGTTATGTTAACAGGGACGAAGAAAGGCAATCCCTACGCACAAACCTAATACTTACTCTTCTTTTCTTCAATCTCAATTTTACAGAGAATGAAGGAGGAAGGTTCTGGCCCCAGACAATAGAAGGCAAGGGGGGTCCACAAGGTCGTCCCAATCCTCTATCGTCTGCACGTAATCAGCAGCTTTTCGCACTTTCTCCCTGTACCGGCTCTTCAGTTTTGGCCGCTTCATAACTGCAGAAAACAAGAAATGTAAGCGTCATTAATAATGACAATGAGCACGAAAGAACTAAATTAACGGGGATAGATTTTGGCACACCTAAAGTCAGGGTTCCCCACCGACGGCGTAACCTCGGGAGATCACCCCAAGTCTCGCCCGAGGGGGTCTCAAACTCGTCCCCTGACACAAAGAAAAATCGGGACTTCCAGTACTTGAAAGACGAAGGTAACCCCTTGATAATCCTATATTTTCTCTCCCAAGGCACTAGTTCATAGTACTCGCACTCTCTGGACGCTTTCAGACGGTATAAATGAACAAGCTCGTCAATCTTGAGCATGTCCCCGTCCACAGCTACCATCCATATACCCATACAACTAACCACTATTCTCCAAGAGTTGGGCATAAGTTGTCCCGGAGCTATGCCAAAATAATCTAACATCTCCATCAAAAAGGGGTGGACGGGAAACCTCAACCCACATAAAAAGGCTGCCTCGTAAAAACAGACCTCCCCTGGAAAGAAATTGCACGCCCGGTCATTTCCTCCTAGTAGACGAAGCCTCACCCGCTCCGGAAATTGAAACCTATCCCTAAATCTCCCAAGTGTCTCAGCATCAAGACCGCACTCCTCCACAAGGGCATGAAAAGCCCCAACTTCCCTAAGATCCGAAACATCAGTGTCTCCTTCCGCTGGATCGTCACTAGATGACAGACCTGTCTCAAGCTCACTAGACCTAACTTCAGACATTGCTCCTTGACCTCTATACCAGGCAATGGATTGACGGAGCAGAGGCAACAAATCGGCTAGTACAACTCCTAGACAATCACCCTCAAAGACAAATCCCTCTAAGTACGGAGAACTATCTATAAAACCCCCTAAACGTGCAAACAAGAAAGAAATTGTCGGGCAAACTAGCCTAACCTCAGAGCCATAAACCATGAAAATCTAGGAAAAACACAAACAAGACAGTACGAACTAAAACCTTCTAAAAAAAAAAAAAACAAGAGAAAAAGGAAAATAGGGAAATCAGAAAATTACGAAAAGGGAAAGGAAAAGCAGAAGGGAGAAAGATAAATACCTCAGAAGCAGAAGCACCGCCGCACCAGGGCACCATCGCACAACGCACCAGTTCAAAGAGAGAAAATCACCGAAAAATAGTGTATTTTAAGGAAAAAGAAGAGGAATACGAAAGCAACCAAAGTATTTTTGAAAAAAAGACAAAGAACAAAGAAAGGGAAGTTAAAAGCCAAAATAACACAGAAATTGAAGAGAAACAACGGGAAAAACGAAGAGACAAATGATGGGAGCATTAACTTCACCAACTACAATATGCCACGTGGCCACGATCGATACGGCTCCACCACTACGCATTTAATACGGAACGAAACTCCAAGAGTCACCCACCAACTTTTCACCTTCCATGATCGTCGTGACATGTCATGACTACCAGGGAATCCGAGGGCAACTGACGGGACTAACGAAATAAGTGCTGACGATAAAGACATCACTGACGAGAAACCACAATAGACAAGGCAATTGGTGAAGACGATGATGAAATGTGCAAGAACAGGTGAAAGCAGCAGGAATATTTATTATCGCCAATAAATTACCCAGGCTGGATGAAACAGTTGTATAGCCCGTTGGGAACGAATTAAAGCCTCGACCAGCAGGCAGAAGGCGTTACTTGAAGTGGTATTAAAACCACAATAACTGCCCCAACGGCTAGGAGGCCCAAGGAGCGCATATATAAACCTTCCAAAAACACCAGTCAGGGGTAAGAAAAGATACCATAACAAGGTCACTCTTTATTATTGTCTTTCTAAGTGAAATTTCTAGAAACTAACTTAAGTATCGGAGGTGTTTTGGCAGGCACCACACCGGTGACCACATTTGTAGGTCTAATTGCCCTCTTCTCGACTGCAAGAAGGACTAGATTCAGGTTTGGTTCCATCTGGACTTACCCCTCTTCTACTGACGAACTTCTTGCTTCATCATTATTATTTGGTAGTTGAAATGTTGCCTATTCTTCCTTGCTCTCTCTACGCTAATTTTTTCTCCTATGTCTCTCTCCAAAGGATCAACTCAATTGATCCACCTTCAAAAGTCAAAGTAAGAAAAACGAAACAAGACAGTATAAATTTTAAATATACTTGCACTTGCTTGTCATCTTGGAACCCGATCATAAATAACTTGATTGCATCACTTTGTTGTTGTTATATTTTCATTAAACAATAAGATTAATGAAAAATTCAATTTGAGCACCTTTGAGCATGTTAAAGCCCACATCAATAGCAGCACAAACAATATGTATTTTTGTTGCTAATGCTATAGTTGTTGATGTACATCAACTAAGCTTCTTTTCGTTATATAAATTTTTTTTTGGGATAAGTTCCACCACACGCACGGAATCGCGTATCCAATATCTCATATACATATTTATCCAAGTCAATTAATATATGATATGCCCACGATAATTGCCCCATCTAGGCTCCGGTGATATAGGTAGTATTCAACTGTTGTCACATGGTACAAAGTCAATAAATTCACATCAAAAACTCTCATTCTGTCTTAAAAAAAATGAAAAGTCTTATAACTTCTATTTTTAAATATTAAGCAGATTTTGGCGGATACAATTATGTTTATACTAAACAAATTTTACAATATATTTTCCAACATTTGAACTTTGAAGCCATAATTTATGCTAATCATAACGGTGGTTTCCATGAAAATGATGTTATGCTAATAATAATTTATCTCAACAAGTTATGAAATATTAAGAAATTTATTGTGTTTGTAACTTTATCATTAAGTTTACAATTATTACGGGTACAATTTAGAATTAAATATATCATGTGCATACTACCTTAACCTATTTTATTTATAATTCCTAGAATAGCTTGAGAATGGATAAGCTTAGGAATATTATTATTTTTATTGCTTTGTAATTAAATAATTATTATTTTTTAGAAACTTATTTACTATATTATATAATTATATCTCTGTCCCTTGTTCCACTTGTCATGATCTTACACCAATGAACTTATTGATTCCACGTGTCATGATCTTACATAATTTGTTGATGACAATTCAAATTTCCACATGGTATTATATTACTTGTAAGCTGTGACCAAAGCCCTGGGACAAGACCGTAAGACTAGTGAGAACCGTTTGGTCTTCACCTTGCTCTCCAAGCTTATTCTTTTTTCTTTTTTTATGATGAGTGCTCTCCAAGCATTTGGACTCGCTAGCAACATAAAATTTGTTAGTCACATGTATCACTGTCCCTTTTCTTCAGGCCAAATCATTGGCCATTGCCATCTCTGATTTATCAATATAAATAGACCACCTTACTCCTCAAACTCTCATCAATCACACACTTCATTCATTTCAAACTTTGCTTTGCCAAAGAAACTACAACCTTCTTCCACTCCAATCAAAAACTTCTTCTAAGTCAACAACAGAAGAAAAAAGCAATGGCGCTTTTCTCTGCCTTCTTCAAGTGTTTCGTGCCCTCCTTATTGTCACAAGTCTCAGATGATGCCATGAAAGCAGAGTCATCAGAGAAATCCAAAAGAAAATCAAAATCAAAACCATCAGGAGCTCCAATTGTTGTATCCTACTTCCCAGTTAATTCAAACCTCTCCCGCTTGTAGTAATATACTAATATATATGACTACAAGGTGTTGAGCTGTATAATGGTCTGGTTATTCCCTACAATCATGAAATTGAAATTCTACGAAGTGTTTACCATTGAAAGGTAAAGTTTTCTTCCAAATCAATTCAAATAAATCTTCTCTAACTTACTGCATGATGATTTATAAAATTATCCACGTGTATTATTTTTAAAAATATTGAATGACTCATGAGAAATGCCATACAACTAATATTACACGTGGATGATTTTTTCAATTTTCATGTAGTTGGTTGGAGGAAAATTGAATTGGAGGTAAATTTTTCCCACTTGAAAATACTTCAATTGAGCATGTTTGACAAAGGAATATCGATGGAAATAGTTGTATCATGGGAATCTCAACTATGACTTGGATTTTCAGGGTAGCATGTTGTTTTGATTATTTTTTTAGAGTGGGATCATTGGGAGAAGGTATGGAGTCTGAACAATTTGTAACAAAAATAAAGCATGAAGAAGATGTTGCAACATAACTTATCTGAATTGGTGTAAGCATTTGTTTATCCTTTTCAAGTGTATGTTTCACTCCAAATTAAAAGGCCAACTTATTTTACTATTCAACTTATTTTTAATACTATTCATGAGCCCACTGCACCTTTGAGTACTATTCACGGATCCTATTGTACTATTTCGCCTAACTTTTACATTTATTTACAGTATTTTCAACAAAAAGTTTTTAGTTTTAGCAAAATAAGCCGATCCTAAATAGACCTTGATATAAGCATTAACCAGCAATAAGCAATGTAGGATCGATTGCAGTATTGATTTCAATACAATCAGGTATACGATATTACAACTTTGAGATTACAACCACATAAAAACTGTATTTTGAACAAGTGTCGGCTTTTTTTGGGAAGGACTATGGACCGTGTTATAGAAGTCAAAAACGGTTTCATCTCGCTTCATTTCAGCAAACGGCTAACAGCATAATATGTGCTCTTTAATGTGAAAGCAGAGACGAAGTTTAGAAAACGAAAGGAACCTACCTTTCCTTGTATACCTACCTTTCCTTGTATGCAAACTAATTCGCTATACCCTTTTGTCTCTCTACAAACAATCCAGTTAATTTATTCACCTAGATTACATCAATATGATGTTATCACTCATCACATTCTCTTGAACCAATGACCAACACGTTCAAATTAGCTTCTACAAGAAAAATTGACCCCCTTCCATTACCAAAACCAAAATAGCACTTGATCAAAATATTCAGTAGAGGAAACAACATCAAAGACGCTTCTTAAGGTTTATATTAGATCAATTAGAAAATAAATTCCCTTCATATATTAGACAACTTGTATTGATGTTTCATTTGAGCAAATTTTAGATGAGGCTTTCACTTTTCAATTGGGTTTTTATTTTTTAAGAAATTGTAAAAACTCACTCGGGATTGAACTACATCACCCGCAATCCCAAAAGTAAATTAGTAAATTAGTGATAAATAGTCCACAATTTCTTTTTTCTCTCGTGTGTGTGCTCGCGTGCGCGCGCGCGCACATGTGTTGTCCTTCCCCACCATTTCTCTTCATTTTTACCTTTCATATTTAAACAATAATTTATTTTCTTCTTTGTTTTTTTGGTAAAAAAATACAATAAATTTCACAACTTTAATCAAAACATTTGAGGCGAAAAATTAATTAAAACAACATCATTTTCACTTAAAACCACCCATAACATCAACTTCACTGTATAATAATAATCACAACTTACCGTATCATCTCAACTGTCATAAAATTTGTATTAAATCTAGAGACTCATTATTAATATTTTACTTTTATCACACTCTCTTTTGGAGTGATAGGGAGACAAAACTAGGTAAAATGTCGTTGTCTAGAGACTCATTCGCATCCACCAATCTTGATAAATCAACGGGCCAAATTCCAACTCGTAATCCACCAATCTGTGTAAGCTTCGCTGCTCCCCACGTATTTGCCAAAAGACAACAGTGATAGCTCCTCGTGAATATTCCACAAACCCAAACCATTGCATTAAAGTAATTTCCACCATCTTCACAAGCTCATATATTGTCTTTACTGCTTTGTTAGCCATACAAACATATTGAGAGAGAAAGAAAGAGATGGGGGTGGTGATAATAGATGGATCAACGGTGCGTGACTTTGTGAGCGACGAGGCTCAGTTCAAGAAGAGCGTGGACGAGAGGTTTGCAGCTTTCGATCTCAACAACGACGGTGTTCTTTCGCGCGGCGAGCTCCGCAAGGTATTTGAGTCCATGAGGCTCCTGGAGACCCACTTCGGCATCGATGTGGCGACCACTCCGGATCAGCTCACCCAGCTCTACGACTCCATATTCGAGAAGTTTGACTGTGATCACAATGGGACTGTGGATGTGGAGGAGTTCAGGGCGGAGATGAAGAAGATCATGCTTGCTATTGCTGATGGACTAGGGTCCTGTCCCATTCAGATGGCTCTTGAGGATGGTGATGAAAATTTGCTTAAAAGGGCTGCAGATCTTGAGGCTTCTAAGTCTAATTCTAAGGCCTCCTCCTAGTCCTAGTCCTCATCATTTTGTGCAGATGCTTCTTCTGGGCTGGGTTTCTAGTTTCCACTATACATATGCATTTTTTTTTTTTTTTGGTGAAAAATAAAATTATGAGTGATGTTCTTCGTGTACTCTTTCTCTCTATTATGTGCAATATTTCTATCTAAATAAGTGAGCAAGCACAATTCTCATATCTCAAAAACTCAGTTTTCATAACTCATTTCTCTATTTTTTTACTTTTACTTTTTTCTTAACTCAATCTTATTTTGGTTTGGTTTCAAATCTAGGTGAGCTTAACTCAAAATTTTGACAAAGTGGTGACGCCCATGTCTCTCTCCTCCATCTCCTTCATTTTTTTTTTTTTCCTCTCCTCTTTTACGAAGCCTGAAACATTGAAACCTTTCTCCTCCCATTTTCGGCTTCCACCACCACCAACATCCCACAAACCCACCAATTGCGATTCTCAAAAACCCAACCCACCGCCATTGTTTTGCATCCACCACTGTACAAATCACCAAAAATCAGACCCATCCACCGTAGCAGATCCACCAACACCGTCAACGTCACTGCAAATTCTTTTACATATATATAATGAAAATAAAAATAAAAAGAAATACCAGAAAAAATTACCCCACAAAATTCACAACTCCAAGCCCAAAAAGCACACCTTAACCCGATTAAAACGCAAATCACAACTGAAATCGAAACTCTCTGCCATCATCGCATGAAGAAAAAGAAAGAATGACTAAAAATAATAAGAAACTGAGAAAAGAAACCAGAGTGATAAAAAAAAAAAGAGAGAGAAGCAGCTGAAAGAACCCAGCTTGAAGAAGAAAAGAGAAAAGACGACAACTGGACAAGGAGAGAAGAAATATCAGTAAGGTGGAGAGAAAAAGTAGCAAAGGAAAAGATATATGCACGTGTGGGCATAGAGTGTCTGTGTCTCGTAATCATCAAATATTTACAAAAATTTACAAAAAAAAAACGCAATTAAAATACCGAGTAATAATCTATTTAAAGAAAATTTTTATTAAAAAAAATTAATATTTTGACGATTTTTTTTTTTATAAAAGTGATGTCAAAATTTTTTTTAAATGAATTATTAACTAATGTTCTAAAAGAACTCATTAGCATGATCCTTATATAAATACTTGATATCTCGTTGAAAACAGCAAAATCTTGGGACCATTTGGTAAAATTATTTTAATAATGTTCTTTATATTTTTTGAAAATATGTGTGAATAAAAAGTATAAAAATACGTGTAATGTTGTTTAAAATACTATATCAAACGGCCCTCTTTTGTTTCCGTTTTCCATCATCCAAACTCAAATTTTGAGATTTTGAGGGATAAAAACAAACATCTAAAGCCAAGTCAAACACTACATCATTTGTGAGACCCACGAGTTTTGGACGATGGATCATGAAAGTATTACTTAGTTTTCATGCTATCCAAACAACTGAACAAGCTCAAAGTTGTTCATGACTCCCAACACCTAACTTTTAGGAATGGACTATTATTCTAACACAACTTCACGTCTGTGGATTAAGACTACTCCTTTCTATATGCAATACTTGGGTCCTGCAAAGAAGGGTCATATATGGTAGATGACTTCATCATCAAAAAAAAGGAGTAAAACACACACAAGTCTCACAGGCAAAAGGTGTCCTATGGTCACTAGTGTGCCAGTGCACAAACGAAATGACAAATACAGTGGTCATTTTCAACGCAACTCACAAGAAAAGGAATGCTCATGTCCCAAGTATTTTTATTGATCAATAGCCTTCTCTTTGAAAAAATGTAAATACACAATCAGCACAAATAAATTTTGATAAAAAAGAATGATCTATAGTTAAGGAAAGACTATTCCATTATAAAATTGAAACCAAGCCCATACGGACACTGGAAGCAGAGTATTGGTCATTAGTGAGATAAGAAGCAAATTTAAAAAAAAAAAAAAAACAAAAACAAAAAAGAGTGATTATGTTTGCAAAACCACGTACTTTTAAATATATATATATAAGTAATTGCAAAACATCATCTTTCCTAGGAAATGAAAAAGAATTTAAGTTACCAATAGATAAGACAACCATTCTAAACTACATAGAATCAAATACTTTTCACACTTAAGTAAGAAATAATTTCATTTTAAATCATAAACCATACAAAACGGCTGAACTTAAGCTTAACCCAAGATGAAAAACTATTGGTTTTCCATGGATTACAGAGAACTCATGAGCAGAACTGCTTTGATCTTGTTTTTAATGTCATCAATGCTATATAAGTTCAACAGCTTAGATAACAAATGATGCAGAATGACAAGACAACGGAACATTATCATGGAGATTTGCTTAAACTAATGAGACTCTTAATTTCTCCACTTTTTCAACACATTTTACTGAAACAAGGCCAATAGGTTTGTAGGAATTCATACAGACACTGTGAAACAATTCCAGCTTAAAGCCAATAGGCTATGAATATGAGTACATGGAGACAATTCAAAGAGCTCAAGCTTATGTAAACACAAACTCTATTGTCCAACCACTAATTCCAATCATTTCATTTACAAGTAAGCAGACGATTCAGAGAATGCATTCATGTGACATTGTGTCCTAACATGAGAATAGAAGTAGTTGATCATGTAAATGTAAAAAAAAACTACACCAAGTACTTTGTCAACACCCACCACCAATTTGTGTAAAATCTATTTTCCTTTGACAGTAAGCATCAAGGAGAAAATCTCTTATGTATGGCAAGTTAATCCACCACCACAGCACTGCTATTAAATAATTTTTTTTCTATCACATTAGTAATATAAATGATCAAACCAATATTCAATACAGGACACTTCAGATGCACCAACGAAAAAGTCTTAGTAAACATGTCATAACACATGCAGTCTAGAAATAGAACAAGGCAGAAATCAAATGCAAAACATAAAACACTATACAAAGTAAAAAGAGTTTAAGAAAAAGGGGTCAGAGAGTAATCATTTCTTATGACATCTACAAGCCTTAAAGCTTTCATAGTTTGACGGTATTGACATCATCCTCACTGCCTCTACAACTTACCAATTGAGAATCAAAAAACCATAAACTAATAATAATAAGTCAATAGCAGAAATTCCATAGCAGATACTCAAACCATAACAAAATGGAATTAGGCACACCTACTACAGAAAAAAATAAATTCTTCGCCAAGATATACCAACCTACACAAATGGGGTTATATCCATTACACTCATTTATCTAACAATGCTCCAATAGTAGAAGGGATGAGACACTAGGAATTGAAGAATAGAAGGTGTAAGAATACATTAAGATATTACCATAAATTCGTAAAACATGGTATGTATAAAAACACAATAGACGCGATAGCTTATTGTATTCTATAAAACCATAATCTGTGTATTTATGGTAATATCCTAATATATTCTAACAGAATCAATCTATGTTTGTACCAATTCACTCCACCCTTTCCTATTTTTCTGGCAGCACAAAATAAAAGAAAGCCAGTTGCTTGAAGTACCCTCCACCCAGGGTGCACATACCTTGACTCTCACATGTATGTTTTAGGATCCAAATACCTTGAACCTTAAAGCATGTGAGGTGGGCACATAAGCACATGGGATAGAGTATCTAAGCACTAAAGATAGAGTAAAAAAAAAAGGTTAATTGCAGCAGAATTGGTATATAAATTTCAGACCCAGTCAAAATTAATGTCTACCCCAAAAAGGGATTTAACTGAGGATCTTATTCTTACATATAGGAGCATCTGAGAAAGCATAAGCCATATGAACATATATGAAAAGGCAATAATGCGAGACTCTCTCTGCTTCCAATAATCAATATAGGCAATGTACAGCACTGTAAACGCTATGGAGAAAGCGCATCAGAGACTCTAATTTATTGCCTTTTTTTAAGTTTTGAAGGGTGTGTGAGATTCTATAATGATGTAATGAAAGTAAAAAATAAAAATGACAGAATAAAGACTAAAGCACCCAACATAACATAACAGAGAAAAAGAGAGATCTAACCTTTGCTTGAAGTTAGTTGAAACTTGATTAAAGGTTTTACCTTTGATTATAAGATATGATAATAGAGAGAGAAGAGTGAAGAAGGCAGATGATAAGAGAGAAATAGGAGCCCAAAAAAGTAGAAGGTTAAGCGAATATTGAGAGAGAGAGAGAGAGAGAGAGAGAGCTCCTTTTGGAGTTTGGTATTGGGAATGAGAAGCAGGTGAAGATAAAAATGTAGAACGTCGCCTGAGAGATTCGAACTCTCGCGGGGAAACCCCATGTACTTAGCAGGCACACGCCTTAACCACTCGGCCAAAGCGACGCCTTTTGTTACCTTGAGTTCGTTTATTCCTATCTATAGATCACATAATCTTAACATTCTTTTTCCAATATCTTTACAACAAATCATAAATAGTTAATTATTACTGGTTTAAATTTAAACCTTCTACTAAGATTACTTTTTTACCCAAATAATAAAAATCTGTCACTTAGGATTTATTATAAATATAGTATTTTTCTTAAAATAACACAAGAGAAAGGAAAATTTTGCTAAACAACATCTAACCAAAGTTATTTAGTTATGTAGCATCTTTTTCGAGTTTCAAGCGTTTTGTTTGATCAAATTGTCATAATGTTTGGAACTCAAGTTTTACTTAGTTTCCATTTAGCAAAGATTATTTTTGCTAACTTATTTTACTATTTAGCTTATTTTTGCTATTATTCATAAGTTTTACTGTATAATTTTATCTAACTTTGACCTTTATTTACAGTATTTTGAGTAAAAAAATTTTAATTTTAGCAAAATATTTTCAATTTCAACAAAATAAACGAATCTCAAATAACTATTAGAATTTGAGTTTGAGATATTCAATATTTAAAAACAAAAATGTTATATAACAAAAAAAAAACTTTGGGCCGGTGGACCATTCAAAAAAAAAATCTTTAGGCCGGTGGTTTTTTTTTTAAATTATTCCTAAAATTATGCTAAAATGCCCAAGAAAAAGACAGTGAAGTCAACAGTGAAAGTGAATAGCATTAAGCTAAGCATTCCTATTCCTAGCATATTTATAGTATTTTTTTAGATTTAAAGAATGAGACCCTCCACCAGTCCACAATTCTCTCTCCCTATCCTATGGCCTATTCCACTCCACCACTAACGATACAGCTGACCGACCACGCCATAGATGCATTGAAACTTCCTATCTATCTCTCCTTTCTTTATGGAAAATGGGACCCACTTCCCCTATCAAAAAACAAGAATAAACCACCAAACAATTCAATACAAAACAGATTACAGGGCAGAACAGAACAGAACAGAACAGGACAGAAACGTGTGTTATCTTTCTCTCCTCCAATTTCCCAATTTCTAATCCATCCCACCGTCACCATCACTATCACCACGCAATGTGGTACTAACTGAAAAATACTTCTTACTATTTGTTAATTACTTTCTTATGAGAAAAAAAAAAAAAAGTAGGTAGAAAATAGTTGAGAGAAAGAGAGAGAATATCCTCTCTTCCTTAGTCGTGAGGTAGAGAGGCCAGCAGGCCCAGCACCAAGCATCTTGCAGCATGAACAGCACCAGATGCGCCACCGACACCAGAATGGCTGCTGGGCTTCCTGAAACCGAAGAAGAAGAAGAGATGCAAGGGCAAATATACACATACTGGTGCCATGAATGTGACATGAGCGTTAATTTGATCTCTGTTTCTCTTTCCCATTCCCAATGTCCTCACTGCAACAGTAGCGATTTCCTCGAGCTCATGGATTCCACCATAACTACAACAACTACTACCCAACAACAAGACTCCAACTTTCTTGACAACCCCACCCTCCTCCACCGCTTCTTCCTCCTCCACCACAATGAAGAAGAAGACGACAACAACAACACCAGCAACAAGAACAGCCACTTTGACTCCTCTTCTCTCACCACCATCACCATCTCCTCATCCATGCTGGATTCGGACCCAGTTCTTCTCTGTGCCATTTGCAAGGACGACCTTCTCCTCCACTCCCAAGCCAAGCAGCTCCCTTGCTCCCATCTCTACCATTCTCAATGCATTCTCCCCTGGCTCTCTTCCCACAACTCCTGCCCTCTCTGCCGCTTCCAACTCCCCACCACCGCCACCACCGCCGCCGCTGCCACTGGGACACTCTCCTTTCGTGATTTCCTCCACGATGAGGTGGAGCAGGAACAGGATTGGCTTGGCTTTACCAACACTCTCAGGCACATTGCCCGCAGACAAACCATGATTGCTGCTGCTACTGCTGCTTCTGGAGATCAACATTTGGGCCTTAATGACAATGACCACAATGCTCATATCATTCTACCTTAATTTCCTGGTGGGTCTTTTTATTTTTCAATTTTCCAATTTCATTCTTTGATTTTCTCTACCAAAGTTTGCATCTTATTATTTTTCAACAATTTTTGTATGTGGGAATTACAGGCCTTTGCTTTTTGTTCATGATAAAAGTAAAACGCTTTCATTAGATCAGCTGCAAAACTCAAACCCACGCATATAGCTTTACCCCTATCCATGCTATTCTAGTATTTAATTCCTCTTCTTCTTCCACGTGTGTTTTCTGTCTTTTGAATAGCAGGAAAGGTTCACTCTGAAAAGGAAAATTAATATGTGCAACTTTACTTGGGTATTAAGTATTAACAAAGATATTTTCATGCCTTCCAAAAGACCATAACTTCTTGTTTCACACAATTCTGCTGCTGGCACTAGATAAGAAACCAGCTTTAAAATAATCATTATGTAAATGAAGTGGAAATATGGCCTTACTAACCATACTCCTACTAGTATAAAGTCAATATAGCTTTAAAAGTGTGAAGAATTATTTGTTAGGCATTTTCAAGGTTTCTGTCTTTTGGTTACGGCTTCCAGTAACTATACTTTGTCTTAGATTAAGCTCATAGGTGATCAATTTTTTTATTTTTATTTTTATTACTCATAGTTGTGCAATTTGTTGAATCTATTACCAAGCAACCCAACCTTTAATTCAGTTCTTATTTTCTAGTTATATGACTAGAGTTCTTGAAGCTGTGAGAGAAATTTGTGTTTTTTATTGAAATTGGTTGTCTGATGGGTTATGCTTTATGTGCAGCATCTGATGTTTGGTAGTTTATTGGCCAATATATAACAATTGTTTAGTATGCTTTGAAGTAATGGAAGTAGTGATAACTCAGGTTTGATTATATTTTTTTGTCAACTCACACAGTTTTATGGTTCCAATTAGGTAAATAATATTTCTCTAACACTTTTAGAAAGATAAATATATGGTTCCCTATGGTTTCCCTGTTCGTTAATGATAAAGTTGCTGTAGATGTTTCCGCTAATGGTCTCAAATATTGCATCTAAAAGCATGTGTTTATGCTGCCTTATTTCTGTCTGATGAAAAATAAGTCCGAACACTAATGGAGCTATTAAAAAAGTACGAAGAACAATGAAAAAAGATGGGCATAATGGAGAATTTATTGGTATGTGTAGTGCAGCAGCAGTTGAATTATAATAATGGTCATGTCTGTGCACTGTAATGCCTTTTTTATTCTAATTCCCTCTGAAATTATTTTGGACTTCAACACAGCATCTTCAAATTAAATCTGTAAGTTAAATTAAATTGAAGAATGCTATATAACTGCAAGTTTAAGTGAAATAATATTTTTGACAGAAATTCCAAATATCTTAGATTTGTGGGTTGAGGTCATTAATGCTTGGACCATGATTTTGAGTATTACACTTGTTTAGCGGATATAATCTCTCAGATGTTCTTTTAAGCAATTACACTGACCCTTGCCTGTGGGCTTGTGTTACATTTGTTCAACAATATCAAAATGAAAACTTGTGTACAAATTTTAAATTTTTTTTACTACTCATAGTTGAGCAATTCGTTGTGATGATATTTGATTGCCACTCCTTGTGCTGCTGCTACTTTCTCTGGCTCCCCCTTAAAGAACAGCTTTCAACTTTCTTCCTTCTTTTTGCTATATAAATACTTTGGTACTGAGAATATAAAATAGGAAAGGTCCTAAATGTATTGGAAGATATAATGGTTGAGGAGGAGCGGTTGGGGGTTTGTGGGAGATTTCAAATAAACATGAGGAGATGAGGTAAAGGGAAAGAAACCCACCAAAAAAAGGGGTAATGGTAGTAGTAGTAATTGTTGCAGCAGTAGTAATGAGTGTGGCTGTTCTGTAGCACTTGTAATAGAAGACTTTTCCACCAGCTCATCTGCCGTACAGTTTTGTATTTCATCAAACAGCTGTGGGAAGCGTCTATATGCCCTTCTTGTACTTTGGATTCAACTTCATTATTCTTTCTGGTTTATATTTTTTTACTTTATTGATGGTTTCTCACCCACTGCGTTTGATCATCAACAACCATCTATATTGTAGCTCAAGAGCTTTCATTAGTCTAACTGGTCCAGAGCTCCAGTTTGAAGTTGTCCTCCAACTTAAATCAGGATAGTACATTTCTATAAAACTCACATCAAATGTATGCTTGCACAAAATTAAAACTTGAAGTTACTTAGAGCCAGACAAATGAAGACATTATTCTTTTCTGAATTTTGCAAATGTGAAAATGATTCTTTTTTCATTTATTTCATTAGTCCTTTCTTGTTTATAGATGCAATAGGTAACTCTGGTGTGTCTAAATATTCACCTAAAAATCTGTGACAAGGCAAGAGATGTATCTGAGAGAGATGGAAGACAAGCTTTATACATATTAAGTAGGCTGTGTTTGGGATCAAGTTGTTGCTATATATCTAGTTCTGGCATTTTTGTGGCTTAATTCAGTAATTATGTTGGAATTTCATAAGTCTGGATGTATTTTCAGTATGCTCATTAGTTTGTATTTGCTAATTGACACATTGAGTTTTTTTATTTATAATATCTCTGCTACTCTGTTTGATAATCAACATCCCTTTATCTCAGCTCATGCTGAGATTAGTTTGATTGGTCAGAGCAACCTGAAATGCTTTATCACCAGTTTGAAGATTTCCACCAATTCAGTGTTATGTCAGGATAGTACATTTCTATAAAATATAGACCTATTTTAGTTATGTGCTTTCCTGTATCAACTTTAAGTTGAATTCTATGCAAACAAATCAAGAAATCATCATGTGTGTGTATGCGTTTCTGTGGTGCAAAGTAAATATAATTTTGTATCATCTGTCACCTACTGCCTTTCTTCTTTACCTGCATTGAATAAAACCCCGGTGGCCCAGGAATATCTTCCCAGAAACTGTGACAAGACACGAGTTGTATCTGAGAGAGATGGGAGATGTAGAAATCAGAATTACTCATTTAATGTACATAGTCTTGGTTGATTTCTACTTCTTGCTGCATTTCAACTGACTTCTATCTCATTTTGATGTCCTTCTAACTTATTGCAGGTAATGTATATAATTTGTTATTAGGAGAATCTGAATTCAGTCATTGAAGAGCTTCTGATGAAGTGTAAATCTGCAACGGATAATTGTACTTTTTTCTGTTCCATTTTTGCTAGGTATAGTGCACCGCCCAATAAGATGATAACCTGGTTTTATGTGTGACTATTGTGCAATACCTCTCTCTTTCTCTCTCTGAATTGAATATTATGTAATCCAAACTCTCCTTCAATTTCAATAAAAGAGAAGGTTAATTTGCTATTTTAGTGTACCAGTAAAGCTTTGATCTGAGTGTTTTTATTTATGATTTCACTTTGCAAAACTATTTTAATGCCACCCGTGGAACTTTACCTTTTACTTCAGTACACCCTCTAGAATTGCTTTGGCTTACAGATTTTATAGTAAGTTCTGCTGTGTTTGGATTGTAATTCTCAACATGTTTATATGAGGTCCATGTGATTTTGTCATCCACTCAGCTGATTGATTAACGTCAGGCCAACCCCAACCATTTAGGTAGGATCTGTCATGGGTGTCATCCAACTACACAAGGAAAAGATGCATGTGAAGACGCGTATAAAATTTTCTAACATTTTCTTCTACTCAATTCTCTCCCCCACCAATGAGCTATAGCTTAACCAACACTTCATAGTTCCTACACACAGAAGAGTTGCATGTGAAGGGACGTATGGTAGAGTTTTATACATTTTCTTCTTCACAATTATTTCACAGTGCTAATGAGCTGTAGATTAATTGGCAATTCCTTATTCTCCCATAATAATCAGATGAAGGGTGAGGTGATATGTTCAAGACTCACTAGGTGCAGGTGTTCATATCAATTTTTAAAAATTAAATTAAATAAATAAATTTCACACCGCATCTGTCATTACAAACCATGCAAGAGGATTATGCCTGAGTTTTGATTTGTCCAAGAATTAGGCAAGTATAACTCCAATCATATTGACTTGGAATTTCTTTGTGAAAGAGTAAGTATGTGTTTGGATATTATTTATTTTGCTAAAAACTAAAAATTTATTGCTAAAAATACTGTAATAAATATTTTTTATTGTTTAAAATACTGCTCACGCTTTTTTCATCACTGATTCATAAACAGTGCTATGGGACTAGTCAAGTGAAACGTAAACACACGCAAACGCAAAAATGCGGTTGCGCAAACGCACACTAAGAGATTTCTTTGGAAATGAGCAATTTCATTTCAAAAGAACCGTTATTGAGTCAGTTCGAAAGCTCAATCCAAATGGGATAGAATTCTATTAAGATAAGCAGTTTCGAATCTTACTGAACAAAAACACCTTAGGTACCTTTTTTTTTTAAATGAACTCTTTAGGTACTTGATCCTAGAAAAAAAATTCTTGTGATACTTATCAAGGAGAAAAAGTGTAGCTAAGGGACAAAGAAATGTGAGGTGGCGCCACATAAATATGATGGCAGTCGAATGCGACTCTCGTTGCCCAAGTCCATGGTCAGCATGGTTGTGGTCCTCGTCACTTTCACGGCTCTTTCCTTTACTCTAAAATCCAAATCCAAATCCAATAATGCAATGTGATGTTTTAAGGTAGTTTGCATATGCTATTAATAAATTAGAAGAGGAAAAGGATTTGGTTACCTTATTTGTGCTGTTAACAATCAGTACTAGAAACGTGAAACATAACCATCTGCAACTGCAATAATTGATGACTATGCTACCCTACCATACAAATTTCACAAAAGATAAGGCAAACATAAATTGAACTACACAGACACCTATATCTACGGTCTGTGATCAAATGGTCTCATTTCATTTGATGACTTACGTGTGGACTCTCTTTGCAAAGCTTATTGGATAAGCAGATAACACGTGGTATCTAGAATATGGTCGTCATGCTCATGAAGGTGGTTATACTTTTAAAGCCCCTCTAGATTGAATGAATGTCAAAATAGACCTATTCCCACCGTCTTGCTCATGAAGGTGTAACGTTTGCAATTACGCTTGATGATCGCTAAATAGGTCCACAATCAATTAAATTATTAGACATTTTTCTTTCTGACACCTAACCACGTGTTATATATTGGCTTGGTTTACACTGAATGTACAGCAAAATAGTTTGAGGCGGCAAAGTCAATAGTCAAAGAGGAAAGGCTTGCAAGTTTCAAATCTCTTTCCAGCTTTTATATAAAGGACTTGTGTGCATGGTCTTTGCTAAATCCAATTCATCAGTTTTCACCTCTCTTTTGCTATCACACACACGCATACTCGATCAAAACTTTAGCCTCTCTCCCAGTCCAAAAATCTCATTAACAACAAGAATGATGATGATGATGATGGAAAGTGATTTAGGACACATGCTTATGAAGGTGGCCTTGTTTGTTCTAGTACAAGCTTTGGTGTATCTCATACTTTCAAAGTCATCAAGCATCTTCTCCAAAGACACCAAGAGATCATTTAGTTTCAAACCAGCTCGGTCTGTAAGTATTAACCGAATTCTTGCTGCAATTAGCGACATGCCTGCTGGTGGCGAGCCGTCTCCTCGTCCAAAGGACCTACAGTCTCCAATCAAGGAAAATCCAAGGCCTCATGATCACACATCTTAGGCCTTTTTGTTTGTTGTTGGTTTTGGTTTTGGTTTTCTTTTTGGTTTTGGTTTTCATATATTTACTTCCATTCATTTTCCTTTTGTACTTGTATGAATTATTTGTGGCACAGCTTTGGCTGCTGGCTTCTATATTGTAAGATTGGTTGTGTTGATGTGTAAATGAATTAGACGGATTCTTTGGTTCTTTATTCATTCATTGGACAGAGATTGTTATTGTAGCTAGTAAACAGATTTAGCTTTCATATGAAGTCTTTTTAGCACCACTTATTACACGTTTTCTAGTGATATGGCAATCGGTGAGTGGTTGCAGGATATAAATGATGGATCCAAAATATGTTTTAATAGGAAGAGAAAATTTTTAATTGTGGATGTTAGACATATAGCCAATATCATATGGAAAGATGATCAATATGGTAATTCAATCCACTATTCATGTAGATCAAACATGAATTCATTATATATGTGGAGATCTAATGCTGTGTTGAATTTACTAAACATAACCTCTGCATATGGGAGCCAATTCCCCCCTCTTCACAAAGTTTTTTTTTTTTACATGTAAAATTTTAATGGAAGGCAAATTTCTAGCCAGACAAATGAAGACGTGTAAAAGTTCTACCAATTCCTTAGTTGAGAAGTTATTTCCATCAACCATTACTTTTTTTTTTAGTGCAGTAGCACCCGATGTACAACATAATTTATCTATCATTATTGCTCATTGGGTCTCTCTTTGGAGCCCTTTATCCAGGATACAAATCTTTGGTACCACTTATTTTTTTATCAATCACAATTTGTGATATATTTATTTAATCTTCTTTATAGAATAGCCAAACCTTAAGGATTTGTATTCATCTATCCATGCTATATTAGGAGCTCTTGGCCTAGAGGATTAGTTACAAGCCCCAAAATTGCATTTTACCATCTATAAACACTAAAAGCAAGTATTATCTCAAGTTGTAATTGTAAATAAATATACCATTGTGCTTATAGTAGCTTGTGAGAGGCTACTGTAGCAAGATTGTATTCTTAAATAATATTATTTTATTATGTTTCTAATTTTTTATTAATAGAAAGAAGAGAGATGGTTTTGTGTTGTTTATTTTAATATGTAGATATACATTATTTTAATGTGTTGTATCGAAAAATAAAAGTTTAAATGTTGGGTGTATTATAAAATGGTATGATATAATAGATAATTTAGCTTTTGAAATGGTAAAATGATATTTTTTGAAGAAACCGGTTGCCAATACTTGTATTTATTTTTTTTTAAGTAAACAGTGTTAATTTTGATGGGCTTAATTTCTTTCATTTTTGTACAGAGAAAGTTTGATCCAAGAGAGGTACAGGTTTGGTCATTTGGGTCCATCAATCTTTTAAAATCTCAAGTGGCACTCGATTAGGAAGCATATAAAAGTACAAACAGTAACTCTTTTTAAAAAAGAGAGAAAGTTATAAACAAGCAAAGAGCTTGTGAAAATCGTGGGTAAAAAGAAACCATAATTGATTATGGGCTGGCCGAAGTATACCTACCCTTTGGAGGCTTACAAAGAAACCTATCATTTTTAATGAATAGACAGAAATCTTTGTTCCATCCATGATTTTCTTTTCTAAATTATTTATGTTCTTTGATGGACTTCCTTTATTTACCTACTTTCCTTCTTGATATATGGACACAACCTTAATATATTTCCTTCCCTAATTTTGCTTTTTATTTATATATTTTTAATTTCTATTATCTTCATTTCTTGTTTTCAATGGCATTTTAGGTGCACCCTTTAGCTTACTTTATTTAGAACTCTTTGATTGTCAAAATACTCTATCTCATTTTGAACATTTCATTTTATGTTCCACTAATCATAATTTGTGAAGGGAAAAAAAAAAAAAAAAAACTTCAAACAATTAGTATACCACAATTGCTAATGTATAAAGTGAAACGTTAAAAGTGAGACAAATGATTTCTATTTTATATACAATTTTTCTCTCTCCAATTTCTGCTATTTAATAGAACTATTCCTCTTGTGATCTTCTTTTTTCTTTCTTTTACTTACCATAAGTCTTCCTATAATGGAAATTTGAACAATCCCACTAAACCATGGTTTTTCTTATAATTTTCTACCTTAGTGTAATGAGAAGCTCCTTCTACCAAAATTGATAGGTAGCAAGTTTAAGTCAAGAGATTAGCCTCTTCAAATAATTTGGGGTAAGATTGTGCTTACCACGATCTCTCTTAGACTTTCCAAAAGTGATAGTTTTGTATATTGAGTGTTTGTTTGGATGGCTTATTTTTTGCTAACTTATTTTACTATTAAGTTTATTTTTGCTACTATTCATGGGTCTTACTACACTTTTTTGGTATTATTCATGGATCTCACTGTACTATTTCAACTAACATTTACATTTATCTACAGTACTTTCAGTAAAAAAATTTCAATTTCAGCAAAATAAATGGATCCAAAACAAAACCTGAGTATAACCTTCTTATTTTAATTCATAAGTGAGTTCACAAATTGCACAAGAGAGGGCAAGCTGAGAGCCTGAAACTTGAAACATTTTAATTCTGATTCTAATCGGGTTCAGAAGGCAACTTAACAATCTATATTTTTAATTATAGTAATTATTTAGTTATGCAAGATTTTTTTTTTCCCTAGAGGTGCAAATACAAGCTTTTGACATTATAGAATAATATTGTAAATTTGTAACATCACTAGGTAGAATGATTTTATCAATCCAAGCATTGTTCAACTCTTAAAACGGTAATTAAATGAATATTATCTTCAGAAATTCGCATTTACCTTCTGGTATCAATATTTTAAAAATCCAATGTCAATGTCTACCAACTGTTGATATTGTTAACTAATCATTTTTAGTATTTTACTGTTTAATTATTTGAGAACAGCTTTTAATTGTTTGTTTAAATGAGAAAGAAAGCCGCAAAGTGACAAATTAGTATGTCAATTTTCTAACAAGCATTGAAATCAAGATTAGATTACCATCCAGTTAGAAGAAAAAAAATAGTAATAATGAAAGAGATTTGGTTGCTACCAAAATCTTTCAACTGAAAACGTTCAGTTAGCCGCATCAAAGTGACTGTAAAAGAAACGGAAAGTCCAAAACAGCGATGGGGCTACCTCCTCCCTTATAAAAAAAATCATCATTTGTCGGAATACTTACAATAAACCATCATCATTTATCAAACTTTAATTTTAATATTACATATGATTGTGACATTTGCAATGAAGTCATTCCTCTTTCTTAAAGGAGGTTCAATTTTTAGATTACCCATCATCAAATAAAAATCATTGTTTAGACTTTAGAATCTTTCTCTTTCTTTTTAAAACCCAAAAAAGAAAGGGTAACTTGTAAGTTAGTGTTGAGGTCCAAAATATCACACCAAAGCCCAAAACAATACAAAAAATTGAAATCCAAGAATCGTTTGGGCTTTCAAGGAAATGGTAAGGCCCAAATTCATTAAAAGTTTATAGGAAGGGGCCCAAACCCATGAATGGGTAAGATTTGGGACTTATAGAACAAAAAAAAAGAAGAAGAAGAAGAAGAAGAAGAAGAAGAAGCTTAGCCCAGCCCTTAAGAGAGAAAATTGCTAAGGAACTTAGAAAGAAAGCTGAACTAGGATACTTGGGGATTTCCAAAAGCTTGAGATCCTCGGGATATGCAGCAAAGCCAGGTCGAGATTAAGACAGCTCAAGGAGGCATGCTAGGAACACAAAGAAAGAGAACAGATATGTCCTATTAGCCACCCAATGATGCAGAAAATGGGCAGAAGACTTGGAAACCAACACTTTATGAAAAAATGTCTGGTATCTCAGGGAACCCAGGGAGATGGACCATGAAGGAAGGTGGCTACGGATCTTTCAATCTGATAGAAATGAATCTGCCCATTTAGAGACAATGACAAAAGTAAAAGCAACAAAAAAAGTTAGTCTAAAAAGTAGTATCTAAAAGTTTTAAGAAAAGAAGAATTAGAAGTCAGCCCTAAGAGACCTCCCAAAAGAAGAAGGTCAGCTAGGGCTTTTGGAGAGAGAACTTCAAAAGAGGAAAATAATGAGAATATGAGGAAGGGACCAGTCACCATTGTTGCTAACACAACATTAGTTCTAGTACAGCAAATGAAGAGAATCACTAGTACACCAAAAACCCTAAGAGGTCACTATAAAAGGAGGGGAAGCCAACAGTAAAGCACCATTTAGGATCCTAAGACAGGCACTAAAGAATACACTTGGATTTAAAGGGATTCAAACTTCACAAATCTTAGAAGCCTAAAAAGGCTATTTAAGTCTGTGATTTTTTAACTTATTTGGACCTTGTAATATATCCTAGTGCAATAAAAGCATAATGTATTGAAAAACTTAAGAAAATAATGAAGAATTTCTTATTATCCTAAGGATCCCTAACATTTTTATTTCATTTTTCATTTACTTGTATCACTCTTTACTATTTCTTACCGCACAATATGTATGTATTTTTTATGTGTTAGTATGTATGTATTGTAGGGATCACGTTTTGTGCACAACTTGGTTCGAAATCAGTCCAACTTAGTTGTGGTGAACCAAGCCCAATCCCTTAAACTTAAACACAAAGGTCCAAGATCCTTATTTCTACTTGAGCCTATATGCTGTCATAGAAAAGAACCCACAGTTAGTAATTCTTTTTTTTTTTTTTTTTTTTGTTATTGTAATACTTTTCATTTTATTAATATAAATGGGGTTTTTTATAAGTAATGATATAGCTAAATGTTAGGCATCTAATATCAACTAAAATTGTTTCTTTATGTAAGGTAAACCCCCTTCCTATTCAAGCATCTTTAAAAAAGCATATGTACTCTTTACACTTATTTACATTGGTCCAAAAAAAAAAAAAAATGAAATATGAAAAAGAAGAAGTTCAGTTCAAACCCCTTTTCTTTTATGTTTAATAATTTAATTTTCTTGAAAAACAAAAAAGTATAATAAGGAAAGCTTGTGAAAGCTCGAATTTGTGTGAAAACACAAGAACTTGTTCAGACCCCCAATAAAAAATTATGGCTAGATTATTTTTACTTTAACTTAAACTAAGTGCGAAATAAGAGTAAATGAGCGCAAACAACCGATAAAACTACCCTAAGCCATATTCATCCAATATCAACAATAAAAGATAAGCTTAAAGAGTAGAGAAGAAAGATGCAAATAGAAGATAATACCGAGAAGTATTATCGAAGAGGAAACCGAAGAACTTGGCGAAAAACTTCCCCGTCGCCCTCCAAGCGGTAAATCGATCCACTAGAGAATAAGTTGGAGTACACGAATAACAAAAGACCCTCCAAGCCTAGTCTATCCAATGTACTTATGCCCTCCAAGCTCCTGCTACTAACTGACTTTTTAGAACCTTGTCTTCTTTAGCTTTCCCAAATCCTGCAATTTAACTTGATTGCATCCGCCAATGAATGGCTCCTTTCAATGCTTCCTAGTAGCACCAAAATCTCACCTGACACTTAGATTAGGTGTGGTAAGTGTTTAGGCTATCAACCTCTCATGAATTTAGAGATGGAGAGGTAGGAGTAGAGAAAAACCACAAAAAAATGTGTAGATGATTGTGGGTATAACAATCTCTAACTCTGAAGTTAGAGACTTGGTAAAACAAAACATGACAAATTAGCCAAACAGAATATTTCACGAGTATTTCACTAGAAGGCCTTACCCACAAGACACTTACGAAAACTCCAAGTTGGCATGACTCTTCGCATTCTAGTCATGTGCTTTACACATGGCTCTTTCACAAGATAGCTTCTTGCGAGGCACTTGCGAATTCTACTTCTTCATCGTTTTAAGCTTGAGTCTTTACACTCTCTCACACTCATCTCTTACAATTAAAAACCCACATAAATATAGGCAAATGATTGAAGAAATTACAATTAAATTTGGCACGGAATTAAAGCCAACATAAAATAGTTATAAATTACAACTTTTCAGTTTGGATATAAAAAAATAGAGTATTCCATCAAAATCATTAAAAAGCTTGTTCTTTTTTCGGTAGGACCTTTAACCTTTAAAAAAATTATTCATTCACTCTCGCTAAGGGAGTATCAAAATTATAATTAGATCTTAATGTGTCCTTTTTTTTTTGTTAACTAAAACAAAAAAGGATTCACAAAACCTCACGTGAACCTCATAAAAGTAATGTTATTTTAGGAGGCCTTATTATGTTCCTTTTGATATCCGACTGTAATTTTGTAAGTCATCTGTAGAACAGCACAAATCCCGTGCTCAACTGATTTGCGAGTACAGTGAAAATGGTTGCAAGAGACCCGTGGCCCGTGCACATATTGATTTAGCCCCACGAGTAGATCCAATTAGTACATTTGTTTTGTGCAGAGGCTGGTAGAGCAAGCAGTAAAGTACATATATGGTACAATGGTTCATTAAGCCGGCCACGTGAAAGAGACGTACAATAGATGTACCAAACTACTAGTGAATCCCAAATGATACTAAACGTAACACCAAGTCTAGGGCCAAAATGGCCAAATACCACAAGTTGCAGAAATTAGTAGCAAAAAAACACTGTTTTGGAAATAAATAGGAAAATACCACTTTTCTAGTACTCGAGTTCTAAATGGTACTCGAGCTTAAGAAACTTGAGTACCAAGAAGTTCAGCCACCGTGACACTGCTGACCTGGAATTTGTACGATTTAAAAAAATAATACGGTACTCGAGCTTGGTAAACTCGAGTTCCATGCAACACAGTACTCGAGTATACCAGGCTCGAGTACCTTAGAAACATTATAAAAAAAATTATGTTTATTTTTATTTCTAAGGTACTCAAGCTTGGTGAGCTCGAGTACCTTATAAGGAACTCGAGTTTAGTAAACTTGAGTTCCTTATAACAACTAACCTCGAGTTCCTTATAACTTTTTTTTTTTTATAATCGGAAAATAAACATAAACATAAACATAAACATATTTTTATGTTTTTATTTATATAAATAGAAGCATTGTAAAATAGATTTTAATTTCAAAATATGAATTAATTTCTACATTAATTAAAACTGTTCATTGTTTTCTCATAAAAATTGTTCACTGTTTTCTGCAAAATCTATTTCTATGATTTTGCATAAAATTATTTTCTCTTTAGCGTTATTTAAAAAATTGTTCACTCTCTTTCTTTCGTAAATTATTTTATGTTCACTATTTAAAAAATTGTTAACTGTCTTTTCATAAAACACCTACTAAAATCGGGTTTTATAAATTTAAACACCAAATCAAAATGCTTTTTCGTGCTTAAATTTCACAATAATTGAATTTGTTTTTCTGCATTAATAAAATCTATTTCTACATTAATAAATTTGCTCTCTGCACATCACGTTTACTGTATATTCGAATCTGCTTACTGCGTTTATAAAATCTGTTTTCTGTATTAATTAAAACTTTTCATTGTTTTCTCATAAAAATTGTTCAGTATTTTCTGCAAAATCTATTTCTATGATTTTGCATAAAATTGTATTCTCTTTAGCATTATTTAAAAAATTGTTCACTCTCTTTTTTGCGTAAATTATTTATGTTCACTATTTAAAAAATCGTTAACTGTTTTTTTATGAAACACTTACTAAAATTATGTTTTATAAATTTAAACGCCAAATTAGAATGCTTTTTCGTGCTTAAATTTCACAATAATCGAATTTGTTTAATTAATACAGAAAACAGATTTTATGAATGCAGTAAGCAGATTCGAATATACAGTAAACGTGAAGTGCAAAGAGCAAATTTTATTAATGTAGAAATAGATTTTATCAGTGCAGAAAAACAAATTCGATTATTGTGAAATTTAAGCACGAAAAGGCATTCTGATTTGGCGTTTAAATTTATAAAACACGATTTTAGTAGGTGTTTTATGAAAAAACAATTAACAATTTTTTAAATAGTGAACATAAAATAATTTACGAAAAAAAGAGAGTGAACAATTTTTTAAATAACGCTAAAGAGAAAATAATTTTATGCAAAATCATAGAAATAGATTTTGCAGAAAACAGTGAACAATTTTTATGAGAAAACAATGAACAGTTTTAATTAATACAGAAAATAGATTTTATGAATGCAGTAAGCAAATTTGAATATACAGTAAACGTGATGTGTAGAGAGCAAATTTTATTAATGTAGAAATAGATTTTATCAATGCAGAAAAACAAATTCGATTATTGTGAAATTTAAGTACGAAAAAGCATTCTGATTTGGCGTTTAAATTTATAAAACACGATTTTAGTAGGTGTTTTATGAAAAAACAGCTAACAATTTTTTAAATAGTAAAATAATTTATGCAAAAAAGAGAGTGAACAATTTTTTAAATAATGCTAAAGAGAAAATAATTTTATGCAAAATCATAGAAATAGATTTTGCAGAAAACAGTGAACAATTTTTATGAGAAAACAATGAACAGTTTTAATTAATGTAGAAATTAATTCATATTTTGAAATTAAAATCTATTTTACAATGCTTCTATTTAAATAAATAAAAACATAAAAATATGTTTATGTTTATGTTTGTGTTTATGTTTATGTTTATGTTTATGTTTATCTTCCGATTATAAAAAAAAAAAGTTATAAGGAACTCGAGTTTAGTTGTTATAAGGAACTCAAGTTTACTAAACTCGAGTTCCTTACAAGGTACTCGAGCTCACCAAGCTCGAGTACCTTAGAAATAAAAATAAACATAATTTTTTTTATAATGTTTCTAAGGTACTCGAGCCTAGTATACTCGAGTACTGTGTTGCATGGAACTCGAGTTTACCAAGCTCGAGTACCGTATTATTGTTTTAAATCGCACAAATTCCAGGTCAGCAGTGTTACGGTGGCTGAACTTCTTGGTACTCGAGTTTCTTAAGCTCAAGTACCATTTAGAACTCGAGTTTAAGAAACTCGAGTACTAGAGAAGTGGTATTTCCCTATTTATTTCCAAAACAATGTTTTTTTGCTACTAATTTCTGAAACTTGTGGTATTTGGCCATTTTGGTCCCAAGTCTAGTTCTGTGAAACAGTACTTGATAAGTAGAGTACATGGTGCAATGGCTAACAATGTTCACGTCTCAAAATTTTATCTCGTCTTATTTTACTATCTCAAAAACATACTTTATCAATTATATCATACCAGTTTACAATATACCTAACATCCCAAAACTCTATTTTTTTCCCATTTTATTTAAATATTCTATTTTATTCATTTTTTTACTATTTCCCTTTTTCTCTTCCTTTTCCTCTCTCTCTCCCTCAACCTCTAGCACTGACCACAACAGATAAAACCAAAAGAGTTCAACACACAGTCACCCCTATAGCCACCACACCACCACCATGCCACCACCAACACACAGTCACCCCCACATATCCTAGCGCCACCCACCGGACTATCAAACCAAAACCAAAACCACATAAAAATAAAAAATAAAAATAAAAATAAAAACATCAAAGCATCAATTCAAATCAAGCCAAAAATGCACATCGGAGCCACCATCAAACCAAGCCAAAAAAAAATTCACGCCTTCACGCCAGAGCCACACACACAACACCAATCCAAACCCAAAAACCCACCAGTCTCCATGCCTCCATGCCTCCACACATACCCAGATCACAACCCACAATCCAGACCAAGCAAACCCACACAAACCTACTAAGATTAACCCACCATCAAGACCTCCCCATGTCATTGCCAGTGATCATTGACCCAAACCCACACCGCCGCCACCACCAAGACCACGCCATGCGCTGATCTCGCCACGTTGTGACCAACCATTACCACGCCGTGACCACTCCGAATCCAACTTGTTAAATATTAGTATTGATATACCATGTTGAATATGCTAAAATAGATGTGGAAACAAAAACATAAAGTATATAACACAGTAACGCACAAGGGTTTCTTGGTTCAGCCTAACGACCTACATCCAAAGAATAAACCCTAAAGGGCTACATCAATAATATATTAAAGTGTAGTACAAATCTTGTATTACAATGAACCATAACATGCGTGTATATATACATATATATAGTAGACTAAACCCTAGACTAATAGACTTCTAGTACAAGTAGGAGACTTGGCTTGCACACAAAGTAGAATTAGGCTTAGACTTATGCTAATGAGCTAATATATCTCTAACACAACCCAACTCCAGTGGCAAGCTTTGAACGCGAGAGAGAGATGTGAGAGAAGGAGTGATAACGAAAGAAAGAGAGAATCAAGAGGAATAAAAAAAAAAAAAAAACTGTGAGATAGAGAGAGAGAGAGAGAGAGAGAGAGAGAGAGAGGAATAATATTATAATTTATATAAGATGCTACAATATCGTCATAAAGGTAAGACACTATTGTAGCGGTATTGTAAAAAATTTTACAAGTTTAGATTTTTGAAAGGCCAGATGGAGTGAGGTTTTTGTGCTTTAATGGTAAAATAAACTAACATATGGCATATGGCATGCCAGGTGTGAATGCTCTAACAATGCTAGTTTGTTCCGTTAATAAGAGTCTTTGTTTAGCAAAAAAATCAATGGCTAACAATGTCTACTTTAAAGCTTTTCTTCTACTCCGTTCCTTCTCTTTGGTTCTAATTCTAACCTTACATGCACTAACATGATCATGGCAGAAATTAAAGTGTTAGTAAGCTGACGACATCTAGATTTTAATAATCAAAAAAGCTCTCACAAAACTAATAATGGTGTAGTTAACACCATTATTAAGTTCTCACATCGTTAGGTATGAATTTATTTATACAAAACTTATTTTCTATGTAAAAGCATTTCCTAACATGATAGCCAAGATTAATTTTAGTTAACATGTGGCTGTATATTATCCACATTAATGTAACGCAGGAGTTAGGTAAAATGAACTTGGACGAGTACCCTTATGCTATATATGTGGAGTATAACGATTTAGACTCCAAATTAATGGAAAAAATATATCTATGTATGCGTGTATGTAACTGTAAGCAAGGCCCAATAGCATTCTATTACTTCATTGACGCTTGAGATAGTAGAATATATATATCCAACCCTGGTTTCCAAAATACAGCATAATATTGCCTTCAATTCTCACTTGAATTTTCAAAATACAAGTGAGATTTATTTTAGGAGAATGACTAGTTCTTAAGTGAATGTTAAATCTCACTGGTTTAACATTCTCCTATATATGGTAGGCTCTATATCCACTAGTCATTCTTCAAACATACACAATCAATAGTATCAAACCAACCCTTTCCTACCCACTCTCTCTGTCAATCTAGTTCGCAGGAAGTTGATGAAGCCACATTCATGCAAACCAAGTTCAGCTGCTTCTACTCAACCTTCCATGCACAAACAGTCACGGGAGTAACCGCACAGCGCGTGAACAGTATCACACAGTGTATGAACAGTAATTTTGTCCTCTGGGTGAAACCCGTGCGCAAGAAAAAAAAAAAAAAAAAAGGCTAGAAAACGCTAAACACTGGACGCGTTTAGCTGTATCCAAACCAAATCTAAATAAGTCCAGATAATGGATGCCATTAATAATAAATTTAGAGGCATGATCTTTTTACAAAGGATATCAATTATTAACAAAAAAAAAAAAAAAAATTGTGTTTTTACCATTACTCTTAAGTAAATAGATATTTATTCTGGTTGGAATAATTAAATATTTTATTTAAAAATAAAAATAAAAATAAAAATGAAGGCAATTAATTTAAAGAATATTATAGTTGTATAAGGCGAATATCCATAATTGAAAATGGAATGTCTTTTAGTGACTCAGAATTTTGACTTGGTTTAAACTATGTATAGCTGAATGATGATGCATGCCTGAATCGCCTGATGCCTTGCAAGAATATTGCTTATCCCTTAAACGAGGCTTACATCCATTTAAAAAAAAAAAAAAGAATTAACCCCCAAATTAATATTGATAAATGTCTCTCTTTGTACTAGTTTATTAGTTAAAAAGCTCAAAGTTGTCCAAAACCAAAAGAGAAAGAAAGTGTTATCCCTCTCAAAGTTATGCCTACCGGTACTCTGATATCTTTAGACCTGCACTCCACTCATTAGTGTTTTTTGGTACTGTTCTCTCTCACTTTTTACATATATACATACATGCACACTCAACTGTGATAATCTTGCACGTGACAACCATGCACACTGATGACTCGGTCTTAAAGGAGTTAATTTATTTTATAAAAGAGGAACTCAAATCTTAAGGTTTAAGCATTTCATGCATGCAGATGCAGTGCCAATGGCCGGGAGGAAGGACCCTCTTTTTAGCTTTTAGTCGTTACATAATAAGACCAACAGAGAAGGTCCCACAGAAATAATTGGAGGTTTATATATATATCTACAGTAAAAAAGATGAATAAAAATACATAGAGGGAATCAATATAAGTGCCCCCAAACGGCTCTAAAATCACTGGATCATCTAACCCCGCATAACTATAACTCATTTATTCAGCACCAAAAAATGAAAAAGAAAAAAAGGATAAGACTAAGGGTGAAAAAGATAAGTATGTCCAATTCTACGTACACATATAAAGGTCACTTATTTGATTAACAGACTAGATGTTCATAAACTAATCATATATACAAAATTATGACAAACTTAAAAGGGTTTTATTAACCGATACTCTTAAAGAAATTTTTAATGAACTATTTTAAGAAAGTTTTGAAACTATTTTTATGAAAAATATAAAAAAATTGTCAAAAAATCAATTAACTTTATTTTTTCAAAATTTTTTTAAAAAAATTCTTAAACTAATGTCCTTCAAACATCAGTTAACTTTTTCCAACTTTTAAAGATAAGTAAAAAAAAAAAAAAAGATTTGTGATTTTATTGGTTTAGAATATTACACTAGCTGTATAGTATACTAAACTACAATGTCATACATATATATAAAATAAAAATAACCAAAAAAAGAAATTCAAAATGAGAAGCTAAGACCTAGCGCCGGCCTTGTACCTTCATGATCATGATGATAAATTCAGTTGAAGGAAGGCCGATGATGATATTGATTATAGACTAGTTATGGATCATTATTTAGGTTTGGGCTAAGGCCTAAGGCTAACACTAGATACTTGTTTTCTGGTTCTACTCCTCTTTGGGTACAAGTTTGTCCAACTGGAGTATGTAGTGGCCCAAACAGAAGATAGAGAATGCTGGCCCAAGATGGCAAGATGTGCTAGAGAAAATAATAATAAGTGCACTGGTTTATGATATTGATGTCATTAAGAACGGTGAATGATATCATGGTTTCAAAACCATGGGCATCATCATTGTCACTGACTTGTTGCCTTTGGTTGGGGTAGGTGAAGTGACCCACTATATGTTATCCAAAGTCTTGTTTTAAGTTTTAAGTTGACCTTGGAGAACTTCTGCAATCTTCTATTTCCTTACACATGTTATCTTATCTCAGGTCTGTATTACTAGCAAGTAGCAACTATGACTAAAGAAAGAAAAGGTCCTTCAGTAGATTTCATCATGTGCATTTAGAGGAATGAAGCTTTAGTTACTTTTCTTGCATCCTGCTGCAATCATAGAACGCCACATCTAGTAAGATAGCAATTGTTGAGATATTCTTAAGAGTGCACTACATATCAATTCGATGTGGAATGTTGTCAACAAGTAATAATTCAAAAGTAGCGCTAAACTTGGTGATTGTAAATAATAAAAGTAGTGACAACCGAGGACAAAGCAGATGATATGATAGACTCCACTACCACCTCGCTCTTTTTAAATAGCCTAAGCATAAATTGAGTTTGGACCCCTCTTTCTGTGTGTGTAAACAAAATGGCAATAGCCTTACACTTGAGCACTTTGATACTTCCATTCCTATTAGTGCTAATGTCAGTTATGGTTAGCTATACAATGGCAGATGCAGCCAAAGACAGAGAGGAGTGTGCACAACAACTAGTAGGACTGGCTACATGTCTGCCATACGTTGGTGGTCAAGCAAAAGCACCTACACCAGACTGTTGTAGTGGTCTTAAACAAGTCCTAAAGGACAACAAGAAGTGCTTGTGTGTCATCATCAGAGATCGTAATGATCCTGAATTAGGACTACAGATTAATGTTACACTTGCCTTGGGCCTGCCTTCTGTTTGCAATGCCCCTGCTAATGTCTCCCAGTGTCCTGGTAAGCATTCAGCTATAAGAGTAGTTTTGTTCTAGCTAATTGTTTTTTATGAAATTCAATATAAGAAGTGAATGGTGAATGCTATAGACTTGATTTGGTTTTACAGTTCTTTAAAAAGAAGGATAAATGCCACTAGAAGTGGCTAATATTTGACACACTGATTTGATTTGTTTGCATGGCCATGGATGCAGCTCTTCTACACTTGGATCCTAATTCACCAGAAGCTCAAGTTTTCTACCAATTGTGAAGTGCTAATCAAAGTGATGGTAGTCCTGCTCCTAGTCCTAGTGGTAATATAACCAACATACATGAGTCTTCTTTTTCATTTCAATTTCTTTTGATATTATAGAAAACTACTTAAATTTGTGGGTAATTTCTCTGGCTACAGGTGGAGGGAGTTCCACGGGTGCCAAAAGTGAGGGGACTACAGGTCAGGACAAGAATGAAGGTTGTTATGGTCCAAAGAGCTGGTTTGAAATGGAGATTGTTATTAGCAGGGCCTTAACATGGTGTTTTATTACTTCACACTTGTTCATATAGGTACTTGAACTGCAAATCTACAGCCACACTGTAAATAAAGGACATATTAACAACTCTATTTTGCACCCACCAGTTATGCGTTTCTAGACAAACAAAATGAGTCCTTCCAATAAAAATATATCAACATTGTTGCTGCTTGCATTGTTTATAATTGTTACTACTTTCTCTATGAATGTAGAAGCTGACGAAATTGAAATCTATAATTACGCGACTAACACCACGAAAATTAGAGCCTTTTGTTCAAACTCAATTCGTTATATTGCTCCCTATCCCTATGAAAAGGCCTATGCTGTAGACAAATTCCTTATCGCTCTTTATGGTGATCCAAGTATCAGATGCGTTTTCAAATGGGTAGGGGAACCGACATTCTTCACGTTCGAGATGTACAACACTCAGAGGAACCAATGCGTTACTTGTACCTGGTTTCTTAGAGCTAATGGTCCATGTTTTCAAGACAAATTGAGAGGTAGTGAAAAGTGTTATGTTGGGATTTTAATTGAGAGGTGGTGAAAAGTGTTATGCTTGGGATTAAATGTATGCTTTTCCATGGTTTTTTTGTAATAAAGAAGATTCATCCACAATAGTGGATGTATAATAATAATAATATTTGGGATATTATGAATGTATGGTCTTTTCAAACAACAATTTCAACAAGACCTTTATAAATATGTATGTTTGAGTTTGGATGAATGATATGAATAAGTATGAGGCCATAAATAATCGGTTGGGATTATGCCTCGTGAAATAGTTGTCACTAATTTGAGTTTGAGATGACTAATGCATTTGCATCTAATTCTTGTTATTGCCATGCTAATTCTTGTTATTGCCATGCTACATTAGTGGTCTCAGATAATGCACCCTCTAGAGCAATTACTGGTGGGCTTACTGACCGTGTACAAGACTTGCATTGACAAAACAAATCACATACCTGAAAAAGCAAGGCAAGTGACTACAGCAGAAGAGATCTTGAGCAGATAAAAATCAATGATATGATAAAGACACCAAGATATACCAGCTTCCTTTCAATGAATGTCCGGAGTCAAGTAATCAAAAAGTAAAATTGTAAGACATTTGTGTTAGGTTCTAAATATTTAGGATTAAATGTTTAGATTTCTAAAATTATGTATGTTGGCAAACCAAGAATAAATATTTCTATTGATTTTATTGATGCCTATGAAACTCTCCGTAAGGAATTATTTAAATATATGAAAATTGCTAAGAAATTGAATGAAGAGTTAAAATCGGCTAATCTTGAAAAAGAGGAATTGATTGTGAAATTAGATGAATCTAATAAAAAGAATGAATTTTTGAAAAATCAAATTTCTTCTCAAGATAAAGAGACGAAAAGTTTGAAATAAAACTTAACTGAGTCTGAAGCTAAACTTAAAAATTTGTCTAATACCAAACTTGCTATAGATAATAGTCTCGGTTTTGTTTCAGTTTCTCTTAAGCCTAAGGCTGACAATGTTTATATTCCTCCTTTTAAGAGGAATCATAAAGAAAATGCTTATTTTGCTAGGTTAGACAATGGTAAAAGTTTTGATGTAGATGTTGAAATTTCTAAACCTAAGTCTAAACCTATTGTTTTTGTGCAAAAGAAATTTGTTTTTGTGCCTACCTATCACCTTTGTAGTGTTGTTGGTCACATTAGACCAAATTTTTCTTTGTTGAGGTAAAAACCAAAATATGAGACTAGATATGCTGTTAGGAATACTGATATTCCTAAATCTGTTCCTATTTGTCGCTTTTGTGGTGTTCTTGGTCACATTCATCCTAGCTGTCATAAATTGAAATTTAAGAATTCTGTGTTTTAGTCTAGGATATGTTTTTTCACATACAAAGCCAAAGACATGTGCTATGTGAGTGAGAAAAGATTTGCTAAGGCTAGTGTTGTTTACTTGTCCTTGATTTAATTCTTTCAATTATTTGTGAACACGTTTTCTATATGTTTTTGGTTGTTTTATTTATTAAAAACAATTCAAAAACATTGAAACTTTCAAACAGACAAAAATATTTTATTTTGTGCCTTTTTTATTTTTATTTTTCTTGAGGATTACTTGAATTATAATATCTCTCTCTTGATTTAGAACATGCTTGATATTGTGGAGAAACATAGAAAGTGTGTATTGCATAATTGAGTGCATGAGCTATTTTTTACTTTTTATGAACATGTACTAGTTTATACATGTACTCATGGATTAATAAAAAAAATTGATATTTTCTTGTTTTTGTATCCTCCATAGCTTAGTGGAGTAATGCCATGCAATGTTGTTGCATTTTATTCATTTAGCATAATGTGTACTCTTTTGTTTTTTTGGTCATAATTTAAAAAAACAAAAAGATTTTTATTTTTATTTTTTGTATTGCATGCCACTAATTGTGTAATTAAGGTTGGCCAATGAAACTTTACATTTCATGATTGTGTACCTTATTTAGCTTTGATAAGCTTTGTTTATGCACTTTACTAGTATGTGCTGCTATATGCTTTATTGTGTGATTTGTTTATAATCTTTAAACAAACGATCTTGATTTTGATATCACATATTTTGATTTTAAGGACTAGAAAATCCTAGAAGAAAGACATAAATAACTATCTTATCACTGTTTCGCCAATCATGAACACTTGTGTGCAAATCATAAAAGCCGTGCTCGGTAAGGTGTAACACTTGCACAACAAGATTAAATGAGTTGTTATTTCAAAAAAAAAAATTGAAAGAAATAAAAAAATTTAAAAAGAAAAAGAAAAAGCAAAGAGAAGAAAAAAAAAATTGCTTTTGCATGATTACAAGCGTGTTTTCTAGGAGATGTGAGAGTTATATGATGTAATTCTTTAGGTGATAGTCACTTTGGTTGAATACTATCAACATTTCATATTTTCTATACTTTGTACACTTACTAGTTGCTCACATTACACGCAAATCTTTGTTAAACTTAGTACATATGATTGTGTGTTAACTAATATGGCCATCTGAGATTACTCATTGTGTGATGTTTAATAGTTTTTCTTTGGGATTGAGCTTCAATTTGAAGGGAAATTTTAAAAAATTTAAGTGAAATGTGTTTTTGAAAACTTTTGGAATCATTAATATGCATTTCATATCATGAAAACTAGTTTTTAGATATTTTTCTGCAAAAATTTCAAGTTTTCAAAATTCTATTTTTTAGCTTATTCAATTGATTGAAGTTGATTCTCGACCAGTCAAAAAAGTTCAGTTTTTAGGCCAAAACTCTTGGTCTCTCTCGATTCCTATTCAATTGATGCTCGATGAATCAAAATTAGTTTAACTGTATCTTCGATTGTTGCTCAATTCCTCTTGACCAATCAAAATTCAAAAATTTAGAATTCATAAGGGTTTGACAAATTAGTTTTTTTTCCTTTACTCATTTTCTCTTGGACTCCTCTCGATCCCTCTTCAAAACAATTTTTTTTTTTTTTTTCCTTTTTTCGAGTCAAATCTTCTAGGGTTTTCTTATACAACTATAGGTATGACTCTTTTACCCTTCCTTTTTGATCAAATTACATTTGTTTGTTTATGTTTAGACCCCTATAAAACCAGACATCTTAATCTAATTAATTAACCAAGTACTTACTTAGGTTTATTATTTAGATCTAGGTTAAACACATACAATCTTATTACTTAGTACGGAAAAATAAATAAGACAACAATATGATGACCCAGGAAAACTAATGAAACCAATAGTTTCAAGGTAAAAAAACCTGGAGATGGTTTAATCTAGCTATCCTTAAGGTAAAACAAATCCATTATGATAGAATGGAAGTTTACTATAGATTTTCTCCCTTTAATCTAAAGCTACTTCTTATAGAATTTACTCACACGACCACGTGTAGCTCCGAATCCACAAACTCTTCTATCTAAATTTGCTAAGTACAAACACCCACGTTTGTGGCTTTGAGATCCCACTCAAAGGTTTTGGATCACCGTCGGTAGTTGATTTTGTATGGCAGCAACTTCTAGAACACCAGATCAGTAGAAGATTTAAGAAAGCTTTGGGTACAAAAACCCTAGATCTACAATAGAAAGCACAAGATGCACTCTTCTCTCTCTAAAAACTCCTTTTAAAACATTCCTTAAGGTTTCCTTTATATACTAGAAGTGTTTCACTTGAAACCCAAAACATTTAACTAGAGTTTTGGCTGAAAGAAAATTCTACAGAAATTTCATGTTTACAATTTTTGATCGGTCAAAGCTTACTTTCAATCGGTCGAGCTTCACTAAAATTCAACTCTTTTTTTTGCAGCTTGAATATTCGTGTATTCTAACTTGTAGCACCTTGAGTATTGTCTTATCAAACCTATAGACTTAGGAATCTATATCTAAAATAAAATAAAATAAATGAGGTTTTCAATAAAGACTCATCAACCTCACACCACATGACCCAACACGTTATTAACATTTTATATGTTCCTCCAATATAAAGTCACAAGTTGTAGAAAAAATAATTTCTAAAACGTCATGCTGTATGTCGTATAGTAATGAGAGATTTTCCTTTAGACTAGGACGACATGTTGTTGAGAAAGCCTAAGAGTATGTTTGATAACTATTTTTCCCATTATTTTCTGTTTTCAAAAACAATTTTCTATTTTTGAGACTAAAAAACTTGTTTGGCAACCCAAAATGGACAAAAAACAAAAACTGTTTTCAAAACTCAATTTGTGAAGGAAACTGAAAACATGCAAAAAACTGTTTTCAGTTTCTAATTTTCAGAATTTAATGAAAACATGCTTTTAATTTAATGAATCTGTCTCATTTAATAAGTTAGCATTAAAGTTCAAATCTTAGTAACAACATATTTTAGTATTTTCTATTTTTTTTTCAAAATAATATTTTCTTAATTTCAACTAACCAAACATGTTTTTGATTTCAAAAATAAAAGAAAATTGTTTTTTCTTTATATTCCCAAAAATAAGTTTTTGAAAATAGAAAATAAAAACTATTACCAAACATAACCTAAATTTTTGTGGAAAAAACAACACACTATTTGTAAGCATCTTTGTCTTTAATCTTCATTTCTTGAGGAAAAAACAACACGATGTTTGCCAACATCTTTGTCCTTAATCTTCTTTTATGCTTTAACAAATTTCCAAAAACGTTTCTTAACGAGTAATGCATTTGAAAGTGAGACTTGCAGGTACACAAGTGTGGGTTTTGGTTGAACCAAAGAAAACTTTAAAAGTTTCTAATGGATATGGAAAAAATTGGTAAGGTCCTATTGTAAAAATTAAAGGCGTATGTATGCTAGATAGTAAAACACAAATAATCAATAAATCTACAAGGTTTAGGGACATACCTCCAAAAATTATGAGTAAACCCAAACAGATTACCAATAGCAATGGACATGTACGTGCACACTTGGCACATGGCCTAAGCAGATACTCCTCTCCATGCTCCTCTTTTCAAGACATCTTTCAATGGGGCAAGCCACCATAATCTCTAGAAGAATGAGATCTATGGTTTTACTTTCATTTAACGTTAGGAGTGGAGAGAGGGCCTAGCCTTATATAGACTAAATATCCAATCATTATTTTTGATGTTTTTGATTGATACTAATATTTTTTGAAGTGGTCCATATTCTTTTAACAATTATTATTATGCATAATATTTTCCTTTTTTTGGTACAATTAAATACTTTTGTTTCATATTTCTTATTCTTTGAATTGGACCGAAGTTGATTGACTTAGACCAAAGTGGATGGAAATGGACTAAAATGTTATGCTAATGTTGCTCAACATGAGTGTAGCAACTAGGAAGAAAAAAAAATTACTATTCAAATTTTAGATATCATATTCTTCACCAAAAAAAAAAAAAAAAAAACTTTCAAATATTTTATATAAAGATCACAATCATAAGTTGAGTGTATTAGACTTGAGATCCACATTTACAAAAGATCCACATTAATCTCTACCAGAGAATAAATCGAGTATATTAGAATTGATTTCCTTCATTGAAATTAAGTCTAATAAACTCGAAATGTTAGTTTGCTAAATTGTTTAAAAAACATGCTAACTAACAAAATTGTTGCTAAAATAATGCTAAATGGCAAAAACAGATCCAAAGAAGAAAGCTGATATTTGGTGAAAAGGGCTATTATTCATAATCTCATCAGCATTCAAATCCTATCAACAAAATTTTTGGACTAGGCTTTACAAGCCCTTCCTAAATCAACTCTAAGTGGGCCTTGCAAATTCAAACTACCAAGTATGAACACGGTTTTCTTTCGGTGCAGTGGGGGCCATTGGTGTTTTGTCTGATTTTGATTATTGATGCAAGTTGAGGAACTATGCATATTTTTCGTTTGCATCGTTGTATTCCACCACTACGTGTTTTATAGTATAAATATTTATTTTTAATCTCACTTCACAATTATTTTTTGAAATATTTGCAAAACAACCAGAACAGAGTTACAAAATTAGGAGGAAAGTCTACTTTAGGAGCACCCACCCTCTTCTATGACATTCTTTACAAAAGTATTCATCTTATCGAAAAATAAAAATCAGATTACTGATATTTTAGATTTTTTTTTTCATTTTTTTAAAATGAAGTTGCAATTATCTTCATCAATACCGTAAAATTATATTTTAATAACAGGATTTCCTATTTAGTTTTCAACATTTTGCCTACTTTGACAAAGTATGCAAATAACCTCATGACCCCTATAGGAGGTGAGCCTACGTATCTAAATTAGTAATGGTTTAACAGTTGCTTAGGTATTCCAGTACATTAAGTTTGCAATTTTTTACTTGTCATGGTTGTATCTATTTATAAGTATTATTATACATTCATCAAAATTGTTATTTGAAGATAGTTTAACTTTATATATTGAGTTAAAAAGGTGCAGGGAAGGAAAATATATTTTTGGTAGAGAATAAATAATTCCTAATGACTTCTCATTTTAAAGGAGGAATTTCATTTTCATGAACCAAAATAATGTGAACCATTTAGTTGGATTTTTATTTTTCATTTTTTATACCTTTTCTCACTTATTTAGTAAAAAAAAAATCCAGGTGGAAATTTGTCAAGGGTGGACTAAGCTTTTCACATCCCAGGGTTCAAAATTTATTTTAGAAGGAATGTACCCATGTGTCTACAAGTGCATACATCTCCATTCTCAATTCCCCTCAAATTAATTTAGTACCAGATTTGTTCTCTCTCAGCTTTTCCCTTTGGTTTCAGGTATGGGGAGTTCATTAGTTATTGGGTTCTATATGCAAAAGCCTGAGGATAATTAATAATACAGTAGACAAGAGTTTAGTAGTGCATGTTTTTCTAAATCTACTAGGTACAAAAATTATGCAGAAACTAAGAAAAAGAATGGTAATTATCTCTTTTCTTACCTAATTAAATCTTTCCTCATAGATTAGGTTTCAATTTTTGAGTTCTCTTTATCTTGAAATATGGTAGAAAAGATATTACTTTTTATATTCTCTTTTTAATTTATCTTTCTCTTCATTTTTTGGCAATATGCATGGCATGGTAGACAAATTCTATGGAGATGTTGCTGATGCAGTTACTTGAGTATAACTGTGTTGAAATTGAGTCACAGGATGAGATGAACAATTTTGTAAAGAACGTACTAGAAGAAGGTGGGTGCTCCTAGTTACTAAGAGCCCTGCTAGAGTAGACTTCTCTCCAAATTTTGTATTTCTGTTCCGGTTGTTTTTTTTTTTTTTCGCAAAATATCTCAAAAATTAATTGTGAATTGAAATTTAAAAAAAAAAAAAAAGATGAATGTGATATATATTTTTACAACATTTTCATAACAAATCACAAGTGGTTAGTTGTTATTGGTTCAAACTTAAACCTACCACTAAGATTACTTTTTTACCCCAACAATAACAGCCAGTAACAATTTGTCACTTAGGATTTGTTATAAAAATGTTGTGAAAATATTGTGGACATATCATTTCTTAGCAGAAAATATAATTTGTTTTTGAACGTGTGTTTTAAAGTAGTGTGGTGATATAGAGCAAAGATTAGAATAAGGATAAGTAAGTTTTTTTAAACGAGTATTTTTTTTCATTAAAAAAAAGTAGAGGTATTTTATTAGGAATTAGGACTTCTTGTGATGAGATTAAAAAAAAAAAAAAAAAAAGATGAACGCGATGTTTTTTTTTTCTTCAAACAAATAAAAATGATAAATTTCAGAAATAAACAGTAACTATAATTTCTTTTTAAACGTGAGTTTGAAAGTGGTGTAGTGATGTAGAGAAAAGATTGGGTAGGCAAAAATAAGATGAAACATAGGGAAAGAAGGCTAATTTTAGGAGTTCTCTTAGTTTTTTTTTTTTTTTTTATATAGGAATTTTGTTTTTAACTAGAGGTGTTTTATTCAAATAAAAAATTAATAAAAAATGACTAAAGTTTAGGGAATAAAAAGATGAACATGAAGAGAAAAAACCCTAAATTTTATGAGTTTTCTTTCTAAATTCAAAATGATAGTATACTTTGTAGAAAGTATAGATAAATTTGTTATTTATTTGACAATTAAGACCCTATTTCTAAGAGAAGTTGTCCTTTGAGTTGTTGACACTTTCAAATTTTGGTTTCTCGTTTTTTGATGGGTCAAAATTTGGTTTGATGCCAACCAACCCCGAAATTTGGGCTAATAGCAACCAAAATTTGGTGTGTTGACTGCATTTTACTAATTTTATAGAAGAAAACTAGAACTATAAATCTACAGCCACACTATAAATAAAGGAAATATTAACAACTCTATTTTATAGACAAACAAATCAAAAAAAGAATCGGTTCCAAATAAAAAAAAAAAAAATGAGTCATTTCAATAAAAACGTATCAACATTGTTGTTGCTTGCATTTTTTATAATTGTTACTACTTTCTCTATGAATGCAGAGGCTGATCAATTTTTTGAAACCTGGAACTACGTGACTCGGACCGCGAAACTTAATGTCACTTGTTCAAGCGGCTACAATGATTATCCTTCCTTTTTCGTTGCCTATGCTGACAAAAACCTTTTCACTGTTGAGGATGCTGACCTAGATGTCAACTGCTTTTTCAACTGGCCGGGGGTAATCCACAGGTTCCAGATTTACAATAACGATAGGGACCAGTGCGTTACTTGTATTTGGTATGTTAAACCTGATGGTCCATGTTTTCAAGACAAATTGAGAGGTGGTGAACAGTGTTATGATTGGGATGCTTAATTCTATGCTTTTCCATGGTGTGTTGTAATAAAGGAGATTCATTTACAATAGTGTTCTCCTTCTGGGTTTTAGAAAAAAATAACAGTAAGATTTGGGATTTTATGAATGTATGGTCTTGTCAAATAACAATTTCAACAAGATCTTTATAAATATATATGTTTGAGTTTGGATGAATGACATGAATAAGTCTGAGGCCTTAAATGATCAATTGGGATCATGCCTCGTGAAATAGTTGTCACTAATTTGAGTTTGAGATGACTAATGCATTTGCGTCTAATTCTTGTTATTGCCACGCTACATCAGTGGTCTCAGATAATGCACCCTCTAATAGCAATTACTGTCGGGCTTGCCCATGTATCTGTTTGCCATGTGCATGGCATCCCATATTTTTATTTTGTATTTTTAAGGTCTCGGATATTGTCTAGTGTTGGATTCACTAAGCGTAGTTTGTGAACGTTTTTTGAATTTGTAATTTACTTGGATTGATTGGCTCAAAATGTTCATGCCGAAAGAAGTGTGCTCTTCAACCAAAGTTTTACCAATTATAAAAATTTGTTTTTAGATCTTATTTCTCTTATTGTTTTATGCATTATTTTGTTTTAGGAGAAGAGATACATAAAATGTGAGAAAAAATATATATTTACCCTTGTTTTTAACAGAGATGGATAATAGAAAATTAATGGATATAACCTCAGGTAAGCAAAGTGTTAAGTTTTGAACCATGGGTAAAAAAAGTGCAAAAAGGCCAAACCATAGATGGGTTTACTATAATTTGCCCTTAACTTTAACATAGACAAGGCTAGCTCATTGAGAAAATTGCAATTGAATGAGTTGGAAGAAATCTGGCATGATGCATATGAGAATTTTAGGAGTCATAAAGAAAGAATAAAGGTTTTTCATGACAAACATATTTTAAGGCTTTTGTATAATTCTAGGTTACATTTGTTCCCTAGAAAATTGAGATCTAGATGGACTGAACTTTCATTATTAAAAATGTTTTCCCTCATGGTGCAATTGAAATTGAGAATCCTAAAAATGGTAACATATTTAAGGTGAATGAACAACATCTTAATCCATTTCTTGAGAAATTTTCACAAGTAGAAGAATCCATTAATTTGGAAGATTCCATTTATCAAGACTTGTCAAGCACTTAGCATTTGTGTTTGTTTTGTAGTTTAGATTGTGTTTTTCTTTTTATTATTTTTGTTGTTTTGTTTTCTAACCCCATGTGCAGGTGTTAATTTTTTTTTTTTTTGGGTTCATTTGTTTAAGTCAAGAGATTAGCCTCTTCAAATAATTTGGGGTAAGATTGTGCTTACCACGATCTCTCTTAGACTTTCCAAAAGTGATAGTTTTGTATACTGAGTGTTTGTATGGCTAACTTATTTTTTGCTGACTTATTTTACTATTAAGATTATTTTTGCTACTATTTATAGGTCTTACTGCACTTTTTGATACTATTCATGGATTTCACTGTACTATTTCAACTAATATTTACATTTATCTACAATACTTTCAGTAAAAAGTTTTCAATTTCAACAAAATAAGCAGATTCCAAACAAACCTTGAGTATAACCTTTTTATTTTAATTCATAAGTGAGTCCACAAATTGCACAAGAGAGGGAAAGCTGAGAGCCTGAAACTTGCAACATTTTAATTCTGATTCTAATCGGGTTCAAAAGGCAACTTAACAATCTATATTTTTAGTTATTGTAATTATTTAGTAATGCAAGATTTTTTGTTTCCCTAGAGGGAAAAATACAAGCTTTTGACATTATAGAATAATATTGTAAATTTGTAACATCACTAGGTAGAATGATTTTATCAATCCAAGCATTGTTCAACTCTTAAAACAGTAATTAAATGAATATTATCTTCAGAAATTCGCATATACCTTCTGGTATCAATATTTTAAAAATCCAATGTCAACGTCTACCAACTGTTGATATTGTTAACTAATCATTTTTAGTATTTTACTGTTTAATTATTTGAGAACAGCTTTTAATTGTTTGTTTAAATGAGAAAGAAAGCCGCAAAGTGACAAATTAGTATGTCAATTTTCTAACAAACATTGAAATCAAGGTTAGATTACCATCCAGTTAGAAGAAAAAAAATAGTAATAATGAAAGAGATTTGGTTGCTACCAAAATCTTTCAACTGAAAACGTTCAGTTAGCCGCATCAAAGTGACTGTAAAAGAAACGGAAAGTCCAAAACAGCGATGGGGCTACCTCCTCCCTTATAAAAAAAAATCATCATTTGTCGGAATACTTACAGTAAACCATCATCATTTATCAAACTTTAATTTTAATATTACATATGATTGTGACATTTGCAATGAAGTCATTCCTCTTTCTTAAAGGGGGTTCAATTTTTAGAGTACCCATCATTAAATAAAAATCATTGTTTATACTTTAGAATCTTTCTCTTTCTTTTTAAAACCCAAAAAAGAAAGGGTAACTTATAAGTTAGTGTTAAGGTCCAAAATATCACACCAAAGCCCAAAACAATACAAAAAATTGAAATCCAAGAACCGTTTGGGCTTTTGAGGAAAGGGTAAGGCCCAAATTCATTAAAAGTTAATAGTAAGGGGCCCAAACCTATGAATAGGTAAGATTTGGGCCTTATAGAACAAAAAAAAAAAAAAAAAAAGAAGCCCAACCTAGCCCTTAACGGAGAAAATCATTGGGAAACTCTGAGAGAAAGCTGAACCAGGACACCTGGGGATACCCAAAAGCCTGAGATCCTCAGGATATGCAACAAAGCCATGTCAGGATTGAGACAGCTCAAGGAGGCATGCCAGGAATACAAAGAACGAGAACAGATATATCCCATCAACCATCTAATGATGCAGAAAATGGGTAGAAAACTTGGGAATCAACACTTTATGAAAAAAGGTCTGGTACCTCAAGGAACCCAAGGAGATGGACCATGAAGGAAGGTGACTGGGGATCTTTCAGCCTAATAGAAAGGAATCTGTCCATTTAGAGAAAATGACAAAAGGAAAAGCAACAAAAAAAGTGGGTCCAAAAAGTAATATCTAGAAGTTTTAGGAAAAGAGAAAGGTCAGCTAGGGCTTTTGGAGAGGGAACCTTAAAAGAGGAAAATAATGAGAATATGAGGAAGGGACCAGTCACCAATGTTGCTGACACAACATTAGTTCTGGTACCCAGGGCAGCAAATGAAGGGAATCACTAGTACACCAAAAACCCTAAGAGGTCACTCTAAAAGGAGAGGGAGCCAACAGTAAAACGTCATTTGGGATCCTGAGACAGACACTAGAGAATATACTTGGAGTCAAAGGGATTCGAATTTCATAAGTCTTAGAAGCCTAAAAAAACTATTTAAGTCTATGATTTTTTAACTCATTTGGACCTTGTGATATATCCTAGTGAAATAAAAGCATAATGTATTGAAAAGCTTAAGAAAATAATGAAGCATTTCTTATTATCCCAAGGATCCCTAATGTTTTATTTCATTTTCCATTTACTTATATCACTATTTACTATTTCTTACCACGCAATATGTATGTATTTTCTATGTGTTAGTATGTAAGTATTATAGGGACCATGTTTTGTGCACAACTTAATTCAAAATCAGTCCAACTTAGCTGCGGTGAACCAAGCCCAGTTCCTTAAACTTAAGCACAAAGGTCTAGAATCCTTATTTCTACTTGGGCCTGTATGCCATCAAAGAAAAGAACCCACAATTAGTAATTCATTTTTTTTTTTTTTTGGTTATTTTAATACTTTTCATTTTATTAATATAAATGGGGTTTTGTATAAGTATTGATATAGCTAAATGTTAGGCATCTAATATCAACTAAAATTGTTTCTTTATGTAAGGTAAACCACCTTCCTATTCAAGCATCTTTAAAATAGCATATGTCCTCTTTACACTTATTTACATTGGTCCAAAAAAAAGGAAATATGAAAAAGAAGAAGTTAAGTTCAAACCCCCTTTCTTTTATGTTTAATAATTTAATCTTCTTGAAAAACAAAGAAGCATAATAAGTAAAGTTTGTGAAAGCTCGAATTTTTGTAAAAACACAAGAACTTGTTCAGACCCCCAATAAAAAATTACAGCTAGATTATTTTTATTCTAACTTAAAATAAGTGCGGAATAGGAGTAAATGAGCGCAAACAACCGATAAAACTACCCTAAGCCATATTCATCCAATATTAACAATAAAAGATAAGCTTAAAGTGTACGGAAAAAAGATACAAACACAAGATAACACCGAAAGGTATTATCGAAAAGGAAACCGAAGAATTTGACGAAAAACCTCCCCACCACCTTCCAAGCGGTAAATCGATCCATTAGAGAATAAGTTGGAGTACACGAATAACAAAAGACCCTCCAAGCCTAGTCTACCCAATGTATTTGAGCCCTCCAAGCTCCTGCTACCAACTGACTTCTCGAAACTTTGTCTTCTTTAACTTTCCCAAATCCTGCAATTTAGCCCGATTGCATCCGCCAATAAATGGCTCCTTCTAATGCTTCTCAGTAACACCAAAATCTCACTTGACACTTAGATTGGGTGTGGTAAGTATTTGGGCTATCAACCTCTCATGGATTTAGAGATGGAGAGGTAGGAGTAGAGGAAAACCACAAGGAAATGTGTAGATGATTATGAGTATAACAATCTCTAACTCTTAAATGTATTTTTTAGGATTTTCTCTCTGAAAAACACTCCTTACAATATGTGGGTAATGAGGGTATATATAGTGCGGTAAAGACTTAATAAAACAAAACATGACAAATTAGCTAAACAGAATGTTTCGCGAGTATTTCACGAAAATAACTTACCCACAAGACACTCGCGTAAACTCCAGGCTGGCATGACTCTTCACATTCTAGTCATGTGCTCTACACATGGCTCTTTCACGGAATAACTTCTCGCGAGGCACTCGCGAATTCCACTTCTTCATCGTTTTAAGCTTGAGTCTTCACACTTATCCCTTACAATTAAAAACGCACATAAATACAGGGAAATGATTGAAGAAATTATAATCAAATTTGGCACGGAATTAAAACCAACATAAAATAGTTGTAAATTACAATTTTACAGTTTGGATATAAAAAAAAAAATTAGAGTATTCCATCAAAATCATTAAAAAGCTTGTTCTTTTTTCGGTAGGACCTTTAAACTTTAAAAAAATTATTCATTCACTCTCACTAAGGGAGTATCAAAATTATAATTAGAACTTAATGTATCCTTTTTTTTTTTTTTGTTAACTAAAACAAAAAAGGATTCACAAAACCTCAAGTGAACCTCATAAAAGTAATGTTATTTTAGGAGGCCCCATTATGTTCCTTTTGATATCCGGCTGTAATTTTGTAAGTCATCTGTAGAACAGCACAAATCCCATGCTCTACTGATTTGCGAGTACAGTAAAAATGGTTGCAACTTGCAAGAGATCCATGGCCCGTGCACATATTGATTTAGCCCCACGAGTAGTACCAATTAGTACATTTGTTTTGTGCAGAGGCTAGTAGAGCAAGCAGTAGAGTACATATATGGTACAATGGTTCATTAAGCCAGCCACGTGAAAGAGACGTACAGTAGCTGTACCAGACTACTAGTGAATCCCAGATGATACTAAACTTAACACCAAGTCTAGTTCTGTGAAACAATACTTGATAAGTAGAGTACATGGTGCAATGGCTAACAATGTGCACGTCTCAAAATTTTATCTCATCTTATTTTACCATCTCAAAAAGTTATTTTATCAATTATATTATACAATTTTATAATATACTTAACATCTCAAAACTCTATTTTTTTCCCATTTTATTTAAATATTCTATTTTATTCTTTTTTTTTACTATTTCCCTTTTTCTCTTCCTTTTCCTCTCTCTCTCCCTCAACCTCTAGCACTAACCACAACAGATAAAACCAAAAAAGTTCAACACACAGTCACCCCCATAGCCACCACACCACCACCATGCCACCACCAACACACAGTCACCCCTACATATCCTAGCGCCACCCACCAGACCATCAAACCAAAACCAAAACCACATAAAAATAAAAAATAAAATAAAATAAAACATTAAAGCATCAGTTCAAACCAAGCCAAAAACCCACCATCGAAGCCACCATCAAACCAAGCCAAAAAAAGATTCACGCCTCCACGCCAAAGCCAAACACACAGCACCAATCCAAACCCAAAAACCCACTAGTCTCCATGCCTCCACGCCTCCACACATACCCAAATCACAACCCACAACCCAGACCAAGCAAACCCACACAAACCTACTCAGATTAACCCACCATCAAGACCTCCCCATGTCATTGCCATTGATCATTGACCCAAACCCACACCGCCACCATCAAGACCACGCCATGCGCCGATCTCCCCACATTGTGACCAACCATTACCACGCCGTGACCACACCAAATCCAACTTGTTAAATATTAGCATTAATATACCATGTTGAATATGCTAGTATAGATATGGAAACAAAAACATAAAGTATATAACACAATAACACACGAGGGTTACGTGGCTCAGCCTAACGACCTACATCCAAAAAAGAAACCCTAAAGGGCTACATCAATAATATATTAAAGTGTAGTACAAATTCTGTATTACAATGAACCATAACACATGTATATGTATATAGTAGACTAAACCCTAGACTAATAGACTTCTAGTACAAGTAGAAGACTTGGCTTGCACACAAAGTAGAATTAGGCTTATTAGACTTATGCTAATGAGCTAATATATCTCTAACACAACCCAACTCCAGTGGCATGATTTGAACGAGAGAGAGAGAGATGTGAGAGAAAGAGTGAGAACGAAAGAAAGAGAGAATCAGAAGGAAAAAAAAAAGAGAGAAATAACTGAGAGAGAGAGAGAGAGAGAGAGAGAGAGAGGGAAATAATATTATAATTTATATAAGATGCTACAGTATCGTCATAAAAGTAAGACACTACTGTAACAGTATTGTAAAAAGTTTACAAGTTTAGATTTTTGAAAGGCCAGATGGAGTGAGTTTTTTGTGCTTTAATGGTAAAATAAACTAACAAATGGCATATGGCATGCCAAGTGTGAATGCTCTAACAATGTTAGTTTTTTTTGTTAATAAGAGTCTTTGTTTAGCAAAAAAATCAATGGCTAACAATGTCTACTTTAAAGCTTTTCTTCTACTCCGTTCCTCCTCTTTGGTTCTAATTCTAACCTTACATGTACTAACATGATCATGGCAGAAATTAAAGTGTAGTAAGCTGAAGACATCTAGATTTTAATAATAAAAAAAGCTCTCACAAAACTAATAATGCTGTAGTTAACACCATTATGAAGTTCTCACATCGTTAGGTATGAATTTATTTATACAAAACTTATTTTCTATGTAAAAGCATTTCCTAACATGATAGCCAAGATTAATTTTAGTTAACATGTGGCTGTATATTATCCACGTTAATGTAACGCAGGAGTTAGGTAAAATGAACTTGGACGAGTACTCTTATGCTATATATGTGGATTATAATCATTTAGACTCCAAATTAATGGAAAAAATATATCTATGTATGCGTGTATGTAACTGTAAGCAAGGCCCAATAGCATTCTATTACTTCATTGACTCTTGAGATAGTAGAATATACATATCCAACCCTGGTTTCCAAAATACAGCATAATATTGCCTTCAATTCTCACTTGCATTTTTAAAATAAATCTCACTTGTATTTTTTAGAACAAGTTCTTAAATTTAACATTCTCCTATATATAGTAGGCTCTATATCCACTAGTCATTCTTCAAACATACACAATCAATAGTATCAAACCAACCCTTTCCTACCCACTCTCTCTGTCAATCTAGTTTGCAGGAAGATGATGAAGCCACATTCATGCAAACCAAGTTCAGCTGCTTCTACTCAACCTTCCATGCACAAACAGTCACGGGAGATATCAAAGCTCAAGCCAAAGATTCGTATAATTCACATATATGCACCCGAAGTCATAAAGACAGAACCTGCAAATTTTCGAGAGCTTGTTCAGAGACTCACGGGAAAACCTGCAGAGATGATGAAGAGTAATAGGAACAGTACTAAATGTTCAACAACAAGAAGCCCACCAACCAAAAATATAATGAGTTTCTACAGGAAGCCATGCTACAGCACCATAGAAATGAATGATGCGTTTGCCAATTTGCAAAATGGGGTGAGAATAAAGGAGGAAGATGAAGAAAAATTTTGGAGAAATGAAAACTTAAATGGCTTCTTCGATGGCTTCTCTGACTTGGATGGTTTCATTGAAGAGTTAAGTTAAGTTACTTGATTGTTAGGGCTTTTTTTTTTTTTTTTTTTTTTTTTGTTTTTTTTTTTTTTTTTTTTTTGAGAAACTACTTGATTGTTAGTTGAAATGCATTTTCTCCATAGAAGATTTTAAGGAAACTTCCTCTTTTATTTAGTTTCAATTTTCTTCTATTATGTAATTAGAATATATATCAAGGGAGTCAATCTTGTACCAATTGATATGCCTGGTAGTGGCCGGTATTGTCCGAAATTAGCCGGTACATGACTGGTACGACGAGCATTTAAACCGGTACAAAATGTTGGCATTTCAATACTGGTATATATACCAGTACGGTACATACCGGCAGGTACGGCCAGTACTAGTACGGTATCGACTACCTTGATATGTATAGTGAAAGTATGTTTCTATACTTTCTGTACATTTCCTCCTCCCTTGTGTTTAGTAATGCTATTATACTAAGTGTGTGTCTGGTAAAAATTATTTTTGCAAACCTAATTTACTATTCAGCTTATTTTTGTTACTATTCATGAGTCCCACTGCACTTTTTGGTACTATTTATAGGTCTCACTGTACTATTTCAATTAATTTTTACTTTTATTTACAGTATTTTCAGCAAAAAGTTTCAGTTTCAGCAAAATAAGTGAATTTCAAACAATCCCTGATTCTACATTTTCACTCCATTCATCATAAAATAATAAACTGCACCATGTGTAAGTATATAACCCTTCTCAGCATGACTGAATTTATTCACAATATGATATATAATCGCAAAGGATCAGAGATTTTATGAGAAGGGTCTATAATTGAATTGCTTAAGATTTACTATTTCACCTAAATGGGTTCAAGTGAAAGTTAGATCTTTAGTCAACTGAAACAGATCAGCTCGAGTGTTAGCCCATTGGTACACCTTCTATGGTTACCTAGCCAAATTAAAAATTAAAAAATATATATAATAATGCATTTTTAATTAGCACCAAGCTAGAAAAAGATTTTATGTTACTATATATATTGATCAGCAAAAGAAGTACAGGAAATGTCTCATTGTATTTTATTAGTCGAATTCTTTTATCTTTATTTGGTTTTTTTTTAATCCTTTTTTTTTTTTGGAAACTCAATGCAATAATATGTTTGAAAATTGTATGTATATCTGTCTATATATATAATTATATACACACACCAACACGATGGATGAGTACCGGTAGAGAGGACCTATACCCTCTTCACTTTCGCCAGCTCCTTGTGAAAGCAGCGCACAAATTATACATTTTGACTTTTGAGTAAATAAACAGAAAGTTGCACATTAAGATAATCATAGACATGTTTAGCTTACTTCCTATATAAAAGTTGCTGCAAATGGCAAAAATAATATATACACTTAACTATGCAAACGTCATGGATTATATATGCAATTTGTTTGATTAATGCCAGGCCCTTTTTGTCTCTTCAATATCTTCTCCAACAAGAAATTAATTACTAAACAATAACTTCTGTAAATTACTTTCATGAATTTCTTTTAAAGGAAGAAAAAGTAAAAATTACAACCTCTTGATCTTGATGATAATGGTAACAATCTGAAAAAATATATATAATTAAATCACCTACCACTTTATAACATGTTTTCTCGAGGTTCATGTAAAACAAAGCAGAACATCCAAGTTTGTTTTGGAAATTATGTACTGCCTATCTTATATTATTGCAAGCAGCAGAGTGAGTTGGATTTATTGGAGGCTCTTTTTGTACTTTGTGTTTGGAAGTTTGGAGAGAGAGAGAGAGAGAGAGAGAGAGAGAGAGAGAGAGAGAGAGAGAGAGAGAGAGAGAGAGAGAGAGAGAGAGAGAGAGAGAGAGAGAGAGAGAGAGAGAGTTACTAAGGGCCAGTTTTGTTTATAGGTATTTTGAGTGATATGATCCAAAACTCATAACTGAGTTATCAAAAAACGTGGGATCCACACAATTTTTTTGTTTGGCTTGATTTCCTAATCTTGTTTTCATCACTCAAACTCAAAAATTTTGAGAGTGATGAAAACCAAAAACACCAATTGGTGTTTTCAGTTTCTGAGATACATAACTCAGTGGCAGGATTGTAAATTTTTTACCTCTATGGGACCTAGAGCTTCTGTGTTGTCCCATCTGTTCACCAAAAACGTTTAACATTACCGTTGTAAACAACCACAACACCACCACAACAAACCCAGCGCCACCACAGCACCACCACAACAAACCCAGCGTCGATCCACACCACCGAAACACCAAAATCAACCCAAAAAACCAAATGCCAATCCACACCACCGAAACACCAAAATCAACCGATTCAAGCCACGTCAACCCATAACCCGATCTCCACTGTAACACCCCCAAAACATCGATTCAAGCCACGCCGTGACCCATAGCCCAATCTCCACAGTAACCTAGCCCCAAAACCCAATCTCAAACCCGATCTCCACCGTAACCCAACCCTAAAAACCCGATCAACCCACCATCACCAATCCGAACCTAGCAACCACTAAAACAACCTACCACTTTAAACCCAATAACCATCGGTTCAAACCAAACAAAAATAACTGAGAAAGAAACAAAGAAGAGAGAAAAAAAAAATCAAATACAGATTGAAGAGGGGAGAGACGGAGAAAGCCGAGAAAGAAACAGAGAAGGGTGGAAAAAAAAATCTAATATAGAGTGAAGAGGGGAGAGACAAAGAAAGAGGGACAAAAAAATTGATAGAAAAGAGGGAGAGTCAGAGAAATGAAAGGTGAGGGGATGCCACAGTGGGAGAAGTAAAGGAGGAAGATTTTTTTTTGTTAATGAGACGCGGGTAGCAATAGTAGTAACATGGGTTCTGTCAGTGGGTAGGGTCTACGGTTTTGGAGAAATGTTATAGAGATATGTAACTGAGTTATGAGTCCAAACATATGTTTTGCAATTTTTGAGTGAAAGTGAGGTATGAGAACGGAGTTATGAGTTTTGGATTTGAGTTATGAGTTTTGAAAACTGAATTATGAAAACTGAGATATCACTAAATCAAAGGAGCCCTAATTCTCAAAGCAAAAGGGATGAAGTTTGAGCACAATAGAGTGCTCCAAATTGGAGTACAACTGTACAATTAAGAAACTTTTCATATATCAAAGCTAGCTAACTAAGTTAATTCATAAGTAAAATGCTGCAAACTTATTATCTAAGGATGGGGTTGGAAATCTTTTGTAGCATCAAGCATTGAGATTTAGAATTCAATGCTTGATACTTTTCATATATAAACTTCTTTTGGGGGCAAAACTTAGGTTAGTTTCATAAGTACCAGATTCGGTTCTATTTTGACAAAGAAAGTTATTAGAATTCAAGACCAGTCATTTTTATATGTAATTCAATAAAAGTCAAGTAATTTTGATGAATTTTAGACTGTCATTTATTATGACAGTTTTTGTCTAATTTTCAGAGTATTCATAAAATCTAATAAAGCTTGGTTCTTAAAATATACATCAAACTCATCTTCTTCTTTTTTTAAACCAAGACCTGCCTTCATACAGCCACCGATCTGAGAGAAATTTGGTTTTGTCCATTCACTGAATTACACGTCTGACTCAGAGCTAGCATTGACTTTGGCTTTAATTAGACCTAGTGTCAATGTCTTTATATAATTTGTCGATTTCTTGTTAACTTTGTTTGTGCGAGTGGGACAGCTGTTCGTCAAGTTGAAATATAAAATCACAAATTATAATGGTTTAGATCATAAAATCCAGCAGAGAAGTGAAAAAGATTCCGGAGACAAGTCATTGTATAACGATTAAAGGTGTGGGGGTGGAGCAATGGACGATGGCTAAGAGCATTACATCAGGCACAACAACAGCCACTCACTAATTAACTATATTCACTTTGTTTTCCATCTCCTGTGGGGAAAAAAATATATTCAGGGAAACTTTAGTGGTGCATTTGGATGACATTCTTTGCGTATTTGGATTTGACTTTAGATAAATATCCAAACATTTTGTTGTTTTGACAGTTTAAAAAATGTCAAGAATTTATATGACAAATTCATCAAGAATTTTAAATCGTTAAAATGCTTGGATTTAAAATCAAGTCATTTCAAATCTATTAATTTATTTGATATACTTCAATTTTAGCAGCAACAACAAAAAATTAGAAAACAATTCAGCAGAGTAAATGGCGTCAAGCCTGTTGAAGGGGCCTTTCTTTCAATTTCACCAAAATATACTCCTACCGTAACAACTTGATTCAACCCCATTGTTTTTTTTTTCCCCCTGTTTTTTTCATTGATCGGAAGTGTACTTCAAATATAGGCACACATCCTTTTCAAAGAGTAGTTGTTTTCTTTTTAATAGATAGGGTGTGAGAAGAGAGAGAATAGGTTAAACTTTGGGTAGTGTTTATTTTATACAATATGTTTTTTTAACTCGAAAACATGAGTTTTCGATTATAAATCAGTGTGTAAAACACAAAACAAGTCTTTGCCTTAAACTTTAACTCAAATAGGTCCGTAAAGAATGTTATTATCATTAAACTATTACTTGAATCCCATCTATTTCACAACTTATTAAATAAAATCAGCAAGTGAGGATAGGCTTATTTTTCTATTTGCTATTTCATGGAACCACCACTACTACCATATAATTCTCAATAAAACGTACCACCACCAACCTAAGAGACAATTGTCATTCTCAGCTCTCCACCAAAATGAACTCTTACATGCCAAAATGGAATTCCAAGATTGCACGATTTAATTAACCGGGAAAGCCACAAACATCCTTCCTCAACTCCTCTAACACAGGAGGAAGATAGCACTTATTACAACAAACAAAAAACCTATTTGCAGCAGCATATAACTTATAACATTACTACGTAAAGTGTAACTACACAAACCAAAGGTGCCTTTCTAGTGTCTCTTACTCTTACTTGAATACACACAAGTTATGACAGTCCCTAAATTGAACAGTATACCACACAAATGGATTGGTTAATATAAGAGGTTTTTGCAGAAGTGATCAAAGCATCATCTTGCAGCCAGCACAAGCAGGTTCAATAAATTGACATGACCAAAATAATATGAATCTTGTGTAGATGATTTTCATGTGAAGAGGACAGTCTGTTTGTCTATTTCCTTGTTACAGCAAAAGCAAGAATGAAGATGAATTTCAAAGGGGGGAACTAGCGATATTCTTTCACTGAAAATGCTAAAAATAGGCCAGAACTTTAAAAATAAAAAAATAGAACAAAATAAGTCAGAGTTCTTCAGTAGTAAATGAGTGACTGAGTTGTAATATTGCTTAAATATACGCACTCCAGATAGTATAACCATGTGATAAAGTGTTTTCCCCCCCTCTCTGTGCTGAGATAAACCAAATAAAAGAAAAAACAGTTTTGTATGTAAGCAAGTTAATCCTATTGAAACTAAAAGGAAACCCTCATTAAATTCTAGAATGAAAATTTTTACAAATACAAGTACAAACTAAACAAACCAAAGACATTTTTAAAAAGGGCAATACCTAAATTTAGCCACCAATATGTATCATAGGCCTATTTACGGTCCTTGCAATGTCAAACATTCCAGCATGTGAAGCTTTCTTTCTCTTCACCTGAAGCAAAATAGGAATAATTAGAAGTAGTAATTGCCAAATATTGCATAAGGAAAGCTTCATATCCAAATCCAATTAAACAATTATGGTCCATTATGTTGTCATGTGCCATAATTCTAGACAGGAACATGACTTCCGTGTTCTGGGGACAGGAGCATGGCTGTGTTTGTGCATCATTGTGAACTTTCTGGCACTCAACAAACATGTTTGTCTAAGTTTATTCTTTTGGCATACAAGAGAGCCATAAAATGTAAACATAACAGTAAACACTAACAAAAAGCATAATAGCTTTATAATTCTAAATACTTTTCTAGGGAACTGAAAAATTAATTGCTTCATTAAGTCTCCATCTGAGTATTGCACATGACTGTCTCCTTAAATGCCCATAATTTTCAAGTGGCTCTACAACAAGTCATAGGCTACACCCATTAAATCAAAAGTAGCAGCAGATTCCCCAATAAATTACATCAATAACCTATAGTAAAACATCTAGTACCACTGAGAACATGAAGCTTTCATGAATTTAAAAACTAATGGTTTTTTGAAAGTTCTGGCATCATGAATAGACTGTAAAATGCATACCGCTGCCCCAATTACTTCCCTCAGTGCATCGTCATCAGCACCAAGCCGCAGGGGATCTCTTAAGCTAACCTGCAAATGACATAGTCTAATAAGAATAACAAGGAAGCTGCATTTCCATATTAGTATTCAAAAGAAATGGCAAATATTTCAGCTACAACTTCCATTAGGGGAAACGAAAAGGTTTGCCTAATTTTTCAAAGCTAGCACCTCATAGCTCACTCAAAAAATGTTATGGTTTCAATCATCTTATAACTTTGGTGCAGATAGGAAGAAGTTTGATAGGCCCAAAAAAAGCCATAACTCACCTTTTATTTTTGGAAGTGCTCAATTGGAAGTTAATACACTTAAAAATATTTCTCCCCTAGTTTCATCTGTGAATAATCAAAATATGTTTAATCATGACAAGAATAGTTTATCTGATACCTACTGTTATCAATCTGTGCAGAAAGGTATCCCAAAATCGGTTACAAAGCATCAAGCCTTCATCATGTTAACCTAAAAGGGGTATTTTTCCCCTTTTTTGACAGGAAGATACCTTTTTCGTTTTATTTTGATTGATAATTACAGAAGCACCATGTGAGTTATGACCTCAACATCTACCTTGCTCTTTTATTCTTTTTTGGTGACATAGAAGAGTTTCACTTAGATTAGTTGCACATCATAGAGAATAATGTACAACAATCCTCACTATTAATCAAACTCCTATGACAACTGACCCCACCTGCTAGAACCAATTACTAGGTAATCTGGGAGCTTTTCGCCCCTGATAAGCTAAGCAAATTATCCCCATGCCTAGGAGGCGATATCTACCTTGTTCTTACAAGGGGAGGAGGTGTCATTTGGACTAGAGCTCTTTGGCAATAGGTAGGTACGTATAAAAGTAAGGTGACTAGCAGAGTTGAGAAGTGTAGTCTCATACACAACTAAAGAGTCATAACAGTTATGCATGGTGGATTAACATCAGACATAGAGCTATATCTATCATAGCCAAATGAGCGTCAGTTTACCCTGAAGGGATTTTTTCTTTTTTTTTTTTGTGTGTATAATTAAGTTTTTTGTCCCTAAGGGTAGAGAGAAAGGGAATTTCAACTAGTGACCTCTCATGAGGCGTGGTCCCCAGCTGATCCCTTGGGAGTTGGGGCTAAATCATCCATAAGTTTGGTGATTCAACAAAGATATCAAATGCATATGACCTCAGAAAGACATGTCCCACAGCAAGATTTTCTTTTTTAGATAAATACCATTCATGCAGCCATATGTGATTAAATCCAGGAATTCACCGCCAACCTTTTTTATGGGGGGAAGTAAATGCCATCAGGTCCAAAGAGCATTGGCAACAGCAATGTACCAATAAGAAATGCTAATACTCAAACAAAATCCATGTCATATGCAAGTAAAAATTGAGAGCATATAAAGCCAGAAAAAAATCCACCTCTGCAGGACCAAATAAGCAGACTTTGAAGTTCCCATCAGCTAAAAGTCGCAATCTATTGCATCCAGCACAAAAATGTTCAGTCATTGATGTGATAAACGAAACTGAACCACAATACCCATCTATCCTGAAATTCTTTGCTGTGTCTGTCGGGTGATCCTTAAGTCTCTTTAGGCCTGTAAACTGTTTTGCCTGTCCATTAACAATGAGGAACTTAGCATATGTATAAACAAACATTCACAATCATATAAGTGGGTCACTAGCCAGAGTTCTACCTTACCACTCTATCCAACATTTCTGAGTAGGGTACGAGTTTCTTGACATTCCAAACATTCCCATCAAAAGGCATGAACTCAATGAATCTAACATTAATTGGCTTTTCACGTGTTAACTCTACAAAATCACAAATCTCATCCTCATTGAACCCACGCATTACAACGCAATTTACCTGAAAATCAAAGTTTTATCATAACAAGTCTTGAACAAGAACTAAGAGTAGTACTTTTAACACACACACAACACCACACCCCCCCCCCCTCCCCCACCCCCCGAGGCAAAAAAAAAAAATTATTTTTAGTTGTTAAGAACACAGAAATATCAGGAAATATATATAACTATAAGCACAAAGTTGAGAGGATAAAACGTGCCTTCACGGGATTGTATCCAAGGTCTACAGCGGCATTGATTGAATCCATAACCCTTTCATGTCCTTTGCGTCGGGTTATGAATTCAAACTTAGCTGGCACCAAAGTGTCTAAACTGATATTCACGGATGTAAGCCCACACTCTTTCAGCTTTGGAAGTTTTTTTGCAAGAGTAATTCCATTGGTAGTCATGGCCAGTGTCTTTAGTCCCTTCAAGTTCGACAACTGTAGACATATGTCTTCAATATCCTTCCTAATGGTTGGCTCCCCCCCAGTCAAACGAATTTTCTCCACTCCAGAGCTTACAAACAGATTTGCTAGTCGAACAATCTCATTCGGTGAGAGTAGTTGAGGGCTTGGAGTGAGCTCCACACCCTCTGCTGGCATACAATAATGACATCGCAGATTGCAACGCTCTGTCAAGGAGATCCTCAAGTAAGTGTGCAGCCTTCCAAATGAATCAATTAGCATATCAGAAGCAGGACTATCTTTTGAAGTATCCTCTGACAAAGTAGCACAAGAAGTAGCATACGTCTTTGCCAAGGACCCGTTCAGATAACTACGGACTAAACCTTGACTATTACTCTCTCTGGATGCATAATATGATTCAACCTCACAATTGACCTGATTATAAAGTTCCAAAATTGTTAGCCATTTTGAAAATTACCAACATCAATCACACCCCAAGATCAAAAACCAATCAATTGAGAAAATCTGGCAGAAATAATAAACTTAAATTCATAGACAGCACGTGTGGAGGCTGAGGAACCAATCCTCAATCACTGGGTGAAAAAATCAAACACTTGGAAGCTATGATGTTTAAAATGTTTGGACTTGAAACATAGAATTATGAAAGTTCATTTCTGTGAACAAATTAAAAAATGGCACTCTTTTTTTTATGTTTGTTTAAAAAAAAAAAAATTCAACCCAGGAAAACCCCCAGATGATTTGCTTAATATATTGAAACATGGGTCAGAGCTAAACCATCACGAATTAACCAAACAGTGCATAATAATATAAATATATATCCAATGTTCAGAAACACACAGTACAATCATCTGACAAATGTGTTGCTGAGTATTGAAAATACATGTTTTATTTACCTCAAAAAAAACAAAAAAAACATGCTTTATACACATATATACACGAATGTAACAGTGAAATAAAAAACATAAAATTATGGTAAAGGAACAGTTCGGAGCTGGACCACAAAAGTGTAAAGACAAAACAAAGCTGAAACTCAATAATAATAACCCAACAGAGAAAGAAAAGAAAAAAAAAATAGCATGAATACGATTGAAAACAATGCAAGGAGTATAACATAAGACCCAACAAAAATAATAAATAAAAGAAAAGATGTAGACATACCAGGAAAAAATTCGATTTTGTGAAAGATAAAGGGCAAGCAATGAATTTGGAGACGTAACGCCTCATCGTTGCCGCTGAATTGTATGAATAAAAAAAAAAAATTAAGAGTGGAAAAGCATTTTGTTGAAGGAAGTATAACTGTGTATATGTATAAAAGGAAAGGAAAGGAAAACTGACCTCTTGTTTCGGGTTGGAGCTTTGGAAGGAATCGGTGCCTGAGGAGAAAGAGTTTATGGCTTTTGGAACGTGTCAAAAGGCCAAAGAAGCAAAACCAAAAAGCAATGGTGGGAGATAGACATAGAAAATAGATATATGTGTGTGTGTGTGTGTGTATATATATATATATATATATATATATATATATATATATATAAAACAAATGTCCTATGAAGTTTGGTATTAGATATGTGTAAAAATAGGCATGCGCACGGTTGTTGCCTGTTGGGTTGGGAGTACTGAGTGGAGTGGAGAGTCTTTTTCGACGTTGACAAGGAGTCCAATGACAATGAACAGACATGTCCAACTCATTCACCATTCATCTTCTTTCTACAATATCTTCGGTGGCGGCTCACAACTTGTTCTTTCTTTTGCACCTTTTAACTTCTGATCTTTTTAATCTATTGCTGTATTTAACAGTTTACACTTAAGGGTGGTCCCTTCTCATATTGTCCTCGGCAGAGCTAAAACTAACACAAAAGGTTGCGCAAAGCACTGCACTGCACTGCAATGCAGATCCATCCTAGACTGCCGTGGACTCTTTTGACTTTTCTTTGATGCGACACTTATTTAGTTATTATTGTTATTATTATTATTATTATAACTTCGCTGGCTGCTCTCAATTTGTTCTTTCTTTTTCACCTTTTGATTTCTGATCTTTAATCTATCGCTGTATTACAGTTTACATTTTAGGGGGGTTCTCCTCTCATATGGGCTTCTCCGGAGCTAAAACTAATACAAAGCTGATCCATCTTAGACTGCAATGGACTCTTGACTTTCTTTTTCATTCTATACGAATAATGCAAGACCACAACTTTTATTATAATTTGCTCATGTGGCAAGTCATGAGTGGTGAGTCCACAGTTTCACCACTCATAACTTGCCACGCGAGCAAGTTGTAATCCTAGTATTTTCATTAGTTATTATACCAAAAAAGTCCGTTGTAGAATTTCGAACTTACTTCCTAAAAAGAAAACAAATGGCTAGAAAATACATCTGTCAAAATTCTATAATGCCCTAATAATGGATTTTTTTAAAATATTTTCAAGTGAATTAGTGGCATATATTTTCTTTTTCATACTATTTGTATTAAACAAATCTTTATCCACACAAATGGCTACTTAAGTTATTTGTAATAATGTGACATGATATGGATATTATCAACCTATAATTCACTTAGAGTATTAATATCTGGTTTGTTCAAACATTTGTCATCTTACAATCTAGAAAATTATTTTATCTATTTTATCATATTATTTCACAACTTACAAAACATCTCATTTCTTAATTTATGATACAACTCATTACAATAACATGAACTACCCAATAAAATAATATAAATCAACAAATAAACACACACACACACACACACACACACACACACACACACACACACACACTCTCTCTCTCTCTCTCTCTCTCTCTCTCTCTCTCTCTCTCTCTCTCTCTCTCTCTCTCTCTCTCTCTCTCTCTCTCTCTCTCTCTCCAACCTAGCAACCGGTTCCTTTCTCATTATAGCAACTAGGGATGGCAACACCCGCCCAATCCTAATGGGGTAGGTTTTACCCTATCAGTAGAACAAATGGGGTGGGTGCGGGTAGTAGCCTTACCCGCCCCATACCCTACGCATATACATATGTTAATATTGTATAATTTTAAGAAACCTTAAGTGCCTAGGTATATATATATCATACATTCTCTCAAATTTCAAACCATAATCTCACTATTTAGCACATTCACAGCCACCCTGCCTCCTTCACTCTCACTCTGACTCTCACTCTTAACTGCTCCCTTCTCCCTGCCTCCTTCACTCTCATTCTCACTTTCAGCCACCAAGTCTCCACCTCATCGTCGAAATCACACATTCTCCTCCTAGTCTGTCACCGTGTCTTGCTAACTTGGGTATTTCTTTTTATCCTTTATCTTTTCTTTTTCTTTTTTCTTGTTTTGGGTTTCATTTCTCTCTTATTGCAAAAATAATATGGATTTATGTAGTGTGTAGTTGTGTTTATAGTCGAAAACCAAATACATAACGATTTTTTGAAGGGCATGGCATGGAGGGGACAGGGGCAAATAATCCCCTCGTTTAGTTAATGGGGTGGGTTTGGATGACGGGTCAGGGAGGGGGTAATGATACCCACTCCAAACCCATCCCGTTTTCATTCCTAATAGCAACCTATAAACTAATGACCAAAACCAATCAAAACCACCAAAATTATCTATCAAATTGAAAACACCCGAACCGTTGAAATCAACAATCAATCAAAACCACTGAAACCATCAACAGATCCACCATTGTTACTGCCAATCGAAACCATCGAAACCAACAACCCAACGATCAAAACCCACAAAAACCAGTAACCAATCCACTTGTCACTGCCAATCGAAACCACCAAAATGATTCACCTAACAATCGACTTCCATCCTTAAAGCCAAAACCCACCAAAATCAACTACCAACGCTGATCCACCATTGTCACTGTCACACCCCAAACCCAAAAGGGACCAAAGTATGAGAAAATATCTCAAAGGTACCTGTTGGTATTTCCTTGTTGACAATTCAATCCAAAATTTATTATCAAAGTACCAATATCAAGAATTATCCTAAAAAACTTCATTAATGATACTCTCGAAGTAAGTCAGAGCTCTATGCAATAATTACAAGGATCATTGGCCACAAAAGAATGGAGGTTTAAATAAATACAATTACATATCATCAACTTGTCCCATCAGTGGGAATAAAGTCATAACCACTATTAGATATAAAAGAATGAGTCAAGCTTATTCTAGTGTGTTCATCTAATGATCACCATAACAAAAGTCCAACCTCCATTTGTAATTGGTCTAACTACTGCTAGCCACAAAAACCTGTGTCAAAACGATCGTTGCCTACTCTGAAAGGTTTGTAGAAGAATGGGATGAGACAGAGCCCAATAAGTAGCATAATTAATGGGGGTGGGGGAAATGCAAGTTTCATGATAATGAGCATTTTACAAAACATACTATAATTTGAGAATTTCCGTTTAATTTATGCAAAATCAAATTCATTAACATCCCAACAAGAATTATAGAAATAATATAGCACCAAGCTTCCCAAAATAACTATGAAACTATACTTTATTCACTGTGAGCCATAAAAATGTCCCATACCATTTCAAAACTTGAAATCTCACCCAAGGTTCCATAAAGACAAAAATGTTACCAAGGCATCATATCACCACAGACAGGTCGAAACCCAAACACACTAGCATGATATGTACCTCTTTTGGCATGTGGTCTATTGGCGCTATCTAGCCTCACCCACACCCTCAAGGATTTACCTATCCACCCATAGGCAACAAGAGATAACACGCCATGTAGTACCTCTTTTGCATGTGGTCTCTTGGCCGTGCCTAGCCTCACCCACACACCCAAGAATTTACCTCTTTCCCCTATGAGTAGCAGGGAATGATGCGTGCCTAGCCTCACCCACACACCCAAGAATTTACCTCTTTCCCCTATGAGCAGTAGGGAATGATGCATCACACAATACCCGTTTTGCATGTGGTCTTTTGGCCCTATAGTCAGCAGCCTTACCCACACACTCATGGAGTTACCCATGTCATGCAAAGTGGGAGCCTCCAACCTGGCTTGTCATCACAAAGACGGGTATTCACACGTCATAAAGACAGGGTAATCACACGTCACAAAGACGTTGTCACAAAGATGGGGTAATCGCCAACATCATAGCACAAGGGCAAACCCACATCAAAAGCTCACAAGTTAAATGTATTCAAATACATAGTTTACTTCCAAGTAATTTCATAAGATATTTTAATAACCAAATATCCACAATATTCTCAAAGTCCGAAAAACCATTTCTTGTCAAAATTGTTTTGCATCAACTTTCCCAATTATCAAAGCATCTTTAAAATTTTCAATATACCATAAAATCCATGAATTTCATTCTCAAGAATTTAGTCAAAGATGCTAGTCTTTTTACTGCTAAAGAATCATGCATTTCCCCATATGCAATAAGAAATATGATGCGTTTTCAATGCCTCATGCGTATTACATAAATGATTAACAATAATGGTACAAATAGTAAATTTTAGGAAAACCATGAATAAAGTTCCAAAATGGTTTTAACCATAAAACAATTGAGTGCAATAATGATTCATTTTCAAAAATCCCATTAAGAAGCCACTTACCTTGCAACCCGTGAAAAGCCTAATTCTCCAAGCTCCAAAGGAGATTAGCTAGAACCTAAACAATACCGAGCAAACCTATCACGATAAGCATAAAGCTTGACATTATGTCTAGTTATAAGTTAGAGATTGCTAACTAAGCAATTAATTAGGCAAGCCTAAGTATTTAATTTCATCAATAATATATTCCACTTCCAAAGTTTCTTAACAAATTAATTTACGACGCATAGACTCCAATTTGTAGACTTAAATCATTCATAGTATTTTCCTTAATATCAAAACCCCAACACTTTATAAGTGGTTTCTAGAAGGTTTACACCACATCAACAAGAGACCCATGATACCAAAAATCACAATATCCTCCAAGACTAACAATTTAAATCTTTAACTAGCTCCAAATAACTAATAAAAATTATATTCACTATCAATTTCACATTGAAAACCAAAACCCCCAAATCTTCACCACTTAGATAGCCACCATTGTAAAAATTATAAACCCACTCATCAAATAATTCCACCAACACAAAATCCATATATATAAACACATGAATATTACTTCCAAAGCTCATAAATCACATGGGTATCATTATCAAAGCTTAGATAAGGAAAGCCTCTAGCAAAAGCATATAAACCCACCAAAAATATTAGAAATTTTATCTCAAATAAAAGAGATAAGCACTGGTGAGAGAGTGAGAGAGAGAGAGGTAGAGAGGAATGCGTATGTGAGTGTGTTTGCAATAGTGTTTGAGAGTGAAATAATAGAAATGAGGTACCTAACCAAGAGGTAGAGATATTTTGCATAATGTGTGGTTGAGGGGAGAGGGGTAGGTGGGGTTTTTTTTTTTTTTTTTGGTATTGGTTAGAGGTGTTACAGTCACCACCATTGTCTACCCTAGAGAGAGAGAAAGCGACAAGTGGGGAAGAGTTGTTTGGTTGAAAAAGTGAAACAGAGAGAATAGGTTGAAAAGAGAGAATGAGTGAGGAGTTAATAAAATAATGTGGTGTTCGGTATGAGAGAATCCACATTACTCTTGGCATCCAAAATCCTAAGAATATAGCTATTCTTATGTTTGGTTTCATTGAGAATGTGAGATGATAATGTTTGGTTTATTCCCAAGAATCTTAAATGAATTATTTATTTTTCCCATTCTATCCTTAAATTTGAATGTGAATTACCAAGTCCTTTATTAAAAAAAAAAAAAAAAAACTTCCTCTAAATAAATAATGAAAAACCAAATATAAACTATTAATTATGACAAATTCATTAAAATTATAGTATAACATTTCAAAATGACAAGTACAATACAAAAATAACCATTTAAATTCTTAAATGCTTTTATTCTTAACAATAATTTTTAAAAGAGTTTAATCCATAACAAAACAACTTAACAATACTTTTTTTTTCCACACGTGAAACCTAAATAAAATTTTGTTAAATAATATATTAACATAGTTGTCTATCTTAATTGCTTAAGGAAGGAATTCAGATTCCCCTAGCATCTGATTCTCTAACGTGATTTACAACCAAACATGAAAATCTTTAAACATTTCTGAAAATTCTAAAACATTATTCCGTACCAAACGCCACATAAAGGATTTTAAGTTATGAAACCGTGAATAGTATTGTCTAAATGTAACAAATTAATGTAGCTCAATTGTTAAATTTTTTAGATGTAGCAATCCATTTGTTGGGGTTTTTTAGTGGATTGGGATCTAAAATGCTAAAATTTAGCCTTTAGCAATTTGGATACTAACGCTCTTAGGACGATCCTAGACTTTTTTGCTTTTTATCTTAGCCTTCTTTTGGTAAATAATCTAACTTTTAGTTTTTTTAAATAAATAAAAAAATTAAGTTTTAGCCTTTTGTTATAACTTCAATATAAAAGTTACCTAAAATTATATTTTTTGATAAATAATATGTAAATAAATTGCCATAAATAAGCTGTTCTCAAATGCACAAGAATTATGTGCCACAATCACCACGTCTCTCATTTCAACCTATCCAAGGTAGTTACCACAACTTATTTCCAATTCACGACAACCAAACAAAAGCCTTGACAACAGTCATTTCAACCTACCCAAAGACCAATCAATCAACTAATTAATCGCATTTTAATAATTACACTAATAGTTACAATCGTTACACCCCATTAATTATGACAACAATGATTCACTAAAAGAGCTATCTATGAAGAGCCGTCAAGATCAAATCAACAAAAAGATTTCGCTTTCAAAAGATTCTTAATCAATAGAAGATCAATGGCGCCCAACACTGCATCAGTATCCATATGGCCATTTCGTTCTGCAGGTCTCCACTGTGCACATTGAAGTTTCCAAATAATTTATCAAGGCAAAATCTAAACCAATTAATGACAATGGGTTGTTTGATTTGTATTTTCAAACAATAATTTTCAGTTTTTAAACAACATTATATGTATTTTCACACATTTTCTTACCCACGTATATTTTTACAAATATTTTTAAATAATAATTTTCAATTTTTAAACACGTGTACTAAACGGGCCCAAAAAGATTGACCAAGCTTGTGTGGCATGATTGGTTACTTTTTCTAACTTCTCAGAGCCGTACATTTTATTTTTGGTAATGTAGCCATGTAGGTACCCTACTTGTAAAATAATATTCCTCTATCCTACTTTGTTTGTCCTGTTTGAAAAGTTAAATTTTTTAAAAGAACATCACTTATTATCTTGTTTGCATTATAAAAATGTATAAATTTGTGAAATTACCCTTAAATAAATTTATCAATTTTTTCTAAAAAAAAGTTATCCTTAATGAGGCAACTAAAAATGTGCCATAATTAGATTGATTTTTTAAATATTTGTTAGTTTTTTTTCAAATAGTTTTAAAAATAAAGTAGGGATATAATAGAAATATTAGTAAATTAATTAATTTTATTTTTAAAAATAAAATAAAGTGTCTTAAAAATAAAATAAAGAACAACAAACTGAAACGTTAAGAATATAGCGTTTTGTTACTTCAATGGGCTAGAAGTTAGACATGGATGAAAAGGACCAAACCAAGGCTATAACTGTACCAGAAGGGCCCAAACCAAGCACGCTTGAGTCTCTGAATGAACCTGAGCTCGAGTTTTTAAATCATATTTCAAATTTGGAGATTTTAAAAGGGCAGTCTTTTTCAATTTTTTGAGCTGCTTTTGCTTATTGAAATTGTTGCCTAGCTAGCCTTTTACACGTCCTTCACTTCTGTTTTCACCGTTCTCGTACGACAGCTCCAGAAGGCATGGAAGACACGACTTGGGGTAGGTAGGTGTGTGCCACTGTCAAACTGTCAATAAGTACAGCAGCTTCAGGTAGCTTTTTTTGACTCTTTATTTTTTGTTTCTTCTTCACCCGCCTTGTCTCTTTGAACTATGATTATTATTATTATTATTTCAATATTCAAACGTTGAAACGTAACATGTCAAAGGGCGGCGTTTGATTTGTGATTTTTAATCGTCATTGACCAGTAATTTCAATATGAGAGAGTTTATGAGACAATCTTTGTGTTAAGTTACAACTCTTGGTACAACCTTGACATTTATAATTGGGAATATTATCAAGATGTAGCCGAAGAATTGGTGGAATCAATTCAATCCTAAAAGTGGCTTTAATTTGATCACATTAATTCTTTTGAACTATCTATTTTTGAGCTCTAGAACATGATCACATGGATTTAAAGTTCTAAACATTTGGTAACCACGACTGGTGCCAGGGAATGATAATAAAGCAAGCATCAAGCGTCGTATTCGTATGCCTAGCATTCAAAAATAATCAATCATTGCGTAGATGCTCTAAGACTCTAAGGTGGCGTTTGGATCTGACTGTTGCGTCTTGCGTTTGTGTTCGCGTTTGTCTCTTTTTTTTTTTATTCTGCTGCAGCGCGCGTCAGGGAGACAAAGTGTACTGTTCATGAACAGTACACTTTGTAATTTTGACATTTCAGCCTCTTTTTACTGTTTATGATTTTGTTTACGGACCCACATAATTCACTTTTCAGCAATTTTTTTCAGCAATTTTTTCATTAAAATGGGTCCCACGGCACTATTTGCATATTTAAAAATTATTTTGTTACAGTATTTTTAATTTCAGCAAAAATAAGTCCTATCGAAACGGAGTCTAAAACTCAACCGATGAAAGAGGAAGGCTTGGTGCAGGATACAGGAGCACGGAACTCAAGCCATGTCCTTGAATTTGATGAAGCTGCATAGGGTCTATTCAATATTAATTACTTGTGTCTATTGACTTATTTTATTAAAACTAAATAAGTTTAGTAAAAATACACATTGTTTTAAAATAAAAATTGAAACTTTGAAGAACTATATATAAAGTGGCCGTGAAAATTGGGTTCCAACCCAATCTAGTTGGTAAAATGTGAGTTTTTATATTACTGTGGGAAGTGGGATTCTTTGAGGTAGGGAAATCATGGTGTTTCATTGGCTATGGTTTTGTACAAACACGAACGAAAATCATTGTGAAATTGATTCCCTTTGCGGGTTTACTGGTCATACTTTAATAACAAAGTCAAACTCGTTTTAATTTCACATATTGATAGATGCTATTTTTAGGTTAGAATTTCACACATTGACTTTGAAATTCAAAATGATATTTATAAGTGTTAATTGACAATTTTTTCATCCGCATGTATTTTACCAATCTCAAGCTTTAGGTAGATATGAGTCTTGTAACTATGACACATCAATCTACGAGGTACAACTAAGTAGCTCTTTAGTTCTTAAAAAAGGTAGCTTTATGGTCTACAATGAAGGAACATATTGCATAATGTGAGGTTGTTATGGTGCAATAAATGTAGAAATAACTACATTTGAGAGGCTAATCCTCCTATTGAGACAAAATTCTAAGGCCAAATCTCCTTTTTAGGCCAAACTTGTTAGCACGGTGTTGAGATTAGGTAAGGAGATTAATGAGATCAGAATACTTAAATATTTCTTTGGTTTAGTTTATTATCGTTCTACATTAGCTTCAATTTGACCCATAGTTACGATTAGAACTAATAATGCCTCAATATTACTAGCTAGCTGTAGAGAGGACTATATGTGAAATAATTTTTGCTTCATAAAAAATCTTACTTCTCTTGATCCAATTTTTTCTTAATGGCCTTTTTTTTTTTTTTTTCTTTTTTTTTTCTTTTTTTTTTTTTGTAATTGGGATAAATAGTATGCAAAAAACAAAAACCTAAAAGCTACAAAGTCTTATATATTTTTTTTGTTGCACTATTAAGTTATATATTAATAGTTTCTAAAAAAACGTTATATATTAATTAATAAATAATCACGAAGGTGGTGTGAAGAAGGGAAAATTGAATATAAGGAGTTAGTAATTTTCTCAATAAATAAATAAATATTACTATTTTTTGTAGGTATTAGCATTTAGGGTTTATTAAAAAAATAAAAAAGATAGATTAACATTTAGGAGTCCTTTGAAAAAAAACTAATAATGCCTCACACTAGCTTAGATGCAATATGTGTAATTTTTGCTTCATACAGGTATAAGTGCTTGTTTTTTTTTTTTTTGTAATTGGGATAAATATATGCAGGCAAAATATCAGGATTTTTGTTAAGCTGCAGGAACTATTCAGTTTCATACATTTCAACTATATACACTTAGATTAAACTAGAAGAGAATTCTATTACGTAAAAAAAAAAAATATCCTTTAAAAAAAATAAAATAAAAAAACTTAATGAGCTGTTGAGTGTTGTCCAAGAAAAAAAATATTAGTAATTTTTGTAGGTATTAACATGTAGGGTTTATTAAAAATAAATAAATAAATAAATAAACTTAATGAGCTGTTGAGTGTTGTGACAGACTAACTGGTACGCCTCTACGGGTTAAATATAAAGATCTCGTAAAAGCTTTGAAGCCTTTGATTGATATATATATATATATATATATATATATATATTTCATCCTCCTCGTTTCTCGTTCTGTGTAGTGTCAGACTCTTCTTCTCCATTGTCTCTCTCAGCCTCAGCTCTCTGACCTTCCTTCCTGGTAATCTCTCTACTCTGCACTTTTCATTTTTCTAAATCAAACCCATTTCCTTGATCCAATCCTAGACCATACTATACTTCCAATTTTCCCCCGTTTATTATTATTAACACTAAAATTAGTTGGTTTCCTTTCCTCCATTATTTGTGGGTGTAGATAAAAGATAAAAGATAAAAAAGCAATGTTCAGAAGCGTCTCTTTGCTTTCCAAGCTCCGCTCTCGCCTTGTATGTATTCCATTTTTATCTTTCAACAATTTACTCTGATTTTTTTATTTATATATTGAATAATGAAATGTTGTGATGGATGGATTGCAGGGGCAGCAGCCAAGTCTCAAAGATTCAGTCAGATGGTTTCAAATACAGTCCTCCTCCTCTGATCTTGTATTCTCTTTTTTCCATTTCATTCTCTATACAATTCACTGCACCAAACCAAACCCATTTCTCACATTCATATCTCTGCACTAATTAAAATGCTCACTGGTATATAGGGTCACATTGTGAGTTCAACACCTACTACATGCTTGTGTGTGTGACTTTACCAATAAAAAAAAGATTTGATTTTTACAGCTTTTAATTCTATTTTCATACAATTTCTGTATGTTTAACTACTCTATATATGATAACTGCTTTAACTTGTACTTGTTTCTACATGCCTGTGTATCAAAGTTCTCGACTTTTTGTACCTTGTTGTTGATTAAAGTTATTATCCAAATATTTTGGAAGAAGAAAGTGCCATTTGAGCTGGAGCTCATTGGCTGTTATTGATTTACAATTGCTCGTGTTTGGGCGTCATAGCTTATTCTTTTAAAGCCTTTTCTACCATAAGTAACCTCGCTCATACTAGTCATTTTTTTTTGTGCAGGACCTACGTTCTCAGCTGGAGGAGTTGATTCCTGAGCAACAGGCATGCGTTGCCAATTTTTTTATTTTGATTCCTTTTTCCTCCTTGCGCGTGCAATTAAGTTATTATTATTATTTTTAAATTATTGTAGTGTGATTTGAAATTGCATTATGAAACAGGCACGACATGTGTATCCGTTTGTTGCATTCTTTGTGTATTTTGGAAAATGGGTGTGCATTTGATTAAAGAGCTAGTTTAGACTCCCTTACCCTCTTTCTATTTCATAGACTAGGTTGTTAAGGAAGGTTTTGAGCCAAGGAGTCAACGTGTATCTAAGTACAGTTTGTTTTGGTGTGATAGTTCTAAAGTGGTTATACATGCTACAAATGATTATACTTGTGATTGTAGCTAGTAATGTTCGTTAACAAAAATTTTGATTAGAAGTTCATTCTCTATTTTGTGATTTTGTATGGTTACAGGAGCGCTTGAAGAAAATTAAGGCAGAACATGGAAAAGTGCAGCTTGGGAATATCACTGTTGATATGGTAAATATGCTTTTGTGATATAACAGTTTCTTACTTTCATTGTAAAGAACTTAAAAATCTCAGAGTAACATAAAATTATGTTTTGCAACTTCTCACTGAATTATCTGTTTATCATGATTGGGTAGGTTCTTGGTGGAATGAGAGGAATGACCGGTTTACTCTGGCAAACATCACTACTTGACCCAGATGAGGTATACATTTCAAATATTAAATCTTGGTACCTTTTTTAGCTTGAATTTGATGGTTAGATGATAAGTTATTGGGAAATTTCATAAGTTCTGTCTGTCATAGATCTGAAAGGTAGGCTTTTAATTTTACAGGGAATTCGCTTTAGAGGTCTGTCTATCCCTGAATGCCAGAAAGTATTACCAGCTGCAAAGCCTGAAGGAGAACCTTTGCCTGAGGGTCTTCTTTGGCTTCTTTTGACAGGAAAGGTATGTTGTTCTTGTGTTTTATTTGAGACAAAAAGCCACTGTAGGATATTTTTAGAATGTAATCAAAATAAGAAAATAGATGAAGTTACATATAACTTGAACTAAGGCTTAATCTGAAACCTTTTCTTGTATCTGCTCACCTTATATGTGTGGTCTCAAGCGAAATGACTTCAGATTCTTAAATTGCAAGTTTGGACACAATACTCATTGCCTATGCCCTGAAACCTTCTTTTGCCTTTGTCTTTTTAGAGGTTTTCATATACTTAAACATCCTTTGTACCTCAGGTTCCCAGCAAAGAGCAAGTAGATGCATTATCCAAGGAGTTGAGAAGTCGTGCAGTAGTCCCAGGTTCTGTAGTGGACTTTCTTATTATATCTACATAAAAAAGCAAATGTTTATAACTGAATTAATGCCGATAGTTCAATAATGTGTTCCATTCTCGTTGCTTAATAAGTCAATTGCAAGTAGTCTGGATGAGATTTTATATAGTAGAGTGTATTTGTATTATTGTTTATCTCCATCACAATCAAACTACCATATTCTTATTTGTTAACTTTTAATTGAATGTATTCGATTTTCTTTTCTTTTTGTTTTTTAAGTGTATGATTAGAAAGAATAATTTTTAGTTTTATGACAACCTTTTGGGCTTATCATTTCTGGTTGCAGATTTTGTATACAAGGCCATTGATGCTCTACCTGTTACAGCTCATCCAATGACTCAGTTTGCAACAGGTGTTATGGCCCTCCAGGTTGGAAAATGGACTTCTGAATGTACACTATTGTTTAATTAATACACCTTTTATTCTTCCCCTATTTGGTTCTTTTGTGAGTCAGTCTTCTTCGTCAATTTGAATTTGCATTACTGTAATCATTTGGTTTCGTTCTCATTGTTACAACATTGTAGGAGTTTGTCTGAGTTCTATACAGTAAAATCTTAGGGGACACAACTCAATAGATGCTTGGTCTCCTTCTCATCTATAGAATCTTTTAGGCATCTTTTCTTCATATTGTTTCCAAAAATAGTACTTTGAAAGCCATTCTTTACCGTCCTTTTATAAAAGAGAGTCTATATAGACCAATTTAATCACTCTTAAATTTGGGCTTAAAAGGATGACACTCCAAAACCATTGGCTTGTCTGTGTCATACACACCAGGCATACTCATGTATGCCTGTCCTTAGTGTGTTGGGAGGGGAATAAAATTATCTTTGGTTTTAGATATCTTTTTAAAGACATTGATATTTATTTTTTATTTGAAAACTTTATTCCTAAAGATAATTAATTTATTGTTGTATTCCCACCTTGTTGTCCTCTAATTTTTCAAAAATTGCCGTGTCCTGTGTCCATGCTTTTTAGATATAGAGTAATCAACTAAAAATTATTTTAAGAGTTCCATTGAATATTGATGTGCTTTTATTTTGTTTGATCTTAGTAATCCACCCTGGTGAAGACCAATTTTCTCACCTTAGATGTTTTTGTGTTCAGCTGGTACTCAATCAATGCTTCTTGGGGTTCTTATTAATTACCTGCATATGTTTTTATTTTTCCACAGTTTAATTATTTTGTGCACCTTTAAAAAAATGAAGTAATGAGAAGCTAAATTATTAAACTAGGAAGTGAGCCAAGTGACACATTGAGTTAACAATACTTCTGGTTGGTTTTATTGATTTTCTGAAAGTAGATGATATACTTTCAATTATTGAATGGCCTGATATTGTCCTTCAGGTTCACAGTGAATTCCAGAAGGCATACGAGAAGGGGATTCATAAATCTAAGTAAGGCTCTTTTAAGCGCGTATTTTTTTCTAATTTGACCTATTAATTTACTAAGCTTGTATATACTTTGTCTTTAGGTACTGGGAACCAACATATGAGGACTCTCTTAATTTGATTGCTCGAGTGCCATTAGTGGCTGCTTATGTCTACCGCAGGTAAGCAAGGATATTATTTCTCCTTGATTATTGAAATTTGGTGTACTTGCATTTTGGACTGGATCTGGAATGATGGTAAACTTGATGTTATAAAAGCTTTTATAAATGTTAAGTGTAAGGATGGTCCTGCTGGTGTACAAATAGACATAATTTCCTTTTGTAATTTATTTAAAAAAAAAAAAAAATAAAAAAATTAAATGCAAGGATACATGCCCACTCATGCAGCAAGCCATGGTGGCTTGCTGCTGTTATGACATATTGGCATCAGCCCATGGCTGCCCACGCTCGCAACAAGCCATGGGTGCTTGCTGCTGACATAGCCTGCTGGCCACAGCCCTTGCATGCAGCAAGCCAGGGCTGCATGTTGCTGGCATGGCCTGGCAGCAGCCCATGGTTGCCTGCTGCTACAGACAAAATATCTGTAATTTTCTTTGCCGTTGAAGTGAACTTGGCCTGTCTATGGGCAAAACATAGTTGACTTTTTGACACGGTCCAACCCACAGGCAGAGGTCTATCCCTTGCTCTCTTTGAATTTTTCGGTTCACTAGTTTTTTGACCTGATAGAGGTCCATATCTGACCATATATCTACTGACTCCTTACATGATATTGTTTTTGGATGGTCTTGAATCATTTTTGGATTTATTATCTTTCCTATTTGTTGAAGGATATACAAAGATGGCCAAGTTATACCACTCGATGACTCACTGGATTATGGTGCAAATTTCTCACATATGTTGGGATTTGATAGTCCCAAAATGCTAGAGCTTATGAGACTTTATGTCACCATCCACAGGTTTGTGTGTGTGTGTGTGATGTGTTGATGAGGAATAAAAAAAAAATTATAATGGAAGGGAAACCTCATGTACACAGGATGTGTACACAAAGGTCTCCTAACTATTTTATATAATATTCACTTCTGTACACAAAACATATTGGTACATAGACAATTGTGTGACTAAACTTGTTATTCAATATTGTGTTTACAGTGATCATGAAGGTGGAAATGTTAGTGCTCACACTGGCCACCTTGTAAGTTACCTTGGTTTTCTTCTAAGCATTTTAATTAATTAATTAATTTTTGCCTTAATCACAAGTTATGCAATAAGAATCCTAAAATATTTGTAACAGTGCTAAAACTTATGAATGTTTAATTGATATTATGACATTTCATTTGTTTTTCTTTTTTCATCATAAACTTTTTGTACATCTAAATGCTGATGTTCAGTTGATGTCCTACTGAATTCAGGTTGCCAGTGCACTTTCGGATCCTTATCTTTCATTTGCTGCTGCATTAAATGGTTTGGCTGGACCACTCCATGGTTTGGCTAATCAGGTGTGAATCTTCTGTTGTGATATTATCTGTTATTCTAGAAAAAACTGTTCTAAGTTTCACCTTCCCCACCCTTCTTTTAATATTTGTGTTGGTGTTTATTGTATAAAAGTGATGTATAATTGTACATAAAGCTTAATGCAGGTTACTCTTTGCTGTTGATGAACATTTATAAATGCTTAGCTGCTTGATTGTTCTTTTGCTTATCTCCTCATAATTATCAGTGCCTTGTATACTCTAGTTTCTAAGAAGTTATCTGTTCTCTTATGAGGGATTGCTATTTTAGGCACCTTCCCTTTTTTGTTTCATACTTTCTTGACTTTTTTTTCAATGTTAGATACAAAGAGTTAGGAAAAAACTTTAAAATTACTATCTAAATGAATTTTTAGGGAAAACTTCAAGTTTGTAGCCAAACCTTGTTCTATGTTTCTAAATTTCTGGTCATGGTGATACGTCTTCTTATCTGCTTGCAGATGTTTTTTGTTGTTTTTCTGTGTCTGATTTCCTTGATACTGTGTTGCAGGAGGTTCTGCTTTGGATCAAATCTGTTGTTGATGAGTGTGGAGAGAACATAACCGTAGATCAGTTGAAAGAATATGTCTGGAAAACTTTAAAAGGTGGCAAGGTTAGTATTGTCTTGAAGTTATCATGTCTTAGTGTGGATGTTTAATTTAGCTGAGTAATTTGAAGTCTGCTTGACATTGAGAGCACTTGCTTATCTCGTTTGACTCTTGAGACAACATGCATTTGGTTCCTTTCACTTATGTATTGTAATTCTGGCTAACATTGTATTCAGCTCTTCCAAAACCAGTCTAACATACAGTTTAATTTGAATGGGAAGTACAGTTCTTGTTACTTCTCTCATTTGATTTCAGGCCATTCAGGCCTCTAGGCATGATACAGCTTATTGAGTTATTTCCCTGGTACTTCTGTTAACCACTATTAATATTTATTTGATCCCAATCTTTTATTTCAAATATATATATATATATATATATTTATTTATTTGATCCCTCTTCAAATGTCGTGTCTATTAGTTCAATGCAAAAGCCAATTGACCACATTTAAAGCCAGAGAACACCTCTTTATTCTTTTAACTTTCTACCTTGTTATTCATGCAGTCAGTTTCTTTTCCATATCTTATCATCTTTTTCCTCTTTGAATAATTCTTTGCTCTCTGCTTTTCTGTTTATGCTGACTTTGGGAAGTTGCAGTACTGAATTGACTTGCAACTTGAGGTCTTAATATATTTTATTTAGTTTTCCTTCTGAGTTCTGACTTCCTTAACTCCAAATCATCACTTTCCCCATTTTAAATTATTATTTCTATTGGAAGCCTTGGCCTGACAAATTGTTGAATTTTATTCTCTAGTTCATGTCGTTTCTATTCTGAATTTGCAGGTTGTCCCTGGATTTGGACATGGAGTTTTGCGTAAGACAGATCCAAGATACACATGTCAAAGAGAGTTTGCATTGAAGCACTTGCCTGATGACCCACTGTTCCAGCTGGTTATCCCTCATGCCTTAATTATAGAACCTTGACACTAAAAGGGTGTGCCATTTTATGGCACACTGCATTTTATTTGGTCATTTTCTTCATGAGCTAATCTAATGTGTTAATCACAGGTTTCCAAGCTTTATGAAGTTGTCCCTCCCATTCTTACCGAACTAGGCAAGGTATAGTCATCGAGTGACCCTTATGTTGCTGAAACTCAGATCATGTGCATTGTTGTGTCTTTCACATGATATTGAAGTGGAAATAGTCTTGAGAGTAGATGCGTTAGAAGGTTCTATAACATGGTCCTTATTGCTGTAATGTGGATGAGAAACAAGATTACCTGCATGGTTCTCCCCATTTATGTTTCTATCATGTCTCCCCTATTAAAATTTAGAGTGATTCTTTTCCCACCCCACCTATAATTTTGCTGGGATATTTGGAGCTTTAACCTCCCACCACATGCTAAATTGGAAAATTTTCCTCAAAGATCATCCATCTATATTCTGGTTTCATCCAATTAACTTATAAATAAAGCCAAATGGCAGGGATATAAAGCTGACTGTTTTTGGGGTTTTGGAATTGTTGTAGGTTAAAAACCCATGGCCCAACGTTGATGCTCATAGTGGGGTTTTGCTGAACCATTTTGGTTTAACTGAAGCAAGGTATGATATTTCATTTACATCTGAACTACCTGTGATTATTCTTCATTTAGACATTCTATGACTATTAGAGTGAGAGAGATGATTATACTTTTTAATTTGGTGGACAGATATTTTACCGTCCTTTTCGGTGTGTCAAGAAGTATCGGTATCTGCTCTCAGGTTATATTTTGCCCCTACTTTTATTTCCATTTATTCTCTGATGCAGCTCTTCTATGAGTTTATTTGAATTGTATTTTCTCTTTTGTTGTTCAGCTGATATGGGACCGAGCTCTTGGACTGCCACTAGAGAGGCCAAAAAGTGTTACAATGGAATGGCTTGAAGATTATTGCAAGAAAGCAGCTTGATCTTGAAAATTGGTGGGAGTGTGCATCAATTACTCTGTAATAATTTCTTTAACAAAATTGGGTTTTGCGACACACAGATGCAAGGGATGCAATTGTGAGATCTGATGGTTCTGTCAGATTAAAACAGGCATTATTAGCCTTTTTTTAGAAATTTAAGTAACCATTTGTCAAATTTTGAGTTAGAGCTTGATTTGATTTGAGTTTGTATGGTAACATTATTTAAGTGAAACTAGTAGACAAATTACTGTCTATTAATAAAAGGTATAGAAAAATGATAACCGCCCAACAGGGTTAGACTGTAGTGGGAATTTGATTACAGGCATTTTCTGTGATGACATATGACAGAGAGACTGTCTATTACTACTACTACTACTACTTGTTTTCTTGTCAAATTAAGATTGCGTTTGCGCCACTATTATATTTCAAACATTGGCAGTGATAAATGAAGCCCATAAAAAATAACATAAGAATAAATCTTCTTGACACTGACAGAGAAGTAATTTTCCCACCTTTTTTTAAAAATTTAGAAAGTAGCGCAATAACATATACATCTGGCACATCTGGCCCGTGCTAAACGAGTATATGTTCATTGAAAATATTTTACAACGAAACAAATAGAGCGTTTACCCAGATGTATACATATACCTGGCAATTCTCTCCCTTGGCTTAATAAGCTGGTTAGGAGCATCATAGTCAAGAATGTTGAGCCAGAGGCCATGAGAAACAGTGGTAGGTACACCCTCGCGGAGACTGAAAGGGTACCCACGGACGAAGTCAGCACCCTTTCTGTATGGATCGTAAAGATTGTTGAAGAAAAGTGGAGTGGATGGAGTTAGAAGATTCTGTGTGCTGTTGTAGCGCGTTGATGTCTCTCCCAGATGGGTCTTTGGCAATCTTCATATAAAATGTGAAATCTTACAACAACTTTGAATAATGCAAAGAACCAGATGTGATGCATGATGAAAATAATAAAAGGTTTCTTCAGCATGAAAGGGGCATGTTGTAAAGATCTAGCTCATTATCAAGTAGTTGAGACCTGGTTAATGGCTATAGGACTATCTCCATCCAAGAAGCAAATGAAAAGTAGATTAGAGGTTCTCATAATTTTGTAAACCAATGATGGATCATGGAACTTGGAGGATTACCAATCCACTCTACACCTTATTAGCAAACTGCACCGATTCAAATTAAGGGGACAAAGGAAGAAGGAATATTTAAATTCTAGGTACATTTTTTAAGCACATAAAAAATAAAATAAAGAAGGAACTAGAATAATGGAGATCTAAGTCTGATATGCCATTTGAGCAATTTGTCCGAAGCATAAAGAATGTTGAAAGTGTCATGAAAGCATTTTCAATATGCACCAGTTCCATTAAGTAGAACCAGCCATTATTTCCAAAAATGACAAAAAAAAAAAAAAATCAAATCAAATACTGGAATTCTACTTAATTGCATATGAATAGAGGACCAAGAACAAGAAGCCATTATCTAAGGCAAATTCAGGACATGACAATGCCATAAGCTGCAGCAATGCAAATCAATGCTGTGTTTGGATTTGAAGATTTAATATATATATACATATATTGAAGAATATTGCTACTATAAACTGTAATTTATAATTAAAAGCTTTCAAAATTTTGCTAGAAGAAAAATAGTTGTGATATTATGAATTTCAAGTGACATCTTACACCTAGTGATATAAGGAACAAAGCCCTTTATAAATTTCATTACTATAAAAAAAATCTATTATCATCTTATACCTATTCAAGTCATTTAAACTAAAGATTGAAATTGAAATCTTATCTTACAATTCCTTCTCTTCATGTTAAAATCTAAAGATTAAATTGTAGAGATTGATGTAGAGAAGTGAGAGGAAGAGAGAAGAGAGAGATCATGAAGGTTATGTGATTCGGCTTGGCCGCCTACATTCATAAGATAAAACCTTTTAGGGCTACATCTTTACAGTATCCTCAATTCTATGTTACAATAAATCCAATATGAAGATATTTAGAGCTAAATGCTAAATTAACCATAAAATAAAGTAAGGTTAATGGACCAGTAGTATAAGTAATATCCTTGGTTTAAACATCAAGGATTAGGCTTGGGTCTTTTCTATAATTGAGCTTAATACTTTTAACAATCCAAATGAACCACAAAGAAAAAACATAATTTTTATATCACATACTAAATAAAATACCATGAAGTAAGCGGCTCTCCACTAGTGAAAGTTGCTCTCTAGTGACTTCTCCTAGGGCATAGCACTATCGTCCCTTCTTTTAAAGTTGCTCTTATCCCTCTGGGTAACACTGTTATTCAAAGGCTTGGTGGGTTTTTTTTTTGGGTTAATGGGAAACACTGTAGATTCTTTTAGCGACTCATTCAACCCATGGAAGATCTAACAAAGAGATGGAAATCTCTCTCTCTCTCTCTCTGAAAAAGAAAGGCCAGGCCTTTGACTGAAAAAAGAACAGGCCACTACTAGTTTCACCATTATTGCTAAATTCTACACCAAACGTCCTTTCAACCTAGATGCAGTTACCAATACTTTCACCCCATTGTGGTGATCCAAATATGGGTTCAAGGTGAAAAACCTTTGCAATCACATTCTCCTGTTTACATTTGAGAGTAATATTGAAGTTGAATACATTCTGTCGTCTAAGCCATGGAGTTTTGATAAACATATATTGGCTCTGCAACGTTATGACAAGGACACAACTTTGCAAGATTATGGATTCAATATGGTCTCCTTTTGGGTCCAAGTATACGATATCTTAGTCAGGTTTCAAACCACAATAATACTATTTTGATTCCTAAAGTGTAATCCCCAGAAAGAATTTCATATTTCAAGCCAATTAGCCTTTGTAATGTGGTCTATAAGCTGATGTCAAATGTATTAGCAATCAAGCTCAAATTAATCCTCCCATTTCTTGTGTCCGAGAATCAAAGTGTCTTTCAAGCTTGGAAGGTGATCATTGACAACATCCTGATGGCCTTCGAAACCCTACATTACATGAAAAAGCACCAGAATGGTTCCTAGGGATTTATGGCATTGAAGTTGGAGATGAGCAAGGCGTACGATCGAGTAGAATGGGCTTATCTTAAGGCCTTGATGAGGAAAATGGGATTTCCCGAAAGATGGATTGCCATGATGATGCAAAGTATCTCCATGGTCAGCTACTCTATCCTGATCAATGGTGAACCAACCTCTATCATCCATCCATCTAGAGGAATTCGACAAGGGGACCCATTTTCTTCATATCTCTTCCTACTTTGCATTGAGGGTCTAAGCAGCCTTATTCAATAATCCTCTGACGATGGTCACATTAGAGGAGTTTCGATCTGCAAAAAGGGACCTAGACTATCCTACTTATTTTTTGCAGATGATAGTCTACTCTTTTGCAGGGCCTCCTTGCAAGAATGCCACAAAATCCAAGACCTACTCACATGCTATGAGAAAACCTCGGATCAGCAGCTAAACAGGAACAAAATAGGACTTCTTTTTTTTTTAATGGAAAAATCCACTTCTTCGGGAATTCTTGACCAAATTAAAGATTTACTTGGTGTTCTTGAGATCAAACAGTACAAAAAATACCTTAGCCTCCCTGCTTTAATGGGCAAGAACAAGAAAGCTAGCCTGGTGTACATCAAAGAAAGAATTTAGGCGAAGCTGCAAGGATGGAAAGAACAACTGCTCTCCCAAGTTGGCTGCGAGGTTCTATTAAAAGTAGTTATCTAAGCTATTCCAACCTATGCCATGGATTGCTTCAAACTCCCTACCACTCTGTGTAATGAGATTGAAATGATGATACGCAAATTCTGGTAGGGGTAGTAAGGCCATCAACGGAAGATCCAATGGAGCAAATTGTGATAACTCAAACACCTTGATGGTATGGGTTTCCAAGAACTATAGAAATTCAATGATGCTATCCTAGCTAAACAAGTATGGTGGTTAATGGATTATTCAGAGACTCTTTTTCATAGGCTCTTTAAACCCTAATTACAGCATTATGGAAGCGAATGAGGGGAATGACTCTTTTGCTTGGAAGAGCATCCTCAAAGGCAAAGATATGATCAAGAAAGGAGCCCAATGGAGAGTGGGTGATGGATCATCAATACAGATATTCAAGGACAGCTGGCTACTTACTCCTTATCACGGTAGGATTATCTCCCCTATAACTTTCTTTGATCCTGATGCTCTGATTTCAGTTTTAATTGCTAAATAGAGGAATTGTTGGCTGGCTAATGCGATTGATAATAATTTTCTGCCATTTGAATCTGAGACAATCAAATCCATCCTTCTCAGCCTGTCAACCAACAAGGATAAACTATTTTGGCATGGCAACTTGGATGGAGTTTATTCTATGAGGTTAGGTTACAGGTTTCTGCTTTAGGAAGAGTCCAATGATAGACCAGGCTCATTTACTGATGCAAGGAATAAGAAGTTTTAGAAGAGTATATGGAGTTTCAAGGTCCCTAATGGAGTAAAGACTTTACTCTAGATAGCCGCATCAAATTCACTACCATCTCAGGCCAACCTCTTCAAAAGGAAAGTTGTATTAGTCCTTTTATGCCAGTGTTGTGGTTCAGACCAAGAAACTGTCCACCACGCTATTTGGTCTTGCCCAGCTATGGCTATAGTCTGGAATCAACACTTCAGTTGGCTGACCAAGGAAACCAATAGCAGTAGTAACTTTTTGGATGTTATACAGCTCTGTTTGGGTAGAAGCTCCCTCACCGATCTCTTAGCCATGACTACTGCACTAATCTGGATGAGAAGGAACAGACTGAGAGTGGGTGAACCAACAATGCCTCTTGATAGAATCAGTTCCACGTCCATGGAGAATCCGCAAGAATTCTAGAGGTCATAGCTTATCAAAGAGATTCCTAAATCAGTCCCTCGTCAATATAGATGGAAACCTCCTTCTAAGGATTAGGTTAAAATCAACTTTGATGGCGCTACCTTTGCTGAGAGCAACCTTGGGGGTCTTGGAGCTATAATCTACAACGACAAAGGTCTTGTTATGGCTGCCTTTTCACAATCAATTCCACTGCCTACCTTGGTAGAGATGGTGGAAGTGTTAGCAGCACGAAAAGCAATATGTTTTGCACAAGAACTGAACTTTGCTCAAGTAATTTGTGAGGGAGACTCCAAAATTATCATTAAGGCACTGAATAGTAATAATTTCTCTTCCTTCAGTTTTAGGCATATCCTATAGGATATTAAGTTATTTTCCTTCTCTTTCCAAAACTCCATCTTCTACCACACTAGAATACAGGGGAATAGAGCAACACATGGTCTTGCTAGATTAGCCAATTTGTTTTTCAATTTTTAAGTTTGTATAGAGGATGTTCCACCAGATATAGCTAATGTCTACATTTCTGAAATTACTTAATAAATTTCCTCCTACTCCGATTGGGGTGGTTTCTCAAAAAAAAATAAAAATAAAAACAATATATACATTTTTTTTTTATGTGAACATTCCCTCTAAAAAAAAAAAAAAAAACACACACACACACACTAAAGGTGAGTATGTTAAAAAAAAGTTATGTGGGGTTTGGTACAAGATAATATTTTAGGATTTCTAGGAATGTTTAAAAATTATCATGTAAAATTGCAAATTACACTAGAGAATTAGATGTTAGGGGAATGTAGATTCCTCCTCAACTAGGAATGTGGATTCCCTTTAAAGTAGAAATGTAGATTCCTTTTAAAACACGTGGGTATCCAAATTCCTAAACTTTAAAAAAAAAAAAATTGATTTTTTTATAAATTGACAATTTTAACTATTTTCTCTTGTCATTTAAGCAATTGAGATAAAATATAAAATATAAAACAAATTATCAATTTCTTTTCCTTTTTCTTTATCTCTACTCGGATAGACAACTCTATTGATATATTCCTTAACAAAGTTCTATTTAGGTTTCACGAGTGAAAAAAAAAAAAAAAAAAGTTTGAAGGGAACCCTTTATTATTGCCAAGTATTCATTTTTAGTGTTATATGTGTGTTGTTTAACAAATTATTAATGGATCTATTTTCAAATTATTTGACCACTAGTTACTATATTCAAATATTGGTGTAAATTATTTGTTTGCTTTATTGATAGTTTTCTTTAATTGGTATGATTTATTTTATTGTATTCAGCCTTTAATTTGGGGCAACTTTATCTCTTATTATTGTAGTTTATCATTTTAAAATGTTAGACTAGAGTTTTAGTGAACTTGTCATAATTTATAGTTTATACCTTGTATTTCATTATTTATTTAGAAGATGATTTAAAAAAAAAAAAAAAAACTTGATATTGTATTTACAAATCTTAGAATAGAATGAGAAAAATAAATAATTTATTTAAAATTTTTAGGAATAAATCAAATATTATAATCTCACATCCTTAAGAATCTTATTAGATTCTCAATTAAACCAAAAATATAAATAGTTACATTCCTATGCATCCAAATTATAAGGTATCACATTCCCAGTAATCTGAATGCTAAGAGCAATGTGAATTCCTCATATCAAATGCCACCTTAAAGCATTTTCCAAGTTTGATGCATGATGATGAGGCGTAGGAGTCTGTTTAAATACCGCTTATTGCTGAAAACTAAAAATACTGTAACAAAATAAATTTTAAATATATAAATAATGCCGTAAAATCCAGTTTTAATAAAAAGGCATAAATGCACTTTCAATCCTTACATTTTGACGTTTTTTCATTTTAGTCCTTACATTTTAATTTTACTACTTTTAATCCCTAAACCAATTAACGCGTATTATTTTCGTCATTTCCGTCAGTCAACCGACAGAAATTGCTAAGATGGCAGCCGGAGACATTTAAATATTATTAAAAATGCCACATCAGCATTTAATTTTTTTTTAAAATAATTTATCAAATTTAATTAAATAAAAAAAACAAAAAAAAAGAATTAAAAACAATAAGAATTAAGAACACAAAGAACACGAACACAAAAACAAACCTAGATCCAACCCAGAACCAAACACAATAACAAACAAAAATGATAGCAGCTCCGCACAAGCCCAAAAAAATCATATAACCCAGAAATCAAACTCTGATTCGTGCTTCCACAGTCTGCAAACTCTGGCACTCCATCATCTCCTCCCCAACCTTCTCTTCCTTTTCCTCTTCTCTTCATCCATGGTTCTTCCTTTTTGGCCTCCACAACACCTCCTCCAAAAACCACCAATCCTTCGCCTTCGACCCCATCTCCAACCTCTGGATTCGCCTCTCTTCCAACACTTCCTTCTCCAACAACAACACTACTTCCGCCGCTGGCTTCCTCTTCACCACCAGACCCACCTTCTCCTTCTCCTTCTCCCCAGTCCTCTCTCGCCACATTTCCACCACTTTCCCTTTACACTACTTTCGCCTCAACCCTCTCCTCGAAGTCTTCTACTCTAGCCACAACCACAACCGACCCAGTTTCATTGTTGTCAGCGGTGTCAGATTCATCAGCAACCTCGTCGACATCAAGGACCATTTAGCCGTCAAAATGTACAACCTCGATCTCGATTCCTAGGACATCTGTCCTCCCTTACTCCCCTCTCCGCTGTCGCACATGTCGCTTCGTCCTTAACCCCTTGCCATCGTTGAATTTACCGCCAAGATCTGGATTTGCCCTTTCTACTTCCAGCACAACCATTTCCCTCATCGACCAGTTGACCAGTCGATCGGCGTGGGGCTGATGGTCTAGTAGTTTTGGTGATGGGCTTTGGCCGTGGGTTTTTTTCTTGCATTTCTAACGGGTTGCCGAGACTGGCATGGGGCTGATTTTAATTTTAGGTTGTTTTGGCCGTGTGTCTAGTGGTTTGCTTTGAGATTGGCGTGGGGTTGAAGTAGTTTTGGTGATTGGTTTGTGGTTGAGCTGGGTTTGTGTTAAGTTATTACCCTGGGTTTATGTTTGAAGCTGAGTTTGTGTTGAGCAATTAAGTTTTATTACGATATTCTTTTATGATTTTTCTGTGTTTGATTTCTGGGTTTATATGATTTTTTTGGGTTTTTGCAGAGCTGCAATCATTTTTGTTTGTTTTTGTGTTTTTAAGGTTGGATCTTTTTTGTCTTCTTTGTGTTCTTAAATTTTTAATAATATTTTAACATCTCCAACTACGGCCTTAGCAATTTCTGTCGTTTCCGAAAATCACGCGTTTTAGAGTTAATTATTTTCGTCATTTCCATCAGTCAACTGACGGAAATTGCTGAGATGGCAGCCGAAGATATTAAAATATTATTAAAAATACCACATCAGCATTTAATTTTTTTTAAAAATAATTTATCAAATTTAATTAAATAAAAAAACAAAAAAAAAGAATTAAAAACAATAAGCATTAAGAACACAAAGAACACGAACACAAAATATTCAAAAGGGAATAGAGACATTCAAGTTTCACAAAACAAAGAACCAAACACAATAACAAACAAACTCTGGCACAATAACAAACACAATAACAAACAAAAATGATTGCAGCTCCGCACAAGCCCAAAAAAATCATATAAACCCAGAAATCAAACTCTGATTCGCGCTTCCACAGTCTGCAAACTCTAGCACTCCATCATCTCCTCCCCAACCTTCTCTTCCTTTTCCTCTTCTCTTCATCCATGGTTCTTCCTTTATGGCCTCCACAACACCTCCTCCAAAAACCACCAATCCTTCGTCTTCGACCCCATCTCCAACCTCTGGATTCGCCTCCCTTCCAACACTTCCTTCTCCAACAACAACACTACTTTCGCCGCTGGCTTCCTCTTCACCACTAGACCCACCTTCTCCTTCTCCCCAGTCCTCTCTTGCCACATTTCCACCACTTTTCCTTTACACTACTTTCGCCTCAACCCTCTCCTTGGAGTCTTCTACTCTAGCCACAACCACAACCACAACCGACCCAGTTTCATTGTTGTCAGCGGTGTTAGATTCATTGGCAACCTCGTCGACATCGAGGACCATTTAGCCGTCAAGATGTACAACCCCGATCTCGATTCCTGGGACATCTGTCCTCCCTTACTCCCCTCTCCGCTACCGCACATGTCGCTCCGTCCTTAACCCCTTGCCATCGTTGACTTTGCCGCCAAGATCTGGATCTGTCCTTTCTACTTCCAGCACAACCACTTCCCTCATCGACCAGTCGACCAGTTGATCAGCGTGGGGCTGATGGTCTAGTAGTTTTGGTGATGGGTTTTGGCTGTAGGTCTGGTGATTTGCTTACAAGATCGGCATGGGTCTAACGGGTTGCTGGCGAGACTGGCATGGGGCTGATGGTCTAGTAGTTTTGGTGAAAGGTCATGGGTATAGGTTGTTTTGGCTGTGTGTTTGGTGGTTTGCTTGTGAGATCAGCGTGGGGTTGATGCTCTAGTAGTTTCGGTGATGGGTTTGTGGTTGAGCTGGGTTTGTGTTGAGTTATTACAATATTTTTTTATGATTTTTATGTGGTTGAGCTGGGTTTATGGTTGGTTCTGGGTTTATGTTTGAGATGGGTTTATGGTTGAGCTGGGTTTGTGTTGAGTAATTAAGTTTTATTACGATATTCTTTTATGATTTTTCTATGTTTGATTTCTGGGTTTATATGATTTTTTTGGGTTTCTGCAGAGTTGCAATTATTTTTGTTTGTTTTTGTGTTTTTAAATTTGAGTTTGTGTTCGGTTTTGGGTTGGATCTGAGTTTGTTTTTGTCTTCTTTGTGTTCTTATTGTTTTTAATTCTGTTTTTTTTATTTAATTAAATTTGATAAATTATTTTTTTTAAATTAAATGCTAATGTGGCATTTTTAATAATATTTTAATGTCTCTAGCTACTACCTTAGCAATTTTTGTCGGTTGACTGACGAAAAGAATGAAAATAACACGCGTTAATTAGTTTAGAGACTAAAAGTGATAAAATTAAAATATAAAAACTAAAATAAAAAAATATCAAAACATAAATACTAAAAATGGATTTACACCTAATAAAAATTTTGGTGAAAAAAAATATCTGAAAAAAATATCTACGGGTCTCGTCAAGAACCCCAAAAGTCTACTTTCCTTTTTAGTTCAATCCAAACGTGCGCCTAACATATATTATTTATCTTGGGAAAAGCCCAAGTGGCATAACATCCAACAGTATATTCGATTGGGAAAGGGAATAGAGACATTGTCGGTTATAACATTCCCTGAGTTTCACAAAACAAAGATTGGAAAGAAATGGCATCACTCTCTGCTTCTGCGTCCCTCCTAGGGTTACGTAGTCCAACTGGCAGTGGAAGTGGAAGAGCTCAAGTATCCACCACTAATGTCCTTAATCTTAAACAATTTGCTTCTAAAGTCGCTCCAATCCCATCTTGTTTCAGGTACTTGCAATCTGTACTGTATTTTTTCTAAAGTTGCCTCCTTTATTTATTTCTGCTCAAACCCATCAATCAAGCAGCTCCCTTGTTCCGTTTGCCTCAATGTATTCGCTGAATTGTTCGTGTTGAGTTGGTTTTGTTACCACAAAATTAAAAAAAATATATTGGTATTTTCTTTAACAAATCACTGGTTGTGCCCATTAAATGTCTTTGTTTGAGGTGAGATCTAGTTAGCTCAGCTGGTAAAGAGCCTTATGGTTGTATAAGAAATTTGATGGCCAATTCCACCTAAACTAAAAACTGATTGGAGGCTTGATCCGATAACAAAGAACTATTATTTGGAATGAATGTCAGTGGTTGAAACTCTCTTAACAAAAAAAGCTTTTGATTGATTGAGAGAGAGAGAGAGAGAGAGAGAGAGAGAGAGAGAGAGAGAGGGAGAGAGAGAGAGAGATTTGGCCTGTGAATGTAGGCTTTATGAATCTTGTCATTTGAAAAGTTGATGACATTGCATCATTTAAGTTATTTTGTTATTAGGCTTTCTGTCTTTCCCATTTATGTCGATGTCATTATTTACACTTACTTGTTTAGGCAACCAGTGAAGCAGCTTATGTAATTTAGTCTTGAGTTGTTTTTTTCTTATTTGGTATGATGCTTAAAAGTTGTATAAAATTTGTGCTTAGTCTCAATTATAAATTTTCCTTGATGTTCTTACTCTTGTCAAATTGACAGAGAAGTATTGATTGACAAGTCTTATCATTTTTGGGAAAGCATCCCCTCCCATTTAAAGCCTCCAATTTCCTATCAATTTTTAATTCAAAATGTAAGAGAGTTGGCATTTTAAAAATCCATTGGTCTTAAGAAAAAAGTCATGTAAACCACATGAAATCAAATAATTGGCATGTGTCTCACATCTAGTTGAAAATTGTGGGGAATTGGAAGTTTAAATGAGAGAGGATCTCATCTCATCATTTTTATTTTGACTGTGTAATAAATTTTTTATCAACCAAAAAATCTACTTGAAAATTAGTGGATATCTATAGAATTTATGTGAATTTTAGGGGCAATTCTTAGTTTCTTACATAGCCTGAAGCAGTGCTGCGAGACTACATAATAGCCCGTGTGGATTGAGGGGAGAGGAAGGGACAGTGGAGGGGAGTAAAGTAGAGTCTTTGAAAATAGGCTAATTTTGGGCCAACTCTAATCTACTCTACTCTCCTTCTTTCTCGCTCAATCCAAACGGACCATAAGTGTTTTCCAAGTTTTAGGCACAGACTGATCACTGGTGCACATTACCTGACATGAGATGTCTTGTCTCAGCTGTTTTTGTTATCCTTAATTGGTATAGAAATGAAAGTTTCTGAGAATTGTCTTGGTTGGATGCCAGTTTTTGGTTATTGTTGACTTTGACCAGACAATTTGGGTCTGATCCTATTTACAGATCAAAAAGCAGGGTTATTGACACACATAAATCCTATCAATGCATATTGTGTAGTGCAAAAAAATAACATTAATAGTAGCACTGTCCACCATCATTTTCACGATTTCAACGGTATCCAGGGATTCTTTGTATTGCATGATTAATGTTCATTATAATTTTCTGGCAGCTTATGAATTAATCATAAAGTTCCTTGTGCAGCTTGTGGATCTGAATAAATTTCCAACTTTTTATAATTACAGCTTCTTTTGTGCTCTAAAACCTATTGCACTGTTTAGTACCTTCATGGTTCTCTGAATAAATATGCACAAGAGATGATTTTAGTACATTTGATGGTTTTCTAGTTTTAGGCTTCTTGCATAAGTTCAATAGTTTTGGACCTTTAGGCGCTCTGTTGAATGTACTGTTTTCTGCCTTTTTTTTAGTACAGTAGTGTACAGATATCTCTCTTGTTTTTGCTCTATCAATGGCAGAAGGATTGAGTAATTTGCAATTGCCATGTTTTTTTATTTTTTATGAGTAAGATAAAGATTATATTAAAAACACATAGCCCAGTACATAGGAAATGTACGAAGAGGCAAAAACATCAAGAAACCAAATTGCAATGATCTAGCAACGCAGGAAGGGAAATACAAGAAAAAAGATGGTAAAACAAGACACCATTCGAGAAGAGTAAAAAAGAAGAGAGATTTAAACTCAATGATGGACCGTTCACAACCCTCAATAATGGTGTGTAATGCTCATAAAGTTGCTGGCAAGATTTTACTGCATTGTATTCTAAATAGTAATGTCTTTCATTCAGGTTCAAGAACACTGCAAAATTGCAAAAAAGGCAAAGGTTGGTTGTTGCATCTGCATCAAACTCTATTCCTTCAGGAGATTCCAACAATGAGAACACAAGTGGGATTAAGAAGAGTGATGGTTCCCAGGGACCTCCATTCCTTACCGTTTTGGCTGGTTTCTTAGTCTTTTTGCTTGTATCTTGGATTGTCGGATCCATTATCCTGTGGCTGATTGGCATAATTGTTAAGGTGCCACCATCAAAGTAGGACTGTAGTTGCAAATTCCTGTTGAAAGCTTGAATGTATTTATACTTCAGATTGGAGTTCATCTTAATTAATTAGGATGTATAATATCCTACGTTCCTCTTCCTGCCCAATTAAAAATGGAAACCCTCAATGAAGAATATTTGAATGGGTCTGTGAGAGTCTAGATATTACAAGGAAATAGACCAGTACGTAATTTTCATTTTGGAACCTGTTGTAGAAAAGATTTATCCCCATGCCTGAGTTTGTCATAAATTAATTCCAATTGTAATTCTTTAACGTGCATAAGCATTAGATCTTGGTCCGTTTTTATTTTCATGATGTCATATTTTATTGCAAAACTTATGGAACGTATAACAATGTAGTAAAATTTTGTGAAGTGATTAATGGGGCTGTGTATTGGAAAGGATTACCATAAGTTTTTTTTTTCCCTCTCATAAATCAGTGACATTGTTCGAATGAAGAAGTATGCACAAACCTCACATTTTAATAGGAGGTGGAATTTGAAAGTTCATTGGTGTCATTAGAATTTGGTATTTAATATTTCTTTTAATTCTATTTTCTTGATTCTCCACAAAATTGTCGCAAGATTGGCAGTTCTGCTTAGTAGGAGGTAGACTTGTTTGGGTAGTTTGTGCTCCAATCCCCTGATCTTACATCCTAAGATTCCTAACCAAGATTCTTCTAGGTTTATTGACCAATTACTCAAGAAGATTAGACAAAAATTTGCTAGGCTAATCTAAGGACATGGTAGTATAAACGTCTAACCTTAATAGAATACATAGAAGTATGAGATGTGTAATAAACTATCATATCTGTAAACCTATATCTTCTAGGAAAAATAAAAATTAGAAAGACCTCTAAATCATAACTTAGCTTAAAAGTAAATGATCATGTAAATGTAATATTGAACAATGACAATTTGACGTTCACTAACATTATTCTAGACACAGTTGGCGTGCATTGGTAATGACAAACTTCTTCTTGCTACGTAAAATATCATGAGCTCCGGGAATATTCAGGATCTACATGTAAAATCCCCATTTTATGTAAGAAAAAGATATAATACGCCGGACTGGATGCATCAAATAATTTGATTCACATCCCCGCAAAATAAATATATAAATAATAAAATAAAATAAAATAAAATAACTACAAACCAATGAACATTCATTGGATCTTGCCCGATTGCATTTAGAGCTAGCTTAAGGTCTGTTTGCATTTGTGCATCCCCATGTTAGGCCAGTCAAACTTGTGCAAATGAGAAGGGTGAGGAGCTCTGCATTGCAAATGACATAAAATAGAAGCCAAAAGTAGGCTTAAATGCATTATTAGTCCTTCAAGCTTAGGCCATCAACAAATTTAGTCCCTTAAGTTTAAAGTGAGCACTTTTGGTTCCTTAGATGACATGGTTAAACTAATAACTGATACATCATCACTCTATAGGGACTTAAAGAGACCACTTAAAGTTTATTAGAGACTAAAATTGACCACTTTAAGTATTGTACAAATTAAAAGTGAGGACTTTGAGTTTTAGGGACTAAAAGCAATCACTTTAAACTTCAAAGATCAAGATCGCTCATGGGTGAAAGTTAGGGACCAACAAAACAAAAGTAAGAGGCCTAGGAGAGATCCGTAGAATCTATCTATGTGGCTGTTAACAAACCAAATAAGTAGTTCCAATGATGGGAGTTATTGCTAACTCTAATAGTAGACCTCCCTGAAAAAGCAAATCAACCTTGAAATTTATCTTCCAGCATGGTCAATCTAGGCACCAGAATTATCAACATCTCCAATAATCTTGTGCAGAATTATAAGGGCTGATTCTAATAGCTATTTTCAAAAAGAGAAGACAAGGCTTTGATAAATGTGCAGTAAATAATGAAAAGGGGTCGATTGTTGCAGTAACCATCTCCTGCTAGTACAAATAATTCATTAATGAAAAAAGAAAAAAAAAAGACATTTCATTTCATAAGGAAGAGAAGGCAAACATGAAAATCAAAATCGAGAATCATATAAATAAGTATCAGATTTAAGGAATTAATTGGAAGTTTTCCCTCCGACTTCAGTGCAATCATCTCCGGTTGGTGCAGAAAAATTAAGACGCTCCTCAGCAGTAGCAGTGATAACTGGCATCCATACATCAGCAGTACCACTCAAGAGTGACTGCACCTTTGGGTCTTCAGCCAATGCTGATGATATCATCTCATCTACATCATCCAACTTTGTGGATAATTTATCCAACTCCTTGGCTATTTCCAGCTATATAAACAAGGATTAAAAAGTACAATGAAAAAGAGATGATAAGATGAAATTTATTTTCCTTGATATAGCACACTTGGAGTACAAGAGAAACATGAGCATTGGGAAATGGATATAAGAGGAAGTCAAAATTACCTCATCAAGATGCTGTGCAGATTTTGAAGGAACTTTTGTAACTTCTAAACCAAGGGCTTCAATTTTTGAACGCAGTTCAACTTCTTCTTGATTGGTCAATGCTTCGACCTGCACAATACAAGTAACTGAGAAAACCCTATTGGAAAACATTGTACATTTAAGAGAAACATCAAAAGAGCAATTCCTTGCAAAGATATATTATTAGTTAGTAATTGTGTGGTATTATACCCTCTTTTTTCAATAAAAATTGTGATGTGCACCTAGTAACAGGATCATTGTCTTGTTATCAAAACCTGAAATCTCATTAATCTCCTTTTTTCTTGCCCCAATGATATGTAAACTTTGCTATTAGGAAATAAATGAATTTGATGACAATTGTATACCAACAGATATCAACAGGGAAAACCATGAGTAACATGTCGCTGTAGAAAAAGTCAGAGGACTGATGTATCATAAAACTTTCCTTCTAATCTATGACTCTCAATGAACTTTCAGTTTCAAATTCATGTCAATGAAAGAAAATGAGAGCAAGTACACAGAAATTTCCCATACATTACACCCCAAAAGCTTCTGGCCAATGGCCATCCATATCTTGTATTGAAAATTCAAAATTACATAAAAGTTCGTTAAAAATTTTCATATAAAAGTATCACTAGAAATAGCCTTTGTCTTTTATTAACATCAAACCATTTTTTCAACTCACAACATTAGATATGTACCCTTAACATTAGCAACATTGATAATTAATCTTCCTTCATCTTCCCCAATTCCATTAGACTTTCACGAACCAGGAAATCATATTAATTGGCAACTGCATCGGGTTTAGATTAATAGACATCATGTGGTGCAAAGACAGTAACTGCATGATTAATAAGTGGAAATTGCAGGTATATGGCCAATAAAGCAAGCCTTCTTGTATACTATTGTCATATGAGATGTGCCATGAATTGTTTAACATGCATATACAGATTTTATAAATAGCATGGGCTATTGAAGCCATCTCAAGAACTTTGACGTGTTGTCAGGGTCAATTCCTATCTATCCTTACTAATTGTAGACTAACTCCAATTTCCCTACCACCTAGCATTTTTTTCTGGTGATAGGCAACTCTGAAAAAGCTTAAAACACATGTCAAATGTCACTCCTTTGCCAAATATGTCAAGTTCTTGAACTCTACAAATTGGTAGGCATTCCTCCAACAACCAAAAAAAAAAAGAGATTATTTCCATCCTAGTAGATTTGGAATTCCTAACTCCTGACGTGTGATCAATTTTGAATCTCAATCAATTATTGTATCCATGATTAGCCGCCCTGGTGCATTTTAGTGTCTAGATAGCATAGTGTAGACAAAATTATTGCACAATAGTGTAGAAAAGAGCGTGATTATGCCAAATTCATTCTTATTAACCTAATTATATGCTGAAAATTGTTTCCAAAAGACGACACAAGACAAGAAAGAAATAGTAACAAATCAATTACAATGAAAATTTAAGGGGGAGGGGGGAGATTACAATGGCAACATATCACAAACTTTCCCGAATTTATCAGGAAAAATATGCTTCAACAAGTGAAATTTGACTTAAAGATCACCAAATCCAATGCAGAAATTTACAAACTTTGCCGAGATCATAAATACCCAGATCATAATTTTAAGAGAAAGCGGTAACCAGAAGCTAATCAAGGCATACCTAGATGATTATTCACTCTAATTCCTGTCAATAAGCTATAGTCAAAATCAACCGCCATAGCAAACGAAAGTAAAAAAGACTGAATTTTTAGCTCATTACAAAATCATATTATGATACGAAAACGAAAGAGAGAATGGGAGAAATGAAACCTGGTGCAGGAGATTGGAGAGGAGCTGAAATAATTGCTCATCTGCTTTTCCTTCCTCTGCCATGATTCTCTGTTTCTGTATTTTGGTTTTTGGGTACTTCTGGCTTCCTCTGTTTGAGCCAACTGCCAACGTCACCACTTGTTGAGGCGAAAAACTGTTGTTAAAGCAGCCGGAATTCTCCATGCCTCCAACAACTTCATTTATTTTTTATAATTGGTCCATAACGGGGTGCTTGTAGGACAATTGCTAATGAATAATTTAAAAAAAATTTTGAAATTATTTTTATAAAAAATAGAAAAAATTGTTAAAATATTAATTACTCTTTTTCTTTCTTTATAAAAACTTATTAAAATAGTTTGCTCTTAGGGTATTTATTATCTTTTCTCAATTTGATAGTTATAAATTATAACGAATGTAAGAAAATTTGAATTCTGGATGTCTATTGAAAGTACTAAACAACCACACATTCCTCTTAAAGTCTTAACAAATATGTTTACTAAAGTTATATTTTCTTCTATTAAAAATAATATATATATTATCTCTCTTCATTTGTTTCAAATGCAAAATTTATATAAAGATAGTTTTTCGTATTTTTTCTATATTTGGCAGTTTAAAAAAAATTTGGTCAAAGAAAGATTATCTCTTAACTTATCCTATTTAGCTTTGCATGTGATAAAGTTACTTTCCACTATATTTTTTGGAAAACAACTCTATTTCACATGGAGCTAAATAAAGAAAACAATTTTATCTCACGTGAAGCTAAATAAAAAAAGTTAAGAGAGTTTTCCAACTCATTTGTTACCAAATATAGGAAAATGAGATACTTTTCTAATAAATTCTTTTTGAAAAATGATTTATTTTTTGAAACATAATAATGTCAAAACAATCAGAGAGACTCTATAGACACACAAAATTTCACTTCGACTAATATGACAAATTGTTAATAGTAGGTAAAAAGTAATATTAGTGGTGAGTCTAGATAAAGATTCAGCCCTCAAGAGTTGCAACAATTATTTTTGTATACCAATATTCGACACAGACATGGTAGATTATCAACATTAGCCACCAAATCTCACATATGGTCACACACCAAAAAAATTATATATTTTTCTTAACACAAAAATCAAAATTGAAAATTAGATTACAATTTTACTTAACTATGTATTGTTTTTTTCAACATAAAGTAAACCTCATTTTTCCTAGAAATATAATATATTTTTTCATTTTTTATTATAGAATTTTATATTTGAACTATAATATTTGATTATTTATATTAAATTAACATTTTTTTAAAGAGAGTTTTAATTTATGGTATCCACTGCTGATGATATATATATATTTTTTTTCAAGTTTTGAACAGTAGCTATAGTACCAAGTGGCACTGTAGCTACTGTAGCTACAATTTTTTTATTTATTTTTTATTTAGTCTTCTGTTTGTACTTTTCTTCCTTTTATATATATTGTTATACTGACACAACAAATTTCACAATTATTGAGGTGTCAATTTCTTATAAATCAAAATAAAATAATAAAATATGAAACTGTGACCACCACAATTGAAAATAAATATTTTGTGAAAATGTTGTGATACTTGTTAGGTGAATGTGTAAAAGCTACAATATTTTTAGTTTGTAATGTAAGCTTATATTATATACATACAAAAAGTGGCAAATATTATATAAGTTTAATAAGCTCATAAACAGTATTATGAACAGTATTTTTTATTTAGTGAGTTGCGTCTTTCCCTTTTTTTTTATTTCTTCAAGTTCACGAACTTGGTTTGACCTTTTTTTTTTCTTTTCTTTTCTTTTAAAGGATCTTAATGTAAGCTTACATTGTATTCACACAAAAAGTAGCAAATATTATATACATTTGCAAAAAAAAAATTGTACAAATTTTGCAAATGTGTACAAGATTTGCCAATTTTTATGTGTTTACAATATAATTTACATTGTAAGTGCAATATATATTTCTATATATATATATATATAGTGAATGAAAAAAATTACAGTAATTTCGCTACAATAGTTTTGGTTTGTTCAACTTTCATTGTTTTGCTGGCCTTTTTTTTTTTTTTTTTTTTTTTTTTTTTGAATGCATAAAGTTGTAGTATATTTGCTATATTATTTTTGAATAACAATTTAATTGATTTGGAGCTCACTTCCCATCGCAACTACTTTAGCTCAAAGGAAAACAATATATATCTCTATATCTTTTTTTTTTATTTAGAAATAATTATAATATGCTGCTAACCCTGTTTATCCAATTCACACTGTTTCACATTATAATAGAATATTAATATCACAAATTGGTACTATATTTTTACAATTGTTAAGGTGTTAATTCATTATAAGTCAAAATAAAATAATAAAATATCGTACTATAATCAATTACAACTAAAAATAGAAGTATTGTGAAAAAGAAGTGTTATATCCACAATAATTTTCATAACACTTTTATAACAAATCAAATATGGTAAATTGTTATTGGTTCTAATTTAAACTTACCAATGAAACTACTTTTTTGCCCACCAACAATAACTTGTAGTAACCTACCACTTATAATTTGTTGTGAAAATGTCATGGACATAACATTTTTTTTATGTGAAAAATGTTAAGACATCTTTATGTTGTCACAATATTTTCAAAACTAAAAGTCGCAGTAATTTCGTTATAGTAATTTTGGTTTGTTCAACTTTCACTATTTTGCTGGTCGTTTTTTTTTTTTTTTTTTTTTTTTGTGAATGCATAAAGTTGTAGTATATTGGCTATATTATTTTTGATTTGCCCAATTCATGTTGTTTCACATTATAATAAAATATTAACATCACAAATTGGCACAATATTTTCACAATTGTTAAGGTATTAATTCATTATAGGTCAAAATAAAATAATAAAATATCATACTATAACCAATTACAACTAAAAATAAAAGTATTGTGAAAAAGAAGTGCTATACCCACAATAATTTTCATAAAACTTTCATAACAAATCAAATATGGTAAATTGTTATTGGTTCTAATTTAAACTTATCAATGAAACTACTTCGTTGCCCACCAATAACAACTTGTAGTAAGCTACTACTTATGATTTGTTGTGAAAAGAGCAAATATGTCATATTATTATTCTCTCAGTTAAACCTTAATGAAAGCTTATGATTCTTAAAATATTTTATTGTATAATGTCTAAATTACTGCCGTTAAAAATTTTCTTTTGAGTTTTAAATAATACAAATTCTTAGAAAGTTAGAATGATGATATTAGGTATTTTATTTGTTATCTAAAGAACATTAATTTTTCTAGGTTTAAAATTTCAAAACTTATAATTTATCTAATGAAAAATTCAATGACATATGCCTTTCGTTATCTCTTCTTTTTTTTCTTTTTTTTTTTTTAATTTCTTAGCAAAACTCAATTGTTTATTGTTGGAAGATGATGATATTCGTTATCATTCTTAGAAGTTTTTAGAGAGTAAATATATTGTCTTTAGCAAGTAGGTACTAAAAAACTATTATAAATATTTATATGTTAAATAACTACCCTAACTTTGTGGTTGATCAAAATTCTTAAACGAATGAGATTAAATTTTTACGACATAATTATCAAAATTCTTAAAATTAATGTCTTTTTGATTAATATAAATCTCTATATACTTTAAAAATCAAATGATTCATATCTTTATTTTGTAATACAAATAAAATCTAGAATTGACCTTAATTACTATAGTGCTTTTTTTCATGGCAAGCATGTGCCTTGTTGGTGCTGCCCTAACTAGTTTATTATAAAAAAAATGGGAGAATGGGATGTTAAGGAGAGTGTGTGGTATATAGATTTGTAAAGCTAGAAGTGTTTTTAATTTAAAAGGCGTTTTAAGATTAAAAAAAAAAAAAAGCTTCTCAAAAAGCAGACCTTTTCAAAAAGGTATATCAAACCAAGATTAAAGTGTGAAAACTTAAAATTATTGACAAAGATTCTATGGTATCTTTGTGTGTCTAGCACACGTGTTAGTAATAGAAAAATACAAATGATAGTGGATTGTTCTTTATCTCTTAGTAGCTCCCATTTTATACAAAGGTATATCATGAACTCTACTAAAAATTTATGGTAATTTAAAAAAAAAAGGTGAAGAAGTAGCTCGCAATCCTCTTAAACATTAACTTCATAGTTTTCGTAGATTCCAAATAATTTAACTCATGAAGCACTATGTCGTCAAATAATGAACTTTAGTTCAAATCCCATCTACACCAATTACCAAAAGTCAATTGATGGATTGACATCAATCATCATGAATTAAATTTCATAAGTTCAAATTTATTGTATTTATCAAAACTTCATAGTGTTTTAGTGTTTTTTTTTTTTTTTACTTCATTTTTTCTCATTAGATTAAGATAGGTCAAATAAGAAAGTGTCTATGTCAAATGTAATGGTAAGTTTCGCCATATCTTTTGATAACCCATGCTTTTTTTTTCTTTTTTATTCATCTTGTACTAACAGTAAAATAGTCACACATGATACTAATTTTGTTACAGTCATCAATCCATAACAAGAACTTTTTATTATTTTACTTTTTTAAAAAGCTACTGTAAGATTGAACAACGGCTATATGCTATATCGCATCTTAAAAATATTATAGATAGTACGTCTAGCTTTTCAAAAGCCATTGAAAAAAAAAAAAAATAGTACTGTACATATAATGACATAAAATTGTTCTTATATCTAGCTTTTTATTATTGTTCAAATATTTGTAAAATGTTACATTATTCTTAAATTTTAAAGAGCACTATAGTGTTTTGTATTGGCTATTTTTTAATTTCACCCTCTCTCTCTTGCTTCTCTTTAGAAAAAAACTCTCTCTTTGCTTCTCATCAGAAAACAATGGTGAAACACAAAATTGACGGAGCTCTCAATCAAAATACAAACTCAAATCACAATTTTAAAACTAATCAAATTAGAAGAAAAAAAAAAAAAGCAAAACTGATCCAACTGAGCCTCGGTGGGGAGGAGGACTTGCGATAGTGGGAGGAGAAAAAAGGTTGTCCTCTAGCCTTTGTCATCCGTCAACGATGTGAGAGAGAGAAAGAAAGAGAGAGAGCCTTTTGAATGCTCTGGAGTAGATGAAGTGTTAGAGAAGAAAAGAAAAAAGAAAAGTGAAGATAGAGCTCTAGATGAAGTGCTAGAGAAGAAAAGAAAAGTTAACAGAGAGATAAGGGAAAGGTGTGGAGGAGAAAAAAAGAGGAAAAAGAAAAAGAAAAGAAACATGTGGATGAAAAAAAAAAAAAAAAGATAAGGAAAAAATAAAATAAAGAATAAGAAATTAAAATTGAGAAATGCTACTACAATATTTTCACAATAAATCTTAAGTAGTGGGTTGTTACTAATTAATATTGATAAAAAAATATATATTTAAATAATGTGTTCAAAACTTCAAATTAAAATCAGTAATAATTTACTACATATAATTTATTGTGAAAATATTGTAAAATGTTAAGAACGTAGCATTTCTCATTAAAATTAGATAAATGAAAGAAAATTGAAAAAGAAATATTAAAGAAAGAATAAAGAAATAATATTTAAATGGGATAGAGAAAAAGATAAAGAGTCTGTTGAAAACTGTATTTGAAAAAATAGGTAGGCAAAAGTTAAGTTGACAACGATTTAAAGAGGTTGTTGAAGATGCTCTCGACAACTAGAGGTCATTAATCGTACCGTCTTGGTTTGGTTAATTTGACAAAATCAGTGGATAAAAGTCAAGATGGTGGATGAAACTATGGAAAGACACGATTGATGTTTTAGTCTTCAATTGTGTCGTGTACGTAAACTTAAGGAAATGTTAAGTTACTATAAAATTTATTTATTAAATAAAAATTACAAATTGACATGTGATAAGTAAATGGGTGTTCAAATAACCTTTTGCGATTGGTGATATTTCCATCACTAGCAAGTAATTGATTCAAGGATCCAAGAAAGCAGTAGATTAGTCTAGCTAGGTCAAAGGTGAGACTAGTAGAGCACATGGCTTGTATAAATCACGTGCGAAGTCAAATTAAAAAAATTAGAAAAACATAAAGGTAGACTGGTAGAGCACATGGCTCGTATAAATCAATGAGAAAGGCCAAAAGGTTCTCACTTCTCGTAGAACCCTTTAAAGGTAGACAAACTGAAAGAACAAGAAGGAGAAGGAGAAGAAGAAGAAGAAGCGGAAGGAGGAAGCGAACTACAAGAACCTAAGGTAAAATTTCTGTTGCATTTTTCTTCTTCTTTATATTTTTATATTGTTAAGAGTTGTGATTATTACACATGAATTGTTATACACAATTTTACACAAGTTAAAAATCATGACTTTAAGTCACAGTTTCAATTAAAAAATAAGATGTATGTAAAATTGTGGGTAAGAACTTATGTGCAACAACTTATGTGCAACAAGTATTACCCATTACAAGAGACATCTTACCACCTACCGTCAATTATTTTTATTTTTTTTATAAAATCATCACTAAAAGTGAGTTTTTTTTTTTTTTTTTTGCATTTTTTTCTTCACTTTTAAGTTTTTCGGAAAATATCAAACTGTTACAAATTTGAATACAAAATACTCAAAAACTAAAATGACAATGAATATAATGAATAGCACATCAACATCAGATGAATAAAACTACAGGCACAAACGATTTTACAACATTTTTTCAAACTAGTGATGTTGCAAATTTTTATTGGTTCTCATTTGGGCCTATGAAAACTGTGAACCGGGATGAAAACCGATTTTTTAAACATAAGAAACCGTATTTTTAGTTAATTCCGTAAACCCTTAAAACCGGAGTTGGACCGCACGAACTGGTGTCAAGAACCATGCGGTCCAACCCCTTGGCAATTTTTTTTTTTTTTTTTTATAAAAACAACTTAACACAATTTTATTCTACTTAATTAAATTATCCATCTCTTACAAGGAATAAAAAAAAATTATAATTAAAATCATTCAAAGATATTCAACTTTACTTCAAACACTAATCATAAATTTTAATGTTTACATGGTTATTATTTTATTTTATTAACTTTCTTATTTAATTATTAAATTTATGCTTGAAAATCATTAAATTTCCCTTACATATATAGATATATTAGTCAATTTTGCTAATTTTATAAATTTAATATCTATATGTAGGCTTTAATTAATTATTAAATTAATTATGACACCATCACGGTTCGATCCCGGTTCAACCTCAGTTCGATCTCAAAAACCTTGAACCTCTCCCTTTTACGGCTCAATGAACGGTCCGGGTTTCAAAACCTTACCTATTACCAACATTACTTTTTCACTCAAGGGCAGCTTAATACATTTGGGGTCTAAGTAGAAAACTAAAATTGAGGCCTTTATATGTTAAAATATAACTTTTCATAAAATAAAATATTATTTACATTCTATTATTATTGTTTACATGCAAAATTATTACTGATTAACATGAACCATGTAGAATTGTTTTTTCTTTTATAAATTCTATAAATACAAAAAAATTGACAAAGCTTTTCACACCTGTTAATGTGATAGATTGATAGTGATAAATAAGAGAGTGATGTTAGTGGATGACTTAGGTGAGAACTAGTAAAGGTTGTCAACTCAACAATTGTGAAAAATGTTGTGAAATTTTTGTGTGTATTGCTCTCTTTTTTACAAATCTTAGGTATTAAATAGTTACTGGTTCTAATTTGAACCTACAACTGAAATCATTTTTTTGTCTTCACTCACAGCCTGTAACAACTTGCTACCTAGGATTTGTTATAAAAATGTTGTGGATGTATTATTTCTCTTTAATTTTTCTTGTTTTTTCATTTGATAAATAAAATATTGTTTTATTTGTTGGCTAATATTTGGGCTTAATTAATTAAAGAAATAATCATATTGGTTAAAATTTAAGGGCCTTTATTCTATTTGGAGCCTTAGGCGACTGCATCAATTGCTTATATAGTAGAGTCAGCATTATTTTCATTTATCAATAATCACTCACTACATCAGCTATATATAAAAGTTTTTGTAAAAATGTCTGTAGTTTTAGCATTTTCCATATTAGATTAGATAAATTCCTTCTTACTTTTTTGCTTCGTGATTAAAAAGTTGGTACATAATTTGTTAAATCTCTTGTAAAATCAATAAATACCCTTAATATCTCTCATATATTTAAGTATAAAGTTTGGTTAAAAACTTAGTTATAGTCAATAACTACAAAATCAGCTGTACTTCACTCAAGGATTTGGATCACATGCTTGCTAGGGTATTGCACCTAGTGCAATTACCCCATCCTTACTCATAAATTGTTTTTACAACTTTCACTTTTTTATTTTTTTGCACTTTATTTATTCAATGGTTGAGATTGAAAATTGTTTTTTTTCCAACTCTCAATCTCAACTATTGAGAGCTATTGCATCAGGTGCAATGCTTTAGGAATTGCACCTAATCTTAATCCCTTCACTTAATATTTTTTATTGGATGTAAATTCTGACAAATATATCATTAGATTACATTTTTTTTTCTTATATCCTCCATGCTTAAAAAATTTCCATAAATTAAAGATTAACAACTCTGTCATATCATATGTTTAAATTTGTAGTTTTTGTAATATAAAATTATGCATAAAAAACAAGTTTATAGGTCGAATAATAAATAACATTCTATTGACACGAAATTTGACATGCATATTAAGAATATAAAAAACAGGCAATCTGACAGCTAGAATTTCAAAACATGTAATAAATAAAGGATAAAATTCCTTTCCTAAGTGTACAAGCTACTTCTCTTAATGTATAAATAAAAGTTATTTTATAATGACTTGTAATTTGAAAATATTTAATTGTAGTCATATTTAATTACTTCATCCCCTTAGGTTTAGAGGAATGACACATCACCACAAACTTAAAGGGAAAAAAGTAATTAGGATGAAGTGCTAATATTGGTTTTGTTGTATGCAGCAGCTACTAATTCAAGTCACACATCAACAAGTTCAGGCCAAGAAAAACCCTAGCTTAATATATCAGCCTTCTTTAAAATGGATGAGAGGATGAAGCAGTTTGCTGAAAATGGAGATATTAATGCCTTTTACCAATTAATTAGAGAGGATGAAAAACTTTTGGAGCATATCGATGAGAGAGCATTTGCTGATACTCCTTTACACATAGCTGCATCTGCTGGGCAAATCCCATTTGCCGTGGAGATGATGGGTTTAAAGCCCTCATTTGCTCGGAAACTAAATCAAAATGGGTTTAGCCCTATTCACCTCGCTTTACAAAATGGACATATTGAGCTAGTGCGTCGGCTTCTACAAATTGACGGGGACCTTGTTCATGTCAAAGGAAGGGAGCGTCTCACTCCTTTGCATCACATAGTAGAGAGTGGTAAACACCTTAATCTATTGGACGAATTTTTATTGGTTTGTCCTGATTCTATTGTAGATGTGACAGGGCAAAACGAGACTACTTTGCATATTGCTCTCAAATATAATAGGATTGAGGTTTTTAAATTCTTAGTGACATGGCTTGGATTAAATGTTTATAAAAATGCTAAATCGTATCAAAGAACAGTCTTGAATTGGAAGGATGATGAAGGCAATACTGTGTTGCACGTTGCAGTATCGAAAAATCAATCCCAGGCAAGTTCTCTCCAATAACATCTACTAAGCTTTATATTAGCAAAAAGAAAACATCTACTAAGTATTAACAAAATATAAATAAATAAAACATATAAAATAACCAACCATGAATAGTATACATGGCCATTTTATTTTCTGAACCAAAACTCATTTTTGGGTCAAGTGAATTTTTTTCTACTTTTTTCCCAAAATTTAAAATATACTTTAAAATGTTTAAAATTTTAGAGAGTGGTGGCCTCCCTCAGTCTATGTATAGTTTTGTCACCGGTGTAATATATAAAAAAATTATCTTACATTTTTAATGATTCAATGGCTTTGCAATTGCGTGTAATACATTATGATAATTTTTTTTCTTATAAGAAACTTATGCAAGGACGAGACTTGACTGATTTACATTACGCAGGCTGTGAAGCACTTACTTGCTTGGGGTTACAAATTTGTCAATGTAAACCATAAGAATTTAGAGGGTGAAACAGCATGGGATATCTTGCAAGGGAAGACACAAGTAGAGAACGGAGAGATTCGGGATATGCTACGCCGTGCTAAAGCTAAATCAGGTTCATCTCTTTCTACATCTGACAGGTATGCAGAGTACCAAAGGCTGCCAGTATCAAGTTGTTTTCAGTTTTTGAATACGGATTTTAAACGTGAAATAAGGAAATTATCAGAAGAAAGGCGTAGTTTGCTTCTGGTGGTTGCAGTACTGCTTGTAACAGTCAGCTATCAAGCGGTACTCAGCCCTCCTGGTGGACTTTGGCAAGATAATGGTCTGTGCAATACCACTGAAGTAGGAAGTAGTTCTAATGGAACCAATACAATACTATCGAAAACCAAAGCAAGGTTTTTTAACCACAATACTGACAATAAAACTCCGTCTAATACCACAGCAGTCTGTGAACACCAAGCAGGAACAGCCATTGCTTTCGAAGATGGCCTTTTTAAGGTGTTCCTCATTTGTAATGCTATCACATTTCTTATCTCAAACTCGTTAATTATTTTCCTCGTTCCAAATGGGTACATAAAGGTTCTGTTCTTCGCACTCAATGTCACCCTCTGTTTTAGCTATTCTTATGCACTCCTTGCCATAGCCGGTGATCCATATAGTGCATATACGGCAGGTATTTTGACAGCTATTTCAGCCTTGTTTATTTTCATAGCACAGCTTTTTTCCTGGAAGCAATGATTGGACTCAGGGATACCCATTGGTTTGGAAGGAAGCCCTTTTACGATATTCTTGATTTACAGTAATTGTTCTCCTCATTCCCGATGTTGCCTACTTCTGGTTTTGTTATTTTTGTTCCTAGGCTCCAGATTGGTCGAATTTTCGGCTTTGGAAAGAGTCAGGCTAAGTGGTGTGCGGATTCAATCATGGGAGAAGAAATGACAGAATAAAAAAAAATAGCTGACTTTGGAGTTGTATGCATCTGTAATGTATGTCAATTTTTATTTTTTGTTTCTTTGGTACTAAAATTTAGTCTATGTTTCTATGGGTATTGTTGTAGTACTTAATGTATATAGAAATAAAGCAGTGTGATTGCCTAGTATTACTTAGTTTTTGAGTTTATAATCAAATTTCTAAGAGTGTTTGGTTCTGAAAGCTCAGTATATCATTGGGTGCTTAAATGTCAATAAGATCATGTTTTGGAAGCATACTATCATGGCCATGAAACAGTGGTCATAGTTATATTATTTGCAATATTAGAGTGAAGCTTTTAGAAAAGAATAAACTCTACGTACTTTGAATCGGAATAAGGTAAAACACTGTTGGCCTAGTCATAATTCACAAAATTATGATTGATTTCAACCTCTAATATGTATCCATAAATGTCTATTCTTCAAAACAAGTGACAAATAAAACAAATGGTAATTGTCACTTGTTTGTAGGGTGATCATTAGATGGAACATAGTAGAATTGGAGGGAGTCCTGGAGGAGATGATGAAGAAGATCACAATCAATATTGTTATGCTTAACTCATCTAGAGCACAATATTCAGCCTCGGCAAACGTAGGATGACTGAAAATCCCACCTAGGATGACCGAAAATCAAGTTCAGATGTTGAACTGTAGAGGAAAGGACAAGGAGGTGTAGAAATCTCATAAATGCCTTCTAGCATATGAATGACTTCCCTCATGGAAGGCCTTGATGATGGCACATCTTGGATACACAAAATTGCCACCATCACTAATTTCTTCACCCACTTCAGATCACAAAGAGCCTCCTCATCATTTTCCACCAATCTATCCACTTTACCTTGATAGTAACATTCACAAGCCCATTCTGTTAGAATTGTTGCCCTTTCCATCTCAATTTCTGCACATCTCTTGCAACAAGTTATCTCCAACAACATGACTCGGAAACTATAAACATCCACCTTTATTGTGACAGGTGTGTTCCTGAACCACTCTAGTGCAATATAGCCTTTAGTCCCCCTGATGCTAGTGAGAGTTCGGAATAGGCTTTATGTCCCAATGAATGATTTGGGTGTTACATTCTGCATGCAAGTACATTAGTCCTCTAGCAACTCTTGATGCAATTTGCATTTTTTGTTGCCAAATAAACTTATACACAATCACCATCTTTTCTAGATTCTTTGAGTGTTATGACTTGATGCTAATACCCCTTTATAAACGTAGGCAAAAGAACCCTTACCCAATTTTTAGTCCCCCTAATGCTAGTAAGAGTTCGGAATAGGCTTTATGTCCCAATGAATGATTTGGGTGTTACATTCTTCATGCAAGTACATTAGCCCTCTAGCAACTCTTGATGCAATCTGCATTTTTTGTTGCCAAATAAACTTGTACACAATCACCATCTTTTCTAGATTCTTTGAGTTTTATGACTTGATGCTAATACCCCTTTATAAACGTCTTACCCAATACTTCTTTGAACCCACTAGTGATTTCTTCAAGATCTTTATATGTAAATGTTACATATGGCTTGTTTTTTGGTCCACTGATAAGTGACCGAGTCCTAGGAGGACTTTTGTTATTTGATTACTTTCAAACCATTACCAAACAGTATTAGGAAATCCAATTTGAACTTGGGCTCTCTCGCATAAGGTTTCTGCCTTTATATTCTATCATGTAACCTACGCAAATGCATACATGTATTTAAAATTAAACATAATTTTTCTTATAAAAATATAAATAATTAGTGAAATTATTTTAAAAAATAGCATGAACACATGCATACGTATGAGCCTAATTTTTATTATAAAATATAAAAAATTAGTAATTTTTTTAAAAATAAATGTGTACGTAATTAGTCACATATTAAAATTCTTACCTAAATTTAATGCTAATTATGATCATTTTTTTTCTAATTTTTAATAAGATAGAACATGTGGTGATTTTTATTGAGTATATGTGATTGGTTTTTTTTTATTATTATTATTTTATTTTATAGTTCATTAATATTACATTTTTAGTATTTTGCACTCATTAACTCACTTGACACAAAGATTAAAAAACTTAGGTGGACATATGGCATAAACTTAAGTGGATAATTATGATGTGATTCCCACATAAATTTAGACACATTGCGCAAAATTGGATTCTAATTTTAAATTCTAATTGAACTTGTGGGAGGGTTTCTTGTCTTAGTCCCAATTAGCAGGTATTGTCCTCTTCGGCGCTGGACCTCAAGGTTTTGCTCAATCCCACATTGGGAAGAGACGCCTCCCACATGTGCCTTGTAAGCATGAACACAAGACACATGTGTACCACTACTCCACACGGAGAGACGCCTCCCACATGTGCCTTATAAGCCTGAGCCCAAGACACATGTGTACCACTACTCCACATGGTACACATGTGTCTTGGGCTCAGGCTTATAAGGTACATGTGAGAGGCGTCTCTCCCCGATATGGGATTGAGCAAAACCTTGAGGCCCAGCGCCGAAGAGGACGATACCTGCTAATTGGGGGCTAAGACAAGAAACCCTCCCACAAAACTTTTTCTCTGAGTTTTGCCTATTAATATATATATATATATATATATATATATATATATAATAGGTAAAGCTCAAAGAAAATTTAATTAGATTTCAAATTGAAATTCAGTTTTTTTAAGGGGGAATTGGAATTCAATTAGAGTTTAATTATGCGCCACGTATCTCATTTAATGTAAGTTTTTTTTTTTTTAATTTTTGTGCCAAGTGAGTTAATTCAATGTAGAAAACGAGGAGTTCAATATAAATAGATCACAAAAAACCTAATCATATATATATATATATATATATATATAACCAATGCTTAGATGAAGTTTAATTAGATTCAAAATTGAATTTTACTTTTGTTGGCTTTACATACAAATTAAATTATTTAGATTTTTATTGTTATTTTTTCTCTGAACTATAATGGGCATATTTTTATACTGTTTCTATTCAAATATTTTTATGCTAGGATCTTGAATGTAACAAATTGTTATTGAAATAAAGAATCTCATGCAACTATTCCCATTCAATTTATTCGATACTATTGGATCAATTTATTCTTTTATTATATATTGTATTTAGTAGAATTTCAAGAACAATGATTATGAATAGATATTATATACGTAGCTTTTCAATAGCCATTGAAAGAAAAAAAAAAACAAGATAGTACTGAACATTTAAAGACATAAAATTGTTCTTACATCTAGCTTTTTGTAAAATGTTACATTATTCTTAAATTTTAAAGAGCATTATAATGTTTTGTATTGGCTATTTTTTAATTTCACCCTCTCTCTCATGAATAGTGGTCAATGTAGTCATAAGTTGATGTCTTCAACGATGGCAAATTTGGCTATGGGGCATTGTGATGGTGGTTGATGCACATCTCTAATAGGCTTTTTTAAAGCCAATTATGAAGAGCAAACATACACAGAAAAACCCCTCCAACATCTCCAATCTTTTTTTTTTAGATTTGCTATAGTAGCTCTTCAGACATAGAGCCTATTGTAGCAATGACTGTAGAACCTCTAAACAATATTTGCCCTAAAAAAAGGGAAAATGAAAAAAAAAAAAAAAAACCTATAGAAGGAAATTTATAAAATATAAATGACAAAACAGAAAAGAAAGTAAAAAAAAAAAAAAAAAAACAATGAACAATACTTAGAGCATCTCCAGCAGATGCTCTATCTCTATTTTTACTCCAAAAAATGTCACTGTTCACATACTGTTCACCCTCCAACAGCTTCTCTAAACACACAATTTTTCCAAATTTTTTTTGAAGTTGCTACAGTCATTCTCTTCATTTGAAGAACACTGTAGCAACTCCAAAGCATTATTTTATCTTAAAAAAATACCCGGCTGAATAAAAAATAATTCTCTCTCTCGTTCCTTTTTTTTTTTTTCCGTTCTTCACTCTCTATCTCAATGGTAATATACCACAATCAAAACAAAATCACAAAACCCAATCGAAAGATTTGAAACACAAAAACAATATTTCTCACAAGCCTAATGAAATCTAAACAATAAAATAAAACTAATCAAACCAGAACAACCAAAAAAAAAAAAAAAAAACCCAACAACAAACAAAGCCGATCTGTGTAGAACGCCGATCTCCACTCTCTGCCGGTGATCAATGTGTGTATGAGAGAGTTTGTGTGAGATAGAGGGAGAGAGTGTCTTAGAATCAAGTAGAAATGGAAAAAGTAAAAAAGAAGAAGAAGAGATAGCTAGAGAAAAAGAGATACAGAGAGCTGAAGAAGAAGAAAGGATGCGGAATGATCTAGAAAAATAAAAAGAAGGTAGATAGAGGAAAGGTGTGGGATACGTGTATGGTGGAGAAAAAAACCAAGAGAAAAAAAAAAAAAAAAAAAAAAAAAAAAAGAAAAGAAACACACGGATGAGGACGAAAGGGAAGAAAGAAAAATAATATAAAAAATAAAAAAATCTTAATTGAGACATACTATTAAAATATTTTCACAATATTTTCACAATAAATTTTAAGTAATAGATTGTTTTTAGTTGATATTGACGAGTAAAAAAATAATTTCAATGGTAGGTTCAAATTAGAACTAGTAACAACTTTTCATATAAATTTTGTTGTGAAAGTATTGCGTAAAATGTTGTAAATATAACATTTTTCATTGAAAAATATTATTGTTAGGAATGAATATATGAAAAATAAATAATGATAAAAAAAGAATAAAGAATGAATGAAGAAATAATATTTAAATGAGATAAAGAATGGAATAGAGAATCTGTTGAAAAGTGTATTTGAAAAAATAGGTAGTTAAAATGTAAAAACTACTGTTCATTCTCTAAACAATACAAAATTTTGCATAACCTGTTGGAGATGCTCTTAGCGCGTTAGCAGATGGGGTTCTTTTGAATATTGTTGAATAAAAAAAAGACTTTTTTTTTTCTCTTTCCTCCATTTCTATTTCTTCTGCACTCCCTCTCTCTCTCTCTCTCTCTCCTGCTTCTCTTTAGGAAAAAAAATCTCTATCTGCTTCTCATCAGAAAACAACGGTGAAACACAAAATCAAAAGAGCTATCAATCAAAATGCAAACTCAAATCACAATTTTAAAACTAATCAAATTAGAACAAAAAAAAAAAAAAAGAGCAATGCTGACCCATCTGAGCCTCGGTGGGGAGTACCTGCGATGGTGGGAGGAGAAAAAAGTTTGTCATCCACCGACGATGTGAGAGAGAGAAAGAAAGAGAGAGAGCTTCTTGCATGCTCTGGAGTAGACGAAGTGCTAGAGAAGAAAAGAAAATAGAAAAGTGAAGATAGCTCCAGACGAAATGCTATAGAAGAAAAGAAAATAGCTCCAGACAAAAGAAAAAAGAGAAGTGAAGATAGAGATAAGGGAAAGGCGTGGAGGAGAAAAAAAGAGGAGAAAAAGAAGAAGAAAAGAAACGTGCATGGATATACAGAAAAAACCAAAGTGGTAATATATGCGATGATGATTACATGCACGAGCCCTTCTAAAAGAATAAGATAAGTGTTGCAACCGATTAACAAAAGTATCTTTCTCCCTCCGATTGGGTATCCAATTTCAGACCAATCACAGCACGTTGCCAAGCTGAGAAGAAACCCGAAAAAGAAACTTCTAAATGACTTGGCAGCATGTTGTGATTGGACTATTAATTAAAAGTTAAAACCCATGAATCAGAGCAATTTGACTTTCGACGTGCAATGTAATAATATTTGCTTCCGCATCTTCTGATTCTGCGTTGCCATTTCCTTCTTCATTCTTAGCCGCCTAGTCACTCAACAACCTCTCTCTCTATATCTCTGTTACTTTCTATACATATTTATATATGTAAGTTTCCACTCTCTCTGCTTGTTTATGGTGTACCCTGTACTATTTTTTTATTAACAGTGAAGTGTTTGCATGTTTAAAGTTATATATATTTTTGCTGACTTAAAAGTCCTCTGCAGCTGCGACACTCTTCCTTCTTCCACTTCATTTCATTTTACTTCTGTTCCTATTTTTCTTCAAAACCCACTTCTTCAAATTTGAAGATTTTCTCTTTTGCTTCTTTGGTTTTCTGTCTAAGACACAGTTCTCTGTGTATATCTGTGCCTGAGTAACTGAACAAATGCTTCAACCATTTTGAGAGCTACAAATAATGGCTTAGTTGAGGCATGCTTTGCATTTGGATTTGGAAAATATACATTTATTAGACTTCATTATTTCTTTTGTTTCCGTACTTCGTTATTACACAAAAGAAACAATACTATTAGTATTACACTTTGTTTGATACTAAGGAAGTGAACCAAAAGAATAGTAGGTAACTAGATACACAGTTTTTGCCTCTTCTGTCTTTTGATGTTTTTTAATATCTTGAATTTAGGGGAAAAAAAGGGGAGTCAAATATTGAGTTATGTATCAGTTGGGTGAAGTTTTTTTTTTTTTTTTTGAATTTCAGGGGCTTATACTTTATATATAGTGAAATTGTGGCAGACCTATAATTTGGATTCAAAGTGATGAGTTTGATGGGAGTTCATCTATTTTGCTTGATTGGTTTTGACAGGTAAACAAGGTGGCTTGAGTTGATATTTGTTGGGGTCTTGAGATGTCAAGCAGAAGGGGGTCTGATCAGCCATCGCCTAGGCGGATTTTGCAGACTCAGACTGCCGGAAATTTAGGAGAGCCGATCTTGGATAGTGAGGTGGTGCCTTCTTCCTTGGTCGAGATTGCTCCAAATCTTCGTGTGGCTAATGAAGTCGAGTCTAGCAACCCAAGAGTTGCTTATCTCTGTAAGTTGCAGTTTTGAATTGTATATATGCTTGTATGATTAGTGTATGTATCTATACCTGATTTAAGTATCCTTTTTGATCCACTAGAATTAAGAAGTCAGTGGATTTAACATACTTTAAACTATGTTGATTTGTACTTTGCTTTGATCTGTATCCAAAAAAGTGAAAGAAAAAAACTTGCTTTGATCAGTTAGCTGTATATATGATGTAGATATCAGGTCTTCCGTTGTTTTCTGGAGGTAGAACTAATGTTGGAACCAAAATTCACCATCAACAGTATCACATGATTAATTCTCTTAAATCAAACTGACAACTCTCATGATCATTACAAACATAAAGACACTCAAAACTCTTATGAACATAAACTAACCCAGATCCCATTACATCCAAAGTAAACTTTCAATATCAATTAAAAAACTCACAAAGTAGACACTCACTATCCCAAAAGTAAAATACATCCAATGATGCTCTCTCATTCACACAATTATTTGAAGAAACCCACTCTCTGTTCTTCTAAGAGTCTTTTACTCTCCCAATGTGGGAGGAGCATTTATCACCACTGTATATATAAAACTTCACTACATATTCTTTGGCAGAGTATGAATACCTTCCATAGTTAACAATGAATACCAAATTACTTTCATAACAAGGCATAGACTTTAATCCCACACTAAGAAAATTCAAACCAAGTCAAGATAGGAATTTGAAGCAAATTCTAAATAAAATTCCACCAAACAATTCACCTTAATCTAAGAAAGTTTTTGTGAACAAATTGATCATATTTCTACATCTGAAGTTAAAACTGAGTGTGCACATATTAAACCAATTGCAAAATTGTACAAAAACTCTTTTCTTGAACCACACTAGGATGAACCTTGAGCTTTGATATCAGTTTGTAGGAAGTACTGGTCTTTTATTTCTAACTCACACTTATACTATTTATATGGTTCTTTCTATCATCAATAACATTTGAGTTTGCTGTTCAATTGCTAAGACATTCTTTTCTTCGTTGATTCTATTGTTTATTCTAACTAATAAATCACTGCATTTGGTTTTGTCTATTTTTATATGTTATATTATGTCAGAATTTAATATGGTGTATATCTCTTAATGAATACAATGGGATGCTTTCTGAACTCTGATATGCATCTGAACTCAAATGCCTATTTTTGTCAATGCTGGAATTAGGTCGGTTTTTTGCCTTTGAAAAAGCTCACAGACTAGATCGTACGTCTAGTGGATGTGGTGTTCGCCAATTTAAAACTGCACTTCTTCAACGTCTAGAAAGGGTGAGCTTTAAAATCACTTGCTCATTAAATCTACTTTTTCTTCTCTAGTAAGCAATATTATTCTAGAAGGATCATGATCAAAGGTGTAACAATTTATTGAAAGAAAATTCATATACCTATCATGATTTGTGTTTTTTTTAGTGAATTAGTAATTTCATTCAACTGAATGGAGAAATATAAGAGGAGAAACTGTAAGCACAGTACAAACATACTGGCAGTAAAAAAATTGCATACAGAAAAAAAGGAATATGCCACGTACTATGGAAAACCCTGTTCGGAATGGAATTTTTCACCTCTCTTCTTGTTTCAGAATGCAAATCCTTCATTTCTGTGCTTGCAGCAAGTATCAATCTAACAGCATTCAAAATGGCCTGCCAAACTTGTCTCACTATCTTCATCGAACACTTAATTAATATGGTCTGCCAAATTCTCTTAGTGAAATGATCACTCAGAAAGTAGGTGACAGCTGCTTTCCAGTTCATTCCTACAATCAGTGCAGAGAATGTCTCCTGTATAACTGCAATTAACCTGTTTGATCCCTGGTTGATAGCTTATTCCTGATTGCAAGTTAGTTTCTAAAGGACTGATTTGGAATAGATTTTGTAAACCATACCAGCTTCCACCAAGAAACAAAGGGGAATTTTTTTCTAAGGGCTTCCAAGTTGCAGTACATTAATATTTAGAATCCTTTGAAGGAAGCTAAGTAATTGAGTATGCGGTACTCAAAACAACTTCATGTAGTCTGGTCTGAATAGACAGTGAGTGAATCCTCAGATCTAGCTAGGGGCCAACACGGCAACACCGTTTACTGTCATTTTGTTTGCCATGTCACAGAGAGCTATATGGTCGTATTCATAATATATATATATATATATATATATAGATAAGTAAAGAACTTTATTGAAAAAAGAGAAAAAACAGAGGAAAAAAAATTAGAATATGGTGGTCCATCAGGATGCCAAAAATCATGAAAAAGGAAGATAGTATCTCCTTGTCCCACTGAGAATTTCAAAAAAATTTCTTGCTCTATTCCTCAAGCTGAGGATCCTTTTCCATTCCCATGTGCTCTCTTGTGGGACTCTAACTACCCAAATGCTTATTGCTCTAAAGCTTTACCCAAGCAACCATGATAGATCATGCCTGAGCAAAGAGACTCCATATATGTCTCATAACTGCAGCTGTATTATTCTACTCTTCCACCTTCCTCAAACTGCTAGGACCAAGTTAGAACTCAATTGAATCAAGAAACAAAGGAGGACACTCAAGAATTGGAGTTTCTGACCCTAAGTGCTGATCAGCACTTAGCTTAGAAAACACCTCACTCTAACCAGAATTGACTGTCAAACCAGAGGACATTTCAAACTTGTCTTGTACCTGCTTAATAGTCTCAATGGTGATTTGATATTTTTATCTCAGATATTGCTTTTGTGTGATGACTGACTTTAAATGATATACATGTACAGTGCCTTCTATCTGCTTTCTCCTTCTTCTTTTTCTTTTTTCCTTTCATTTTTCATTTTTCTTCCTTTTGGAGTAAAACTAATTTGCTCTACATTAAAAAGCGTTCTATAATGTTTCAAGATGTCATTACCTTTTGGCTTTAATTCCCTACAATTTCTAATCAAGGGTCTCTCTGAAGAAATATTTATCCACTCTTATTTTATTTTCAGGAAAGTGAAACGACATTGGCAGGAAGGGGGGAGAAGAGTGATGCTCGAGAAATGCAGAGATTTTATCAGGATTACTATAAAAAGAATATTCAAGCTTTGCAGAATGCTGCTGATAAACATGACCGGTTGGTTCTTTGAGAGAATTGATGTCTTGTTGATTACTTTTTTGGGGGTTGGCTCTAGTGCATTATATTTATTTGATATTAAGTTCATGTTCCTGACTCAGTGCCCAACTTACAAAAACATATCAAACTGCTTCTGTCCTATTCGAGGTCTTGAAGGCTATGGAAATGTCTATTGAGGTGAAACTGAATGCATTTTACATCTTACTTCTGAATAATATCAAGTTATTGGGACTTTTTGAAAAGAACACTTTTTTTGTCCAAGAACCCTCATGTGCTGTGGTTGCATTTATAAATATGGATGTAGTAATTATTTTCTTTTTTCTCTTTTGTTGTGGTAATTGGATTAGTATTTCCCTTTTGATTTTGATTGTAGATTTTGCAAGCTCACGCTAAGGTCGAGGAGAATAAACAGTTATATAAGCCTTATAATATTCTTCCTCTTGATCCAGATAGTGAAAGTCAGGCTATGATGAGATATCCTAAGGTTTGTTCCAGTTTTCTGATGTGGAATAGTTGATTTTCCTTGGTTCCTTCACACTTGAGTTTGATTTTGAATTATTTATTTGCAGATTCAAGCTAGTGTTTCTGCACTTCGTAACATCAGGGGCTTGCCATGGCCAAAGGACCACCAGAAGAAAGTAAATGAAGACATTCTAGACTGGCTTCAGGCCATGTTTGGTTTTCAGGTGACTTGCCAAATTGTTTGTCAACAATTACTTGGTTTTTCATGTTTAATCAGCAGGCTACTTTCCATTTATTAATATACAGAAAGAAAATGTTGCGAATCAAAGGGAGCACTTGATTCTGTTGCTTGCAAATGTGCACATAAGACAATTTCCAAAGCCTGATCAGCAACCCAAGGTCTTATTTTTCTTAGATTGCTTGGGATTTTATTTTTACTTTCTGAGCCAATCTTTAATTTTCCATAACATATGCTACTTTTTGCCTCTTTAGTTGGATGATCGTGCTCTGACAGAAGTAATGAAGAAACTTTTTAAAAACTACAAAAGGTGGTGCAAGTATTTGGATCGCAAAAGTAGCCTTTGGTGAGGCTTCCTATATTCTATTTTTATTTTTATTTCAAAAATATGTTTTGTTTTGAAGTGCCAAGTGAATTAGTTATAGTGTTGCGTGCAACAGTGCTATACTGCTGCTTCCTTCTGCTGTAGTTGGTACTTAAAAAGCACCTTATTTTCTCTGTTTGTGTATTTCCTATTCTCTTTCATGCGAGTTGATGCTAAACGGTCAGGCACTCATGATTTGATATATTGCTCTTACTTTATGGATTTTTTAATTAGCAGGTTACCAACAATTCAAGAAGAAGTGCAGCAGCGAAAATTACTATACATGGGTTTATATCTTCTTATATGGGGAGAAGCTTCAAACTTGAGATTCATGCCAGAATGCCTCTGCTATATTTATCATCATGTATGTACAGTTCAAATTGTTCCTGAGATTGCGATGAGAGAAAAAAGAATCAGCTTTCTTTTTCATTTCTTTAGGGCTCTAAATCATAAGGAGATGTATGAGAGATTTAGATACTCATGAGAATGAATTGAAGTGTGGGGATGTTGCATGGAAGTTGAAGGAAACAAAATATCATAATATTACTTTTGATAATTCTTTAGTGGATATTATAAAGAGATTATAACTGAAAAGATATACATAATTTGTTTTTTCATTTGATTTTTGATGTGCTATAGCGAGTTGGGAATGCCAAGTTCATGATGTGAAGGGCTACATGTTTGTTCCTATTTGCAATTTTATCATCTATTGGTAGGAGAGGTTTGGAAGATGTATGCGGGGTTGAATGGGCTGCAAGAATATGCAAGTCAACTCACTGACTTGGTGGTTTTTTTAAATTACTTTATACAATATGATAGAGGTGCCACCCTAGGCTTTCATTTACTTGGTTTTTGTTGTTCTCATAGACTTCATAGGTAGTGTAATTTTGCAAGCTAAGGACTTACTAATAAATATATTAATCAGTAAGCAATATCTAGCTTGTTCAGTCTAAACATTTTGATGAGTATGTACAAATTATGTCCAAATATTTCTCTCCCCCCCCCCCCCCCCCCTTTTTTTAGGAAACAGAGATAGAGGTTTTTCTCTTAAATAATAATTCCACAAATAAACCTTTACAGTTTATTCAGGTTATGAGATATTGTCAAGTGTCTAGTCATTAGAGGTTGGTAGGTTTAAAGTGTGCAGTGATATCATTGTAACAAGTATACCACTACATGACTACAAATTTCTAAAACGTTGAACCATGGTGTATATTAGAACTTTCCATAAACTTATTTGTAGTACATCCTGGTCATTACCATGTTTCATACATTCTGCCTTACACTTAAAAAAATTTCTTTACTTAAGTTGTGGAATTTTGGGTCTCAAACCCAAAAAAGAAAAAAAGAAAAAGAAGAATAGTTATGGAGTGGTTGAACTTTGGCAAATTTAAAAGATAAATTATGGATGTTCAGAATAAATTTTAATAGACTTGCTCTGAATTTTCAGGTTCTTATACATGTTTCATATTTATAGTTTTTATGATATTTATTAACTTTTATGATATTCATAGTCTCATTGAATTGGTTACTATCATTGAAAATTGAGTATCTTGATTGATTTTAGTATAATTATTCAGTTGTTGTACTCCAATCTTTATAGATGGCTTTTGAGTTGTATGGGATGCTGGATGGAATAACTAGTACAATAACTGGTGAGCCTGTAAAGCCAGTCTATGGTGGTGATGATGAGGCTTTTCTAAAGAAAGTGGTAACTCCAATATGTGAGATAATAGCAAAGGTGTTGCTTCTGCACGTTCTGTTGGGTCTATAAAAATGCATTTTGTTCTATAGATATTTGACTGATTTGTCTTACCATTTATTTTGTGCTTTACAGGAAGCCAAAAAGAGCAGAGGAAAAGCTAAGCATTCTCAGCGGAGAAATTGTGATGATTTAAATAAATACTTCTGGTACAATGGGTTTTTTTTTATATTTTTTATTATATGAATTTCATATGTACAGATTATTAAATATTATGTTGGTGTGAATTGTAGGTCAGTTGATTGCTTTCGGCTAGGTTGGCCTATGCGTGCTGACGCTGATTTCTTTTGCCAACCTCTGGAAAAGCTTCGAGCTAACAAAAAGTTTGTATGTTGTAATTTTCGGTTATATGCTTCTTGTTGGTTAGTTTTCTAGTCTTGTTTATCTTTCTTTGAAACATATAAATCTAAATTTATTTCTTTTATTGATGAGGATTTTTTTTTTTTTTTTTAGTGAATCTTAACTTATTTCATTGTAAATTCATGAAATATTGTCCCTTGATGGAACAGGGAATTTTCCTATTCTATCTTAAGCGTTTTTTGTACTAAATATGCTTCAAATGTACATCCATACATTCAGGGTATGTTTGGAATGGAGGGAGATGGAGGGAGAGAAGATGAGAGTAGACATGTAAAAGCTGTGTCTTGAGGAGACGGCTTCATGCTCCTAGTTATATTTGTAATATTTGCCTCTTACATGTGACTTATATTGCTGTCCATTACCTACATATACACAGACACTACGAGTCTGTTTGGATACCGCTTATTATTAAAGACTGAAAACTAAAAATACTGTAGCAAAATAATTTTTAAATGTGTAAATAGTGTAATGGGACCCAGTTTTAAAGTTGATTTTGCCATATTCCGTACTTGCGAGTACTGTGAACAGTGCAGGGGACTCACAAAAATAAAACACAAACGCATAACGCCAAGCCTAAAATGTTGTCCAAACTCACACTACCTAGGTGAGGAAGAGTTAGAGGAGAAATATAAGGTTAGGGTAAATACTAAATAGGGAGGAATCAGATGTAACAAAAAGTAAAAGCTAGGTTACTGTAATTATTGAAATGAAAAGAGAGGGGATAAGGGAATTGAATCCGAGAAGAAAGAGCCAAAATCCAGGGTTTGGGAGAAAGATATAATGAAAGAGGATAGACAAGAGCAAAAAAGCCACTTGCTGAGGCCCTGGGTTTTGCAGTAGAGCTTTAGTGGGATTGGAGAACCTTCAAGAACAAGTCCTGAACAAGTTTGAACTAGAGTTCAACAAATCAACAACAAACAGCCAGGAAACAGTAGTAAGTCAATTGTAACCAGATTAATTTAAGAAATTGTTTAGATCAAGAGAGAGCTAGCACATACTTAGCCAGATACTTAGTTCTTTTGTTCTTGTTGATCAAAATATTATGGGTGGTTCTCGCAGCTTTTTTATTGAATTCAAATTTTTTCAATAGGTGGAGATATGTATTACACTTTTACAAAGGCTTGAGAGGGAGATTGAGGCTGCCAATCTGCTACATAGAAAAGATGCAACCCACCGGAAAGCTGTGTCCCAGGACAAAGGGAAGAGGGACTTGAGGAATTTGATTTCCTCAGTTAACTATGATGGTAGATAGCCTTCTTTGACTGCAATATTGAGATTGCAATAGGGAGTTAACAGTTTTTATAAAGTTGAAAATGGTGTCATGGAATGTTCGAGTAGTGAATAATTCACTGAAACGTTTGATGGTTAGAAATTTACTACAAAAGTGGAATTGTGATGTAGTTTGCCTTCAAGAAACTAAGCTTGCTCGTATGAATAGACAGTTGGTTTGCAACTTGTGGAGTTGTCCTTATGTTGATTGGGTGGCTTTGGATGCTGATCAGACAGCTAGTGGGGTTTTGATGATGTGGGATAGGGCTTTAGAAAAGTTGGAGGTAATGGTAGGTTACTTTTCTGTATCGGTTCGGTGGCAAAGTGTGGGGGATGGATTTATTTGGGCTTGTTCTGGGGTTTATGGCCCAAATAATAATAACTTAAGGGAGCAGATGTGGGATAAGCTGATTGGAATTCAGCATCTTTGGGACGTTTCATGGTGTCACATAGGGGATGTTGTTCGTTTCCCAAGTGAACGACTGGAGGGATCACGCCTTACTCCGGCTATGGAGAATTTTTTTGAGTTCATTGAGGAGCTTAATTTGATAGATTTGTCGTTAGAATGAGGGAGTTATACTTGGTCTAGTGGCTCGGATTAGCCTTCAATGTCCAAGATAGATAGGGTTCTGGTTTCTCATGATTGGGAGGATCACTATCCAGATGTGATCTAGCAAGTCTTACCTCGTCCTCTCTCAGATCACTTCCCTATATTAGTGAAGGCAGGGAGGATATTGAGGGGGAAGAATCCGTTTAGGTTTGAGAATATGTGGTTAAAGACAAAGGGGTTCACAGATAGGGTACATTCGTGGTGGAATCAATACTCTTTCTCAAGTGCTCCCAGTTTTGTGCTTGCTAAGAAGTTGAAGGCTCTGAAAGGAGACATTATTCAGTGGAACTATAATGAGTTTGGAAATGCAGATCATCAAAAGAAAGAGTTGTTAGAGGCCTTGAAATTATTGGATGCTAAGGAAGGGGAGTTTGGTCTTTCGGAAGTGGAGATAGATGAGAGGGCTGTGATGAGATCTTAAATACAGATTCTTCTTTCTCTGGAAGAAGTTTCTTGGAGACAAAAATCAAGGATGAGTTGCATTAAGGAATGAGACAACAATACCAAATTCTTCCATAATGTGGCTAACTCTTAGAGAAGGTATAATCATATTAGTATGCTAGAGGTGGATGGGGTGGTTACTTACAACGGTGAATCAGAGATGGAGGACCAAGTAGTCCAGTTTTATAAAAACTTGTACAAGGATACAAAGGAGTGGAGGCCTTTTGTGGAAGGTTTAGAATTTGATCATATTGAAGGGTTGGAGAGGGACTGGCTTGAATGAAGGTTTGAAAAGGAGGAGATTCTTCGTGTTGTTAAAGAGTTGGAACGAGATAAAGCTCCAGGTCCTTATAGTTTTTCGATGGCATCCTATTACCATTGTTGGGGAGTTGTGAAAAGAGATGTTTTAGCTTTGTTTGAAGAGTTTTATAAACATAGTAAGCTTGAAAAATCTTTTAATGCAACTTTCATAGCTGTAATCCCTAAGAAGAATGGTGCCTCTAATATTTAAGATTTTAGACCTATTAGCTTGGTGGGGAGTGTATACAAGATCTTGGCTAAGGTTTTGGCAAACCGCTTGAAAGAAGTTTTTGATTAGTTGATATCTAAGTCTCAGAACAGTTTTGTGGGTGGCAGACAGATTACTGATTCAATTCTTACTGCTAATGAGTGTGTGGATAGTAGGGTGAAGGGTAAGATTTTAGGGGTTATTTGTAAGCTAGACATTGAGAAAGCCTATGATCATGTGAATTGGGAGGCTCTTTTAGATTTGTTGAAGAGAATGGAATTTGGGGTGAAGTGGTGTAGGTAGATCCGTACATGCATATCTATAGTCCAGTTATTTGTTTTGGTTAATGGGTCTCTAGTTGATTTTTTTGGGAGTTCGAAGGGATTAAGACAAGGGGACCCGCTATCTCCTATGTTGTTTCTGGTTATGATGGAGGTTTTCAGTAAGATGATGAAAAGAGTTGAAGGTGCTGGTTTACTTCGAGGTTTCAAGGCTGATGGTAGAAAGGGTGAAGGGGTATGTGTCTCATACCTTTTGTTTGCGGATGATACGATTCCCTTTTTTGATGCAGATGAGGAGTAGATTCTACATGTTCAGATGCTCCTTCTTTGTTTCCAGGTTGTGACAGGATTAAAGGTTAATGCTCCATTAGGGAGGTTCCTAATATCAATGTTTTGGCAGAGATCTTGGGTTGCCAGATTAGGTCTTTGCCTATGACCTATCTTGGTATGCCACTAGGGGCGTCCTATAAGAGTCCCCTACTATTTGAAATCTTATATTGGAGAAAATTGAGCGCAAGTTGGCTGGTTGGAAGAAAATGTATTTGTCAAAAGGTGGAAGACTGATATTGCTTAAAAGTACATTATCTAGTCTTCCGACCTACTTTTTATCTCTTTTTACAATCCCTATGCATGTCGCCAATAAAATGAAGAGGTTGCAAAGAGATTTTTTGTGGGGGCACTACAAGACACATCTAGTGGGATGAGATAAGGTGTGTGCACGTTTGAAAAATGATGAGTTAAGAGTAAGGAAATTAGTTACTTTTGATAAAGCCTTACTAGGAAAATGATTATGGCAGTTTGGGGTTGAGGAGACAAGGCTTTGGAGAAGGGTTGTAGCTCTAAAGTTTGGGGAAGAATGGAGGATTGGACTTCCAAGCTAGATAGATGGGTACATGAGTGTGGTTTGTGGAGAAACACCCGAATAGGCTGAGAAGATTTTAGTAAATATATTCAATTTGAGGTAGGAATGGGGGATAGAGTGAAGCTTTGGATAGATCAATGGTGTAAGGATTGTCCACTTCAATTGACTTTTCCATTTATGTATGGGATTGCCTCCAATAAAAGGGCATCAGTGGCCTCTTCTCTTGAACGGTTGGGGATAGAGGAACGGAGAAGTTGAAATGTTCGTTTCATTAAGAAACCAAATGATTGGGAAATGGGTGATGTGGATGCATTTATCTGTACTTTGGGCTCTAATTTACCTCCAACTGAAAATGGAAATTGTATGCGATGGAAGTTGTCGAAAGATGGAGATTTTGATATCTAATCATTTTATAATAAGTTAAGAGGACCCTTGCTCATTATATTTCCTTAGAAATGTGTTTGGAAGGTTAAAGCCCTTCGGCATGTTTCTTTCTTTGTGTGGATTGTTGTCTGAGATAAAATCCTTTGGGCTCTAATTTACCTCCAACTAAAAATGGAAATTGTATGCGATGGAAGTTGTCAAAAAATGGAGATTTTGATATCTAATCGTTTTATAATAAGTTAAGAGGACCCTTGTCCATTATATGTCCTTAGAAATGTGTTTGGAAGGTTAAAGCCCTTCAGCTTGTTTCTTTCTTTGTGTGGATTGTTGTCTGGGATAAAATTCTTACAGGTGACAATTTGAGAGGTAGGAGGATGAACTTTGTTGACTGGTGCATTATGTGTCGTTGTAATGGATAGACGGTGGATCATTTGCTATTGCATTGTGTTAAAGCTTACCGATTGTGGAGTTTGGTGTTTAGATTTTTGAGATTTTTTGGGTCTTACCAAGATCAGTTTTGGATACTCTCTTTGGTTGGTGGAATTGACCTAGAAAGCATTCGTCTAGCATATGGAATTTAGCTTCACTGTGCTTAATGTGGTGTGTGTGGAGGAAGCAAAATTGGAGGACGTTTGAAGATATGGAAAGTTCCAATGATCAGTTATTGGCTTCTTTTAGTGGCTCTCTTTTTTATTGGTCTAGAGTTTGGGGACTCACCTCTAGTGACTCTCTCCATATGTTCCTTAGTTCCCTTCTTTGTAATTAGTATCTTTTCCTTCTTTTTTTATCATCTTTTTCTATAATTTTTATCTCTACCTTGTGTTTTCCTACACGAGGTAGTATTTTTGAATACATATCTTTATTACTTATCAAAATATATATATATATATATATATATATATATATCAGGAACTTAAGTAGAAAGTCATACTGATCAAAATATATATATATATATATATATATATATATCTGGAACTTGAGTAGAAAGCCACAGTTGAATTTGTCCAATCATTCTTTTCAAACTCCTTATGGAAAGAACAGGAAGCCTATAATGGATGGTAAACAATGCTGCCTTTCAAAATACCATGCACTAATTAATTGATTTTTTTCTTTTTTCTTGTAAATATGTGTGTGTGTGTTTGAGCGCATGTGCACGTAATCAATCTTACCAAATTGGGCGAGGATCTTTGAAGACAACCTGCACATGAGCCCTTATTCTCTGGAGTAAGGCCCCAAACTAACCTAAGTATCCATTCTATGTTAATACAAAATTCAGATACAGGTGTATGAATATGGATACATTGATGCCCTTCTTGAGATCAGTAATGACTTAAAACTACTAGTAGTACTAGCATAGTTAGTATCAACAGCTATTGCTTTTGTTGCTATACCCTTAATTATGATGAATAGATTTATAGGTTTCTGTTTTTGTATCTACACATTTATATTCTGCTCTTTGTCTTCCTAAATTCCTGTATTTATAGGAACTGTCATGGTCAGTGATATGGATGGGAAATGTTAACAAGAACCATACGGTGCTTGTTAAGATTTTTCTTTTTCAGGTTTCATTTAAATAAAAGAAAAAAAGTTATCAGAAAGATCACTAAAAGAGATAAAAAAATTATCAAAAAATTGTCGAAAGTTATCTCAAAACTTGAAAAGCTGCCACAATATTTGTTGTTAACGGGCACCTTACTGTGCCAATTAACACAACCCTTTATACAATATGCCACTAGTCCACTTAGTTTCTTAATCTTATTGATGGCATTTAAGAGCTGCACATACATTGAAGACCACAAATTGCCAATTCCTATCTGTCCTTACTAATTTTAGACTGACTCCAATTTCCCTACCACCTAGCATTTTTATCTGGTGATAGGCAACTCTGAAAAAGCTTAAGACACATGCCAAAAGTCACTCCTTTGACAAATATGTCAAGTGCTTGAACTCTACAAATTGGTGGGCATTCCTCCAACAACAAAAAAAAAAAAAAAAAAAAGATTATTTCCATCCTAGTATATTTGGAATTCCTAACTCTTGACGTGTGATCAATTTTGAATCTCAATCAATTAGATGAAGAAACTTTGATGTCTTCTTTCCTATTAAAGAAGTACTAACACAAAGTAACAAAGATTATTGTATCCATGATTAGCCATCCCGGTGCATTTTAGTGTCTAGATAGCATAGTGTAGACAAAATTATTGCACAATAGCGTAGACAAGAAGAGTGTAGACAAGAGCGTGATTATGCCAAATTCATTCTTATTAACCTAATCATATGCTGAAAATTGTTTCCAAAAGACCACACAAGACAATAAAGAAATAGTAACAAATCAATTACAATGAAAATTTAAGGGGGAGGGGGGAGATTACAATGGCAACATACTACAAACTTTCCCAAATTTATTAGGAAAAATATGCTTCAACAAGTGAAATTTGACTTAAAGATCACCAAATCCAATGCAGAAATTTAAAAACTTTGCCGAGATCATAGATACCCAGATCATAATTTTGAGAGAAAGCGGTAACCAGAAGCTTATCAAGGCATACCTAGATGATTTTTCACTCTAATTCCTGTCAAAAACCTAAGCATCAAAATCAACCACCAGAGCAAACGAAAGTAAAAAAGATTGAATTTTTAGCTCATTACAAAATCATATTATGATGTGAAAACGAAAGAGAGAATGGGAAAAATGAAACCTGGTGGAGGAGACTGGAGAGGAGCAGAAATAAATGCTCATCTGCTTTTCCTTCCTCTGCCATGATTCTCTCTGTTTCTGTATTTTGGTTTTTGGGTACTTCTGGCTTCCTCTGTTTTAGCCAACTGCCAACATCACCACTTGTTGAGGCGAAAAACTGTTGTTAAGGCACCCGGAATTCTCCATGCCTCCAACAACTTCATTTATTTTTTATAATTATAATTGGTCCATAAGGGGTGCTTGTAGGACAATGGTTAATGAATAATTTAAAAGAAATTTTGAAATTATTTTTATGAAAAATAAAAAAATTATTAAAATATTAATTATTTTTTTTCTTTCCCTATAAAAATTTATTAAAATAGTTCACTAACAAATGCTCTTAGGTTATTTATTATCTTTTCTCAATTTGATAGTTATAAATTATAACGAATGTAAGAAAATTTGAATTCTAGATGTCTATTGAAAGTACTAACCAACCACACATTCCTCTTAAAGTCTTAACAAATATGTTTACTAAAGATATATTTTCTTCTATTAAAAAAACAAATATATTATCTCTCTTCATTTGTTTCAATAGAAAACCTTATATAAAGGTAGTTTTTTATATTTTTCTATATTTGGCAGTTTAAAAAAAATTGGTCAAAGGAAAATTATCTCTTAACTTATCTTATTTAGCTTTGCATGTGATAAAGTTGTTTTCCGCTATATTTTCTAGAAAACAACTCTATCTCGCATGGAGCTAAATAAAGAATACAATTTTATCTCACGTGAAGCTAAATAAAAAAAAGTTAAGAGCGTTTTCCAACTCATTTGTTACCAGATATAAGAAAATAAGATACTTTTCTAATAAATTCTTTTTGAAAAATGATTTATTTTTTGAAACATAATAATGTCAAAATAATCAGAGAGACTCTATAGACACACAAAATTTCACTTCGACTAATATGACAAATTGTTAATAGTAGGGAAAAAGTAATATTAGTAGTGAGTCTAGATAAAGATTCAGCCCTCAAAAGTGGCAACAATTATTTTTGTATACCAATATTCAACACAGACATGCTAGATTATCAACATTAGCCACCAAATCTCACATATGGTCACACACCAAAAAAATTATATATTTTTCTTAACACAAAAATCAAAATTGAAAATTAGATTACAATTTTACTTAACTATGTATTTTTTTTTCAAGATAAAGTAAACCTCATTTTTCCTAGAAATATAATATATTTTTTCATTTTTTATTATAGAATTTTATATTTGAACTATAATATTTGATTGTTTATATTAAATTAACATTTTTTTAAAGAGAGTTTCAATTTATGGTATCCACTGTCGATGATAGTTTATTTTTTTTTTTTTCAAGTTTTGAATAGTAGCTATAGTACCAAGTGGCATTGTAGCTACTGTAGCTACAAATTTTTTTTTTTTTTTTAATTCAGTCTTCTGTTTGTACTTTTCTTCCTTTTATATGTATTGTTATACTGACACAACAAATTTCATAATATTTTTACAATTATTGAGGTGTCAATATCTTATAAATCAAAATAAAATAATAAAATATGAAACTGTGACCAACTACAATTGAAAATAAATATTTTGTGAAAATGTTGTGATACTTGTTAGGTGAATGTGTAAAAACTACAATACTTTTAGTTTGTAATGTAAGCTTACATTATATACATACAAAAAGTGGCAAATATTATATAAGTTTAATAAGCTCATAAACAGTATTATGAATAGTGTTTTTTATATAGTGAGTTGCCTCTTTCCCTTTTTTATTTATTTTTTATTTCTTCAAGTTCACCAACTTGGTTTGAGCTTTATTTTTTTTTTTTCTTTTTCTTTTAAAGGATCTTAATGTAAGCTTACATTGTAGTCACACAAAAAGTAGAAAATATTATATACATTTGCAAAAAAAAAAAAAAAATTGTGCAAATTTTGCAAATGTGCACAAGATTTGCCAATTTTTATGTGTTTACAATATAAATTTACATTGTAAGTGCAATATATATTTCTATATATATATATATATATATATAAAGTGAATGAAAAAAATTATAGTAATTTCACTACAATAGTTTTGGTTTGTTCAACTTTCATTGTTTTGCTGGCCTTTTTTTTTTTTTTTTTTTTTGTGAATGCATAAAGTTGTAGTATATTTGCTATATTATTTTTGGTTTATCCAATTCACACTGTTTCACATTATAATAAAATATTAATATCACAAATTGGTACAATATTTTCACAATTGTTAAGATGTTAATTCATTATAGGTCAAAATAAAATAATAAAATATCATACTATAATCAGTTACAACTAGAAATAAAAGTATTGTGAAAAAGAAGTGTTATATCCACAATAATTTTCACAACACTTTCATAACAAATCAAATATGGTAAATTGTTATTGGTTCTAATTTAAACTTACCAATAAAACTATTTTTTTGCCCACCAATAATAACTTGTAGTAACCTGCCACTTATAATTTGTTGTGAAAATGTCATGGACATAACATTTTTTTTTATGTGAAAAATGTTAAGACATCTTTATGTTGTCACAATATTTTCAAAACTGAAAGTTACAGTAATTTTGGTTTGTTCAACTTTCACTATTTTGTTGGTTGTTTTTTTTTTTTTTTTTTTTTTTTTTTTTTTGCGAATGCCTAAAGTTGTAGTATATTTGCTAGATTATTTTTGATTTGTCCAATTCACACTGTTTTACATTATAATAAAATATTAACATCACAAATTGGCACAATATTTTCACAATTGTTAAGGTATTAATTCATTATAGGTCGAAATAATATAATAAAATATCATACTATAACCAATTACAACTAAAAATAAAAGTATTGTAAAAAAGAAGTGCTATACCCACAATAATTTTCATAAAACTTTCATAATAAATCAAATATGCTAAATTGTTATTGGTTCTAATTTAAACTTATCAATGAAACTACTTCGTTGCCCACCAATAACAACTTGTAGTAAGCTACTACTTATGATTTGTTGTGAAAAGAGCAAATATGTCATATTGTTATTCTCTCAGTTAAACCTTAATGAAAGCTTATGATTCTTAAAATATTTTATTGTGTAATGTCTAAATTACTCACGTTAAAAATTTTCTTTATGTATTTTGAGTTTCAAATAGTACAAATTCTTAGAAAGTTAGAATAATGATAGTAGGTGTTTTATTTGTTATCTAAAGAACATTAATTTTCTAGGTTTAAAATTTCAAAACTTATAATTTACCTAACGAAAAATTCAATGACAAATGCCTTTTGTTATCTTTTTTTTTTTTTAATTTCTTAACAAAACTCAGTTATTTATTGTTGGAAGATGATGATATTCGTTATCATTCTTAGGAGTTTTTAGAGAGTAAATATATTGTCTTTAGCAAGTAGGTACTAAAAAACTATTATAAATATTTATATGTTAAATAGCTACCCTAACTTTGTGGTTGATCAAAATTCTTAAACGAATGAGATTAAATTTTTACGATATAATTATCAAAATTCTTAAAATTAATGTCTTTTTGATTAATATAAATCTCTATATACTTTAAAAATAAAATGATTCATATCTTTATTTTGTAATACAAATAAAATCTAGAATTAACCTTAATTACTATAGTGCTTTTTTTCCATGGCAAGCATGTGCCTTGCACATGCTGCCCTAACTAGTTTATTATAAAAAATGGGAGAATGGGATGTTAAGGAGAGTGTGTGGTATATAGATTTGTAAAGCTAGAAGTGTTTTTAATTTAAAGGGCGTTTTAAGATTAAAAAAAAAAAAAAGCTTTTGAAAAAGCAAACCTTTTAAAAAAGGTATATCAAACCAAGATTGAAGTGTGAAAACTTAAAACTATTGACAAAGATTCTATGATATCTTTGTGTGTGTAGCACACATGTTAGTAATAGAAAAATACAAATGATAGTGGATTGTTCTTTATCTCTTAGTAGCTCCCATTTTATACAAAGGTATATTATGAACTCTACTAAAAATTTATGGTAACTTTTAAGAAAAGGTGAAGTAGTAATTCGCAATCTTCTTAGACATTAACTTCATAATTTTCGTAGTGTAAGGGCACAAATCAAGCTTTGTGTAGAGTCAGACCTCCGGACCAAGCCAATGAGCTCTAAACAATGAATTTATAGAGAGCAGGCTTCTAATCTAGGTTTTTGGACGGTAGATAACACAAAAGTTAGGTTCAATCACAGAACACATGCGTGCTTCTCATACATGGATGAAATATTGCTTCATATATTAATACCGAGGACAATGTTTGGTGTTTCCTTACAAGTTCTCTCTGTTCTTTCCCCCCCTTTATTTCTTCTTCTTTCCCCCTTTTATAGGCCTGACTCCCTCCTCATTTCCTCCACGTGTAGTCTGGATCTTCTCTCCTTGATACTTATACCATCACCCCTTCTTACTAAGGCCTCTGGCGGTTAGGATAAGGTTAAATTCTAATGTTCAGGCGTCACTTCCTCATTAATGCAGCCAGAGAAGTAGGTATAATGCCTTCAATGCAGTGGTAGCAGTTTTTTCTCTGATATTTGTCTATCAACTCCCTTTATCCCTTATCTTCGTTCTCTCAGTTATTGCGTATAAGGTCCTTAGTACGAGAGTCCTTGAGCTGCCGAGGACAAGATCATCCTCGGATGTCATGTCTCGTGGTGTTCTGCTCATGTATGACACTTTCCTTTGTCACGTGGCATCGTAGGCTAGAGTTATTATGTCCTCGGACCATTTCATGTTGTCGGGTTGGACTTTCCTCCTTATGGGAGTCTTTGGGCTGGCCCAATACGCGCTTTTGGGCCCATGGGCACTACACGTAGATTTCAAATAGTCTAACCCATGAAGTACTATGTCGTCAAATAAGGAAATTTAGTTCAAATCCCATCTACACCAATTACCAAAAGTCAATTGATGTATTGAGTCATCAATCATCATGAATTAAATTTCATAAGTTCAAATTTATTGTATTTATCAAAACTTCATAGTGTTTTAGTGTTTTTTTTTTTTTTTTTACTTCATTTTTTCTCATTAGATTATGATAGGTCAAATAAGAAAGTGTCTATGTCAAATGTAATGGTAAGTTTCGCCATATCTTATGATAACCCATGCTTTTTTTTCCTTTTTTATTCATCTTGTACTAACAGTAAAATAGTCACACATGATACTAATTTTGTTACAGTCATAAATCCATAACAAGAACTTTTTTATTATTTTACTTTTTTAAAAAGCTACTGTTATAGATTGAACAACGGCTATATGCTATATCGTATCTTAAAAATATTATAGATAGTACGTCTAGCTTTTCAAAAGCCATTGAAAAAAAAAAAAAAAAAAGATAGTACTGTACATATAATGACATAAAAATGTTCTTATATCTAGCTTTTTATTATTGTTCAAATATTTGTAATATGTTACATTATTCTAAAATTTTAAAGAGCACTATAGTGTTTTGTATTGGCTATTTTTTAATTTCACCCTCTCTCTCTTGCTTCTCTTTAGAAAAAAAACTCTCTCTTTGCTTCTCATAAGAAAACACTGGTGAAACACAAAATCGACAAAGCTCTCAATCAAAATACAAACTCAAATCACAATTTTAAAACAAATCAAATTAGGAAAAAAAAAAAAAAGCAAAGCTAATCCAACTGAGCCTCGGTTGCATGGGGAGGAGAACTTGCGATAGTGGGAGGAGAAAAAAGGTTGTCCTTTAGCCTTTGTCATCTGTCGACGATGTGAGAGAGAGAAAGAAAGAGAGAGAGCCTCTTGAATGCTCTGGAGTAGATGAAGTGCTAGAGAAGAAAAGAAAAAAGAAAGTGAAGATAGAGCTCTAGACGAAGTGCTAGAGAAGAAAAGAAAAGTTAACATAGAGATAAGGGAAAGGTGTGGAGGAGAAAAAGAGGAAAAAGAAAAGAAAAGAAACGTGTGAATGAAAAAAAAAAAAAAAAAAGAGAAAGGGAATAATAAAATAAAGAATAAGAAATTAAAATTGAGAAATACTACTACAATATTTTCACAATAAATCTTAAGTGGTGAGTTGTTCAATCAGGCGTATTCAGCAGAGGAAGTTGAAACACTAGCTACGCGTAAACCCTTTCAGTTTGCTTCAGATATGGGTTTTACAGTTGCTATCATAGAGGGGGATTCGCAAATCTTAATGAAAAGGATGGCTGACAATTTAGAGGTGTTGTCCTCTAGTGGAGGCTTGCTTAAGGATGTGTGTCGTTGCTCTAGTTTTTTTAATGAATTACGTTACTCTCATGTGAAGAGAGAAGGTAATAAGGTTGCTCATTGTCTAGCTAGGTTTGCTAGGCATATCTCTGATTTTGTTGTGTGGATGGAGAGTGTTCCACCACGTTGTATTCTTGTCATCCAAGCTGATTTAGCTGTAATTACTTAATAAAAATAAATCGTCTTCCTTCTCAAAAAAAAAAAAAAAAAAAGTAGTGAGTTGTTACTAACTAATACTGATAAAAAAAATATATATTTAAGTAATGTGTTCAAAACTTCAAATTAAAATTAGTAATAATTTACCACATATAATTTATTATGAAAATATTGTAAAATGTTAAGAACGTAGCATTTCTCATTAAAATTAAACGAATGAAAGAAGATTGAAAAATAAATATTAAAGAAAGAATGAAGAAATAATATTTAAATGAAATATAAAATAAAAAATAAAAAATCTGTTTAAAAGTATATTTAAAAAAATAGGTAAGTAAAAGATAATTTGAAATTGCTGAAGATGCTTTTACCTTCCGATGACTAGAGGTCATTAATCCTAGCGTCTTGGTTTGGTTAATTTGACGAAAGCAGTGGATAAAAGTCAAGATGGTTGTTGAACTATGAAAAGACACAATCAGGGGATAGCAGTGGATAAAAGTGAAGATGGTTGTTGAACTATGAAAAGACACAATCAGGGGATAAAAGTGAAGATGGTAGTTGGAACTATGAAAAGACACGATTGATGTCGAGTCTTCAATTATGTCGTGTACGTAAACTTAAAGGAAATGTTAAGTTACTATAAAATTTATTTATTAAATAAAAATTACAAATTGACATGTGATAAGTAAATGGGTGTTCAAATAACCTTTTGCGGTTGGTGATATTTCCATTTGTAAAAGCTATGTTGAAAACTTTTAATATCCCAATTACCAATCATCACTAGCAAGTAATTGATTCAAGGATCCAAGAAAGCAGTAGATTAGTCTAGGTCAAAGGTGAGACTAGTAGAGCCCATAGCTTGTATAAATCACGTACGAAGTCAAAACAAAAAAATTAGAAAAACATAAAGGTCAGACTGGTAGAGATTATGGCTTGTATAAATCACGTGCGAAGTCAAAATAAAAAAAATTAGAAAATTATAAAGGTAGACTGGTAGAGCACACGGCTTGTATAAATCAATGAGAAAGGCCAAAGGGTTCTCACTTCTCGCAGAACCCTTTAAAGGTAGACAAACTGAAAGAACAAGGAGGAGAACTGGAGAAGAAGAAGCGGAAGCGGAAGGAGGAAGCGAACTACAAGAACCTAAGGTAAAATTTCTGTTGCTTTTTCCTTCTTCTTTATATTTTTATATTGTTAGAGTTGTGATTATTACACACAAATTGTTATACACAATTTTACACAAGTTAAAAATCATGACTTTAAGTCACAGTTTCAATTATAAAATGAGATGTATGTAAAATTGTGGGTAAGAACTTATGTGCAACAAGTTTTACCCATTAAAACTGACATCTTACCACCTACAATCAATTATTTTTATTTTTTTTATAAAATCATCACTAAAAGTGAGTTTTTTTTTTTTTTTTTTTTTTTTTTTGCATTTTTTCTTCACTTTTAAGTTTTTCGAAAAATATTAAACTGTTACAAATTTGAATACAAAATACTCAAAAACTAAAATGACAATGAATATAATGAATGGCACATCAATATCAGATGAATAAAACTACAGGCACAAACGATTTTACAACATTTTTACAAACTAGTGATGTTGCAAATTTTTATTGGTTCTCATTTGAGCCTATTACCAACATTTCTTTTTCACTCAAGGGCAACTTAATACATTTAGGGTCTAAGGCGAAAACTAAAATTGAGGCCTTTATATGTTAAATATAACTTTTCATAAAATAAAATATTATTTAAATTCTATTATTATTTTTTAGATGCAAAATTATTACTGATTAACTTGAACCATGTAGAATTGTTTTTTTTATAAATTCTATAAACACAAAAAATTGACAAAACTTTTCACACCTGTTGATGTGGTAGATTGATAGTGATAAGTAAGAGAGTGATGTTAGTGGAAGACTTATGTGAGAACTAGTAAAAGTTGTCAACTCAACAATTGTGAAAAATGTTGTGAAATTTTTGTGTGTATTGCTCTTTTTTTTACAAATCTTAGGTATTAAACGGTTACTGGTTCTAATTTGAACCCACAACTGAAATTATTTTTTTGTCATCACTTACAGCCTGTAACAACTTGCTACCTAGGATTTGTTATAAAAATGTTGTGGATTAATTATTTCTCTTTAATTTTTCTTGTTTTTCATTTGATAAATAAAATATTGTTTTATTTGTTGGCTAATATTTGGGCTTAATTAATTAAAGAAATAATCATATTGGTTTAAATTTTAGGACCTTTATTCTATTTGGAGCCTTAAGCGACTGCATCAATTGCTTATATAGTAGAGTCGGCACTGTTTTCACTTATCAATAATCACTCACTACATCAGTTATATATAAAAGTTTTTGTAAAAATGTCTGCAGTTTTAGCATTTTCCATATTAGATGAGATAAATTCCTTCTTACTTTTTTGCTTCGTGATTAAAAAGTTGGTACATCATTTGTTAGATCTCTTGTAAAATCAATAAATACCCTTAATATCTCTTATATATTTAAGTATAAAGTTTGGTTAAAAACTTAGTTATAGTCAATAACTACAAAGTCAACTATACTTCACTCAAGGATTTGGATCAGGTGCTTGCTAGGGTATTGCACCTGGTGCAATTACCCCATCCTTACTCACAAATTATTTTTACAACTTTCACTTTTTTACTTTTTTGCACTTTATTTATTTAATGGTTGAGATTGAAAATTGTTTTTTTCAACTCTTAATCTCAACTCACTACAAGAAATCCAGGTATAGGCGACGTTTTTTTTAGCGGCGTTTTTTAAAACGCCGCTATAAATGGTCTATTGCGACGTTTCAAGCTAGCGCCGCTAAATAGTGGTTCTATAGCGACGTTTTTTACAAAACGTCGCTATATCATAAATCAATAGTGGCGTTTTATATAACATCGCAGAAAATGTGGTTTTAGTGGCATTTATTTGGCTTATAGCGACGTTTTTTTGGAAGCGTCGCTATATGTTTACCCCAAAATTTGGTTTCCCGCACAAGTTTCCCAGTTTTTTTACTTTGCCAAGACATTCTCTATAGCGACGTTTTTAAAAACGTCGCTATAGTCATGGGGGAAAATGTCTTTACATGCGGCACAGGGCCAAACAGCGTGTGGAAGTAAAACAAATACTCTATAGCGACGTTTCCGAAACGTCGCTATATGTTTTCCCCAAAATTTACTTTCCCGCACTAGTTTCCCAGTTTTTTTACTTCGCCCAGACATACTCTATAGCGACGTTTTAAAACGTCGCTATAGTCATGGAATAAAATGTTTTAACATGGGGCACAGGGTCAAACAGCGTGTGTGGTGGATTAATTTAACAACAAATACTCTATAGCGACGTTTCTGAAACGTCGCTATATGGTCTAAACTTTTACCTTTTCGTTTCCCACACTTTTTTCCCTCTTTTTATTTTTTTATTTTTTCCCTACACTTTAGTCTTTTCTTTCTTTTCTTTCATCCGTGTCCCACTTTTTGTTCTTTTCTTTTCCACTATTCATTGTCCCTTTCTTCTTGTCTTTGTTCATCCTCTTTTCTTTGTGACCCACTTCAACCCCACCACAAATCTCTTCCCTTCCACCCACTGCCACCACCATAGCCACCACAGCCGTCATCGACCTCCACTAAGACCCACTGCCACCACCATACTCTTTTCCCTCTTTTTGGTTGTTCAAATTTCTTTAGAGTGTAAGTCTTTATTCTTGACTTATGGGTTTGCTTTTGTATGGTTTTTCTTAAATGGGTCATGAAGCTTTTGTGCTAATTTTTGTTATTTTTCAATTTTGGTTGGAAAGTTTTTGTTGTTCAAGTTTCTTTGGAGTGTAAGTATTTATTTTTGGCTTATGGGTTTGTTTTGATTTGGTTTTCCTTTAATGGGTCATGGAGTTTTATACTAATTTTTCCTCTTATTCAGATTTGGCTTATTGGGCAAAGGACTTGAGGATTTAGGGCTGAATCATTGTAAGTATTTGTTTAGCTAACTTGAGATTAATTTTTAAGTATTTGAATCATTGTAAGTATTTGCTTATCATTGTCTTTGCTCTCATCCATGTTCTCTCCTAAAAAAGTTTGAACACCTAAGCTAATAATATTGCTCATCCAAACCACTATAATATAAGGTAAAAATTATTAAATAAACCAAGTGACATGGACTCATTGTGATTATAGCTTTTTTTTTTTTTTTAATATGTTGTGATTTCCACTATCAAAATTTGTGTCAAATTTGTTTGTTTGATTGTTGGATGTTCTCTTAATTATATATTGACTCATTGTTTTTTTTAATGTATATTGACTCATTATATATATTGACTCATTTTAGATATATATATATATATATATTTTGTTACACCAACTCATTAAAGAGACAAGCAAGCATTTAATGTGCATATATATATATATATATTGACTCATTATATTGACTATTGGCTCATTTTATATATATATATATATATATATATATTTTTTTTTTTTTTTGGTTACAAGACAAGCAAGCATATATATTGACTATGGACTCATATTATATATATTTATATACATATATATATATATATTGTTGACTCATTTTATATATATATATATATATATATATTTTGGTTACACTAACTCATTAAAGAGACAAGCAAGCATTTAATGTGTTGGAACTATTGACTCATATTATATATATATATATATATATATATATATATATATATTGTTACTAAATTTTCATGCACCATGACTCATTAAAATTTTCTGCAATAGCATTCTCATATGCAAAATTTGGATGATTTGGAGTATCTTTTTTAGTTGAGACATTTAGGCATAATGGGTAAGTTTCCTTATGTGTACCAAATGACAAAATTTGGATACAATTAAACTTCAAATATTTTCTACAAGTGATCCTTAATTTCTTTGCCTAATTGTTCCAAGTCCTAACTCATAAAAATTTTCTATAATGACACTTTTATTTGCCTTCCACATCATTTAATTGTCCTCTTTTATTTTGTAGGTTAAGTACTCATTTATTGTGATAAGCTTGGATTTTTTTAGAAAGGTGATTGCTTGGCTTGAGCATAGTAAGTAATTTTTGCTTAAAACTTTGTACTTGAAATGTTAATAATTGTGTTGGGGTGGATTGTTGTGTTGGAGCAAGCGGGTGGCTTGCATGGTGTTATAAGGCGGTTTATATTCATATTGGGAGTGCTTATTACATTTGGAAATATGAATGGATATGGTTGAGCTATGGTTGTTGATTACTTTTTAGACTTCAATAATTGTAAGCATTCTATATTGTTATATTGATAATTGTTTTGTGGTGGATTGTTTAGTTGGAGCAAGTGGGTGGCTTGGATTGATAATTGTTTTGTGATAGATTATAGTTTGATTATTTCATTTCTTTTACATGTCGAACATGCAAACTAAATGGCAATTTTCAAGAGATATTGATTAGTTACCAATATATTAATAAATTACTTATGAATTTTGACTCCTTATGCCTACACTTAGGACCTTGGTGTGACTTACAAGTCATTTTCTCAAATTTGAAAATTTATCCTTGTTTTCTTAGAAGCATAGGTTTGTTTTGTTAGAGGAATTGAAATATGGACTAATGGTTGGTTTATTCTTTCATGATATCGTGCTATAGGTATTTATTGTGTAAATTTGTTCTATAGCTATGGACAAGAATTGGATGGACATTTGTTCTATAGCTATGGACAAGAGTTGGTTGGTTTATTCTTTCATTGATAGACTTGATATGGCTTATTTAGTATATTTAAGATTATGGGTATTCCTATTTGCATGTTTATGAAACTATGTGATTTTGAATATGTTGTGCACTATATTTTAAGTGTAAGCTTAATTCTACTTCCATGGTTTTTACTTAAGTTTGTAGAGATTCAAGACTTAGTCCATTTGTGTGAATAAGAATTTTGATAGACTTGATATGGCTTGTTTAGTATATGTAAGATTATGTGTATTCCTATTTGCATGTTTATGAAACTATGTGGTTTTGAATATGTTATGCACTATATTTATGTGTATGTTTAATTCTACTTCCATGGTTTTTGCTTAATTTTGTAGAGATTCAAAACTTAGTCCATTTGTGTGAATGAGGATATTGATAGACTTGATATGGCTTGTTTAGTATATTTAAGATTATGTGCAATCTTATTTGCATGTTTATGAAACTAAGTGATTTTGAATTTGTTGTGTAAATGAAGATATGGATAGAAATGGATATAAATCTTCTTTGCTTATTTTAGTTCTTGAAGGTATAAATGAAAATGAGAGGTATAGTTATACGTGACGTTTCGGTAAGGTCTTCACAACAAGCCTCTAATGAAGATGTGGATCATGAGTCACAACAAGAAATTGGCCAATCATCCACAGTTAATCCATCAATTACAGTTGTGCCACTACCAGTACGTGTTACTCGCGGTCCTAGCAAGTACTCATTCATTTGGAATCTCCCTGAAAATCATAAGATTGAATTGCCATTAACTAATTCAAATCAGCCAATTAAGAAGGTAGGGAGGCACTTCTCAGGTTGGTTGGGTACAATTGCACGAAAACCTCATTTGTGCCCAATTAAGTATAAGAATTGGACAGAAATGCCAGATGAACTGAAGGAAGAAATATGGGATATTGTTCAGGTATTCAGGAAGTTTTAGACTATATGTGTATTATTCTATCTTGTACTTAGTTTTACACAAGTGTTTAGCTTGATATGAATTTTGCTAACTAAGCTATTGCATGTAGTCAAAATGGATTTTGCCCGAAGAACCTGCTAGGTTGGAGGCAATGAAGAATAGGACATTGTCCTCAATTGCAACATATTGGAGGAACCACAAGTCAACTTTGAAGAAGAAGTATTTCCTAGGAAGTGGAAATAGAGCACAAGCACCGCCAAATGTAATTTCAGAAGATTATGAAGCCATTGTTCGGCATTGGAGTTTACCAAAAACGAAGGTATTATTCTATATTGATATGCTTTAATTGTTCTACATCATCATTAGAACAAGAACATTCACATGAATATCCTTATTCTACATTGAATATCTACCATGAAAAATATATTCAAATAATACTTTGTTTAAATATGTAAATTTTTTGAATGTAGGATCTTGCTTTGAAAAACAAGAACAGTCGGTCCAAGCAAAAAAATGTACATACTGGTGGTTCAAAAAGCTTTGCTTCGCACGCAAAAGAAATGGTATTGACTCAATAATTATCTTGTAAATGACTTATTAGATTGTTCTTAAGTTTGTATGAAACCATTATTCCTAATTGAATAAATGTAATGACCATAATCTAGGTAACAACACTTGGGAAACCTGTAGAGCGTGCAGATGTATATGTAAAACTCCATCTTCGTAAAGATGGTACTCCTGTTAATGCCGAAGCAGCAAGCAACATTGTAAGTAATATCATGATTTGCTAAGTGTAATATTGAATTTATTAACATTGTTAATTTCTAATGTGTTATTGTGTTCAAATTTTGAATATTAGGAAAAAATCAACGAACTGTTGAGTGAGTCCTCAAATCGGGTGCAGTCATCCGACCTTACTGGTAGTATTTCATGGGCGCCAGATGATGTATATGCTCAAGTGTTTGGTAATGAGCGCAATGGTCGTGTTCGAGGTGTGGGATTTGGCCCAACTCCAAGTATGCATCCTGCCAAGAGCACTCCTGCAATTGCTCAAGTAAGAAGCCAAGAAAGGGATGCTGAAGTGACTCAGTTGAAGAATCAAGTGGTTTTTTTGACGGAGAAAATGAATGACTATGAAAACTTGAAGGAGCAAGTGGCCCAATTGATGCAACTAGTGCAAAATCAACAAAATCATTCTTCAGAAGCTAGTCGGGTATTAAATTTTAATGTTTTAAGAATGTATTTGGTGTTTAAATTTTTTAAGTGTAGCAACTATTATTTTATTACTCGAAATGATTTCTTTATGAACTTATTAGATACTTTAATTTGTATTCAGGGTGGTTTCGGTTTAGATCATCAATCTCCAACTCCTTATAGGTCACAAGCTTCATCCCATCAAGAAGCTAGCGGATAGCGGTACATGCAATGTTTTAAGGACTTCATGGGCCATTACATAGTTGAACAACCACAATTATTTTGGAACTACTATACTTTGTTTATAATATTGCCATAGTTTGGGTGGTTGTTTTTTTTTGTATAGGTAGAAAAGTGGTTTGTTTAATATTGTCATAGTTTAGGTGGTTGTCCACATTTTTTTTTGTGTAGGTAGACAAGTTTTTGTTCAATTCAAGGTGATACATGTATTGGTATTAAACAAATATATAAATATATATATATATATATTGAATCTATGGTTAATGTGTTATTGTGGAATATTGATGATCAATAGGTATATTTGATTTATTACAAGTTTATGTTAGTTATTATTGAATTTTTAGCAGGTTTATATAACATTTTTAATATTAAAAAAAAAAATGAGCAGGTTTTTGCGACGTTTTAAAAATGTTGCTAAAAAGTAAGAGAAATCCTTATTAGCGACACATTTTAGAACGCTGCAAATAATCGCACCTATAGCGACGTTTTAAAAACGTTACTAAAAAACAAAAGGATAAATGCTTTTGCGACGTTTTTTGAAACGTCGCTATAGGTGCGATAATTTGCGGCGTTTTAAAAACGTCGCTAAATGTATTTTCCTACATTATATACGAAAATGTTATAATATTTAGTGACCTTTTTGAAAACGTCACTAAAAGTTTTTGAGCGCCACTAAAGATAAACATATAGCGACGTTTTTCAAAACGTCGCAATAGACCTATAGTGACTGCTCTATTGCGACGTTTTTAAATGTCGCAAAAAAAAACGTCGCTATAGATCATTTGTGTCTATAGTGACGTTTTTTGGGGTTTTAGTGACGTTTTAAAAACGTCGCCTAAACCCAGATTTCTTGTAGTGACTATTGAGAGCTATTGCATTAGGTGCAATGCTTTAGGAATTGCACCTAATCTAATCCCTCCACTCAATATTTTTTATTGGATGTAAATTCTGACAAATATATCATTAGATTACATTTTTTTTTTCTTATATTCTCCATACTTAAAAAAATTCCATAAATTAAAGATTAACAACTCTGTCATATCATATGTTTAAATTTGTAGTTTTTGTAATATAAAATTATGCATAAAAAATAAGTTTATAGGTCGAATAGTAAATAACATTCTATTGATACGAAATTTGACATGCATATTAAGAATATAAAGAACAGGCAATCTGACAGCTAGATTTTCAAAACATGTAATCAATAAAGGATAAAATTCCTTTTCTAAGTGTACAAGCTACTTCTTTTAATGTATAAATAAAAGTTATTTTATAATGACTTGTAATTTGAAAATATTTAATTGTAGTCATATTTAATTACTCCATCCCCTTAGGTTTAGAGGAATGACACATCACCTCAAACTTAAAGGGAAAAAAAGTAATTAGGATGAAGTGCTAATATTGGTATTGTTGTATGTAGCACCTACTAATTCAAGTCACACATCAACAAGTTCAGGCCAAGAAAAACCCTGGCTTAATATATCAGCCTTCTTTAAAATGGATGAGAGGATGAAGCGGTCTGCTGAAAATGGAGATATTAATGCCTTTTACCAATTAATTAGAGAGGATGAAAAACTTTTGGAGCATATCGATGAGAGAGCATTTGCTGATACTCCTTTACACATAGCTGCATTTGCTGGGCAAATCCCATTTGCCGTGGAGATGATGGGTTTAAAGCCCTCATTTGCTAGAAAACTAAATCAAAATGGGTTTAGCCCTATTCACCTCGCTCTACAAAATGGACATATTGAGCTGGTGCGTCGGCTTCTACAAATTGATGGGGACCTTGTTCATGTTAAAGGAAGGGAGCGTCTCACTCCTTTGCATCACATAGTAGAAAGTGGTAAACACCTTAAGCTATTGGAAGAATTTTTATTGGTCTGTCCTGATTCTATTGTAGATGTGACAGGGCGAAATGAGACTACTTTGCATATTGCCCTCAAATATAATAGGATTGAGGTTTTTAAATTCTTAGTGACATGGCTTGGATTAAATGCTTATAAAAATGCTAAATCGTATCAAAGAACAGTCCTGAATTGGAAGGATGATGAAGGCAATACTGTGTTGCACGTTGCAGTATCAAAAAATCAATCCCAGGCAAGTTCTCTCCAATAACATCTACTAAGTATTATATTAGCAAAAAGAAAACATCTACTAAGTATTAACAAAATATAAATAAATAAAACATATAAAGTAACCAACCATGAATAGTATACATGACCATTTTATTTTCTGAACCAAAACTCATTTTTGGGGTCAAGTGAATTTCTTTCTACTTTTTTCCCAAAATTTAAAATATACTTTAAAATGTTTAAAATTTTAGAGAGTGGTGGCCTCCTTCGGTCTCTGTACAGTTCTGTCACCGGCGTAATATATAAAAAAATTATCTTATATTTTTAATGATTCAGTGGCTTTGCAATTGCATGTAATACATTATGATCATTTTTTTTCTTATAAGAAACTTATGCAAGGACGAGACTTGACTGATTTACATTATGCAGGCTGTGAAGCACTTACTTGCTTGGGGTTACAAATTTGTTGATGTAAACCATAAGAATTTAGAGGGTGAAACAGCATGGGATATCTTGCAAGGGAAGACACAAGTAGAGAACGGAGAGATTCGGGATATGCTACGCCGTGCTAAAGCTAAATCAGGTTCATCTCTTTCTACATCTAACAGGTATGCAAAGTACCAAAGGCTGCCAGTATCAAGTTGTTTTCAGTTTTTGAAAACGGATTTTAAACGTGAAATAAGGAAATTATCAGAAGAAAGGCGTAGTTTGCTTCTGGTGGTTGCAGTACTGCTTGTAACAGTCAGCTATCAAGCGGTACTCAGCCCTCCTGGTGGACTTTGGCAAGATAATGGTCTGTGCAATACCACTGAAGTAGGAAGTAGTCCTAATGGAACCAATACAATACTACCGAAACTCAGATCAAGGTTTTTTAACCAAAATACTGACAATAAAACTCCGTCTAATACCACAGCAGTGTGTGAACACCAAGCAGGAACAGCCATTGCTTTCGAAGATGGCCTTTTTAAGGTGTTCCTCATTTGTAATGCTATCACATTCCTTATCTCAAACTCGTTAATTATTTTCCTCGTTCCAAATGGGTACATGAAGGTTCTGTTCTTCGCACTCAATGTCACCCTCTGTTTTAGCTATTCTTATGCACTCCTTGCCATAGCCGGTGATCCATATAGTGCATATACGGCAGGTATTTTGACAGCTATTTCAGCCTTGTTTATTTTCATAGCACAGCTTTTTTCCTGGAAGCAATGATCGGACTCAGGGATAGCCATTGGTTTGGAAGGAAGCCCTTTTACGATATTCTTGATTTACAGTAATTGTTCTCCTCATTCCAGATGTTGCCTACTTCCGGTTTTGTTATTTTTGTTCCTAGGCTCCAGATTGGTCGAATTTTCGGCTTTGGAAAGAGTCAGGCTAAGTGGTTTGCGGTTCAATCACGGGAGAAGAAATGACGGAATAAAAAAAAAAAAAAAAAAAGCCGACTTTGGAGCTGTATGCATTTGTAATGTATGTCAATTTTTATTTTCTGTTTCTTTGATACTAAAATTTAGTCTATGTTTCTATGGGCATTGTTGTAGTACTTAATGTATATAGCAATAAAGCAATGTGATTGCCTAGCATTACTTAATTTTTGAGTTTATAATCAAATTTCTAAGAGTGTTTGGTTCTGAAAGCTCAGTATATCATTGGGTGCTTAAATTTCAATAAGATCATATTTTGAAAGCATACTATCATGACCATGAAACAGTGATCATAGTTATATTATTTGCAATATTAGAGTGAAGGTTTTAGAAAAGAATAAACTCTACTTTGAATCAGAATAAGGTAAAACACCGTTGGCCTAGTCATAATACACAAAATTATGATTGATTTCAACCTCTAATAAGTATCCATAAACGTCTATTCTTCAAAACAAGTGACAAACAGAACAAATAGTAATTGTCACTTGTTTGTAGAGTGATCATTAGATGGAACATAGTAGAATTGGAGGGAGCCCTAGAGGAGATGATGAAGAAGATCACAATCAATATTGTTATGCTTGACTCATCTAGAGCACAATATTCAGCCTCAGCAAACGTAGGATGACTGAAAATCCCACCTAGGATGACCGAAAATCAGGTTCAGATGTTGAACTGTAGAGGAAAGGACAAGGAGGTGTAGAAATCTCATGAATGCCTTCTAGCATATGAATGACTTCCCTCATGGAAGGCCTTGATGATGGCACATCCTGGATACACAAAATTTCCACCGTCACTAATTTCTTCACCCACTTCAGATCACTAAGAGCCTCCTCATCATTTTCCACTAATCTTTCCACTTTACCTTGATAGTAACATTCGCAAGCCCATTCTGTTAGAATTGCTGCCCTTTCCATCTCAATTTTTGCACATCTCTTGCAACAAGTTATCTCCAACAACATGACTTGGAAACTATAAACATCCACCTTTATTGTGACGAGTGTGTTCCTGAACCACTTTAGTCCCCCTGATGCTAGTGAGAGTTCGAAATAGGCTTTATGTCCCAATGAATGATTTGGGTGTTACATTCTGTATGCAAGTACATTAGTCCTTTAGCAACTCTTGATGCAATCTACATTTTTTGTTGCCAAATAAACTTGTACACAATCACCATCTTTTCTAGATTCTTTGAGTGTTATGACTTGATGCTAATACCCCTTTATAAACGTAGGCAAAAGAACCCTTACCCAATTTTTAGTCCCCCTGATGCTAGTGAGAGTTCAGAATAGGCTTTATGTCCCAATGAATGATTTGGGTGTTACATTCTTCATGCAAGTACATTAGTCCTCTAGCAACTCTGGATGCAATCTGCATTTTTTGTTTTCAAATAAACTTGTACACAATCACCATCTTTTCTAGATTCTTTGAGTGTTATGACTTGATGCTAATACCCCTTTATAAACATAGGCAAAAGAACCCTTACCCAATACTTCTTTGAACCCACCAGTGATTTCTTCAAGATCTTTATATGTAAATGTTACATGTGGCTTGTTTTTTGGTCCACTGATAAGTGACCGAGTCCTAGGAGGACTTTTGTTATTTGATTACTTTCAAACCATTACCAAATAGTATTAGGAAATCCAATTTCAACTTGGGCTCTCTCGCATGAGATTTCTGCCTTTATATTCTATCATGTAACCTATGCAAATGCATACGTGTATTTAAAATTAAACATAATTTTTCTTATAAAAATATAAATAATTAGTGAAATTATTTTAAAAAATAGCATGAACACATGCATACGTATGAGCCTAATTTTTATTATAAAAATTTTAGTAATTTTTTAAAAAATAAATGTATACGTAATTAGTTACATACTAAAATTCTTACCTAAATTTAATGCTAATTATGATCATTTTTTTCTAATTTATAAGAAGATAGAACATGTGGTGATTTTTATTGTATGGTGATTTTTATTGAGTATATGTGATTGTTTTTTTTTTTTTATAGTTCATTAATATTAGATTTTTAGTATTTTGCACTCATTAATTCACTTGGCACAAAGATTAAAAAACTTAGGTGGACATATGGCATAAACTTAAGTGGATAATTATGATGTGATCCCCACATAAATTTAGACACATTACGCAAAATTGGATTCTAATTTCAAATTCTAATTGAACTTGTGGGAGGGTTTCTTGTCTCAGCCCACATGTGTGGAGTAGTGGTACACGTGTCTTGGGCTCAGGCTTATAAGACAAATGTGGGAGGCGTCTTTCCCCGATGTGGGATTGAGCAAAACCTTGAGGCCCAGCGCCGAAGAGGACAATACCTGCTAATTAGGGGTTGAGACAAGAAACCCTCCCACAGAACTTTTTCTCTGAACTTTAACTATTAAATTGGAATTCAATTTTTTTTAGGGAGAATTGGAATTCAATTAGAGTTTAATTATGTGCCACGTATCTCATCTAATGTAAGTTTTTTTTTTTTTTTTTTAATTTTTGTGTCAAGTGAGTTAATTCAATGTAGAAAATGAGGAGTTCAATATAAATAGATCACAAAAAACCTAATCACATATATATATATATATATATATATATATAACCAATGCTTAGATAAAGTTTAATTAGATTCAAAATTGAATTTTTCTTTTGTTGGCTTTACATACAAATTAAATTATTTAGATTTTTGTTGTTATTTTTTCTTTGAACTATAATGAGCATATTTTTATACTGTTTCTATTCAAATATTTTTATGCTAGGATCTTGAATGTAACAAATTATTATTGAAATAAAGGATCTCATGCAACTATTCTCATTCAATTTATGAGATACTATTGGACCAATTTATTCTTTTATTATATGTTGTATTTAGTAGAATTTCAAGGACAATGATTATGAATAGATATTATATACGTAGCTTTTCAATAGCCATTGAAAGAAAAAAAAGAAAAAAAAAGATAGTACTGAACATTTAAAGACATAAAATTGTTCTTACATCTAGCTTTTTGTAAAATGTTACATTATTCTTAAATTTTAAAGAGCATTATAATGTTTTGTATTGGCTATTTTTTAATTTCACCCTCTCTCTCATGAATAGTGGTCGATGTAGTCATAAGTTGATGTCTTCAACGATGGCAAATTTGGCTATGGGGCATTGTGATGGTGGTTGTTATGCACATCTCTAACAGGCTTTTTAAAGCCAATTATTATGAAGAGCAAACACACAAAAAAAAAAAAAAAACCCCTCCAACATCTCCAATATATATTTTTTTAAAGATTTGCTATAGTAGCTCTTCAGACATGGAGCCCATTGTAACAATTACCGTAAAACCTCTAAACAATATTTGCCCTAAAAAAAAGGAAAATGACAAAAAAAGGAAAATACTTAGTACGTTAGCAGAGGGGGTTCTTTTGAATATTGTTGAATAAAAAAAAGACTTTTTTTTCTCTTTCCTCCATTTCTGTTTCTTCTGCACTCCCCCTCTCTCTCTCTCTCTCTCTCTCTCTCTCTCTCTCTCTCTCTCTCTGCTTCTCTTTAGAAAAAAAATCTCTATATGCTTCTCATAAAAAAAACAACGGTGAAGCACAAAATCGAGGGAGCTATCAATCAAAATACAAACTCAAATCACAATTTTAAAACTAATCAAATTAGAACCAAAAAAAAAAAAAAAAAGCAACGCTGACCCATCTAAGCCTCGGTGGGGAGGAGTACCTGCGATGGTGGGAGGAGAAAAAAGTTTGTCATCCACCGACGATGTGAGAGAGAGAAGGAAAGAGAGAGTGCTTCTTGCATGCTCTGGAGCAGACGAAGTGCTAGAGAAGAAAAGAAAATAGAAAAGTGAAGATAGCTCCAGACGAAATGCTATAGAAGAAAAGAAAATAGCTCCAGACAAAAGAAAAAAGAAAAGTGAAGATAGAGATAAGGGAAAGGCGTGGAGGAGAAAAAAAGAGGAGAAAAAGAAGAAGAAAAGAAACGTGCATGGATATACAGAAAAAACCTAAGTGGTAATATATGCGGTGATGATTACATGCACGAGCCCTTCTAAAAGAAAAAGATAAGTGTTGCAACCGATTAACAAAAGTATCTTTCTCCCTCCGATTGGGTATCCAATTTCAGACCAATCACAGCACGTTGCCAAGCTGAGAAGAAACCCGAAAAAGAAACTTCTAAATGACTTGGCAGCATGTTGTGATTGGACTATTAATTAAAAGTTAAAACGCATGAAGCAGAGCAATTTGACTTTCGACGTGTAATGTAATAATATTTGCTTTCGCATCTTCTGATTCTGCGTTGCCATTTCCTTCTTCCTTCTTGGCCGCTAAGTCACTCAACAACCTCTCTCTCTATATCTCTGTTACTTTTTATATATATATATATTTATATATGTAAGTTTCCACTCTCTCTGCTTGTTTATGGTGTACCCTGTACTATTTTTTTTATTAACAGTGAAGTGTTTGCATGTTTAAAGCTATATATATTTTTTGTTGACTTAAAAGTCCTCTGCAGCTGGGACACTCTTCCTTCTTCCACTTCATTTCATTTCAATTCTGTTCTTATTTTTCTTCAAAACCCACTTCTTCAAATTTGAAGATTTTCTTTTTGCTGCTTTGGTTTTCTGTCTAAGACACAGTTCTCTGTGTATACCTGTGCCTGAATAACTGAACAAATGCTTCAACCATTTTGAGAGCTACATATAATGGCTTAGTTGAGGCATGCTTTGCATTTGGATTTGGAAAATATACATTTATTAGACTTCATTATTTCTTTTGTTTCCGTACTTCGTTATTACACAAAAGAAACAATACTATTAGTATTACACTTTGTTTGATACTAAGGAAGTGAACCAAAAGAATAGTAGGTAACTAGATACACAGTTTTTGCCTCTTCTGTCTTTTGATGTTTTTTAATATCTTGAATTTAGGGGAAAAAAAGGGGAGTCAAATATTGAGTTATGTATCAGTTGGGTGAAGTTTTTTTTTTTTTTTTTTTTTTTTTTTGAATTTCAGGGGCTTATACTTTATATATAGTGAAATTGTGACAGACCTATAATTTGGATTCAAAGTGATGAGTTTGATGGGAGTTTCTCTATTTTGCTTGATTGGTTTTGACAGGTAAACAAGGTGGCTTGAGTTGATATTTGTTGGGGTCTTGAGATGTCAAGCAGAAGGGGGTCTGATCAGCCACCGCCTAGGCGGATTATGCAGACTCAGACTGCCGGAAATTTAGGAGAGCCAATCTTGGATACTGAGGTGGTGCCTTCTTCCTTGGTCGAGATTGCTCCAAATCTTCATGTGGCTAATGAAGTCGAGTCTAGCAACCCAAGAGTTGCTTACCTCTGTAAGTTGCAGTTTTGAATTGTATATATGCTTGTATGATTTGTGTATGTATCTATACCTGATTTAAGTATCCTTTTTGATCCACTAGAATTAAGAAGTCAGTGGATTTAACATACTTTAAACTATGTTGATTTATACTTTGCTTTGATCTGTATCCAAAAAAGTGAAAGAAAAAAACTTGCTTTGATCAGTTAGCTGTATATATGATATAGATATCAGGTCTTCCGTTGTTTTCTGGAGGTAGAACTAATGCTGGAACCAAAATTCACCATCAACAGTATCACATGATTAATTCTCTTAAATCAAACTGACAACTCTCATGATCATTACAAACATAAAGACACTCAAAACTCTTATGAACATAAACTAACCCAGATCCCATTACATCCAAAGTAAACTTTCAATATCAATTAAAAAACTCACAAAGTAGACACTCACTATCCCAAAAGTACAATACATCCAATGATGCTCTCTCATTCACACAATTATTTGAAGAAACCCACTCTATGTTCTTCTAAGAGTCTTTTACTCTCCCAATGTGGGAGGAGCATTTATCACCACTGTATATATAAAACTTCACTACATATTCCTTGGCAGAGTATGAATACCTTCCATAGTTAACAATGAATACCAAATTACTTTCTTAACAAGGCATAGACTTTAATCCCACACTAAGAAAATTCAAACCAAGTCAAGATAGGAATTTGAAGCAAATTCTAACTAAAATTCCACCAAGCAATTCACCTTAATCTAAGAAAGTTTTTGCGAACAAATTGATCATATTTCTACATCTGAAGTTAAAACTGAGTGTGCACATATTAAACCAACTGCAAAATTGTACAGAAACTCTTTTCTTGAACCACACTAGGATGAACCTTGAGCTTTGATATCAGTTTGTAGGAAGTACTGGTCTTTTATTTCTAACTCACACTTATACTATTTATATGGTTCTTTCTATCATCAATAACATTTGAGTTTGCTGTTCAATTGCTAAGCATTCTTTTCTTCGTTGATTCTATTGTTTATTCTAACTAATAAATCACTGCATTTGGTTTTGTCTATTTTTATATGTTATATTATGTCAGAATTTAACATGGTGTATATCTCTTAATGAATACAATGGGATGCTTTCTGAACTCTGATATGTATCTGAACTCAAATGCATATTTTTGTCAATGCTGGAATTAGGTCGGTTTTTTGCCTTTGAAAAAGCTCACAGACTCGATCCTACGTCTAGTGGATGTGGTGTTCGCCAATTTAAAACTGCACTTGTTCAACGTCTAGAAAGGGTGAGCTTTAAAATCACTTGCTCATTAAATCTACTTTTTCTTCTCTAGTAAGCAATATTATTCTAGAAGGATCATGATCAAAGGTGTAACAATTTATAGAAAGAAAATTCATATACCTATCATGATTTGTGTTTTTTTACTGAATTAGTAATTTCATTCAACAGAATGGAGAAATATAAGAGGAGAAACTGTAAGCACAGTACAAACATACTGGCAGTAAAAAAATTGCATACAGAAAAAAAAGGAATATGCCACGTACTATGGAAAACCCTGTTCGGAATGGAATTTTTCACCTTTCTTCTTGTTTCAGAATGCAAATCCTTCATTCTGTGCTTGCAGCAAGTATCAATCTAACAGCATTCAAAATGGCCTGCCAAACTTGTCTCACTATCTTCATCGAACACTTAATTAATATGGTCTGCCAAACTCTCTTAGTGAAATGATCACTCAGAAAGTAGGTGACAGCTGCTTTCCAGTTCATTCCTAAAATCAGTGCAGAGAATGCCTCCTGTGTAACTGCAATTAACCTGTTTGATCCCTGGTTGATAGCTTATTCCTGATTGCAAGTTAGTTTATAAAGGACTGATTTGGAATAGATTTTGTAAACCATACCAACTTCCACCAAGAAACAAAAAGGAATTTTTTTCTAAGGGCTTCCAAGTTGCAGTACATTAATATTTAGAATCCTTTGAAGGAAGCTAAGTAATTGAGTATGCGGTACTCAAAACAACTTCATGTAGTCTGGTCTGAATAGACAGTGAGTGAATCCTCAGATCTAGCTAGGGGCCAACACGGCAACACTGTTTACTGTCGTTTTGTTTGCCATGTCACAGAGAGCTATATGGTCGTATTCATAATATATATATATATATATATATATATATATATATATATATATAGATAAGTAATGAACTTCATTGAAAACAGAGAAAAAACAGAGGAAAAAAATTTAGAATATGGTGGTCCATCAGGATGCCAAAAATCATGAAAAAAGGAAGATAGTATCTCCTTGTCCCACTGAGAATTTCAAAAAATTTCTTGCTTTATTCCTCAAGCTGAGGATCCTTTTCCATTCCCATGTGCTCTCTTGTGGGACTCTAACTACCCAAATGCTTATTGCTTTAAAGCTTTACCCAAGCAACCATGATAGATCATGCCTGAGCAAAGAGACTCCATATATGTCTCATAACTGCAGCTGTATTATTCTACTCTTCCACCTTCCTCAAACTGCTAGGACCAAGTTAGAACTCAATTGAATCAAGAAACAAAGGAGGACACTCGAGAATTGGAGTTTCTGACCCTAAGTGCTGATCAGCACTTAGCTTAGAAAACACCTCACTCTAACCAGAATTGACTGTCAAACCAGAGGACATTTCAAACTTGTCTTGTACCTGCTTAATAGTCTCAATGGTGATTTGATATTTTTATCTCAGATATTGCTTTTGTGTGATGACTGACTTTAAATGATATACATGTACAGTGCCTTCTATCTGCTTTCTCCTTCTTCTTCTTTTTCTTTTTTCCTTTCATTTTTCATTTTTCTTCCTTTTGGAGTAAAACTAATTTGCTCTACATTAAAAAGTGTTCTATAATGTTTCAAGATGTCATTACCTTTTGGCTTTAATTCCCTACAATTTCTAATCAAGGGTCTCTCTGAAGAAATATTTATCCACTCTTATTTTATTTTCAGGAAAGTGAAACGACATTGGCAGGAAGGGGGGAGAAGAGTGATGCTCGAGAAATGCAGAGATTTTATCAGGATTACTACAAAAAGTATATTCAAGCTTTGCAGAATGCTGCTGATAAACATGACCGGTTGGTTCTTTGAGAGAATTGATGTCTTGTTGATTACCTTTTTGGGGGTTGGCTCTAGTCCATTATATTTATTTGATATTAAGTTCATGTTCCTGACTCAGTGCCCAACTTACAAAAACATATCAAACTGCTTCTGTCCTATTCGAGGTTTTGAAGGCTATGAAAATGTCTATTGAGGTGAAACTGAATGCATTTTCCATCTTACTTCTGAATAATATCAAGTTATTGGGAGTTTTTGAAAAGAATACTTTTTTTGTCCAAGAACCCTCATGTGCTGTGGTTTTATTTATACATATGGATGTAGTAATTATTTTCTTTTTTCTCTTTTGTTGTGGTAATTGGATTAGTATTTCCCTTTTGATTTTGATTGTAGATTTTGCAAGCTCATGCTAAGGTCGAGGAGAATAAACAGTTATATAAGCCTTATAATATTCTTCCTCTTGATCCAGATAGTGAAAATCAGGCTATGATGAGATATTCTAAGGTTTGTTCCAGTTTTCTGATGTGGAATAGTTGATTTTCCTTGGTTCCTTCACACTTGAGTTTGATTTTGAATTATTTATTTGCAGATTCAAGCTAGTGTTTCTGCACTTCGTAACATCAGGGGTTTGCCATGGCCAAAGAACCACCAGAAGAAAGTAAATGAAGACATTCTAGACTGGATTCAGGCCATGTTTGGTTTTCAGGTGACTTGCCAAATTGTTTGTCAACAATTACTGGGTTTTTCATGTTTAATCAGCAGGCTACTGTCCATTTATTAATATACAGAAAGATAATGTTGAGAATCAAAGGGAGCACTTGATTCTGTTGCTTGCAAATGTGCACATAAGACAATTTCCAAAGCCTGATCAGCAACCCAAGGTCTTATTTTTCTTAGATTGCTTGGGATTTTATTTTTACTTTCTGAGCCAATCTTTAATTTTCCATAACATATGCTACTTTTGGCCTCTTTAGTTGGATGATCGTGCTCTGACAGAAGTGACGAAGAAGCTTTTTAAAAACTACAAAAGGTGGTGCAAGTATTTGGATCGCAAAAGTAGCCTTTGGTGAGGCTTCCTATATTCTATTTTTATTTTTATTTCAAAAATATGTTTTGTTTTGAAGTGCCAAGTGAATTAGTTATAGTGTTGCGTGCAACAGTGCTATACTGCTGCTTCCTTCTGCTGTAGTTGGTACTTAAAAAGCACCTTATTTTCTCTGTTTGTGTATTTCCTATCAGGCACTCATGATTTGATATATTGCTCTTACTTTATGGCTTTTTTAATTGGCAGGTTACCAACAATTCAAGAAGAAGTGCAGCAGCGAAAATTACTATACATGGGTTTATATCTTCTTATATGGGGAGAAGCTTCAAACTTGAGATTCATGCCAGAATGCCTCTGCTATATTTATCATCATGTATGTACAGTTCAAATTGTTCCTGAGATTGCAATGAGAGAAAAAAGAATTAGCTTTCTTTTTCATTTCTTTAGGGCTCTAAATCGTACGGAGATGTATGAGAGATTTAGATACTTATGAGAATTAATTCAACTGTGGGATGTTGCATGGAAGTTGAAGGAACCAAAATATCACAAACTTACTTTTAATAATTCTTTAGTAGATATTATAAAGAGATTATATAACTGAAAAGATATACATAATTTGTTTTTTCGTTTGATTTTTGATGTGCTATAGCGAGTAGTTGGGAATGCCAAGTTCATGATGTGAAGGGCTACATGTTTGTTCCTATTTGCAATTTTATCATCTATTGGTAGGAGAGGCTTGGAAGATGTATGCGGGGTTGAATGGGCTGCAAGAATATGCAAGTCAACTCACTGACTTGGTGGTTTTTTTAAATTACTTTATACAATATGATAGAGGTGCCACCCTAGGCTTTCATTTACTTGGTTTTTGTTGTTCTCATAGACTTCATAGGTAGTGTAATTTTGCAAGCTAAGGACTTACTAATAAATATATTAATCAGTAAGCAATATCTAGCTTGTTCAGTCTAAACATTTTGATGAGTATGTACAAATTATGTCCAAATATTTCTCTCCCCCCCCCCCCCCCCCCCCCCTTTTTTGGAAAAAGAGATAGAGGTTTTTCTCTTAAATAATAATTCCACAAATAAACCTTTACAGTTTATTCAGGTTATGAGATATTGTCAAGTGTCTAGTCATTAGAGGTTGGTAGGTTTAAAGTGTGCAGTGATATCATTGTAACAAGTATACCACTACATGACTACAAATTTCTAAAACGTTGAACCATGGTGTATATTAGAACTTTCCATAAACTTATTTGTAGTACATCCTGGTCATTACCATGTTTCATACATTCTGCCTTACACTTAAAAAAATTTCTTTACTTAAGTTGTGGAATTTTGGGTCTCAAACCCAAAAAAGAAAAAAAGAAAAAGAAGAATAGTTATGGAGTGGTTGAACTTTGGCAAATTTAAAAGATAAATTATGGATGTTCAGAATAAATTTTAATAGACTTGCTCTGAATTTTCAGGTTCTTATACATGTTTCATATTTATAGTTTTTATGATATTTATTAACTTTTATGATATTTATAGTCTCATTGAATTGGTTACTATCATTGAAAATTGAGTATCTTGATTGATTTCAGTATAATTATTCAGTTGTTGTACTCCAATCTTTATAGATGGCTTTTGAGTTGTATGGGATGCTGGATGGAAGAACTAGTCCAATGACTGGTGAGCCTGTAAAGCCAGTCTATGGTGGTGATGATGAGGCTTTTCTAAAGAAAGTGGTAACTCCAATATGTGAGACAATAGCAAAGGTGTTGCTTCTGCACGTTCTGTTGGGTCTATAAAAATGCATTTTGTTCTATAGATATTTGACTGCTTTGTCTTACCATTTATTTTGTGTTTTACAGGAAGCTAAAAAGAGCAGAGGAAAAGCAAAGCATTCTCAGTGGAGAAATTGTGATGATTTAAATAAATACTTCTGGTACAATGGGTTTTTTTATATTTTTTATTATATGAATTTCATATGTACAGATTATTAAATATTATGTTGGTGTGAATTGTAGGTCAGTTGATTGTTTTCGGCTAGGTTGGCCTATGCGTGCTGACGCTGATTTCTTTTGCCAACCTCTGGAAAAGCTTCGAGCTAACAAAAAGTTTGTATGTTGTAATTTTCGGTTATATGCTTCTTGTTGGTTAGTTTTCTAGTCTTGTTTATCTTTCTTTGAAACATATAAATCTAAATTTATTTCTTTTATTGATGAGGATTTTTTTTTTAATGAATCTTAACTTATTTCATTGTAAATTCATGAAATATTGTCCCTTGATGGAACAGGGAATTTTCCTATTCTATCTTAAGCGTTTTTTGTACTAAATATGCTTCAAACGTACATCCATACATTCAGAGTATGTTTGGAATGGAGGGAGATGGAGGGAGAGAAGATGAGAGTAGACATGTAAAAGCTGTGTCTTGAGGAGACGGCTTCATGCTCCTAGTTATATTTGTAATATTTGCCTCTTACATGTGACTTATATTGCTGTCCATTACCTACATGTATAGAGATACTACGAGTCTGTTTGGATACCGCTTATTATTAAAGACTGAAAACTAAAAACACTGTAGCAAAATAATTTTTAAATGTATAAATAGTGTCATGGGACCCAGTTTTAAAGTTGATTTTGCCATATTCCGTACTTGCGAGTACTGTGAACAGTGCATAGGACTCACAAAAATGAAACACAAACGCATAACGCCAAGCCTAAAATGTTGTCCAAACTCACACTACCTAGGTGAGGAAGAGTTAGAGGAGAAATATAAGGTTAGGTAAATACTAAATAGGGAGGAATCAGATGTAACAAAAAGTAAAAGCTAGGTTACTGTAATTATTGAAATGAAAAGAGAGGGGATAAGGGAATTGAATCCGAGAAGAAAGAGCCAAAATCCAGGGTTTGGGAGAAAGATATAATGAAAGAGGATAGACAAGAGCAAAAAAGCCACTTGCTGAGGCCCTAGGTTTTGCAGTAGAGCTTTAGTGGGATTGGAGAACCTTCAAGAACAAGTCCTGAACAAGTTTGAACTAGAGTTCAACAAATCAACAACAAACAGCCAGGAAACAGTAGTAAGTCAATTGTAACCAGATTAATTTAAGAAATTGTTTAGATCAAGAGAGAGCTAGCACATACTTAGCCAGATACTTAGTTCTTTTGTTCTTGTTGATCAAAATATTATGGGTGGTTCTCGCAGCTTTTTTATTGAATTCAATTTTTTTCAATTGGTGGAGATGTGTATTACACTTTTACAAAGGCTTGAGAGGGAGATTGAGGCTGCCAATCTGCTACATAGAAAAGATGCAACCCACCGGAAAGCTGTGTCCCAGGACAAAGGGAAGAGGGACTTGAGGAATTTGATTTCCTCAGTTAACTATGATGGTAGATAGCCTTCTTTGACTGCAATATTGAGATTGCAATAGGGAGTTACCAGTTTTTATAAAGTTGAAAATGGTGTCATTTAATGTTCGAGGAGTGAATGATTCACTGAAACGTTTGATGGTTAGAAATTTACTACGAAAGTGGAATTGTGATGTAGTTTGCCTTCAAGAAACTAAGCTTGCTGGTATGAATAGACAATTGGTTTGCAACTTGTGGAGTTGTCCTTATGTTGATTGGGTGGCTTTGGATGCTGATCAGACAACTAGTGGGGTTTTGATGATGTGGGATAGGAGGGCTTTAGAAAAGTTGGAGGTAATGGTGGGTTACTTTTCCGTATCGGTTCGGTGGCAAGGTGTGGGGGATGGATTTATTTGGGCTTGTTCTGGGATTTATGGCCCAAATAATAATAACTTAAGGGAGCAGATGTGGGATGAGCTGATTGGAATTCAGCATCTTTGGGACGTTTCATGGTGTCACATAGGGGATGTTGTTTGTTTCCTAAGTGAACGGTTGGGGGGATCGCGCCTTACTCCGGCTATGGAGAATTTTTTTGAGTTCATTGAGGAGTTTAATTTGATAGATTTGTCGTTAGAATGAGGGAGTTATTCTTGGTCTAGTGGCTCAGATTAGCCTTCAATGTCCAAGATAGATAGGGTTCTGGTTTCTCATGATTGGGAGGATCACTATCCACATGTGATCTAGCAGGTCTTACCTCGTCCTCTCTCAGATCACTTCCCCATATTAGTGAAGGCAGGGAGGATATTAAGGGGGAAGAGTCCGTTTAGGTTTGAGAATATGTGGTTAAAGACAAAGGGGTTCACAGATAGGTACATTCGTGGTGGAATCAATACTCTTTCTCAAGTGCTCCCAGCTTTGTGCTTGCTAAGAAGTTGAAGGCTCTGAAAGGAGACATTATTCAGTGGAACTATAATGAGTTTGGAAATGCAGATCATCAGAAGAAAGAGTTGTTGGAGGCCTTGAAATTATTGGATGGTAAGGAAGGGGAGTTTGGTCTTTCGGAAGTGGAGATAGATGAGAGGGCTGTGATGAGATCTTAAATACAGATTCTTCTTTCTCTGGAAGAAGTTTCTTGGAGACAAAAATCAAGGATGATTTGCATTAAGGAATGAGACAACAATACCAAATTCTTCCATAATGTGGCTAACTCATAGAGAAGGTATAATCATATTAGTATGCTAGAGGTGGATGGGGTTACTTACAAGGGTGAATCAGAGATGGTGGACCAAGTAGTCCAGTTTTATAAAAACTTGTACAAGGATACAAAGGAGTGGAGGCCTTTTGTGGAAGGTTTAGAGTTTGATCATATTGAAGGGTTGCAGAGGGATTCGCTTGAATGGAGGTTTGAAAAGGAGGAGATTCTTCGTGTTGTTAAAGAGTTGGAACGAGATAAAGCTCCAGGTCCTTATAGTTTTTCTATGTCATCCTATTACCATTGTTGGGGAGTTGTGAAAAGAGATGTTTTAGCTTTGTTTGAAGAGTTTTATCAACATAGTAAGCTTGAAAAATCTTTTAATGCAACTTTTATAGCTGTAATCACTACGAAGAATGGTGCCTCTAATATTTGAGATTTTAGACCTATTAGCTTGGTGGGGAGTGTATACAAGATCTTGGCTAAGGTTTTGGCAAACCGCTTGAAAGAAGTTTTTGATCAGTTGATATCTAAGTCTCAGAACAGTTTTGTGGGTGGCAGACAGATTACTGATTCAGTTCTTACTGCTAATGAGTGTGTGGATAGTAGGCTGAAGGGTAAGATTTTAGGGGTTATTTGTAAGCTAGACATTGAGAAAGCCTATGATCATGTGAATTGGGAGGCTCTTTTAAATTTGTTGAAGAGAATGGAATTTGGGGTGAAGTGGTGTAGGTAGATCCATACATGCATATCTATAGTCCAGTTATTTGTTTTGGTTAATGGGTCTCTAGTTGACTTTTTTGAGAGTTCAAAGGGATTAAGACAAGGGAACCCGCTATCTCCTATGTTGTTTCTGGTTATGATGGAGGTTTTCAGTAAGATGATGAAAAGAGTTGAAGGTGCTGGTTTACTTCGAGGTTTCAAGGCTGATGGTAGAAGGGGTGAAGGGGTATGTGTCTCATACCTTTTGTTTGTAGATGATACGATTCCGTTTTTTGATGCAGATGAGGAGTAGATTCTACATATTCAAATGCTTCTTCTTTGTTTCCAGGTTGTGACAGGATTAAAGGTTAATGCTCCATTAGGGAGGTTCCTAATATCAATGTTTTGGCAGAAATCTTGGGTTGCCAGATTAGGTCTTTGCCTATGACCTATCTTGATATGCCACTAGGGGCGTCCTATAAGAGTCCCCTACTATTTGAAATCCTATATTGGAGAAAATTGAGCGCAAGTTGGCTGGTTGGAAGAAAATGTATTTGTCAAAAGGTGGAAGACTGATATTGCTTAAAAGTACATCATCTAGTCTTCCGACCTACTTTTTATCTCTTTTTACAATCCCTACGCATGTCGCCAATAAAATGAAGAGGTTGCAAAGAGATTTTTTGTGGGGGGACTTCAAGACACATCTAGTGGGATGGGATAAGGTGTGTGCACCTTTGAAAAATGATGGGTTAGGAGTAAGGAAATTAGTTACTTTTGATAAAGCCTTACTAGGAAAATGATTATGGCGGTTTGGGGTTGAGGAGACAAGGCTTTGGAGAAGGGTTGTAGCTCTAAAGTTTGGGGAAGAATGGGGGATTGGACTTCCAAGCTAGATAGATGGGTACATGAGTGTGGTTTGTGGAGAAGCACCCGAATAGGCTGAGAAGATTTTAGTAAATATATTCAATTTGAGGTAGGAATGGGGGATAGAGTGAAGCTTTGGATAGATCAATGGTGTAAGGATTCTCCACTTCAATTGACTTTTCCAGTTATGTATGGGATTGCCTCCAATAAAAGGGCATCAGTGGCCTTTTCTCTTGAACGGTTGGGGATAGAGGAACGGAGAAGTTGAGATGTTCGTTTCATTAAGAAACCAAATGATTGGAAAATGGGTGATGTGGATGCATTTCTCCATACTTTGGGCTCTAATTAACCTCCAACTAAAAATGGAAATTGTATGCGATGGAAGTTGTCGAAAGATGGAGATTTTGATATCTAATCGTTTTATAATAAGTTAAGAGGACCCTTGCTCATTATATTTCCTTAGAAATGTGTTTGGAAGGTTAAAGCCCTTCGGCGTGTTTCTTTCTTTGTGTGGATTGTTGTTTGAGATAAAATCCTTTGGACTCTAATTTACCTCCAACTGAAAATGGAAATTGTATGCGATGGAAGTTGTCGAAAAATGGAGATTTTGATATCTAATCGTTTTATAATAAGTTAAGAGGACCCTTGCCCATTATATTTCCTTAGAAATGTGTTTGGAAGGTTAAAGCCCTTTAGCGTGTTTCTTTCTTTGTGTGGATTGTTGTCTGGGATAAAATCCTTATAGGTGACAATTTGAGGGGTAGGAGGATGAACTTTGTTGACTGGTACATTATGTGTCGTTGTAATGGATAGACGGTTGATCATTTGCTATTGCATTGTGTTAAAGCTTATCGATTGTGGAGTTTGGTGTTTAGATTTTTGAGATTTTTTGGGTCTTACCAAGATCAGTTTTGGATACTCTCTTTGGTTGGTGGAATTGACCTAGAAAGCATTCGTCTAGCATATGGAATTTAGTTTCACTGTGCTTAATGTGGTGTGTGTGGAGGGAGCAAAATTGGAGGACGTTTGAAGATATGGAAAGTTCCAATGATCAATTATTGGCTTCTTTTAGTGGCTCTCCTTTTTATTGGTCTAGAGTTTGGGGACTCACCTCTAGTGACTCTCTCCATATGTTCCTTAGCTCCCTTCTTTGTAATTAGTATCTTTTCCTTCTTTTTTTATCATCTTTTTCTGTAATTTTTATCTCTACCTTGTGTTTTCCTACATGAGGTAGTATTTTTGAATATATATCTTTATTACTTATCAAAATATATATATATATCAGGTACTTAAGTAGAAAGTCATACTGATCAAAATATATATATATATATATATCAAGAACTTGAGTAGAAAGCCACAGTTGAATTTGTCCAATCATTCTTTTCAAACTCATTATGGAAAGAACAGGAAGCCTATAATGGATGGTAAACAATGCTGCCTTTCAAAATACCATGCACTAATTAATTGATTTTTTTCTTTTTTCTTGTAAATATGTGTGTGTGTGTGTGTGTGTGTGTTTGTGCGCATGTGCGCGTAATCAATCTTACCAAATTGGGCGAGGATCTTTGAAGACAACCTGCACATGAGCCCTTATTCTCTGGAGTAAGGCCCCGAACTAACCGAAGTATCCATTCTATGTTAATACAAAATTCAGATACAGGTGTATGAATATGGATACATTGATGCCCTTCTTGAGATCAGTAATGACTTAAAACTACTAGTAGTACTAGCATAGTTAGTATCAACAGCTATTGCTTTTGTTGCTATACCCTTAATTATGATGAATAGATTTATAGGTTTCTGTTTTTGTATCTACACATTTATATTCTGCTCTTTGTCTTCCTAAATTCCTGTATTTATAGGAACTGTCATGGTCAGTGATAAGGATGGGAAATGTTAACAAGAACCATACGGTGCTTGTTAAGATTTCTCTTTTCAGGTTTCATTCAAATAAAAGAAAAAAAGCTATCAGAAAGATTACTAAAAGAGATAAAAAATTATCAAAAAGTTGTCAAAAGTTATCTCAAAACTTGAAAAGCTGCCACAATATTTGTTGTTGACGGGCACCTTATGGTGCCCATTAACACAATCCTTTATACAATATGCCACTAGTCCACTTAGTTTCTTAATCTTATTGATGGCATTCAAGAGCAGCACATACATTGAAGACCATAAACTGCCAATTCCTATCTATCCTTACTAATTTTAGACTGACTCCAATTTCCCCACCACCTAGCATTTTTATCTGGTGATAGGCAACACTGAAAAAGCTCAAGCCACATATCAAATGTCACTCCTTTACCAAAAATTTCAGTGCTTGAACTCTACAAATTGGTGGGCATTCCCCCAACAACCAAAAAAAAAAAAAAGATTATTTCCATCCTAGTAGATTTGGAATTCCTAACTCTTGACGTGTGATCAATTTTGAATCTCAATCAATTAGATGAAGAAACTTTGATGTCTTCTTTCCTATTAAAGAAGTACTAACACAAAGTAACAAAGATTATTGTATCCATGATTAGCCATCCCGGTGCATTTTGGTGTCTAGATAGCATAGTGTAGACAAAATTATTGCACAATAGTGTAGACAAGAAGAGTGTAGACAAGAGCGTGATTATGCCAAATTCATTCTTATTAACCTAATCATATGCTGAAAATTGTTTCCAAAAGACCACACAAGACAATAAAGAAATAGTAACAAATCAATTACAATGAAATTTTAACGGGGAGGGGGGAGATTACAATGGAAACATACTACAAACTTTCCCAAATTTATTAGGAAAAATATGCTTCAACAAGTGAAATTTGACTTAAAGATCACCAAATCCAATGCAGAAATTTAAAAACTTTGCCGAGATCATAGATACCCAGACCATAATTTTGAGAGAAAGCGGTAACCAGAAGCTTATCAAGGCATACCTAGATGATTTTTCACTCTAATTCCTGTCAAAAACCTAAGCATCAAAATCAACCGCCATAGCAAACGAAAGTAAAAAAGATTGAATTTTTAGCTCATTACGAAATCATATTATGATTTGAAAATGAAAGAGTTTGGGAGAAATGAAACCTGGTGGAGGAGAATGGAGAGGAGCTGAAATAATTGCTCATCTGCTTTTCCTTCCTCTGCCATGATTCTCTCTGTTTCTGTATTTTGGTTTTTGCGTACTTTGGCTTCCTCTGTTTTAGCCAACATCACCACTTGTTGAGGCGAAAAACTGTTGTTGTTAAAACCGCCGGAATTCTCCATGCCTCAAACAACTTCATTTATTTTTTATTATTGGGTCCCGCAATGGTTGCCATTTGGCCAAATGTTAATGAACAATTTAAAGAAAATTGTGGTTACTTTTATGTAAAATAGAAAAAATTGTCAAAATATTAATTCTTTCTTATTTTCCTATAAAAATTTTATTAAAATAATTCACTAACAAGAGAAATTATTGTGTATTTATAATGAATGTACCATAAATGTCTATTGTATATTAAACCAACACATTCCTCTCACATGAATATATTTCTTCATTAATTAAATTCATTATTTGTTTCCAACTATTCATGATAGTTTTCCTTATTTTTCTATATTTGGCAGTATTAAAAAAATTGGTCAAAGAAAAACTATCTCTTAACTTATCTTATTTAGTTTTGTATGTGATAAAGTTGTTTTCTGCTATATTTTCTAAAAAACAACTCTATCACACGTGAAGCTAAATAAAGAAAACAATTCTATCTCACGCGGAGCTAAATAAAGAAAATTAAAAGAGTTTTCCAACTCATTTGTTACCAAATATTGAAAAATGAGACATTTTTCTAGTAAATACTTTTTGAAAAATAATTTATTTTCTAGAACATGTTAACGTCAAAACAATCAGAGAGACTATATACACACAAAAATTTCACACCAACTAATATGACAAATTGTTAATAGTAGGTAAAAAGTAATATTAGTAGTTAGTCTAGATAAAGATTCAGTCCTCAGGAGTGGCAATGATTATTTTTGCATACCAATATCCTACACGGACAAGATAGATTATCAACATTAGCCACCAAATCTCACATATGGACACACACCAAAAAAATTATATATTTTTCTTAACACAAAAATCAAAATTGAAAATTAGATTACAATTTTACTTAACTATGTATCTTTTTCAAGATAAAATAAACCTCATTTTTCCTAAAAATATAATAAATTTTCATTTTTTATTATAGAATTTTATATTTGAACCAAAATATTTGATTGTTTATATTAAATTAAAGTTAGTTTGGCTAGTATTATTTCTTCAAATTAACCCTAATTTGGTTGGTATTAAATAAATTTATCGAGTTAAGCCCCAAACTACATCAAGCCCACCTTACGTTTGGGATCCTGACCATCAAGTGGACCTCGTATGTGGAAGGGTGGCTACGGATTGTCTGAACGTTGTAGTCTTGGACCAAATCGATGAGTCAAGGTTCCGGGTTCCGTGGGCTGTACGAAGGCCCATCCATTTTGGATGCACGAGGCCTCACCCCATCAATAATGTATCACGAAAATTTGTCTTTAAATATAAGGAAATAATTTGCAGCATATTAAAAAAAGTTAGGATGCCTAATTTGACCTCTGTGACCAATGGTAGACATGAAATTCAGTCCTCGAAGTCAAAAGATTAATCCATTGCATGTAACTTATATGGGTATTTTGGTCATTTTTTAGGTTTCGGGGGTATTTTGGTCATTTTGTAGGTTTTGGGGTATTTGGTTATTGTTAGATTTTGAGGTTATTTTGGTCATTTTTAGGTATGGGAGTATTTTGGTAATTTTATGGTTTTGGGGGGGTATTTTGGTCATTTTTGGGGTTTTGGGGGCATTTTGGTCATTTTTAGGTTTAAGGGGTATTTTGGTCATTTTTTAGGTTTAAGGGGTATTTTAGTCATTTTTTAGGTTTCAGGAAGTATTTTGGTCATTTTTAAAAATTTTAGAGTACTTTGGTCGTTTATACTTTAGGGGTATTTTGGTAATTTTAATAATTGGGTAATTGGGTGGGTTATGGTTTACCCATAATAATTAGATTGGGTTGAGTTTGGGTTAGAAACAATTAGTCTTTTTTGTTTATTTGAGAAACAGAAACAATTAATTAAATGGATTTTAATAGATAAATGAGTTTTATATATTCAACCAAATTATGCCCATCCAAACCTACCCATTTGACAACCCTACATGTAATGTTTTTTTTTTTTTTTGAAGAAGAATGCCCTAAGTAAATCTTGATGATTTCAATTTACTCTTACCAATAAAGTTATTGGAAATGATGATTTCAATTTACTCTTACCAATAAAGTTATATATTGACAAATGACAAACTACTTTGCAAGTGGGCGTTACCCTGTCGATCACTTGGTTGAGAGTTGGGACTGAAGCTCTTTTTAACTCCTCTTATCTTTTAGTTTCGTGCTGTAGGATCCTTCCTAGCCAGTGTTGATGTTATGATTGTTATCTCACTTTTTTCTCTTTATAACTTCTTTCCTTTTCAACCAATACTAAATAGTGACGACTCATCATATTTATTAGTTCATGGCCTTAATTGTAATTTTAAATCAATTGAAACTCTTTTTTCTTTTTTTTAATAATAAAAAGAATCAAAACTACTTTTTAAATATCAAAAACTAAAATCAAGGAATTGGCTTAGTAGTTCTTATGGTCTCATGATATCTATAAGATCCTAAATTTGAAACCTCTTACCCTCTCCTTGGAGCCACTCTAAGAAATTTTTCTTTGTATAGTGACGACTCATCATAATGTAACAATAATTATGATTCGTGGACTTCAATAACTCAATAAATGAATGTCAGATTGATAATGTTGTGATAAATTTGTAATATCTTTAATTGCATCACTCAATTATTTAAGGATTAATAATAGATATTTATCCACCACCGCACTTATTAGGTGGAATGGTACTTATCCAAGGATGGGGGCGTGTGAGCATTTAGGAGGGAGGTGTTTGAGCTGTAAATATTTCTAACCATCTAAAATAAAAAGATATTTACCCAAATGTCTAATTGCAAATTTAATTTGTTGTCATTTAGCTAAGAGCTTTCGGTTCAGTAACTCATATATGAAACTCATTCAACTTAGAACAAAAAGAAACTATATATTTGAGAATTTGAGCAAGACCTACGTGATGCTTGAGGCGAAAATGGGCATTTTCCCTTTTCGCTCAAAAGATATAACAAAATGTCCCTGTTCTAAAACTCGATTTGATGAAAATCGAGTTATTTGGAAAAATTCACATGAAACTTGAGTTTCATAATTTTTTTTTTTTTTTTAAGTTTGATTGTCTCTAACTCGATTTTCTAAAAATCGAGTTTCAATGTAAAACTCAATTTTAGAAAATCGAGTTTCAAAACAGAAATATTTTCCTAGATAGTTTCAAAACAGGAGCATTTTGCTACATTTTTTAGGCAAAAGTGGCAAAAGCCCATTTTCGCCTGATGCTTGACATAGTTCTTTGGTTAAGATAGAGTTTACACTTATTTGCCATAGGCTTTACTTAGGCTACGTTTGGTTGAATGTAAAATATTTTCTGAGTGTAAAATATTTTTGGAAATAAAAATATTTTAAAGTGTTTGGCTGCATTATGAAAATTGTTTTAAAAAAATGTTTTCAAGTGTTTGGTCGCATACTAAAAATGCTATTTTCTACTAGTTTCAGCTATTTTCTCAACTTCCAAACAAATTTTATAATAGAAAATTTCAGTATATATAGTTAACAAAACAAAAATTCATTAGCTCTATTTATTCACAAGCTGAACTCGGTCAAACTGAGAGAGGGGGAGGAAGAAATAGTGAGAGATTGAGGGAAAGAGAGATAGATCAGGTCAATGAGATCGGTCTTCAGCGACAGCAACGATCTTCAACGGCGGCAACGAGATCAGTCTATAAACACAAAAAAATTTCACATCGACTAATATGACAATTTGTTAATAGTACATAAAAAGTAATATTAGTGGTGAGTTTAGATAAAGATTCAGCCCTCAAGAGTGACAACAATTATTTTTGTATACTAATATCCTACACGGACACGGTAGATTATCAACATTAGCCACCAAATCTCACATATGGTCACACACCAAAAAAATTATATATTTTCTTAACACAAAAATCAAAATTGAAAATTAGATTAGAATTTTACTTAACTATGTATTGCCTTTTTCAAGATAAAGTAAACCTCATTTTTCTTAAAAATATAATCAATTTTCATTTTTTATTATAGAGTTTTATATTTGAACCATAATATTTGATTGTTTATATTAAATTAAACCTAGTTTGGCTAGTATTATTTCTTCAAATTAACCCTAATCTGATTAGTATTAAATAAATTTATTGAGTTAATCCTCAAACTACATCAAGCGGGCCCACCTTACGTTTGGGATCCTGACCATCAAGCGGACCTTATATAGGGAAGGGTGATTCGGGATTGTCTGAACAATGTGGTCTTGGACCAAATCGTTGAATCGAGCCTGGGTTCCGTGGGCTGCACGAAGGCCCATCCATTTTGGATCCACGAGACTTACAGCACCAATAGTAAGTTTTTGAGATTGGCATTCATAATGTATCACGAAAATTTGTCTTGAAAGGAAATAATTTGCAGCATTTCATAAAAAGTTAGGATGCTTAGAGGGTGTTTGGTTTGTGTTTTCAAATAACAATTTTCAGTTTTTAAACAATATTACACTTATTTTCACACACTTTTTCACTCACATGTATTTTCATAAATATTTTCGAATAATAATTTTTAATTTTTAAATACATGTATCAAACGGCTCTTAATTTGACCTCTGTAACCAATGGTATGGTAGACACGAAATTCAGTCCTCGCAGTTGCAGGATCAAATCCATTGCATGTAATGTAAGTAAATCTTGAATCAAATCCATTGCATGTAATGTAAGTAAATCTTGAAGAAGTAGATTTCAATTTACTCCTACCAATAAAGATATATATTGACAAATGACAAAGTTCTTTGCGAGTCTTGTTGGTCACTTGGTTGGGACTAAGCCTTTTTTGGCTCCTCTTTAATTTATCTTTTAGTTCGGTGCATGCTGTAGGATGCTTCCTAGTCATTGTTATCTCACTTTTGTCTCTTTGTAACTTCTTTCCTTCCTTTCCAACCAGTACTAAAAAGTGAGGTCTCATCATATTTATTAGCACATGGGCTTTAGCTGTAATTTTTAGTCAACTGAAACTCTTTTCTTTTCTTTTTTTTTAATAAAAAGAATATAAACTCTTTAAATATTAAAAGCTAAAATTAACTTCAAGGGGTTGATTTAGGTCTGTTTGGTAACAGTGTTTAAGTATTGTTGTTCAGTTTTTAATATAGTGAAAATATGTATCTGATTGTTATAGAAATACGTGTTAGAAGTGTTATTGTATTTAAACACTCAAAAATGTCATTTAAACAACATAACCAAACAGCCCTTTAGTGGTTTTAAAAATCTCATGATATTCATGAGATCCTAAATTCGAAATCTCTTGTCCTTATCTTGAAGTTACTCTCAATAGATTTCTCTCTGTAATAACCCTATATGTGTGGGACGAGGAGATCCTACATGTGCCCATATTAGAAATGGTCTAAATAATTTTGTTTATATAAAAAAAAAAATGCTAAAGTACTACTACAAAAAGCTTATATGATAATATGATTAATGTCACTTCAACAACTAATATATAGATGAAACTATTAAAATTATTACAAGTTTCATTATAAAAGGTAGGAAATGCTAACAGATGCCCTTAGGGCAAATGTTAACAAGCTAATATAATGTAACAATGATTATGATTCATGGACTTCAATAACATAATAAATTAATGTCAAAAATACTTTTATTTGATTGATGATGTTGTAATAAAATTTGTAATAACTTTAATATTTTAGTTTAGTTTATAAGGTTTATACAATAAATTTGTAATATCTTTAATTGCATAACTCAATTATTTAAGGATTAAGAATAGATATTTATCCACCACCGCACTTGTTAGGTGGAATGGTACTAATTCACGGATGGGGTGTGCCGGGATTTAGGAGGGAAGTGTTTGAGTTACAGAATAAGCAGTAATAAATATTTCTAATCATCTAAAATAAAAAGATATTTACCCATATGTCTATTTGCAAATTTAATTTGTTGTCATTTAGCAAAGAGCTTTCGGTTCAGCAACTCATATATGAAACTCATTCAACTTAGAACAAAAATAAACCATGGGGTTTGTTTGGTTAGAATGTTTAAACAAAAGTTTCCAGTATTTAAACAACAATAATACTTAAACACTATTACTAAACAGTTTGAGAATTTGAGCAAGACGTACGTGATGCTTGACATAGTCCTTTGGTTAAGATAGAGTTTACACATATTTGCCATAAACTTTACTCAAAGTCAAAATTATATCTCATCCATTTGAACAATGGTGTAATAGTAATAGACCGACATGCTGATTAAAGTGCATAAGAGTTTGCGATGACAACATAGCAAACGACAAATTAAATTATTAAATAGAAAGATGGAGTTGGACAATGCTACTTTGCATCATGGGATGTCATCTTCTGTTTGGTTTGCCTGTCTTTATAGGTAATAAGGAATCAGGACTCAGGACCCATATAATTATTTAGTCGGGACCTGCAGTACCTTAACATCACATCAATTACATATTATAGATTCGTAAGATAGAATTGTTATCTCAATGGTTGAAATTACGTGTTCCTGCTAATTTGTCTCGTTGAATAATGCTTTGCTATATATATATATATAGGCACTAGCTTTACATCTTTTTATCGTCAGTGGCGTCACATGACTCACATCAATTTATAAAACTAGGTGCTGTGAACATTTCCCATTGTTTGAATTTCCATGCTTTTCTAACTAATTGTTATCGACAGATGGAGAAATTATTCATACAACATTTACCTAATTTTGTGACTGGTAATAAGTACAAGAAGAAAGAAATGTAAGCAGAAAATAGTCCTTTCCAATGTAGCTATTTGCGTTCCCTGTGTATACAAATTCAAAATTGCTGTATGTTTGTTACTTAATATTTGTGTTGTGACTAGTGATACTCTAAATGAGAAGTTAATATAACATATAAGAACATTATTTTACCTAAAGATAAATGTAAGGACACAAAATTGCCTTGGGCCCAAATGGGTGACTGGGCCGGCCCAAGTGGCCTTTACAATAGAATTTGTAGAGAATGAGTTCAAAGCCTAGACCCCCTGGTACTTTTGAAGGATGCGGTGTAAGGCCCAAGTCCACTTCTGAGGGATATTTGGTTGAGGGAGTGGCCTAATTCCCTTCTCGGACGTGTGCCGAGGAGCGTCTGTGCAGATTAGCGTTCCATTCTTCAGGGGAGAGAGAGAGAGAACCTTCTTCTTCCTCTTTTCCAAAAAGTGCTGATCCCCCCTTAGTGTTTCCCCCCCTTCCTATTTATATTCCCCCCCTCTGGTTCCCACCTGTCTTTTCCCTGAAAACGCTCCTCAATGCCCTTAGGACCATTTCCTGTCCCTTCAGAAGTCATTTCCCCATTAATGCGGCCAGGCGGGTAGGTGGAAGGCATTTAATGCGGAGGCAGTAGCTTTGTAAGGTGTTCGTACTTCTTGTCCCCCCCTCTCGGCAACCCGTTGGGGCGGAGGGCGGTTTGCTAAGCTTTAGGAGACCTTCTCTGGACAACGTGCTACGCTTCTCGGACAAGGGTCTCTTGGTCCGAGGAGACTTTCTCCTCGGACATGTACGAATTCGGTCGGCGGCCGTTTGAGCCGCCGCTTTTGGAGGCCCCATCCCCGATCCCTTCGGTGGGGTCCCATCCTCGAGCCAGGCCCATGGCCCACATAGGGTTTCGGTGCTCCTTACCCCCCTACAATAGCCCCTCAAAAAGTCATTTGACTCCGAGGAAGCATATGGGTTTTTGACTGAAGAATCTTTCCCCCACGTGACGTTTTAAGTCGCGCACGTGTGGAGTCCTCCTGCGCCTTCTGGACAAGTCTCTGACGCTTCGTTACGTGCAACGCCTGCATTAATTGCGCTGAGTAACTCCCTGTCGCGCACGTTCAACGGTGAAATGGGGATCCTGCGGCCTGGATTCGTCCCCGAAATTTTGAGCGGGACGTTTCCCACGAACCGCCGTTCCCCAATCATATAAAACGCTTCGGTAGCCGCGACGCCCTCCATTTTCACCCAAAGCAAACTTGTCAAGGAGCTATTCGATCTCTCACTCTCTCGCTTTCAAGAAGCTCCCAAAGCACTCGTGTTCCTTTCCTGCGTAAGTCTCCACTCCCTTTCTTCAAGAATCTTCTTCTCTCACCTGTACCTCATGGGTAGGTTCAAGTGTCTAGTCGATATACCCTCCGGCATGGAGGGGTTTAGGGCCAAGTACCATATCCCCGCAGATGTGGACCTAAAATACTGTCCCCCAGGGCTGTAGTGGACTCTAGGGGAGCAGGGCAAGTTGTCATCCCAATAATCGCCTTCCTGGAGGGTGGGATGACACTCCCCATGAAGGACGTAACTAGGGAGTATCTCCGCAACCATAGATTGTGTCCGGACCAATGCGCACCCAACGTTTTTAGGATCCTAGGCTGCGTCGATGCTCTGAACGAGCAAATGGGCCTTCACCTCACGTGGCACGACGTAGTCTACATGTATGAGTGCCACCGGATGAAGGACGCAGGCTACTACCTCAAATCGAGGTCTAGCGCGGTCCGGCTCATTTCCTGTCTTCCCAAGTCTAATAAGGGCATGAAGGACGACTATCTCGTCGTCTCCGGGAGATGGCACGACGGCCTCCACTGCCCCATGAGGGAGGGACACCCAGGTGTGATTCCCTAGGACTTTAGGACCTTCAGTTTATGCAGCTCCCCCCCCTCTTTTGCTTCCCCCGGGAGCTTCGCTGTTGCTAGATGTTTCTCCGTTTGGCTTGTTGTGAATGTCTAACCGCTTTCGTTCTTCTGCCCTCTTTCATGCAGATAAGCAGCACACGTCGCCTCGTTTGGGGGACGTCAACATCTCAGACCTCAACAAGGTTCTGAGGTCCGAGGTTTTTGTACACACCGACCTGCAGGTGAGGGCCGCCTACCTGATATTGGGGTACGATCCCCTCTCCAAGGTCTTCGGTGAGGTGGACGACGCTATCCTTGCCAGGCACAAGAGGCGAGCGCGGATAGACATACGCTACCCCGAGTTCCTCGCCCCACGTGCTCTACCCGACGCGCCCTCCACCATTTTGTACGGTCATCCTGTTGAGGCCGTCCCTTTGGCCGCGCAGGAAGAGGGTCAGATCGCTCAAGAAGGGTCCTCGGCTTCCACCCCATCCCTAGGCGAGGAGATTAACAGGTTCCGTCTAGAGGAGGCAGAGAGGCCGTTGGAGAGCCACGTGGTTAATATCTCCGACAAGGAAGAGGGAACTTCGGACCGGCACTCCGGAATTGCGGGGCTAGTTATCGCCCGGCCAGAGGACTCCTCCTCCGAAGACGACGAAATGACGTCCCTCCAGGATCTATTCGCCAGGAAGAGGGGAGCCCCGGCTTCCAGGGGCGATGCCTCAGGGTCTCAGCCAAGAATGCTCCCGCCTCCGCCACCCCCTCCCGCCGACCAGATCCCTCCCCCTCCTATCGCTCCAAAGAAAAGGAGGAACGAGAACGAGGAGGCGGACAGAGAGCGGGAGAAGAAGCAAAAGCACCAGAGGCAGCTTCAGCAGCAACAGCAGCTGGCTGCCAAAGGCGGCGGGCAAGCTTCGTCCGTCGAAAGTGGGGAGATCCGAGGGCAAGCCGAGGTCCGCCGAGGAGACTCCTGCTGGTCCCCTGCCCTGGAGGTGGACGGAGCTCCCGTGTCCCATCAGGCAAGCATTAGGGACTTCCAGCGCGGTCACGCTTCCCACGTGGCTAACGCCTTGGAGCAACCCCTCCTCTTGCCTAGGGACATGGAGGACCTGGGGAGGATGGGTTGGACGTGCCTCTTCCTCTCGCTCAAGAGGAACCTGGCTCTGGTAAGCGTCAGACGACCAGTCTACAGTTGTTCTCCCGATTCCCATGTGTGCTAACTTCTGTTTAACGTATTTCTGTTGGAATCCTTTATGCAGGCAGTCCAGGAGGCCTTCACCATCGACGCAATGGTAGACCACTACCAAAACCAGGTCGGCGCTGAACAGGCGGCCAGGGCCGAGGCTGAGAGGGAGCTGACCCGGGCCGAGGCAGAGAAGACCGACCTGGCCCTCAAGCTAACCACGGAGCAGAACGAGAGGAAAAGTCTGGACGCGGGCCTCAAAAATGCGACAGCGCAGGCGGAGACTCAGCGCAAGCTTTTGCGGCAAAGGGAGGAGGCCCTTGACAAGGCGGGGCAAGAGGTCTCGGATTTGAAGAGGGAGTTTGCGCAGGCGGAGGAAGTGGCTCGGACCGTTAGGGAGACCGTGGACGCCGCCACTAAAGCCTCATACAACAAGGGGGTTGAGGACACCGAGAACCGCCTGACCGAGGAGTTGGGGGAGCTGTGCAGGGAATACTGCCAGTAGGTTTGGGTGGAGGCCCTGAATGCTGCGGGTGTCCCCGCCGGCTCCGAGTTAAGGGCTGCGGAGAGGGTCTGGTATCCAGAAGATATCAGACTCATTGATGACGCTCCCCCTATCTCGGCCCCTTCCTCCTCGGACCAGGTCCTGCCCCTTCAAGAGATTGGTGCTCCGGTGGTGGGGTTGGGCGAGCCAGCCAGTCAGGTTTTGCCTCTTCCCAAGCCCAAGGACAAAGGAAAAGAGACTCAGGATCCGTCCGAGGTCGCGCCAGAGCGAACCAAGGTCGAAGGCAAGACCAAGGAGCCGCCACTGAAGATCCAGGGATAGGCGGCGTCGGGCCCCCTCCTCCTCTTTTTGTGCAATTTTACTGTTTTTGTGAATCGTTGTTATGTAGGCTCTACTCATTCTGTTTGCAATTCCCTTTGCTCTAAATTTGTATCGAATAATTTATCATCTATAAATTTCGTATTGCGTTTACAGTGTAATTGCTTACATTGTTATACCGCGGGCCGCACATGGTTGCCAAACAGATTTACATTGGTGGTAGCAGCTTAGTGCCCTTGGGCATGTCCAAAACTAGGATAGGTGTGGTTTAGCCACGAGAGAATTTCAACCTTTAGCGAAGTTGTTCGTCAAATTTTAATCTTAGCACTTAATAAAAATTGGTTGAACCATGTTAAATTCGCCTAAGGCAAAGGGTCCAGGGACTAGGCCCTAGTTAACGCTTCACGCTTAATAAAAATTAATAGGGCCGAGTCAGATTCTCTTAAGGCAGAAGGTCCGCGGACCTGGCTTAGCCCCAGTCAGCTTTTAACACTTAAAAGTGGGCTAGATTGTATGTTAAATTTCCCCCAGACAGAAGGTCCGAGGACCTGGCTTAGCCGAGGTTGACATTAGCGTTTAACTTAAACATAAATTGCGCGTTTAACTTAAACATAAATCGCGCGTGTTAAAATTTCCCTAAGGCAGAAGGTCTAAGGACCTGGCTTAGCCCCAGTTGACATTTAACATGTTAAAACGGGATAAACCGTACGTTAAATTTTCCTAAGGCAGAAGTTCCGAGGACCTGGCTTAGCCGAGGTTGTCATTAACATGTAAGAATGGAACCCGTCGTATGTTAAATTTTCCCAAGGTAGAAGGTCCGAGGACCTGGCTTAGCCGAGGTTGACATTAACATGTAATAATGGAACCTGTCGTATGTTAAATTTTCCTAAGGCAGAAGGTCCGAGGACCTGGCTTAGCCGAGGTTGACATTAACATGTAATTTAGGCAATAAATTGTATGCGTGTTAAAAATTTTCCTAAGGCAGAAGGTCTAAGAACCTGGCTTAGCCCCAGTTAACCTTTAACACTTAAAAGGAATAAATTGTATGTTAAATTTTCCCATGACAGAAGGTTCGAGGACCTGACTTAGCCGAGGTTGACATTAACACTTAATTAAAATTGTACCGATAGAGATGATAATACTTGACAGTTGGCACAAGACGATGATATCCGAAAACATGGTGGACACGCCTTTCATTAGTAGTAATACCTTCGAAGGTTATTTACATTAAAAGGTCGCTTTACAAGTTTGTCATCCAGATCGGCTAGATAATATGCCCCCACACCGGCTACAGAGGTTATCCGGTAGGGTCCCTCCCAATTCGGCCCCAGCTTCCCTCACGACGGGTCCTTTGCTGTCCCCACGACCTTTTTTAGGACAAGGTCTCCTGGAGCGAGAGGTCTAGACCGTACGTGAGAGTCATATCCTCGTTTGAGCTTCTGTTGATAGCTGGCTAGTCGGACCATGGCATTTTCTCTCCTTCCTTCCACCAGGTCCAGCTCCTTCAGTAGCATGTTATCGTTAGCCTTTGGGGCGAATGACTGCGCCCTCATCGTCGGGAACCCCATCTCTACAGGTATTACGGCCTCGGCGCTGTAAGTCATCGCGAAAGGAGTCTCTCCGGTGGATCTACGTGGCGTGGTTCGGTAAGTCCACAACACATGAGGTACTTCATCCACCCATCTGCCTTTCACATCATCTAATCTTTTCTTGAGTCCATTGACTATCGACTTGTTGGTCGCCTCAGCCTGGCCGTTCCCCTGCGGGTAGGCCGGAGTGGAGTACCTGTTTGTGATGCCGAGGTCCCCACAGTACTTTCTGAAGGCCTTGCTGTCGAACTGCAGTCCATTGTCCGAGATTAGAGTGCGCGGGATCCCGAACCTGGTAACGATGTTCTTCCAAACAAATCTCTTCGCATCCACGTCCCGGATATTCGAGAGGGGTTCGGCTTCTACCCACTTAGTGAAGTAGTCTGTTCTGACAAGCAGCCATCGCTTGTTGCCTGCCGCCCTCGGAAACGGTCCCACTATGTCCAAGCCCCACTGTGCGAACGGCCATGGGCTGACCAATGGATTAAGAACGCCACCAGGCTGGTGGATGTTGGGAGCATACCTTTGACATTGGTCACACTTCCTCGCGTACCCTTGCGCCTCTCTCTGCATGTTCGGCCACCAGTACCCCTGGGTGAGGGTCTTGTGAGCCAACGATCTTCCGCCCGTGTGGCTACCGCAAATTCCCTCGTGTAGTTCTTCTAAGAGCTGCTCCGTCTCTTCCGGATGTACACACAACAGGTAGGGCCCCGAGAAGGAGCGCTTATAAAGCTTTTGGTCCTCGGACAGCCAAAAGCGTGGAGCCTTCCGGCGGATCTTGTTGGCTTCAGACTTGTCCTCCGGCAGTATGTCGTGCTTAAGGAAGGACGCAATGGGGTCCATCCAACTACACCCAACTCTGACCTGCTGGATCCGAGGGGTGTGACTTTCCTGCCCAGCTGGCTTGAGCATGTCTTCAACGAGAATGACCCGAGGGAGCCCCTGGGTCGAGGTGGTAGCTAGAGTGGCGAGCGAGTCAGCGTGGGTGTTTTCGCTCCTAGAAACATGTGACAACCCGAAGGACTTGAACTTGGCTTGTAAGTGCTTCGCGCGGGCTAGATAGTCCCGCATCCTTGGCTCCCTAGCCTCCAATTTCCCTTCCATCTGGCCGACCACCAGCTGTGAGTCCGAGAATATTAGCACCGCTTTGGCCCCCATTTTTTGTGCCATGTCCATTCCGGCTAGCAGAGCCTCGTACTCGGCTTCGTTGTTGGTGGCCGAGAACGCTAGCCTCAAGCATTTTTCCACGATGATCCCCTCAGGAGACGTCAACACTATTCCCGCGCCTGAACCCCTCTGGTTCGCCGCTCCGTCCACGTAGAGCTTCCACACCGGAGGCGTTTCGCTCGAGATTGCACCGACTGGCTTTCCGCCGGCGCCCCATACCCCCAAGTTTTCTTCCGGGGAAGGCTCAGTGAACTCCGCCACCAGGTCGGCCAGGACTTGCCCCTTTACAGATGTACGAGGTAAGTACTTGATGTCGAAGGCCCCTAAGAAGGTTCCCCATTTGGCGACTCTACTAGAGTAGTCAGCACTCCGCAGCACGGACTGGAGTGGGAGTTGGGTTAATACGACGACCATATGAGATTGGAAGTAATGTGGGAGCCGGCGCGTCGCGTGCACTATGGCCAGAACCGCCTTTTCCAATGGTAAGTACCGGATCTCAGCCTCCTGCAGAGACTTGCTAATGTAGTAGATCGGCCGTTGTATGCCGTCGTCGTCCCGTATCAGAACCAGGCTAACCGCGTGGGCAGCCACGGCCAGGTACGCAAACAACACCTCATCTGGATCGGGACGAGACATAATGGGTGGCCGAGAAAGGTATTCCTTCAGCTGTTGAAATGCCAAGGAGCACTCCTTGGTCCATTCGAATCCCTTCCATTTGTTCAGCAGCTGAAAGAACGGCCGGTATCTGTCCGCCGATCGAGAGATGAACCTGCTGAGGGCAGCTGTCATTCCGGCCAGCTTCTGGACCTCCTTCTGGTTTTGTGGTGGTTGCAGGTTACAGATCGCGGAGATTTGTTCGGGGTTGGCCTCAATACCCCTGTGAGTCAGCATGTAGCCCAGGAATTTACCCGATCCCACGCCGAAGGAGCATTTGGAGGCGTTTAGTCGTAACTTATGTTCCCGCAGAGTCCGGAACGTCCTGTTGAGGTCAGCCACATGGTCTGATACGACCCTGCTCTTCACAACCATGTCGTCCACGTATACCTCCACAGTTTTCCCCAACTGAGCTTCGAACATCCGGGTCATCATCCTCTGATAGATGGCCCCTGCGTTTTTCAGACCAAAGGGCATTACCTTGTAATGGTAGTTGCTGGTGGGGGTCACGAAGGCGGTCTTCTCCTGGTCTTCTAAGGCCAGAGGTATCTGGTGGTACCCCTGAAAGGCGTCCAGGAAACTCATGCGAGGGTGGCCGACCGTCGCGTCTACAAGTTGATCTATGCGTGGCATCGGGAAGGGGTCCTTGGGATAGGCCTTGTTGAGGTCTGTGAAGTCCACACACACTCTTCATTTCCCGTTCTTCTTCTTCACCACGACTGGGTGTGCCAACCATTCAGGATAGAAGACCTCCTTGATAGCTCCTGCCCTCTTGAGTTTGATGACCTCCTCCTTTACGGCCTCAGAGTGTTCTGCGGAAGAGCACCGAGGAGAATGCTTCTTTGGCACTGCCGTCGGGTTAACATTCAGGTGGTGGCAGATGAAGTTTGGGTCGATCCCAGGCATCTCATGCTCCTCCCATGCAAACACGTCGAGGTTTCTTCTCAAGAGCGCGACCAATTCTTCCCTTTCTTCAGTCGGCAACTGAGCACCAATCTGGAAGAACCTCTCTGGGTCGTCGCCGACAAGAACTCTGTCCAACCCCTCGTATTCGGGCCCTTCTGCCACTGCCCCTCTAGTCGTGGCAGAAGGGGCTAATTGCTATGGGACCGGAGCAGCAGGCGCCGAGGGCTCGGGTTCCGGTCGGCGCAGAACTGCGGTTGTCAAGCACTGTCTCGCCGCGGACTGACTTCCCAGGATTTCCTCGACTTGGCCGCAGAAAGGAAACTTCACCTTGACATGGAGAGTGGAGGAGACGGCCCCTAGGGCGTGCAGCCAAGGCCTCCCTACAATGGCCGTGTAAGGAGAGTAGGCGTCCACCACGATGAAGTCCACCTCCACCACTGCCGGGCCCGATTGTACAGGCAGTCTGATCTGTCCCTTCGGCACCACTGTCCTCCCCTCGAAGCTTATCAGAGGCGAGTCATAGGCCGAAAGGTCCTCTTCCCTCAAGTTCAGCCCCTTAAACAGGTCAGGGTACATGATGTCCGCGCCGCTCCCTTGGTCCACCATCACCCTCTTCACGTCGTATCCTCCGATTCTCAGCGTTACGACTAATGCGTCGTCGTGGGGTTGGATGGTCCCTTCCTTGTCGGCGTCCGAGAAGGCCATAGTGGGTGGCCCGTTGCTCTTAATCCTCTTCGGCTCGGAGGCAGAGTCCTCGGCAACAGTCCGGGCTACAGACATTATCTTAGGAGGGCGTGAACCGGTCCTCCCTGGAGCTGCTAGAATGGTATTGATGGTTCCCAGCGGGGGCCTAGGGGCGTAATGGCCTTGGCTCGCCTGCCCAATTTATTCTACCTGCCCCTTTCGATGGTGTACGACCTGTCCCAACTTTCCCTCCTTGGCTAGCTGTTCCAGGTAGAACCGTAGGCTCTTGCAGTTCTCAGTCGTATGGCCGTGTTCTTGATGGTATTGGCAGTGGAGGTTCTGGTTACGCTTCGTGGGATCGCCTATCATCTTGTTGGGCCACCGGAAATAGGGCTCGTGGCGGATTTTCTCAAATACCCGTTGTATTGGTTCGCAAAATGCGATGCCGAGTACTTGCGCTGGTGCCCGACGAGGTTGCCCTACAAACTCTCTCCTCGGCCTACTGTTACTGTATCCGTCCGACCTGAAATCCCTCCTTTCTTCAGGGATAACCTTCGCCCTAGCCTTCACCTGTAATTGGTCCTCCTCCACTCGCGTGTACTCGTCAATGCGGTCCATAAGCCGACGCACGCTCTTGACCGGCCTTCTTGTCAGTGACTTCCTCAGGTCATGCTCGTTTGGAAGGCCGACCTTGAAGGTGCTTATGGCCACCTCGTCGAAGTCCCCATCGATCTCATTGTACATCTCCCAATACCTGTCTGTATATGCCCTGAGGGTTTCTCCCTCTCTCATGGCCATGGACAACAGCGAATCTAGGGTTCGAGGGACCCTGCTGCATGTGATGAACCGTGCATCGAATGCCCTGGTGAGCTCTGTGAAGGAATCGACGGAGCTCACCTTAAGGCCGTTGAACCACCTCATCGCGACGGGTCCCAAGCTGGAAGGGAAGACCTTGCACATCAGGGTCTCATTCTTCGAGTGCACCGCCATCCTCTGGCTGAAGTGGCTCACATGTTCTACTGGATCCGTCCTTCCGTTGTAAATTGTGAAGGTTGGCTGGGTGAACCTTCTTGGGAGCTTTCCCTTCTCAATCCTCCGGGTGAAGGGTGACTTGGAAATCTGGTGGAGCGCCTTGCTCAGTGCGTTGTTGGCCAGGCCTCTAGAGGACGTCCTCTTGTCCTTAGGTGGGCGACGGTGCTCGTCCTCCTGGGAAGAGGATTCGCCAAATGGAGTTCTTGACCTGGAGCTATCGGAGCTACTACTAACACCCGCCGAAGACTGGTCTGAAGGGGAAGGCGTGCGCCTTCGTTTTTCCCGGCGTAGCTTCCTTCTCAGATGATCAACCTTTCTTTGCAGGGTCTCAACACTTTTCTCGCGGGAGGCTCTACTACCGCCGCGCGTATGGCTCCTCCCCTGCGTACATTCCGTATGGACACTGGCTTCGCGCTCTCTTTCTAACCGCACAAGATGGTCCTCGCGTTGGGACCCCCTGGACTCCGCATGACGTGAACCTGAACCTTCCATGGCACTTCCAGTCCCTTCGATCAAGGCTTCCCACAGATGGCGCCAATTGTAAGGACACAAAATTGCCTTGGGCCCAAATGGGTGACTAGGCCGGCCCAAGTGGTCTTTACAATAGAATTTGTAGAGAATGGGTTCAAAGCCTAGACCCCCTAGTACTTTTGAAGGATGCGGTGTAAGGCCCAAGTCCACTTCTGAGGGATATTTGGTTGAGGGAGTGGCCTAATTCCCTTCTCGAACGTGTGCTGAGGAGCGTCTGTGCAGATTAGCGTTCCATTCTTCAGGGGAGAGAGAGAGAGAACCTTCTTCTTCCTCTTTTCCAAAAAGTGCTGATCCCCCCTTAGTGTTTCCCCTCCTTCCTATTTATATTCCCCCCCTCTGGTTCCCACCTGTCTTTTCCCTGAAAACGCTCCCCAATGCCCTTAGGATCATTTCCCATCCCTTCAGAAGTCATTTCCCCATTAATGCGGCCAGGCGGGTAGGTGGAAGGCATTTAATGCGGAGGCAGTAGCCTTGTAAGGTGTTTGTACTTCTTGTCCCCCCCTCTCGGCAACCCGTTGGGGCGGAGGGCGGTTTGCTGAGCTTTAGGAGACCTTCTCTGGACAACATGCTACACTTCTCGGACAAGGGTCTCTTGGTCCGAGGAGGTCCGAGGAGACTTTCTCCTCGGACATGTACGAATTCGGTCGGCGGCCGGGTCGGCGGGCGTTTGAGCCGCCGCTTTTGGAGGCCCCATCCCCGATCCCTTCGGTGGGGTCCCGTCCTCGAGCCAGGCCCATGGCCCACATGGGGTTTCGGTGCTCCTTACCCCCCCCCCCCCCCCCCACAATATATATATGAGGTAAGCCCCAATTATATTGTATTAACCACTTATTTTTGTCATTAGTATTTTATGTTTGACCTCAAAACATAACTAATCACACAACTTATGATGAATATTTCAACAAAAAATATTGATGATGTCGTAGAATTCATGATGATTTAATTCATAAGTCTTATATGAAAATTATTTGGATAGAAGCTTTTTTTTTTTTTTTTTTTTTTTTTTAATGTTAGAATATTGATATTAGCTAGGTTTGATTTGTGACAAACCTAACATCCAAACGGTCAATTCTTCAAATTAAATGCCCAAGAGCCAATTTAACACTTAGGTCAAATTCAATTAATATTTGTAAAAACAAAACCATTAAAATCAAAATAATCATTTAATTTTAAAATTAGTGTTAAGTAAAATAAAGTTTTGCATAATATAACTTATTTCTTAACAGAAATGAGGCTGTGACAAAGCTAAAGAAGTTTTGAAAATTTTTTGGTAAATGAAAATATAAGATAATTGTTCGTTTGCTAGCTAGAAGCCTCAATTCTTATTCATAATAGAAACGAAAAAGAACCTCAATTAACTCTTCTTCCATGCGCTTAGCTGTTACTGATGAAAACTTGGCTTACCATAAAATATGAGACCATCTCAAAGTCACACCCATTCATATGACGCAAGAGTCATATTAAATTTTCAAGAGAGCAGTGATCATGTGTTCAATTCCATCCAAGCAAATGAAGTCATGACTTAGTTATTGAAACTAAAATATTAACCCAGCTTTGCTTGTACTCTAAAGTCCTACCAACTCCTAATTTTCAGATTCTTTCATTATTATTATTATAAAAAAATGGGAGAAGGGGATGTTACGAAAGGGTGTGGTATAATGATTTGTAAAGCTAGAAGTGTTTTTAATTTAAAAGGCATTTTAAGATTATAAAAAAAAAAAAATGCTTTTGAAAAAGCAGTTTTATCCAAAATTTTGCAAAAATCACCTTTAAAAAAAGGTATACCAAACCAAGATAAAAGTGTGAAAACTTAAAACTATTGACAAAGATTCTATGATATCTTTGTGTGTGTAGCATATGTATTAGTAATAGAAAAATACAAATGGTAATGGATTGGTCATTATCTCTTAGTAGCTCCCATTTTATACAAAGATACACCACAAATTCTACGAAAAATTTATAGTAACTTTTAAAAAAAGATGGAGCAAGTTAAGTAACTCGCATTCTTCTTAAATATTAACTTCATAGTTTTTGTAGATTTCAAATGGTTTAACTCATAAAGTATTATGTCGTCAAATAAAGAACTTTAGTTCAAATCCCATCTAAACCAATTACTAAAATTCAATTAATGTATTGAGTCATCAATTATTATGAAAGTAAATTTCATAAGTTCAAATTTATTGTATTTACCAAAACTTCATAGTGTTTTAGTATTTTTTTTTCTTCATTTTTTCTCATTAAATTATGATAAGTCAAATAAGATAGTGTCTATGTTAAACCTAATGGTAAGTTTCGCCACATCATATGATAACCCATGCTTCTTTTTTCTTTTTTATTCATCTTGTACTAACAGTAAAATAGTCACACATGATACTAATTTTGTTACACTCATCAATCCATAACAAGAACTTTTTTATTATTTTAATTTTTTTAAAAAGCTATTGTTATAGATTGAACAACGGCTATATGCTATATCGTATCTTAAAAATATTATAGATAGTACATCTAGCTTTTCAAAAGTCATTGAAAGAAAAAAGAAAAAAGAAGAAGATAGTACTGTACATAAAGTGACATAAAATTGTTCTTATATCTAGCTTTTTATTATTGTTCAAATTTTTGTAAAATGTTACATTATTCTTAAATTTTAAAGAGCACTATAGTGTTTTGTATTGGTTATTTTTTTAATTTCACCCTCTCTCTCTCTCTCTCTCTCTCTCTCTCTCTCTCTCTCTCTCTCATGAATTGTGATCAATCTAGTCGTAAGTTGATGTCTTCAATGATGGCAAATTTGGCTATGGGGCATTGTGATGGTGGTTGTTAAGACAGTAGTGTTGGAAGCAAGATAGAGTGAAATTATTATTTTAGAATATTTGAATAAAATATATTGCAAAATAAAGAGTAAAATGTATGATCTATTGCAAAAATGGACAGCTAATGTGAATTTTTTTTTAATAAGATGCTATTTAGGGTAAAAAATACTTTACAAAATGGGATGTGATTCATGCTAATGATGTTGTGCTTAATGTCTTGCAATAGCAAGGTCGAATAGTTACAAGTCTTGTTGTGCGCTAGTAGTACTCATAGGCATACACAAAAACCTAAGTGGTATATATGCGATGATTATATGCATTAGCCCTTCTAAGTGTGCATTTGGAACGTACATTTTTCGTTCATTCTTGTGTTTTGCTAAAATATGGTGGGTCTCGTGTACTATTCACGTGATTTACAAATATAGAATTTAGCAAAATTTTATTTAGTGTGTGTTTGGGAGGGGCTGAAATGCCCACGTCTGCGTTTCAGCCCCTTTACTTTTTTTCTTTTTTTTTTCACTTAAGTGATATGCACGCGTCACTGTTCATTAACTGTGAACAGTGATTTTAGGCCAACGAACAGTGATTTTATGTGTGAACAGTATTTTTTATACATTAAAAAATTATTTTATTACAGTATTTTTCAGTTTTCAATTTTCAATTTTCAGTTTCAACTGTATCCAAACGGACCCTTAAAACAAAGTCTCACGGTACAGTTTTCAGATGTAAGAGTTATCTAAAATAGACTCTAAAAAGTAAAAAAGGAAAAGAATAGAAAAATGATGCAACTTGTAGATTGCGTGCATCTGATTTACAAAAGTATCTTTCTCCCTCCGATTGGGCATACAATTTCAGACCAATCACAGACGTTGCCAAGCTAAGAAGAAACCCGGAAAAAAAAAAAACTTCTAAATGACTTGGCACGTTGTGATTGGCTATGAATTAAAACACATGAAACAGAGCAATTTGGCTATGTAATGTAATAATATTTCGCTTCCGCATCTTCTGATTCTGCGTTGCATTGGAACAATACTGTGCCATTTCCTTCTTCCTTCTTATTAGTCACTCACCAACCTCTCTCTCTCTCTCTCTCTCTAGATCTCTGTTACTTTATATATTTATATATGTAAGTTTCCACTCTCTCTCCTTGTTTGTGGTGTACCCTGTATTATTTTTTTATTAACAGTAAAGTGTTTGCATGTTTAAAGCTATATTTTTTTTTTGCTGCAGCTGGGACACTTCTCCTTCTTCCACTTCATTTCAGTTTACTTCTGTTCCTATTTTTCTTCGAAACCCACTTCTTCAAACTTGAAGATTTTCTCTTTTGCTTCTTTGGTTTGGTTTTCTGTGTATATCTGTGCCTGAGTAACTGACCAAATGCTTCAACCATTTTCAGAGCTACATATAATGGCTTAGTTGAGGTATGCTTTACATTTGGATTTGGAAAATATATATATTTATCAGACCTATAATTTGGATTTGAAGTGATGAGTTTGATGGGAGTTTCTCTATTTTGCTTGCTTGGTTTTGGCAGGTAAACAAGGTGGCTTGAGTTGATATTTGCTGGGGGTCTAGAGATGTCAAGTAGAAGGGGGCCTGATCAGCCACCGCCTAGGCGGATTTTGCGGACTCAGACTGCCGGAAATTTAGGAGAGCCGATCTTGGATAGTGAGGTTGTGCCTTCTTCCTTGGTTGAGATTGCTCCAATTCTTCGTGTGGCTAATGAAGTCGAGTCTAGCAACCCAAGAGTTGCTTATCTCTGTAAGTTGCAGTTTTATTTTATATGATATGAATTGTATATATGCTTGTATGCTCCGCTAGAATTAAGAAGTCAGTGGATTTAACATAATTTAAACTATGTTGATTTGTACTTTGCTTTGATCTGTATCCAAAAAAGTGAAAGAAAAAAACTTGCTTTATCAGTTATCACCACTGTATATATAAAACTTCACTACATATTCCTTGGCAGAGTATGAATACCTACTATAGTTAACAATGAATACCAAATTACTTTCTTAACAAGGCATAGACTTTAATCCCACACTAAGAAAATTCAAACCAAGTCAAGTTAGGAATTTGAGGCAAATTCTAACTAAAATTCCACCTAGCAATTCACCTTAATCTAAGAAAGTACTCGTGAACAAATTGATCAATTTTCTACATCTGAAGTTAAAACTGAGTGTGCACATATTAAACCAATTGCAAAATTGCACAAAAACTCTTTTCTTGAACCACACTAGGATGAATCTTGAGCTTTGATATCAGTTTGTAGGAAGTACTGGTCTTTTATTTCTAACTCACACTTGTACTATTTATATTTTTTTCTATAATCAATAACATTTGAGTTTGCTGTTCAATTGCTAAGACATTCTTTTCTTCGTTGATTCTATTGTTTATCCTAACTAATAAATCCCCGCATTTGGTTTTGTCTATTTTTATATGTTCTATTATGTCAGAATTTAACATGGTGTATATCTCTTAATGAATACAATGGGATGCTTTCTGAACTCTGATATGTATCTGAACTCAAATGCATATTTTTGTCAATGCTGGAATTAGGTCGGTTTTATGCCTTTGAAAAAGCTCACAGACTAGATCCTACATCTAGTGGACGCGGTGTTCGCCAATTTAAAACTGCACTTCTTCAACGTCTAGAAAGGGTGAGCTTTAAAATCACTTGCTCATTAAATATACTTTTTCTTCTCTAGTAAGCAATATTATTCTAGAAGGATCATGATCAAGGGTGTAACAATTTATAGAAAGAAAATTCATATACCTATCATGATTTGCGTTTTTTTTAGTGAATTGGTAATTTCATTCAACTGAATGGAGAAATATAAGAGGAGAAACTGTAAGCACGGTACAAACATACTGGCAGTAAAAAAATTGCATAAAGAAAAAAAGGAATATGCCATGTACTATGGAAAACCCTGTTCGGAATGGAATTTTTTACCTTTTTTCTTGTTTCAGAACGCAAATTCTTCATTTTTGTGCTTGCAGCAAGTATCAATCTAACAGCATTCAAAATGGTCTGCCAAACTTGTCTCACTATCTTCATCAAACACTTAATTAGTATAGTCTGCCAAACTCTCTTAGTGAAATGATCACTCAGAAAGTAGGTGACAGCTGCTTTCCAGTTCATTCCTACAATCAGTGCAGAGAATGTCTCCTGTATAACTGCAATTAACCTGTTTGATCCCTGGTTGATAGCTTATTCCTGATTGCAAGTTAGTTTATAAAGGAATAATTTGGAATAGATTTTGTAAACCATACCAACTTCCACCAAGAAACAAAGGGGAATTTTGTTCTAAGTGCTTCCAAGTTGCAGTACATTAATATTTAGCATCCTTTGAAGGAAGCTAAGTAATTGAGTCTGCGGTACTCAAAACAACTTCATGTAGTCTGGTCTGAATAGACAGTGAGTGAATCATCAGATCTAGCTAGGGGCCAACATGGCAACACCGTTTATAATCTTGAAGTTAAAATTTTTTTTACTGTCATTTTGTTTGCCATGTCACAGAGAGCTATATGGTCGTATTCATAATATATATATATATATATATATTGATAAGTAATGGACTTCATTTAAAAAAGAGAAAAAACAGAGGAAATAAATTAGAATATGGTGGTCCATCAGGATGCCAAAAATCATGACAAAGGAAGATAGTATCTCCTTGTCCCACTGAGAATTTCAAAAAATTTCTTGCTCTGTTCCTCAAGTTGAGGATCCTTTTCCATTCCCATGTGCTCTCTTGTGGGACTCTAACTACCCAAATGCTTATTGCTCTAAGATAAAGCTTTACCCAAGCAACCATGATAGAGCATGCCTGAGCAAAGGGATTCCATATTTGTCTCATTACTGTAGCTGTAATATTCTACTCTTCCACCTTCCTCAAACTACTAGGACCAAGTTAGAACTCAATGGAATCAAGAAACAAAGGAGGACACTCAAGAATTGGAGTTTCTGACCCTACGTGCCGATCAGCACTTAGCTTAGAAAACACCTCACTCTAGCCAGAATTGGCTGTCAAACCAGACAACATTTCAAACTTATCTTGTACCTGCTTAATAGTCTCAATGGTGATTTGGTATTTTTATCTCAGATATTGCTTTTGTGTGATGACTGACTGTAAATGACATATATGTTCAGTGCCTTCTATCTGCTTTCTCCTCTTTTTTTTCCTTTCATTTTTCATTTTACTTCCTTTTCAAGTAAAACTAATTTGCTCTACCATAAAAAGTGTTCCATAATGTTTCAAGATGTCATTACCTTTTGGCTTTAATTCCCTACAATTTCTAATCAAGGGTCTCCCTGAAGAAATATTTATCCACTCTTATTTTATTTTCAGGAAAATGAAACGACATTGGCAGGAAGGGCGAAGAGTGATGCTCGAGAAATGCAGAGATTTTATCAGGATTACTACAAAAAGTATATTCAAGCTTTGCAGAATGCTGCTGATAAACATGACCGGTTGTTCTCTGAGAGAATTGATGTCTTGTTGATTACTTTCTTGATGGTTGGCTCTAGTGCATTATATTTATTTGATATTAAATTCATGTTTCTGACTCAGTGCCCAACTTACAAAAGCATATCAAACTGCTTCTGTCCTATTTGAGGTTTTGAGGGCTGTAAATCAGACTGAGGCTATTGAAATGTCTGATGAGGTAAAACTGAATGCATTTTACATCTTACTTCTGAATGATATCAAGTTATTGGGACTTTCTGAAAATAATACTTTTTTTGTCCAAGAACCTGCATGTGCTGTGGTTGCATTTATATATATGGATTTAGTAATTATTTTATTTTTTTTCTCTTTTGTTGTGGTAATTGGATAGTATTTCCCTTTTTATTTCTATTGTAGATTTTGCAAGCTCACACTAAGGTCGAGGAGAAGAAACAGTTATATAAGCCTTATAATATTCTTCCTCTTGATCCAGATAGTGAAAATCAGGCTATTATGACATATCCTGAGGTTTGTTCTAGTTTTCTGCTGTGAAATAGTTGATTTTCCTTAGTTCTTACACACTTGAGTTTGATTTTGAATTATTTATTTGCAGATTCAAGCTAGTGTTTCTGCACTTCGTAACATCAGGGGTTTGCCATGGCCAAAGGACCACCAGAAGAAAGTAAATGAAGACATTCTAGACTGGCTTCAGGCCATGTTTGGTTTTCAGGTGACTTGCCAAATTGTTTGTTGACAATTACTTGGTTTTTCATGTTTAATCAGCAGGCTACTTTCCATTTATTAATATACAGAAAGATAATGTTGAGAATCAAAGGGAGCACTTGATTCTGTTGCTTGCAAATGTGCACATAAGACAATTCCCAAAGCCTGATCAGCAACCCAAGGTCTTATTTTTCTTAGATTGCTCGGCATTTTATTTTTACTTTCTAAGCCAGTCTTTAATTTTCCATAGCATGTGCTACTCTTTGCCTCTTTAGTTGGATGAACGTGCTCTGACAGAAGTGATGAAGAAACTTTTTATAAACTACAAAAGGTGGTGCAAGTATTTGGATCGCAAAAGTAGCCTTTGGTGAGGCTTCCTATTTTTTTTTTTAATTTTAAAAATATGTTTTTTTTTTTTAAGTGCTACGTGGATTAGCACTGTTTGTGTATTTCCTATTCTCTTTCATGCTAGTTGATGCCAAACGGTCAGGCACTCATGATTTGATATATTGCTCTCACTTTGTGGCTTTTTTAATTGGCAGGTTACCAACAATTCAACAAGAAGTACAGCAGCGAAAATTACTATACATGGGTTTATATCTTCTTATATGGGGAGAAGCTGCAAACTTGAGATTCATGCCAGAATGCCTTTGCTATATTTATCATCATGTACGTATAGTTCAAATTGTTCCTGAGATTGCGATGAGAGAAAAAAGAATTATTTTTTCTTTTTCATTTCTTTAGGGCTCTAAATTGTAAGGAGATGTATGAGAGATTTAGATACTTATGAGAGTTAATTCAAGTGTGGGGATGTTGCATGGAAGTTGAAGGAACCAAATTATAAGACAAAATTACTTTTAATAATTCTTTACTAGATATTATAAAGAGATTATAACTGAAAAAATATACACAGTTTGTTTTTCATTTGATTTTTGATGTGCTATAGTGAGTAGTTGGGAATGCCAAGGTCATGATGTGAAGGGCTACACATTTGTTCCTATTTGTAATTTTGATGAGTATGTACTAATTATGTCCAAATATTTCTCTCCCCCCCTTTTTTAGGAAACAAAGATAGAGGTTTTTCTCTTAAAATAATAATTCCATAAATAAACCTTTACAGTTTATTCAAGTTATGAGATATTGTCAAGTGTCTAGTCATTAGAGGTTGGTAGGTTTAAAGTATGCAGTGATATCATTGTAACAAGTATGCCATTGCAAATTTCTAAAACGTGAAACCATGGTGTATATTAGAATTTTCCATAAACTTATTTGTAGCACATTCTGGTTATTACCATGTTTTCATACATTCTGCCTTACGCTTAAACAAATTCTTTAGTTGAGTTGTGGAATTTTGGGTCTCAAACCAAAAAAAGAAGAAGAAGAAGAAGAAGAAGAAGAAGAATAGGTATGGAGTGGTTGAACTTTGGCCATTTAAAAGATAAATTATGGATGTTCAGAATAAATTTTAATAGACTTGCTCTAAATTTTCCGGTTCTTATACATGTTTCATATTTATAGTTTTATGATATTTATTAATTTTTATGATATTTATAGTCTCATTGAATTGGTTACTATCATTGAAAATTGAGTATCTTGATTGATTTAAGTATAATTATTCAATTGTTGTACTCCAATCTTTATAGATGGCTTTTGAGTTGTATGGGATGCTGGCTGGAAGTATAAGTCCAATGACTGGTGAGCCTGTAAAGCCTGTCTATGGTGGTGATGATGAGGCTTTTCTGAAGAAAGTGGTAACTCCAATATATGAGACAATAGCAAAGGTGTTGCTTCTGCACGTTCTGTTGGGTCTATAAAATGCATTTTGTTCTATTGATATTTGACTGCTTTGTCTTACCATTTATTTTGTGCTTTACAGGAAGCTAAAAAGAGCCTAGGAGGAAAAGCAAAGCATTCTCAGTGGAGAAATTATGATGATTTAAATGAATACTTCTGGTACAATGGGTTTTTATATTTTTTATTATATAAATTTCATATGTACAGATTATTAAATATTATGTTGGTGTGAATTGTAGGTCAGTTGATTGTTTTCGGCTAGGTTGGCCTATGCGTGCTGATGCTGATTTCTTTTGCCAACCTCCGGAAAAGCTTCTAGCTAACAAAAAGGATGTATGTTGTAATTTTGGGTTTTATGTTACTTGTTTGTTAGTTTTCTAGTCTTGTTTATCTTTCTGTGAAACATATAAATCCAAATTTATTTCTTTTATTGATGAAGATTTTTTTTTAATGAATCTTAACTTATTTCATTTTAAATTCATGAAATATTGTCCCTTTATGGAACAGAGAATTTTCCTGCTCTATCATAAGCTTTTTTGTACTAAATATGCTTCAAACGTATATCCATACAGTCAGTGTATGTTTTGAATGGAGGGAGATGGAGGGAGAGAAGATTAGAGTAGAAATGTAAAAGCTGTGTCTTGATGAGACGGTTTCGTGGTCCTAGTTATATTTGTAATATGTGCCTCTTACATGTGGCTTATATTGCTGTCCATTACTTACGTGTACCGAGACACTGCCTAGGTGAGGAAGAGTTAGAGAAGAGAAATATAAGGTTGGGGTAAATACTAAATAGGGAGGAATCAGATGTAACAACAAGTAAAGGCTAGATTACTGTAATTATTGAAATGAAAAGAGAGAGGATAAGGGAATTGAATCTGAGAAGAAAGAGCCAAAATCCAGGGTTTGGGAGAAAGATATAATGAAAGAGGATAGACAAGAGCAAAAAAGCCACTTGCTGTAGACCTCTGCAGACCTAGGTTTTGCAGTAGAGCTTTAGTGGGATTGGAGAACCTTACAAGAACAAGTCCTGAACAAGTTTGAACTGGGGTTCAACAAATCGACAACAAACAGCCAGGAAACAGTGGTAAGTCAATTGTAACCAGATTAATTTGAGGAACTATTTAGATCAGGAGAAAGCTAGGAACTATATCAGGAACTTGAGTAGAAAGCCACAGTTGAATTTGTCCAACCAGTCTTTTCAAACTCATTATGGAAAGAACAGGAAGCCTATAATGGATGGTAAACAGTGCTGCCTTTCAAATACCATGCACTAATTGATTTTTTCTTTTTTCTTGTAAGTATGTGTGTGTATTTGTGTGTGTGCGCACGCGCAATCAATCTTACCAAATTGGGTGAGGATCTTTGAAGACAACCTGCACATGAGCCCTTATTCTTTGGAGTAAGGCCCCAGACTAACTGAAGTATCCATTTTCCTGTGTGTATGTTAATACAAAATTCAGATACAGGTGTACGAATATGGATACATTGATGCCCTTCTTGAGAGCAGTAATGACTTAAAACAACTAGTAGTACTAGCATAGTTAGTATCAACACCTATTGCTTATGTTGCTATACCCTTAATTATGGTTAATAGATTTATAGGTTTCTGTTTTTGTACCTACACATTTATATTCTGCCCTGTCTTCCTAAATTCCTGTATTTATAGTAACTGTCATAGTCAATGATATGGATCTTTTATACAATATGCCACTAGTCCGCTTAGTTTCCTAATCTTATTGATGGCATTTTAGAGTAGCACATACATTGAAGACCATAAACTGCCCTTCACTTAATAAACAACATTCTTTTAATTTTGGGCTTTAAATTGCTGACATGTATCACTCTGGGCCTTATATATGTACACATACATATATATATATAAAAGTTACACTTAGTGTAATTTTAGGGAATATGACATCTCTCAGTATCTTTTTATTGTATCCAACTTTTGACAAATCCACTTTTGGATTACATTTTCTTTACATACCCTCCATGATCGAAAAATTTCAAGACGATCAAACATTAGTAATTATGTCATCATTCAAATGTTTAGATTTTAAGTTTTTGTACTTTAAAATTATGCATAAAAGATGATTTTGTGGATTGAATAGAAAGATGATTAACATGAAATTTGGAGTGTGTGTTAAAAACATAGAGACCATGTAATCCAATAGTAGGATTTTCATAATATTAATCCAATAAAAAGTTAATAAGTGGTGTAATATTAGTCAAAGTCACACTAGGTGTAACTTGAAATCATTCCATACATATACATATATATATATATATATATATATGTATGTATGTATGTATATAGCAACTCAGTTAAACACTTAAACATGGTATCAAATTTTTTTTTGATAGGTGAGTTAAACATGGTATCAATACTTAGCTTGTAAATTCTGTTCCCCTTTTGTTGGAGAATATAAACCCTATTGCTGGAGTTAACAAAGTAGGATTTTTAAGAACTATAATTTGCTTTTTTTTTTTTGAAAAAAAAAATAATAATAAAAAAATTGGCTAAAATGCAAATTGCACCCTCTAAGTTTGACTAAAATTCATTTTAGTCTTTTAACTTTACTTTCGTTCAATTGAGTTCTCTAAGTTTCAAATTTATTCAATTGCCCAATTTCGTTAAAAAATTGCCATTAAAAAAATATTTTTCTCACTACTAAATCTGTCAACCTGATTTTGGTTAAAACTAATGCATTTCTAATTGTGGAAATTATTGATATTCAGGATGAGAAACCTTATACTGGTGATCGATGGATTGGGAAAACTTATTTTGTTGAAATACGCTCATTTTGGCATATCTTTAGAAGTTTTGATAGAATGTGGAGCTTTTATATTTTGTGTTTACAGGTAATCCTTTTTCTAATTTTCTTATCACTGTGTTTCCTGCCTTTTTTCCCTTCCTAATATTATGAACAATGTACAAATACTCTGTCTAATTTAGGCGATGATCATCCTTGCTTCGAATGGGTCAGGGAAATTAAGTTCCATATTCGAGGGTGATGTTTTCAAGAAGGTTTTGAGTATCTTCATAACTGCTGCAATATTGAAGCTTGTACAAGGTAGGAAACCAGTTGAACGGGTTCTGTTGGTGCATTATTTATTTCTAATCTCATGCATGTGGACAAAACTGTATTTGGCTATTTTCTTTATATTTATTGCTTCTCTCCTTCTTGTACTATATCTCTGTTCTTCAGCCTTAGAGAATTAACATCAGATGTCCTAAAAAAATGCTATTTGGACATATCAAAAAGTTACTTTATCTTTTTTAACACACCACTTTACAATACACCCTACATCCCATCTTCTATTTTTAGATTACGACACATTAAAATAATCTAAAACAAACCTCATCCATGTTATAAAAACTAACAAAACAAATATATTTTATCATGTGGCTCCATTTGATGAAGAGAGGCAGAGAAAGAGGGAGAGAGAGGACGTGGGGATGTGTGTGGGAGAGAAAATTGAATAAAAATAAGAGAGAGGACGTGGAAATGTGATGTGCTAGAGAGATAATTCAATAAAAAAATATCAAAAGATGAGAAGGTAAAATCTATATATTTTTCAGTTTGGCACAAGGAAAGAAAGGAACAAGGTTTCCTCTATATTGCTATGGTATAAAAAGCCTTTCTCTCTTTCTAAAGACATGCATTAAGTGGTTTATATAGGTGCACAAAATAGGGTAAAATTTGAGCACAAATCCTTCTTCTAGCAGAACTCGGATTGCAAGTCTTAATGAATTCACTTGAGTGAATGTTGATGAAATACTGGAGAAGTTTCTGTCTGCATTATTTTCTTGCTCAAGTGAGTCTTTATTTTTCTTGCGCAAGATTCATTTTGCTTGAGCAAACTTAGTTGCGCTTGAGCGAAAAATGATAAAGTTGTACTTAAATTCTTTCAACAGGAGCTCTTGACAGATTTTTAAGCTAACCCAAAATACAACCAATTCAAAAACTTTTGACACGTTTTTTCATAGGAAGCAGCCAACACTAAAACCTAACAGATACGTTTTCATCAGAATTGCATCTAGGAGTCATGGCAAGATAGGGTTGTGGGCCCATTTGATAATCTATGATTTATGGATTCTCCAATCTGAAAATAGGCTTGCCAAACACTTAGGAAGTGACATCCATGTCCAAAAATAATATCCAAACTAAAAAAAATACCACCTTTTTTTTTTTTAGTACATTTAGAATTATAAGATTGTTAAACATAGTTTCTTTATTAAATGTTTCATTATACATTGGTTTTTGGCATGCAAACAGTGAAATAAATATCTTAAATATATATTCAGTCAAATACTTGCCATCTCCACATATCTAGATTTTTGGGATTTACTATTTATGACACCCATGTCGAACTGTGAATGAGTAGACATGTCTGTCTTCAAATCAATTATCTAGAGGGAAAATCAGCTGCATAGGAATTAATACAGCTGTTTGGGAGTTTTGGTGAATTGACGAAAAGAAAAAAAATTTCTTATTTTGTCTCTGTTTTGCTAGTCCTTAGGCATGATGACATCAAATAATTTTGCCACAATTCATAATAGTATTAGATTGACTAAATTTTAAACTGACTGTCAACGTACATCAACCTTCCACATTTTTCCGGGCTTGAGGCGGGTTATTTTTTTTTGATAAGTAAGAATGATATATATACGAAATGCTACTTTATGCAAGAAAAGCACAGTGCAAACCAGAAAACTATAAGAAGGAAAAAGGAAAACAAGGAAATTACAAAAATAGAAAACCAAACAACAAAAAATCACAAAAGAGGAAGAGAGCTCAGAAAAGAAGGGAGGGAATCATTAGTCGTGAGTCCCCAAGCCCGAGACCAATCAAAAAGTGTTCCACTGAAAGATGCAAGTATCTGATCCCCGGAACTATCTAACTCCTCAAAAGTCCGTCTATTTCACTCCTTCTAAAGACACCATAGAATGCACAACGGAACTAAATTCTAGATCTGAGAGGAATGCTTCCTTAACCAATTCCACTAGCCAAAAAACATATCTGGAATCAATCTAGAAATGACCCACAAGACTCCAAGAGTTCTAAAAACGAAACTTCATAATTGATAAGCCATCTCACGGTGAAGAAGTAAGTGGTCCACCGTCTCCCCACAGTGTCGACACATAATGCACCAATCCACAAAATTCAAGCCCCTCAATCTTAGATTATCATCCGTTAGGATCTTATTTCAAGCTACACACCAAACAAAGAAAGAAACACGTCTAGGAACCTTGACTCTCCATATACCTTTCCAAAGAAAGACAATTGAGGGAGAATTCCGCAACTTATTATAATAAGACTGGATGTCAAAATCCCCATTAGGCTTCAACTTCCATCTTAACCGATCTCCAACATCCATTGGGGGCGTATTGGCACCCAAGATACGAAGAAAAAGCAGCCCTTCATCCATCTCCCAGTCGATGTCACTAAGCATAGGCATAGGTGATAGGCGGAGTTAAAATGACCCACTAATCTACTCAAGGAAGCAATACGTGGCATGAATTAATACAATGTACCAACAAGAACATACTTCTCCATCAAGATGTCAAAATCATTAACTGTGCACAAAACTTAAAAAAAGAAGATGTACTTTATTAGGGCCCAAAATAGAGATAGTGAATTCAAGCACCTCGATTTACAAGATTAACTAAAACATCAAAGTGTGTCCTACAGGAGAATGGGGTGAAAATTCCCTAGCAACCATTAGTTCTCTTCAACATTTTCATGATTTTGGTCTTTTTAAGTCTCCTGCTTGTTTTGCTAAAACCTGTTTGGGGTTTTTGATTTTCGTTACCTAAGAATATTTTAGTTTTGCAAAAGTTTGGGCATTTTCTTAAGACTCAGTAATATAAAGAAGCCCACCATATCCTTCACATACATCTTTACATTCAATTATCAATATGGCAGTCTCCTGCTTTATAAGATAGTTGTGATTTGATTATTTTTGTGTTACTGCTATTATTATTATTATTGATATTATTTTGGAACAATTGCAGCTGTCCTTGATATAGTCCTGAGCTGGAAAGCAAGGCAGAGCATGTCATTACATGTCAAGCTAAGGTACATTTTGAAGGCTGTTTCTGCTGCAGCATGGGTCATACTTTTACCAGTAGCATATGCCTATAGTTGGAAAAATCCTCCGGGGTTTGCACAGACCATTAAGAGTTGGTTTGGAAACAGTCCAAGTTCACCATCTTTGTTCATTTTGGCTGTCCTCCTTTACTTATCTCCAAACATGCTCTGCACATTGTTGTTTCTGTTCCCATTCATTCGCCGATTTCTTGAAGGATCACACTATAAGGTTGTGATGCTCATGATGTGGTGGTCTCAGGTATGCAGATGCATGTTTTTAAACTTTTCAATGATAATTTTCTATTGCTGAACAAACATTACGTTTTGCATGCCTATGGGTATGACATGTGAAGCTCATTTTTAGGTTGCTGTTTAACTTAATTCATTCCATAGAGCATCTCTACCATCTTAAATTTTTCTTTCTTTCTTTCTTTCAACCTTTTGATATCTTGCAGCCTCGGCTCTATGTTGGAAGGGCAATGCATGAGAGCACGATTTCTCTTATCAAGTAAGAGAACAGTGTTTGATTTTTGGGTCAGCAGGGCTTGAATGCGATTCACTGATGCTCTTGCTGATTATCTTCTAATTTTTTCTGATTTCTAGGTACACAGTGTTTTGGGTTCTCCTGATTGTATCAAAATTAGCATTCAGTTACTACATAGAGGTATTTCATTTGTCTTTCCTCAGAGCATATGTATGAGTCTTATTATTGCTGCTATGTCTTTCTTTGTTGTTATTTCTTGTATGGTATACCTTTATTTGTCTAAATCATATACATCAAACAAATAAGTGCTAATAAGTGAAGTATTGGATGGATTTATTTACCAAATAATCATTGATTTTATTCAACTTTTATAGTCAAATTATTATCTATGAATTGCTCTGGAAAAGAACTGACCTTTTGGGAAACATTTGTGCTTATTGTGGAAGTTAAGGGAATTTTTTTTTTTTTTGGTATTGATTAGTTAGTTCTGCACGTCTGTTCATTCTCATGAAATGTAGTTACACTATCCTTGGGTGTTTTACCGACAAAGTTGTGGGTGAATTATAAATGCTCACTATTTTTTTTTTTAGTAGTCACTAGGTATTGCTAGTAGATAAATTATGGTATTAGATTTCAATGAGTGGATTGTTTCAATTGGCAAAAAAGTTGTAACATTTTGGATTGTTTTTGAAATTCAATGGAAACAATTTGAAAATTTGGAAAAGCATTAAAGCTCTTGGAAATATGAAACAAAGCTTCTTACCTTTGATGCTTGACCAACTGGAATGCAAGAGGTATTTGGAAATATGGAAGGAACCTTTCACTTTCACTGATAAGCCTTGTAACTGACTATTTAAGGTATGTTGCATGCATATTGAGCATCATTAAATAAAGTGAGGAATGGAAGAAAGATGCTACCACGACTTTAAACTTCTTTAAATATTTGCCCTGAATTTGTTAATCAGTTAAAAAATTCAGAAAGGCATGAAAATGTTTGGACAAGCAGGGAAATTCTTGGTAATATAGAAGGAACCTTTCACTTTCATTGATAAGCCTTGTAAATGACTATTTAAGGTATATTGCATTCCTATTAAGCATCTTTATTAAACGATACAAGTCAGGAATGGAAGAAAGATGCTGACATGAATTTAAACTGCTATAAATATTTTCCTTGAATTTTGTTAAGCAGTTAGGAAGTTCAGAAAGGCATGAAAATGCTTGGAATGGGAAGGAAATGTTTGGTAATATGACACAATACTTTTAACATTACTAAGCATCCTTATCCAATAATATGCATGTGAAATGGGAGGAGGGAGGAATAATGCTTAAATAGTACCATATACTATTAATAGTATTTTATAGCTTGTTTGTGTGGAGGGGAAGGAGAGAGGAGTAGTGAGGAGGGGAGGAGTATGGTTTAATGTACCTTGTCTGAAAGCTTTTTAAGGAGGGAGGGGGAGGGGTTTGAAGGGATTTAGGAGGGGTATCTTACCGCTCCTAAACCCTCTTTTTTAATTCCCCAAAATTGGAGGAATTTGGAGGGGGAGCAAAACGGAAGGGTTCCAGTTCTGCCTATATTAAAAATGTCAAATTGTCAGCTTTTCCCCTATGATGCCAATTTGTATCTATTTTCTTGAAATTAGCAAATGAGAGTCATAATTGTCAATTTATAAGGCCATTCCCCTCCCCTCCCCTCTCCTCCCTCTACTTAATTTTTAAAACATCTAAACAAAGGATATGGATATCTATTCCTGTTCCTCCACTTAATGTTTAAAACATCCAAACAAGGGTAAGGGGTAACCATCTCCCTCCTTCCCCTCTCTTCTCCTCCCCCCTTACCCCTACTCTCCTCTTTTTCCAAACTTCCAAACACACTTTTTACCTGTGTATTTAAGACTATATAACATCTTCTAAGTACAAAAAATTATTTTTAGAATTATAAGCTGCAAATGAATATATGTGCATATGCATGGGTGTGCAAAAGAGAGTTTTCTGCAGTCCACAGGTGATCAACCATGTATAACATTAATTGTAAGTTGGATAGAATCTAATATGGTAAAACCATGAACATTTGACTGAATTGGTTTGACTGATTCCACAAATTCATGTAGTCAAGTGATTTAAACATATTGTTTGATGTTAGATCTATAGATGTAATATATTCTAGGATCTAGCATTGGTTAAATCCATCTGAAAATTTTCTTCTATGCAGATTAGGCCTCTTGTGGCTCCAACAAAACAAATAATGCAAGCTACTGTGAATACATATCAGTGGCATGAGTTCTTCCCTCATGGTAATAGCTTGAATTGTAAGAATTTTTTTAATTTATTGTGGACATGGTTTGTAATGTCATTAGTTGCTGTTTGCAGCCAAGAACAACATTGGTGTTGTGATTGCACTTTGGTCTCCTATAATTATTGTAAGTTATGTTTGTCCTGGTGTCTATCTGCTTCATAATTCTTTAGCTCTATTCATTCTCGTATGAGTTTCTAATGAAAGTAACTATTTCAGGTCTACTTTATGGATACTCAGATTTGGTATGCTATCTTCTCCACGATATTTGGGGGTCTATATGGTGCATTTCGCCGTCTTGGAGAGGTTGGTGGAGCTCCTTCTTTTGTTCTTTGTTATTATGTGGCTTGAATTTTAAAAGGTTGCATGAATGGCACCAAGAAGATTTTTTCCTGTTGTCTACATTTTGAGAGAGAGCTCTTTGGGTGTATTTGGGTTTGGGTTTTGTGATGATCGTGTGCCACTCTTTTCATCTCCTTATTTTCCTATTAAAACATTCTCCTTGGCACTATCCATGGATATAGGCCTAAGGCCAAACCATGTAAATCTTGAGTTTCTTGTGTGATTGTTTTTTCAAATTTTCTATTTCTATTTCACGTAAACCCACTATAATTGACTACACTCACAACAAATTGATATCAGAGCTTTCACTTTCTCAGCATTCTTGGTAACATATATCCTTAGATTCAAGACTTTGATGTTATAATGGGGAAGATGGTTTAGAGTATAGTTGAACACCATGCACTTTGTGCATCACCAAACAACAGTAAAAGGGTCCAATCTGTATAGTTCTTTCAAGAGGAAATCTTTATATAAATTATTAGTGGTAGAAGAAGTTAAAAGAAAGAAATGAATTGATAAGTTTGCACATGTAGTACAGTTCAGATGTACCTGACCCATTAATAGTTGGTGCTTGAATGGAGGTACATCACTCGTTCCACATGATTTCGAAGGATTTTGGTCTATTATGAAACTATTGATTATTAGAACATCATCATAGAAAAAGAGAGAGAATATGAAAAGGTCATGAGAACACACACACACACGCACACACATGTATATGTTATTTCCAAGAGACTTGTAGTTTAGTGGCATAGCCTACTCTCCTTTAGTAGGGGAACTAGGGTTCAAATCCCCCCTTCCCTCTTGTTATAACTATCAAACTATCAATATATATTGTTTATTCTATATTTATATATTTTTAAGTAATCTCCACTCTCTTAGTCTGTTATCATTTTTGTTGGGCCTTAATGTAGATTAAGATGTTTTTTGCTTGATTAATTTTACTTTCATTGGTGCATTGTTGGCATGAAGTCCATGAGGATTTATATTTTCAAGCATGTTTTGACATTTACTCCTGATTTGCTGCCAAGGAATTAAATGTCCTAATGTAGATATATAACGGGATCTTGAATTCCATACATATACATGTAATTCCCTTGGTTTGACTACTCTCAAACCTTCTGTTTAGATAAGCTCTTACATGAGTACCACATTCCTTTATGTTAATAGCACAGAGTAGCTCTTTCTCCTTTGTTGTTTACACAAAATTTATATAAAACCATTGAAGAGTTTAATAAAAACATTGAGGTTTCCTTTAGCTTGAATTCTTTAATAAGTGTCTTGAACATTCAACCCATTGTTTGACTTCTCAGATTCGAACATTGGTAATGCTGAGGTCTCGATTCGAATCACTGCCAGGTGCTTTTAATGCCTGCTTAATTCCAGTGGAAAGGAATGAGAAAACAAAGAAGAAGGGACTGAAGGCCACTTTCTCTAGCAAATTTGATGAGGTTTGGTTACTGTTTTTTATTATTAAATACCATGATAATGATCAATTAACCCCATTAGAAGTATGTTTAAGTAAATTAAATTCACCATTTTCTAAAAGCATAAACTTTTGGGAGAATCAGTGATTTAGCATGGTATCAGAATAGGAGATCTTGAGCTCGATCCTTGTCTCTACTTTACCTTCCATTAAAAATGTTAAAAATCCCACATGTTGGGCCCACATGTGAGGGAGAATGTTAGAATTATGTTTAAGTGAAATAAATTCACCATTTCCTAATAGTTTAAGCTTTTTAAACAATTTTTAATTTAACAAACCCAATTCGGCACCTGTTTCTTCTGTTGCCTACAAGGCAGTTTTTGAGTCTTAATGAGTTGCTTGTTTATTTCAGATTCCATCTGATAAAGGGAAGAATGCAGCACAGTTTGCACAGTTGTGGAACACAATAATCAGTAGTTTTAGAGAGGAGGATCTAATAACTGACTGGTAAAATGATGTTCCAGCGTTGGATATGTTTTCCTTGATTTTTGGGTGAACCTTAAGTGTTGCTCTTCTTTTTTAATAAATATTTTGGGCCTTGGGAATTAAAACCTTAGATGTAAAATTTGCAGGGAAATGGACCTGTTGCTTGTTCCATACGGGGCAAGTGGTCTGGATCTTATCCAATGGCCTCCATTTTTACTTGCTAGCAAGGTTAATCTACTTCCGAGTTAAATTTCTTCCATTAGCTACACTAAAACCTGTAACTAAGTTAAACCTGTACCTGCTGTGTAGATTCCAGTAGCATTGGATATGGCTAAAGACAGCAACAATAGAGACAATGAGTTGAAGAAGAGATTGAAAAAAGATCACTACATGACTTCTGCTGTTTGCGAGTGCTATGCTTCATTTAAAAATATAATAAACTCTTTAGTTCTTGGAAAACGTGAAAAAGAGTGAGTTTGCTACTAATTGATATATATCTAATCAAAAGAGCAAGGGAGTATAATTTCATCTGTCCTAATGTATTGTGTTTTCTCTTTGATGGTTTGCTCTGTCCAGGATTATAAATGAAATTTTCTTGAAGGTTGACAATCATATAGAAAACGAAGATTTGATAAAGGAATTGAATATGAGTGCCCTCCCTAGCCTTTATGAACAATTTATTACGCTCATTAAATATTTGGTAATTGTTTTACCGATGACCTTCACATTTTTCTTTTGAACCAAAGTTGTCAATAAATCATAACTGGATTCTAAATACTTACAACAGTTAGAGAATAAAAAGGAGGACAAGGATCAGGTTGTAATTGTCTTGCTCAACATGCTAGAAATTGTGACCAGAGACATACTGGAAGATGATGTTATCAGGTAAATTATTTGGGTGCAACTATCTCCTTGCAGTAGATTAATGTGCTAATATTATTATTATCCTTTTGTTATTTTTCTTATGTAGTTTGGTAGAGTCAAGTCATGGTGGTGGCTATCACGGAAAAGATGAGGGAATGAAACCCCTTGATCAACAATATCAGTTTTTTGGTGAACTTGGATTTCCTGTTAAACGAGAAACAGAAGCTTGGAAGGAAAAAGTAAGTTATATTTGTAGTTGAAAGATAATACCTAACACCCTATATATATATATATATATATATATATATAGACGCCAATTACCAATTTTATGGTCAAATCAGATGTTGATGTTGGTTTTTCTCTGTATACCTAGCAATTTTGGTGATTTATTAAAGTTTATTACTTATGAAAAGAAACAAGTAATGCCCATTATAAATGATTAACCAGATTCCATTTCATGCATACTCATATAGAAATGATTACAAAGCAATCTAAAGTACAGAATAATAAATAAGCAAACCAAATGAAGACACAAGTAATGTGTTTTTGAAGAGGAAGCCAATGCCCCCAACAAAAAACCTCTCTGTGGCACCACTGCAAAATCTCCACTAGTGAATAGTTGCATTACAAGATTGAATAAAGATCCTCCAAGCCTAAACCTCCCATAGTACTTGAGCCCTTCAAGCTCTAGCTAACAATTGACTTCTCCACGCGTGGTCAACGGAAAACCACCAAGACCTCTTGAATTTGTGGTGTTTCTTCTCCAATGGTTCCTAGCAATAATCACTCAAGGTATATCACTCAAAGATAATATGGAGTGTTTGGAAAATCACAACTCAATATATGAATATGGTGAGAGGGAAAGAAAAGACAAAAGCTATGGGTTTTCTCTCTCAAAGGATGAGCACACTAAGCTTTCACAAAATTCTCCATGTACTCTCTCAGGGTTTTCTCATGTTGTTCTTGCGGATTGGAATGGGTTGGGGTTGGTACAAATTGAGCTAGCTTAGGATAAGAATGAGGTGCTGGAATTTTATCCTTAGGCAAGTAGTGACCACGACTAGGTCGCAACATGCTGAAATAAAGGACTCTCCTTTTTGTTACACTTGTGCAGCTCGTGGGCAACTCAAGTCGCAGTCAGGTCGCAAGTTTTTCTCTTCAGCAGCTTTGACCATGGCTCAAGTATACTACCCAAATACATGTAATTCCCAAGAATACATCAAACACCAGCTATACAAGCAAATTTGGCTCGGAATGAAGTCAACAAAAAACAAGGACCTTACTGTAATATTGCAAGTGTAGCTCAAAACGTGAAAGTTACTATGAGTAATTTTTACCATGGAATACCTATGTTACATTTACAAAATAAAGGAGCCAGTCCTTGCCTGCATAATTCGACCAATGGACCTAGGGGAGGGCTAACAGGACCATTGCATTGATTAATACATCAACCCTACTTTAATATTCTTTGTTGCAATGATGTTAAAAAATTTGATCATGACTCCTGTTAACTTCAGGAAGTGTGCTTAGGGTTCATTAATATATACCCTAACACACATGAATGTTATTTATATGCAGGTAATTACACTAATAGCAAAATTTTACAATTTTCCCCCAACCACAAACGTACTCATAACAACTCCAAACTCCAAAATTGAATTCTTCTTTGAACCAAAGCCAATTAAATATGTAAATCCTTGTAATGTATAGATTGACATCATATGCGTTTTAGTATTGCAAAAAATAGCCTTGTTCTTGTTCTCTTATTTGAGATAATTAAGTGCATCTAAAATAAATTGCATACAGTAGAAAAGTTCCTTTTAATTTTCAACTTTGACACTGCTTATGATTAGTTCCAAGTTTTGTTCCGGCATAACTCCATTATTGTCTAGACAGATTAAAAGGCTTCATCTACTGCTTACCGTAAAGGAGTCTGCTATGGATGTGCCATCCAACTTGGAAGCTAGAAGACGTATTTCTTTCTTCTCCAATTCATTGTTTATGGAGATGCCTCCTGCACCCAAAGTTCGAAATATGCTTTCTTTCTCGTAAGCTCTCTAAGCATTGAACTTTTCTGAAAGAAGATATTGCAGTTTTCCTTGTGTACATGTACTGCACATATTGCTGTAGAACTTAATGACTTGTAGCCCCTTAGGTTTGTGGGTCTGGATCAATTCTTACTTTTAAGTCAAGATCTGAAGGCTGGTTTCACCTTTTTTTCTTTGTTTAAAATAATTTTCTATGCAAATTCTCACTCTCACTCTCTCTCTTTTCACAATAGATCTTAGTTGCAGCATATATTACCTGACATATTTGTTATTTCTTTTGTAGTGTCCTAACTCCTTACTATATAGAGGATGTTCTCTTCTCCATAAACGACCTGGAAAAGCTAATTGAAGAAGATGGAGTTACGATACTTTTTTATTTGCAAAAGATATTTCCAGGTTCTCCTCCTCCTCCACCTCTTTTGGAACTACTTATGTTCTCTTTAAGTATCATTTCCATTGGCAAAACTGACTTGCTCTTCCATAAAATGGTCATTTACTACAGATGAATGGAAAAATTTTCTGGAACGGGTCAGGTGTACTAGTGAAGAAGAACTCAGAGGAAATGTACATGAAGAAGAACTCCGTTTATGGGCATCATATAGAGGCCAGACATTGACCAGAACTGGTATAAGTCTCTCTCTCTCTCTCTCTCTGACATGAAGAAGCATTCTTTTGCCTTTATCTGATAATGGGTGCTCTCTGCATACATCATCACCCTACTCTCAACAAATAAGTTCGAGGCATGATGTATAACCGGAAAGCTTTGGAACTTCAGGCCTTTCTGGATATGGCAAAGGATGAAGGTGATTATGGAGAATATGGCTATGAACTTGTAATTTCATCTTTTCTTTCATTGTGCACCATCTTATTTTTATAAATGTTAATTGCATTTATTCAGATCTAATGAAAGGCTATAAGGCGGCTGTATTGGATATTGAGGAAAACTCAAAGAGTGAAAGGTCATTATGGGCACAATGTCAAGCATTAGCGGACTTGAAGTTTACGTATGTGGTGTCATGCCAGAACTATGGCATTGACAAACGCTCTGGTCATCCTCGTGCCAAAGACATTTTGAGGCTTATGACAAAGTATTTCTTCCAAATTCAATTATTGTCATATTAATGTTTCTCTAAGCAACTGTTATCTACATATCCTACTTTCCTTCTCTCAGGTACCCATCTCTTCGGGTAGCTTACATTGACGAAGTTGAAGAACCTTGTAAAGATAAGTCCAAAAAAACTGTTCAAAAGGTCTATTATTCAGCTCTTGTAAAGGCTGCTCCACCAACAAAATCAATTGATTCATCTGAGCCAGTACAAAATTTGGACCAGGTACAAGTGTTAGATTATTCTGGAAACTGGGTCAGATAACTCAAGAAATTAAACACCGATGGTACTTTTATACAGACTTTTTGTTTCTCTGCACAGCTTCCTGTATTCACAAGTGATACATATATAGAGATGACCTTGTGGTCTGTTTCAAGAGATTATAATGATTGACAGATGACTGAACAAAAAATTTTATACTGTCTTTTCTTTTTCTATCCTGCAGTTCTCAGAATTGGAATGATATTATGATTGTTCATTTGAATCCAACCATAGGCATGATATGACCTGCATTGTTCCGTAACTTTTCCCAACCAGGTGTAATGCTTCATGAGTTATTGTTTGGATATTCTATTGCAGGTTATTTATCGGATAAAGCTTCCTGGGGATGCGAAATTGGGTGAGGGCAAGCCAGAAAATCAAAATCATGCCATTATTTTTACACGTGGGGAAGGCTTGCAAACAATAGATATGAATCAGGTACTGCAGGAATGTATATGGTTTTTTGTATGTGGGTCTATGTATGTGCACTTGTGCACACTTTTTTTGGGAACTTAGTTTCATAGGCAAAAGTCGGATTGTTAAGTAAACTGTTCAACAGGATAACTATATGGAAGAAGCCTTCAAAATGAGGAACTTGCTTCAAGAATTTCTTAAAAAACATGATGGTGTGAGACTTCCAACCATCCTTGGACTTCGGGAGCATATATTCACTGGCAGGTACTTTTATGGGCATAGCTTATCTCAATCCTGATTTTGGTTGTAGTGCTGCTGGTAAATAACACTACATATATGTGATTTTTGTGTAGCTCATCATGATTTTGTTATTAGTGCAGTGTGTCATCTCTGGCTTGGTTTATGTCAAATCAGGAGAATAGTTTTGTAACTATTGGGCAGCGATTGTTAGCTAGCCCTCTAAAGTAAGATTTCTTTATACATATCTGTGTGTGTATAAACCTATCAAAAAAAAATATCTGTGTGTATGAATATATATTATCTTCAAGTATAAGTTTACAAGAAATCTAAATTTCATTTCATCTAGCTTAGATAGTAAACCCGCTTGTTTTGGTCCAAGAAGCATAGAACAAAATCCGGCCTACACAAGGGTTATGGGGTTTAAGGGATGGAAGAGAGCTACCTCTCATTTGAATAGCTCATACGCCCAATGGGCCAAAAAATCTAAGTTTCATACTTGTGCAGCAAATTATGGTTCCTGCAATGCTTCAATATTTGTGCCATTTGTTGCTTGAGCAGGTTTTTCTGATCCATTATCTATATTGTCAAGTTATTGTTGGTTGGGCTGAACACTGGGTCATTAAGTCAAGGAAGTAAAATTTTCTAATGGCATAATGTGAAAAAAAAGTCAATACTTAGTGCATAAGCTCCTGCTTCTTGGGTTTGGGAGAGGTGATTGATAGGTTGCCTTACTCCCAATTTTCGGAAAGACCAATTCCTAGACTAGAACCCATGACACATCACTTGGGCATAGGGAACTGGCTATCACACCAGCATCATACAATGTAAATTCATGAATCAATAAAAATAAAATTCAATTCAGCACTAGGATCAAATCCTTTGAATGTAAATTGCTTTTTCTTCTTTTATTTATATTGTTAAAATTACGATGGAGTCATGATGACTCAAAATTTCAATGTTTCTATATAATTTTCCGAAGTTCAAATGTTTGGGTTAAAAATTCTCTTTAGTTGACCAATGGTTATCTCCCCTATTAAAAATTCTACACAACCAGTCTTTTTGAAGTTTAAACCATTTTCTCTTAGTTCTCTTAAAATATTCAATGGTGTTCAAGGTTTCTGCACCCATATTTACCCCTATATCATTTTGGGATTTTTAAGCCTAATACAAGTGACCAGCTACAATTAATAGATGAATTCCAAACTGTGATATTAAATGTTTGAAGCTATAATATGGACAGTTACCTTCTTAAGCTTGTGTTCATGTATGAAATTATGATATTTCTCCACTCAAAATTTACATTTTTTTTCAGTCGCATTTTTCCCACTTGATGTGTCTTTGGGTTATTTAATGTTCATATCTGATGCACTGAATCCATAATTTTCTGCTGCTCATTCAGAGTTCGGTTCCACTATGGTCATCCAGATGTGTTTGATAGACTGTTCCACATTCCTAGAGGTGGTATCAGCAAAGCTTCCAAAGGCATCAACTTAAGCGAGGACATATTTGCAGGCATTTTCTAGCTGGAGAGCTTTTTTTGTACTAGACTAAATTAGTTTGTGATTTAGCTTGGCCGTTAATCTTAGCATCTCTCCATGGTATGCAGGTTTCAATTCTACATTACGTGAAGGCAATGTTACTCATCATGAATATATACAAGTTGGTAAGGGGCGGGATGTTGGCCTTCAACAGATCTCAATGTTTGAGGCAAAGATAGCTAATGGAAATGGTGAGCAGACATTGAGTCGTGACATATATAGGCTTGGGCACCGATTTGATTTCTTCCGAATGTTGTCATGTTATTTCACCACAGTTGGATTCTATTTCAGTACCTTGGTATGTATGAGATATAACTTATTTGCCTATGTATATATATTGTATGGTCCCATATGATTATGTGAATCACTTTGTTTGTGTTTTTGACAGTTGACTGTGCTCACAGTCTACGTGTTTCTCTATGGCCGCCTTTATCTTGTTCTTAGTGGACTTGAAGATAGTCTGAGCAATCAACCTGGTATTCGAGACAATAAGCCTCTTCAAGTAGCTCTTGCTTCTCAATCTTTTGTGCAAATTGGATTTCTGATGTCCTTGCCTATGATGATGGAAATCGGTTTGGAAAGAGGCTTCCGTAGTGCATTAACTGATTTCATATTAATGCAATTACAGTTGGCTCCTGTCTTCTTCACATTTTCTTTGGGAACAAAGACACACTATTATGGAAGGACATTGCTTCATGGGGGTGCACAATATAGAGGCACTGGTCGAGGTTTTGTAGTGGTCCATGCTAAGTTTGCTGAGAACTACAGGCTCTATTCTCGCAGCCATTTCGTTAAGGGCATTGAATTGATGATTCTGCTTATTGTGTACCAATTATTTAGCCCATCATATAGAGGTGTAGTTTCATATGTCTTGATCACCATATCAATATGGTTCATGGTGGGGGCATGGCTTTTTGCTCCTTTTCTCTTCAATCCATCAGGCTTTGAGTGGCAAAAGATTGTTGATGACTGGACAGATTGGAATAAATGGATAAGCAACCATGGGGGGATAGGTGTTCCTCCAGAAAAAAGTTGGGAATCTTGGTGGGAAAAGGAACAAGATCATCTCCGATATTCTGGGAAGCGTGGTATTATTGTTGAGATATTGTTATCATTGCGCTTTTTCATCTATCAATTTGGGCTTGTATATCATTTGAACATTACAAAGAGCAAAAGCTTTCTGGTATATGCTGTGTTTTTCTTCAACATTAAGAAATGTTAATAAACTGGGTAGCTACAATAATTCTAATTAATTTGATCTGGTTAACAGGTTTATGGAGTTTCATGGCTTGTGATCATTTCAGTATTGTTTTTGATGAAGGTAAGTAGCAAAAGCCTTCAGATTTCTATTGAAGCATAACGTAAAATGCTCCTTCTCATGTTTGAGAATAATCTCTTAGGAAACTCTATCCCTTGATATCACATCATGACAGCAACAGGTTTTAAATTAAATTATATCTTAATATTTTGTTTGAACCTTTTGCAGTTTGTGTCAGTTGGAAGGCGACGATTAAGTGCAAACTTCCAGCTTCTGTTTCGATTGATCAGTGTTCTAATTTCCCTGACATTCCTTGGTGTTTTCATTACCTTAATAGCAGTTCCTCATATGACAGTTCGGGACATCATAGTGTGCATTCTTGCATTCATGCCAACGGGTTGGGGATTGCTCCAGGTCAGTAAACCATCTTACTATCACAGTAGTCCTTCCATATGTTATTTTATTAACTCTCTTTTGGTCTTTACCTTCTGTTTTTTCCAAGGTCTATGCAGATGTGGGCTTCAATTGTTGTTAATGGTATTTATCAAACCTAATGTTTGTTTCTTTTCTTTCTGCTTTCTTTTTGTTTTCATTTTAGATTGCACAAGCTTGTAAGCCGTTGATTGAACGTACTGGATTTTGGGGATCAATCAAGGCGCTTGCTCGTGGATATGAAATAATCATGGGCTGGCTTCTGTTCACCCCAGTTGCATTCTTGGCTTGGTTTCCATTTGTTTCTGAATTCCAAACACGAATGCTCTTCAACCAAGCATTCAGCAGAGGTTTACAGATTTCCCGTATTCTTGGTGGAAAGAGGAAGGAGCGCTCTGCCAGCAACAAAGAGTAATTGCATTCCCAGCAACAGTTCCATTAATGTAGAAAAAAATCTCTCTTACTCTTCAGTGTTACTTTTACCCTTGCAAATCATATGGAAAACCAATTTATTGATGTGTTTGTATAACGTGTCCCACTTGATCATGTAAATCAATGTCTCTTTTTATTAGAAACTTGAGAAGATAGCAGATTAGCAATTTGTAAATTGTGCTAGCTAGCTAGCTACTCGGTTACGCTTATTGGGCCTTGCGATCAGTTTAAAGTTGACAATGTAAGCAGCTTGCATTGCATGCCTTTTTCAGTACCATTCACAGGAAACTTCTTATTTTGAGTTTTGTAATTTTTAGAATTTTCTAGAATGTGGTTTTATTTCCTTGATTTTAGATATTATTAAGATTTTCTTGGCAAATTCAAATCCTTATTTGGTAATATATTAAGGGTGTGTTTAGCATTGCATCAAGAGATTTTTTTTTTTTTTGAGAATCATACACACACACACATACATACATACATATATATATATATATATATATATATATAAAAGGATGATGAGATAAGAGAATACATTTATACGCTAACACCAAAACTGTATGCTATCAAGAGAGTTGAAGAGCTTTATGAAGATGTAAAAGGTCTTTTGTTTTTTTTTTAAGTAAATCTTTATGGAACAACTATTCATTCCCTATATATATTTTCATAAGATTATTCCCTAAATATTTGTTTATTGATTTTAGATATTATTAAAATTTTCTAGGCAAATTCAGATCCTTATTTGGTAATATATTAAGGGTGTGTCTAGCATTGCATCAAGGGAGAGTTTTGAAGTTAGGTCGAATTGATTCGACGCAAAGTGTTGCACGTTGCAAGTGGTTTAGAATTGATGGGTCCATTGCAAGTGTTAGTAACATATGCATATTTTACGCATACTAATGAATTTTTTAATAAAATTCTTGTTTATGTACCAAAAAAAAAAAAAATACATCGAAAAATACATGTTTTTTACAATTGAATGTATTAAACATGTATCAAAAGTTTCTTTTGTCTTCTTCTTCTTCTATATATTAAGAGGATTTAGAAAGTTAGTTATAGTTTTAAAAAATGTTAAAAATACCCATAATCTAATTAGATAATTCTTATTCTTAAAAAATAAAAAAATAGGGTCAAAATTGTAATTCAAGAAAATTAAAAAAAAAAAAAAAAAAAAAAAAAAAAACTACTAGAGAAATTTTTTTCCTAAAAATTATCACACTCACTATTTAAATATATCTCATGTAATTTTAATACATTTTTTTTTTTAAATTAGCACACACTAAATCCAGCCATTTAATTTATTTCAAATTCTAAATTTTAGTTTATTAAAAATCTTTTCCTGTGTAACCTCACTAACAATAGATAAATTCAAATTAAAAAATTACATTAAACTCAAAATAAAAAATAAAAAATGTCTCATCACACATGCGGAGTGCGTGTGATGAGGCAAGTAATCTATAACATAATTCCCCTCTTTGAATTGGATTGTTATGTAATTCAGAATTACCCCTAAACTCTATGTTTAATAGGATAAAACTTAAGAACAACCTGGTAAAAGTATATCTCTAACTCCATGCCTGCAAAATAAGATACCCTCCTACTCCTACTAATCCATGTCTTCAAAGCAAACTTATCTTAAAAGTTTAATTTAAAAAAAAAAAAAAAAAAAAACTTCTCAATCCACTTTGATATTTCCCTCAAGACCACATTCCATTTTATTTATTTTTTACTTTATCAAAATTAATATTTTTAGTTCCATATTTTATTATTTATATCAAACATCAAAATTTTCATTTTTTATTATAATATTCAAAAAAATTTTAATCTATTAAGATTTTTCTATAATCTGAATAATTAGATCTTATTGTCATATATAATTTATATACCGGATTTAAAATAAAAAAAATAATATCATTTAAAATTATAATATATGAGACAATAAATACTTCATTTTTGGCTAAGTAAGCACAAAAAATATATATTAAAATTTAAACATCATCTCCTTCATAACTTGTTATATATTTTTCTTAAAAATACAACTAAAATTGAAGAACAATATATACTAAATGTATTATATTCTTAATTAGTTGAATTTTTATACAATATTATAAAATTATATTAAGATAATATAAGTATGCTACTAAATTGAAATATAATAAAAGTAACTTAACATATATATAATTCTTTTATACATATGTCTATTCGCTTTTTTTTTTTTTTTTTCATTTATGGTTTTTATGCCGTATTCCGTCAAAAAACTAGTTGCAATCTTGCGGACTCATGCGATGTGTAGAAATATAAATTATTTTGAGATCTGGTATAGTGTATAATTTAGTCTTTAATTTTATTGTAAATAATTTGTTCTCCTTAAAAATTAAACAATTTCTAAAAGTAATATATATTTATATATTTTATTTATATATTTTTACAAGTATATAATTTATTTATTTATTGGTACATTTGACTGATGTTATTTTTTTGTGAAGTGGTACATAGTTTTCTAACTATTGTTATTGTGCATTATATTTTCCTAATTTCTTTTGGTACAACTAAAATTTTAAAGTTTCAAATTTCTCATTCTCTTAAGGTAATTATCTTAATAACCATAACTTATCACATAATTACAATTGCTATTATTTAACTAATTGATAAGCACATTCAAATAGATAGCCATGTAGATTGTGTTTTGATATAAACTAAAATTCTCACTTCCAAACTAAAATAAATGCAGACAAAATCAATTAATGAAACCAAAACTATTAAGGGGGGAGAGAGAAGAGTTCTTATGGGGAACTCAAAAAAACATAATACCAAAACATATCAATTCAAGGTAGATATTAAAAAGCACAAAATTCATCAACATAAAGTAGAGTTGCAGGAAAGATTGAAGGAGAGAGATAGAGAGAGCATAATGGAAGAGGTGGACTGAAATGGACAAAAGTGAACCAAAATGGACAGAAATGGACTAAACTGGACCAAATTTATTGAAGTGGAATGAGTGGACAGAACAGGACAGAAATATTACGTTCATGTGGCTCAATAGAACCACAGCAATAATAAATGTTATACTTTGATTTTAGATATTTTATAGATTTGTAGATTGTCATCAACACTCATGCTTTTACAACAGCTGAAATGCTTTACTATCTTCTTCCTTGTTGTCCATGGATGGTATTCTAATAAATTAGTTCATGCATTTATTTATATAGGTTGTGGCAAAGCTGATAAGTAAGTGGAAGCTCATTTTTGTGTTAATAAATGTGCTGTATTCCCCAATGATTAAACTTCGACCACAATGCCTTTGTAGTTCAAAATTATCCTAAAATTGTCTCGGTTTGCAACGTGTTTCCAGTCAAGTGGTTGGTTATGTACTCGATGTTCTGAATTGTTTGACCTTTCTCTCCGGTCCCTTGTGAATGTTCTTCTTGTGCCTTGTTAAAACAGCTAGTCTGTTGTTAGGATATGTACCCTTAAATCCTATTGTATGATGCTATGTATGATGCTATGTATGATATTATGTATGACTTAATGTTGTGTTTAATAAAGTTGTTTATTTTTTATCTAAAATAATGGTAACATGAATATTTGGACATTATCATATAGTCCATGACATGCATAGTATGTGATTTATGTGAAAAGTCACAGAAGATATAAATTACAAGTTCTTTGTAAACTCAGAATTTATAGTTTGTACTCGGTGATGAAATTGGGCATTTCATCTACAAAAATTATGGTTCAAATTTAAACTTAGTACTAAGATCACTTTTTTGCCCCAACAATAACAACCAGTAACAACCTGTCCATTAGGATTTGTTGTAAAAATGTTGTATTCATATAATTTCTCAAAGTGGGTTAGTGGGAGCATTCCTAACTTCCTATTTTGTAGGAAATATTTTTTTAAAATTTATCTAAAATTTAGGAGTTTTTAAATTAGTAATTTTATATGTCTAACCCTACTATTTAAGATTTACAAACAAATAAATTTGAGGGTATTTTGGGTATTGAAATTGAGGAATCTAAGCACGGGAAGCCCATTAAAATAATAATATCGATATAGATATATGGGGGTTATTTCTAGAACACGTGAAGACTGAAGACTGAAGAATAATTGGACTAAAAGCAAAATTGTTTAGTGTTACAAGCAACTGTGATGAGACTAAAATGGCAAAAAGCATTGACCTTTCATGGTTTCTTGCATGAAAAGAAAATTAGATAAACCCCTTCTCATGCCCCTGGTCATGAATTATGGTTTAGGGTTTCAGCCTCATCTCTCTCTCTCTCTCTCTCTCTCTCTCTCTCTCTCTCTCTCTCTCTCTCTCTCTTATAAATTGGTAAATTGGTCTTCTCTGAGTGTTCTCTGTTCTCTCTACTCTCTAGTCTCTCTAGTGATTTCAAAATCTCCCATTTTTATTTTGAAACAAACAAAGTCCTTTACTCATTTACATCAAAATCTTTCTAGTTTCTTCACTCCATCGGGTTGCTGGTTGCTATTGCCATCGCCTCACACCCCACCTAACACTGCCGCCTCACTTTGTTTCCACTTTCCACCGTGAGTCTTCTCAGCCTCTCAGTCTCGGCTTCCTAATCTCAGATCAGGTAAAGTTTCTTCCTTTTCCATCCCTCTTTTTCTGTATTTTGTGTTTGTGATATGGGTTTATCATTTTGTTCAAATGATTTTTTTTTTTTATAAGTAATAAGAATCATATGAAAAGCAACTTAAGGGATCTTGTTCAAATGATTTAAAACTTAAAGATTAGGGACCAAAACTAACCAAGAGATTGGATTCAAAGATGAAACCCTAATTTTTTTGGTTTGATTTGTTGGTCAAAGACTTGATTTATCACTCTTCAGAGTTGGAACCCCTAATTTGAGTGTGTCTGTTTGTGTTATCATTTTTCGAAGACTTGAGTTATCACTAGTCTGAGTGTGCTTTGTGTTTATTTTTGTGTATACTCTTCACAGACAAACAATATAGGTAGTTTGATTCATTATTTTAGTGGGCCCTGTTTTATTCCTTGTTTTTTTTATTCCTTGTATCTACTTTGTTTTTATTTATTTTTTTTATGATCAATATACTTGTATCTTCATTGTAAAAAGAGAATATGAACACCTATTTTAACAAGGTGAAATCTAAACACTTTTTTATTTTCTTATCTGCCTATTTTATTCCTTGTTTTGTTTTTTTTTTTCCTATGATCAATATACTTGTATCTTCACTGTAAAAAAAGAAAAAAGAAAAAAAGATGAACTCCTATTTTAAAAAGATGAAATCCAAACACATTCATATTTTCTTATCTGATTGTATTTTATTGCTCATTTGTTTGATTCGTTTTGCTTTCCTAACTTAAAATTTTGAAATCCTAATTTTATGCAGGAGTTGAAAGTTGTTCAAGTAGGCTTTTTGCTTCCTTTTCAAGATTGAATTCCTAACAGCTAAGAATTCTCTAAAGTATCATTTCTTTCTCTTTTAACTTCTTGTTATTGTTTGTATGTTACTTTTGTCGTCGTTTTTGCCGTAGCTTTGATCTTTTGTTGTTGATGCCAAAATCTGTCTTACTCTAGTAGAGATAGTCAATGCTATCTAAATATGTAAACCAATCAGTATCCATAATAGTAATAAATGATAGTTTTTTTTAATAGAAGAATAACAATGGATTTGATTGTCACATCACATGTTCAGTCTCGATATCATGAATTTTTTTAAAGAAAAACCGTAAAACTAGCAGTGAATATCCAAGTTTCAAACGTGAGGATTGATTTAAAAGATATTTTATAGATGACGGTTTGTTATATTTCTTATGAAAATAATGTCAATTTTTTTGTCCACATGTGATCTGCAATGTCTGACGGTCGAGGTTATATTAATATTCAATTAGCAAATTGCAAACTATACTAATCTTTTAAGGTACCAAATTAAGTCCCTGGAAGTTCGAACTTCGAAGCAAAAGTCAAGACAACTAATTTGAAGGGGTCTGGTTTGGAAACTAGAAACCAATTTCCAGATTGTAGCTTCCCCAGGAAACCATATCCTCCATTTTACACTTCTCATCATTATAAATAGCATTTGACAGCATTCCTGGCATTTCTCACCCTCAGCAAAAATTTGGCCTACAACTCCAATTTGGCTTTCCAAAATCCAAACTCTTTCAGCAAGATTACCAACCTGACTCTTGTTGAATTTCTTCATTTTTTTTATAAACTTGAAACATTATTGTAGAGAGGGAAAATTTCTGGCCTATCACAAGCTGACCCATTATGCCACAAAGTCCACAAAGTATGACTAATTACAAAGCATGACTAATTACAAAGCATTATGTACTGCTACTAGAAATTTACCAAATTCCATTAAGGTAAAAAGATGAAAAGCATGCAAAATGCTAATCACATGTAGGCGCGTGTAAGCGATGATGCAGGTAAGTCGGCGCGTGTAAGCGATGACACAAGCAGACCAATCAAGCTGTGACATGTGTCACCAATCAAACTCCGCCATGTGTCGCTCACCTACCACTAAACTCCTATAAATAAAAGCCTTCCTAAGGCATTTAGACACCAAGACATCTAAGGAAGAATCGGGAAGAGATCTTGAGTTCAAAAATTTAGAAGCTCTGCTGGATCAAGCCCTGAAGCCTCCAGGAACTTCAAGAACTTCAACCTTCGAATACGACGAACATTCGAAGCAAAATTATCCAAATCACTCTCCTAGATCTTAGAGGTCACTGAAATCAAGCTCGAAAGCCTTCAGAAACCTCGACAAATCACAAATCAACAAAGTTTTACGGATTCAAGCCTTTAAAACCCCGAAAAGCTTCCGCCATAAACCTTCGTAGACGAAGAATACGAAGAACGGGAAGAACAGAGGATTTCTAACAAGCTCATAGCCAGAGATTCATTGTAATTCTGTTTCAAAGATCTTCGATCCATCCTTCAGCCAAATTGAAGGATACTTTGTGTTCAAATCAAAACCACATCACAAATCTTTTAAGGAGATCAAATCAGAGGATCAATCCTTGTAATAACAGAGAATTGTACCACACATTCATCAATACAAATTCACGTTTGTGAAACTATTTTACTCGTTTGACTTATTTCCAACCGAGAAATTTAGTCCTCCACAATTATATTAGCACACCATTTACATTTCTACACACCACACTGCCTTGAACCAAATCCAAACAACCAGCAGGTTGCTTGACCCAGAATTTGAAGTACTTACAAAGGTTTAGGAAAAGCAGTGAAATCTCTTCTTACTAGCGTTATTAGTGCTATTGAAATTTTAGCTGTAAACATTTGCTTGCATGCATTTTAGGAGGCACGTATAGTATATAAAAATAAGCTGCACTTCTACAAAAATAAGTTGGGCTTTAATAATTGTACCAATTGCCCCCCCTCCCTACGAAAAATTTCATGAAACCCAATCCACCCATTGAAATCTAGCAATGATACAACACTCCACTGTTAGTTTTTATGTACACCCCACCCAAATAAAACAAATGCTTTTAACAAAACCTAATAAATGCCTAGTTGTCATGTGTCCATCCTTTTTATATTCAATAATAAGAATGCACAAGTGCTATATATTCTCTGTTCTATGTATTCTAAGTTCAAGTTTGAAGTGCAATGTGCACAGTGCACCATTGAACTTACGAGGTTGTATCCACCCACAAATTTGAATTTTTTTTTTCTTATCATCTCTTCTTTTTTTTCTTTTTCTTTTTTTCCTCTAGCTAGCTGATAATATTATCTTTTACTTTTGGATTTAGGTGCTAACATAGAATATTTTATTTTATCTTTTTCTAGAAGAAAATTTAGGTTGCGATAGAGATTTATTTATTTGAAGATTTGAATAGGAAATTCTATAGAATTGATATTGAATAAATTTTACCCTATGAAAGATCAACATTGAACATAACTTCTATAGGAGATGCTTTTTTTGTTCATGTTTATAGCAAATTGCTCATTTTTGTACATAGATTTGAGTTTCGAAATATTACTTAATTCCAATGATCATTTTGTATAGAATACATGTATAAGTTATGACTAACATATGCATACATAAATCGGCCCCCAAGTAAAAATCCAACCTACGCCCCTGTTTCTTTTTGTGGATTGTAGTATAGTTTGGTCTTTTATGTGTTCTATATAAAGGCTATCATTGATTGTAGAAGAACCATGCAAGTGTTACTGAAATAATAAGAAAGTAAGAGTGGTATGTACCTAGCTAATATGCATAGCATAACAAAGTAAGGGCATGTTTGGTAGACTGTAATAGACACTGAAATGTAATAGTTATTTATATGATTTAGCAATTCTTTAGTTTGGTAATGTTTTGATTACAAGGAATAGTCATTTCTTATGAATACCTATTCTTCAAAATGAGGAGTAACTATTCCTCTTTAAAAAGATTATAATAGTTATTCCTTGGTAAGTGCAATAATTTTTAAAATTCATATATTTCCAAATAAACAAACTTTATATATATATATATATATATATACACGTGACAATTACAAAAATAATAAGTAATAAACAATAACTCATCTCTCTTTCAAATTAATATATATATATATATATATATATTTTAATGAAATATAATTGTATGAGTAAGATATTTTCTAAAATAAATCTTAATTTTTATTCTAATGATACAACTTACAACCAAACTTATGCATATGTTTAGTTATTCTGTGACATCCCAACCTAATGGAATAATTAATTTATGGGTTTATATGCTTGTTATCATTTTAATTACTTTAAGTGTATAAAAACTTTAATGTTGTGATATTATAAAACATATATGTTTTTTTTTTTTAATGTTGTAGAAATGAGTTTTATAAAGTTAAGGATATAGAAAAGTTATCTTGCACTTTGGGTTTTTCTAGAAATATAAGCTCTTAAGGGGTAGAAAGGAATTTTTCAAAAAATGGTTAGGTGAGCCACCAACCCCCTTTGCTATATGCGTATACCCCCCCCCCCCCCCCGGTCAAAGTCAATTCCTTATCTTTCTTTTGCTGCTTCAGAACAGCCTTGGTTCATCATTTCCTTGCTTCTTTATTTTTCTTCTCTCTTTGCTTTCACTGTACGTGGCTACATCACTACTCCCTTCCTCTTTCACCAAAACAACATAATCCTCACTCTAAAGAAGAAAGTAAGAGCCTAACACTAAAGTTTATGCTTCAAAGGTTGTGGGTAAGTAAATCAAAACCTCATTTGATTTTGGGTATGTTGATAGTATGATTGTTTTGTTCATTTTCTCTTCTTTGTTCTTAAATCTGATTTCAGGGACTGCACTTGTGATTCTGTTTTTGTAAGTTGAAAGTTTGATGGTGTTATGGTCTATTGAATGCTTAATAATTTATTTTAATGTTTATAGTCTTGGTATAAAAATGCGTAAATGAAATGAAGACCTATTGCTATTAGTTGATGATTTTGTAAGAGAATCTGTTTGAGCTGTCACTGTGACAGATTTGGGGTTTACAAGAAGAAAAATATGTATTAAATCATCTGATGTGAATTAGGTTGCTAGGAGTAGTTTTTATGAATTCTAAGACACATATAGTTGTTATGAAAGTGGTCTCACTGCATTTGGATTAATACAAAAATAATGGTTCAATTTCTAAGTTGCATGAATTTCTGTCAGGACAGATTTGAGCACGTTGGCTTGTACGATTTTTAATAAATCATGGTTTTATGCTTTGGCTTTGAAATTAATACGGTATAAACTAGAGATACAGGGGAGTAGCACTGTAAAATTGCATGACATTTGGATGTGTTTTGATAGCCCATTTGTATTTTGCAAATGAGGAATCTGCTGCTGAAATGAGCAGTAAACAGTGTAGGATAACTTTAACTTTGTGGATTTAATTTTGAAGTTATGGTTAATGTTTTGAGCTATATTTAATGTGCTTATCTTTTGGTATGTTTAGATCATAGTGGAATTTTTATGCCTTGGTTTCTCTATGTTTTAGCATGTAATGTGTTTGGCGATTGTACCTTGTTTTGGAGAAACTCTATGTGATGGGAATTAAGATTTTACTAAGTTTGAGAGTTAGGTGGTGTTAGAGGTGTAAGTTTATATTTTTAGGAAGAGTTGTTAGTAATAAGTTTTGGTCTTTCATTTAGGTGACGAGAACGAGAACACGGACACTTGAGCTCCTCTAGTACAAATCTCTCGCATCTTCTGTTTTCAGGTAAGGGATATGTGACATATGCGTTTGATAAGTATAAAAATTGTTTAGAAAACTATTATGTATTAAAACCTTTTAATTAGAGATATTGCATATAAGCATGATTTAAGTAAGTATATGTTCGTGAGTTGTTCAATCTTATATATATGATAATTTTAGCATATTGATGCTATTATCTATATCACGAATATAATATTTAAGAATGAAGTGGATATGCTATTATTATGAAATATCATGTAAAATGAGAAATTTCAGTATGATGTATAAGTATGAAAGGTTTTTTTGGGTTATGTTATCTGGTAATCTGAACTCAGCTAGTAGGGGTTAATTAGTGGCTTTTCATGGAAAATATTATCTATTTGGCCATTTAAAGGGGAGGAAATGGGGTTGCCCATATCTCTAATCTGAACAAGGCATTCTCTCCAATGTGTACGGATAGAGGGGAGGAATAAAACCTTGAGGGGATGTGCCATCAGGCCTCCCAAAGAGGACAATTTCATACACACGAGGGCACCCAAATGTGATGAGGCCTTCTCTGTTGTGCACATGCACCAAGTACAGACTTATCAGAATATGGACTAACCAATATGTTATGAACAGCTATATTATGTTATTGATTATGAGATAATGATTTTTAAAAATGAAGTTACTGAATTATGTTTATATTTCTTATTATGTCCTCTTATAAGTATATGAAATATTTTCATCTAAGAGCTCATAAGTTAATTCAAGAGCAATATGAATAGTATGAATCCTATTTTATCAAAGCTGGCATATCCATAAAATGTTTGATTTACATGCATTCTTATCAAAGGCCCATGAAGCTTAAAAACCTTACTGGGCTTCGCAGCTCACCCTATTATATTTTAGTGCACAGGTTCTTCCTAGAAGCAGTGAGAGTATTAGAGATGGCAAGATTTTGTGATTCTCTTTTGGTAGATTGTATAGTCCTTTTTGTTGTATAATAGTTTAGCTCTTTGGTTGTATAGGAGGAATCAAAATATACTTGATCCTTGAGCACAGATGTAATTTTGAACTTTAGTTTGTTTTGAACCCCAGTTGTATGTCTTTGGGGTTAGGTTTGTAAATAAGAGTTTTGCTAAACGTTTAGCTATGTAATATTTACATGAACGCTTGAAGTTTCAGCCAAGTGGTAATCTTGCAAAGTTCAAATGAATGAATTTTCAAGGTTTTCATCATTTTTGTATATTATGGCATTTATGCAAGAAAATAAGCAGGTATACAGGAAATAATTCTTGTTAAGCGCTTTCAGTTTAGGTTGGTTCGTGTTAGTATTGAGGTAAACTTGATATTAACATGCCGGTCATGCTCTAAATGCTAAAGTACTGGTTTTGGTTGTGACATATTCCATTACAACATATTTTATTCCTAGTAATAAATATTACAATTCCTGTTGTAATCCTCATTTAGTGTACCAAACGTTTTCCAAGAGTAGCGTGTAGCAGAGTATGTGTAATTAATATCAATTATTAAGAATCATATGAAAAGCAACTTAAGGGATCTTGTTCAAATGATTTAAAACTTAAAGATTAGGGACCAAAACTAACCAAGAGATTGGATTCAAAGATGAAACCCTAATTTTTTTGATTTGATTTGTTGGTCAAAGACTTGATTTATCACTCTTCAGAGTTGGAGCCCCTAATTTGAGTGTGTCTATTTGGGTTATCATTTTTCAAAGACTTGAGTTATCACTTTTCTAAGTGTGCTTTGTGTTTATTTTTGTGTATACTCTTTACAGACAGACAATATAGGTAGTTTGATTCATTATTTTAGTGTGCCCTGTTTTATTCCTTGTTTTTTTTATTCCTTGTATCTGCTTTGTTTTATTCCTTGTTTTTTTTTTTTTTTTATGATCAATATACTTGTATCTTCACTGTAAAGAAAGAATATGAACACCTATTTTAACAAGATGAAATCCAAACACCTTTTTATTTTTTTATCTGCCTGTTTTATTCCTTGTTTTGTTTTTGTTTTTTTTCTATGATCAATATACTTGTATCTTCATTGTAAAAAAAGAAAAAAAGAAAAAAAAGATGAACTCCTATTTTAAAAAGATGAAATCCAAACACATTCTTATTTTCTTATCTGATTGTATTTTATTGCTCATTTGTTTGATTCATTTTGCTTTCCTAACTTAAAAATTTGAAATCCTAATTTTATGCAGGAGTTGAAAGTTGTTCAAGTAGGCTTTTTGCTTCCTTTCTACGGTTGAATTCCTAACAGCTAAGAATTTTCTAAGGTATCATTTCTTTCTCTTTTAACTTCTTGTTATTGTTTGTATGTTACTTTTGTCTTCGTTTTTGTCGTAGCTTTGATCTTTTGTTGTTGATGCCAAAATCTGTCTTACTCTAGAGGCCAAAATCTGTCTTACTCTAGTAGAGATAGTCAATGCTATCTAAATATGTAAACCAATCAGTATCCATAATAGTAATAAATGATAGTTTTTTTTAATAGAAGAATAACAATGGATTTGATCGTCACATCACATGTTCAGTCTCGATATCATGAATTTTTTTAAAGAAAAACCGTAAAACTAGCATTGAATATCCAAGTTTCAAACGTGAGGATTGATTTAAAAAATATTTTATAGATGACGGTTTGTTATATTTCTTATGAAAATGATGTCAATTTTTGTGTCCACATGTGATCTGCAATGTCTGACGGTCGAGGTTATATTAATATTCAATTAGCAAATTGCAAAATATACTAATCTTTTAAGGTACCAAATTAAGTCCCTGAAGTTCAAACTTCGAAGCAAAAGTCAAGACAACTAATTTGAAGGGTCTGGTTTGGAAACTAGAAACCAATTTCCAGATTGTAGCTTCCCCAGGAAACCATATCCTCCACTTTACACTTCTCATCATTATAAATAGCATTTGACAGCATTCCTGGCATTTCTCACCCTCTGCAAAAATTTGGCCTACAACTCCAATTTGGCTTTCCAAAATCCAAACTCTTTCAGCAAGATTACCAACCTGACTCTTGTTGAATTTCTTCATTTTTTTATAAACTTGAAACATTATATTAGCACACCTTTGACATCTCTACACACCACACTGCCTTGAACCAAATCCAAATAACCAGCAGGTTGCTTGACCCAGAATTTGAAGTACTTACAAAGGTTTAGGAAAAGCAGTGAAATCTCTTCTTACTAGCGTTATTAGTGCTATTGAAATTTTAGCTGTAAACATTTGCTTGCATGCATTTTAGGAGGCACGTATAGTATATAAAAATAAGCTGCACTTCTACACAAATAAGTTGGGCTTTAATAATTGTACCAATTGCCCCCCTCCCTACGAAAAATTTCATGAAACCCAATCCACCCATTGAAATCTAGCAATGATACAACACTCCACTGTTAGTTTTTATGTACACCCCACCCAAATAAAACAAATGCTTTTAACAAAACCTAATAAATGCTTAATTGTCATGTGTCCATCCTTTTTATATTCAATAATAAGAATGCAAAAGTGCTATATATTCTATGTTCTATGTATTCTAAGTTCAATTTTGAAGTTCAATGTGCACAGTTGCACTACTTGAACTTACGAGGTTTTATCCACCCTCAAATTTGAATTTTTTTTTTCTTATCATCTCTTCTTTTTTTTCTTTTTCTTTTTTTCCTCTAGCTAGCTGATATTATCTTTTACTTTTGGATTTAGGTGCTAACATAGAATATTTTATTTGATCTTTTTCTAGAAGAGAATTTAGGTCACGATAGAGATTTATTTATTTGAAGATATGAATAGGAAATTCTATAGAATTGATATTGAATAAATTTCATCCTATGAAAGATCAACATTGAACATAACTTTTATAGGAGATGCTTTTTTTGTTCATGTTTATAGCAAATTACTCATTTTTGTACATAGATCTGAGTTTAGAAATATTATTTAATTTCAATGATCATTTTGTATAGAATACATGTATAAGTTATGACTAACATATGCATACATAAATCGGCCCCCAAGTAAAAATCCAACCTACGCCCCTGTTTCTTTTTGTGGATTGTAGTATAGTTTGGTCTTTTATGTGTTCTATATAAAGGCTATCATTGATTGTAGAAGAACCATGCAAGTGTTACTGAAATAATAAGAAAGTAAGAGTGGTATGTACCTAGCTAATATGCATAGCATAACAAAGTAAGGGCATGTTTGGTAGACTGTAATAGACACTGAAATGTAATAGTTATTTATATGATTTAGCAATTCTTTAGTTTGGTAATGTTTTGATTACAAGGAATAGTCATTTATTATGAATATCTATTCTTTAAAATGAGGAATAACTATTTCTCTTTAAAAAGATTATAATAGTTATTCCTTAGTAAGTGCAATAATTTTTAAAATTTATATATTTCCAAATAAATAAATTATATATATATATATATACACACACGTGACAATTACAAAAATAATAAGTAATAAACAATAACTCATCTCTCTTTCAAATTAAAAATATATATATTTTAATGAAATATAATTGTATGAGTAAGATATTTCCTAAAATAAATCTTAATTTTTATTCTAATGATATAACTTACAACCAAACTTATGCATAGTTTTAGTTATTCCATTACAACATATTTTATTCTTAGTAATAAAGATTACGATTCCTGTTATAATCCTCATTTAGTGTACCAAACGTTTTCCAAGAGTAGCGTGTAGCAGGGTATGTGTAATTAATATCAATAAACTTCTCTTTTATTAATTGAGAACTTTTTTGTGTATTCTATTTGAGTGTCGTGACTTGTGAGACATATTATGATTTTGTCTGAATTTTTGCAGCCAGAAATCTCAACGAAGGATAATGCCGTCTGAGAGTGATCAAAATTTCAGCCTCTCAGGGCCAGTGCATCTCACAGTTGTTGACTGGTAAGACCATTAACAAATACTTTACTAACAGGGTGTAATCAACTGCTACGGAATGATAGTATGTGTACAATAATTGTGCAATAGGTTGCGTGCGATAATCATTTTCCACAAAAAAAAAAAAAAAAATGCAAGTGAATTCTAATGCGTCCAAAGAAAAATGCAAGTGAATTCTAATGCATCCAAAGAATAAGATGTTCAATTTGACATTCAAAACTCTCTCTCTCTCTCTCTCTCTCTCACACACACAATCAACCACATAGAATAGTTATTGAAAAATGTATGACAAAGATTGTGTTCAGGGACATTTTGGCTTGGCTAAACCATTTTTTTTCTTTTTTTTTTCTTTTTGCCTAACTAGCGGTAATCTTTCTCTTTCTTTCTTTTACTTCTTTGGAATTCCCTTCCTTTTTTTTTTTGGGTGTCCCCTGAATGCTTTTTTTTTTTTGGTTGAGAAAGTCCATTTCTGAGTAAGAATTTGATCATTTTTTGCCGGGTTGATGTTAAATTCTGGTGTATTATTACGTAACTCACTGGGATTTTGGCCCATGAAAAAATAACGGGGGCACATGTCCCATTGATATATCATGTGGCTTCTGTTCTTGAAATTCTACTTATTAATAAGTAAACATCACCATATAATATATATTTTTACTATTTTACAATGTTCTCCATTCACGCAGGAACAACATGGATCACCGAAGATCGGTTTTAGCTTGCTTGGTTAACGGAGTATACATTCTTGAACGTGACCGCCAACAACACCGCCATGAATCTCAAGCTCTTGCTCCATCTTGGTGGGAATCCTTCGATTTCAAATTAAAAGACAAGCTTATCGACCATGGTGGCAAGTCCATTTGGCATAAGGATTCCATATTTGGTGCCATTTATGAGTACAAATATCCATCACCAGATTCACCGTGTGATCCAAACATCCCACAATATGTTATTGCCTTTCGCGGCACAATCATGGAGCCAGACACCGTGTTACGTGACGGCAAATTAAACTTACAGTGCTTCTTTAACAAACTTCACAAGACTCGCTGCTTTGAAGTTGCAATGGTTTGTGTTCAAAAAATGGTTGATGAAGGTGCAAGGGTTTGGTTAACTGGACATTCTCTGGGGTCAGCTATGGCATTGCTTGCAGGAAAGAACATGGCAAAGGCAGGTTGTTTTCTTGAAACTTATCTTTTTAACCCTCCATTCTATTCAGTCCCCATAGAGGGTGCGGTCAAGAATGAAAAGTTGAAGTCTGCACTCCGCTGTTCAACGAGTGCTTTCAAGTTAGTCCTCACGGGAATCAGCCTTGCTGTAAATGGTGCCCAATCACATGAACCTTTCGTAGAGCTATCTTCATGGGTTCCTAACCTTTTTGTAAACCCAAATGATCCTATTTGTGTCGAATACATTGGATATTTTGCACACAGGAAGAAGATGGAGGAGTATGGACTTGGACTAATTGAGAGGCTTGCAACAAAGAAGTCCATAAAGAGTCTAATAAGCTCAAGTGTGGCGGCAAAGGTTTCCCGTTTAGAACCACTGCATCTCCTTCCTTCAGCATATCTGATCATTAATAGGGATCAATTCCTAGATGATAAGGGTCAAAATTGTAGAACATTTCATGAACTTCAACAGTGGTGGAAATGTTTTGCCTGTGAATCTACGCTTTATAAGTACTGACACTACAAGGTGTGGGGGGGCAGAATCGGTCTTGGCAACGTTCGAATTTTCTTAATGTGTGGGCTAGCATAGTAATTTGTGTATTCAGTAAATCCTTGGTTGGTTGGAGTTGTTTGTACTATTTGATACTATAAAGTTGTAACTTACAACTATTATGTGTTGGCTTTAATTCTGTACCAAATTTTATTGTAATTTTATTCAATCTTTTGTACTCTGTGTTTAATGTGGGATTTATTTGTAAAGGTTGTGTATGAGAGAGAGTGTGTGAAAACTCAAGGCATTTGTAGAAGACAAAAGGAGTTTTCACGGGTAGCTCGTGACTAGTCATCTTGCGAAATGATGCATGTGCCCAGCACATAACTAGAACGCGAAGAGTCATGACAGATGGTGACAGCTGATTTTCGTGAATGTCTCGTGGGAAGGCCTTACCCGTGAGATACTCGCGACACAGTCTGTTTTGCCATTTTGTCATATCTGCTTCACTACATCCTCATACACACTATATATACCATCATTATCCACACATTGAGTAGAGAGCTTTTCAAAGAGAAAACCCTAGCCTCAAACCCTTGAGAGTGTGAGATTGTCATACCCACAATTCTCTACACCATCCATTATGGTTTTTCTCTACTCTTACCTCTCTATTTCCAAATCATTAAGAGGTTGATAGCCCAAACATTTACCACACCTATACTGAGTGTCAAGTGAGGTTTTGGTGCTGTTGGGAAGCATTGGAAGAAGTCAAGCTTTGGCGGATGCAATTGGGCGCATTGCGAGATCTAGAAAGCTAGACAAGACACGATTCCGAGAAGCCTTGTTGAAGTAGAAACTTAGAAGACTTAGGTGCACTAGGTAGATTAGGCTTGGAGAGTCTTTTGCTATTCATGTAACCCAACTTATTGTCTAGTGGATCGATTTACCGCTTGGAGGGCAGCGGGAAGCTTTTTCGCCGAGTTCTTTAGTTTCCTCTTTGATAACATATTGGCGTGTTATCTTGTGTTTGCATCTCTCTTCCCTACTCTTTTAGCTTTTATTTTACTGCTGTGATTTGTTGAATATGGCTTAGAGTAGTTGTTTTATTTGTTTGCTTGCTTGCATTTACTCTATTCCGTACAACTGAGCCGTAATGTTTTTATTTGGAGTCTAAATAGCTCTTGTGTTTTTAACACAAATCCGAACTTTCAATTGGTATCAGAATGGGTGCACTTGTCGTGGTTTCATTATCTAAGTGCGATCCAAGACCCCTTTTGTGATGGATCGGTCACAATCTCTAAATGCTCCACCATACTTTGATGGGAGCAACTATGCTTTTTGGAAGGTTTGTATAAGGGCTTTCCTTTGTGCTATAGATGAGTCCATATGGGATTCCGATGACAATGGGTATGTTAGACCCATGACAACCAAGTTCGAATGGGACAAAGTAGCTCTTGCATTGGCAAATGCCAATAGAAAAGCAATTAATGTTATCTTTTGTGGTGTGTCTACTGATGAATTTCACAGGATTTCGCATGTGAAGACTGCCAAAGAAGCTTGGATGATTCTTGAGACTACCTACAAAGGTAACAAGAAAGTCAAGGACACAAAGCTCCAAATGCTTACCACCCGATTTGAAGAACTCAAGATGATAGATGATAAGTCATTTGACTCATTCTATGGGAAGCTCAAGGAAATTTTGATTGCTAAGCTCAATCTCGGTGAAAAGATTGAGGATGCTAAGGTGGTGAAAAAGATTTTGAGGTCCTTACCGGAGAGCTACTGTGCGAAGGTCACAGCTATAGAAGAAAGCAAAGATTTGGATAAGATCAAAATTCAAGAACTTATTGGATCTCTCCAAACATATGAGCTGGGATTGCCTTCTCACAAGCCAAGCAAATCACTCTCTCTCAAAACCATCAATGAGAGAATAGACGACTCTTCCGAAGAAGATGATGTGGAGAAAGAAGTAGCATTCCTTGCAAAGAACTTCTGAAAATTTTTGAAGATAAAAAACAGTGGGAAGTCTTTTAGCAAAGGAAAGTTTTCATCATCCAAAAGTGGTAGGAAGGAGTTCAAGAAAAAAGATGGTAAAGACTCCCAACCCCCCCCCCCAAGGAGTTGTGTGCTTTGAATGCAACAGCCATAGACACATCAAGAAAGAATGTCCTAACTACTTGAGAGGGAAGGGTAAGGTGTTTGCCACTACTCTTAGCGACTCCGAAAGCTCAAATTCAAACACAGAAGAAGAGTGTGACAGTGACAGGAACTATAGGGCCTTCATGGCAATTACCTTCACTGAATCTAAGGATGATTTGAGCAATTTGGTAAATGAACTTGATGAGCATTCCAAGGGCGAGGAAGTTGAAGAATCAGAAGATGAAGATGTATGCCAAAATGAAGGTGAGAGCAACCTTCAAGAACCATATGATTCTTTGCTAGAAGATTGTGGAAAATATGCCAAGGTTGCAAACCATGTTGTGAGAAAGATGAAGAAGATTGAAAAAGAACATAGGTGTACTCTTGTGCAATTTAGAGAGGAAAAATGTGAAGTAGAAGGACTTAAGGGAGAGCTGGTTGACATTTACTCTAAGATCAAGTTTCTTGAGCTTGAAATAATCCAAGCTAATGTCAAGATTGAGCGTATCTTCACCAAGAAACTTGACAACGTGTTGTCCTCACAAAAATATTCACATGACAAGACCGATTTGGGTTATACCGGAGAAGGAAGCTCCAGCAGCGAATCTAAGAAGGAAGTAAGGTTCGTATCAGCCAAGAACATTGAGAAACTTAAAGAAGTGACGCTTGAGACTGAGACCCCTGTTGCTGAGAAGAGAACCATTGGTGTAAAACCAAAGGATAAAGGGAAGTCATTACCCAAAAATCAGAGGGGGCCTCAAGTGAAGCATGTGTATCATCATTGTAGTGTTCAAGGGCACACAAGACCCAACTGTTTCAAACTTCATGCACTCAAGAAGGCTGACTCCATGCGTGACCAAGAAAGTTCAAAGAAGAGACCAAAGGGAGCACAATCTAAGGGTGAAAATGAAGGGCAACTCATTAAAGACGTCATGGAAATGCTAAAGAATATCTCTCTATGCCTTGTAAGCTTCATTCTGAGGTTGGAAAGCTATGTTGGTCGTAACCCTCTATCCAAGGCTCTCACCCAAAACTCTCGAAAAGTGTGGGTGAAGAAGGGTACTCATGCATGATTATTCCCTATGCCCATGCATTAATTCTTTCGATGTTTAAGGTCAAAGGTTCATACATCATGTCATGCAAAATCTTTTTGTGATAAATCCTCAACAGATTCGTCACCCTGAAAGTAGAAACAAGCAAGTTAGTGTGGAAGGAGGCGGATGTGTATCTACACTTTTCAGAATTTTAGGTTTAGAAAATGGATAAATAAGAATAGAGCCTCACTTAAGTTCCTAAGCCTGTACCGTTTAGCAGCTTATTTCTAGTAGCTTATTTGCATAGTGTTTATCAAAAGATATATATATATATATATATATATCTTATTTACAAAAAAAACTAAAAGTTAGATTACTTGCAAAAAAAGCTGAGACAAAAAGCAAAAAAGCTTTTAGCAGATAAGTTGGGCCCAAACACACTTAAGTCTTAAACATCCAAAAAAGACTAAAGATTCAGTAACATACATATTCAACTCTGTAACATATAGTTATCGTTTGCTCTTTGGAGCCACTGTTGCCTCTATGAGGTTAGTGTTATTGTTTCCCATGGGAATCACCCATCGAGTGTTTAGCAAGCTTATGTCTTTTTCTGGCTAATGTTTAATGTTTTTCATATCGAACTATTATTTTATTGTTATTGACCTTTATAAGTGGAAAATTTGTTTATTACTGTAATATAAATGTTTCTACCTATTTAGTGTATTTTGGCTAATTAGAGTGGCTATTATTTTATCTAATGATTACAGAGTTATAGTTAAATGTTTTATTCTTGACAGTTTTATAGAATATATTGTATTATTATTAAAACTATTTGTAAATGTTTTGTAAAGACTTTATTTTGTCAATGAGACTAATGTTTTTTTTTTTAAAGACATCCTCATGTTATGTAGTCTCTTATTGGGCTTCTAGCTCACCCTCCCCATTTCTCCACCCTTTCAGATTAGAGTAATGGAATATCTTTTGGTGGTAGATCATTGGAGCCATAGATTGAAGACTACTTTTGGAGCTATGTTTGTTGATGGACCGTTTTAATTTTCTTTTCATAGGATAGTGAGTTTGACATTTGTGGAACTTTTTCAGATTGTATTTGGAGACTTTATTGTTAAAGTTTTGTTTTTAATGGATTTCATAGGAAAGATTTTGATGGTAAGAAGTATATTTGTGGATATTTAATTACGCTCTGTTCCATTATGTCATTGTTGATTATTTATAAGACAGGTTATGCATCTAGATCCTTGGTATGGGTTTGGGGTGTTACATATGGGTTTCACGTCAATGGACCTAGCCGATCCAGACCCAAAAAAACCTAGATCTATCTACCACCTGCGACGAGAGCGAGGATGAGTCCAGCGGCGGCAGCATGGCCGGAGACAATGGCAATGGTTGGGATGGGGAGGGAGAGGAAGGTGATGATGATTGATCCGAAGGCTAAGCACCAAGATAGAGAGAGAAAGAAGATAAAGAGGAAGAAAGAAAGAAGACAAAAGAAAGAAAGGGAGGCGGAGAAACTGAGAGAAAGATCTGGGGAAGAAGAAGAAAAATAAAGAAGAAAAAGAAACTAGGCACAAACGTAACAGATCTAAGTTCCACTATTTTTTTTTTTTGTTTTTGTTTTTAATTATGCTTTTTTGTTTTTTTTTTTATAATTTTTAAAATTGATAAATATTTTTTTATAAGGTTAGATGCTGATGTGGAAGCTGACGTGGATGTTGATGTAGCACTTTTTAATATTATTTTGATGGACACGTCAGCATTTACTGTGTCAACAGTGCATCACGTTAGCCACGTCAACTTTTGCTGTGAGTTGGGTGACAAAAAGGACCTAAACATCAGACGTTAATTGGTTTAAGGACTAAAAGTGATAAAAATAAATTGTAGGGACTAAATATGTATTTACGCCTAGAATATAATCACATTATTTTGAGATGAATTTTTGACTATTACTTATAAGTCTCAAGTCCAACTTAGGTAGACCCATCTACCCATTTTTTTTCATTAAAAAAAAAAAAAATCACCAGAACTATTCTCATTTTTAACTTCACCACAAAAAAAAAAAATTATGTTGACAAATTTTTCCGTGCATTGCGCGGATTTGTGACTAGTATAAGATAATTTTTCGTTTGCTAAACGCCTCAATTCTTATTCATAATAGAAACGAAAAAGAACCTCAATTAACTCTTCTTTCATGCGCTTAGATCTTACTGATGAAAGCTTGGCTTAACCAGTAGTACCATAAAATATGAGACCATCCCAAGTCACACCCATTCATATGATACAAGAGTCATATTAAATTTTCCAGGGAGCAGTGATCGTCTGTGCTCAATTCCATCCAAGATTAAAGTGTGAAAACTTAAAACTATTGACAAAGATTCTATGATATCTTTGTGTGTTGTGTGTGTAGCACATCTATTAATTAGTAATAGAAAAATACAAAAGATAGTGGATTGTTCTTTATCTCCTAGTGGCTCCCATTTTATGCAAAGGTACATCACGAATTCTACTAAAAATTTATAGTAACTTTTAAGGAAATGTGAAGTAGTAACTCGCAATCTTCTTAAACATTAACTTCATACTTTTCGTAAATTCCAAATAGTTTAACTCATGAAGTACTATGTCGTCAAATAAAGAACTTTAGTTCAAATCCCATTTACACCAATTACCAAAAGTCAATTGATGTATTGAGTCATCAATCATCATGAAGTAAATTTCATAAATTCAAATTTATTGTATTGATCAAAAGTTCATAGTGTTTTCATGTTTTTTTTACTTCATTTTTTCTCATTAAATTATGATAGGTCAAATAAGATAATGTCTATGTTAAACCTAATGGTAAGTTTCGCCACATCATATGATAACCCATCCTTCTTTTTTCTTTTTTATTCATCTTGTACTAACAGTAAAATAGTCACACATGATACTAATTTTGTGACGCTCATCAATCCATAACCAGAACTTTTTTATTATTTTAATTTTTTTTAAAGCTATCGTTATAGATTGAACAACGGCTATATGCTATATCTTATCTTAAAAATATTATAAATACCATAGAAGGGAGGTGGTGTTTTAGAGAATTTACATCTTGCTTTTCAAAAGCCATTGAAAGAAAAAAAATATAGATAGTACTGTACATAAAATGACATAAAATAGTTCTTATATCTAGCTTTTTATTATTATTATTATTCAATTTTTTTTAAAATGCTACATTATTATTTTAGAATATTTTGAATAAAATATATTGCAAAATAAAGAGTAAGATTTATGATATATTGCAAAAATGGACAGCTAATGTGAAAAAAAAAAAAAAATTTAAAGATGCTATTTAGGATAAAAAAAATACTTTACGAAATGGGATGTGATTCATGTGAATGATGTTGTGCTTAATGTCTTGCAATAGTAGGGTTAAATAGAAAAAATTATTAGGTACTTCCGGGTACCATAAATATGTATTTTATCTTCTCACATAAATGAAGAGTCTAACTATAAATTTAATTAGTAAAATCTACCTTTTACGTGAGAAGAAGGTATACGTATTTATAGTACTGACGTTACATAATAATTTCCAGGGGGATATTTGCAGGCTAGCTGTGTAAGGGTAGACAATGTAGTAAGTTAACGTGCATTTGAATCGAATAAGCAAACTAGCATCTCGAGTTTTAGAAACTCGAGATTCATATTAAAACTCGAGTTCCCAAGACTCACTTTGCGAGTTTGTGCCGGATTAGTTGGACAAAAAATGCCACATAGATCTCGAGTCTTAAAGACTCGAGATTTAAAAAACCCTTAGATGCTCAATTTTGGCTCACACTTGAAGAACGATGAAGGACAGGAACGATCGCTGGGTGGTCTTCAATTTTGGCTCACACCTGAAGAACGATGAAGGACAGGAACGAACGGAGAAGACGAACGATCGCTTGGTGGTCTTCGATTTTGGCTCACACCTGAAGAACGATGAAGGACAGGAACAAACGGAGAAGACGAATGGAGAAGACGAACGGAGAAGACGAACGATCGCTGGGTGGTCTTCAACGATCTGACGAAGGAAACGATTTGATTTTTGATTAAACGCTGGGAAGACGAATGGAGAAGACGAACGATCGCTGGGTGGTCTTATTTGCACAAAGAAGAACTCTGATGAACGCGAGGAAGAAGAAGGTTGATCTGAGGGAAAAATGGTAGAACTCAAAACTCGAGTTCTATGTGAAGAGAAGTATTGTGAAACTTGAGTTTCTAAAACTTGAGTTCTACGCGGAATTTTTTCCACATCACCTTCTACTGCTTGAGTCTCGAGTTTCAAAAATTTGAGTTTTACAATTGAACTCGAGTTTTTAAAACTTATGATGCTAGTTTTTCAATTTATTTTGCAACAGGACAACTAATGATATTCTTAAAAAATTAATACTAAATAAAAAAAAATTCTAATTTCCAGTCATATTGTTACAAGTCTTGTTGTGCGCTGATAGGATCCACTCGTAGATTGCGTTCAACTGATTTACAAAAAAAAGGTCATTGTCCCTCCGATTGGACCAATCACAGCATGTTGCCACTTGCCAAGCTGAGAAGAAACCCGAAAATGAAATTTCTAAATGACTTGGCATCTTGTGGTTGGACTATTAATGCAATTTGACTGTTCGACTTGTAATAATATGAACATCTGCTTCCGCTTCTGGTTCTGCGTACCTCACTCACCAACCTCTCTCTCTCTGTCTCACAATATCTCTGTTACTATCGTTTATGTAAGTTTCCACTCTCTCTCCTTGTTTGTGCTGTACTATTTGTTTTTTATTATTATTAATATCAGTAAGTACTGTTTGCATGATTGAAGCTATATATTTTTTTGTTGACTAAAAACTTGAAAGTCCTCCCTAGCTGCTGGGACACTTCTTCTTCTTCCACTTCATTTCATTTTACTTCTGTTCCTATTTTTCTTCGAAACCCACTTCTTCAAATTTGTAGATTTTCTCTTTTGCTTCTTTGGTTTTCTGTCTAAGACACAGTTCTGTGTGTATATCTGTGCCTGAGTAATTGAACAAATGCTTCAGCCGTTTTGAGAGCTACATATAATGGCTTAGTTGAGGTATGCTTTCCATTTGGGCTTGGAAAAATATATTTTATAGACTTCATTATTTGTTTTGTTTCTGTACTTAGTTATTACAGAAATAACAAAAAAAAGAAAAGAAAAGAAAAGAAAAAAACAATACTAACAGTATTACACTTTGTTTGATACTAAGGAAGTGAACCAAAAGAATAGTAGGTAACTAGATACACAGTTTTTGCCTCTTCTGCCTTCTGATGTTTTTTGATATCTTGAATTTGGGGGAAAAAAAGGGAGTCAAATATTGAATTATATATCAGTTGGGTGATTTTTTTTTTTGAATTTCAGGGGCTTATACTTTATATATAGTGAAATTGTAGCAGACCTATAATTTGGATTCAAAGTGATGAGTTTGATGGGAGTTTTTCTATTTTACTTGATTGGCTTTGGCAGGTAAACAAGGTGGCTTGAGTTGATACTTGTTGGGGTCTAGAGATGTCAAGTAGAAGGGGGTCTGATCAGCCACCGCCTAGGCGGATTTTGCGGACTCAGACTGCCGGACATTTAGGAGAGCCAATCTTGGATAGTGAGGTGGTGCCTTCTTCCTTGGTCGAGATTGCTCCAATTCTTCGCGTGGCTAATGAAGTCGAGTCTAGCAACCCAAGAGTTGCTTATCTCTGTAAGTTGCAGTTTTATTTTATATGATTTGAATTGTATATATGCTTGTATGCTTTGTGTATGTATCTACACCTGATTAAGTATCCTCTTTGATCCACTAAAATTAAGAAGTCCGTGGATTTAACATATTTTAAACTATGTTGATTTATACTTGCTTTGATCTGTATCGAAATAAAGAAAAGAAAAAACTTGCTTTGATCAGTTAGCTGTATATGATGTAAATATCGGGTCTTCCGTTGTTTTCTGGAGGTGGAACTTATGTTGGAATTTGGATTAGCAAAAGTGAATTCAGAAAAACAAGAAATACAAACATTCATATAAGATATAAAATTTTTTGCCTACATTCATGGATGATGCAACAACAATTCACACTTATACTATTTATTTGGTTTTTTCTATAATCAATATCATATGAGTTTTCTATTCAATTGCTAAAACATTCTTTTCTTCATTGCTTCTATTGTTCATCCTAACTAATAAATCACAGCATTTGGTTTTGTCTCTTTTTATATGTTATATTATGTCAGAATTTAACATGGTGTATATCTCGTAATGAATACAATGGGATGCTTTCTGAACTCTGATATGTATCTGAACTCAAATGCATATTTATGTCAATGCTGGAATTAGGTCGGTTTTATGCCTTCGAAAAAGCTCACAGACTGGATCCTACATCTAGTGGACGTGGTGTTCGTCAATTTAAAACTGCACTTCTTCAACGTCTAGAAAGGGTAAGCTTTAAAATCACTTGCTCATTAAATCTACTTTTTCTTCTCTAGTAAGAAATATTATTCTAGAAGGATCATGATCAAAGGTGTAACAATTTAAATAAAAAAAAGTCATATGCCTATCATGATTTGCATGTTTTTAGTGAATTAGTAGTTTCATTCAACTGAATGGAGAAATAGAAGTGGAGAAACTGTCAGCACAGTACAAACATACTAGAAGTAAAAAAAAACTGCATAAAGAAAAAAAAAAAAAAAAAAAGGGAATATGCCACATACTATAGAGAACCCTGTTCGGAATGGAATTACTCACTTTTTTGCTTGTTTCAGAATGCAATTCTTCATTTTTGTGCTTGCAGCAAGTATCAACCTAACAGCATTCACAATGGTCTGCCAAACTTGTCTCACTATCTTCATCGAACACTTGGTCAATATAGTCTGCCAAACTTGCTTAGTGAAATGATCACTCAGAAAGTAGGTGACAGCTGATTTCCAGTTCATTCCTGCAATCAGTGCAGAGAATGTCTCCCGTATACTCCAATTAACCTGTTTGATCCCTGGTTGACAGCTTATTCCTGATTGCAAGTTTGTTTATAAAGGAATGATTTGGAATAGCTTTTGTAAACCATAAAGGGGAATCTTGTTCTAAGTGCTTCCAAGTTGCAGTACATTAGCGTTTTGCATCCTTTGAAGGAAGCTAAGAAATTGAGTCTGTGGTACTCAAAACAACTTCATGTAGTCTGGGCTGAATAGACTGAGTCCTCAGATCTAGCTTGAAATTAATTTTTTTTACTGTCATTGTGTTTGCCATGCCACAGAGAGCTATATGGTCATATTTAGAATATATATGTTTTTGATAAATAATAAACTTCATTGAAAAAAGAAGAGAAAAAACAGAGGAAAAAATTTAGAATTTGATGATCAATCAGGATGCCAAAAATCATGACAAAGGAAGATAGTATCTCTTTGTCCCACTGAGAATTTCATAAAAGTTCTTGCTGTGTTTCTCAAGCCGAGGATCCTCTTCCATCCCCATGTGCTCTCTTGTGGGACTCTTAACTGCCCAAATGCTTATTGCTCTAGGAATATAAAGCTTTACCCATTCAACCATGATAGAGCATGCCTGAGCAAAGAGATTCCATATTTGTCTCACAACTGCGGCTGTGTTATTCTACTCCTCCACCTTCCTCAAACTGCTAGGACCAAGTTAGAACTCTATTGAATCAAGAAATAAAGGAGGACACTCGAGAATTGGAGTTTCTGACCCTAAGTTCTGATCAGCACTTAGCTCAGAAAACACCTTCTCTAACCAGCATTGGCTGTCAAACCAGAGAACATTTCAAACTCAACTTGTACCTGCTTAATAGTCTCAATGGTGATTTGGTATTTTTATCTCAGATATTGCTTTTGTGTGATGGCTGACTTTAAACGATATAAATGTTCAGTGCCTTCTATCTGCTTTCTCCTTTTCTTTTTTTCCTTTTTTTCATTTTTCTTCCTCTTGAAGTTAAACTAATTTGCTCTACCTTAAAAAATATTCCATAATGTTTCAAGATCTCATTACATTTTGGCTTTAATTCCCTACAATTTCTAATCAAGGGTCTCTATGAAGAAATATTTATTCACTCTTATTTTATTTTCAGGAAAATGAAATGACATTGGCAGGAAGGGCGAAGAGTGATGCTCGAGAAATGCAGAGATTTTATCAGGATTACCACAAAAAGTATATTCAGGCTTTGCAGGATGCTTCTGATAAACATGACCGGTTGGTTCTCTGAGAGAATTGATGTCTAGTTGATTACTTCCTTGATGGTTGGCTCTAGTGCATTATATTTATTTGATATTAAGTTCATGTTCCTGACTCAGTGCCCTACTTACAAAAGCATATCAAACTGCGTCTGTCCTATTTGAGGTTTTGAAGGCTGTAAATCAGACTGAAGCTGTTGAAATGTCTGATGAGGTGAAACTGAATGCATTTTACATCTTACTTCTGAATGATATCAAGTTATTGGGATTTGCTAAAAAGAATACTTTTTTTGTCCAAGAACCTTAATGTGCTGTGGTTGCATATTTATATGTGGATGTAATAATTATTTTCTTTTTTTCTCTTTTGTTGTGGTAATTGGATAGTATTTTCCTTTTGGTTTCTATTGTAGATTTTGCAAGCTAACACTAAGGTTGAGGAGAAGAAACAGTTATACAAGCCTTATAATATTCTTCCTCTTGATCCAGATAGTGAAAATCAGGCTATTATGAGTTTTCCTGAGGTTTGTTCCAGTTTTCTGGTGTGGAATAGTTGATTTTCCTTAGTTCTTGCACACTTTGTGATTTTGAATTATTTATTTTGCAGATTCAAGCTAGTGTTTCTTCACTTCGTAACACCAGGGGTTTGCCATGGCCAAAGGGCCACCAGAAGAAAGTAAATGAAGACATTCTAGACTGGCTTCAGGCCATGTTTGGTTTTCAGGTGACTTGCCAAATTGTTTGTTGTCCATTTCTTGGTTTTTCAAGTTTAACCTGCAGGATACTTTCCATTTATTAATATACAGAAGGATAATGTTGAGAATCAAAGGGAGCACTTGATTCTGTTGCTTGCAAATGTGCACATAAGACAATTCCCAAAGCCTGATCAGCAACCAAAGGTCTTATTTTTCTTAAATTGCTCGGGATTTTATTTTTACTTTCTGAGCAAGTCTTTAAATTGCCATAACATACACTACTTTTTGCCACTTTAGTTGAATGATCGTGCTCTGACAGAAGTGATGAAGAAACTTTTTAAAAACTACAAAAGGTGGTGCAATTATTTGGATCGCAAAAGTAGCCTTTGGTGAGGCTTCCTATTTTTTTATTTTTCTATTTCTAAAATATGTTTTTGTTTAATTGCCAAGTGGATTAGATATAGTGTTGTGTGTAACAGTGCTACACTGCTGCTTCCTTCTGCTGTAGTTGGTACTTAAAAGCACCTTATTTTTCACAGTTCGTGTATTGTCTATTCTCTTTCATGCTCTTACTTTATGGTTTTTTTAATTGGCAGGTTACCAACAATTCAACAGGAAGTGCAGCAGCGAAAATTACTATACATGGGTTTATATCTTCTTATATGGGGAGAAGCTGCAAACTTGAGATTCATGCCAGAATGCCTTTGCTATATTTATCATCATGTATGCACAGTTCAAATTGTTCATGAAATTGCAACAAGAGAAAAAAGAATCATTTTTCTTTCCCATTTCTTTAGGGCTCTAAATCGTAAGGAGATGTATGAGAGATTTAGATACTTATGAGAATTAATTCAAGTGTGAGGATGTTGGCATGATAGTTGAAGGAGCCAAAATACAATAAAAAATTTACTTTTAATAATTCTTTATCAGATATTAATGAGAGATTATAACTGAAAGAAAATGCATAATTTGTTTTTTCATTTGCCTTTTGATGTGCCATATTGAGTAGTTGGAAATGCCTAGCTTATGGTGTCGAGGAGTGCATGTTTTGTTGCTATTTGCAGCTTTATGATCTATTGGTAGGAGAGGTTTGGAACTTTGGAAGATATATGAGGGGTTGAATGGGCTGCAAGAATATGCAAGTCAACTCACTGACTTGGTAGTGTTTTTAAATTACTTTATACAATGTGATAGAGGTGCCATCATAGGCTTTCATGTGCTTGGTTTTTGATATTCTCATAGACTTCATAGGTAGTTTAAATTTGCAATCTACAGAATTAATAATAAATGTATTAATCAGTAAGCAATATCTACCTCGTTCAGTCTAAACATTTTGATGAGTATGTACTGATCATCTCCAATTTTTTCTCTTTCCCCCCTTGTTTAGGTAGCATAGATAAAGGCTTTTCTTTTAAAATAATAATTCCATAAATAAGCCTTTAACAGCTTTTTCAAGTTATGTGATATTGTCAAGTGTCTAGTCATTAGAGTTTGGAAGCCTTAAATTATGCATTGATATCATTGAACCAATTCTTCTGTTGTAAATTTTCTAAAACGTTGAACTATTGTGTATATTATAATTTCCATAAAGTTTTTTGTAGTACATTCTGGCCATTACCAGGTTTGATACATTGTGCTTTACATTTGATAAAAATTTCTGTAGTTAAGTTGTGGAAGTTTGGGTCTCAGACCAAAAAAGATAAATTATATATGCTAAGAACAATTTTTAATAGACTTGCTCTGAATTTTCAGGTTCTTAAACATATATGTTTCAAATTTATTTATGCTAACATTGAATTGGTTACTATCATTGATCATTGAGTATAATTAATAATTTATTGATTTTAAGTATAATTATTCAGTTGTTGTACTCCAATCTTTATAGATGGCGTTTGAGTTGTATGGGATGCTGGCTGGAAGTATCAGTCCAATGACTGGTGAGCCTGTAAAGCCAGCCTATGGTGGTGACGATGAGTCTTTTCTAAAGAAGGTGGTAACTCCCATATATGAGACGATAGCAAAGGTGTTGCTTCTGCACATTCTTTTGCGTCTATAAAAATGCGTGTTATTATATTGATATATGACTGCTTTGTCTTACCATGTGTTTTGTGATTTACAGGAAGCTAAAAGAAGCAAAGAAGGAAAAGCAAAGCATTCTCAATGGAGAAATTATGATGATTTAAATGAATATTTCTGGTACTATGTGTTTCTTTGTTTATATGAGTTTTGTATGTACAGAATGTAGTATATTAAAAGTTATGTTGGTGTGAATTGTAGGTCAGTTGATTGTTTTCGGCTGGGTTGGCCTATGCGTGCTGATGCTGATTTCTTTTGCCAACCTCCGGAACAGCATCGAGTTGACAAAAAGGATGTATGTTGTAATTTTGGGTTATATGTTGCCTGTTTGTTAGTTTTCTGAACTTGTTAATCTTTCTTTGCAACATATGAATCTAAATTATTTCTTTTATTAATGATTTTTTTTTTTTTTGAATCTTGACTTATTTCATTGTACATTCATGAAATATTGTCCCTTGATGATACAAAGAATTTTCCTGCTCTATTTTCAGCTTTCTTGTACTAAATATGGTTCAAACATCTATCCATACAGTCATCTATACAAGAAATGTAAAAGTTGTGTCTTGAGGAGTCCAAGAAAAAGCTTCAAGCATCACCCTTTGGGTTTGTAATTCAAGGCAGAGACATACAATCTGTCTCATGCTTCTAGCTATATTTATAATATTTTCCTCTTACGTGTGGGTGCAGCTTACATTATTTATGTCCATTACTTACATATACAGATATACTGCTTAGGTGAGGAAGAGTTAGAGAAGAGAAATGTGAGGTTGGGGTAAATAGGGAAGAGCCTGATGTAACAAAAAATAAGGCTAGGTTTCTGTAATAAATGGACTAGAAGAGAATGGAGAAGAAAATTGAATCCAAGAAGAGAAAGCCAAAACCCAGGGTTTGGGTGAAAGATATAATGAAAAAGGTTAGACACCAAAAAAGAAAAAAAAACTTGCAGTCCTAGGCTTTGCCATAAAGCTTAAGTGGGATAGGAGAGCCTTATGAGAATAAATCCTGAACAAGTTTTGAACTGGAGTTCAACCAATCAACAACTTATGGCCAGGAAACAGAAGTGAGTAAATTATAACCAGAGTTTAATTTGAGGAACTATTTAGATCAAGAGAAAGCTAGCAACTATTTCAGGAACTTAAGTAAAAGCCACAGCTGAATTTGTCCAATCAGTCTTTTCAAACTAATTATACAGAGAGCAGAAACACTATTAGGTAAATAGAGCTACCTTTGAAAAAACCATGCACAGAATGATTTTTGTTTTTTTTACTTGTATATAATAAATTTTTTCAATGAATCTTAGCAGTAGTAAACCACCAAAAAACGAACAACAATACGACTATATTAAAGGAGACAAAGAAGAAAGGATTTTAAATATAATGACTGAACCAATAAGAACAGAGAAAGGAAGGGTTTTACCAGGTTGTGGGGTATGTTATATTTTGTGGGAGGATAATGGTAGTAATGGCCTACGTGGTTACCTCCACATGGTTTCAAATCTTCTTACTCTGATTTAGACACTCACAATGTTCAGATTTTACCTTAGTGTTATTCCTAAAAGCTAGACACAGCTTCCAATCTCCTACATGGTTACCTCCACTGTTTGTGCTTCTTGATAACTTGTAAAGAATAAGGAATACTAGTTATGTAGGATGTGCTGTAGCAGATACTCCACTCTCTTCATCCTCAAGGCTGCATAACCTGATACAAAATTGGGTGAGGATCTTTAAAGAGAACCTGCATATGAGCCCTTATTCTCTGGATTAAGGCTCCGGAGTAACTGAAATATCCATTCTTGTGTGTATGTGTGGATACACAATTCAGATGCAGGAGTACAAATATGGAAACATTGATCCCTTCTTGAGGGCAGTAATGACTTAATACTACAAGTAGTACTGGCATAGTTAGAATCAACAACTATAGCTTTTCTGGCTATATGTTGCTGTTATTGCATCTATACATTTATATTCTGTTCTTTGTCTTCCTAAATGCCTGCATTATCGTAATAGACATAGTCAATGATATGGATCTTTTATGCAATATGCCACTAGTTCACTTAGTTTCTCATTCTTATTGATGGAATTTACTTAATTAACAACATTCTATTAATTTTGGGATTCATATAGCTGACACCTGTCACTCTGGGACTTATATATATTGGTTGGTGATGCAGTTCATTTTTAAAGCCAATTGTTTACTAGTGTTTATGTTGTATGATAAGTAGATCCTTTCACTTGTAACAAAAAGTTAGTTAGTTGATAGGTTATTAGTGACAAGTGCAATAGCCTATTAGTTAGAGATGTTTGTTAGACTTTGGCCAATCACATGGCAGCCACATAGTAGAGTCTTGTAACTAACTTTCTAGCCAATTAGGAGCTTGCTAATGTATCTATAAATAAGCAAGGTTGCTCTCATTGTAACTAGTTGAATTTGAATCCAAGAAATCTACCTATGAGGTATTATTCCAAGAGTGTGTCTCTTGAAAAGTTAGTTCATTCTTTCTTTTCTCTAAGCAACTTAGCTTTAGACATCTTTTCTTTTCACCATTTTTTCCTCTATCAGATGGGTTCAAATAACATCTAGTATAATTCTAAGCAATATTACACCATTTAATATCTTTTTTATTGTTTTGAATTTTAAAAATTCCTTTGTTGGATTACATTTTCTTCGCATATCCTCCATGTTTAAAATTTTCAAAATGATCAAAGATCTATAACTGTGTCATCAATCAAATCAAATGTTTAAATTTCAAGTTTTTTATTTTACAATTATGTATAAAAGATGAGTTTATGGATTGAATAGTAAATAACATCCAATTGACATGCAATTTGGCATGCATGTTAAGAACATAGAGATCATGTAATCCAACTATGTGATTTTCAATGTATTAATCCAATAACAAGTAATTAAGTGGTGTGACATTGCTTAAAGTTATATTTGGTGTATGTATATGTGTGTGTGTGTATATATATATATATATATAAAATAGCAACTCAGTTGACCATGTTGTCAATACTCTAGCTTGTAGATCCTGTTCATCTTCTGATGTAGAATTTAAAACCCAATTGTTGGAGTTGACAATGTAGGGTTTTTAACAACTATAATTTGCAAGGTTTTTATTTTTATTTTTAATTATTTTTAATCTATTACATTATAGAAATAACACTACTAAATCTGTCAACCTGATTTCGGCTAAATATATTACATTTCTAATGTTGAAAATTGTTGATTTTCAGGATGAGAAACCTTATACTGGGGATCGATGGATTGGGAAAACTAATTTTGTTGAAATACGCTCAGTTTGGCATATCTTTAGAAGTTTTGATAGAATGTGGAGCTTTTATATTTTGTGTTTACAGGTAATCCTCTTTCTACTTTTCTTATCATTGTGTTTCTTGCATTTTATTCCTGCCTAATATTATGAACAATGTTCAAATACTCTGTCTAATTTAGGCGATGATCATCCTTGCTTCGAATGGGTCAGGGAAATTAAGTTTCATATTTGAGGGTGATGGTTTCAAGAAGGTGTTGAGTATCTTCATAACTGCCGCATTATTGAAGCTTGTACAAGGTAGAAAACCAGTTGAACGGGTTCTGTTGGTGCATTATTTATTTCGAATCTCATGCATGTGGATAAAACTATATTTTTCTTTCTACTGATTCCTTCTCTCCTACTCGTGCTTGATCTCTGTTCTTCAGCCTTAGAGAGTATGATTACATGTTTTTATTTGAAAATTTCCACTTCATTTTCATATTTATCTGGAAGTTCACTGGAGTGGTGTGGTGATTCTTTTGATAAACAAGCCACAACTGCTCTGATTTGAAATTTTTAACCGATACTGAAAAACTCGATCTTGACCCCTAGTTAACTAAATAGTGGAATTGTTGATTGAATGAACAAGTTGATTATGGATTCTATGCATAAGCAGACACAAGAATCACATTTACAGCATGTCAAATCTAAAGCAATAAATATATACAGTAGTAAAGTGCACACAAAGATTTAGTAACAAAGTGGAAAACCAATAAAGAGCATTTCGAATTAATGGAAAAACCACTCAAAGGATTTAATCCCATTAGAAAATCCACTATAAAGGAACAGTTATATTAGTCTATACTCACAAAACCTTTGCAGTCCTAGACTCTCCATGTAACCTCTACAAACGCACCACTTGCCTTCCTTCGGCTGTAATCATAAGACCTCTAAAATCCTTCTATAGGAATCTTATTGACAAACGTCATGATCACATGAACCAGAACTTCGAGCACTCCAATGAACTTCTTGTACATTTGCTACAATGAACTCACTAGAAATGATCACTATGATTTCAAAATATCTCACAAAAACTCTCTTTCTCATCACAAGATGAGAAGGTAAAATCTATGTATTTTTTAGTTTAGCACAAGGAGAGAAAGGAACTAGATTTCCTCTATATTGCTATGGAATGAACGCCCATCTCTTTTTTAAAAACTTCATGCATTAAGTTGTTTATATAGGTGCACAAAATAGGGTAAAAGTTGAGCATAAATCCTTCTGCTAGCAAAACTTGGATTGCATGTCCTGATGATTTCGCTTGACTTGGACTGCATTATTTTCTTGCTTGAGTGAGTCTTCATTTTGCTCGTGTGAGATTCATTTTTCTTGAATGAACTTAGTCACGCTTGAGCAAAATATGAAAGATTTGTTTTTCAATTCTTTCAACAGAAGCTCTTGACAGACTTTTAATGCTAAGCCAAAATGCAACCAATTTAAAAACATTTGACACACGTTGTCATAGGAAGCAGCCAACACTAAATATTTTGCAGATATGCTTTCATTGGAATTGCATCTAGGAGTCATGGAAAGCTAGGGTTGTGGGCCAATTTGATAATCTATGATTTATGGGTTCTTTAATCTGAAATAGGCTTGTCAAACACTTCCAAACGACACCCATGTCCAATCCAAAAAATACCGTTTTTGAATACATCTAGAATTATAAGAATGTTAAAAAAAAGTTTCCGTATTTAAGTGCTGCATTATGTATAGTTTTTTGGCATGCAAACAGTCAAATAAATTTCTCAAATATATATTCAGTAATATACATGCCATCTCTACATGTCTTGATTTTTGGGATTTACCATGTATGACACCCATATTGAACTGTGAACAAATAGAGCTGTCTATATGCCCAAATCAATTATCTAGAAGGAACATCAGCTCCATATGAATTAATAAAACTGTTTGGGAGTTCTGTTAAATTGAGGAAAAGAAAAATAATTTATTTTTTGTCTCTCTTCTTCTACTTCTTAGGCATGATGACATCAATAACATTTTGCCACAATTCAGAATAGTAATAGATTGACTAAAATTTACACTGTCTGTTAACCTACCGTAACTTTCCACCTTTTTCTAGACTTGTGACTGGCTGTGGACAAAATATATGAAACTAAGCATAGGCACAGGCAGAGTTAAATGTATCGATAACAATGGCCCACTAATCTACTCAAGGAAGTCGCATGTGGCAAGAATTGATACAATGCATCAACAAGAGTTTACTTCTCCACCAAGATGTCAAAATCATAACTATATACAAAACTTAAAAATAATCTACTCAAGGAAGTAAAATGTGGTATGAATTAATACAATGCACCAACAAGAATGTACTTCTCCACCAAGATGTCAAAATCATTAACTATACACCAAACTTTAAAAAGGAAGAAGAAGAGGATGCATTTTATTAGGGCTCAAAGTAGAGTTAGTGAATTCAAGCACCTCAATTACAAGATTAACTAAAATATCAAAATGTGTCTGTTAGGGAGATAACACCTTGAGGAAAATCCAATAGAGTAGTTAAATATAACATATAGAGATACCACTGAACCTAAATGACTTAAGCCTTATAGGTATAAGCCCAACTATGTTATATTAACTTCTCACTCTTCTCATTAATATTCAATGTGGAACTTCACTCCTTAACCAATCACACTAGTCACATATGAATATCACAACAAATGTCCCCCTTCATGTGTAAGTCTTCTGGCTACCAAGTCACTTGTGGCACTCTAGTTAGTCTTCCCCTTGAATGAAAGCCTTTTTTTTTTTTACAATCCAAGTTTCATATATTAGAGCATCACCAATAGTGTACCCTTTACTCAACTATGGTTGGATAAAAAATGGGACTTTTCCTTGCACAACTATGAGAGTCACCAACATGCACCTAGTAGAACCTTTTATTCAAACATGGGTGGAAGCATGGGAGTTTTCCTCATTCTACTTGGTGAAATCCACAAACAAACACTTGCCTTCAAACCATCGGCTTTTGATACTACTTTTTGGGTAGATAACACCCTGAGGAAAGTCTAATTGAGTAGTTATTACAACATATAGGGACACCACTTAGCCTAGAAGTCTTAAGCTTACGGGTATGAACCTAACTATTTTATATTAACCACTCACTCTTCTCATTAATATTCAATGTGGAACTTTACTCCTTAACCAACCATACTACTCACACGTGAATATCATAACAATGTCTTATAGGAGAATGAGAAATTACCTAATGCAACCTAGGTAACTATTTAGATCCCTAGTTTCATGGCTTAATGAATTAAAGGCTAAGTTATCAATTAGTGCCAAATATATGATTAACCCATTGATATAAGCATAGCTACCAACAATTGCTGGATAAGCACAATAAGAAAATTAAATGAACAAATCATAGGAAATAAGAGAAGTAAAACAAAGATAACACTAGATTTGTTAATGAAAAGGAATTTGGAAGAAAAACCTTTTTACGGCTAGCTACTGAAATGATCCACTTATAATAGATAGTTGTAGTACAAATTGACACACAAAACCCACCAAGTCTAGTGCTTGATCTCTCCAAGCTCCTGCTAGCAACCAACTTCACCTACTCCTTTCTCTAACTTAGTCTCTGGATCTGCACCCAAACACCAGTTGCATCTTCAAGCCACCATGGTTGAAATGGTAGTGTTCCAATGATTCCCAAGGCTGCAATCAACTCTCACAACTCAAAGGTAGTGATGGGTGTGATGGATTTAATCTCCTTTCAAGGATTTGAGGGAAAGGCTAGGTGTTAGGCTCTCATAATTTGCTGGGTTTCTATAAACTTTTTTATGGGAATTAGGGTTTACTTTTGTGGGAAATGAGGCTTATAAAGTCTGGGAAAAGGCTGGAACAATAGAGAGGGTAGAAATTGAATTCTCTCCAGTTTTGATAATGTTAGTCCTGCAGGAGTTAGGCAAAACTCAGGTGAAATCCATCTCAACTAATTTTCAAATGCAAGCCATGTGTCTAGGTTGGAGGACCAAAGTGCAATATCAGTTTGTTGGGTTAAAATAGTTTGATTCTGGCTAATTAATTTAATTACCCAAGTTGATTAATTAGGTCAAATTACGTGCAAATCGTGGAGACACCAACATACACCAAATAAACTAAATGAAGTGGAAATTAAATTGACATGGTAATTTGTTGACAAATGGGAAAAAATCTCTTGTAAGGAAAAAAACCCCATCAGGTGAATTTATGGTCACCATTCTCAAGAATCCACTAATTAATAATCAAACCGTTATAAGTGTAAGAAATCTTACCACTTCCTTGGCCTATCCTGAAATACTAACTTACAGTTGAACCTTTGCTCCAATACCCAATTAGACTTGATCTTGTAGCAGCTTTCTTTCTCTTGTAGCAGTGTTCTTTCTCTTGTAGCAGCTTTCTTTCCTTTGTTACACAAATCTCCAATTTGTGACTAACTCTTTTGCACAGATCCCAGTATGTGACTAACTCCAGCAACTTGAATGGTTGTTGGCTGCAAAGTTTTTCACTTCATCAACAATAAAGATCAAAAGCACTTGGTTACAAAAACCTATGGCGTACAAACGCAATTGCTTCACACAATGTATATGAGTTCTAGGTCTCTGTTTTTGTATGTGATGACTTTTAAAATAAGCCTTATATATGACTAGAGTTGTGAGAAAAGAAACCTTAATCAAATAAGTCATCATGGGCTGAATTTCAGATCTGAAAATTCTGAAATCGTAAATCTTGATAAATCGAGCTTGTGTCGAGCTTCTCCATTAATCTTCGATACTAGCATCTTTCGAGACGTAATGAGACAACTTTTCTTCACGTGTTTCTTGGATTAATCTTCATGTCTTTAACAATACCACTTGATATGTTTGAACAATATACTCTTTGATATATTAAACCCAACTTAGATCTACCCAATTATAAGTAAATTGCATTTTGTCAAAGAGTTAGTCAATTACATAGAAAATATGACCCTAACACAGTCAACTGACATTCCTCTTCCAGCAACTCCAATTTTTAGCACTAGAACTACCCCAAATACAACCCACTCAAAAAAAATTACAATGTAATTGAATGAAAATTACAACCAAATTTTGACACAGAATTAGCCAACAAGAACGCAACACTTAACTAAGAATGAGGTGAAAAGTCCCTAGCAAACATCAGCTCTCTTCCATATTTGCATGGTCTTGGTCTTTTTAAGTCTTCGTGCTTTTTTTTGCTAACACCTGTTTAGGTTTTTTATATTTATTTTTGTTGCTTAAGCATATTTTAGTTTTGCAAAATTTATGGCATTTTCTTAAGAAGCCTACCATATCCTCCACATACATCTTTACATTCAATTATCAATATGACAATCTCCTGCTTTATAAGATAGTTCTGATTTGAATTTTTTTTAGTGTTACTGGTATTGTTATTATTATTTTGGAACATTTGCAGCTGTCGTTGATATAGTCCTGAGCTGGAAAGCAAGGCAGAGCATGTCAATATATGTCAAGCTAAGATACATTTTGAAGGCTATTTCTGCTGCAGCATGGGTCATAGTTTTACCAGTAGCTTATGCCTATAGTTGGAAAAATCCTCCGGGGTTTGCACAGACCATTAAGAGTTGGTTTGGCAACAGTCCAAGTTCACCATCTTTTTTCATTTTGGCGGTCCTCATTTACTTATCTCCAAACATGCTCTGCACAGTGTTGTTTCTGTTCCCGTTCATTCGCCGATTTCTTGAAAGATCAAACAATAATATTGTCAAGCTCATAATGTGGTGGTCTCAGGTATGCAGATGCATGTTTTAATCTTTTACAAAAACACTTTTACAGTGATAATTTCTATTTCTGCAAGAACATTACATTTTGCATGCCTATCATATGATATGTGAAACTCATTTTTAGCTTGCTGTTTGATTTATTTTCATTTTTCTACCATCTTTTTTTTTTCCAACCTTTTGATATCTTGCAGCCTCGCCTCTATGTCGGAAGGGCAATGCATGAGAGCTCGATTTCTCTTATCAAGTAAGAGAACAGAGTTTGATTTTTGGGTCAGCATGGCTTGAATGCGATTCATTGATTCTCTTGCTGATTATCTTCTACTTTTTTCTAACTTATAGGTACACTATGTTTTGGGTTCTCCTGATAGTATCAAAATTAGCATTCAGTTACTACATAGAGGTATTTCACCCATCTTTTCTCAGAACTTATTATTGTTATTGTTGCTACCATGTATTACAATAATCCTAAGTTGGATAGAATCTAATATAGTAAAACCATGAACATTTGACTGAATAGGTTTAGCTGACTGCACAAATTCATGTAGTCAAGTGATTTAAGCATATTGTTTAGGTTAGATCTATAGATATAAATATATTTCTATAAATTTAACTTGTGCATTTTGATACTTTGAATCTTAAAATGATTTCACCTGATGCAATTAATTTTGTAATGAAAAGTGTTGCTCAATATAGTCATTATAAAAAATTGTTGCTAGTTGGAGAAGGTTTGAAAATGTTAAGACTTCTGGGATCAAGTACTGGTTAAAGCCATCTGAAAATTTTCTTCTTTGCAGATTAGGCCTCTTGTGGGTCCAACAAAACTTATAATGAAGGTTCCCGTGAACGTATTTCAGTGGCACGAGTTCTTCCCTCAAGGTAATAGCTTGAGTTGGAAGAATATTTTAAATTTACATGGTGGACATGGTTTGTAATGTCATCAGTTGCTGTTTGCAGCCAAGAACAACATTGGTGTCGTGATTGCACTGTGGGCTCCAATAATTATTGTAAGTTATGTTTGTCCAGGTGTCTATCTGTTCCATAATCTTTAGCTGTATTCGTTTTAATATTTTTTTTTTTTTTTGATAAATAAACAATGCAAATAAAGTTTCTAATAAAAGCAACTTTTTCAGGTCTACTTTATGGATACTCAGATTTGGTATGCTATCTTCTCCACTATATTTGGGGGTCTATATGGTGCATTTCGCCGTCTTGGAGAGGTTGGTGGAGCTCCTTCTTTTGTTCTTTGTTATTATGTGGCTTGAATTTCAAAAGGGTGCATGAATGGCACAATGAAGATTTTTTGCTGCTGTATGTTTTTTGAGAGAGAGCTCATTGGGTGTATTTTTAGTTTGGGTTTTGTGAGAGTCTCGTGTGCCACTCTTGTAATCTCCAAATTTTCCTAGTAAAACTTTTTCCTCGACACTGTCCATGGATATAGGCCTAAGAGCAAACCATGTAAATTCCATCTTTCTTGTGTGTTTGATTGTTTTGTTTTTCTATTTCACATAAACCTAATTGATTGCACTCAAAACAAATTGGTATCAAAGCTTTTGCTATCTCAACATTCTTGGTAAACTGTATTCTGAGATCCAAGACTTTGATGTTAAAATGGGGAAGATGGTTTAAAGTACAGTTGAATGCCATACACTCACCGAAAACATTGATAGAATCTATTCTGTATTTTTCTTTCAAGCGGAAATCTTGATGTAAATTATTACTGGTAGATGAAGTTATAAGAAAGAATTGTATTGAAAAGTTTGCGCATGCAGTATGTTCAGACACAGCTGACCCATTAATAGTTGGTACTTGAACAGAGAAACATCTTTAGTGTTTCAGTAGTGTGGTGTTCATGATAGATTAAAAGAGAGAATTTGAAAAGTTCATGAGAATATATATATATATATATATATATATATATATATATTTTGCCAAGAGCCTTGTAGCTTAGTGGCATAACTTGCTTTCCTTTAGTAGGAGAACTAGGGTTCAAATCCCCCCTCCTCTGTTGTTACAATTATCAAATTATCAACACACACACACACACATATATATAATTTGATGTTTATATATATTCAAGCATGATTTGACCTTTACTCCTGATTTGCTGCCAAGGAATTATATGTCCTGATGTAGACATATAAAGAATCATGAATTCTATACGTGTAATAAGTGTCTTGAACACTCAACCTAATCTTTGGTTTCTCAGATTCGAACATTGGTGATGCTGAGGTCTCGATTTGAGTCACTTCCTGGTGCTTTTAATGCCTGCTTAATTCCAGTGGAAAACAATGAGAAAACCAAGAAGAAGGGGCTGAAGGCCACTTTCTATCGAAAATTTGATGAGGTTTGATTACTGTTTTTTATTATTAGCAGCCATAATTGATAACCAGTTAACCCAATTCAGAACCTGTTTATTTTGATGCCTACAAGGCAGTTTTTTCTGATTTTTAATAAGTTCCTTGGTTGTTTCAGATCCCATCTAATAATGGGAGGAATGCAGCACAGTTTGCTCAGTTGTGGAACAGAATAATCACTAGTTTTAGAGATGAGGATCTAATAACTAACGGGTAAAATGATGATCCAGCATTGGGATATGTTTTCCTTGATTCTTGGGGTGAACCTAAAGTGTTACTCTTGCTTTTTTTTTTTTTTGGGCCTTGGGAATTAAAACCTTAGATGTAAAATTTGCAGGGAAATGGACCTTTTGCTTGTTCCATACTGGGCGAGTGGTCTGGATCTTACCCAATGGCCTCCATTTTTACTTGCTAGCAAGGTTAATCTACTTATGAGTTAATTTTGTTTGAATAGCTTCACTAAAACCTGTAACTGTATTAAACTTTTACTTGCTGTGTAGATTCCAGTAGCATTGCATATGGCTAAAGACAGCAAAGGAAAAGCCAGTGAGTTGAAAAAGAGATTAAAAAGAGATAATTACATGACTTCCGCAGTTCGCGAGTGCTATGCTTCATTTAAAAAAATAATAAACTCTTTGGTTCTTGGAAAACGTGAAAAAGAGTGAGTTTGCAACTGACTGATATATATCAAATCGAAAGCTCAAGGAATATAATTTCATCCTTGCTGATGTATTGTACTATTTCTTTGATGGTTTGCTCTGTCCAGGATTATAAATGAAATTTTCTCAAAGGTTGACTATCATATAGAAAAAGAAGATTTGATAGAGGAATTGAACATGAGTGCCCTCCCTAGCCTCTACAAACAATTTATTACACTTATTGAATATTTGGTAATTGTTTTTCCTGATGACCTTCACATTTTTCTTGTGAACCAAAGTTAACAATAAATCATAACTGGATTCTAAATACTTACAACAGTTAGAGAATAAAAAGGAGGACAAGGATCAAGTTGTAATTGTCTTGCTCAACATGCTAGAAATTGTGACCAGAGACATATTGGAAGAAGAGGTTAACAGGTAAATTATTTGGGTGCAACTATCCCTTTCAAGTAGATTAACGTGCTAATATTATTATTATCCATTAGTTATTTTTCTTATGTAGTTTGGCAGAGTCAAGTCATGGTGCCTATTATGGAAAAGATGAGGGAATGAAACCCCTTGATCAACAATATCAATTTTTTGGTGAACTTGGATTTCCTGTTAAACAAGAAACAGAAGCTTGGAAGGAAAGAGTAAGTTATATTTTTAGTGTTAGAAGTGTAACTTAACACATGAAAGTTACCATGAGTGATTTTACCATTGAATACCAATACACAATCAGAAAATCAATAAGCTAGTCCTTGCCTACATAATTCCACCAATGGCTTAAGGGAGGGCTAAAGGGGTCATTGCCTTCATCAATATATCAACCCTGCTTTATATTCTTTGTTGGAATGAATTTATACAGTTCTACTATTTTGCTTCATAACTCCATTTAACTTGGGGAAGTGTGCTTAGGGTTTATTAATCTACCCAAACATTCATGAATGCTATTTCTATGTGGGTAATTACACTAATTTCATAATATTACAATTCTACTCCTACTACAAGCATACTCATAACAGCTCCAAATTAAATTTTTATTTGAAACAAAGATAACTAATAGATAAATCCTTGTTATGTATAAAATGATATAATACATGTCGCAGCATTGCAAAAAAATATTAACTTTGTTCTTGTTCTCTTATTTGAGGTAATTAAGTGCGTGTAAAATAAAAATATTGTAGAAACTAGAAAATTTTCTTTTAATTATCAACTTTGGCACTGCTTCCAAGTTCTGTTCTTGCATAACTCCATTATTGTCTAGACAGATTAAAAGGCTTCATCTATTGCTTACCGTAAAGGAGTCTGCCATGGATGTGCCATCCAACTTGGAAGCTAGAAGGCGTATTTCTTTCTTCTCCAATTCATTGTTTATGGACATGCCTTCTGCACCCAAAGTTCGAAATATGCTTTCTTTCTCGTAAGCTCTCGAAGCATTGAACTTTTCTGACAAAAAATATTGCAGTTTTCCTTGTATACATGAGCTGTAGCCCGTTGGGTTCATGAGTCAGAATCAATTCTTACTTTTAAGTCCAGATATGAAAACCGGTTTCACCTTTTTTCTGTTTGTTTAAAATACTTCACTGTGAAAATTATCTATCTTTGAAAATAGGTTAAGACACAAAACAACAATATCGGTTAGTCATCTAATGGAGAAATAGAGTCTTGTAAGGATTTTCGAGAGGATATTGATAGGGTCACAAGATAGGTTATGTGGTGGGTTTGGGAAAAGAAATGAGTACCTATAAAGTATATTAAGTTGATTAAGGATATAAAGGAGTTGTAACTAGTGTGAGAATAAGTGGAGGAATCACAAGTGAGTTGCCTATCCCTATAGGTTCGCATCAAGGATCCTCATTAAGTCCATATCTCTTTGCACTTGTGATGGATGACCTCACTAAATCGATTCAAGAGGAAGTCCCTTGGTGAATGCTTTTTACAAATAATATAGTTTTTGTGGATGGAATTATAAGTGGAGTTGATGCCACGTTAAAAATTTAGCAAGATGCTCTAGAATCTTAATGCTTTCGATTAACGAGGACTAAAACAGAGTACATGGAATGGAAGCTTTATAAAAGTAGAAATATAGACGAACGGGTGGTAAGACTTGATGACCAAGAGATGCTAAAGAGTGAGAGATTTTGATATCTTGGATCAATAATTCATATGGATGGAGAGATTGAAGAGGCTGTGAATCATAGTATAAGAGCAGGGCAAATGAAGTGGAGAAACACATCTAGAGTATTGTGTGATTGTATGATACCCATTAAGTTAAAGGGGAAATTTTATAACACTGCTATATGACCAGCTATGCTCTATGGTACTAAATATTGGGTTGTTAAGGAGTAACATATTCATAAAATGATTGTATCTAAAGTGAGAATGTTAAAATGGATAAGCGAAAATACACGGAAAAATATGATCCAAATTGAGCAAATCCACTCAAAGATAAAAGTAGTTCCTATTGATGAAAGATGAGAGAGAATCACTAGAGATGGTTTGGTCATGTTCAAAGAAGAGTGATTAGTACATTGGTAAAAAAGAGTGAGTTGGTCCAAGTTGAGGGAATTAAAAATGGTAGAGGATGACCTAAATTAACATTAGTAGAAATAATAAAAAGGGACTTATCAATTAAGGAAGTAACAAATAATATGACTTTAAATAGAATAGAATGGAGGAAAGAAACTCGTGGCTAACCCTAACTAACCTGTTGAGGGTCCATAGCCAACCCCAGAAATTTGGGATTAAGGTTTGTTGTTGTTGTTGTTGTTGTTGTTGTTGTTTTAGCAGGTATCTCTTTCACAATAGATCTTATTTTCAGCATATAATACCTGACATTTGTTATTTCTTTTGTAGTGTCCTAACTCCTTACTATGTAGAGGATGTTCTTTTCTCCATAAATGACCTAGAAAACCTAGTTGAAGAAGATGGAGTTTCCATACTTTTTTATTTGCAAAAGATCTCTCCAGGTTCTCCTCCTCCTCTTTTTGAACTACTTATTCTCTCTTTGACTATCATTTCTGTTAGAAAAACTTATATGCTCTTCCATAAAATTGTCATTTTTACAGATGAATGGAAAAACTTTCTAGAACGTGTCAACTGCAAAAATGAAGATGAACTCAGGGAAAAGGAAGACCTGGAAGAAGAACTGCGTTTATGGGCATCCTATAGAGGCCAGACATTGACCAGAACCGGTATAAGTTCTCTCTCTCTCTCTCTCTCTCATGAAGATGCGTTCTTTTGCCTTTATTTGATAATGACTATTCTCTGCATGCATCATCACCCTACTCTCAACAAATAAGTTCGAGGCATGATGTATTACCGGAAAGCTTTGGAACTTCAGGCCTTTCTGGATTTGGCAAAGGATGAAGGTGATTCTGGAAAGTTTGGTTGTAAACTTGTAATTTTATCATCTATTACATGGCGCACCATCTTATTATTATAAATGCTAATTGCTTTTATTCAGATCTAATGAAGGGCTACAAGGCTGCTGAATTAGAGAGTGAGAAAAGCCCAAGGAGTGAAAGGTCATTATGGGCACAATGTCAAGCAATAGCGGATTTGAAGTTTACATATGTGGTGTCATGCCAGCAGTATGGCATTGACAAACGGTCTGGTCATCATCGTGCTAAAGACATTCTGAAGCTTATGGCAAAGTATTTCTCCCAAATTCAATTCTTCTCATATTTTTGTTTCTAAGTGACTGTTAGTTCTATATCCTACTTTTTCCTTCTCTCAGTTACCCATCTCTTCGGGTAGCTTACATTGATGAAGTTGAAGCACCTCGTAAAGATAATTCCAAAAACACAGTTCAGAAGGTCTATTATTCTGCTCTTGTAAAGGCTGCCCCACCAACAAAGCAAATTGATTCTTCTGAGCCCGTTCAAAATTTGGACCAGGTACAAGTCTTATATTATCCTGGAAACTGGGTCAGATGACTCAAGAAATTAAACACTGATGATACTTTTAGACGGACTTTGTGTTTTTCTGGCACAGCTTCCTATATTCACAAGTGATGCATATATTTGTGGTCTGGTTTTAAGAGATATTGATGATTGACAGATGATTAAAAAAAAATTTAGACATTCTGGTTTTTATCCTTTCATTTTGCCGTTCTTAGAGTTGTAAAGATTTTATGATTGTTCATTTGAATGCAACCATAGGCATGGTATGCCAAGCATTGTCATGTAACTTCTCCCAACTGGGTGTAATGCTTCACAAGTGATTTTTTGGATATTCTACTACAGGTTATTTATCGGATAAAGCTTCCTGGGCCTGCGATATTGGGTGAGGGTAAGCCAGAAAATCAAAATCATGCCATTATTTTTACACGTGGGGAAGGCTTGCAAACAATAGATATGAATCAGGTACCACAGGAAAACATATATGGTTTTTTTGTATGTGGGTCTATGTATGTGTGCACACTTAGAAATTTTGGGGAAATAGTTTCTTAGGCAAAAACCAGATTATTAAGTAAACTTTCAACAGGATAATTATATGGAAGAAGCCTTCAAAATGAGGAATTTGCTGCAAGAATTTCTTAAAAAACATGGTGGCGTGAGACTTCCAACCATCCTTGGACTTCGGGAGCATATTTTCACTGGCAGGTACTTTTATTGGCATTGCTAATCTTAAAGCGTATTTTGTTTGTAGTGCTGCTGATAAATAAGACTACATTTGTCTGATTTTTGTGTGGTTCATCATGATTTTGTTGTTAGTGCAGTGTTTCATCTCTGGCATGGTTTATGTCAAATCAGGAGAATAGTTTTGTAACTATTGGGCAGCGATTGTTAGCTAACCCTCTAAAGCAAGATCTCTCTCTCTCTCTCTCTCTCTCTCTCTCTATATATATATATATATATATGCACGAACACATACATAATGATGTGTGTATATGTACTTATAATATCTTCGAGTATAATGTTTCAAGAAAATCTAAGTTTTGTTTCAAATGGCTTAGATAGTAAAGTCTCTTGCTTATGTATAAGAGGCATAGGACAAAATCCGGCCTACACCATATTTATGGGGTTTAAGGGATGGAAAAGACCTACCTCTCATTTGAGTATCTTATAGGCCCAATGGGCCTCCAGTGGACCCCCAAAAAAATGGAAGTTTCATATTTGTGCAGCAATTGAGGTTCCAAAAAACTTCCATCTCTGTGCCGTTTGTGAGTTGAGCATGGTTTTCTGATCTTATCTATTTTGTCAAAGTTAATATTGGTAGGCATGAACTGCAAAATGAGTAATCAAGTGTAGATAGTAGATTTTCCAATGACATATATTGTTATGGCATCAAAAATGAGAAAAATGTACATACTCACTCAGGGGCCAAGTGAGGGGGAGTCCAGGGGGCACGGGGGGTAATCCCAAAATTTACTAAGAGGTTTACTTATTTGTCATATTACCTAGTGAGTTTGGTACCTCCAATCATATGCCTACACCAAATAACAAGATTATGAGGAAATAGAGCTCAAAGAGTAATAACTGTTTTGTGAGTTTCAAGGGGTTTTTTTTTTTGGTCCTTTTATCAACTTGTTCCCCCCCTTCACGTTGTTGGTCTCATCTTAATTTTTGTATTTCATTTTTTTTTATCTTGTTTGTATGGATTTGCTTTTACGTATTTTTTTTCATTGGTGAAATTATCTTTAGACTATTTTTTTTTTATATGAAAACTTCATTAAATATAAAAGAAAAATAAAATCATTCATAATCTATCAATGCGTTTTAAAGCTCAAAATATATATAAAAAAGAAAAACAAACATAAAAAAATGAATAAGTAAAGAAGCACAAGTTTTAATTGAAAAGATTGAAAATGAATATTATTATTGCCTTTGAAGTGATAAAAATGATAAAAGAAAAATAAATTTCTAATGCAATAATTTATTCTTCTTTTATTACCATAAGCAAAAAATGTAAAGATAATTATATAATAAATTCTAGAGCTCAATATTGTTTTCATGTTAAACTTTGAATTTTCAAGTGTTTATAAGTTTCATTTTTAAGATATTACAATTTGTTCACTAAAATATCATATTCATATGATTTGTACTTGAGTATCTAACTACTAAAATCTTTTATGAGAATCGTTAATGGGATTTTTAATTAAAAAAAATTATTCAAATTTAAATAAATCCCTAATAGAAAAATATAGTATAGCAAACATATTAATGTTATTTTTTGTGTGTGTCCATGTGCATTGCTTATAAATTTTGCCCCCCCACCCCGGAACTCAAATCTTGGCTCCGCCTAACTCAAGTCATAAGGCTCCTGCATCTGCAAATTTGGGAAAGGTGATTGGTAGGTTGCCTTACTCCCATTTTAAGAAAAGTTGATCCCTAGACTAGAACCCAGGACACATCATTTGGGCAGAGGGAACTTACCATTTGATGATGCCGAACTTCACCAGTGAGCTGCACGGTCCAGAGCGATGTACGGTAAGAACCTACAGGACAACAAGAGAAGACCTGGAAGGAAGCACCGGTGTGGTGCCGGCCCCGAACCCTCCGAAGGTCAAGTTAGCAACCTCCGTAATATCTGGAGAGCATTAGAGTTCAACTGATCGTGCGTACCTTGATTTATGAGGGTTCTTGGAGCATTTATAGTCGTGTAGGCCTAGTGAACCTTTTTGGCTCGTAGGGGTACCCTACCTACCCTTTGGGCCTAGGCGGGTGGGTCGTGCGAAGGCAACAGTAGCCCGAAATGGGCCACGACCAGGCCTGTACGGAAGCCTTTGGGGCCCTACACGTGGTGCACAGGACACCTTGGCAAAGCATCACATATTTTCCTCTTCAGCTGCCCCCCATTCCATGCATCCGTCACCCATTATGACGGGTCCATGGAATGAGTTGCTCTTCTCTACCCGTCTTGTCTCTGTACACGACGGACACAAGGGACACGTTGGCCCGTCCTCCTTAACCCGTCAGGCAATTGATGCGGGCAGGTCGGCAGGTAGGAGTAGTCATAAATGCCCGAGGACACGTGGTGGACTCTGATTGACGGCTTATCAGGACCGAGGCGTCTCTTCGTAGATCGCGCCGCTACCTCTATATATTCATCCCTCGATCAAGTCATTTTCTCATTTTGGAGAAATTTTTACTGACAAAAGAGCATCCGTCGACCCTGTGAACAGCATTACTCCGTTCTATCGTTCAACAACCCGTCAACTACCTATCGTCGTCATCATACACGTAAGTTCACTTCTTATATCTTGCACTCCCCTTTTTCTTTTCTTTTTGCATGCTGGTCCGTTGTCGGTGTAGATCTAGAGTCTTAGGGTTCCTTTCTCCGTCATTTGTAGGTGTCAGATGTCTAGTGAAGCTTCCAGCGGTCAATCTTTTGTCCGTGAGGGAGCAGGATACGACGAGGTGTACCCGTCAGGTCAGGGAGACCGGGGTGCCCCCGTCGAGGAAAGAGAACCGTCATCCAGCTCTCCTTCCTCAACGGAAGATGAAGGGCGAGGGGAGGACGGGTCAGAGTATGACTCGGATGAGGAACTACAAGTGATAGACCCTCCCGTTCAGTCCGTCATTGGAGAGGACGGCCTGAGAGAGTTCATCCTGCCCCTCGAGTGGACGGTGAACTACTTCACCTCCACCATCAGTCAGTCACACTTCGATACCATAAGGGAAAAATATCAGATCCCAAACACAATTACAATCCGTCTACCCCTTGAGAATGAGAGGTGCTACCACGAGGGGCTGGAGGACGTCGGCGTGTACGAGCAAATGCTCAAGGCCGGCCTTCGTTTTCCTCTAAACGCCCTGCACCGTCAACTTCTCCAGTACCTAGGTGTGTCCGTCACCCAAATCTCTCCGAACGCCTGGAGGGTGTTCTTGAGCGTGGAAGTTCTGTACGGCGTCATGTCGAACGGGACTAGACGGTTAACAATGGAGGAGTTCTTCAATTGTTACCGTCCGGATGAAATCGCCAAGTCCAAGGGGATGTACAGTTTCGTGGCAAGGAGTCCGTTGCTTAGGTTGGTATCCGAAACCCCCGACTCCAACCGGAACTGGAAGAGTAGGTTCTTCTTCTTACAAGGGGACGGGTGGATGGGTCGTCACGACGACCCGGACTTTATGCCCGTCGATAAGACGTGGGGCATTGTGTCTCCGTCTGGTATGTTCATTACTTTGTGTCCGTCACCCATATCATTCCTCTATTGCTCTGGTTAACCCTACCGTCTATCTTTTGCAGCACGGAGGCGTACGGACGTGACCGTCGAGCAGTTTGGTTTTTTGGAGTCCATTTTTCAGAAAACCAAACTGTCAGAGAGGACCTGGGCGAAGCTCGTCACCCTCGACACCATACACTGGTACTGTGACGGTCCGGAACCCTCCGCCGCGGCCATCAAATACGACGAAGGAATTCGTAAGCGTAAGTTCATGACTGTTGAGCCTGATCTCCTTGCTTTATGTATCCGTCATATGTTCTAACCGTCCGCTTTTGCGCAGAGATGGACGATGCTAAGCGACGAGCGCTCATTAAGCAGCAAGCCGCCAATAAGAAGAGGGACGGGGGTGGTCTCCCTACTAAGACCATCACTCCGTCTGCCAGGAAGGCGCACGAGAAGACGGAGCGCCCGTCGAAGAAGCAGAGGACGGCGACGGTTGGTCTACCGGCCACTCATGACGCCGTCGACCCTCCGTCGAGGCTGGGCATCGGCAAGGGAAAGGGCCTCATGACCAACCCCGACCCTGCTCCCGAGAGAACTGCTCCCGTCCTGCTCAGGGAGGATTCCAAGTATGCCCTCTCCCAAGTCACCTCCATCATCAAGGAGGAGGACTACGAGGACCTCGGCAACCATGCGACGGAGGCAATGGGGGAGACGGCTCTCTTCAGCCTGACTCAGGTATCGTATCCGTTCACTCGCTCGTTTTGCCTTGTTACGAGCCCTTGTACTAACTTTATTTTGGACTCGATGCAGACGGTGCTAATGGCCAAAGGGTTGATGGACTGTTGCCTAGCTCGTGAAAAATCCTTGGATCGTGCTCGCGCCAAGGCCAGGGCGGTGGCGGAGGAGTTGGACAATCTGAAGCTCTGGCGGCTCCGTCATGAGAACAAGCTAAAAATATCGGAGGAGGCCCGTGAGGCATCTGAGAAATAGGTGGAAGGGCTGAAGAAGGCCCTGAAGGCTAAGGACGACGACATCCGTCGGGTTAGGGCTGAGGCCATACAGGAGTACCGAGACTCCGAAGCATTGCTGACGGAGCTCGGTACTTCCTTCGCTGACGGGTTCGACGATTGTCTCCGTCAGGTGAAGTCGTCGTATCCCGATCTCAGCGTTGGGCACATCAGCATCGATGCTGGGGGTCAGACCCCTGCTCACGCCGCCGAGTCCGAGGGAACGGCCGAGCTTTTCGGCGAGGTCCCCGACGGAGCCACTCAAGACGGTCCAGACCCCGCCCGTCCTGTCGATCCGGAAGGTGCCGGAGAGCAAGCCGACCCCCCCCCCAAGTTGAATGAGGGCCCTTCCATTTTGAAGTTTTTAGAACGAGTTGTAATTTCTAAACAATTTGCTATGTAATCTTTAGAACCGTCATGTGTATTGTTGAAACAATTTATTTGAGCTAGTTTATTTGTCGCGTGCTTTCCATGAATGCTTTGAATGCTCTTAGTTATTTTGTCTATGTTTAAACAACGATTCGTGGACGGCATGAGCTGCAAGACTATCCCGTCCGCCTTGTGGACCTTGCGGCGAACCAACTGTCCAAACGACTCACCGTCCACGTCATTGATTTTAATAGCAGCACGTTTTGGGATGAGACGTCCACATCGTTGATTATCCGTCCACTTAGGGGTTTGTGGGTCATATTCATCAATTCAATGATCCGTCCACTTGTGGATTCATAGGTTATATTCATCAAGTTGATGATCCGTCCACTCGTGGACTTGTAGGTTACTTTCATCAGGTTGACGATCCGTCCACTGGTGGACTCGTAGGTTATTTTCATCTTTTAGATGATCCGTCCACCGTGTGGACTCGTAGATTATTTTCATCTTTTAGATGATCCGTCCACCGTGTGGACTTGTAGATTGTTTTCATCTTTTAGATGATCCGTCCACTGTGTGGACTTGTGGGTAGATGATCCGTCCACTGTGTGGACTTGTAGATTATTTTCATCTTTTAGATGATCCGTCCACTGTGTGGACTTGTAGATTATTTTCATCTTTTAGATGATCCGTCCACTGTGTGGACTTGTAGATGATCTTCATCTTTTAGATGATCCGTCCACTGTGTGGACTTGTAGATTATTTTCATCGTTTTTAGATGATCCGTCCACTGTGTGGACTTGTAGATTATTTTCATCTTTTAGATGATCCGTCCACTGTGTGGACTTGTAGATTATTTTCATCTTTTAGATGATCCGTCCACTGTGTGGACTTGTAGATTATTCCATCATTTAGGTAGTCTGTCCACTGTGTGGACTTTGTAGATTATCCCATCATTTAGATGGTCCGTCCACTGTGTGGACTTGTAGATTATCCCATCATTTAGATGGTCCGTCCACTGTGTGGACTTGTAGATTATGTTTTCATCGTGGATTTAGGTATCATGCAAACAAGAGTTGCAAAAACTTCTGCCATTGTGTGTAGAATCTTGAACAAAGACTCGCCTTTAGGCGTTCCGGCAGTGCCGTAGGAAACAAAATTACAAGCATCACAAAAGGACACAACATTGTTTGTCGTCGTCTTCTACTGATAATATTTCTTTAGGTGCTCTGTATTCCAAGGGTGGCTGAGTTTTTTTCCGTTTAGGGTCTCGAGGTAGTATGTCCCCTTCCTGTGCCATGCTGTGACCCTGTACGGTCCCTCCCAGTTTGGTCCAAGCTTCCCCTGGGTGGAATCCTTCGTAGAGCCGAGCACTCTCTTTAGGACAAGGTCCCCGACCTGGAAGTCTCTGTGTCTAACTTTGGAATTGTAGTGCTTAGCCATAAGGTCCTGGTACCGCGCAATTCTCTGTTCTGCAGCTGCTCTGACTTCGTCCACTAGATCGAGCTGGAGGCGCATGGCTTCATCGTTTCTTTGCTCGTCGTGGTTCCCAACGCGGTAGCTTGTAAGACCTATTTCGGCTGGTATGACAGCCTCTGATCCATATGCCAAGCGGAACGGCGTTTCTCCCGTCGGTGTCCTCACCGTCGTTCTGTATGCCCACAAGACGCTTGGTAACTCGTCCGGCCATATGCCCTTTGCCCCCTCAAGCCGAGTTTTGATTATCTTAAGCAAGGATCGGTTTGTGACCTCAACCTGTCCGTTGGCTTGTGGGTGTGCGGGTGACGAATAGTGGTTTTTTATCCCCAGCTGGGAACAGAATTCCCTGAATGCTTCGTTGTCGAACTGTTTGCCATTGTCCGAAACCAGGACTCGCGGTATGCCGTACCTGCAAATGATGTTTCTCCACACAAAACTCCGGACGTTTTTCTCTGTGATGGTTGCTAAAGCCTCAGCCTCCACCCATTTCGTGAAGTAGTCGATACCAACCACTAGGAACTTCAGCTGTTTTGCCGCTATCGGGAAGGGCCCATGATGTCGAGTCCCCATTGCGCGAACGGCCATGGGGCAGTTATGGGCGTGAGCTCCTCTGTTGGCCGCCCGATGAGGTTGCCGAAGCGTTGGCACTTATCACAAGACCTGACGTACACATCAGCGTCCTTCTGCATTGTTGGCCAGTAGTACCCTGCCCTGAGGAGCTTGTGTACCAAAGACCTTGACCCAGAGTGATTTCCGCAGATCCCCTCGTGGACTTCCCTCATGACGTAGTCTGCCTCTTCGGGAGTTAGGCATCTCAAATAGGGTCGAGAGAAACCCCTTTTGTAGAGCACACCGTTCATTATGGTGAATCGAGACGCCTTGACTCTTAATTTTCTAGCGGCCTCTTTACCGTCAGGAAGCAAGCCGCCTTTCAAGTACGCAGCTATAGGGGTCATCCAACACCGCTCATCGTTCACTTCCTGCACCGTCGTACCGTCTATCGTCGGGGATGCTTGGGTGAAGGATAGTACTTGGTCTGGGACGACCAATGTCTCTGCTGAAGCTGCCTTGGCAAGCTGGTCAGCCTCTTGGTTTTCATCCCTAGGTACCTGAATCAACCTGACCTGGAGGTTACTCATTCGATTCTTCACTTCGTCGAGATACTTCATCATTCTCTCGCTTCTGCACTCATAATCGCCATTAATCTGGCTTGTAATGACTTGGGAGTCGGAGTGGACCTCCATTCTTACGGCTCCAGCTGCAGTGGCGATGTCCAACCCTGCAATTACGGCTTCGTACTCGGCCTCATTGTTCGTTGCTGAGAAGGACAGACGGACCATGCACTTAATCTGATCCCCTTCTGGTGTGCGGATTACCACACCGACTCCTCCTGCGTGTTTAGTAGAGGATCCATCCGTGTGAACCGTCCATGCGGGGAGTTCGCTTGCCCCCGGTTCTGTTGCGGCGGTGAATTCTGCAATGAAGTCCGCCAGGATTTGCCCCTTCATCGCGTTGCGGGGTTGATACCGAATGTCGTACTCGCTCAGCTCGATCGTCCATAGTGCCACTCGCCCCGCAGCTTCTGGGCTACTCATAGCCCTTCTCAGGGGCTGGTCGGTCAACACATTTATTACGTGTGCTTGAAAGTATGGCTTCAGCTTTCGCGCCGCGGTCACCAACGCGAAAGCCAATTTCTCCATCGGGGGGTATCTCTCTTCCGCCCCCCTGAGCGCTTTGCTCGTGAAGTAGACGGGCTTCTGAATCCTGTCCTCTTCTCTAATGAGGGCCGCACTAACAGCGGCCGGGGAGACGGCAATGTACAATATCAACTCTTCACCCTGCTTGGATGGGCTGAGTAGTGGGGGAGAGGAGAGGTACGTCTTCAAGTCGTCGAAAGCTTTCTGACAAGCGTCCGTCCATTCAAACGATTTCTTCAATGTGCGGAAGAATGGTAGGCACTTGTCTGCTGCCCTTGAAACGAACCTGTTCAGGGCCGCTATCTTGCCATTCAAGCTTTGGACCTCCTTCGCCGTCCTCGGGGGAACCAGCTCTACTATCGCCCTGACCTTCTCTGGGTTGACCTCAATGCCCCTTTGAGACACCATGAAACCCAAGAATTTCCCGGCCGTCACCCCGAATGCGCATTTGCTGGGGTTCAGCTTCATGTTGTAGGACCGCAGGGTGTCAAAGGTCTCTTTCAAGTCGCTCAGGTGGTTATACTCACGGGCGCTCTTCACCAGCATGTCGTCCACATAGACCTGGACATTCCTCCCAATCTGTTGTGCGAACATCTTGTTCATCAATCTCTGGTACGTGGCCCCAGCATTCTTGAGGCCAAAGGGCATTACCTTGTAGCAAAAGAGCCCTTGACTAGTGACGAACGACGTTTTCTCCTGATCCTCCTCGTTGAGTCTGATCTGATTGTAGCCGGAGAAAGCGTCCATGAAACTCAATAGTTCATGTCTTGCCGTCGAGTCTACGAGCGTGTCAATACGCGGCAGGGGATAACTATCCTTTGGGCAGGCCTTGTTCAGGTCCGTGAAGTCGACGCACATCCGCCACTTCCCATTTGCCTTCTTGACCATGACCACGTTTGCAAGCCAGTCTGGATAGTACACCTCTCGTATAAAACCCGCCTCCTTCAACTTTTGGACTTCTTCGGCGATGGCCAGGTCTCTCTGGGGCGAACACTCGTTTCTTCTGTCGGATTGGAGGGAATGATGGGGACACATTCAGCTTGTGCACTATGACCGTCGGGTCTATCCCCGGCATGTCCTCATGACTCCAGGCGAATACATCCTGATTCTCCCTCAGGAAGGTAGTTAGGCTTTGCCGCGACGAGGGGCTAGTCGTCGTGCCGATCCTAGTGATCCGGCCAGGCCTTGTGCCGTCGAGTACTATTTCTTCCAGCTCCTCGGCTGCTTCAGCTGTGACTCGCTGTCCCTCGACATTCAATGCTTGCAAGTGATCATCCATCTCTATCATGGCGAGATAGCATTCTCTTGCCGCAGCTTGGTTCCCACGGAGCTCTCCGACCCCATATTCGGTGGGGAATCTAACCATCAAGTGGTAAGTCGATGTCGAGGCTTTCCATTTGTTGAGGGTAGGTCTCCCCAGGATCGCGTTGTAGGCGGATGAGCAATCTACCACCAAGAAGACCACGTCCCGGGTGACCTGCTGTGGGTAATCCCCACCGTTACAGACAAGGTGACGGTTCCCAGGGGATAGACTCTCGTTCCGCCAAAGCCGACGAGGGGGTAATTGGTTGGGACAAGCCGATCTCTATCTAGCCCCATCTGTTGGAATGCAGGGTAGTAAAGAATGTCCGCTGAACTCCCGTTATCAATGAGTACTCGATGTAGGTTGTACTCCCCAGCTCGTATGCTGACCACGAGGGCATCGTCATGTGGATGGTGAAGGCGTCGGGCATCTTCCTCCGAAAAACCAAAGGTTGGTACTTCTGCCCGTGCGAACCTCGTGGTTACGCCTGTCGTCTGTACGCTCTGTACCATCCGTAGGTAGGCTTTGCGAGCCCTCTTTGACGGTCCGTGAGTACCGCCCACGATCATCCTTATGTCCCCAATGGGTGGTCTTGGGCGCTCATGCTCCCGAGGAGGGAGCTGGCCCTGTGGTGGATTCGTCCCTTCCTTGCTGACAAACCTCTGTAGCCTCCCTTGCCTGATGAGCGCCTCAATCTGTTGCTTCAAGTCATAGCACTCCGTCGTGTCGTGGCCGTGGTCGCGATGGAAGCGGCAATACTTGTTTCTTGATCTTTTGTCGGGATTCCCCTTCAGCTTCCCAGGGTACGCTAGGGCTTCCTCATCCCTTATTTGCATTAGCACTTGGTCGATCGGGGCCGTCAGAGGGGTGAAGCTGGCAAATCTCTGCACGGGCGGCCTCGGGCGTCTATCATCCCTTCTCTCATCCGTCCTAGGCCTTTTCCGTCCTCCCTCATGTCGTTTCTCTTCCAGCCTCTCCCTTTTCTTCGGCTTACCCTCTCTCGCTATTAGCGCATCTTCTGCGTTCATGTATTTCGTTGCCCTGTATAGTACCTCGGACATAGTCTTCAGATCATTCTTGTACAAGGAGAAGAGGAACTTGCCCTTTCGCAGCCCGTTGGTAAAGGCTGCTACTTGTATCTTGTCGTCCGCTTCGTCTATAGAGAGAGCCTCTCTGTTGAACCGTGTTATGTAGGATCTCAGTGTCTCGTCCTCCCTCTGCCTGATACTCATCAAGCACGCTGTTGACCTCTTATACCGGTGGCCCCCTATAAAGTGCGACACAAATTGGGCACCTAACTCCTTAAAGGCACCAATTGAGTTGGGCGTTAATCTGCTGTACCAAACCCTCGCGGATCCCTTCAGCGTAGTAGGGAAAGCCCTACACATAATCTCGTCCGGCACTCCTTGTAGGTGCATTAGGGTCTTGAAGGACTCCAAGTGGTCCAAGGGGTCCTTGGTTCCGTCATAGCTATCCATCGTAGGCATTCGGAACTTCGGGGGCAGAGGGCACGAAGTGACATGCACCGTGAAGGGTGAATCGGTCCGCTGGACCAGGTCGTCGAGGTCACTGGACACCCGTCCTTTGAGGGCGTTCATCATCACGGCCATTTGTTCCCGCATCTCCCGCATTTCTGCGGCGACGTGGGGTGGTAAGGTTTCAGAAGGGGTCGTCAGGCTAGCATCCCGCCTTTTCTGTCTGCTTGGCGCGTTACTTCCCTCTGGGGCCTCGTCATCCCTCCTTTCTACGCTTGTTTCTTCCTCTTGAACTCGGGGGGGCTCATCCCTCCGTCGTAACTGCTCTTCCAGATCATAATTCCGTTTGGTCAGGCGTTCGACCGCTGCTGCTAGCGTTTGGACTTGTCTTTCCAATGCGGTTGAGCGAGGTTCGTCGCCTGGGTTGTTAGTTGTTGCCATCGACCTTGTGAACACCATGCAACTCTTTGTCTTAGGAATAGGACAACATTTGATCGTCCTAGCGATTCCCACAGACGGCGCCAACTGATGATGCCGAACTTCACCAGTGAGCTGCACGGTCCAGAGCGATGTACGGTAAGAACCTACAGGACAACAAGAGAAGACCTGGAAGGAAGCACCGGTGTGGTGCCGGCCCCGAACCCTCCGAAGGTCAAGTTAGCAACCTCCGTAATATCTGGAGAGCATTAGAGTTCAACTGATCGTGCGTACCTTGATTTATGAGGGTTCTTGGAGCATTTATAGTCGTGTAGGCCTAGTGAACCTTTTTGGCTCGTAGGGGTACCCTACCTACCCTTTGGGCCTAGGCGGGTGGGTCGTGCGAAGGCAACAGTAGCCCGAAATGGGCCACGACCAGGCCTGTACGGAAGCCTTTGGGGCCCTACACGTGGTGCACAGGACACCTTGGCAAAGCATCACATATTTTCCTCTTCACCATTGTACCAGCATCAAACAATGAGAATGCTAGAAAAATTATGACAAGTTTCATAATTTTTTATTGATTTTTAATTCAGCACTAAGATTAAATCCTTTGAAGATAAATTATTTTTTCTTTTATTTAAATTATTGAAATTACAGAGGATTCACAACACACAATTTGAATGTTTCTATACTATATGACCAGATTTCAAATGTTTGGGTTCAAAATTCTCTCTTTTGTTGGCCAATGGCTATCTCCCCTATAAAAAAATTGATACTATCGGGCTTTTCAAAGTTTGAAGATTCAGTGCTGTTTGAAGATTCTGCACCCAAATCTTACCCCGTGTCCTTCTGGGTTTTTTAAGCCTGATAGAAGGGACAAGCTCCAACTAATAGATGATTCCAAACTATGAAATGTAATGTTTGAAACTATACTATGGCCAGTTACCTTCTTAAGCTTGCATTCTTGTATGAAGCTATAATATCAATGAAGTTTCTCCACCCAAACTTTACATTTTTTCCAGTTTCATTTTCCCCACTCGATGTGTCCTTTGGTTATTTAATGCTCAAGTCTGATGCACTGAATCCGTAATTTTCTGCTGCTCATTCAGAGTTCGGTTCCACTATGGTCATCCGGATGTGTTTGATAGACTGTTCCACCTTCCAAGAGGGGGTGTCAGCAAAGCTTCCAAAGTCATCAATTTAAGCGAGGACATATTTGCTGGTATTGTCTATCTGGAGAGCTTGATTCGTATAGACTAAATGAGTATGTGAGTTTAGACTGGCCCATTTGTTTACATCTCTCCATGGTATGCAGGTTTCAATTCTACATTACGCGAAGGCAATATTACTCATCATGAATATATACAAGTTGGTAAGGGGAGGGATGTCGGCCTTCAACAGATCTCAATGTTTGAGGCCAAGATAGCTAATGGGAATGGTGAGCAGACATTGAGCCGTGACATATATCGGCTTGGTCACAGATTTGATTTCTTCCGAATGTTGTCATGTTATTTCACCACCGTTGGTTTCTATTTCAGTACCTTGGTATGTATGAAATAACTTATTTTACTATATATATTGCATGGTCCCATATAGTTATGTGAATCATTACTCTATTTCTGGGTTTGACAGCTGACTGTGCTCACAGTCTATGGGTTTCTCTATGGCCGCCTTTATCTTGCTGTCAGTGGACTTGAAGAAGGGCTGAGCACTTATCCTGCTATTCGAGACAATAAGCCTCTTCAAGTAGCTCTAGCTTCTCAATCTATTGTGCAAATTGGATTACTGATGTCCTTGCCTATGATGATGGAAATTGGTTTAGAAAAAGGCTTCCGTACTGCATTAACTGATTTCATATTAATGCAATTACAGTTGGCCCCTGTCTTCTTCACATTTTCTTTGGGAACGAAGACTCACTATTATGGAAGGACATTGCTTCATGGGGGTGCACGATACAGAGGTACAGGTCGAGGTTTTGTAGTGGTCCATGCTAAGTTTGCTGAGAATTACAGGCAATATTCTCGCAGCCATTTTGTTAAGGGCATTGAATTGATGATTCTGCTTATTGTGTACCAAATATTTGGCCAATCATATGGACGCGGAGTTTCATATGTCTTGATCACTTTTTCAATATGGTTCATGGTGGGGTCATGGCTTTTTGCTCCTTTCCTTTTCAATCCATCAGGCTTTGAGTGGCAAAAGATTGTTGATGACTGGACAGATTGGAATAAATGGTTAAGCAACAGTGGAGGGATAGGTGTACTTCCAGAAAAAAGTTGGGAATCTTGGTGGGAAAAGGAACATGATCATCTCCGATATGCTGGGAAGCGTGGTATTATTGTTGAGATATTGTTATCATTGCGCTTTTTCATCTATCAATATGGGCTTGTATATCATTTGAGCATTACAAAGAGCAAAAGCTTTCTGGTATATGCTGTGTTTTTCTTCAACATTAAGAAATGTTAATAAACTGGGTGGCTACAATAATTCTAATTAATTTGATCTGGTTAACAGGTATATGGAGTTTCATGGATTGTGATCGTTGTAGTATTGTTGTTGATAAAGGTATGTAGCAAAAGCCTTCAGACTCATTATTTTCTCTTGTTTGAGAATAATCTCGTAGGAAACTCTATCCCTTGATATCACATCAGGACAGCAACAAGTTTTAAATTAAATTATATCATAATATTTTTATTGAACCTTTTGCAGATTGTGTCAGTTGGAAGGCGACGATTAAGTGCAAACTTCCAGCTTGTGTTTCGATTGGTCAAGGGTCTAATTTCCCTGACATTCCTTGTTGTTTTCATTACCTTAATAGCAGTTCCTCATATGACATTTCGGGACATCATAGTGTGCATTCTTGCTTTCATGCCAACGGGATGGGGAATGCTCCAGGTCAGTAAACATCTTACTATCATAGTAGTCCTTCCATATGTTATTTTATTTACTCTCTTTTGGTCTTTACCTTCCATTTTTTCCAAGGTCTATGTAGATGTGGGCTTCAATTGTTGTTATTTGTATTTATCAAACCTAATATTTGCTTCTTTTCTTCCTGCTTTTTCTTTATTATTTTAGATTGCACAAGCTAGTAAGCCACTGATTGAACATAGTGGATTTTGGGGATCAATCAAGGCGCTTGCTCGTGGATATGAAATAATCATGGGCTTGCTTCTGTTCACCCCAGTTGCATTCTTGGCTTGGTTTCCATTTGTGTCCGAATTCCAAACACGAATGCTCTTCAATCAAGCATTCAGCAGAGGTTTACAGATTTCCCGTATTCTTGGTGGAAAGAAGAAGGAGCGCTCTGCCAACAGCAAAGAGTAAATGCATTCCCAACAACAGTTCCAACTCTTCAGTGTTAATTTTACCCTTGCACATCATATGGAAAAACCATTTCATTGATGTGTTTGTATAACACGTCCCACTTGATTGGGAGATGTGATCATGTAAATCAATGACTCTTTTTATTAAAAACTAGAGAAGATAGAAAATTAGCAATTTGTAAGTTGTGCTAGCTACTCGTTTACGGTTATTGGGCCTTGCAATCAGTTTAAACTTGACAATGTAAGCAGCTTGCGTTGCATGTCTTTTTCAGTACCATTCACAGGAAGCTTCTTATTTTTGAGTTTTGTAATTTTTAGAATTTTCTAGAATGTGGTTTTATTTCCTTGATTTTAGATAATATTAAGATTTTCTAGTCAAATTCAAATCCTTATTTGGTAATATGTGTTTCTAGCATTGCATTAAGGGAGAGTTGAAGAGCATTATGGAGATGTAAAAGCTCTTTAGAAAAATTTGTCTTCTGTTTTGCATTTTTTTTTGTATTGTTTTTTGTTTGTTTTTTTTTTTTTGGGGGGGGGGGGGGGGGTGTGTAATTTGGTAGTTGGGAGAGGGGGAATTTGAAGCCAGAGTTTCTTCATTCAAACATTATGAGATGTCAACTAATTGAACTACAAGACTTATGACAGTTTGACATTTTGTTAAAGAGCTTTTACCTTAAAAATAGCCTTTAACTAATCTAAGACCTAGAGCATTGGTAATTGGTTACCTAAAATAGGGTAAGAGATGAAAATATGGTAACTCAAACTTATCCACAAACTACTTTATTCACTTATTCTTTCCTTACACGTGGTGAACAGTACAACCAATTTTTTTTATCCCTTCAAAAATCTATTCTAATAACTTACAACTAAATTATAGTTGCAACTTTGTTATTTGAGTTAATTAGATATAATGGTTTTTGTTTATGAACTTCTAAAAATCAGATTTACCAACTTTTTATTGTCAATAATTAAAATGGGCTATTTATACTTTCAATAAATTTCATATAATATTTTGATATTTTATGAATTTATTTACAAACTTATTTACTCTTTGGCCAAAAAGTACGATGCCGAAAAAAGGTGAAATTAAAATACCTCTTTGAAAGGGGTTTTGTAGAGGAGGCAATGCAACAATTCCAGAGAAGAGAAATCTTCTCTTTGTTTTAGGTACAATCCCAGCTTTGTATTTAGCCCAGTTCTGTATATTTGAGAGAGAATTTTGTATACGATGTGTGAGAATAATTTTGGGTATTGAGATTCGGGTTTTGTAAGAGTGCGTCTATACCATTTTGTATTTTCTAAATTTTTTTAATGAAATTTTTTCTTGTCACCACCCATGGATATAGGTTGAAAGCCGAACTACGTAAATCCTTAGTGTCCTCTCTTTTGCGTGTTTGTGTTTTTTTTTTTCTTTCTATTTCTCTTTGTTTCATATAATTTGTTTTGGAGATCTTTCTAAAAGCCATATTCCACAATTGATCTTGAGTGGGAATACTATCTAAAGGTCATTTCCTACAACAAATCGGTAATAAATCTTTGTTTATTACAAAATATAAGTAAAGTGAGTTTTGTCAAATAATTAGTCAATAATATAGAAGAATGACCCTAACATAGCAAATACTAAATGGTAATTAAGTAACTAAAGGTTAATACCAAATATTTTATTAATATTTTTCCTTCTCTCTCTCCCTAAGGTTTTCTTTTGTATTTTCCTTTTCATCTCACACTGGCTAATACGTGAACGTAAAAATCCTAGTTGATACCAAAGAACATGTTTAATATTGTTAAAACGATATAGTTCATGAACTTCAAAAATCCTAAAAAATTATGGAATTAATCCCACAAATCAAATAAGTGTAAATGGTAAATCATCTTGAAGATAAAATCCCAAATAATAATAATAATAATTGTAAGGACACAAATCAGACCTAAACCCAAGATGTGACAGGGCCGGCCCAAATGGCCTAAACAATATAATTTGTAAAGAGTGGGCTTGAAGCCTAGATTTCTTGGGACGGTAAAAAACAGTGGCGTTTGAACTAAGTCAACAGCTGGCGTGTAACGGGCTGGTGGAGTAATTTTGGCTTTCCTCTAACGTGGGCTAAGAAGTCTCTGTCCTTGCTTCCTCTATGCTAATTAGGAGAAAAGTCTTCTTCCTTTTGGAAAACCGGATCCCTCTCCAATTGCCTTCCCTTCTGTTTTTATACTCCCCCTTTTTCTTGTTCCTATTCATGGAGCCATAAATGCAGATCTCTTTCCCATCTATTGTCTTCTTGGAAACTGTCCATCGTGGCCATAAGGCTGATCACTATCCTCTCAGGGGTCACTTCCCTATTAATGCGGCCAGACAGGTAGGTGAGAAGCCTTTAATGCGGTGGTAGCAGCTTTGTGCAGAGCAGGTCCCACTAGTTCTCTTCTTCGGCGTCTCGTTGAAGTGGAACATGGCTTGTTAAGCTTCAAGAGTCCTTCCTTAGGTATCATGTTGCACCTTTTGGTTCTCGTTTCTGTCGTCAGAGGAGGCCTTCTCCTCGGACTCTCCCTAATCGGCCAATCCCTTGATCGGTGGGCTCTTGGGCCCTTAATTTAGGTGACCTTATCCCCGCCTTGCAGCCCTTTGGTGAAGTCAACGTCCTTGGACAAGACCCAAGGCCCATATTAGTGTTTTGACATTCCTACCCCCACAATAATAATAATAATAATAATAATAATAATAATAATAATAATAATAATAATAAACGATATAACCCCACAATTACAATATACCACCACCGCCATGTACATCAACACATCCGTGTACAACAAAGTAAATCATGAATCATCTTGAAGATTAAATTGCAAAAAATAAAAATAAAAATAAAAAACAATATAATCCCACAATTACAGGACCACCACCACCATTCACAAACCCACAAAAAACTCAACAGTTGTGTGGTTTAATGAAAAGGCTCTACTTGGTTAAGTGGGAGTTGAGGATGCAAAAAAAGCAAGGCATAGTCGTCATGAAAAAATTTAGGCGTTCTAGGGCTTTTGTGTTAGGAGTAGCGTGCGTGTTCTCCTTTTCTTTTTATGAAAGAGGCCAATCGTGTTTCTTCTTTAAAAATAAAACTTAATTGAGAAAATAAAAAAAATGCTAATGTGAAAAATTGTGGAGCTAGCAAAGCTGACCGTGACAACATATTATGAAGTCAACAAAAAGTCAAAAGTTTCGGTTTTATAGTATATATATATATATATATATATAGACTAGTTACATACTCACACGATGCTTGAGATAATATAATTATTTTGAGATTTGGTATAATGTATAATTTATTCTTTAAATTTTATTGTAGAAAATTTGTTCTCCCTAAAAATTAAATAATTTTTAAAAGTTATTTATATTTTTCTATTTTTACAAATATATAATTTTATTATTTTTGGTGTTTTTGATTGATGTTATTCTTTTGTGAAGTGGTCCATATTCTTCTAACCATTGTAATTGTGCATTATATTTTCCTAATTTATTTTGGTTCAACTAAAATTTTTAAGAGTCAAATTTTTCATTCTCTTAAGGAGATTATTATGATAATCAAAGTTTATCACATAATTACAATTGATACTATTCTAATAATTGATAAGCCCATTCAAATATATAAGCATATAGATTTTGTTTTGATATAAGCTAAAATTTTCACTTCCAAAATAAGATTAATTCAAATAAAAATCAAAATAAAGTTATAAAAGAGAGAGAGGGAAGACTTGTGATGAGGAACTCAAAAAACACAAAATCATAATGTATCAATTAAAAGTAGAGATATTAAAAAATATAAAACTTCATCAACATAAAGTAGAGTTGCAATAGAGAGAGAGACAGAGAGAAGTGGACCAAATGGACAGAATGGACTGAAATTGACCGAATTGACTGAAGTGGAATGAATGGACCGAATTAGACCAAAATGTTAAGCTGATGTGACTCAACAGAAAAGTAACAACAATAAATGTTACTCCCACTTTTACAACAGCTGAAATGCTTTACTATCTTCTTTCCTCAGTCTCCATGGATGGTATTCTAATATATCAGATCCTGCATTTATTTATACAGGTTACGGAAAAGATGATAAGCAAGTGGAAGCTCAGTTTTGCGTTAATAAATGTGTTATATTCCCCAATGGTTAAAATTTGACCACAATACCACGCCTTTGTAGTTCAAAATTATCCTAATATTGCCTTGGTATGCAACGTGTTTCCAGTCAAGTGGCTGGTTATATACTTGATGTTCTGAATTGTTTGACCTTTCTCTCCGGTCCTTTGTGAATGTTCTTTTTGCACCTTGTTAAAACAGCAATGTCTGTTCTGTTGTAAGAATGATCTTACAGCATAGCACTTCATGGCACACGTGACTGAGTGCCGGCCGTTCACAATCACAATTCACAAGGTCATTTTGGTAACAATAAGATCATACCTTTTATCATGATTAAGTAGTTGAAGAGATGAAGTTGCTGACAATGTCATTGGCCATGTAGAGATGATTACTTGAGTACACGCTTTTGTGCCCTTAAATGTATTGCGTGTTGCTGACATTGACTTGGAATTTTTTTAAGCTTTAGCATAGCACAGGCAACGCCTATATGGCATATTGGTATTACAAGAATATATAGTTAGGATATCATCTATCTACAATGTGAATCTGGAGCAACTTATACTGGGCTGCCTAAACAAATTCATTTTGATTTCTTGAGACTCATGAAGTTTGCATCTAATTGCATATTGTGTTTATAATATATATTTTTGTACTACTATATACTACAATATCCCCCCAAATTGCCACTATAGATGCCTTTAATAATTAGCCACCTACAATTACTATCAAACTTCCATTCCAGCCAGCTCAGAAGTTGATTAGCAAATTCAACACCCTCATTGCCAATGATAGAAGTTGACATTGACTCCGTCAATCACATTATTGGTTGACTTGGCTCGCTAGACTCAACATTATAAGCTTGGTTTGCACTATATGAGTTTAATACTTCAATTGCACAAACCAATTCTGAGAGATCAGAAAGAGAAAGTGGTAGGAGAAAAAGTGAGCTACATGGGTATAATGAATGGCCAACCTGAACCTGAAATTCACCATTTCAGCCACCAACATCCATTACAGCTCTCCAACTATCTGCCACAACAGACCCTAAACTTAGCCTTGTGTGCAGGCTGCAAACTCGGAGCCTCTGGATCGATTTACTGTTGCACATTTTGCAGCTACTTCCTCCATATCTCATGTTCACGATTGCCTCAGCAAATTACTCACCCATTTGACCAAAACCATATCCTTTCTCTGCTCCCAAAACCTTTATACCCAGAAGGATTATTCAACTGTGATGCATGTGGGAAGGAAGGTAATAGCTTTTCCTACCATTGTGGATTGTGCAACATCGATCTCCACACTACCTGTGCTTCCTTGCCATTAATGCTTAGTCACCAATCCCACTATCATCAGCTCAATCTCACATTCTCATCTCCTGATGATAACAAAAGCTTCTCATGCGATATATGCATGGAGCAGCTGGGGGTCAAAGAGTGGCGCTACCGATGTAGCTTGTGTGATTTTGATGCTCATTTGGGCTGTGCTACAGCAAATCCAAGACCTCCTCTAACCCAAAACTGCGCAGTTCCAGCTAGTTCTCATTATCAGGTTTTTGGAAATCAATCTCAAACAGGACCTCTCATGCAAAACTATATGGCACCAAGAGCTGGTCCTCAGTTTCAAACAAGGTATCCTGTGCAAACTCATGTGAACCATGCCCACCAGGGTTCCTATGGATCTGTTGGGCCTATTGGAAGTCGACAGAGAAATGGTATGCTAAACCAGGCAATTAAAGGAATTTCAGAGAGTTTAGGCCAGACATTGGTGCAAGGACTACTAGGTGGTGGCAGTGGCAGCAATGGTGTTATGAATACTTCTGGAGACGATGATAGTGCTAGCGAGGATGGTATATTTTGGGGATCCACAGACAATTCTGGTGGAATAGATAGAACAGATAGCTCTCAAGGTTATTCTAGCTTTTAAGATTTACACGCATGAATTTTACCTAGTTTGTTGTTTGTTCTTGTTTTGTCATTGCGAATGAGTAAGTTAACCACTGTGAGAATACAGTTGACGTGATCATATATACCATGTGGCAATTACACAAAACTTGATGATAGAAGCTTGAAGTTGAGATGCAAACAAATGAAGCTTTGGAATCAATTGCGATTTAAGTACTTCAGAGTTCCACTCAATTTATTATAGCATCGGGGATATGAGTTGCCAGGAATGAATAATTATAAGACCATGTTCTACCCTCTAGCCTCTCTGATGTGGTTAATTTTGAAAATAAATCTACATGTCATCAAAAATTTATATTTGCATTTTATGATGATGATTTTCCAGCAAGCTTACTGTAAGAATAAGCAAACATGTGGCTTATTTTCCCATTTTAAGACGCAAAATGCCAATTATTTATCTTATGGGATGGGTTGGATGGTGGATGAGGATCTGTATTTCTCTTTGCCTCAAACGCAAATATGTAGTGAAATTCCTATTTATATACTCTGTTTTGGTTGTGTTGTTTAAACAACAGTTTTCATTGTTTAAATAACACATGTATTTTCACAACACTTTTTAACTTATATGTATTTTCACAACACTTAAATAACGTTAGTAGGACAACATTACCAAAAGAGCCCTAATAATCTATAATAAGAAGCTTTGTTGTGGAGCACAGCTGCACAAGGGAAGTGAGGGTACTGGGTAATTGACTAACTGTGTTATCATGTTTAGCACATACTACATTTAAAATGATAGTATACCCTTAACATCAAAATTAAGTACTTTTTGGTATTTCTTCTTTAAAAAAATTTCATTTTTGGTAATTTGCATCCACAACAAAAAATTTATAGTTTTCAAACCGCAATTTTTATAAGTATTACCAAATATTTAATTGTGGCTTTCAAAATCGAGTTTTCAAAATGCACATTTTTAAAACTCTATTTTTTAAAAATGTAGTTTTCAAAATAGCCTATCCAGATAAACTCATAGTATTCTTTTCATTTTGTTTTTTAGATTTGCTTCTCATAGGACATGTTTAATTTAAATTAATTTGCTTCTTCAAAATATCCTTAAATCGATTTGCTACCAAAAGATCAAATAGTGTAAAACACTATAGCTTGTTTAGACCCCCCCTAATTTTAACATTATAGCTAAATTACTTTTACCCTACTTATCTAAGTGAGGAATAAGAGTAAATAAAGCGCAATAAACCGAAACTACTCTAGTGCATAAATATAAGTGTTACACAATAAATGTAAAGCACAAAGAATAAGGGAAGAAAGACGCAAACATAAGATAACATGGAGACATGTTATCGAAGAGGAAATTGAAGAACTCGGCGAAAAACCTGTCCGCGACCCTTCAAGTCAAAATGATCAACTAGTGAATAAGTTGGAGTACAAAGATATCAAAAAGACTTTCCAAGACTAATCTACCCAAAGTACTTGAGTTTTCCAAGCTCCGGCTACGAATAGACTTCTTGGATTCTTATCTTCACTAGTTATTAGGATCCCGCAATACCGCCCTTGCAACGTCAAGCCTTATCAGTTTCTTTTAGCAAATACCCAATACTTCCTAAGCTCCAAAACACTCTCTACACTTTGAATAAGTGTGAATTGTATTTTGGTACAAATCTCATCTCAAAGTATAACAATGAGAGAGGAGAGGAGAAGAGACTATAAAAGGAATTCTCACTTAAGGATAAGTAACTCTCTCTAAAATGGTTGGTGTTGTAGAAACATCTCTAGGATTTTATTCTGAATAGCCTCTTTACAATTTTGTGGATAATGAGAGTATATTTAGTATGGGTAAAGTATATAAGAGTCACACTTAAAATCCTAGCTATCAGTGAATCTCATGGGTTATCTAGCGACATGGCTAACTCGTGGGTCAGCTTTAGACATGTGCTCCTCATGTGACTTTCAATTGTCTTGATTAAATCTTCACCTCTTAAAACTAAATCCATTACAATTAAATCTCACAAAATACAAGAAAATAAATTAATAAAATTACAACACTTTTTAACATAAAATAAAGCCAATATAAATGTTAATTAAACAACCACAACTTAACAGCTACAAATTGGCAACATGGCACATAAAACTTCAAAATTGTTTAGTCACACTAATTTCATAGTTGTTCACACAATTGCCGTGGTAGCATATTGTGATTGATGTATAATAAACGAATGTTGTAATAGGTCAATAAAAATAATGTTTTACTAATCACAACTTATAATCGTTATAAGCTATAAAATATTTTGCGTCAAGTACTGCTAATGAAAATTTTGCTTTCAAAGTTACAATTGAAATCTCAAACTAGATACACAAGTGGGAGTGGCATTGCAACATCCAACATGAGATGTGGTGATGTTGGGTTGTCATCGCCTTGTGGAGTTGCTATCGTGGGTTGATTGGCGTTGTTGGATGACCGATTAGCCTTGTTGGACCCCTATTGTGGGATGGGGGCGATGCTGATGATTATTGGTGGCTAACAACTGTAGTGGTTAGGTGTCGTCAATGGTAGGTTGCTTGCTTTGTTAAGTTGTGGGTGTTAGGGGAGGGGAGGAGGGTGTGGGAAAAAAATATATAAAAAGAATTCTTCTAGTTATTTTAATAAAATGTATAAGAAAATGAGGAGTGAAACATAGGATCTATGGGAAAATATATATAACTAAATTAGAAAAAAAAAAAAAAATGCTGGACACCTTATAACTTTGATCAATTGTCATTTAAGTCCATTAAATTTAAAAGTCAACATTTTTTTTTTGATCAATTAACAATTTAGTCCACTAAGTTATAAAATTATCATATTTTTTTCTTGATAACAAAAAAAAAAAATTATCGTTTTTTTCGGTATAAATAATTTGATTAAAAATGTCTAATTTTTTTTAATCCCATAAAAAAATGTTTTTTAATGTAAAAAATATGAAACAAAACAACATCGTTTTAAGAGAAGTAATAAAAACCTTTTTTAAGGGAGACCAAAGTGATAGAGAGAAACTAAAAAAAAAAAAAAATTTAAAAAAAAAAAAAAGAAAAGAAAAAAAAAGGATGGATTGTATTTGTAATCCCAATTTAGGGAAATTACAATTACAACTACACAGGAGAATCAATTGTGGTTGTCCACCCACGCAGAGTCGAGCGGGAGGACACTTATCATCGTCACCTACCAACGAAGAAGAAGAAGATGGGTACGATCCCGTTACTTGTGTTCTATCGCGGTGGATCACTACCTCCTCCGATCAATTCTTCTTCTGCAACTTTGATTCTGGTATCTCTCTCTATCTTTCTGTCCAATGAATGATTTTCAATTCACTCTTTAGTCTTTAATCTGGTTCCCCTAAACCCTATTACTTGTTTGTTTGTTTTTTTAATATCTGGGTGGGTATTAGATGTTTCAGAAATTAAACCCCAGTAAGTAAAGCACACAACTTTCACTCTGCTAACCCTTACTTGTTATATTTCTGATAGATTCAGTGAAGTTATTGAAGAATATTTAAGCCTTGATATAATTTTCTCTTGGGTTTGAGGAAGCTTATTCATATGAATTGGCAGGGAAGGATCACGGTTGCAATTATCTTGGATGTCTGAATAGTCTGAATTTTAATCAAAAGGAGTGAGCATATTGATTTTATATTATGGGGAGCAACATGAGGGAAGATGTAATCACTCTTGATTTGAACCAAGAACCTTTTGACCAGCCTCACGTTTCAGAAGTAAGATTAGATTCTATAGTGGATGAACTGGAAACTGCCCACATACACATTGAAGAGCGTATCAGACAGCTCGAAGCAGTCACCTCTAGAGCTAGGCAGCGTCAGAGATGGCGACAAGCTCAATCTCAACCTCAAGCAGATAACTTCACAGAAGCTATTGTTCAGACTGTAACCAGGCGTCGTACTGCAGAGCTTGGTAATACTGCTGGCAAAGGCAAAACTAGTAGACCTGGGAGCACGTATTTGATAGCTAAGGCACTGGGAATTGATTCTGATGAAAAGAAGGCAGCAAGTGGTAGTGGGTGTTTTTATGATTGTAATATTTGCTTTGAAATGGCAAGAGATCCTGTTTTGACCTGTTGTGGTCACTTGTTTTGTTGGCCATGCTTCTTTCAGCTGTCATATGTCGATTTAAATGCAAAGGAATGTCCTGTATGTAGGGGAGAGGTAACAGACACAAGCATCATTCCAATATATGGCAGTGGAAGTGGCGATAGCACCTGCAAGTCAGAGTTAAAAGAGACTGGATTCAAGGTTCCTCCTCGGCCCCGTGCAAATAGGATTGACAGTGTGAGGCAGCAGCTAAGGAGTAGAAGAGTATCTTCTCCTATTGAGGAAAGAATTCACAGCATTGTTGGTGTAATGGGAGACCGAGCTAGGACACTAGATTCTGATGGTCCACACATTGTGCATGAAAGAGTCAATTCCTCAGTTAATCAGAATCAAACTTCCCAGCTAGTGTCTGGCATGGAGACTGAGAGCAACCAGCGCCATCGTTCCCTTCAAGTGTCAAGATTATTATTGCAAGGGGCTGCATCATTTTCTTCTCTTTCAACTGCATTAAACACTGCAATGGATTCTGCTGAAAGACTAGTTGAGGGCCTTGAGACATATATTCATGGTCGTCATACAAGAGCAAGCCATGATCAGTCTCCAAGTGTTGATAATGGAGATATGTTCTCAAGTGATTCTGCTGTTGCACAACTGGAAAGCCGGACTCCAGATATTGCTGCTGAAATCAATTACACTGTTTACCCTTCTGCTTCATCTTTCAGGGGGAGTGATTTTGATGATCGTGTTGTACACTTGGAAAACCACACAATGGATAATGCTATCGAAATTAATTTAGTATTACCACCGTCTCCTTCATTTTCCAGAACAAGATCAGGTGCCCCGAGAGTTTCAGGTTTGGACAATGGAGTTTCACGTTCGGCCAGAAGGAGAAGGCTGAGATGATATAGTATTTTCACCAAGGAAATGGATTAAAATGAATAAAGGTTTCTGCTGGAATTGCGTAATATAGTTGTGAATTAATGAAATGTTTTAGGTTTCTTCATTTTTGAATAAATATGTTTGCCAATTCATGTGTTATGCATGGACCGCAATTTAAGCAATCTTCTGTCTGTTTTATAAGGAGATAGGCTGGCAAATGTGTTGGGTCCTCTTAATGTGCTTGGCAATTCTTAAAAGCATAATGGTGTTTCCATTGATAAGGATTGGATTTCAATGGAGGAAATCTGTTGTTGCCCTCCTCCTTTGAGTATGTACAAAAATTACATCTCTGATGGAATGTTATGGCTTCTTTACCAAAGGGTAATGAGTCATCATATGTAAGTTGTGTAGATGCTTCATTCAATTTGATAATAATTAAATAGTTTTGCTAAGCAATCCTATTCTATTCTTTGTAGCCTATCAAGTGCTAGCTCGGTTTTACTTCGCACCAATGGAAGTACACTTACTTAATACAAAAATGAACTTTTACACAAGCTCATTTGCATCACACTCTTCATCTTGCAACGTGCAATGGGTTCATCGTTGTATGAAATATAATAAAAACGTGCGAGCTCATGTTGCATACTTTTTATTTGGGAGAGGTTAAGAAAAAGGACCCCAGGCTAGACTAAGAAGAAAAAAAACTCAAGTTGGGTAAAGTGAAACAATTCAAACATGATATTGCCAAGGGGATTAACCCTAATTGGAAAAAAAATTAATGAGCGATGGAGCTAACCCAGTTGCGGTGTGTTTGGGAAAATAAAATTGGTTTGATATTTGGTTGGCCACTCCCATTTAAGAAAAATAATTGTGTTGTGGAAGTTTGGGTCTATTATGTTTTTTTTTTTTTTCTCAGAGAGATTTTCAACGTATGACGTCTGTTTCTCTCATCAGACCAAGAAACCAATCAGTTTTTGGTACAGGAATTAAACCCTAGATTTCTTATTCAACCATTAAAGATTTCATCAATTGAGCTAACTAAAACCTACTATATTTAATAATTGATTTTACATTTATTATTTGTGCGTACCCAAAATATGGTTGTTGGGCTCAACCTCTACTTGGGCGTACAATCTATTAGTATTGTGGGCTTAGAATTTCTTACTATGGGTGGTCCTGTGCTCGGTGACCTAAATATTCTTTTGTTTCTGCAATCTTTTCTTTCACAAAGTTGCTCCCTTGTTTCTCTTAGTTTTGTTGCTCTTTTCTATCGGTTCCCTCTCCAGATTTTCCAAACCCTTCACTTCTCATCCTAGTCTCTTATTTATAATGTAAGGTCAATGGGAATGTTATGATTATTCTTGATTATAAGTGGAGATGGGGGTCCAATTCCATTATTTCGAAGTGGATATTTCATTGGGAGTGGTGGTAGTGGCATTAGAACTGGTTCTCACTTCCTATAGGCTGTTCGGCAGCGATATTCCCTAAGGCCCTATTGGACAACCAAGACGTGTACCCCCGAGCAATCATGTTTCCATCTGAGACACAGTTGACCGAGATCACAGGGCCAATGGGTCTTAGGCCAAGCACTGTAGCGCGAGGATTGGGCCCACGACTTTGTGGGCCTGGGGCCTTACCACGTACAAGGGGTTAAGCCAGAGACCGTATCATAAAGCCGGGGTTGAAGGCCCAAAGGGCTCGGGGATCCCGTACCATACATTATTAATATTATTTAATAAATAAATAAAAGTATTTAGATCTCGGGTCATTCTACGGTACCCCCTATTTGTTTTGATGGGTACGGTACCATCCCTAATCCTAACCATTAATTTTTCTTTGTTTCAATCTTGGTTATTCATTTGATCTTAATGGAAACCTCTTACTGGTAAAGTAGGTCAGTGCATATAAACTAAAAAAATTTCAGATGGTTACTATCTCAGGCTTTTCTCTTTCTCTTGCGTTCTCTTCTGGATTTTTTTTTTTTAAATAACTATAAATCCAAACTATATTATTAGTTAACCAAGGTTTGAAACTAATGTCGTATCTAACAAATAGAGTCCAAAGTACTCGATTTTGGGCTTATAAATCGAGTATATTGCACTCGGTTTTCCTATTCTGCCAACAGTTGAGGTGGACAAAGTGTCCACATAGGCCCAGAAATCGAGTTCATTGGACTTGGTTTTTGGTCATGAAAATTGAGTCCTTTGGACTCAAGTTCCTAGTCTGGTCCCACCAGGACCTTTTCATGCTCAGGTCACGTGGATCTCTTTAATGGAAATCGAGTCTACTGGACTCGATTTTGTCTCGATTTTGTGCTTGGTCCCACTAGTGCTTTTCAGCCACGTGGATATAGCTTGAGTAAATTAGACTTGATTTCTCTGCTTTTGAGAATCGAGTCTATTGGACTCGATTTTTATGAATGGTCCCCAGCACGTCCACATGTCATGTGGGTCGTAACTGGGACCTTTTTTCCCCCTTACTCGGCTCACATCCTCTCTTCAGCTCTCACGCCCTCTCTTCACTCACTCACAATTTTCCTCAAGTCTCACACAACACTCACACTCACAACTTTCCTCAAGTCTCACACAGCACTCACATTAACCACAATCTCTCACAAGTAATGTTTATACAATATTGGGAATATTTTTGTTAGTTAATATTATGATTATTTGCTAAGTTTAAAAAAAAAAAAAACAATTAGAATGTATTAGGAAAATTTTTGTTTTTTGTTTGTTAGTATAAATATTGTGATTAATTTATTTGTTAGTATATTGTGATTAATTTATTTGTTAGTATATTGTGATTAGTTTATTTGTTAGTATATTGTGATTTATTGCTAGTTTAAAAAAAAATTAATATTATGATTAATTATTGGGAATTTTTTTTTTTTGGTTAGTGTAAATATTGTGATTAAATTATTTGCTAAGTTTTTTTTTTTAAATTAATATTGTGATTAATTATTGGGAATATTTAGTATTGGGGAAATATTTAGTACCAAATATTGCGATTAATTATGTTTTTACAACGTATTGGGAATTTTTTTTTTGTTAGTGTAAATATTGTGATTAATAATATGCTAGGTTTTTAAAAAAAATTAATATTGTGATTAAATATTAGGAATATTTAGTACTAAATATTGTGATCAATTGTTAGGAATATTTAGTACTTTTAGGTTTTTGTCATTGGTATGAAATGGATTATGAGTTTGATACCTAAGACACCCATTTGTAGTCTTTTTAGCATAAACTATTTCAAGATATATTTGTTTAAGATTTGTAATAAAGATTTCAATGGATAACTGGTTGGTATAATATTTTTGTTCATCATATCTTATTTGAATGGGTTTTGAAAGTCATGCCCCTAGAATAATTTGGAATTTTAAAAGAATATGAAATTGGTAATGACTATTTTTGTATGTGACTTGAGGTGAGTAAATGCAAATTTGGTTAAGGTTAGTATTGTTGGCATTTCATACGCAAATTTTTGTGATTGATGGTGATTGAGAGTTATAAATTTGTCACTAACATTTGCACTTGATGATCTATAGGTTGATAATGATCCACATAAATATATACTATGGTGGACCCCTTAGCAATGTCAACCCTTATGACAGACTCTCATTTCAAGGTCCGGGTATACAGTGTTGTTATATGATGAAATGTCGTAAGTTAAAGACCCCGAGTGATTTGAAGATAAAAATTATGGAAGAGCAGCAACTGAACCCTACTTTGCATGACAAACATATTACTTTCCGTTCTCCACATGAAGTCCTCAATCAATGCATTAATTCCAAATATATGGCGATAACAGAAGACAAACGTGTGAAGATCATGTTTAGCAAGATGCATAAATGGGAACAGGTAGCAAATTTTGAGTTGAACGTCACTTTGGAGTCGCATGCGGAAGTCGGCATAGAGGAAATTGTACAAACAACTACATCTCTACAGTTCGCAGTCCTAAATGATCGATGCACCACATTGGGAGGCTATACACCCCATTTTCAAGAGACACCAACAACAATTGAGAGCGAACCTGGCAATAGATATGAAGATCAATTTTGTACACATTGAGGTGAATCCTCTACCCTTCCAGTAGTTGAAGATGAAGACGAACACTATGTTGGGGAAGATCTTGACGATAGAGATGAGTATAAAGAGAGGATTGAGCGATGTGACTTTGACAGGGGTGTTGATGACCATGAAATTACTCTCAATCCTCATGTTGGTGATATGGCTGAATGTGATGAAGATGATGCAGATGCTACTGTTAGAGTTCAGTATGTTATAAATACGACCCCTGTTTATGGACCTTCCGCCTCATCATTTTATGCAAATACTTGGAAAAATATGGTTGATCTTGTAGTTGTTCAGCAAGCATTTGCTTCTTCTTGGAATGCGGACATGAGTTTTTGTATAGGGTTGATTTTTGCGAATAAAGAGGCGGTGAAACGTGCATTAACAATTTACGCCGCAAAGTATAACAGAAACTTTATGACTAGAAGCGAGATTGCTATATTGTGGAGGGAATGTGTAGTCATGAAGCAAGATCCGGTAGAAGTCTTTATGGTCTTGTGTAATGAAAATGTGTTTTTGCAGGATTGAAAATGTGTTTTTGCAAGTTTTTTTTTTTTATGTAAAAATATGAAACAAAACAACATCGTTTTAAGAGAAGTATTAAAAACCTTTTTTAAAGGGAGACCAAAGTGATAGAGAGAAACTAAAAAAAAAAAAAAAAAAGAAAAAAGAGAAAAGAATGGATTGTATTTGTAATCCTAATTTAGGGAAATTACATTTACAACTACACAGGAGAATCAATTGTGGTTGTCCACCCACGCAGAGTCGAGCGGGAGGACACTTATCATCATCACCTACCAACGAAGAAGAAGAAGATGGGTACGATCCCGTTACTTGTGTTCTATCGCGGTGGATCACTACCTCCTCCGATCAATTCTTCCTCTGCAACTTTGATTCTGGTATCTCTCTCTATCTTTCTGTCCAATGAATGATTTTCAATTCACTCTTTAGTCTTTATCCTGGTTCCCCTAAACCCTATTACTTGTTTGTTTGTTTTTTTAATATCTGGGTGGGTATTAGATGTTTCAGAAATTAAACCCCAGTAAGTAAAGCACACAACTTTCACTCTGCTAACCCTTACTTGTTATATTTCTGATAGATTCAGTGAAGTTATTGAAGAATATTTAAGCCTTGATATAATTTTCTCTTGGGTTGAGGAAGCTTATTCATATGAATTGGCAGGGAAGGATCACGGTTGCAATTATCTTGGATGTCTGAATAGTCTGAATTTTGATCAAAAGGAGTGAGCATATTGATTTGTGTTGTTGCTATACTTTTAAATGTTTTTAGATTATGGGGAGCAACATGAGGGAAGATGTAATCATTCTTGATTTGAACCAAGAACCTTTTGACCAGCCTCACGTTTCAGAAGTAAGATTAGATTCTATAGTGGATGAACTGGAAACTGCCCACATACACATTGAAGAGCGTATCAGACAGCTCGAAGCAGTCACCTCTAGAGCTAGGCAGCGTCAGAGATGGCGACAAGCTCAATCTCAACCTCAAGCAGATAACTTCACAGAAGCTATTGTTCAGACTGTAACCAGGCGTCGTACTGCAGAGCTTGGTAATACTGCTGGCAAAGGCAAAACTAGTAGACCTGGGAGCACGTATTTGATAGCTAAGGCACTGGGAATTGATTCTGATGAAAAGAAGGCAGCAAGTGGTAGTGGGTGTTTTTACGATTGTAATATTTGCTTTGAAATGGCAAGAGATCCTGTTTTGACCTGTTGTGGTCACTTGTTTTGTTGGCCATGCTTCTTTCAGCTGTCATATGTCGATTTAAATGCAAAGGAATGTCCTGTATGTAGGGGAGAGGTAACAGATACAAGCATCATTCCAATATATGGCAGTGGAAGTAGCAATAGCACCTGCAAGTCAGAGTTAAAAGAGACTGGATTCAAGGTTCCTCCTCGGCCCCGTGCAAATAGGATTGACAGTGTGAGGCAGCAGCTAAGGAGTAGAAGAGTATCTTCTCCTATAGAGGAAAGAATTCACAGCATTGTTGGTGTAATGGAAGAACGAGCTAGGACACTAGATTCTGATGGTCCACACATTGTGCATGAAAGAGTCAATTCCTCAGTTAATCAGAATCAATCTTCCCAGCTATTGCCTGACATGGAGACTGAGAGCAACCAGCGCCATCGCTCCCTTCAAGTTTCAAGATTATTATTGCAAGGAGCTGCATCATTTTCTTCACTTTCAACTGCATTAAACACTGCAATGGATTCTGCTGAAAGATTAGTTGAGGGCCTTGAGACATATATTCATGGTCGTCATACAAGAGCAAGCCATGATCAGTCTCCAAGTGTTGATATGGAGATATGTTCTCAAGTGATTCTGCTGTTGTACAACTGGAAAGCCAGACTCCAGATATTGCTGCTGAAATCAATTACATTGTTTACCCTTCTGCTTCATCTTTCAGGGGGAGTGATTTTGATGATCCTGCTGTACACTTGGAAAACCACACAATGGATAATGCTATAGAAATTAATTTAGTATTACCACCGTCTCCTTCAGGTGCCCCGAGAGTTTCAGGTTTGGACAATGGAGTTTCACGTTCGGCCAGAAGGAGAAGGCTGAGATGATATAGTATTTTCCCCAAGGAAATGGATTAAAATGAATCAAGGTTTCTGCTGGAATTGCGTAATATAGTTGTGAATTAATGAAATGTTTTAGGTTTCTTCATTTTTGAATAAATATGTTTGCCAATTCATGTGTTATGCATGGACCACAATTTAAGCAATCTTCTGTCTGTTTTATAAAGAGATAGGCAGGAAAATGTGTTGGGTCCTCTTAATGTGCTTGGCTATTCATAAAAGCACAATGGTGTTTCCATTGTTAAGGATTTTCAATGGAGGAAATCTGTTGTTGCCCTCCTCCTTTGAGTATGTACAAAATTTACATCTCTGATTGAGTGTTATGGCTTCTTTACCAGAGAGTAATAAGTCATCATATGTAAGTTGTGTAGATGCTTCATTCAATTTGACAATAATTAAGTAGTTTTGCTAAGCAATCCTATTCTATTCTTTGTAGCCTATCAAGTGCTAGCTCGGTTTTACTTCGCACCAATGAAGTATACTACTTAATACAAAAATGAACTTTTACACAAGCTCATTTGCATCACACTCAACATCTTTCAACATGCAATGGGTTCATCGTTGTATGAAATATAATAAAAACATGCGAGCTCATGTTGCATCCTTTTTTTGGAGAGGTTAAGAAAAAGGCCCCCGTGCTAGACTAAGAAAAAAGACTCAAGTTGGGTAAAGTGAAACCATTCAAACATGATATTGCCAAGGGGATTGGCCCTAATTGGAAAAAATTAATGAGCGATAGAGCTAACCCAATTGCGGTGTGTTTGGGAAAATAAAATTGGTTTGATATTTGGTTGGCCACTCCCATTTAAGAAAAAGAATTGTGTAGTGGAAGTTTGGGTCTATTATGTTTTTTTTTTTTTTTCTCCCTCAGAGAGATTTTTAACGTATGACGTCTGTTTCTCTTATCAAACCAAGAAACCAATCAGTTTTTGGTGTACGGATTAAACCCTAAATTTCTTATTCAACTATTAGAGATTTTATCAATTGAGCTAACTAAAACCTACTATATTTAATAATTGATTTTGCATTTATTATTTGTGCATACCCAAAATATAGTTGTTGGGCTCAATCTTTACTTGGGCATACAATCTATAAGTATTGTAGGCTTAGAATTTCCTACTATGGGTGGTCCTGTGCTTGGTGACCTAAATATTCTTTTGTTTCTGCAATCCCTTCTTTCACAAAGTTGCTACCTTGTTTCTCTTAGTTTTGTCGCTCTTTTCTATCAGTTCCCTCTCTAGACTTTCCAAACCCTTCACTTCTCATCCTAGTCTCTTATTTATAGTGTAAGGTCAATGGGAATGTTATGATTATTCTTGATTATAAGTGGAGATGAGGGTCCAATTCCATTATTTCGAAGTGGATATTTCGTTGGGAGTGGTAGTAGTGGCATTAGAATTGGTTCCCACTTCCTATAAATTGTTTGGCAGCGATATTCCCCAAGGCCCTATCGGACAACCAAGACGTGTACCCCCGAGCAATCACGTTTCCATCTGCGACACAGTTGACCGAGATCACAGGCCCAATGGGTCTTAGGCCAAGCACTGTGGTGCGAGGATTGGGCCCACGACTTTGTGGGCCTAGGGCCTTACCACGTACAAGGGGTTAAGCCAGAGACCATATCATAAAGCCGGGGTTGAAGGCCCAAAGGGCTCGAGGATCCCGTACCATACATTATTAATATTATTTAATAAATAAATAAAAGTATTTAGATCTCGGGTCATTCTACGGTACCCCCTATTTGTTTTGATGGGTACGGTACCATCCCTAATCCTAACCATTAATTTTTCTTTGTTTCAATCTTGGTTATTCATTTGATTTTAATGGAAACCTCTTACTGGTAAAGTAGGTCAGTGTATATAAACTAAAAAAATTTCAGATGGTTACTATCTCAGGCTTTTCTCTTTCTCTCACGTTCTCTTCTGGATTTTTTTTTTTTTTTAAATAACTATAAATCCAAACTATATTATTAGTTAACCAAGGTTTGAAACTAATGTCGTATCTAACAAATAGAGTCCAAAGGACTCGATTTTGGGCTTATAAATCGAGTATATTGCACTCGGTTTTCCTATTCTGCCAACAGTTGAGGTGGACAAAGTGTCCATGTAGGCCCAGAAATCGAGTTCATTGCACTCGGTTTTTGGTCATGAAAATCGAGTCCTTTAGACTCGAGTTCCTAGTCTGGTCCCACTAGGACCTTTTCATGCTGAGGTCACATGGATCTCTTTAATGGAAATCGAGTCTACTAGACTCGATTTTTGTGCCTGGTCCCACTAGTGCTTTTCGGCCACGTGGATATAGCTAGAGTAAATTAGACTCGATTTCTCTGCTTTTGAGAATCGAGTCTATTGGACTCGATTTTTATGAATGGTCCCCAGCCCGTCCACGTGTCATGTGGGTCCCAACTGGGACCTTTTTCCCCCCTTACTCAGCTCACATCCTCTCTTCAGCTCTCACACCCTCTCTTCACTCACTCACAATTTTCCTCAAGTCTCACACAACACTCACACTCACAACTTTCCTCAAGTCTCACACAACACTCACATTAACCACAATCTCTCACAAGTAATGTTTATACAATATTGGGAATATTTTTTGTTAGTTAATATTATGATTATTTGCTAAGTTTAAAAAAAAAAAAAAAAACCATTGGAACATATTAGAAAAATTTTTGTTTTTTGTTTGTTAGTATAAATATTGTGATTAATTTATTTGTTAGTATATTATGATTAATTGCTAGTTTTTAAAAAAAAATTAATATTATGATTAATTATTGGGAATATATTTTTTTTTTTTTGGTTAGTGTAAATATTGTGATTAAATTATTTGCTAAGTTTTTTTTTAAAAAAAATTAATATTGTGATTAATTATTGGGAATATTTAGTATTGGGGAAATATTTAGTACCAAATATTGTGATTAATTATGTTATTACAACGTATTGGGATTTTTTTTTTGTTAGTGTAAATATTGTGATTAATAATATGCTAGGTTTTTAAAAAAAAAATTAATATTGTGATTAAATATTGGGAATATTTAGTACTAAATATTGTGATCAATTGTTAGGAATATTTAGTACTTTTAGGTTTTTGTCATTGGTATGAATTTGGATTATGAGTTTGATACCTAAGACACCCATTTGTAGTCTTTTTAGCATAAATTATTTCAAGATATATTTGTTTAAGATTTGTAATAAAGATTTCAATGGATAACTGGTTGGTATAATATCTTTGTTCATCATATCTTATTTGAATGGGTTTGAAAGTCATGCCCCTAGAATGATTTGGAATTTTAAAAGAATATGAAATTAGTAATGACTATTTTTGTATGTGACCTGAGGTGAGTAAATGCAAATTTGGTTAAGGTTAGTATTGTTGGCATTTCATACGCAAATTTTTGTGATTGATGGTGATTGAGAGTTATAAATTTGTCACTAAAATTTGCACTTAATGATCTATAGGTTGATAATGATCCATATAAATATATACTATGGTGGACCCCTTAGCAATGTCAACCCTTATGACAGACTCTCATTTCAAGGTCCGGGTATACAGTGTTGTTATATGATGAAATGTCGTAAGTTAAAGACCCTGAGTGATTTGAAGATAAAAATTATGAAAGAGCAGCAACTGAACCCTGCTTTGCATGACATACATATTACTTTCCGTTCTCCACATGAAGTCCTCAATCAATGCATTAATTCCAAATATATGGCGATAACTGAAGACAAACGTGTGAAGATCATGTTTAGCAAGATGCATAAATGGGAACAAGTAGCAAATTTTGAGTTGTACGTCACTTTGGAGTCGCATGCGGAAGTCGGCGTAGAGGAAATTGTACAAACAACTACATCTCTATAGTTTGCAGTCCTAAATGATCGATGCACCACATTGAGAGGCTATACACCCCCTTTTCAAGAGACACCAACAACAATTGAGAGCGAACCTGACAATAGATATGAAGATCAATTTTGTACACATCGAGGTGAATCCTCTACCCTTCCAATATTTGAAGATGAAGATGAAGACGAACACTATGTTGGGGAATATTTTGACGATAGAGATGAGTATGAAGAGAGGATTGAGTGATGTGACTTTGACAGGGGTGTTGATGACCATGAAATTACTCTCAATCCTCATGTTGGTGATATGGCTGAATGTGATGAAGATGATGCAGATGCTACTGTTAGAGTTTAGCATATTACAAATACGACCCCCGTTTATGGACCTTCCGCCTCATCATTTTATGCAAATACTTGGAAAAATATGGTTGATCCTGAAGTTGTTCAGCAAGCATTTGCTTCTTCTTGGAATGCGGACATGAATTTTTGTATAGGGTTGATTTTTGCGAATAAAGAGGCGGTGAAATGTGCATTAACAATTTACGCCGCAAAGTATAACAGAAACTTTATGACTAGAAGCGAGATTGCTATATTGTGGAGGGAATGTGTAGTCATGAAGCAAGATCTGGTAGAAGTCTTTATGGTCTTGTGTAATGAATATGTGTTTTTGTAGGATTGAAAAAAAAAAAAAAAAAAAAAAAAAAAAGAGCGTAAAACTTGAGTCTCTAGTCCTCAAGTATAGAGTTGTACTCAAGGTTCTAATCCTCGAGTACAACTCTGTTTTTTTTTCTTTGGGCTCTCTGCTTGGAAATTCGAAATGTGGGAACTCGAGTACTAAATGTACAACTCAAGTTCGTAGGACTCAAGTTCTAACTTAACAGAAATCGAGTTCTATGAACTCGAGTTATGTTTTGTTTTTTTGTTTTTTTTTTGTTTTTTTCTAAAGCCATCAGGCCCTTCTGTGATAGACCTGCCAATATTCTCTTGAGTAACAGGAAAACTGAATCCAACCATGGGGTGAATTCTACCCACTTCAAGACAAATGAAGAGAATTTTTGGATACCATTAGATTCAAGAAAATTAATTCTGAACTTCACTTGGATAGTCTCCACTAGACAAATTGAAAAAAAAATCCTAATCTAGATTAAGCATAATAAACAAGCGTACTTGAAACAGAAAGAAATGAGGCTTGTGATATCTCCAATATCTCTAAGATGTTATTATCAAACATTCAAACTACATGCCACACTCATCACTTCCTATATGAGGTGTGTCACTTGCATATAGAGATTAGTATTTGTTCTGATATTAGTAGAGTAAGTTAGAAACTGATTCAGTTTCATATATCTGTTAACTGTTCAACATGCCAGACTCATCACTTCCTCTCTTTCACTCTGTTTTTTTGACTGAGCAATGCGCTGCGACCATTTTGGGCCTTATCACCACATTTTATTTAGGCTTTCTCTTAACATTTTTTTTTGGTTGGCCTAAATTGCAAAAACCCATTAGAATATAAGACAGTTACAATGTTTCTACTTTATTTTAAAAGATAATAATGCCCTCTTAATTTTTTGTAATAACTAATAAGCACTACTTTACCTCCGTTAGTATTTTGTAAGGAGGGAGAAAAAAAATATACATTTTTACTTATTTATTTTATATCTAAACCCAAACTAAATTGACCTTAATACTTAACTGGTTTTTTTAAAAATACTTAAATAGTAATTAAATAATTTTTTAACATTTTATATTACATTTTTTTTGTTGGTTTACAAATTGCTCTTCTTATTCTCTAAGAAGAAAAATTGCTGATTTTTTTTAAAGGAAAGTTAAGTTTTTTATTTAAGTGTTATTAAAATCTATTTTTCAAATTTCTTAACCAAAAAAAAATATATATATCTTTTAAAAATTAAGAAATTTTTTTTTGAGAAGCTAAAAATTAAGAAAATTGGTTGTGAGCTTTTAATCAGCATAGAATCCGAAGGTGAAGTGGGATTTGGAGTAAGGTGGTGAATCTGGTGATGTGGTTGGTTGGTTTTGTCAAGTGACTCTCTCTCTCTCTCAAACACTCCCTTGTTTGTTTATGATGGAATGTTTTGACAATTTTGGGTCTATCTAGCACTCTATTTTTAGTAAAAGCTATTTTATTTATTTTAATATACTTTTTCACAATTTTTTTAATAAATAGGGAAATAATATTTTAATGTCGATGTGGCATTTTTAATAATATTTTAATGTCTCCGATAATTTAGTAAATAAGTAAGTACTTTTTTTTTTAAGGAAAAAGGTAAGTACATTAGTTTATTAAAAACATCAAAATTAGAAAGCCACAGTTTTTACCCCCATCTAAAAAAGAGCAACTAAAAAGCAAAAAAGAAATGGTTCTTAAAGAATAGCCTACAATTACACAATATTGTTTGTTGTGGTCCCTTCACATTCCTAAGGAAACTTTCCTAGATTAAGATAAGACGATAATATATTTTGTAATTTTTTTTTAAAAATTAAGATTTTTTTTTGAGAAGCTAAAAATTATTGGTTGTGAGCTTTTAATCGGCATAGAATCTGATGATAGCTTTTATCATCAGACTCTCTCTCTCTCTCTCTCTCTCTCTCTCTCTCTCTCTCTCTCTCTCTCTCTCTCTCTCTCTCTCTCTCTCTCTCTCTCTCTCTCTCTCTCAAGACACTCAATCAGTTTTGGGTGGTGTAGTCAAAGCTATTTTATTTATTTTAATATACTTTTTCACAATTTTTTTAATAAATAGGGAAATATAATTTAGTAAATAAGTAAGTACTTTTTTTTTCCAAAAGGTAAGTACATTAGTTTATTAAAGTCCCTAGAAATTAGAAAGCCACAGTTTACCCCCCAAAAAAAGCAACTGAAAAGCAAAAAAGAAATGGTTCCTTAAAGAATTGCCTACAATTACACAATATTGTTTGTTGTGGTCCCTTCACATTCCTAAGGACACTCTTCCTGGATTAAGATAAGACGATATGATATATTTTGTAATTTTAGATTATGGTAATGTTAGAAAAAATAACATATACTAAACATCTTAATGTCACGTCAGCGTAATATGCATCACATCAAAGGCACGTCACAACAAACCAAATGCCCTTAAGTATAATTGAAAGTATGTTCAATAACTTATGTCTTCTAGGGTTATCTCAACTCTCAAGCCTAGAGAAGGCTTGTGATAACGAATATAAAATTTGGTCACTTTTTTTCTTTCAAGAATAGAGAAAGTAAACATCACCACATGCACGTGCTCCCAACAAAATCAAATTGACTTCCATCAAAGCGTTCAGCACTTAAAATAATTGGAGTATATAAAATGAAATCAAGTAGAAAATTGTACTGATAAAATAACTTCAAATTAAAATTAGAGCTTATTTACACTGACAACTTTGGAACCATATCTTTTTTTTCTTTTTTTAATTTTTATGAAATGATCTATACCTAAATTAAACTCCAAATTGACAAACAAAACATATGTACTGTCAAAGCTTTCTCGATAACCATTTACTCACTGCAAATTTCTAGGCCATTTATTTATTTATTTATTTTTATAGGTAATAAAATCTTTATTGATAAGAAAAGTACAATAAGTGTACAATAGTAAACCATTACAAAGAAATGAAATACAAAATAATCAAAAGGATAAGCTAATAGAATTAAGGAAATCAGACAAAGAAATACAATGCATAAAACTCTAAATACGAGACCACTCAAACAAAGTTCTAAGTAGCAAAGACTTCAACCGATCTATAGGTCTCTCAATTTCCACAAAATGTTTGGGCATTGCGTTCCTTCCAAGTTAACCACATAAGACAAGTCAGTACCATATTCCAAACATTTGAAGAATGAACTCCCAAAAATCTTAGCCATTCTCTCATATTTTAAAAGTTCACAAGCCTCCAAAAAGAGCTTCTTATCTATGTTAGAACAATTTTGACTACTTATGGCATTTGCTCGGCTGCTTCTTGTATCTCTTCCTAGATGTTCTCTGAACTTTTTGAGATCATGCAAAGGCTTAAGAAGTTACAAACTTTCTATTATTTCCACTAATAAGATATTTCAAAGTCCCTAGTTGGATATTGCATATTCCAAGTTATATCACTGATCCCATTGGAAGGGAATTATTGTTGATCTCCATTTTCATGTCCAAACAACTTGATCTTCCATTTTGACTTTCATTGACATTAATCAAGCACAATTCACAAACATGAGATCCTATCTCTATATGCAATTGCATCCAGATGATCCTGCAAAAATGTCACTTTTAAATGAATGAAAGCTACTCAAAATTATACAATTCATTAATTAGTATAGAATTAATATGATCGTGCTTCATTCCATGTTACCCAAATACACTCAATTTACTTGATGAAGAAAGTAGTAATGTCATTTCATCGAAGGGTAAATAAAAATACAATTGCGCATGTGCCATGCTTTGGGGTGCTCTTTAATGATAACTAGAGGAATGAAAGCTTCCCAAAGCTCAACATTACTAATGAGATAGAATGGCACCTTGATATAAGCTTCCCAAAGCTCAACATCAGCTGCCACTATTTTGCAAATTTCATCCCAAGCAAAGCCATTCTAATTGAGGAGATCCATGATGCCCACTACTCTTTCATCAAGCTCACTATTGGCAACAGAGGTCATCCTCTTCACCTACAACAAGCCCACCAATATATACAAGTTAGTTTAATGACTTGAACTTTGAGCTGCTTTCTCCTCCTCCATCTTGAACCCCACCCCCTCTTTGACAACCACACATCATATACATCTAAAAAAAATTTCCAAACAGTTTAAAATCATTTTGCAAAGTCTTCAAATAATTGCTATCTATCTTTGCTCAAATACCATCTATGAACAAACAAAGGAAACAGTTGCCTATATTTGTGCACTTAATGTCACAACAGCTGCCTTTCATTCTTAGTGATACCAGAATGACAAAAGTACAAGAATATTGTATGCACCTCTAATGATATCCTCCTTAGCAAATAAGCCTTTTAAAAAAAATTCAGTAAGTCATGTGCTAATAATCCTTGCCTGAAGTGAATGGAAATCAGACTTGATGTTGCAAAAACACCATTATATTGAGAACTACTTAAAACCCAAATATAACTAAACCCAAAAAAAGATACACTCAATTAGGGTATAGAATCAAAGGTAATTGGCATACAAAAAGATCTCTTAATTATGAGCATGTCTAGCCTAATATTGAACCACAAGATATAGGAATGAAGAGGATATCACATATCTATTCCAAAAGAACAAAGATTTGTTTTGGGCAAAATACAGCTAACACTCCTGAGGTTTGGGCTTATGCCAACTAGGTCCAAGACTTTTCAAAATTGACAAACTTGATCCCTAATCACTGTGAGAAAGAGGAGAAAATGAGTAACAGTTTATGGACCAAGTTGGTCCGTTTTAAAAAGTCTTAGACCTGGCTAGCATTAGCCCAAACCTCAAGGGTGTTAATTATATTTTACCCATTTGTTTTCAACTTCAAATAGAAGCAGATACAACTACATGCTAACTTAACACATGATTACAAATGGATCTGAGACAGGGCTCTACCACCTTCCTTACCACTGACTTGCTAACATAATTACAAATTCATTCGCAAATAACAATAATTAGAGCCTCATAACAAGAACATTTAAAAGGGAATAATTCAAGATGAAAAAAGTAAAATAAGGTATTTTTTGGGTTCCAAATTTGAAATTTTTTGATCTAATACTAAGAAAGGAAAAATATAATTATCAAATGAAATCCAACACAAAAACAAAAAATGCACTTCAATTTATCTTACGAATGAGCCACACGGAATTGCATACTGAAGAGACAGACAATAGGTTATTAAACTCAAAATAGTACTCCTTAAAAGGTGATCCTATCCTCTTTTGACACGTATAATTTCTTCAAGGAACTGGTTAATGTATGCTCTTAAGGCACACATTAATTATCTATTTGAGGAAATTTTTATGAGAAATTAATAAACCTGTCGAAAAATTTAATCACTTTTTTCCTTTTCCATAAAATAATTTCCTAAAATAGTTTACAAGCATATGCCCTAAGGGCATACGTTAATAAAACCCTTATTAACATGGGAAGAAAACTTGCCTTACAGCCTAGAACACCTGCCGATTCAACTTCTGCTCAAACCAATTCACTTGAACTCATATTCATGTTCAATTCAGAAATCTCTCAAAGCAAAGATCAAAGAAAATTTTTGGTCTAACAAGTAATTAATGGTATCGGGGATGCAACCCATCTCATGGACAAAAGTGAATTTTTGATCTAGTTCTAGTCACGGGCTTCCAAATGTTCTAAAATTATATGATTGACGCTTCCGGTTTTTAGATCTATTCAATATTATCACTACATGTCATCTTTTGTTCAGAAGCACATTTTTTGGGATGACTTCCGGCCTTCTGAATTGCAAGAACATACGCCAAGCATTGCCAATGTATTTTCTATTTTTCTTCCATTCTTGAATTGAAACGTTACTACTCTTTCTGCAGGGACCGATGACTAATAAAAACAAATCAGTACACTTGCCTCTTTGTTTTTGTTATAGTTGTGCTTACATATATACTACGTTCTCATCAAGAATTTGTCTTGTTTTAGGGGTTATAAAATAGAATGGTTGATACATAAACAGATGTGTATGAGACAGATAACCTAATGTAATATGATGCCCCACAATTATATTTCAGCATATACAATCATATATTAATACTTAAATAAACAGTAGTAAATATCTTTTGGTATCTAAATCAGATTCTTTAAACTGTGCTAAATTGAAAACTTTTAAATTTCTCAAAAATCTAATTACTAAGAAGCAAAAACATAAATATTGAGTAGAAAGAAGAAGACTCACCAACTGCACAAATGCTGGTCCCCCTTTTTTTTTTTTTTTTGGTTATCTTCTTTGACTAGATCAAGCCAATAAAATTGTCCCTTAGACCTTGAAAATTTAATTTCAAGTCCTTATCATGAAAACACAAAGAAAGACTTTTACATTAAAAGTCAAGAGCCAAGAGAACGTATAAATCTCTACAAAAGAACAACAGCAGGTGAGCACAGCAGAATAGAATATATCAATACACAGTGATGAAAAAAATAGCTAGTTCCGAAACTGCAAAGTTTCAATAAATTGAAATGGTGCAGCCAGGAGTTCTAAGGCAAACATCTTATGCAGAAATGTAGTAAACACATGCCCATGTCAACTACCAAAAGACCAATCCATGCATAAGATGTCTCACTAGGTAGAAGCATTATTGCACAGCTATTTAAATATTTATCATGTAAATGCGAGAACATAATTCGTCTAACAGATCATGATATAGGATTTTCCTCAAACAAAGATGATGGTATTGAATTATTATGTCCCAACAAGTTGTTCAAAAAGTACAACCTAGATAAACGTAACTACTAGCCAACTTCACACAAACACCTGGAGGGAAATCAGCATTGGGAAATGGCTTTCTACAATGCCAAAGTCTAGGCAGGTGATCATAGCATTAAGGCCTCGGATACCAAATAAAATTCGAACCCATCTTTTATCACAATCATCCAATTCATCTGCATTTAAAGACCATTAAGATCATAAACTATTCAAATAATATAAGAACCATTATTTTCCCCCATTTTTTGAAGGGAGCAAAATCTATTCCTGAGTTTAAGTCACTCCTATTTAAATACTAAGTTCTGCCAAATCCACCAAACCTAATCACTTTGTAAAATTGTTTTACTCTCAAATGACTTTAAAATTTTTTTTTTATTATTTATCAAAAAAAAAATAATTTGTAAATTAATTTAACTAACAATAGATTTCATAACATGCCTTTTGAAATTAATAGTCTAAAAATAGGTTTCACAACAAACTTCTATATATATATATATAAAAATAAAATAAAAAATAAAAAACAAACAAACAAACAGACAAAAAACAAACAAAAAAATTTTTTTAAAAATTAAAAAAAAAAAATAAAAAACTTGAGGCTCTCACCTTAGCGCCTTTTTCATGGCTTAAGGTGGTTGCCTTGCTCGCCTAGGCTTTAAAGGTGAGTGCCTCACTAAAGGCGCCTCGCCTTAGACGGTTTGAGGTGCCTTAGTGGCGCCTCGCCCGGCTCGCCTTTGACTACACTAGTACCCATGCGTAAGATTTCTCACTTGGTAGAAACATAGTTACATATTTATTTAAATACCAAATTAGAGGCCAACTTCAAAGAGTGACAGATCACCAATGCCAAATATTCTTACCCTGTAAAGCTATAAGCCATGCAATGAAATTTATTGATCAAATTACTAATTTCCTTTCATTAATTCTATTCTTTTCTTCACATTACGATATCCTTTCAAATTGGGGTTGGTACCCTTCATGAATGAGGGCGTTAATATAGTGAGATAGACCGAAAAGTGATAAAAATACCCAAAGATGCAAATCAAACAATACAACTAAAATGGGTGACATATTTTGTCATTCAACAAGGTGAAAGAAATTGAACTAAAATGACGCAAAAGAAAATAGTTTCAATTTAATAACAATACCTTGTCATCTTTTCTAGGAATTTGATCAAGAGGTTCTCATTTTCTTCAACTGTGGATATGGATTGAAGTTTGAATCATAGTTTACAGAGGAATTGGCCATTGAAGAGGGATCTAAATCAAACCCATCTCCAACATTTGAGTCAAATCCCAAACCCAAGTCAAACTGATTCGTCACATCTAATTGAAGCCTTGAATCAATTGGCAAAGAGAGGTGCCCAGTTTCGTGAGAGACTAGAGGAGGTTGACATTGTGTTATAGCTGAGGCATTATATGAAAAAGTAATCCGATTTGGCCACTCGGTATTGTACAGCCTACGCATTGAAGACAATTAAAATCATAAACTATTCAAATAAAATAAGAAACCACGATTTTCCCCTTTTTGAAGGGAGCAAAATATATTCCTGAGATTTTAAGTCACTCCTAATGAAATGCTTAGTTCTACCAAATGCTTAGCCCTCAAATGACTTTGAAATTGTACCAAATTTAACAGGGCAATAACTTTATGAGCAAACTATATAATTCTAAAATTTCAACTCAGCGATCCACTCCTACTCCGACTTCATGAATTTTTCTTAAATATATATATTCATAATACACAGTGCATTGTATTGAATTAAGTCTTCCAGCGGAAAATAGTTTCAATGTAAAAATCATACCTGGGCATATTTCTTCGCATCAGACTCAGTTTCGTTGACGGTGGATATAAATTGAAAATTGAGTCATCTTTTTATAAAGGGATTGGCTATTGAAGAAGAACCCAGATCAAACTCATCACCATCTACTGAGTTAATACCCAAACATAAGTCAAGCCCATTTGCTATATCCACTGGACGCCTTGAATCAAATGTCAAGGCATCTAAGTCCGTCTGTTGAACCATTTTGAGATAGTAAAGGTGCGAGTAGCTCTGTGTCGTCATCAACATTTTGAGAATTGTGTTGGATGATAACGGAATTCTGAGGAGGACATATGCATTCAACATGCACCCCCACCCTTGCAATCACCGGAGCGTATTTTCCGTTTTCACTTACCCAATGATTGATTTTATATGAAATCTCAACATGATTCCGATCACCTTGAATCAAGTCTCCAAGTTCCCTCTGTAATTGGTTGTGAGGTATACCGTAAAACCACAGATGATCACATTTCAAGTTATAAAAAGTCCTATGAGCCCTACGACATCGCTTATGACAATCGGTAGAAATGTAAATATCTAAATCACAATTGATTATATCATCACGAAGAGAATGGTACTTATCATTATTAGCGTAACTATCCTTCAACGGAATTAGATGAAAAGCAACACAAAAAGCAATTGATGGAAATTCAGGACCAACCCAGAATGATATGGAACTTTTAGTACTTTGATGATTGATCCAATTTGGAATCTTCTTTCCTGGTACTGTAATACCATGTTCCCCTCCAAAATCACCCAGATACGCATCTAGAGTGGGATGGGACTCATCCACGATTGCGTTGAACTTGGAATGGGAAACCCGGGAAGAGCAATCAATCTGATTCGATAATTTGCGATGTGAATGCAAATCCACCAATACTTTGTTTTTCACACCTAAACATTTCATATTTGGTGAAAGCCCTAAAATTCTTCCAAACTGCATGAAATTAGGAATTTTAAGAAATTGAAGTTTAGCAAATCTAGTAAACATATTTGCAAAGGTAACCAAAATTGTTTCCATTATTACTTTAAGAGAGAGAGAGGGGTACCTGAAGGATTAATTTTCTTAATGATTCTGAATTCAACGAGATGCAGTTTGTTGCATTTACATATCTTATACTTTCTGGAAGCTTTGGAATTTTCTTAAGGAACTTGAAATCCTGAAGTGCAAGACAATTTAATCTATTGAATCTGATAATGCCTTCTCGGAGGTTCAAATCTTTGCTCCCTAATAATAAACATTTCTCTGAGTAGGTGAAGCAAGAAGTCAACTTTTTTAGAAGATTCAACTTTGGAAAACAATATTTTGAAAAACCACCGCAAGAATTGCCTGCTGCTACTTGTCTACCAATCCCCACGCTCTTTGGAAATTTGACATTACCGTAAATAATGAGTTGGCGAAGTTGTTGCAATTTATAGATGCTGCTTGGAAGATGAAATGAATAGAAGCTACGGCCTATATCTAACCGATCAAGCCCAGTCAGATTCCCAATTGATGGAGGAAGCTCTCTAATGGCAGTGTCTCTCAAACTTAGAAACTTTAAATTTTTCATTTCTTGTGGAATATCGGGGAACCTCTTAACCCTTTTGCAATGTGGAAGATGTAAATATTTAAGAGATTTCATCATGATACAACTTGGAAGAATTTCAAGTTCATGGCAACCGATGAGGTCCCAACTTTCAAGCTTATCAAGATATCCCATGGAGTCATGAATCTTGACTAATTTTGTACAGTGGCAGAGATCCAATTTTTTTATGTTTGGGGTGGCACTCGATAAGTCAGGTAATTCCCTAATGTATTGATTGGAATTGAAATTCATATACGTCAAGTTTTTGCATTGTATCCTCTGTAGAAAAAAGAAAATCAAAATTTTTAACTCCAACAAACGATTTAAATTATAATTTAATAAAGTAATAATAATTTATAAACAAATAAAAATGATTATACCTTGAAAAGCTTGTCCAATGCAACCCAACTTTCTGGCATGTTGAGTGCAATGAGATTTTTAGGATCAAAACTAGATGGTAAGGAAGATAAAGGAAATCCAGACCAATCAAGAACCCTTAATTCGTTAGGAAGATATTTGAGACCTCTACAAATATCTACATTACTAACTCTAAGGAACTTGAGATTTTGCATCTTTTCAAGACATTTAGGTTCTAATTTCATCTTTGATGGTTCAGGTGAGCATATCATTATGCCTCGAATTTTTTCCGATCCCTAATTAGACAAAGCATCAAGTCAATCATACTATAAAATAAAATTCACTAAAAGTATAATGACGGTTAAAATTAAACAAGAACTAAACTAATAAACTTAAATTTTCTTCAACATTTAAATGGAAAATAATCACTACATTTGCCATTTGAAAAAAGATAGAAAAATGAACCAAGATAATAAATACCATATTTTGTGTTAGTACTTTCTGAACATCCTCATAAGACCATAGCCTACTACGCTCTCCAGGCATTCGTGGTGATTCCCGTCGAATAATGTCTCTACCCATTTGTTGTAGCAAGTCATGCATCAACAATCTATCATATTGATCAACAGTTATTAGGCACTTATCGAAAAGTTTTTGAATTCCATAAATTGGATGTAAATTGCAAGCATTCAATATATCCATGACATACTCCTTAAAAGATCGCTTAAAGAAGCATGCAATATCAAGGAAAATATCTTTTTCAGTTTCATCCAATCCTTCATAGCTTATTTCAAGAATTTTTTGAATTTCTTCATTATGAATTCTTTCATACTTATCTACTGCACTTCTCCACTGAGATTTAGTTCTTCCGTTCAAATCAGCACCCATTATTACTAGAACTAATGGGAGTCCCCCGGCATATTGCATAACTCTATTTGCAAGTTCCAAATAATCTTCTTTAGGTTTGTTGCTTTGGAAGGCATGCATACTAAGGAGTTCCAAAGCTTCATCTTGATCTAATCCCTTAACCTCGTAGGTTGAACAACATTTTCCAAGAGTAGCTACCAAGTGTTTGTCTCTTGTTGTTATAATGATTTTGCTTCCAGCAGCAAACCAATCACATCTTCCAAGCAAATTTTCTATTTGAATCCATTTATCAACGTCATCAAGAACTAAAAGGATCCTCATAAATGAAAGTCGTTCCTTTATCATATTGATTCCTCTAGATTTGTTACCCACCTTTAAATTTGTATCCCTTAAGATCTCAAAAAGAAGTGTCTCTTGTAGTTCAATTACACCAGCATTTGTCCCCGATCTCTCTCTTAAATTTTCCAAATAACAAAATCCATCAAAATGATCACAAATTCTATTAAAAATAGCTTTTGCGATTGTTGTCTTTCCTATTCCACCAGGACCATTGATACATATTATATGACCATCATTTAGCTCAATATCTAAAAGAATGGTCTTTACACGATAATTTATTCCAACAGGGTATCGTGCAACAAATAATGGTGTTCGATTAAATTTAGAATTTGAGATCTCTTCAACAATTCCTTGGATAAATTTGAACTCGTTGCAACTGTCATTCGCATAACATTAAAAAATATATAACGAGTTAGACTAGAAAATAGAAATGTGAAGATCAACTAAATTTAAGATGCTTCGCTTGTGCATAAAAATTTTAAATATTGAGAATTAAAGTAAGTGGCTTGTATTAATTCCCATATATATGACATTCAATTTAAACATAAATATGCAAGCATAACATAATTTGAAATTAATAGGATATTATTGCTTAGAAAATTTATTCATATATAGATTTTATGTGTTTATACTTAAAAAAAAAATGACAAAATAATAAGATACTTGAATTGATCATTTGCCTACTTATTTCAAGTTTGAAAGTTAAAGACTTAAAAGACAATAAATAAAAGTGTAAAATTGAAGGAAAGTATGGTTATTTGATCAAAATGACTTAACATTAAAAACAAAACCGTTCAAGTAAAGCCATGTGTTTTGATTTTTTTTTTTTTAAAGTCAAATTTTCATAATTTAATCAGGTTTTTTTTTGTTTTTAGGTTGTGAAACATTTTTTTAGTTGTGAAACTAAAGCTAAAGTTTCTGTCATTACAATCCGGATTTTCATATGGTTTACCAGTTTGACGGTGCAACACTTGATTCGGTGCAATTCTGAGTACTAATATGTCTAGAATGAAGTTGCATGGAAAATCTAAGTTACTGATAATTGAAGCTTGTTAAAACTCACTTTTAATACTAGAACTAAATTATTAAGGACATTTTTGGGAAAAATTTTAATTAAATAATATGTGAAATTAAATTCAAATTTTTAAAAGGAAACTTCACACACATATACATTTCTTAAATTAAGATAAGAAAGAAACTCCTATATATATATGACACTCCTATTTAATTAGTAAGGTTTTTTTTTTTTTTTTTTTTTAAATCCTTCTATTTTAACATTGCTACCTAATTAGCCTCTACAGTCATAGATATGAAGAAAAAAAAATACATACATAATTTGGCCAAAAGACTAACATTGATAAATTAGTGGTAATTGTTGTTGAACAATAAAATTAGTGATCAGACCACTAAAAGTTATAAAAAGTACAATAGTTGTCATTAAATACATACCTATGTTTGTAATGCCAACCAGATATATTAGCGGTTTCATGGAGAGCTTTTCTCCATCTTTCTACTTTCTTGCTATCCTTAAGTTTTCTCGCATGTTTAGCTAGGGCTTCTCCGAACTTTCCATGTTGGTTACGAACTTCTGATGGATCCACCTTGTAAAAAATCGGTCGCACCAGCTGGTCATTCTTTTTACACTCATCAATCTTGGCAAGTTCATCTAAACACCAAGCGGAAGATGCATAGTTTTCAGAAAATACAATTATTGACATCATTGAGTTCTCAATGATTTTGAGAAGCTCTGTAGAAATATCTTCTCCCCTTGGAAGCTTATCATCAATGAAGGTGTGAATACCCCTCGAATGCAACGCATCATACAAATGGCTTATAAAACCAAAACGGGTATCTTCACCTCTGAAACTCAAGAAGACATCAAACTTCTTGGGTTGGTGGGTGAAAGAAGAAGATGAGGCTCCTTTGCAGGCCACAATAGCCATCGAGATTTATGAGCAAACAGTTATAAGGATCTGAAAGGAGGAGAAAGAAAAATGTGTAGGGATTGGAATACAAGTCAGGAAAGTGAATGAGAAATAAGGAAGAGGGTGAATGCAAAGCAAGAGGGGCCTTTAAAGGTGGCTCGTTTTCGGTATATCCAGAAACTCTTAGAACTTTCCAAGCACCACCGATGCTTTTTTCATTGAAGTTTCCGTGTGAAATCTAAATAAATCTTGGGACGGAGCGGCTGAGAAGAGAAAACGAGTGAACCGATGCTTTTTTCATGGAAGTTTCCGTGTGAAATCTAAAATAAATCTTGGGACGGTGCAGCTGAGAAGAGAAAACGAGTGAGGGGAATGGGGATGGGATGCTGAATGAGGAGATGATAGGGTTTAGATGTTTATTTTTAAATAAAACACAAACGACGTCGTTTTGATAATAGAAATTAAAAATGAAAAAAAAAAATAGTTGTTCTGAAGGTTTGAACCGGACAGGAATTGGAAAAACACGTGTGGCACGTTATTTATTAATCTTCTGGAGTGTACAACAAACACTGCCCCATGTATATTACATCCACCATATTCTACACACCTATTTGGACTGTTTCCCTAATGCTTTCATCCGTAGGTTTGAACCCACGCTTAATGGTTTTTTCATACATATCAACCGTACGTCATCGACCGTACGTACTATGGTCGGCTCTAGTATTAGCACCACTAATACTTGAGCCGACCATCGAAGATCTTTCGAAGAAGTTTCCTGTTGGACCATACGGAAAACAATTACAAATCAATCTTCTTGACTGAGTCTTGACTCTTGAGACATGTAGTCTCCTACACCTCGGTCATGAAACAGCTAACGGCCATAATTCATGGCGGTGAAAATTTCTCTCTCTAGAACCACGACAATCATTTTTAGTCATAGGCGTAACTTCATTATGTAAAGTTTTTCTAAAAATGTGGTCCGCATGCTAGGAAAGAACACATACTTGTTGCTAAGGCAATACATATACAAATACCAACATAATAAGTTTTGATATTTAATTTTGTTTTTTGATGAACACAGGGTGTTTAAGGAAAAAAGGCAACAACATGAGTTGTTTAACTTATTTTTCTATTTAAAAATAAATAAACGTATAGTTATTTTGAAGAAGTAACAATATAATCTAAAATAAAATAAAATAAACATAAATTTTTTTTTTTTTGCTACAACCACTAAAAAAAAAATCTCACCACAAACGTGTGTGATAGGGTTAGTATATATAATTTTTATTTTGAGAATCTAATTTATAAATAGATAAATAAATTTGAAAATCAACAGTGTGAACTTATTTTTTAGGTAATATTTTAGTGGAAGTTAGGGTTATATTTTTACCAGATTGTCCTTTAGTTTTGTCTCTACTTAAACATAAGGATGTAAGGGTATTTTAGAATAAAAAAATATGGTCCAAACAAGTGAAGCTCCTTAAATAGTAGTATAGATATAGCTTGGTTTGGTTCAGTATAATTATCACTAGAACCTATCAATTTCGGTTTTTTAAAAATTTAAACCGAAAAACTGGTTTTTTTTTTTTTTTTATAGGATGAAAAACTGAAAATTTGAAACATTTTGGCCAGTTGTGGTCACCCATTTTGGTTTGTCAATTTTCTTTAATAAATTATGATGGGGGACAATAAAGTACAACTCCAATCTCATCCATGAAGGTCGTCCAGGACAAGACCAGGAAAGCCAAGGTTGTAAGAACCTCGTCCATAAAAAGCTCGTCCATGCAGGAAGATGCCTGGACGAACTTCGCATGGCTAAGTTTGACAAAACTGCGCCGTCTCATCCAAGGGAGCCATCAACCTCGTCTTGAAGAAGGTCGTCCATAGAGGGACGACCTTCTTTGGAAGCATTAGATGATTGACCTTCTTCTTGGGTTGGTGGGTGAAAGAAGAAGATGAGGTTCCTTTGTTGGTCACAAGAGCCATCAAGATTTATGAGCAAACAACTGTAAAGATCTGAAAGGAGGAGAAAAAAAAATTGTGAAGGGATTGCAATATAACTCAGGAAAGTGAAAGACAAATTAGGAAGATGGTGAATGCAAGCAAGAGGAGCTGTGCGGGCCCAAACTTGGTCGTAGGGCCGGAGGTGTGTTGGGCTCACAATTTACTTGTATAGTGGGCCTATGTATTTCCCACGATGGGCTGTCCTGCGCTTGGTAAGCCCGATCCCCTTTAGTGCCTTTCTACCCTGGACTCTCCACAATGGTCCCTCCTTTTGAACGCTTAATCCATTTTTCTTCTACCCTCTTCCTTACTGTTGCTAACCCCTCATTTCGTATATCCTACGTCTATTTATAGGTTGGGTTGGATCGATTGCGTGTCAATTTTCCAGGTCAGTGGAGAAGGAGGCCCAATATCCTTTATCATAAGTGGGAGTCTTTAATGCGAAGAAGAAGCGGTAGTGGCTTTGGAACTAGGTTCACCGCGAAGTCCGCTGCTTGGTGGGGACGTGCTCCCTAGGCAATGGAATAAGAGGTCCAATGCCGTTGATCTAGAGTGGGTGTTAAGACTTGGTTAAATGGAGATGGTGGCGTTGGAACTAGCTTTCCACGTGGGTCTGTTGCTCGGCGGGGTGTGCTCCCAAGGCAATGGGATGAGAGGTCCAATGCCGCTGATCTGGAGTGGGTATTAGGCGGTGGGCGAGTGGGGAAAGTGGCATTGGAATTAGCTTCCCACGTGGGTCTGTTGCTCGGCGGGGTGTGCTCCCAAGGCAATGGGATGAGAGGTCCAATGCCGCTGATCTGGAGTGGGTATTAGGCGGTGGGCAAGTGGGGAAAGTGGCATTGGAATTAGCTCCCCACTCGGGTATTTTGCTCGCCGAGGGGGGAGGTTACCTGCGGATCTGCCGGGTATGGTAGAGTATAGGTGAATTCTTGGTGCGTGCTGAAGAGCAGGTGCCGAGCAATATGAACACGTGGCAACACAGAGTGGGCCTTTGTGGGCGGGTAGTCGCAATGAGGCCCACGCCCGTACAGGAGCCTTTAAAGGTGGCTTGCTTTCAGTGTGTCCAGCAACTCTTTGAACTTTAAAGTGCCATATTGATGCTTTTTACATTGCTTTTGGTGTGACTCTCTGAACTTTCCAAGAACCACAGATGCTTTTTTTATTGCAATATCATGCAAGTTTCCGTGTGAAACCTAAAATAAATCTTGGAACTTTCTAAGCAACATACTGGTCATTGTGGTCAAACAAATGGTAATAAAAGTAGGTAGCCATCTTCCATGCAATCCATCCAACAAAGTTCAAAGAGAGGTCCACACATTTTTTACTTTTTGGAAAAGTAGCTATCTTTTGTCCACACGTTTCTCATTTTCCTACAAACTTCCCCTCTTTGTCCATGACACTGATTGTGTAAAGGAGAGAGAGGAGAAAATTGAAAAAGTGAAGAAAGTAGAATCCACTCAGCACAATAATTTTTTTATAAAAAATCTAACACTCAAAAAGGGAAAGGGGATGTGTGAAAAGGCCACTCATGCAAGTTTCCGTGTGAAACCTAAAATAAATCTTGGAACTTTCTAAGCAACATACTGGTCATTGTGGTCAAACAAATGGTAATAAAAGTAAGTAGCCATCTTTCATGCAATCCATCCAACAAAGTTCAAAGAGAGGTCCACACGTTTTTTACTTTTCGGAAAAGTAGCTATCTTTTGTCCACACGTTTCTCATTTTCCTACAAACTTCCCCTCTTTGTCCATGACACTGATTGTGTAAAGGAGAGAGAGGAGAAAAATGAAAAAGTGAAGAAAGTAGAATCCACTCAGCACAATAATTTTTTTATAAAAAATCTAACACTCAAAAAGGGAAAGGGGATGTGTGAAAAGTCCACTCATGCAAGTTTCCGTGTGAAACCTAAAATAAATCTTGGAACTTTCTAAGCAACATATTGGTCATTGTGGTCAAACAAATGGTAATAAAAGTAGGTAGCCATCTTCCATGCAATCCATCCAACAAAGTTCAAAGAGAGGTCCACACGTTTCTCATTTTCCTACAAACTTCCCCTCTTTGTCCATGACACTGATTGTGTAAAGGAGAGAGAGGAGAAAAATGAAAAAGTGAAGAAAGTAGAATCCACTCAGCACAATAATTTTTTATCAAAAATCTAACACTCAAAAAAGGAAAGGGGATGTGTGAAAAGTACACTCATGCAAGTTTCCGTGTGAAACCTAAAATAAATCTTGGAACTTTCTAAGCAACATACTGGTCATTGTGGTCAAACAAATGGTAATAAAAGTAGGTAGCCATCTTTCATGCAATCCATCCAACAAAGTTCAAAGAGAGGTCCACACGTTTTTTACTTTTCAGAAAAGTAGCTATCTTTTGTCCACACGTTTCTCATTTTCCTACAAACTTCCCCTCTTTGTCCATGACACTGATTGTGTAAAGGAGAGAGAGGAGAAAAATGAAAAAGTGAAGAAAGTAGAATCCACTCAGCACAATAATTTTTTATCAAAAATCTAACACTCAAAAAGGGAAAGGGGATGTGTGAAGAGTCCATTAAAAGATTTAGTGCATATAGATTTATTGTATATCAATATGCTAGCTAAATGACAAAAAATCCTTTTCACTTGTAGATAAAATTTTATGCTCTAACATGGATAGAAATACGTCCATTTATTGTCATATATGCATTAAAAAATATAAACGTGGAATTTTTTTTCCATTTAACGTTAATTTTTTAAGAATATTGTTAATTGTTCAGTTGCAAAAGAAAGTGAGAAACTAGCATCTCGAGTTTTTAAAACTCGAGATCAATGCCGAATTCGAGTTTTCAAAACTCGAGACTTAAGCGGGCAGAAGCTGATGTGGATTGGGTTCCACGTAGAACTCAAGTTTCTAAAACTCGAGTTTCACAACTTTGCCATTTCACGTGGAACTCGAGTGTTAGATATTTGAGTTCTACCATAAGACTCTACTTCTACCGTTTTTCCCTCATCCTTCCTTCTTCTTCTTCATCGTCTTCCGTTCCTAGGTTTCTTCTTCTTTTCTTCATCATCATTGTTCTGGGTTTCTGCTTTTCTTTTTCGTTCCGTTCTTCCTGGTTCGGGCTTCATCTTCATTCTGGGTTTCTTCTTCGTTCCGTTCTTCCTGGGTTCGGGCTTGGGTTCGTGTTCTCTGTTCTTCGTTCTTCATTCCGTTCTTCCTGGGTTGGGTTCGGGCTTGGGTTCGTGTTCTTCGTTCTTCGATCCGTTCTTCGTGTTCTTCGTTCTTCGATCCGTTCTTCGTGTTCTTCGTTCTTCGTTCCGTTCTTCCTGGGTTGGGTTCAGGCTTGGGTTCGTGTTCTTCGTTCTTCGATCCGTTCTTCGTGTTCTCTGTTCTTCGTTCCGTTCTTCGTGTTCTCTGTTCTTCGTTCCGTTCTTCCTGGGTTTTCTTCCTAGGTTCGTGTTCTTTGTGCTTGAACGATGTTGAACTCGAGTCTGTAAGACTCGAGTTTGATTTCCTAGAACTAGAGTTTTACAGACTCGAGATCTATGTGGCATTTTTTGAAATCTTGTCGATGTCACCAAGCACAAAGCGAGTGTGTGAGACTCGAGTTTTAAAATGGAACTCGAGATGCTATTTTGTTAATACGTTACAAACGTATGTTAACTTACTATTTTGTCCTTTCTCACATTGCTATTCTGAAAATTGCCTCTATAAACGTGCAACACATGTTAAAGCTTCAATCTATTTTTGTTTTGGGAAAATATCGATTGAGAATGTATTTTTCATCAACATTCCAGGCAATCAACCATAAATCCAGCTACAATCAACCATCACCATGCGCAGGACCTCCCAGCAAAAGCAAATTCAATTCCCTTTTTTTTCCAATTTCAATAAGGAAATCATACAGGAAATTGCATTGAAAAATGCCTTTACATTAATATAGGATCTGATTTACATTGGAAAAACTCCTCAATAAAAAAGTACCAAAATTATATCTGACATTAACAAGAAAAATAGATGCTACCGTCAAAGCTGTTTCAATAACCACTTCCTCCGTGCTGTGACATCCATGGCCATGAACATCTTGGCCTTTCTCTCATCTTCTAAAAGTTCACAAGCCTCCAAGAAGATCTCATCATCCATGTCAGGAATGGTTTGAAGTGCTGCAACTATACATTCTATTGAGCTGTAGTCTTTGTCTTCCTCAGTATACAAATATGTTTTTACTACACATGGCTTCCCCTCAACTGCCTCTTGTGTCTCTTTCTTGATGGTTCTCCTACCCTTTTGGATACATGCTGAGGTTGACAAAGGAGCAGATTTTCGCTTTCTTTTCTGATGAGATATTTCAAACTCAGTAGCTGGAGATAGCGTCTCTGTATGTAACTGCATCTGGATGATCCTGCAATAATCACAATAATCACCCAAGATCTTATCTCTGTATGTAATTGCATCTGGATGATCCTGCAAAATGCCATTTTTAAATAAAAGCTGATCAAAATTATACAGTTTAATGTTCAACTATCGATAAGATTATGTTCTGCACCCTACGTTATGCACCAACATATAGTTTACTTCATGAAGACTGTTTATCATTTCATCAAGCAGGAGATAAAGAAAGGGAAACAAAAAGAGAGAACCCTTTATCCTAGCAACATTAAAAATAAGAAAAAATAGCACCTTGATATAAGCTTCCCACACATCATCATCAGCTGTCATTGTTGGCGAATTCCATCCCAAGCAAAGCCATTATGATTGAGGATATCTGTGATGTCCGTATACTCTTTCCTCAAGCTCCAATACCGATCTTCTAGTACATCTTTGTCACAAAGGAATCCAAATTTTTTACTAAATGATGCATTCATCCAGGTCCAAGCTTGAGCATTGTATGTACGACCAATTTTGTTCTCTCCATGCAACTGTTCTAACATAAGGACAATAAAATAACAGTCCATTTCCCTTGTCCAATTTATCCTCAGAGGATCATTATTAGCCGGGGACTGGTAATCCTCTTCACCTACAACTTTAAAAATAACTGTCATTACATGAGAAGTCATTAACTGATTGTACCAATCTTGTCTACCTAAAGGTAATATTGCAATGAGAGAGAGAGAGAGAGAGAGACCAATATTTACTCCCAGCTCATAGTCCTCAACATCCATAGAGTGACCAGAGTAATTTTGCCACTTTGTAATCATATCACTTCAGGCTAGCTTGTTGAATTTTTGATCAACCATACTTCCATTACGAACTTGCTCTAACAGTAGACCAATAAGATATCGGTCCATCGATGGTGTCCAATCAGTTCTTTGGTGATAGCTATTGTTAAGTCTGGCACCTTCAGAAAGTTCTAAAATAATGTAAATATGGGGAAAAGTAATCTTTATTTGCTCATTTTAAAAAAACAAAAAAACAAAAATCTTCTTTTAACTTCAATGATCACTATGTTTCATATTAAAGAAGGAGTAGGGACTTGTTCTCTTTCTGTTTTTTTCCCTTGGTTCAAGAAAGCATTTAAACATATCTTGACAAAAGGCTATTGCAATCAGTGCAATTTGAAATAGCACAGGTATATGTATCCAGACACATTGAACATATATATCTAATTGCTCATTGACTAAAGACCAAATACTTGAAGAGGGAAAAAAATAGGCAAATGCTGAGATTGCTTATAAGCTTGTTGAACCAAAATCTCACCAAAACCATTACATCCTAGATCTTGATGCGCTTGATTACACCGTTCATCAGAAGCTGGATTTCCATAAATCAAGCACAAGTCATTATAATTTGGCATCGGCATGATTCGGTATGGTTTTGCATCTGGGTGTTCCCACATAAACAAAGTCTTAGCCAATAGCTATGTATACTCGAACTGACATTTAAGACTAAAATAAGTTGACAAAGCACCTTCACATATGCATCCCAAACATCATCAAAAGCTGTGACCATTTGCTGTGTTTCATCCCACGAAAATCGTCTCTGTTCAAGAAGATTTTTCATATCAAAGTACTGCTTTTCCAATCTTCTATAACGACTTTTCAGAAAATCTTTGTCATGTTGTAATGAGAATCGTTCCTTGAAGAACATAAACAAATCTATCCATGCTTGATTGTTGAAGATGTAGTCAATCTTCTTCCCCTTATGCACTTCCTCTAGCATTACATCTATGAGATAACGGTCCATTGAAGGTGTCCAATCTGTTGTCGAACAACCACTGTTTGCATAGCATTGGATATTCACATCCTCCCCTATTACAAAGCAAAGATTTTGTTAATTCGTGCAATAGGAAATATGTATTTCAAAGATGATTAGTATAATGAGACAACTTATACTTCATTTTTTTTAATTAAATGCTGTGGTAACACTCTCGTTTTAGTCAAAGTTAGATAGATCAGCATTATCAACCCCGGTCAACAACCATGTAGAAATATTTAGAATGATAATTGCAAGGGTTCTGGTACATCAGAATTAGGGTAGCAATGAAAGAAAAGGAAATAATGCAACTCAAAGGAGACTGATATAGTAGGTTAAGAACACAACAAAGAATATAAGACAATAAATAAGCAGATAATAACTTCCTTAAATTATTTGGGAAGCTCTTGCTGTGGAAACAAGAAACCTACCAATTCTCTAATCTGGTTCCTCACTGTCAAGATCTGCATTGCACGTCAAAATGCTGTCTCTTCCATTACAAACTTCTTCACCATATATAACACATAATTTGTGATAGCTGGGAATAGATTTATTTCTATATGACTGAGCATCAGGATGCACCTGCATATATCATACATAAGTCACATAATAAAACTACAAATATCTAAAGGAGACAAGAATGAGAAAATAGAAATTCACCTTGGTAAAAGAATCCCAGACATAATCCTCAGCAGTTACCATTTCTCCTGTTTCATCCCAAGAAAACCCACTCTGATCAAGAAGAACCTTTATATCATTATATTGTCCCCTTAAATGTTTGTATCTATTCCTCAGACCATCTTTGTCATGGTGAGATCCAAATTATGCATTGAACAGTCTAACCATTTCAATCCATGCCTCGGCCACAAATCCATGACCAATTTTATTCCCTCTAAGCACCTGGTCTTGTAACAATTCAATAAGGTAACGATCCATTGTTGATGTCCAACTTGCTCTCAGACATTCACTATCAGAAGAGGCACGGCCCTCCTTTTCTTCAGCTACAGGATAGAAGAACATTATACTTGCCCTCCATTGACAAACAGTAATTCATATAATTCAACATCATCGGATAGCAATAAGATGGGGTACAGAACAATATCCACAGCCCAGTAAATCTGTCTTAACCCTAAGAGAAAATTTAAAGAAATTATTAAAATGAATTAAAATCTCATGGATCTTAATGAACTGGGCATGCCTACAGGCACGTAATGAAAAAACTAGAACCTATAAATCAAATTTCCATTTAAGGAATGCAAACATGAGAAAAAAATAATTGTTATACAGTATACGAATCTCTCTAATTAAACATATCTGATAAAATTCCATTTTGTGAAGCTTAAAGACCTACTAGATGCCCGAATATTAACCAAAGTATAATTTGTGATTATCAATAAATCCCAAGTGGCATGTATAAAGACGGAACCAGATTTTTTATTTCGATAAGTAAATAGAATTATACTAATAAATTGGAGAGGAGTGTCCTCAAGAATACAGGTTCCCTCTAAAGGTCCTCCTTTTAATTCAAGAAATGAACCTCACCCGTCTTGATCTGTATGATATCATCTTCAATGTTTCTCCCTTGCAATAAATGACTGCAATGTCCATTGTTTACTGCATTTCCAAATATCAATTTCAAATCACAATAGTTTAGCAAGGTCTTCCTACGATATGAATGGGCATCTGGGTGTGCCTACATCAGCAATTGTACGCATGAAATACAGTAAAAATGAATACCAATAACCAAATATATATGATAGTGTACCTTGATGTAATTTTCCTATAGATAATCATCTGCTGATATCTTTTGTTGAATTTCATCCCAAGAAAATCCCTTTATCTCAAGTAGACTCTTCACATCAGTATAATATTTCAACAATTTCTTAAAACGGTGTTTTAAGAAACTCTTTCCATATTTAGAGCCAAATTTTCCATTAAACAAGGTGAGCATATCATTCCATGCTTGTTTCTTGAATGTATTACAGATCTTATTGTCTTTTTTAAGTTGGTCCAGCAAAAGTTTGACAAAATATCGGTCCATGGCTGGTGTCCAATCTATTTTTGAATGCTCTTTACTTGACGGTACAAGGCTATTCATTGCAACACCTAATCAGTGAAAGTAGTTTTTATTCATTAAAGACAGATTTTACTTCTTGAATACTCATTACTATAAGCTAACATATAACATATGTAATTTCAATCAATCTTGTTGCACCCAGTTCCTAGCTATCAAATGAAGTAAGATATGCAACTTCCCAAAAAATAAACCATCAAGACCAGTTCAATCAAGTGTTCACACAAAGCCAAGCACAAAGTGCTCAATGCTCTGCAAAATTTTTTTCTCTTTTCCATGGATGGGAATAAAGGTGCTTGTTTTGATTTTATCCCCCATAGTATATTCCCAATGTACTCGGGTTGGCTGCTTTTCTTTGTTTAATAAAATTTTCTTTACTTATCAAAAAATAAAGGTGCTTGATTCTCCCATACTACAGACAGGTTTGCAATACAACAGCAACTACAAGTCTTATCATTAGGTACTATGTAGGTCATAATTGGCTAAGCTCAAAATCAGCAGTAACCACAATTCTGATTCTTGTGGAAAGCAGACCAAGGTTGACTGCCCAAAGATTGGCTAAAAGAGAGATTGCAGTGTACAAATTTCAAAGATGGTAAAAGGCCATTATTACTTCAAAATTTATTAAATTCTAAGGGGCATAGAGTCCCATCTATCTCTGGATAGACTCATGAGAAAAAGGGGGAGGGGGTTGTTGCTTATGGCCCTTTCTTGTTTTATGCATACTCTCTAGAATAAAATAGTAGTAACAATAAATAATAAAGAATTAGATAGTATAACCAAATCAATCACAATGAAAAATGGTAATTTAAGCAAAAAAAACCCAATAGCATACATTCCAATGCCAATGGCATGTGCATCATTTCTGCTGATCCATGACAGGATATAAAAACACACCTGTATTCACTCCTTGAATGTCATCATCAAAGTCTATATCACGACTTGATAGGCTGTATCTTCCATCTGCTGTTGTATGTGCATATATCAAGCACAAATAATTGAAGTTCATCAAGGCTTTGTTTCTATAAAACTGTGCCTCTGGGTGAGCCTGCATGTATATAATGTCAAGTCACCACTCACTATGACACCAAAGGTGTAGAACAAATCTAAACATTAACAAAACTAATGCACCTTGATGTAAGCATCCCAAACATGATGACTGGCGACCACCATTTGTTTAGTATAGTCCCATGAAAATCCATTCTAATCAAGTAGGCTCTTTACATCATTGAATTGAGTCCACAAATTAGTGTAATGACTTTTCAAGACCTTTTCATCATATGGGGATCCAAAATAGGCATTGAACATGGTCAGCATATCAGCCCAAGCTTGTTTGTTGAATGTATGGCCCATCCTATTCCCCCTATGCACCTGATCTAATAAAAGATCAATAAAATAGCACTCCATTGCTGGTGTCCAGTTTGTCCTTGTACGATCACTACATGCAGGCATTTGGGTGCCCATTTCTTCCCCTACAACATTGAGACTATCATTCTAGTGATAGAGTCCTTTTACATGCTATGCTTCCAATACATATACAATAAGTCAACCTAGTCCTTACCTGTAGAGGTGGAAAATTCAAATTCACCAAAAATATCTGAAACCCATTAATAAGATTGCATACCTGTTTCAATTCATTTAACAATTCAAACACAAACTAGTGATCACTGAAGCTAACGCACTGATTATACCAATTTTTAGGATCCTCCAGATTTCTTAGGCTAACTTCATCATGGAATTCCTAAAATCTTATCTATTTGTTCTGAATTGAGTGGATTGCTTATGGCACATCATCAATAATTTAAAGAGATACCAAAATGGTGATAGTCAATATTTTCTTAAAATGTATGTCATAAAATCTAATCTACAGATTCAAAAATGAATGTAAAATATTTTAGGAACTCTATAACTGCAAAATAAAAATTCAAACCCAAATCAGCTATCAAAATGAAGATAATAAAGAGATGCTACCGTAAAATTCCAGCTCAAATTATACATAATAACACCTTGTTTAATTCTCAAGAAAACCGATAGAAAATGAAAGAGGGGGAAAATATTCAATTATATGCGGTACACAAAAGGATGAGTTAAGCCAAAATTCCAAGTATGCCAAAGGTCTGCACACTGTTTCAACATGCTTAACTCTTTCAAAAATCAAAGGTACATTTTAAATGAGTGATGCTACAACATAAGTCTTACAAATAGATATGTCACCTTTTAAACAAACACACACAAACAAAAAGTTCAGAAATTCATTTATTATGTTGTTGTGGCACTAAACACATTCATTATCGTGTCCATTTGCAAGCCTTTATAGTAAATTTAGCAGTAGCTTTAGTGTTTTCCCAATTCAAATACTACTTAGTTGATTCAATGAAGAAAATACACCAAAAAAACGCACAAATCCAAGCTAATATTCAAAACACTAAACCCTCTCTAACATTTGGTTTCAAATATCAATTTCAAATATATTATAGGGTAAATTTCATTAACTTACCCTGAGGTTTGAGTTAATGTCAACTGAATCCAAGACATTTCAAAACTGACCAATTTGGTGCCAAAACAATAAAAATTGTTAGGTTCATTTGTCATTTTTCTCTTCTCTCTTAGGGACCAAATTAGTAAGTTTGAAATGTCTTGGATCTGTTTAGTATTTAGCCCAAACCTTAGGGTGGGTTAATGGAATTTACCCTATATTATAAGACTACAATTCACAACTCCAATTAGTCTATCAAATAAGCAAATACACTGAAAACGTACCAATCCAAAATTGCAAGATTACATCTAAGTACAATAGCTGCAGCTGGGTTTAATTCCTCTTCCAACATAACTAATGACATGATAAGAATTTCAGACTAATGACTCAGAATATAGGTTGGTTCAGCAAACCAACCTATTGAGCAATTTGCTGAGAAAATTCTATATCCTTCAGTAAATTCAGAAAACAACGTCGCTAGAAAGATGAGTTACTTTGGTATAGCAAAACTTTATTCTTACAAAATACAAATCCAAGGAAAGGAGCGTCTGATTGCTTTCTATAAACACGTGCATGCAGCACAAGCACACACAGACATGAAGAAATGATATGCACCTTCCTTGTGATTAGGATTGCTGTGATTGGTGTGAGGATTTGTGAAAAATGCATGTCTGTCTGTCTATTTCAAGGATAACAATATATGAACAAAGAGCTACATCCTGAAGGCTATCCTCCTCAGTCATTTGAACCAATTCATGAACTTCAAACCTTTTTTTCCAACTTTATACAAAAAGAAAGCCTTCCCTGAAGGCTTCTAGAATTTGTATCATTAGATACCCCTAAAACGTATCAAATCAAAATCAAACCCTAACCACAACCAATTACACCATTCAAAATCAAACTTCCAACCTTTTAAAAAAAAAAAATTCAGGCATAAACAATAACCTTGAAACAAGCAGTCCTCATTATTGCAATATCTTGAAGTTTTGAAAGAAATTATTTAATTTTTACAACCACTGAGTAGCATCCTAATGTGTAGATGAAGTTAAAACACAGATGCATCCAACTGTCACTAACCAATGATCTCATTAATGAACATCCAGCCCCAAACACAATGAATTAAACATGTTTTACCATTGAGGTAACAAGAACAATGACATATGCACATGCAAAAGCGTCATTATCAGGGCTGATACAATAGGAGAGAACCTGTACCATCAAAATTAGGAAATACATTAATATCAACTCTTTTAGTTTACTGTTTACTTTATAAAAAAAAGGATTTACTGTCAATATCCTATAAGAACTAGAACAAATTTTCAATTTGAACTTCACCAGAGCATAATAGTCAGAATGTCTAAGACCATCAAACGTCATGAAAAAAAAAAATTATGAGCTACAGAGCCTCTCAACAGTGACTCCAATGCTGTATTAAAATAAGGGGAAACAAATATTTAAATCCTATCATCAGACAATTTTTATTTAACTCCATACTTGGACTCATAGTAGTTAGTACAGAACTTCTAGACTTGGCTAACCCCAATTTCCAAATTCTACATTCTCTATTGTTTTGACTGTATAAAGGTTTAATTCTAAATGTTCTTTCTAAACTTAAGGTCCGTTTGGGAACATCTTATTTAGCTGAAACATAAAAATTTTTCTGCTGAAAGTGTTAAAAAAAAATGTTAAAAGTTAGCTAAATAGTATAATAGGACCCATAAATAGTATCAAAAAGTGTAATGAGACCCATAATTAGTATTAAAAAAAAGCTAAAAACTAAAATAAACTGAACTTTTCATCACATCCCAAATAAACTCTTAATTATCAAAAAAAAAAAAAACAAAAAAAAAAACTTTTGAACTCTTTCCAGATACCAAATAAAATCCCACATTTTCCAACTTTAAGCATGTTAACATGCATATTCCAAAACTTTCTGTCTATTTTTGCCATTCTATGAACAATCCAACCAAAAACTGAATCTAGGTAGAACACAAGAGCATGCCTTTGGCCAGATTTATGAAATCACCTTCTTTGCAAATGCAAGAGCTGTCAAGATAGCTCTGCGTGCATTTCAAAGGATATCTACAGGAGTAACATGAATAGAGGAGGCTTGAAAGAACTAATATCAAAATGTTTAGCAAAAAAAAACATCAAAGAACAGAAAGGTCAAGCCAACAAACCTCAGATTCTGCTTTAGCTTTTTCTGGGCGTAGTTTTTCTTCATGGGAAGCCTTTTCCTTTCTTCTGGCCTCTTCATAAGCTGCATCACTTCTTATTTTTCTTTCTTCTATTTGTGACCTCAGTTCATGGTCCTGCTGAACAGTAGTCAAGTGATTATCAAGTGCTTCTGCACTGCAATGAATGTAAGAAAATATCAAAAGACATTTCTGGGATTATTTCAATTGATTGGACCCATATGGAACCCAAAAAGAGGAAAGAATAAAAAAAAAGCAGAAAACAAACATCCATTAAACATCATCTTTTGACAATGACAAGACAAATGGCTTCAATTTATATATCAAGATACCTAAATCAAACTCCAGATTTATTACCCTCCAAAAAAAAAGAATCAAAATTTATTTTAGATATTATTAAACATGAAGTTACCTTTTCAAATGTATTTCTTATATCCATATCTTTTGCAAGTAAGAACATTGCCAAGCATCAAAAGATCTCCCATAAAACCTACCAATGAACAATATTCAGTTGCCTACAACACCAACAAACAAAGCCTTAGTCCCAAAATTTTGGGGTTGGCTATGGATCCTCAATATATTAGTTAGGGTCACTCATATGTATTCTTTGTCTCCAATCTACTCTATCTAAAGACATATTCTCTGTTACTCCCTAAGTTGACATGTCCTTTTTTATTACTTCTAGTAATGTGATTTTTGGTCTTCATCTACCTTTTTCCGTTCCCTTAACTTAGATAACTATATTCAGTTACCTACCCATTTTTTATTCCAATTAGTTATAGCTCTCCATCCCTCCCTCTGTCATTTGTTATTCTCTACGACTTTTATAGAAACAAACAGGATTGTATCTAAGAGAACGAAATCCATATAAAGGAATTTAAAAATCACCAACTAGAAAGATTATATCATGTGTGCATTCACTTGATAGGTTTATTATAAAGATATGGTAAGAATTTAGATATCACAGGCAAAGGTAGCAGAAAGACACAACTACAGAAACTAGGATATTCCCAAAACTCCACCATTTCATTAAAATAAAGAATGTCATCATGACATAGCACATTGTCTTACATTTTGCGTTGGTATTGAGTATCAAATTTCCTATCCATCTCGCATCTTGCTTCTCTGTATCTCACAACTTGAGTAAGGGCAGAAGTATACTTTTTACTTAAATCTGTTTCTAAAGCAGAAATTTTGTTCCTAATCTACTCCTGCTCATCAATCAAAACACTAAGTTTATGCACCAAGCAAAAAAAGGAAATTATTAATAAGACATTTACAGAAAGACATAAATTAAAGCATGGGTTTCTCTGCTATCTATGACAACTCAAAAAAGGTCACTTGTCATGATAGATTGGCTAAACTAAATAAAAATTCAACAGAAATAACATTGAAATCCATTTTTATAGACCAATCAGAATTGCCCCCTAGAATTTATAATTGCCTCAAAGGGTCCAATATACATACCCTCTTAGACCTTTTAAATAACAGTCAAACCGACTTTATGAAAATGAAACATTTTCGCAGAGAAGACATAAAACATATATTGGACATTCTCGAAATAGAAAAGGATTTCGTATAAATTTTAAATCCATTGGATTTCATCTTTTTTTTATTAGTTAGACAAAAACTTTAGAAAAAAAATGGGTTTTGAATCTTTAGCACGAAACTGACATTGTTATCTATAAACCTCATGGAGTAGGAACAGATTCGCCTCTGGAATTAGGGTTTTTCAATGGAGGACGAAGACGAAGAGATAGTCTGAGTGAGAGTGAAAAGCCACTATTTTGTTTTTCTGAAAAAACCGGCGTTCTTTTTTTTTTTTTTTCTGAAAGTCGGTGACATTTCCTTCCTCTTGACTCTTTAGCACTAGACCAGTTATCTTTACTCTTAAGATTTGGGCCCTTTTGGGGTCTATTTACTGCCCCAGAACTGGGCCTTATATGCGATTGAAGACTATTACCTCAAGCTTAGTGTGTTTTTGGTTTTTGTTGCTAGTACTAATTCATTTTTAATTATTCAAGACTTTTTTTTTTCCCTTTTTAAAATTTTTTTTTTATTGACATAGGAGAACTGCTAATCAAATCTCATATGAACAACTAACCCAGGATAATTTATTCAACAACAAGAAATTTCACCAATTGAGTTAACCAAAACTCACCATTATTCAAGGCAAATGACACAATAATGCAACTTGAGAGACTTTTATATTTCACATTGTAGAAGGTAAATGATTTTCGACATCAAGACCTTCTTTTGTCATGATAGTAAATTTGGAAAACAAAAGTTAACTCCCATGTTATTATCATTTTCCGGTTTAAGATTTAATCAACATCATATACTATATAATAAAATAAAATACATAGTTGTTTCAAGTCACTGCATAACCCTACAACAAATTGATAAACCTTCATTAATTATTAATTACTATGATAGTTTTATTTGGCCAAAAAACTTTATTAACTAAGTTTCAAGAAATTGAAATTTTATGACCAAAAATCTCAATAAATTTAATATTTATTTTAAAAATTTTAATCATCTATCACAATATTATATTTTTAAATATATTTGCAGGCAACATATTTTCTCTACATGGCTCAATATATATATATATGTGTGTGTTTTAAAGGACTCACGTATTATTATAACAGTTACAAACTTACAATAATATTATAACTTTTTTTCCTTTGGCATAAAATTTTAAGTTAATCTATGGGTCCATTTGGATATAGCTAAAAACTGAAAACTGAAAATACTGTAGTAAAATAATTTTTAAATGTGTGAATAGTATTGCAAGACTCATTTTTAATGAAAAAGTTGCTAAACAACGTGTGAACAGTGTCGTCAGTAGATGAACAGTAATTTTTGTCCCCTTAAAAGCTGAACGCTGCAGCAGGAAAAAAAGAAGAAGGCTGAAACGAGTTGAAAGCATACATAGACGCATTCGGCCGAATCCAAACAAACACTATATCGCAGAGACTAGTAGGTAATATTTTTGGGAGGCAGAATCAATAGGAAATATGCGTTGGCAGTATATCGATTCAAAACATAAAACTTCGAGCATTTCTAGAAAGTCTCCCTGGCTGCTGCTACAAATCAAAATCAAATTCTCCAAATATGTGTGTGTATGTATTAGTCGCAATAGGAGAATTTGGAGCAGAGACCATGAATAGTGAAATACAATTTTCATTTTTTAACCAATCGCACATACTGCTGGCATCCAAAAGGTTGGAAATACAAATAGATATACACTGTTCTGTAGTAAAACATCTATAATGATCATTTATGTCAATTAATTTGTTATTCCGCCAAGAATCTTGTAGTTAATAGTGTTCTTGGGCAAATTGAATAACAATAGTATGTAGGTAGACCTGTTCTTTAGATGCCATGTACAGTAAAGTTGGTTAGATTCTTCAAATATGATTGACTTAACAACGTACTGATTCACGATTTCAACTTTGCAGTCCATGTTCATGTTTTAGCCTTGAGCACACTGCAACAACATTTCATAATCGAGAACCGTTTATCCACCATTTAACAATTCAATGCATGTGGAGTATCAAGTCTCAAAATGAGAACGAAATTTATGAAAGCTTCAAAAAAAAGCCAACCCAATCATATTTGTTATAGTGAGTACAGAAGAGAATGCTGCATAAACCCCTAAGTTCCAGAACAAAAACAAGATGCCTGCAAATTAAAAGCATACTTATGATGATACTCTTTTTCTTCCAAGAAACTTCTCAGCAGATATTCTCATAGACCCCTGTGAATTCCAAAAGCGTATTAGTGTACATGAGCAAAAATAAATAAAGATGTAAGAATATTCTAGATGTGGAAATAAGAAAGCAAACAGGTGATAGTGCGTCTCAAGAATGAGCAAAAAAACATAAAAACCAAGATAAGAAGATGAAGAAGAACAAAATAAGACAATTATATCCTCACCATTATACTTCAAAGAGATAGACTTCCCTTGGCATCCCTATTTAGATTCCCAGTGCATAAATAAACAAAGTAACCAAACTCAAGAACCATTACCTATATCTCCAAGTCACCTTAGAAGTAAGTTAAAAATGAAAGAAGAAAAAAAATCCAAGGACCTTGTTGCTCACAACTAACCAATGACATTACCACTATTTTACCTTTACTTGTGGAAGATTAAAAATATTGCATTCCTTATTAACCGCCTAAAAATACAAAATACAACTCCTTATATGCTATGGACTCAAGCAACAGTAACCCAAACCCAAACCTAGATTTAAGAAAATAATAATCAGTTCAAATATTATTATTGTTATTTATTTATTTATTTTTAATAATTGGATAGTGAGGGAGGAGGGTTTGAATCATGAACGTCTTTGTTAGAAACACTAGAAGTTGCCAATTGAGCCACAAGACTTCCTTTTTAGGATAAGAATACACAAAGGAGCCTAAAGAATTACAAAGGAAAGAAATATCTACATTCTACATGCGGAATGACTGAATGATTCAATGAAATCACTATCCACAAGATGCAATGCATAAGACCACTGATATAAAGAACTATTGATCATTACTAGCAACTGAGTCCTAGTGTATTCCACATCTTCAAAAGTACATCGATTCCTTTCCTCCATATAGTTCACAACAAATATAAAGGAACAAGATTCCAGAAATCTGAAGAATGAGTAGCTCCCCAATTTTGCCACCCACATGATAGATCAAAGATGTTATTGGGTAATACCCACTGGATCCCAAAGGACCTAAAAACATAACTCTACAACCCAAATGCCACACTAGTCACTAAAATGTATCAAAAGATGGTCCACCATCTCCTCACTACATCTGCACACACAACACCAACTCACAAAGAGTAATGCCTCTTGAGAAGGTTCTCACATGTAATAATTTTCAATCAAGCCACTGTCTATACAAAGATGGAAACTCTCCAAAGAGCCTTAACACCCCCCCTCCTATGGATGGCTTTCCAAGGGAAAGAAATGGGAACGAACCCCTTAGTGTCTAATTAAAAGATCGAATAGTGAAGTTGCCACTTCTCATTAACTGCCATCTCATCCTATCTCCCCCCTTTCTAATAGGAACATGAGATTCTAACAAATGGAGGAAAGAAACCACCCCTTCTATCCCCCATCGCTACAATTTGAAATTTCTCATAAATCCCACAAGACTCTTGGCATAATCAGTTCAATTCCATAAAAGCTGAAAGAGGAGCAGCCCAATTTATGCCAATCCTAAGCATCATATCCCTACATGAAGAAAAAACTTTCCAATCTCTAAAGAACCATGAAAAAAATGCCACTGCACGTACAGTACATGAAGGCCCAAGAAGAGGCTAGAAGAGTTCTCAATTAATATAGTACATCCATCTTCAACAAATTGTTTATAGCCAAGATGCAATTGATGATTCACCTAAGGCCCATCAGATAGCAAATTCACTCATTGTGTTATCAGTCCAAGAAGATAGGTCCATCTAGGCTAAGTATGAAGTCGCACACTCAAACTAGCTACAAAAGTTTGATCTTACAGTTTCAACTCATTTCCTCCACATCTCTGCCCTATATGTGGTTAGTAAGAGGGAAAAAAAAAAACAAGCTTCAACAAAAGGTTTCGCTTTTAATACCAGCAGCTTCAACAAAGCTTTATAATTTAACCCAAAATGAAGAACTTTAAAACAAGACAGGTAACTCAAACAAAGTCTAGAAAGAATTGTCTAGACACTGTTCAAACTAAATCGCACAAAAAACACACACACCCAAGAAACAAACATAATCATGGGCCATATACAATTACTAATCACTCACAATCAAATGAAGTACCATAGTTCATTAATTTTGCACATACAAACATACTATCATAAGTTGATGATTATTCAAATTACCACCAAAAATCAAATTTAAATTATTTAGTAACAATCAAATCAGCTAATAATAAATTTCATCAAATCAACGTGCATATAAAAAGAATGGAATGAAATGAAAGTAAGGAGCAACCTGACTTTCTTGACGAGAATGGCTTTGAGCTTGCGAGCGAGGTCCTGGGATCGAATCTTGCGCTCGAGATTCTTGCGAGCCAAGATGCGCTTCTCGGAGTTCTTGATGTGGTGCCTCTGCTCCTTCTTGATCAGTCGTTCGATCCCGCTCGATTGCATCTTCCTCTGCATCCACGTCAGCGCCTGCTCCAAGTTACCATCCCGGACCTTCACTCGGATCCCCCTCCATTGCTGAGTCTGATACTGATAATGGTTCCCTCCCCATCCCCAACAACTCACTGAGTCACTCTGACTCGGCCCTGATCTCAATAGCCTCCATGCCTGCCTCGCCACTGAGTTCATTTCGATCGAACAAACAAATTACCTTTAAAATTTTTGGTGGCCGTGGTGTGTTCAGTTCAACTATCAATTTTTTCAAGTTTTTGAAATGAGTTTTTAGCTCTTTGGCCCATCGGAACTGGGAAGAGTTGGGCTTGACTTGACATTAATATTATGTAAATGGGCTTGACTAGAAGGCGGGGCTCAAGGCTCATGACCTATGTAAATGGGCTTTACATTTTTTAATTAATTACATCCCAAAAAAAGAAAAATAATTTTAATAATTGGTTATTTGAAACAGCAATAATATTGTTATGATTTGGTGTGTTGGTTGGCATCAGGTGAGTTGAGAAGTGAGGAGGAGTGAGGAGTGGGGGATGGGATTGGGTCGGAAAATGGAGTGGGCAGGGCGGGCGAAGCACTTGGGAGGAATACCAAGAAAGGTAGTGTTGATGGGAGTAGGAGGTTTCGCAAAGATAGTGGCCTCTATTTTCAACACTACCTCCGTTCACAATGCTCATACTCTCATTCGTCTTGTTCGCTCCAGACCTCCTGCTCTTCCTCTCCTCACTGTCAGCAATCACATGTCAACGTCAGTTTCTTTTCTTCTCTTTTCCTCTCCTCATTATCTTTTTATTTATTTATAATTAACAACCGCACTCACTCACTCACTCACACTAACAACACAACACCCAGTTTGGACGATCCTCTTATGTGGGGTTTCAAGGGCTTCCCCACCTCCAACCCTAATTTGGCTCGATGGGTTCTTGCTGCTGACGACATTTGCTTTAAGAATCCCTTTTATTCCTACTTCTTCCGACTTGGTAGCTCTCTCTCTCCCTCCCTCTTCTAATTTACATCTACCTTCTTGCAATTCAATCATATTATTATGGCTATATTTCAACTTCACTTGCTCATATATTAGACTTTTCCTCTCAATCAAATAAATTATAGATCAATTCTTGTGCAGGAAAATGCATACCTATAATTAGGGGTGGTGGAATTTATCAAGAACACATGAATGAAGCTCTTGACCGCTTAGCTGATGGAGAATGGGTATTTATTTATTTGACATTGTGCCACTTTTACTTCATATACACTAATAATTGGAAATTAAAAAAAAAAAAAAAAAGCATACCTATATTTTATGTTCAGTTTCTTTTGCAGTTTTACTGTGGCCTTGTGTGTGCGCGTGTTGACATCCTTTCGTTCAATCTCTCTCATGTTTCATCTCCGTGTTCAATGTTCATGCAACTTTGATTATGGTTATTGATTGCTTTAGTTCAGATCATTGAGCTCTAGGCAAAGTGAATCAATTGCTTTTGTGATATTAATATCAAATTGGTGCTGTGTTATGCTTCGAGCTCAAGTTATCATAGATACCAAAATTTTTGGTGGACATTTTTTTTTAACTTTACCTTTTATTTTATTTTTTTTTCTTCTGGGTGCGAATTTTAAGATTTTTTTTTTCCTGTTGGTCAGCTGCATACATTTCCCGAGGGAAAAGTGTCCCAAGAAGATGCGCCAATAAGACGATTAAAATGGGGAACTGCTAGTCTCATTGCTCGTGCCCCTGTAACCCCAATAGTTTTGCCAATTTTCCATCATGGCTTTGAAGAGGTAGTTTTCATAGTATTCCCCCCCCCCCCTTTTTTTTTCATGAGTTACTGCTCTTCAATTTCTGTATATTTTTCATGTTTGATTACTTAATTTGTTCCAGTTAGTTAGATTGGGTGGCTGGTAAAACAGTCAATTGGTTTGTGAGTTTTTGTTTTTGGACTGGTTTATGTACTTGTAGCACACAACTTTTGGCATTTGAATTTTTTCTTTTTTTTGAATCTGTTGTCATAAATGATAAATCTATGTGAAGATGATTTCATTTGATTTGCTAATGTCCCAATTATGTGTTTTGGCCAACTTCTCATTTGCTCCTATTATCCAGGTGATGCCTGAGAATTTTTTGTGTGGTAGAAGGCCTCCTTTTCCACTATGTAATAAGAACATTAACATAGTTGTTGGTGAGCCGATAGAATTTGACCTCCCGAAAATGAGGCAGACGGCAATATCTCTGTCTTGTAATTTGTCACTTCCTCCTGTAGTATGGCCCGCGACTTCCCCTCATGGAATGGATGAGGCAGCGCAGAGATGTCTCTATGCTGCGATTTCTGAGCAAATTCAAACTGTAATGGAGAGCTTAAGGAATTTCTCTAAAAGTTTTATGAAGTCAAAGGTGTAAAGGTTTTGCAATTTTAAGAAGGAAAATATCAGGCTTGTGCATTTCTATTCTGAAGCATGTTGAGCAGTAGATAAATTGCATTTTGACCATAAAATTTGTTTCTAACAGTGGAAATTCTTTTCTTTTGGTTGAGGATTTAGTCATTTTTATTTTTATTTTTGGTCATAATTAATCATGAATTCCTTTGTTTAAGAACAGAGACAACCCTTTTGGGCTTTCTTGTTTTCCATTATGGAAATGCAATATACATTTTTGTAATCACAATAAAGAGTAGATTTGTTAATTTGTAGAACTATAAAATTGGCTTTTCAGAATTGATTTGTCTTCGTGTTGAATGGATGAAACCATCATTTTAGTGTTATTTTCATGTAAGATCTGATGTGTGACGCAGAGAAATAGACCAAAGATGGGTTCATAAACATCATTTTTGGACATGGAGTTGAAATTAAACCAAGCGGCTTTCAGGTATTCTATTTGATCTATACATTTCTTCACTTTATATTTATCTTGGTAGGATCCTTCTCATTTTATGCTGCTTTCTTAGGTAAGGTAGGCAAGTTAGAATAAGAAGCAGAAAACTCTCTCCTATGGCCACGCAGCCATTGCTTCCATCAGTTGCTTATTTAGCGCCAAGATATTCTTGTGGACATAACATTGAATTTTGAGATAAAAGAAGTTCAAAGAATTTCCTGAAATGTTTGTTGGACTGTTTAACAGCAGCTGTTTAAGCCATTTCCATTTTTGTTCTTTGTGGGATTGACCTAAAGACAAGGAATGGTAATGATGAAGCAAAACACATTCTGGAAATAGAAATCCCAAATTACTACTAATGAAAGATACAAGTATTGAAGTTGATTTGGGAGAGGGGGGGAGATATTAAAACAAAAATTTAAGACAAAGCCTGTGGCTTGCACCTGAACAGTCAACTACAATGTTGTTCAATCCTTGGGTAGCTCAAGCAAATAATGATGTGCCTTTTGCACTGCACTTTGGGAGTTCCGGGATGATTATCAGGAAATGATTATGAGTGCCATTCTATGGAATAATCATTGTTTTTTTAACCCACGTTGGTGGTCGCCCAGATGGAAGGAAATTGGAAACCAGGGAACCAAGAATACGGGAGTATTTAACCCACGCCAAGCACTTGCAGTCCGAATTCAAGTCTTTTGTAGTGTTGCATATTTCCAAGAATGGGAATACTCACGCCGACTCGCTAGCCACGCTCGCAACCTCCTCGGCTCAGGGCCTACCCCGAGTCATCCTCGTTGAGGACCTATTTAAGCCCGCTAGGCCAAGTGGTGATGCCCTCCGGATTCACCAGGTTAGAATGGGGCCCAGTTGGATGGACCCAAAAGTGTCCTTCCTTAAACATGACGTTCTGCCAGAAGAAAGGTATGAGGCCGACAAGATCCGTAGAAAGGCTCCGCGGTTTTGGCTATCCGAGGACGAGAAACTCTATAAACACTCCTTTTCGGGACCCTACCTGCTGTGCGTACACCTGGAGATGACAGAGCAGCTCTTGGAGGAGTTGCACACGGGAATATGTGGTAGCCACACAAGGGGAAGGTCACTAGCCCATAGAGCTCTTACACGGGGATACTGGTGGCCGAACATGCAAAGAGAGGCACAAGATTACGCGAGAAAGTGCGATCAGTGTCAGAGATTCGCTCCCAACATCCACTAGCCCGGGGGTGTCCTTAACCCTTTGGTCAGCCCTTGGCCGTTTGCTCAGTGGGGCTTGGATATAGTGGGACCATTTCCCAGGACAGTGGGGAACAAAAGATGGTTACTCGTCGGGACGGACTACTTCACCAAGTGGGTTGAGGCAGAGCCCCTCTCGAACATCAAAGATGTGGATGCAAAGAAGTTTGTCTAGAAGAACATTATTACTAGGTTTGGGATCCTGCGCACCCTCATCTTGAACAACGGCCTACAGTTTGACAGTAGGACCTTCAGAAAATACTGTGGAGACTTCGGCATCACGAACAGGTATTCTACCCCAGCCTACCCGCAGGAGAATGGCCAGGCCGAAGCGACGAACAAAACGATAGTTAATGGGCTTAAGAAAAGGTTGGACAATGCCAAAGGCAAATGGGTTGAGGAAGTGCCACACGTATTGTGGACTTATCAAACTACACCACGAAGGTTCATGGGAGAAACACCCTATTCGATGGCTTACGATGCTGAAGCTGTGATCCCTTTGGAAATGGGGTTGCCGACGATGAGGACACGCTCCTTCGCCCCAAGCGACAATGACAGTTTGCTGCAAAATGGGCTGGACCTGATCGAGGAAAGGCGAGAGAACGCTATAGCCCGACTAGCTTGCTACCAGCAGAAGCTCAAGCAAGGTACGACTCCCACGTAAAAACCAGGCCAGTTGCTGCTGGTGACCTGGTCCTGAGGAAGGTCGTGGGAACCGCTAAGGACCTAACATGGGGGAAGTTTGGACCAAACTGAGAAGGACCCTACCGTATAACCTCAGTGGCCGGCATAAGGTCGTATTATTTTGCTGACTTAGAAGACAAACTTGTAAAACGACCCTGGAATGTAAATAACCTCTAAAGATACTACTATTAATGAAAGGCGTACGCACCATGTGTTTGGGTATTATTGCATTGTGTCAATTGTTAGTCTGTTAGTCTTCAATGTCACACGAAGGATCAATGTCAAAATTAATAAATTACGTTTTTAACTAAGTGTTAATGTCAACCTTAGCTACGCCGGATCCTCGGACCTTCTGTTTTGGGAAAATTTAACATGTAAATTACGTTTTTAACTAAGTGTTAATGTCAACATTAGCTACGCCGGGTCCTCGGACCTTCTGCTTTGGAAAAATTTAATATGCAAATTTTTAACTAAGTGTTAATGTCAACCTTAGCTACGTCGGGTCCTCGGACCTTCTGCTTTGGAAAAATTTAACATGCAAATATCGTTTTTAACTAAGTGTTAATGTCAACCTTAGCTACGCCGTGTCCTTGGACCTTCTGCTTTGGGAAATTTTAAAATGCAAATTACGTTTTTAACTAAGTGTTAATGCAAATTACGCTTTGGGAAAAATTAACATGCAGTTCATATTTTTTACTAAGTATTAAACAAAACCTTAATTAGGCCCGGTCCTCAGGCCACCCATTCTTGGGAGAAATTTTCATTTAAGTTCGTTTCCATAGCTATTGGATGGGACCAAACCTATTCTAATGTGTGAATGTTACGTAAGTTTCATTCCTTAGCCAAGTCTTTATTGAAGGAGTGAGTTTACGAAGTGAAGCCTCTCCCACTTGGGGTTCACATGGTTATTCAGCACATAGACAAAACTGGAAATCCTATCCAAGAAACACTTGCAAAAACAAAAACAAAAACGCTAAAGTCTGATTACAAACAAAAACAAAAACGCTAAAGTCTGATTACAAACAAAAACAAAAACTCTAAAGTCTGATTACAAAAAAAACAAAAAACAAAAAACAAAAAAAAACAAAAAATGATAAAGTCTGATTACAAAAATGCTAAAGTCTTCATATTAAGCAAAAAAAAAAAAAAAAAAAAAAAAAAAAAAAGGGAAAGGCATTTGGCAGCCTAAGTCTTGGCCTCTTATGGAAGATCCTCCTTGGGCTTCACTTCATCCAGATCGGCCTTACTCTCTGTTCCCTTTGACTTGTGCCCTGCGGACTTAGGGACAGCCCCATCAAAGGTCAGAGCAGCGTTGACGGGTTCTGCCTTCAGTAAGGCCATGGGCTGTTTCCCTTTGTCCTTTGCCCCAGGAAGAGAATTATCTTGGTCAGCCAGCCTGCCTACCCTGATCCTTGTCAGCTACCTCTTCTGGAGGAATGTCCTAACCTGAACCCGAAGAGGCTGGAGGAGGAGCAAAAGCCACCAAGGAAGTGGAGGGAGCTTCTGTAGGAGGAGTGTCAAATTCGCGGATATCTGGGGGATACCACACGTTCTCGGTTCTCCTTCATTCAGATGTGGCAGGAGCGCTCGCCACATCGAGAGCTTTCGACCACACCTGCCAACAGTACTCCCTGCACAGATCCGCCAGCTCTTTAACCAAATGGGTCTTTGTCTCCTCGACCCCCCTTTGGAAAGAAGCAGCCGAAGCAGCACCGGTGGCCTCTTTAATAGAGCGAGCCCCGTCCTCGACCCTTGCCAGCTCTTCCTTCAAATGGGCAATATCTTGTTTGGCCGCGGCGAGATCCTTCTTGTAGCCTCGGAACTCCTTTTGTTACGCCTCGGCTTGGGCCACGGCATTCTTGAGTTCGGCCTCAGCGCTTCTTTTCAACTGCTCCTCCGCCGTTAGCTTCTTGGTGAGCTTCTCCTTCTCGGCCTCAGCCAGGCCGAGAGCTCTATCCGTCTCTACTCAGACGTTGAATTCAGCATTGGCCTTCTTCTGGGCGTCCTCCACCCATTTCTTGGTTACAAAGACCTCTTGGATGGCCTGCACGCACATAAAGAGTACAGGAAGTACAGTGAGTGTGTCCCCAAACTTGTACAAGCAGAAAGAGTTGAGCAATACGTACCAAGCCTAGGTCCCTCTTTAGGGAGAGGAACAGTTGCTGCTGCTGCAGCTGCTTGAAGGCTTCTATGTCCTTGGGAAGGAGCAGGGGTTGCTCAAGCACCTCGGCAAGATGAAGGGAGTGCCCTTTCTGGTACTCTCTTATGCTGGAGCGTTCAGGGATGGGAATCCCGTCCAGCTCCAACGTGGGAGACCAGAAAGACTGGGCACGGCGCACGTCGGCCTGCCCATGGCTGTCTTCACTCTCCACCGAAGGGGCGCGTGTCCTGCCCCTGGCGGCCCTTTGTTGTTTTTGTTGTTCTTGCTATTGTTGTTGCTGTTGCTGTTGCTTTAGCTTCTTCTGTTGAGCCGCCTCAGCTTCTTCTATTGAGCCGCCTCGGCTTCCTTGCTCTCCTTTTTCCTCTTCTTCTTGAGGTCAGGGGCGTGAACCTTGGGGTTGGCAGGAAGAGGAGGAGGAGGAGGGGGTAGTTGAGGAGGAAGTTGGGATCCCGCGGCACCCTTCTTGGCCACTTGCGAACCTCGCGCACCCATGAGTGACCTTAAACTAGCCATCTCTTCCTCTTTAGTGCTGCTGTCCACCTTCGAAATTATTAAACCTCTTATCCCCGAGCACTTGGTGGCCTCGTCGTCCAAGAGTTTGACAACGTTACCCTCTTCAGGCTTCTCGGCCTCTACGAGCCTAAATTGGTCAATCTCCTCCTCGAGCGATAGAAGGAAGGATACGGACTCTTCTCTGGCAACGGCTGTTATGGGTCGCACTGAGATGGGAACTGCTCTAACGGGGGGAGTGTACAAGATTATGGACAAGCTGTCTGGCAAGTCGCGTGTGGCGAGGAAGTTAGGCCTGGCAACGTCTATCCGTCTGCGCCTCCTATCGCTTGCGACAATTGCGTCTTCGACCTCCTGGAAGGCGTTGGACAGAGGCTCATACCCCAATATCAGATGGGCAGCCCTCACCTACAGATCTTCGTTGACGAACACCTCGGATCTCAATACTCTATTGAGGTCCGAGATGTTAACTTCCCCTAGACGAGGGGAGATGTGCTGTTTGTCTGCAAAAGAGACATTCAAAGGACCGATTATTGTTAGGGTCAAAGCAAACTTGGGCAACAAAGACATCAAGTTGCAACAATTCAAGAGACAAAGCCAATGGAACTGAAACTTAGACCAAAGGTCTTAAATCCTAGGCAACCACACCTGGTTTCCCCTCTCTAACGGGGCAATGGACATCTTCGTACCATCTCCCGGAGGCGACTACGTAATCATCCTTCATCCCTTTGTTAGATTTGGGGAGGCACGATATCAACCTAATGACACTAGACCAGGACTTAAGGTAATACCCTACGGTCTTCAACTGGTGGCACTCGTACAAGAAGGCACTGTCGCGCCACGTGAGGTTTAAACTCATCTGCTCCTTTAGAGCGTCCACACAGCCCAAGATCCTAAACATATTGGGCGTACATTAGTCAGGGCACAACCTGTGGTTGCGAAGGTACTCACTAGTGATGCTTCTCATAGGGAGGGTCATCCCATCCTCTAAGAAGGCAATGATGGGGATGACGACCTGCCCTTCCCCCTTAGAGTCAGCCATTGCCTCAAGAGGGGCAGTATTTTAATTCCACTTTCGGAGGAATGTGGAATTTGGCTCAAAATCCCTCCATACCAGATTCGAAATCCACCAAACACTTGAACCTACCCATCTAATCGAGATTAAAGCGAAGATTTAGAAAGGCAAGGGGAAAAAGTGAACAACCGAGGAGAAAGGGGCCAAGGGAACGAGAACTTACAGAGGAAAAAGTATACAACTCTTTGAGTGCCTCTGGAGAGAAAGTGGAGGTAGACGCTTCCAAGGGTGCAGTTGCTTTTTTGGGAGTAATGACTGGCTACGCGATTTCCTAAAAGTTTAGAGAGTTTGGGAAGCGAAAATTCATGAGGTTTATCCCGCTCAAATTTCGAGAAAGAACCCAGGCCGTTCGATCTGCATCTCACTGTTAAACGTAGGTGACAAGGAGTTACTCAGTGCAATTAATGAAGGCGCCGAGGGTTACGAAGCGTCAAGGGCCATCGCAAAGGGTGCAAGGGGTCCCTCACGCGTGGAGCTTGAAAGGTCACGTGAAGGCAGTATTCACAAATCAAAAATTCATTTCTCTCATCGGACTGTAGCCAAATAAATTTTTGAGGGGTTGTTGTGGGGACAGAAGTCCCAAAGGGCGTATTTGGGCCTTGGGCCTGAGCCGAGAAGCGTCAACCTATTCGGGGATCGCAGGACGATTATTAGGGCCCCAAAACTTGAAGGCCCGTAGGCCCATTGTCAGATTATGGGCTGATGGGAGCGGTCCGAGGAGGGGGACTCCTCGGACAACTGAAGCGAGGGCTATAAGGTGCCCTACAATGCCTAGGGAGGAACTCGTGAAGTTCAACAAGCAATGTTACACTCCAATGGAACGCAAAGGGGAAGAACAAGTGGGAAGTACTCTGCATAAAGCTGCTACCACCGCATTAAAGGCTTCACACCTACCCATTTGGCCGCATTAATGGGGAAGTGACCCATGAGGGGACGGTGGACAGCCTTATAGCCATTAGAGGAAAGTTTCAAGAGGACGATGGATGGGAAAGTGATCTGCATTTATGGCTTCATGAATAGCAACATGAGGAGGAGGAATATAAATAGAGAGAGGGAGGGCATTGATCAAGGACGGACTCCTGGAGGATAGAGGCTTTTTCCTCTCAAGTAGAATAAAGGAAACGAGTACAGGGGCTCCTCGGCTCATGTCCGAGGAAGACTGAAATTGCATCACTAGCTCACTGCACGCAACTGTGGACTTAGGCCAGACGCCATTGCTTTCCATTGTCTGAAGAACTCTAGGCTTCAGGTCCACTCTCTACAAATTTTATTGTTTAGGCCACTTAGGCCTGCCCTGTCACGCATTTTGGGTCCAGGCCTGATTCGTGTCCTTACAATTCTTATTGTATCTTAGAAGAGGACAAGACAATAACTGCTTAACTGCTTATTATATCCTTCCCAGCTAAATGCTTACTATTGCCAAATCCAGCAGGCCTATTGGGTAACTACCACTCTGCCCCTTCAAATCCCATAAGAAACTATGCTCAACTAATTAAACCAATAATTCCATTTCAGTATAAGTAATCTCTTGAGTATGTCTAAGCAATGTTGATCTTCATAAATATAAAATATTATTTTCATTTTGGCTTTACTTGTCCATTAAGTTGCACAACTTTATGCTTTTCACTAAAAGAATTTTGAAAACTTAATTTCCATTAAAAGGAATGCAACTCAACAACAGATCATTTTACTAATTTCTTTCATTAGTTTTGTTCTTTTGTTTGCATTACTATATCCTTTTTTTTTTATAGGTAAAAATGATGTAGAAGAGATTTTTATAGTTTTTTTTTTTTGATAGGTAATCAGAAATCTTATATTAAAGAGAAAAAAAAAAAAAGTACAAGGTGTTCATGGTGAGGAACAACAAGAAATAATAGAACAAACAACACAACAAAAAGAGGGTAGTCAGGAATGAGGGCGTTAATTTAGTGAGATAGATCGAAAAGTGATAAAAATACCCAAAGATGCAAATCAAACAATACAACTAAAGTGGGTGACATATTTTGTCATTCAACAAGGTGAAAGAAATTAAAGTAAAATGATGCAAAAGAAAACAGTTTCAATTTAATAACAGTACCTTGTCATCTTTTCTAGGAATTTGATCAACAGGTTCTCATTTTCTTCAACTGTAGATATGGATTGAAGTCTAAATCATAGTTTACAGAGGAATTGGCCATTGAAGAGGGATCTAAATCAAACCCATCTCCAACAGTTGAGTCAGATCCCAAACCTAAGTCAGACCCATTTGTCACATCTAATTGAAGCCTTGAATCAATTGGCAAAGAGAGGTGCCCATTTTCGTGAGAGACTAGAGGAGGTTGACATTGTGTTACAGTTGAGTCATTATATGAAAAAGTACTCCGAATTGGCCACTCAGTATTGTACAGCCGCCTACGCATTGAAGACAATTAAAATCATAAACTATTCAAATAAAATAAGAAACCACGATTTTCCCCTTTTTGAAGGGAGCAAAATATATTCCTGAGATTTTAAGTCACTCCTAATAAAATGCTTAGTTCTACCAAATGCTTAGCCCTCAAATGACTTTGAAATTGTACCAAATTTAACATGGCAATAACTTTATGAGCAGACTATATAATTCTAAAATTTCAACTCAACGATCCACTCCTACTCCGACTTCCTAAATTTTTCTTTAATATATATATATATATATATATATATATATATTCATAATACACAGTGCATTGTATTGTATTAAGTCTTCTAGCGGAAAATAGTTTCAATGTAAAAATAATACCTGGGCATATTTCTTCGCATCGGACTCGGTTTCGTTGACGGTGGATATAGATTGAAAATGGAGTCATCTTTTTATAAAGGGATTGACTATTGAAGAAGAACCCAAGTCAAACCCATTACCATCTGTTGAGTCAATACCCAAACATAAGTCAAGCCCATTTACTATATCCACTGGACGCCTTAAATCCAATGTCAAGGCGACTAAGTCCGTCTGTTGAACCATTTTGAGATAGTAAAGGTGCGAGCAGCTCTGTGTCGTCATCAACATTTTGAGAATTGTGTTGGATGATAACAGAATTCTGAGGAGGACATATGCATTCCACATGCACCCCCATCCTTGCAATCACAGGAGCATATTTTCCATTTGTACTTACCCAATGGTTGATTTTACATGAAATCTCAACATGATTTCGATCACGTTGTTTCAAGTCTCTGAATTCCCTCTGTAATTGGCTGTGAGGTACACCGTGAAACCATATATGATCACACCTCAAATTATAAAAATACTCTTTAAACATGTGACCTCGCTTATGACTATTGGTAGAAATGTGGATATTCAAATCACAAAAGATTCTATCATCATAAAGAGAATGATACTTATCATTATTAGTGTAACTGTCCTTCAACGGAATTAGATGAAAAGCAACACAAACAGCAAATGATGGAAACTCAGGACCAACCCAAAATGATATGGAACTTTCAGTGCTTTGATGATTGATCCAATTCGAAATCTTCTTTCCTGGTACTCTAATACCATATTCCTCTCCAAAATCAACCAGATACGTATCTAGAGTGGGAAAGGACTCATTTTTGATTGCATTGAACTTGGAGAGGGAGACTCGGGAAGAGTAATCAATCTGATTCGATAATTTGCGATGTGAATGTGAATCCATTAATACTTTGTTTTTCACACCTGAACATTTCATATTTGGTGAAAGCCCTAAAATTCTTCCAAACTGCATGAAATTAGGAATTTTAAGAAATTGAAGTTTAGCAAATCTAGTAAATGTATTTGCAAAGGTAACCAAAATTGTTTCCATTATTACTCTAAGAGAGAGAGAGGGGTACCTGAAGGATTAATTTTCTTGATGATTTTGAATTCAACGAGATGCAGTTTCTTGCATCTACTTGTCTTATACTTTCTGGAAGCTTTGGAATTTTCTTAAGGAAATTGAAATCCTGAAATAGAAGCCAATTTAATCTATTGAATTTGATAATGCCTTCTCGGAGGTTCAAATCTTTTCTCTCTAATAATAAACATTTCTCTGAGTGGGTGAAGCAAGAAGTCAACTTTTTTAGAAAATTCAACTTTGGAAAACAATATTTTGAAAAGCCACTGCAAGAATTGCCTGTTGCTGCTTGTCTACCAATCCCCGCGCCCTTTGGAAATTTGACATTACCGAAAAGCAAGAGTTTGCGAAGTTGTTGCAATTTATAGATGTTGCTTGGAAGATGAAATGAATAGAAACTAGAACCTATATCTAATCGCTCAAGCCCAATCAGATTCCCAATTGATGGAGGAAGCTCTCTAATGGCAGTGTATCTCAGACTTAGAAACTTTAAAATTTTCATTTCTTGAGGAATATCGGGGAACCTCTTAACCCTTTTGCAATTTGGAAGATGTAAACATTTAAGAGATTTCATCACGATACAACTTGGAAGAATTTCAAGTTCATTGCAACCCAAGAGGTCCCAACTTTCAAGCTTATCAAGATATCCCATAGAGTCATGAATCTTCACTAATTTTGTACATTGGCGGAGATCCAATTTTTTTATGTTTGGGGTGGCACTCGATAAGTCAGGTAATTCCCTAATGTATTGATTGAAATTGAAATTCATATATGTCAAGTTTTTGCATTGTATCCTCTGTAGAAAAAAGAAAATCAAAATTTTTAACTCCAAAAAATGTTATTAAAATATAATTTAATTAAAGTAATAATAATTTATAAATAAATAAAAATGATTATACCTTGAAAAGCTTGTCCAATGTAACTCGACTTTCTGGCATGTTGAGTGCAATGAGATTTTTAGGATCAAAACTAGATGGTAAGGAAGAAAAAGGAAATCCAGACCAATCAAGAACCCTTAATTCATTAGGAAGATATTTGAGACCTCTACAAATATCTACATTACTAACTTTGAGGAACTTGAGATTTTGCATCTTTTCAAGGCATTTAGGTTCTAATTTCATCTTCGATGGTTCAGGTGAGCATATCATTATGCCTCGAATTTTTTCCGATCCCTAATTAGACAAAGCATCAAGTCAATCATACTATACAATAAAATTCACTAAAAGTATAATGACGGTTAAAACTAAAAAAGAACTAAACTAATAAACTTAAATTTTCTTCAACATTTAAATGGAAAATTATCACTACATTTGCCATTTGAAAAAAGATAGAAAAATGAACCAAGATAATGCATACCATATTTTGTGTTAGTACTTGTTGAACATCCTCATAACACCATAGCCTACTACGCTTTCCAGGCAGTCGTGGTGATTCCCGTCGAATGATGTCCCTACCCATTTGTTGTAGCAAATCATGCATCAACAATCTATCATATTGATCAACAGTTATTAGACACTTATCGAAAAGTTTTTGAATTCCAAAAATTGGATGTAAATCACAAGCATTCAATATATCCGTGACATACTCCTTAAAAAATCCCTTAAAGAAGCATGCGATATCAAGGAAAATATCTTTTTCAATTTCATCCAATCCTTCATAGCTTATTTCGAGAATTTTTTGAATTTCTTCATTTTGAATTCTTTCATACTTATCTACTGCACTTCTCCACTGAGGTTTAGTTCTTCCATTCAAATTAGCACCCATTATTACTAGAGCTAATGGTAGTCCCCCGGCATATTGTATAACTCTATTTGCAAGTTCCAAATGATCTTCTTTAGGTTTGTTGCTTTGGAAGGCATGCATACTAAGGAGTTCCAGAGCTTCATCTTGATCTAATCCCTTAACCTCATAGGTTGAACAACATTTTCCAAGAGTAGCTACCAAGTGTTTGTCTCTTGTTGTTATAATGATTTTGCTTCCAGAAGCAAACCAATCACATCTTCCAAGCAAACTTTCTATTTGGATCCATTTATCAACATCATCAAGAACTAAAAGGATCCTCATAAATGAAAGTCTTTCCTTTATCATATTGATTCCTCTAGATTTGTTACCCACCTTTAAATTTGTATCCCTTAAGATCTCAGAAAGAAGTGTCTCTTGTAGTTCGATTACACTAGCATTTGTCCCCGATCTTTCTCTTAAATTTTCCAGATAACAAAATCCGTCAAAATGATCACAAATTCTATTAAAAATGGCTTTTGCGATTGTTGTTTTACCTATTCCACCAGGGCCATAGATACCTATTATATGACCATCATTTGACTCAATATCTGAAAGTATGGATTTTACATGAGAGTTTATTCCAACTGGGTATCGTGCGACATATAACGGCGTGCAATTTAATTTTAAATTTGAGATCTCTTCAACAATTCTTTGGATAAATTCAAACTCGCTGCAACTGTCATTCACAAAACATGAAAACAATATACGATTTAGATTTTTATCACACACACACACACACATAATTTAGAAAAAGAAAATAGAAATATGAAAATGAACTAAATTTAAGATGTTCAGCTTGTGAATTAAATTTGAATAATTATCAAATAAAGTAAGTGGCATGTACAAATTCATAAATCTATAACTATCATTATGTTAGCACATATATATATATATATATATATATATATATATTAGTTTTAGGGTTCTAGTCATAGTTGTCATGACGTATTGAGCATTCAATCATCAAGGTGGTATGGTAGTTCATTGGTTCAACCATTAGATGATTGACTCAACCATTGTACTAATGATAAATTTATTTTAAATATGAACAAATAAAAATAAATAAAAGAGAATATAAACTATAAAAAGATGAACTCACATTCAATTTAAACACAAATATGTAGGAATTACGTAGATTAAAATTAATAGGATATTATTGTTCATATAATGAATTTATATATGTTTATATAAATAATGACTAAATAATAAGTTACTTGAATTGATCATTTGACTACTCATTTCAAAGTTTAAAAGCTAAAGACTTAAAAGACCATAAATAAAAGTGCAAAATTGAAGGAAAGTATACTTATTAATTTGATATAAAAAAAAAAAATTAACATTAAAGACCAAATGATTTGAATAAAACCATTTGGTTCAGTATTTTTTTTCAAACAATCAATTTTCATGATTTAATCGGCTTTTTGGTTGTGAAACTAACGTTTCTATCATAACATCCGGATTTTCATATTGTTTACCAATTTGACGGTTCAACCATTGTTTGACTCAAAAAAAAAAAAAAAAAAAAAACCATTGTTTAGGTACGATTATGATAATTGTACATATAGCATAAAGTTGCAATGAAAATCTTTTTCTTTTTTTTTTTGGGCGTGAGTTGCAATGAAAATCTAGTTACTGATAATTGAAACTTGTTACAACTTACAACTCATTTTTAATACTAGAGCTACCACCACGCACTCTTGGAGCAATGGTCACTCTACGGGTCCGTTTGGTTGGAGAAGTGGAAAAGTGGGAGGATAGAAAAAATTTAATTTTCTCTCATGTGTGTTTGGTTGGAAGGGTGGAAAAGTAGGAGGGTGAAAAACTTTTTGTTTGGTTGGAGAGAAAAAGGAGAGGATGGAAAATGTAATTTATATAAATTGACTATTATGTCCTTGTGTAATAAAGTGGGAAAGTAAGAAGGGTAGGTAAGTGCAATAAAGTGAGGATATTTGAGTAAATTACATCATTTAGCATCTTTTTCTCCTCATTTTCCTCCCAAATTGAGAGGATAAAAAAATGTGGGTCTAGAGGGATTATTTTCCTCCCCATTTTCTGTTTTTCTTGTTTTCTCTCCTGAACCAAATGGTGAAAAATGACATTTTTCACCCTATTTTCCTTTCCTTAGTTTCCATCCTCCCTGTTTTCACCCCAACCAACACATACTCTACAAGTATTAAGTGCTTGTGGGGTGTAGGGGATAAGTGCTGAAATTCAAATTTTTAAGAGGAAACTTCACACACATATACATTTCTTAAATTAAGATAAAGTAAAATTTCTATCTTGTATTAAAAAAAAATAATACTAAAACTAAATTATTAAGGATATTTTTGGGAATTGTTTTTTAAATAAATATTATGTGGGAGAAACTCCTACTAGTTACTTGGTAAGGTAATTTTTTATTTTATTTTTTAAATCTTTCTATCTCTACATTGCCAGCTAACCTCTATAGTAGTGTTTTCTCAACCAAAAAAAACCTTCTATAGTAGTGGATATGAAGAAAAAAAAATCATTAATAATTTGGCCAAAAAACTAACACTGATAAATTAGTGGTAATTGTTGTTTAGTAATAAAATTACTTATCATAACAAACCAATGAAACTCATAAAAAGTACAGTAGTTGTCATTAAATACATACCTACGCTGGTAATGCCAACCAGATCTATTTGCAGCTTCAAATAAAGCTTCCCTCCAGCTCTGCACCTTGTAATCCTTTAATTTTTCTTCATGTTTAGATAGTGCTTCTCCAAACTTTCCTTTTTGGTTACGAACTTCTGATGGATCTATGTTGTAAAAAACCGGTAGCATTAATTGGTCTTTTTTCTTACACTCAACAATCTTGACAAGTTCATCCAAGCACCATTTGGAGGATGCATAGTTTTCTGAGAATACAATTACTGAAATTTTTGAACTTTCAATGACTTTGAGGAGTCCTACAGAAATTTCTTCTCCCTTTTGAAGGTTATTATCAATAAAGGTGTTAATACCCCGTTGACACAAAGCATTATACAAATGGCCTACAAAACCAAGACGGGTATCTTCACCTCTGAAACTCAAGAATACATCAAATTTCTTGGGTTGGTGGGTGAAAGAAGAAGATGAGGTTCCTTTGCTGGTCACAAGAGCCATCAAGATTTATGAGCAAAACAAGTGTAAAGACCTGAAAGGAGGAGAAAAAAAAATTGTGAAGGGATTACAATATAACTCAGGAAAGTGAAAGACAAATTAGGAAGAGGGTGAATGCAAGCAAGAGGAGCCTTTAAAGGTTGCTTGCTTTCAGTGTGTCCAGCAACTCTTTGAACTTTAAAGTCCCATATGGATGCTTTTTACATTGCTTTTGGTGTGACTCTCTGAACTTTCCAAGAACCACAGATGCTTTTTTTATTGCAATATCATGCAAGTTTCCGTGTGAAACCTAAAATAAATCTTGGAACTTTCTAAGCACCATACTGGTCATTGTGGTCAAACAAATGGTAATAAAAGTAGGTAGCTATTATCCATGCAATCCATCCAACAAAGTTCAAAGAGAGGTCCACACGTTTTTTACTTTCCGGAAAAGTAGCTCCCTTTTGTCCACACGTTTCTCATTTTCCTACAAACTTCCCCTCTTTGTCCATGACACTGATTGTGTAAAGGAGAGAGAGGAGAAAAATGAAAAAGTGAAGAAAGTAGAATCCACTCAGCACAATAATTTTTTATCAAAAATCTAACACTCAAAAAGGGAAAGGGGATGTGTGAAAAGTCCATTAAAAGATTTAGTGCATATAGACTTATTGTATATCAATATGCTAGCTAAATGGCAAAAAATCCTTTTTCACTTGTAGATAAAATTTTATGCTCTAACATGGACAGAAATACGTCCATTTACTGTCATATATGCATTAAAAAATATAAACGTGCAACACATGTTAAAGCTTCAATCTATTTTTGTTTTGGGAAAAATATCGATTGAGAATGTATTTTTCATCAACATTCCAGGCAATCAACCATAAATCCAGCTACAATCAACCATCACCATGCGCAGGACCTCCCAGCAAAAGCAAATTCAATTCCCTTTTTTTTCCAATTTCAATAAGGAAATCATACAGGAAATTGTATTGAAAAATGCCTTTACATTAATATAGGATCTGATTTACATTGGAAAAACTCCCCAATAAAAAAGTACCAAAATTATATCTGACGTTAACAAGAAAAATAGATGCTAACGTCAAAGCTTTTTCAATAACCACTTCCTCCGTGCTGTGACATCCATGGCCACGAACATCTTGGCCTTTCTCTCATCTTCTAAAAGTTCACAAGCCTCCAAGAAGATCTCATCATCCATGTCAGGAATGGTTTGAAGTGCTGCAACTATACATTCTATTGAGCTGTAGTCTTTGTCTTCCTCAGTACCCAAATATGTTTTTACTACACATGGCTTCCCCTCAACTGCCTCTTGTGTCTCTTTCTTGATGGTTCTCCTACCCTTTTGGATAAATATGTTTTTATTCGCTTTCTTTTCTGATGAGATATTTCAAACTCAGTAGCTGGAGATAGCGTCTTGGTATGTAACTGCATCTGGATGATCCTGCAATAATCACAATAATCACCCAAGATCTTATCTCTGTATGTAATTGCATCTGGATGATCCAGCAAAATGCCATTTTTAAATAAAAGCTGATCAAAATTATACAGTTTAATGTTCAACTATTGATAAGATTATGTTCTGCACCCAACGTTACGCAACAACATATAGTTTACTTCGTGAAGACTGTTTATCATTTCATCAAGCAGGAGAAAAAGAAAGGGAAACAAAAAGAGATAACCCTTTATCCTAGCAACATTAAAAATAAGAAAAAATAGCACCTTGATATAAGCTTCCCACACATCATCATCAGCTGTCATTGTTGGCGAATTCCATCCCAAGCAAAGCCATTATGATTGAGGATATCTGTGATGTCCGTATACTCTTTCCTCAAGCTCCAATACGGATCTTCTAGTACATCTTTGTCACAAAGGAATCCAAATTTTTTACTAAATGATGCATTCATCCAGGTCCAAGCTTGAGCATTGCATGTACGACCAATTTTATTTGCTCTATGCAACTGTTCTAACATAAGGACAATAAAATAAAGGTCCATTTCCCTTGTCCAATTTATCCTCAGAGGATCATTATTAGCAGGGGACTGGTAATCCTCTTCACCTACAACTTTAAAAATAACTGTCATTACATGAGAGGATTTATTCTGGAGGCATACAGTACCCAGAAAAAAAGTAATAATAATGTTGTTTCATACTGTTTGACAAAATTAATAGCTTCAAACATTACTTGAAATGGGCAAATTTCAGTTCTTTTGTATCAAACTTTCAGGAAAACTGAGTCAAGTAGTTGTATTAGCATCAAATTAAAACTTCCTTTTTGCCTGGATAGTGACAAATTAATAATTATTACAACAACAAAGTTGACAAATTATTTATAGTAATGATACTAGCAAATGGACAACTATTGCACCTGTAAATTAAACATGCTAGTGCAGTTTTCAGATGGTCCTCCTCTAATATCACACGTGTAGTTCAAACATTTTCTGAGAAGTCATTAACTGATTGTACCAATCTTGTCTACCTAAAGGTAATATTGCAATAACAGAGAGAGAGATAGAGACCAATATTTACTCCCAGCTCATAGTCCTCAACATCCATAGAGTGACCAGAGTAATTTTGCCACTTTGTAATCATATCACTTCAGGCTAGCTTGTTGAATTTTTGATCAACCATACTTCCATTACGAACTTGCTCTAACATTAGACCAATAAGATATCGGTCCATCAATGGTGTCCAATCAGTTCTTTGGTGATAGCTATTGTTAAGTCTGGCACCTTCAGAAAATTCTAAAATAATGTAAATATGGGGAAAAGTAATCTTTATTTGCACATTTTTAAAAAAATAAAAAAACAAAAATCTTCTTTTAACTTCAATGATCACTATGTTTCATATTAAAGAAGGAGTAGGGACTTGTTCTCTTTCTGTTTTTTTCCCTTGGTTCAAGAAAGCATTTAAACATATCTTGACAAAATGCTATTGCAATCAGTGCAATTTGAAATAGCACAGGTATATGTATCCAGACACATTGAACATATATATCTAATTGCTCATTGACTAAAGACCAAATACTTGAAGAGGGAAAAAATAGGCAAATGCTGAGATTGCTTATAAGCTTGTCGAACCAAAATCTCACCAAAACCATTACATCCTAGATCTTGACGCGCTTGATTACACCGTTCATCAGAAGCTGGATTTCCATAAATCAAGCACAAGTCATTATAATTTGGCATCGGCATAATTCGGTATGGTTTTGCATCTGGGTGTTCCTACATAAACAAAGTCTTAGCCAATAGCTATGTATACTCGAACTGACATTTAAGACTAAAATAAGTTGACAAAGCACCTTCACATATGCATCCCAAACATCATCAAAAGCTGTGACCATTTGCTGTGTTTCATCCCATGAAAATCGTCTCTGTTCAAGAAGATTTTTCATATCAAAGTACTGCTTTTCCAAACTTCTATAACGACTTTTCAGAAAATCTTTGTCATGTTGTAATGAGAATCGTTCCTTGAAGAACATAAACATATCTATCCATGCTTGATTGTTGAAGGTGTAGTCAATCTTCTTCCCCTTATGCACTTCCTCTAGCATTACATCTATGAGATAATGGTCCATTGAAGGTGTCCAATCTGTTGTCGAACAACCACTGTTTGCATAGCATTGGATATTCACATCCTCCCCTATTACAAAGCAAAGATTTTGTTAATTCATGCAATAGGAAATATGTATTTCAAAGATGATTAGTCCAATGAGAAAACTTACACTTCATTCTTTTTAATTAAATGCTGTGGTAACACTCTCGTTTTAGCCAAAGTCAGATAGATCAGCATTGTCAACCCCGGTGAACAACCATGTAGAAATATTTAGAATGATAATTGCAAGGGTTCTGGTACATCAGAATTAGGGTAGCAATGAAAGAAAAGGAAATAATGCAACTGAAAGGAGACTGATATAGTGGGTTAAGAACACAACAAAGAAAATAAGACAATAAATAAGCAGATAATAACTTCCTTAAATTATTTGGGAAGCTCTTGCTGTGGAAACAAGAAACCTACCAATTCTCTAATCTGGTTCCTCACTGTCAAGATCTGCATTGCACGTCAAAATGCTGTATCTTCCATTACAAACTTCTTCACCATATATAACACATAATTTGTGATAGCTGGGAATAGATTTATTTCTATATGACTGAGCATCAGGATGCACCTGCATGTATCATACATAAGTCACATAATAAAACTACAAATATCTAAAGGAGACAAGAATGAGAAAATAGAAATTCACCTTGGTAAAAGAATCCCAGACATAATCCTCAGCAGTTACCATTTCTCCTGTTTCATCCCAAGAAAACCCACTCTGATCAAGAAGAACCTTTATATCATTATATTGTCCCCTTAAATGTTTGTATCTATTCCTCAGACCATCTTTGTCATGGTGAGATCCAAATTTTGCATTGAACAGTCTAACCATTTCAATCCATGCCTCGGCCACAAATCCATGACCAATTTTATTCCCTCTAAGCACCTGGTCTTGTAACAATTCAATAAGGTAACGATCCATTGTTGATGTCCAACTTGCTCTCTGACATTCACTATCAGAAGAGGCACGGCCCTCCTTTTCTTCAGCTACAGGATAGAAGAACATTATACTTGCCATCCATTGACAAACAGTAATTCATATAATTCAACATCATTGGATAGCAATAAGATGGGGTACAGAACAATATCCACAGCCCAGTAAATCTGTGTTAACCCTAAGAGAAAATTTAAAGAAATTATTAAAATGAATTAAAATCTCATGGATCTTAATGAACTGGGCATGCCTACAGGCATGTAATGAAAAAACTAGAACCCATAAATCAAATTTCCATTTAAGGAATGCAAACATGAGAAAAAAATAATTGTTATACAGTATACGAATCTCTCTAATTAAACATATCTGATAAAATTCCATTTTGTGAAGCTTAAAGACCTACTAGATGCCCAATATTAACCAAAGTATAAATTGTGATTATCAATAAATCCCAAGTGGCATGTATAAAGACGGAACCAGATTTTTTATTTCGATAAGTAAATAGAATTATACTAATAAATTGGAGAGGAGTGTCCTCAAGTATACAGGTTCCCTCTAAAGGTCCTCCTTTTAATTCAAGAAATGAACCTCACCCGTCTTGATCTGTATAATATCATCTTCAATGTTTCTCCCTTGCAATAAATGACTGCAATGTCCATTGCTTACTGCATTTCCAAATATCAATTTCAAATCACAATAGTTTAGCAAGGTCTTCCTACTATATGAATGGGCATCTAGGTGTGCCTACATTAGCAATTGTACGCATGAAACACAGTAAAAATGAATACCAATAACCAAATATATATGATAGTGTACCTTGATGTAATTATCCCATAGATAATCATCTGCTGATATCTTTTGTTGAATTTCATCCCAAGAAAATCCCTTTATCTCAAGTAGACTCTTGACATCAGTATAATATTTCAACAATTTCTTAAAACGGTGTTTTAAGAAACTCTTTCCATATTTAGAGCCAAATTTTCCATTGAACAAGGTGAGCATATCATTCCATGCTTGTTTCTTGAATGTATTACAGATCTTATTGTCTTTTTTAAGTTGGTCCAGCAAAAGTTTGACAAAATATCGGTCCATGGCTGGTGGCCAATCTATTTTTGAATGCTCTTTACTTGACGGTACAAGGCTATTCATTGCAACACCTAATCAGTAAAAGTAGTTTTTATTCATTAAAGACAGATTATACTTCTTGAATACTCATTACTATAAGCTAACATATAAAATATGTAATTTCAATCAATCTTGCTGCACCCAGTTCCTAGCTATCAAATGAAGTAAGATATGCAACTTCCCAAAAAATAAACCATCAGGACCAGTTCAATCAAATGTTCACACAAAGCCAAGCACAAAGTGCTCAATGCTCTGCAAAATTTTTTTCTCTTTTCCGTGGATGGGAATAAAGGTGCTTGTTTCTCCCATACTACAGACAGGTTTGCAATACAACAGCAACTACAAGTCTTATCATTAGGTACTATGTAGGTCATAATTGGCTAAGCTCAAAATCAGCAGTAACCACAATTCTGATTCTTGTGGAAAGCAGACCAAGGTTGACTGCCCAAAGATTGGCTAAAAGAGAGATTGCAGTGTACAAATTTCAAAGATGGTAAGAGGCCATTATTACTTCAAAATTTATTAAATTCTAAGGGGCATAGAGTCCCATCTATCTCTGGATAGACTCATGAGAAAAAGGGGGAGGGGGTTGTTGCTTATGGCCCTTTCTTGTTTTATGCATACTCTCTAGAATAAAATAGTAGTAACAATAAATAATAAAGAATTAGATAGTATAACCAAATCAATCACAATGAAAAATGGTAATTTAAGCAAAAAAAACCCAATAGCATACATTCCAATGCCAATGGCATGTGCATCATTTCTGTTGATCCATGACAGGATATAAAAACACACCTGTATTCACTCCTTGAATGTCATCATCAAAGTCTATATCACGACTTGATAGGCTGTATCTTCCATCTGCTGTTGTATGTGCATATATCAAGCACAAATCATTGAAGTTCATCAAGGCTTTGTTCCTATAAAACTGTGCCTCTGGGTGAGCCTGCATGTATATAATGTCAAGTCACCACTCACTATGACACCAAAGGTGTAGATCAAATCTAAACATTAACAAAACTAATGCACCTTGATGTAAGCATCCCAAACATGATGACTGGCGACCACCATCTGTTTAGTATCGTCCCATGAAAATCCATTCTAATCAAGTACACTCTTTACATCATTGAATTGAGTCCACAAATTAGTGTAATGACTTTTCAAGACCTTTTCATCATATGGGGATCCAAAATGGGCATTGAACATGGTCAGCATATCAGTCCAAGCTTGTTTGTTGAATGTATGGCCCATCCTATTCCCCCTATGCACCTGATCTAATAAAAGATCAATAAAATAGCACTCCATTGCTGGTGTCCAGTTTGTCCTTGTACGATCACTACATGCAGGCATTTGGGTGCCCATTTCTTCCCCTACAACATTGAGACTATCATTCTAGTGATAGAGTCCTTTTACATGCTATGCTTCCAATACATAAACAATAAGTCAATGTAGTCCTTACCTGTAGAGGAGGAAAATTCAAATTCACCAGAAATATCTGAAACCCATTAATAAGATTGCATACCTGTTTCAATTCATTTAACAATTCAAACACAAACTAGTGATCACTGAAGCTAACGCACTGATTATACCAATTTTTAGGATCCTCCAGATTTCTTAGGCTAACTTCATCATGGAATTCCTAAAATCTTATCTATTTGTTCTGAATTGAGTGGATTGCTTATGGCACATCATCAATAATTTAAAGAGATACCAAAATGGTGATAGTCAATATTTTCTTAAAATGTATGTCATAAAATCTAATCTACAGATTTAAAAATGAATGTAAAATATTTTAGGAACTCTATAACTGCAAAATAAAAATTCAAACCCAAATCAGCTATCAAAATGAAGATAATAAAGAGCTACTACCGTAAAATTCCAGCTCAAATTATACATAATAACACCTTGTTTAATTCTCAAGAAAACCGATAGAAAATGAAAGAGGGGGAAAATATTCAATCATATGTGGTACACAAAAGGATGAGTTAAGCCAAAATTCCAATACAAGTATGCCAAAGGTCTGCACGCTGTTTCAACATGCTTAACTCTTTCAAAAATCAAAGGTACATTTTAAATGAGTGATGCTACAACATAAGTCTTACAAATAGATATGTCACCTTTTAAACAAACACACAAACAAAAAGTTCAGAAATTCATTTATTATGTTGTTGTGGCACTAAACACATTCATTATCGTGTCCATTTGTAAGCCTTTATACTAAATTTAGCAGTAGCTTTAGTGTTTTCCCAATTTAAATACTACTTAGTTGATTCAATGAAGAAAATACACCAAAAAAACGCACTAATCCAAGCTAATATTCAAAACACTAAACCCTCTCTAACATTTGGTTTCAAATATCAATTTCAAATATATTATAGGGTAAATTTCATTAACTTACCCTGAGGTTTGAGTTAATGTCAACTGGGTCCAAGAAATTTCAAAACTGACCAATTTGGTGCCTAAACAATAAAAATTGTTAGGTTCATTTGTCATTTTTCTCTTCTCTCTTAGGGACCAAATTAGTAAGTTTGAAATGTCTTGGATCTGTTTAGTATTTAGCCCAAACCTTAGGGTGGGTTAATGGAATTTACCCTATATTATAAGACTACAATTCACAACTCCAATTAGTCTATCAAATAAGCAAATACACCGAAAACGTACCAATCCAAAATTGCAAGATTACATCTAAGTACAATAGCTGCAGCTGGGTTTAATTCCTCTTCCAACATAACTAATGACATGATAAGAATTTCAGACTAATGACTCAGAATATAGGTTGGTTCAGCAAACCAACCTATTGAGCAATTTGCAGAGAAAATTCTATATCCTTCAGTAAATTCAGAAAACAACGTCGCTACAAAGATGAGTTACTTTGGTATAGCAAAACTTTATTCTTACAAAATACAAATCCAAGGAAAGGAGCATCTGATTGCTTTCTATAAACACGTGCATGCAGCACAAGCACACACAGACATATGAAGAAATGATATGCACCTTCCTTGTGATTAGGATTGCTGTGATTGGTGTGAGGGTTTGTGAAAAATGCATGTCTGTCTGTCTATTTCAAGAATAACAATATATGAACGAAGAGCTACATCCTGAAGGCTATCCTCCTCAGTCATTTGAACCAATTCATGAACTTCAAACCTTTTTTTCCAACTTTATACAAAAAGAAAGCCTTCCCTGAAGGCTTCTAGAATTTGTATCATTAGATATCCCTAAAACGTATCAAATCAAAATCAAAACCTAACCACAACCAATTACACCATTCAAAATCAAACTTCCAACCTTTTAAAAAAAAAATTCAGGCATAAACAATAACCTTGAAACAAGCAGTCCTCATTATTGCAATATCTTGAAGTTTTGAAAGAAATTATTTAATTTTTACAACCACTGAGTAGCATCCTAATGTGTAGATGAAGTTAAAACACAGGAGCATCCAACTGTCACTAACCAATGATCTCATTAATGAACATCCAGCCTCAACCACAATGAATTAAACATGTTTTACCATTGAGGTAACAAGAACAATGACATATGCACATGCAAAAGCGTCATTATCAGGGCTGATACAATAGGAGAGAACCTGTACCATCAAAATTAGGAAATACATTAATATCAACTCTTTTAGTTTACTGTTTACTTTATAAAAAAAAGGATTTACTGTCAATATCCTATAAGAACTAGAACAAATTTTCAATTTGAACTTCACCAGAGCATAATAGTCAGAATGTCTAAGACCATCAAACGTCATGAAAAAAAAAATTATGAGCTACAGAGCCTCTCAACAGTGACTCCAATGCTGTATTAAAATAAGGGGAAACAAATATTTAAATCCTATCATCAGACAATTTTTATTTAACTCCATACTTGGACTCATAGTAGTTAGTACAGAACTTCTAGACTTGGCTAACCCCAATTTCCGAATTCTACATTCTCTATTGTTTTGACTGTATAAAGGTTTAATTCTAAATGTTCTTTCTAAACTTAAGGTCCATTTGGGAACATCTTATTTAGCTGAAACATAAAAATTTTTCTGCTGAAAGTGTTAAAAAAAAAAAAATGTTAAAAGTTAGCTAAATAGTACAATGGGACCCAATAGTATAAAAAAGTGTAATGAGACCCATAAATAGTATAAAAAAAAAAGCTAAAAACTAAAATAAGCTGAACTTTTCATCACATCCCAAATAAACTCTTAATTATCAAAAAAAAAAAAAAAAAAAATCTTTTGAACTCTTTCCAGATACCAAATAAAATCCCACATTTTCCAACTTTAAGCATGTTAACATGCATATTCCAAAACTTTCTGTCTGTTTCTGCCATTCTATGAACAATCCAACCAAAAACTGAATCTAGGTAGAACACAAGAGCATGCCTTTGGCCAGATTTATGAAATCACCTTCTTTGCAAATGCTGCCATGCTGACAGATTGAGGGCAATAAGGATCATGGAAAATTTTAACAATTTCACATGCCTTTTCACTGCAATTGGTAAATCAATACAAACAAGATCCAAAAGTAATAGTTACTTTTGTGGTGAAGAATTATAACCAAAACGAATGCCATGAATAAAACAAGAATTTGAGTTCTTTAACAATGAGGCTTTATTAGCATTAGAAGGGAATGATTCTTGTGTACAGCTCCTCAAGCTGAAGCTAAAGGATTGGATTCCCCAAGAATAGGGAAAACCCTCCTCTATCTAAAGATGCTGAAGCAGCAACTACAAGTGTACAACATTCACAAATGAATGAAAGATCATAAATCAGCCAGTTTGATCAGTAACAATCACTTTTTTAGTTCAAAGTCTTGAATAATATAGTAATTTATAATAATAATAAATAAATAAATAAACCCTTAAGGCAGTCCAGGGCAAAAGGGCTGGCACTTAATTTACTGGTCTGACCAGCTGTAAAGGCAAGCAAAAACTTTTTTTTTTTTAATTTATAAACAAGCAAAGCAAAAACTAGGTCCTTCATATCAGTGAAATGCTGCAATTCGCTGGGGTGAAGTGAAAACATTGATGCCATTATTATACTCATCATGATAAAAAAATTTAGATAAAGTAATACAGATAATAAAGACAAACCAAAAAAAATTCATTGATAATTAAACGTTTTGCTAGAATGCAGCAAGAATCAAATCCATCTCACCTGACAACTTTCGTTGACCTACGTATTTGATTTATCGACCTTTTAATAAGCTTTTCATAGCTGCTCAAATCCTAACAAAAAATAAGACCACATCACCTACCAATATAAAGGAAGCAAGTCACATAGCCTATAACTTAGACTTCAATAAAATAACAGACACAAAATCAGATTTCTAATCTACAATAACAGTATCTAGGTGAGTAATAAGCAATAACGTTAGCCTTTTCAATATATAAGGCCCAAATAAAATTTAGGAAAATATATATACTAATTCCAGTTTTTCAAAACTTAATCCCTGTAGTATCAGCAATACCTTATTCTAAGTCAACCTCAAAGCCTGGTTTCTTTCATCTACCTCTTTAAATTTGTGTAGTCTTGCCTGTTCAAAATTTAGAGCACTTTCTGCAGCCCAAAGTACTTTACCTATCATCACGTTGCCAATTGATGAGGGAAAAATATTAAATCAGACAAGTCACTAAACAACAAACACAAAGCATGTTATAATCAAATCCATCGAGTATTCAAAAAATTTACTTGAAGTTCCTGCATTGGCATTCATTTGAAGTCCGACATCTTCTTGTGCCACCCTAGCAACAACTCTTGTTGAGGTTTCACTAGCTAGCCTTTCTGCAGCTTCTTTTGTGGCTCTTCTCTCAGCTTCCAAAGCAGCTCTTTTTGCTTCCTCAAGTCTGGCCTGCATTCCAAAATATTTTTATTACTTAGAAGGATGATGGAATCAGCCCTGAAATGCCAATAGCTATACCAGAAGTACTTTGTCACAATAGGGAACTGACCAGGAAGGGCACCAAGTGACCAGAAACCCAATTAGAAATAGTGGAAAACAAAATGCATCTAACGAAGAAATGGAATAGCAAAGTCTTGTCTAGTCTAATGGAAAGCGTTTGCATGAAGTGCAAAAATGTAGCCCCAAAAAGCAAAAAAGGCATGGGAAGCGCCAAAGGAGTTCCAGTTTGCTCATAATCCAAGAGCTGTCAAGATAGCTCTGCGTGCATTTCAAAGGATATCTACAGGAGTAAAATGAATAGAGGAGGCTTGAAAGAACTAATATCAAAATGTTTAGCAGAAAAAAACATCGAAGAACAGAAAGGTCAAGCCAACAAACCTCAGATTCTGCTTTAGCTTTTTCTTGGCGTAGTTTTTCTTCATGGGAAGCCTTTTCCTTTCTTCTGGCCTCTTCATAAGCTGCATCAGTTCTTATTTTTCTTTCTTCTATTTGTGACCTCAGTTCATGGTCCCGCTGAACAGTAGTCAAGTGATTATCAAGTGCTTCTGCACTGCAATGAATGTAAGAAAATATCAAAAGACATTTCTGGGATTATTTTAATTGATTTGACCCGTATGGAACCCAAAAAGAGGAAAGAATAAAAAAAAGCAGAAAACAAACATCCATTAAACATCATCTTTTGACAATGACAAGACAAATGGCTTCAATTTATATATCAAGATACCTAAATCAAACTCCAGATTTATTACCCTCCAAAAAAAAAGAATCAAAATTTATTTTAGATATTATTAAACGTGAAGTTACCTTTTCAAATGTATTTCTTATATCCATATCTTTTGCAAGTAAGAACATTGCCAAGCATCAAAAGATCTCCCATAAAACGTACCAATGAACAATATTCAGCTGCCTACAACACCAACAAACAAAGCCTTAGTGCCAAAATTTTGGGGTTGGCTATGGATCCTCAATATATTAGTTAAGGTCACTCATATGTATTCTTTGTCTCCAATCTACTCTATCTAAAGACATATTCTCTGTTACTCCCTAAGTCGACATGTCCTTTTTTTATTACTTCTAGTAATGTGATTTTTGGTCTTCGTCTACCTTTTTCCGTTCCCTTAACTTAGATAACTATATTCAGTTACCTACCCATTTTTTATTCCAATTAGTTATAGCTCTCCATCCCTCCCTCTGTCATTTGTTATTCTCTACTGACTTTTATAGAAACAAACAGGATTGTATCTAAGAGAATGAAATCCATATAAAGGAATTTAAAAATCATCAACTAGAAAGATTATATCATGTGTGCATTTACTTGATAGGTTTATTATAAAGATATGGTAAGAATTTAGATATCACAGGCAAAGGTAGCAGAAAGACACAACTACAGAAACTAGGATATTCCCAAAACTCCACCATTTCATTAAAATAAAGAATGTCATCATGACATAGCACAATGTCTTACATTTTGCGTTGGTATTGAGTATCAAATTTCTTATCCATTTCGCATCTTGCTTCTCTGTATCTCACAACTTGAGTAAGGGCAGAAGTATACTTTTCACTTAAATCTGTTTCTAAAGCAGAAATTTTGTTCCTAATCTCCTCCTGCTCATCAATCAAAACACTATGTTTATGCGCCAAGCAAAAAAAGGAAAATATTAATAAGACATTTACAAAAAGACATAAATTAAAGCATGGGTTTCTCTGCTATCTATGACAACTCAAAAAAGGTCAAACACGATTAAGAACACAAGATAAATTCATTTATTTCTTGGCATCCAGGTTTAATATTATAAAGTCAATTCATTTTTCTACTAATCCAGGTTTAACAAAGAATTGTATATCAAAAAGAAAAATGAAGGCTCCATAAGTAAGTGCAAATAAAGTGGTACAAGCACCAGAAGCAGCAGCAACAGTAGTAGATTTTAAAAATAACCTTATGAATATGGATTTATAGAAGTAAGGATCATAATTTTAATGTCATGTTTTTGAAACAATAGTGTAATGGAATGTATAGTTCTCAATTTACTTTACTTTGTCATGATAGATCGGCTAAACTAAAGGAAAATCCAAAAGAAATAGCATTGAAATTGATTTTTATAGACCAATCAGAATTGACCCTAGAATTTATAATTGCCTCAAAAGTTCAATAAAAGTCATAACAACTTAATGAAAATTAAACATTCTCAGGACATAAAATTAAAACATATATTAGACATTCTCGAAATAGAAAATGATTTCTTCTAAATTTTAAATCCATTTGATTTCGTTTTTTTTTTAATTATTTAGGTAAAAAAGGTTTTGAATCTTTAGCACAATCTATAGCAAGTGAAAAATACAGCAATCAGCGCGCAATCAAAATCAACATTGATAGCTACATACCTTAACTTGAAGGTGATTTTCATGGCTTAGCTCTTGCAAAGCAGTTCCTACTATTCCCTCTTCGTCCATCTAAGTAGGAGCATTGGTTTTCAAAAGTCGACTAGCCATCACTGTAATTGGAAGGTAAAAATGAAAGAATACCATCATTAAAAATAAAATTCCAAAGCAAACACCCATTTATATCGTCAAAAAAAGTTTCCCGTGTTAAAAGTAAAACAAGAAGAAGAAGAAGAAGTTAGCACCTCAAACTTCCATACTCCAACACACTGCAACAACATTTCATAATCGTGAACCGTTTATCCACCATTTAACAATTCAATGCATGTGGAGTATCAAGTCTCAAAATGAGAATGAAATTTATGAAAGCTTCAAAAAAAAGCCAACCCAATCATATTTGTTATAGTGAATACAGAAGAGAATGCTGCATAAACCCCTAAGTTCCAGAACAAAAACAAGATGCCCGCAAATTAAAAGCATACTTATGATGATACTCTTTTTCTTCCAAGAAACTTCTCTGCAGATATTCTCATAGACCCCTGTGAATTCCAAAAGCGTATTAGTGTACATGAGCAAAAATAAATAAAGATGTAAGAATATTCTAGATGTGGAAATAAGAAAGCGAACAGGTGATAGTGCATCGCAAGAATGAGCAAAAAAACATAAAAACCAAGATAAGAAGATGAAGAAGAACAAAATAAGACAATTATATCCTCACCATTATACTTCAAAGAGATAGACTTCCCTTGGCATCCCTATTTAGATTCCCAGTGCATAAATAAGCAAAGTAACCAAACTCAAGAACCATTACCTATATCTCCAAGTCACCTTAGAAGTAAGTCAAAAAAAGAAAGAAGAAAAAAAAATCCAAGGACCTTGTTGCTCACAACTAACCAATGACATTAAAACTATTTTACCTTTACTTGTGGAAGATTAAAAATATTGCATTCCTTATTAACCGCCTAAAAATACAAAATACAACTCCTTATATGCTATGGACTCAGGCAACAGTAACCCAAACCCAAACCTAGATTTAAGAAAATAATAATCAGTTCAAATATTATTATTGTTATTTATTTATTTATTTTTAATAATTGGATAGTGAGGGAGGAGGGTTTGAATCATGAATGTCTTTGTTAGAAACACTAGAAGTTGCCAATTGAGCCACAAGACTTCCTTTTTTGGATAAGAATACACAAAGGAGCCTAAAGAATTACAAAGGAAAGAAATATCTACATTCTACATGCGGAATGACTGAATGATTCAATGAAATCACTATCCACAAGATGCAATGCATAAGACCACTGATATAAAGAACTATTGATGATTACTAGCAACTAAGTCCTAGTGTATTCCACATCTTCAAAAGTACATCGATTCCTTTCCTCCATATAGTTCACAACAAATATAAAGGAACAAGATTCCATAAATCTGAAGAATGAGTAGCTCCTCAATTTTGCCACCCACATGATAGATCAAAGATGTTATTGAATAATACCCACTGGATCCCAAAGGACCTAAAAACATAACTCCACAACCCAAATGCCACGCTAGTCACTAAAATGTATCAAAAGATGGTCCACCATCTCCTCACTACATCTGCACACACAACACCAACTCACAAAGAGTAATGCCTCTTGAGAAGGTTCTCACATGTAATAATTTTCAATCAAGCCACTGTCTATACAAAGATGGAAACTCTCCAAAGAGCCTTAACACCCCCCCTCCTATGGATGGCTTTCCAAGGGAAAGACATGGGAACGAACCCCTTAGTGTCTCATTAAAAGATCGAATAGTGAAGTTGCCACTTCTCATTAACTGCCATCTCATCCTATCTCCCCCCTTTCTAATAGGAACATGAGATTCTAACAAATGGAGGAATGAAACCACCCCTTCTATCTCCCCATCGCTACAATTTGAAATTTCTCATAAATCCCACAAGACTCTTGGCATAATCAGTTCAATTCCATAAAAGCTGAAAGAGGAGCAGCCCAATTTATGCCAATCCTAAGCATCATATCCCTAGATGAAGAAAAACCTTTCCAATCTCTAAAGAACCATGAAAAAAATGCCACTGCACATACAGTACATGAAGGCCCAAGAAGAGGCTAGAAGAGTTCTCAATTAATATAGTACATCCACCTTCAACAAATTGTTTATAGCCAAAATGCAACAGATGATTCACCTAAGGCCCATCAGATAGCAAATTCACTCATTGTGTTATCAGTCCAAGAAGATAGGTCAATATAGGCTAAGTATGAAGTCGCACACTCAAACTAGCTACAAAAGTTTGATCTTACAGTTTCAACTCATTTCCTCCACATCTCTGCCCTATATGTGGTTAGTAAGAGGGGAAAAAAAAACACAAGCTTCAACAAAAGGTTTCGCTTTTAATACCAGCAGCTTCAACAAAGCTTTATAATTTAACCCAAAATGAAGAACTTTAAAACAAGACAGGTAACTCAAACAAAGTCTAGAAAGAATTTTCTAGACACTTTTAGATTAAATAATTAAACTCCCTATTTTCGAACATTTTTAAGACAATCGGTAATTTATCCCCTTTTTTTTATAAGTTTTTTTTTTTTTTTTTAATTCAATAATTACAAACTCTTGGTGGCATTTGTAATTTATCATAATATCATCTTGGGTTCAATTCCTTGTGTCCACCTTACCTCCCATTTTAAAAAACTTCTTAAGTTCAAGCGAGTGACCCATACGTGAAGTGAGATCAAATGATTAAATTCACCATTTCCTATCAGTATGTTCAAACTAAATCGCACAAAAAACACACACACCCAAGAAACAAACATAATCATGGGCCATATATAATTACTAATCACTCACAATCAAATGAAGTACCATAGTTCATTAATTTTGCACATACAAACATACTATCATAAGTTGATGATTATTCAAATTACCACCAAAAAATCAAATTTAAATTATTTATTAGTAACAATCAACTAATAATAAATTTCATCAAATCAACTTGCATATAAAAAGAATGGAATGAAATGAAAGTAATAGAAATAAGGAGGGACCAACCTGACTTTCTTGACGAGAATGGCTTTGAGCTTGCGAGCGAGGTCCTGGGATCGAATCTTGCGGTCGAGGTTCTTGCGAGCCAAGATACGCTTCTCGGAGTTCTTGATGTGGTGCCTCTGCTCCTTCTTGATCAGCCGTTCGATCCCGCTCGATTGCATCTTCCTCTGCATCCACGTCAGCGCCTGCTCCAAGTTACCATCCCGGACCTTCACTCGGATCCCCCTCCATTGCTGAGTCTGATACTGATAATGGTTCCCTCCCCATCCCCAACAACTCACTGAGTCACTCTGACTCGGCCCTGATCTCAATAGCCTCCATGCCTGCCTCGCCACTGAGTTCATTTCGATCGAACAAATTACCTTTAATATCTTTGGTGGCCGTGGGGTGTTCAGTTCAACTATCAATTTTTTCAAGTTTCTGAAATGAGTTTTTAGCTCTTTGGACCATCGGAACTGGGAAGAGTTGGGCTTGACTTGGCATTAATATTAAGTAAATGGGCTTGACTGGAAGGTGGGTCTCAAGACTCAAGACCTATGTAAATGGGCTTGACATTTATTAATTAATTACATCCCAAAAAGAGAAAAATAATTTTAATAATTGGTTATTTGAAACAGCAATAATATTGTTATGATTTGGTGTGCTGGGGCCGGCGTGGCAGAAGAATAAGTAAAAGAAGTGGAGGCGGAGTGAGTGGAGGCGTTTGTTTGTTTGTTTCCCAAACAGGCAAAACAGCAGGTGAGTTGAGAAGTGAGGAGGAGTGAGGAGTGGGGGGATGGGATTGGGTCGGAAAATGGAGTGGGCAGGGCGGGCGAAGCACTTGGGAGGAATACCAAGAAAGGTAGTGTTGATGGGAGTAGGAGGTTTCGCCAAGATAGTGGCCTCTATTTTCAACACTACCTCCGTTCACAATGCTCATACTCTCATTCGTCTTGTTCGCTCCAGACCTCCTGCTCTTCCTCTCCTCACTGTTAGCAATCACATGTCAACGTCAGTTTCTTTTCTTCTCTTTTCCTCTCCTCATCATCTTTTTATTTAAATTTTATAATTAACAACCACACTCACTCACTCACTCGCTCACACTAACAACACCACACAGTTTGGACGATCCTCTTATGTGGGGTTTCAAGGGCTTCCCCACCTCCAACCCTAATTTGGCTCGATGGGTTCTTGCTGCTGACGACATTTGCTTTAAGAATCCCTTTTATTCCTACTTCTTCCGACTTGGTATCTCTCTCTCTCTCTCTCCCTCTTCTAATTTACCTCTACCTTCTTGCAACTCAATCATATTATTATAGCTATACTTCAACTTCACTTGCTCATATATTAGACTTTCCCTCTTCTAATTCTCGTGCAGGAAAATGCATCCCTATAATTAGGGGTGGTGGAATTTATCAAGAACACATGAATGAAGCTCTTGACCGCTTAGCTGATGGAGAATGGGTATTTATTTATTTGACATTGTGCCACTTTTACTTCATATACATTAATAATTGGAAATTAAAAAAAAAAAGCATACCTATATTTTACGTTCAGTTTCTTTTGCAGTTTTAATGTGGCCGTGTGTGTGTGCGTGTTGAGATCCTTTCGTTCAATCTCTCTCATGTTTCATCTCCGTGTTCAATGTTCATGCAACTTTGATTATGGTTAATGATTGCTTTAGTTCAGATCATTGAGCACTAGGCAAAGTGAATCAATTGCTTTTATGATATTAATATCAAATTGGTGCTGTGTTATGCTTCGAGCTCAAGTTATCATAGATACCAAAATTTTTGGTGGACATTTTTTTTTTAAACTTTACCTTTCATTTTATTTTTTTTCTTCTGGGTGTGAATTTGAATATTTTATTTTTCCTGTTGGTCAGCTGCATACATTTCCCGAGGGAAAAGTGTCCCAAGAAGATGCACCAATAAGACGATTAAAATGGGGAACTGCTAGTCTCATTGCTCGTGCCCCTGTAACCCCAATAGTTTTGCCAATTTTCCATCATGGCTTTGAAGAGGTAGTTTTCATAGTATTTCCCCCCCTTTTTTTTTCATGAGTTACTGCTCTTCAATTTCTGTATATTTTTCATGTTCGGTTACTTAATTTGGTCCAGTTAGTTAGATTGGGTGGCTGGTAAAACAGTCCCTTGGTTTGTGAGTTTTTGTTTTTGGACTGGTTTATGTAATTGTAGCTCACAACTTTTGGCATTTGAATTTTTTCTTTTTTTTGAATCTGTTGTCATAAATGATAAATCTATGTGAAGATGATTTCATTTGATTTGCTAATGTCCCAATTATTTGTTTTGGCCAACTTCTCATTTGCTCCTATTATCCAGGTGATGCCTGAGAATTTTTTGTGTGGTAGAAGGCCTCCTTTTCCACTATGTAATAAGAACATTAACATAGTTGTTGGTGAGCCGATAGAATTTGACCTCCCGAAAATGAGGCAGACGGCAATATCTCTGTCTCGTAATTTGTCACTTCCTCCTGTAGGATGGCCCGCGACTTCCCCTCATGGAATGGATGAGGCAGCTCAGAGATGTCTCTATGCTGCGATTTCTGAGCAAATTCAAACTGTAATGGAGAGCTTAAGGAATTTCTCTAAAAGTTTTATGAAGTCAAAGGTGTAAAGGTTTTGCAATTTTAAGAAGGAAAATATCAGGCTTGTGCATTTCTATTCTGAAGCATGTTGAGCAGTAGATAAATTGCATTTTGACCATAAAATTTGTTTCTAACAGTGGAAATTCTTTTCTTTTGGTTGAGGATTTAGTCATTTTTATTTTTATTTTTGGTCATAATTAATCATGAATTCCTTTGTTTAAGAACAGAGACAACCCTTTTGGGCTTTCTTGTTTTCCATTATGGAAATGCAATATAAATTTTTGTAATCTCAATAAAGAGTAGATTTGTTAATTTGCAGAACTATAAAATTGGCTTTTCAGAATTGATTTGTCTTCGTGTTGAATGGATGAAATCATCATTTTAGTGTTATTTTCATGTAAGATCTGATGTGTGAGGCAGAGAAATAGACCAAAGATGGGTTCATAAACATCATTTTGGACATGAAGTTGAAATTAAACCAAGCGGCTTTCAGGTATTCTATTTGATCTCAACATTTCTTCACTTTATTTTTATCTTGGTAGGATCCTTCTCATTTTATGCTGCTTTCTTAGGTAAGGTAGGCAAGTTAGAATAAGAAGCAGAAAACTCTCTCTCATGGCCACACAGCTATTGCTTCCATCAGTTGCTTATTTAGTACCGAGATATTCTTGTGGACATAACATTGAATTTTGAGATAAAAGAAGTTCAAAGAATTTCCTGAAATGTTTGTTGGACTGTTTAACAGCAGCTGTTTAAGCCATTACCATTTTTGGTCTTTGTGGGATTGGCCTAAAGACATGGAATGGTAATGATGAAGCAAAACACATTTTGGAAATAGAGATCCCAAAGAACTACTGATTTTCTTTTATTTTTTATTTTTTTATTCTTTTTTATTTTTTATCAGTAAAAGTTTATTGATCTCAAAAAAGGTGAAACACCCTAGTACACAGGGAGTGTACAAGGGTTCAAACAATCAAAAACAAAAATGACAAGAATCTAAGAAATCAAGAAAGGATGAAAAGGATTGGTTCTGCAAGGTAGCCAACCAATCCATTAAAGTTCTAAAGAAAAATAGCTTCAAGTCTGATATGGATCTCTCCTTATCTTCAAAGCACTGACTATTTCTCTCCCCCTCAAAGGCACCACAATAAGCAATGGGGAACCATAAGCCATATATACTTATTTCGATGGCGGCCAAAACTTCCTTGTCAACATGCTAGAAGCTCCACTACAGATTGCGGTATAACCCAGCTCACTCCAAACAACCCCGAACACCATAGCCCATATATCCATTGCAACTGGACAATGAAGAAAAAGATGATCAACCGATTCACCATTACACTTGCACATATAGCACCAGTCCAATACCCAAACCTTCATTCTTTGTAAATTGTCAATCGTTAAGCATTTCCCTAAAGCAGCCGTCCAATCAAAGAAAGCTACTCGAGAAGGAATCTTCTGCTTCTAAATGCTTTTTCAAGGAAAACAATAGTTATTAGGGCCTACTAAGAGATTGTATTAATCCCTAACCATGAAACCCTTCTTTCTATCAGATTTCCAGCACATCTTATCCTCACCAAGCCCTCTCACCAACGCACTATATATTGTATTCATGAAACCGGCCAGTGCCTCTAGTTCTCGAGCATGCACACCCTTAAAGAAACTTACATCCCAAAACAGGATTCTGTTATCAAATTTCATAACCGCAGCCACACTAACCTCTTGATCTCGGCAAAATCTAAACAATTTAGGATAGCTGACTGCAAGAAATGTTTCACCACACCAATGGTCTTGCCAAAAATTCGCCGTAGACCCATCCCCAATATCATATAGAATGTGGCGAGAGAAAGAAGGCCATCCCCGACTTATATTTTTCCACAAGCTAACACCATATGAACCATTAGTAGGCCTAGCACACCAACTACCCCATCCACAGCCATATTTCACGGCTATCACTTGCCTCCAAAAGGCAGCCTTCTCCATCCCAAATCTTCATAGCCACTTCCCAAGCAGAGCTTCATTAAAAAGTCTTACATTTCTTATCCCCAAATCACTTGAATCAATGGGAGTGCAAACAGTAGCCCATTTAACCAAATGGAATTTTGGTTCATCACTAATGCCACCCCATAAGAAATTCCTCTGAAGTTTCTTAATTCGGTTAGCCACAGAAGCAGGAATAGGAAATAACAATAGAAAATAAGTGGGTAAATTAGATAGAGTGCTTTTAATTAAAGTGACTCTACCTCCCTTGGATAAGTACAAACGTTTCCATCTTGTTAATCTCCGTTCTATCTTTTCCAGAATTGGGTTCCAAATTGTCTTATCCTTGCATTTAGCTCCCAAAGGTAGGCCTAAATATTTCATTGGAAGGGTACCTTGTTTCCAACCAAGGACATTCAACAATAATTCAAGATTATGCACCGTACTAATAGGAACCAGCTCTGACTTGCCCAAATTTATCTTTAGATCAGAAACCGCCTCAAACCAAATGAGAATCATACGGAGAAACAAAACCTGATCCAAATCTGCATCACAAAAAATTAAAGTGTCGTCCACAAAGAGCAGATGTGACACCTCCAAAGATCTTCCCTCCAAATGACCAACATCAAAGCCTGACATGTGACCATCATGGACAACCTTATCCAACATTCTTTCAAGGGCTTCCATCACCAAGACAAACAACAAAGGGGGCAATGGGTCACCTTGTCTCAACCCCCTGGAGCTCTCAAAAAACCCACAAGGAGTGCCATTTATCAAAATAAAGAAGTGAACTGTAGATATACAAAAGAAAATCCACTGCCTCCATTTAGTAGAGAACCCACTCCGTTCTAGTAATTGCATAAGAAAACCCCAGTTGACATGATCAAAAGCCTTCTTAACACATCTAATTTGCAAAGTAACCTTGCCAAACAAGTTTTCATTCTACTGTCGAGGCATTCATTAGCAATAAGCACAGGGTCAAGAACTACTGATGAAAGATACAAGTATTGAAGTTGATTTGGGAGAGGGAGGGAGATATTAAAACCAAAATTTAAGACAAAGCCTGTGGCTTGCACCTGAACTGTCAACTTCAATGTTGTTCAATCCTTGGGTAGCTCAAGCAAATAATGATGTGTCTTTTGCACTGGACTTTGGGAGTTCCGGGATGATTATGAGTGCCATTCTATGGAATAATCATTGTTTTTTTAATAACTTTGTAGAATGTTTCTTGTGATAAGCAACTTCTTTTATTTATTTGCAGTTTCTCAGTTTATATTGAACAGCTCATTTAGTTTCTCAGTTTATACTGAACAGTGAGTAGCATCCATGATAATTAAGTACATAACTCATAAGATGTGGCTCGAGGACTTAGGTTCGATCTTATTATAGAGTATTTGCTCATTTAGTTTCTGACAGTTTCCTGTGGAAGAGCATTTGGAAACCGCTTGTCCCCAATAGGGTGGCTTTTTTCCTTTGGGGAATATCCTTACAGTGGAGAACCTGAGGAAGCGAAACATTATTTTGGTGAGCTGCTGTTGTATGTGCAAGAGGGATGAGGAGATAGTAGACCACTTATTGTTGCATTGCCCTAATGCTATAGATTTATGGGATTTGGTTTTTGCTCTTTTTGGGGTGGAGTGGGTGATGCCTAGAAAGTTTGATCTTGTAGCATGTTGGCAAGGTTGTTTTGATGTCATTGGAGCTGTGAAATATGGAAACCCATTCCTTAATGTTTGATGTGGTGCATTTGGAGGGAAAGAAATGCAAGGAGCTTTGAAGGATGTGAGCAGAAAACTTAAGAATTAAAATCAAATTTTTTGAGGACCTTGCTTGAGTGGATGGTCGATTCATGGAAGTTTTCTTTTTCAAATTTATTTGATTTTACCGTTCATTGTAATTTTTTGAACTCTTGTGACCTTCAGCTAGTATACTTCATGTGTACCTTGTTGATTTTTTTTTTTTTTTTTTTTTTTTTTTTTTTTTTTTTTCGAATCAGTATTATTACTTATTAAAAAAAACAATGTGGCTCAAGGACTCATTTCATTTGCATATTCCAATATGGCTTCAAAAACCAACCGGAATTTCAAACTTTCCAACACTAATTGTGAAGCACAGTTCTTGCGGGTGGGATTGTACAAAAGTGCCTCTGTTGTTTATGGGGTTGTACGTATTCAGGTCTGCTGTGTGCATTCCTCTCATGATCAACTTCAAGAGCACATGCATATTCTGATACTCAGCATCAAAACTCTTGACTTGGGATTTCAAAATGCAACAGGGAAAAGGGCATATGCAATGAATGAAATAGAGGTGGTGTTTATGTGTTAGTGTGTGCTGTTTTTTAGTCCACTCAAGTCTATAATTGAGATTGGATTACATTAAAACAACGATAGTACTAGTGTCCTTTGTTCAAAGCAACAATGTGTATTTGCTACTTGTTTAGGAAAGTCACATGAAGGTTAGGGCTTTTGTGGTGCATGGTTCCACTCTACACAGCTGTATTAAGCGGATGACAGCCGTGAGCAATCCTTGATCAACCCTTAGAATTTTCCAAATACATTGAAACAATTCTATTGATACAAAGCAGATACTTTATAAGATTTTCCTTCTCATTTCTCTTTAATATACAAATTCACTACATTCTCTGTTAAAAAATTCACTCCAATTGCCACAATATGAAAAAAAAAAAAAAAAAAAAAAAACAGATAATAATTAAAAATTACATTCCTGAACGCTCAATCACTCTATCCACTCCCACCCCACAAAAGCAAAAGCAACTAATTACAAATAGGCAAATGCGCAAGTAATTACACCATCATGTTTAAATACATCTATGTGCTAACTCTAATCCGATTGTTGTAACAGGAAATGGAAATCAGATCTTTGTCGGAGAATGGGTGGTGGATCCATGTCAGAGAGGCTGATATCACTCAAGGATCGGAACATCTCTTCCATTGAGAATGGTATGCTGAAATTTTTTCAAGCAATGCTATCAGCATTGTTTTTTGGAATTAAAATGGGTAGGAGAGAATTTGTAAATGTAAATTATTACCTGGAATCAACATCGAGCAAGAAAGAATTATTGGGCATATTAATTGAATCTTCTGCCATCAACATTCTCATTTTGCCAATTACCTGAGATTTTCCAGAATTGTTGAACACAATTAAAAACCGAGATTCCAATTTGGCATCAATACTAATATGCTTGTCTCTTGTTCTTAAGTTAAGGAATGCTAGGAAATAATCCAAAGTAATCTAAAGTCTCCTAACCACATACTTAGTACGTACTAATGAAACTCGCGAGGGAGAGCATATGATTGCAAATGATGTTAGTATTATAAAATTTATAATAGTATCACAAAATTTGCAAGAGTACTTACATCTGGAGGCAATCCATGGGTTCCATATTTGTCATCCCAGAACATAGTTCCAATGCGATATATTTGTGGAATGCTCAATATCTATGGAGAATAGGAAAGGTAAGAAAAGCCATTAGCTAGGTGTTGTCACTAGTTTATAATTTAATTTTATCCTCTATTGGATAGCTGAGAAATCTGATTAAAAAATAATGGATTAGAATATACACTTTTAAGCCTTTTCTTGTTTTGGTTTTTAATGAAAATCTCCTACTAATCCATGCAGTAGTATTACTGCAATTAGAGTGTTATCTTTATTTATTTTCATATCAATAGATCCTGACTGAAATGGTTATCAAAGGGAATTCAAAAGAAATTCAAGATGCTTTTCATTGTAGCACTAAGTCTGTTACCGGGCAGAGTTCATTTGTGATCTCATCCAAAGATTTCTGAGCTTTCTGATGTAACACCTGCAAAATTTAAGCATATGTAAATAATTCTAAATCTTTAGCTTTAAATAGCTTTATTGGCTATATCATCTGGGTTCAAGAAAATCTACCAGAAACCCGACAGCTTGCCTTATGTGTTGGAGTTCATCCCAGGACGATCCGGCAAACTGTAAAAACAACAAAGTTGTATAACAATCTCCTCTGCTCTTTTCAGTCTTGGCAAAAAGTGCAAACAATTTTCATTACCTGATCCGTTGTTTTGAGACACCAATGTTCCAATTCCTGCAAACCTGCCTTTAGATATTCCCCATTGCTAAATGAGCAGCACTCACGACGAAGCAATAAACTGCCAAACCATAAATTTGGTACTTTGATGAGTGGTTTTAAACTGAATTCAATCCCTTTCTGAAACTTCTCTTGTATAGATTGGAGTTGAAACCCTACTCACCTATTAAGGAGCTGTACATTGATGAATGAAAAGACCTGACTAAAGATCTTTTTTGTGATCATTGAAGGTACCTGAAGATCACAAAAATCAGATGAATCTGCTAAATTTGGAAAACCAGAAAAAGAACTCTTAGAAGAGTGGATTATGCTTACGTGGTTCTCTGACATTAAACCCAAGGTATGATCAAGCTTATTAACAATGCTTTGCCAATGTATGTTTGATGCTTGTTGCTTTGCAACTATATTTGAATGGATACTTTTAGATGACCCTCTTATTGATCTAACCCGTGATGATCTTGGTGCCTGTTTATGATAATTAAGAGTTTAGTTTTGCATGTTGATTTGTTGTCATCTAAATATTTTGCACACGTAAGATGCTTACCTGAATGCACAAGTTAAGGAACTGGCTGATTTCTTTCTTTAAATTGTCACGGATCATCCCATATATTTTCTCAACACATGCAGTTAGATGTTGTTTAAATAGTAGGGCTGGGTACTTAGCTTCCACTTTCAATTGTTCATTTGGTTTTCCCACCATTCCACTGTAGCCGCTTGAAATTCCCGTGCCCAATGAAGATGGACGAAAACCCTGAGATTACATATTTAGAATTGTAAGTGTTCACATGAGCTTTTATGTATAAAAGAATTGACTTATGGAAACTTACTTGTGCCATTCTGCCAAATAAGGTGGTTGGGGAGTTTCGGTTACGATGAGAAGCTGAACTGGTTGTATTGCTTGCCTTGAGTGTACTTTGTAAAAGAAACAGAAGGGTAGAAGTTGTTGAAAGCCAATATGCCAAATCAGCAATGTTGTCCTGACCCTTCAATGATATAACATAGAAAAATTAATTACACATGTCAAATTAAGCTGATCACTTTATCATAATTTAAAATGCTGAAAGCATGTGTTTCAGTATAAGCTTTATAAAAGGTTCGGGATCTCAGGTTCTATCCCTTGCCCCAGAGAATTTGTAATTTTTTTACTTATTTATTTATAAAAAAAGAAGTATGCTACCTCTATGGATGAACGAATGGTTTGAATAATCCTATCAAATATATTTGTCTTCTCAGCTTCAAAGGATCTCCACTGAAGAAGTGCTTTATAGACAATACAGGCTGCGATAGGTCTATTCTTATCAAATCGTTTATCTTCCATGAGATATTTGAGTAGTACATCATGATTTTCCTGCTCAAATGATATAAATGTGAATTTACTCATTAGTGACCACCCAAACAAAAAAAAGTTTTAGACTTCCACATTTGCAGTGTGTCTGCTTATAATTTCAGCTTTCAATGACATACCTGCTGCCTGTCTGTGAGTGATCTTTGTCTAGTTAGGAGGGGGGCAATAGGTTCTGATTCCTGAAAAAGGGAATAAACTCATCATATTGGAAATGTATATTCATTAATGATCTATTATCCAAGAAAGTTCATGATACCTTTATTGTTTGAAGTTCTTCGTCTGTTTGATGTCCATTGTCCAAACACTGCACCATTATTGAAGGATAGTGTCAAATAGTGAAGTAATTTCACGCAAACAACCAAGCCTTAGTGCCAATATTGGGGTTGGCAGTGAAGTAACTTTACCAAAAAAGGAAAAATGGAAGCACCCTCTTTAACATCCTCTTCTCTTCCCCCCCCCCCCCCCCTCTCCCCCCCCAAAAAAAGAAAAAAAGAAAAAGAAAAAGAAAAGGTATTATACCTTGACTTGTGGCAGTGGCCTCTCAGGAGTAGCTATCTGCTTCACAACTGCCTGGTTTTGAAGCAATTCATTCTCTGACTCCAGACTTGCAATCTTACTCTTGAGGCTGGACCGAAAGTAGAGCTTTCAGAAATGTTCTATGTTGAGTATGTTCCAAAAGCTCATTGTGAGCTGAGCTAGTGGCCTAAACAAACACATTTTGACAAAGTGGAACAGTAGATAAAATCTTGTAGTTGGTTTATGTCAGGGATTAACTTTTACTGCACTATTGGCTGTATTTATTACTTGTTAAGATCTTGGGTTTGTGAGAGTTGAACATTAATACCATAGGGAGCCTCTTTCTAAGGGCTGAATACAACATGTTGGAACACTGCCTTAACCCAAATGATTAAGTTAGTACGTTAGTCCAGAACATGTTATATTAACTATTTACTCTTGGCACTACAATCTGATGTGGGACTTGACCACTTAACAACCTCACATCTCATACATGAATATTCTAACACCACTTAAATGAAATCATTCCCTTGGTGAATTCACTCGATAAGGAGCCACATTCAAGAAAAGCTGAGGTTTAAAAATAATTATTTTGATGATATGTCTAAATGTCCATTGCCTAGTTGTTATTTATATGTATATATATTCAACACAGGCACTGGCTGTTCCTTAATTAGATTTATATATGTTTGTCCCCTTGTCATCACCTTGCATAGTGATAAAGAGAAATATGTCAGTCACAATTTTCTAATTTAAGTTTACCGGTTTCTACAAAATAAAATGAGCTCATATCTGGCATTTTCATTTTCTCAATTGACAAACATCGTAGTTTTGATCTTCTTGAGAGATCAATTGTTCAGAATTTCCTAAAGTTTCTGAAGTTTACTGATGACAAAATTGTAGAAAGGTTATCAAATTTCTTAACAACCCCTCTCACGCCCCTCCCCTGTGCAGGAGGGCCCAAGAAAAAAAAATTGTGTGCACTTACATTCTCAGTTCTTCAGATATGTCCTCCTTTGGTGATGCTACCAAAGCCTGTTGGCGTAGAACCTGATTCTCAGATTCAAGGTTTGATAAGTTCAATTCTAATCTGGAATTATAAATACAAGTTAGTAAATCGTAGATTTTCATGATAGAGACATTGTCATGACCAATTCTTAGTTGACTACCTTTCAATAGTCTCTTGAAGTAACATTGCTTTTAGCTGTGCTTCTTCTGCCTCTTTTAGCCTTGTTTTGCTCTCTTTTTCAGCTTCGAAATACTTCTCCTCAAATTCCTCAATCTTTTTCTTCAGCTCTCCTAGCTCACCCTACACACATTTATGTAAGCCACCTGTCACCATATTTGTTAACTGCAAAATCTTTCCATGAATTTCTACAGATGTATGCTCACTTACAAATGCATTGGTATCTCCCATTCTCTAAAACTTTTGTGTTTGATGATTTTTATCTAAAGGTTTTACACTCACTTTTAGTTTCTCATCCATGGTGCCACTATCCACATTAGCTGCGTAAAAACAGATGTAACCTTGTGTGGGGATATCACGCACAAGGGCTTTTGACAGTCAGAATTTCTTCTTCCTTTCCCTTAATTATTAAGGGACTTTTATTTCTGTTAATAGATTATGTTAGAGAGAGAACTTTTCTTTCGCTATACTTAATTACATTTTCATGTATTACTTTGAAAAAAGAGATATCAAGCCTACTTCAGGCATATCTTCGTACATCAAGTGAGCAAATTGATATTTTCTGTTCTTATATATTTATATTCAGATTTTCCTGAATATTTTCTCCTTTATCATGGTCCAATACTTATGTGACTATGTAGATCATAAGTTATTTGTTGCTGATAATGCTAAAAGAGAGTTTTTGGAAGTTACCTCCAGTTGCTCATTGTGATTTCTTAGTAACTCCAGCTTGGTGTTGTCCACAACTGGAACCTCTTTAATGACTGGCGGAGCTTCTTCAATGGCTAGCTTTGCTGCTTCTTTCTCGTGAATGATTGCAGCATGGGCTTCATCCAGTTGCCCTTGCATTTCATGTAAAGCATTTTGTAACTTTGCAATTTCTTGTCCTTTAGCCTCTTCAAGATCAATCTGCAAAACATTGTTTTCTGATGAACCTATAGTGGACCAACTCATTTATGGACTCAGCATCAAATTGACATGTTCTAGTTGATCTGTAGAATTGATTAGACTGAATATGGTGACAGAAACTTAGAAAATGTGATACCATTTAATTGTGTTTAGTGAATGTGGTTCAGGGTTTTGTTGAACCAACTCTAGATGAATTAAATTGAAACTACAATTCAAAAGATGTGTTAAAAATGGCTGAGTCTCCCCAGCTAGAACTGTGGATATGGAATGGACAAGAAAGAGTTCAAGGGAAAACAAGATTAAATACCAAAAGAATCAAGATTTGTGGTCTAGTTTTGATGTCGGACTTTCTTGAAACCTTTAATAGGTTATTTTAGTTACTATTGAGTCTTAGTATTGAGTGTTTTAGGTTGGGGAGCTTTAGAGCAGTTTCAATTAAGTTTACTAGAATAAGGGCAATTTGGTTATTTCTATATTTTATGGAATGGGCTGTCCTAGAGGCCCATGAGTCTTATTTTATGTTTTGTGTCCTCCTCCTATTTGGTTTAGGAGCTATTACATCCTTCTTTTTTTTGTTATTATTATTCCTAGTCATTCTAGGAATATGTTATTTAGAGTCGAAATCCATCTAGGAGGGGATTAACAATAGCCTCTATATAAAGGCTTTATTGTATTTATTGTTATTTGAATGGTGATTGATTAATAAAATTCAGTAGCTTATTTAAGTTTCGAGGGTGTGATTGCTTAGGAAGGCCTAGGTGTGATTGCCTAGTGTTTTATTTATTTTATTTTCTGTTTATTCTCTGTTTCCACCCCAAAACAGCCATCAATTGTCATTCTTTTCTAACCTAATACTCTTTAACATCAATCCTTACTCACTTATCAAAAATAAAAAAACATCAATCCTTACTCAAAACTCATTAATAGACCTAGTATAGTGCTGAATTCTAAAAGATCCTGCATCAGGATATGTAACTAGTTAGCATATGCTTTAAATCAAATGTCATTTGTTTTATTTGTTTTTCCTTTTTCATCAAATGCTGGTAGTAAGCTATAAAAATGGGGAAGAGGTATTGCCTAGCTACAAAGGATGGTAATAAGTCCAAATCTATTCACATTGCTTTAATGATATACTTTTTGACTTTGTGTAATTGGACTTGCGCCAACCTATTCACATATTTGTAGTTGATGGAGATATATACCCTTAAGTGTTTTTCAAATTCTAGTCGCCATGTTAGCTCTTCAACACGCTTCTCCAACTTGTCCTTAGCCTCCTTAAGTGCCCCTGTTTCTCTTGCAGCCTGCATCAGAGAGTTTCTTGTTTTTACTACGCACATAATTTAGATAAATCTAGTCTTAGAGAATAGATCAAGCCAAGAATTGGAGAGAAGTGCCAGGATATGCTTATATGAGAGGTAAAGCTCACCATCCTAAGCTTTCTAAGCTCCTTCCTTGCAACCCTTGCTCTCCAAAGACATTGAAGTGTAAGATTTGCCTTCTTCTGCTGTTTATAAGCAGAAAGAGCTTGAAATCTTCTCCATTGAGTCTGTCAGAAGAATGAGTAATAGCATAATCAATAATAGTACTCCAAGGTTGTTGATTGATGAATGATTCAATGTTGGAATATAAACCTTTCTCAGATGGCTTGAATTA